>JACVBY030000627.1:473952-1813506 GCA_017589505.3 Metroxylon sagu
GTTTTCTCACCTTATAATACGCCACAAGTTAGCCAAAATCTATTCCGACCTTAAATTTGGGGTTTCACAATCTCTCAATTTTATAACACGCCACAATCTAGTTAGAATCTACTTCAAGTCGGGTCTTTCCATCTTATGACCACCTTAAATTTAGGGTATCACAATCTCCCCATCTTATAAATCGGGACGTCCTTATAAGCCAGTCGTAACATAGCCCTCGAGCAGGGTCTCCTATTGCTTCATAATGCGAACGTCTGCTCGTCGCATCCCACAAGTTAGACCGTAATCTATTCCGAGCCGGTTCCGGATCACCGCCGCCACCCACAATAGCGACTCTCTACCACCGCTCCATGGGTAGCCCTTTCCTCATACCCATCATCTTCCGTATACTTGGATCGGTTCTGATGCCATTTGTAACGCTCCAAGTCCACCCATTAGCCCAATTAATTTTTAGCGGATCAAAATCACGTGGCTCAATACTTCGCGCGGTGCTGACCTGTCTTTCGCTCACCCTCAATCTTTAGATCTCTTGGGCGAGCCTTTCAATGTTGGGGAGCCAATGCCGATATCAATTTTTTCCGACCGTTGACACTTATAAAGGGCTCAAAAGGCAGAGGAGGCAACAATGGATGCCACAAGAATCCACAAGGAAATCGGCGTACTGAATTATTCTCGCTCACCCTTTCAACAACATACAGGCTAGGCATCTACCAAGGTTTCACTTCGAGGGTTCCAAGATCACGAGGAGCATTGCTTGTTTGTGCATGGCTCATTCTGTGCTTGTGCACGTGCCGGCGCCTCCTGCGCCACACCTGCACAGGTTTGCTTATATCTGCGAGCGTCCTATGCCCCTGCATCGCGCTTATGCATGTTTGCATAGATCTGCGCGCGTCTGACGCTTCTTGCACCGCGCCTACATGCGCCTGCCTTGTATGTGGGCGTGCCTTTGCCATGGCATGCCCTGTCCATGGGTCTGGCCGAGCCAAAGTATGGCTCGGACCGAGCGTTAAGTTACCATTGGATTGGTGAGATACCTCGCCTGAAAACTTCAGGCCCTCATCGAGCGATGCAGGAGGTAGCCTATGATTATATCTTCAAAGTGAAGAAGTATTGATGCGTATTTCTCTTCAATTCAATGCGAACTAAATTTGGATGCGGAGAACGAGCCTGAGAACTCTCTCAACATCGAACGCGAGGGCTCCTTTGTGGTCCAGATAAAGAATCCCGAGCAGAGGAGCAGCACGGCGGCGTACTTCAGAGGGCTCCAGAGCAAGCGCAAGGCCGCGTTCCCTGCCCACATTCAGGGCCGGCTTGGGCAACTACGCTTCGGTCCAGCAGACGCCCCGGATTTCCTCAATTACGAAGGGTGCGAGCTCTTGCTCATATCGGCCTCGGATGATATAGATGACGAGCTTGGCCTGGAGCTCAAGACAGAGGGCGAGAGGGAAGGGGAGGAGAAGTGCTTGGATTTGATTGAGTTGTTTGGAGAGACGGCATCCTCCAGGCCGCTGCTCGGTGGCACTTGGGTTTAAATCGAATCCCGGATCAACTAAAAGTTTGTAGAATGTAAGCAGTAACCTCAACTTGGCTGCAGTTGATGGTACGTTGTCTTTTTATTTTTTGTGGGATTAGCTTCGTGTTTAGGCCAGAATATAAGCCTTTTGTTTGTACCTATGTAGCTTATTCTGGCAATCAGTAAAGCTAAGCCTTATAATACTTCAAAATAATGCCACACTGAATTAAAAAAAAAAAAAGAAATTAAATGATATATAATTCAACTATCAACTAATTGATAATTTTCATTCGGGCTTTTAAGATCAATGGCCAATCCGTGAAAGTTGGTGAGCAAAAAAAATGTAAACTAATTGATTAGTTCACGAGCGTATGAAAGTCATGGAAGTTGGTAGTTATGGAAGTTGGTGAGCTAAAACATGCTATCTATTTGGTTGGTTCCACGTGATTACAAGAAACTGGCACATTTCATTACAAGTATCCATTTAGAAACAACTGGTTTCTTGCGGCATGCATGATGTTATCATGGAAAAAGCCATCTATAAACAGCTTGTTTCTTGCGGCATGCATGCATGATGTTAGCATGGAAAAGGCTTGTGAATCTCCTTGCAACATCCTTATCTTGATGAGATTTAGGACTACTACGGTGATTAATTGATTGGTTATGTGTATTAGCTATCTACTTGGTTCCACGTGATTACAAGGAGCTACCCTGGCTCATCTCATGCATCCATCCAGAAACAGCTTGTTTCTTGCGGCATGCGTGATGTTATCATGGAAAAAGCTTGAGAATCTCCTTGCAACATCCCTATCTTGATGTTGATAAATCCTTGTTGTCAATTGTCATAGTTTCTAATTTCTTTTTCGAAGGAAAGATTAAAACTTCTACACGCTCTATATTTTTCAAATTGCATGCGTAAAATGCTTTTTGAACCCAAGCTTGTAAAAGGTTTTTCTAAGACGTTCCAGATAATTCATGATAAACAAAGCTATAAATCATCTGCTGGAAGTCTAACATTCACCGTTCTAGAGCCCAGGTGACACCATCAACCGTGGTGTATTTTGGCATTAATATTCCACAACGACGTCTTAGCTGAACCGAACGGTGTTTATTAATGGATGATTAGTACTCACTAAGGATTTCTACCAGAATTAATTCAGAGAATATCTCCGTATAACATGGTGTTTTTTTTCTTTCTTTTGCCACTATCAATTCTAAGAATTGCTCCAAACTCTATAAAGTTGATGGTAGGGGGAGGAGGCAAAGGTAAGACTTGCATAGCCTTCGTTCCCAAAGTTCATATCCCCCTCCAAGAATGATATAATGTTGACAATTCTGTTGCTCTCAAGATGGGGCTTGCATGCATGCGTGATATGACATGTGACCATGCACCCATAAACGGCACATAGGCATTGATTGCTGAGGCTAACCATGAACCATTGATTAGCATAAATGCTCCTACATACATATTGTTTCAAATATATTGGGTTGGATTGGAGCACACTTGATCCAATTTGATATATTTTTACTTTAGTTCTTGATTTCAGATTTTGGATTCAAGTCGTTAGAAGATCAGGTATCAAGAATTAAAAATCTTAAGTTAGTTGAAGTTCAAACATTATCCAAATCCATCCTAAAATATTCAATTTTGGTTTAAAGCTTTTAATTATCCTTTTACAGCTAGAAATAATTGATTATTAAAAAAAAATAATTAATAATTTATAGTTATAATTAGAAAATATCAAAAAGAAAAACATAAATTTTCTCTTTTTTAAAAAATGTGGTCTAAGAATAATTTTAAAATTATCTAATTGTATACTTGAGATTGCTGCAAACAATGAATGTTTAAATATTTAAGTGAGAGTAGGTGAGAGAGAGGGTGAGATTGTTGAGCAAAGAGGGATTAATTTAGGCAACGAATCTACTTTGGTGAACTAGAAAGCGTTTCCCGAGTGGAAGGAGAATTTATATGATCCAAATTTCCAGGCCAGGCTCTCTCTAAATTAATCATGCATCAGGCTCAAGCTGGGACAAGAAGGAAGGAAATATTAAACTTCGATTCCAGTCGAGTTCTGGCCGAAAAGACTGAGCCAACCTGATTTATTGGCAGACATAACCACAAGGCTGTCCTCCGCGTTCATTGCATGGAGATAAGCGTGGTCATATGAAGTCCAAGAGGATTCAGCGTAATCACAGGGAGAAATTTGGATTTTTTCTTTTTTTTGTCAGATACGATGGCAGACAAATGGATTTAAAATCTCGCATGTTTTTGGATTGAGAAAAAAAAGAAGTACAACTCGTACAGTAGGCAGCGTGTCTCCTCCGCTTGCCTCTCATCCAGCTGGATTGAAGGTTTGGTACGTGTTCGTTGGGATAATTTAATATTATTATATTAATATTATATTACAACAATACAATAAAATATATGATATTGCCATATAATAATATTAGTCTCTATGAAATCTTCAGAAGTATTATGGTTATATTAAAATTTTTTTCTGTAAAATTATTTTGATTCAATATATATATATATATTTAAAAAAATATTTTTTACATCAATTTTCTATCAACATAATGAATTTTTTTCAAAAAAAAAGTAGATTTAAAATTTCGAAAACATCGAAAACGAGAGAGAACAATGATGGCCGCCATATTATCCTATGGGAAGCAGTGCGTGACATATTTTTCATTCTTTTCTTAATCTCTACCGACTCCAATTAGGCTCCGAGGGAGCTCATCGAACAAACGACAAGAAAAATTATTTAAAAAAAAAAACACTCGTGACGAATCATATGAAATTCTGAATGGGTACTACATGGTGTTTGATAACGCAGTGACGTTGACCCAGATTTAAGCCTCCATCAAAACCATGGGCCTTCAAAGAAACCGGAGAGGGATAGGTGAAAGGATCCATAAACCACGGCTGGTCGTGAATTACGGCGATCATTCGCATGCCAGCCCTTCAAGTATTGAAAATTACTTGAACGCACCCCCAAGTAAGGGTAAATTTGTTGGATTCTCTTACTTCCAAGCTGGAAAAACTTTTTGACCGTAGGAATCTTTGCTTGGAGACCGATGCATTCGTGCAGTCAGTCATCTTTACGATTATCTTCCACAGGGTGATTTTATCAATCTCCATGCGAAACTATAAATTATGAAAAATTTGCTTTCAAACTTCAAGTATTTCCGGTGCCGTGGTTGAGTAAAAGTGGAGCATAAAGAGGGTTCGTAATTAGCTTACCACGATGAGATTATGGTTGATGAAAGTTTCAGGGACTTGTCAAACTATGGTAGCTAAACGTTGGACAAAGCAATAACAAAACAAAACAAAAAGAAGTGAAAAAAATATAGGCAAGTTGATCGAGTAGACGATGGAAGAAGAGTAAGCAAGAGGTCGAGTTCAGTCCCACCAACTCCTACCTCCATACCAACCACAACCACAACAGCCGTCTGACCTCGGACCATGTCCACTCTTCCTACCTTGTTTCATGGGCAGCCCATGGATTGCCTCCCAAAACCATCTGTTTCCGCGTCGAACCAACTCCACCTAAAGGACTTATATAAAGGCCGGCCCCCTCCTCCCTCTAATCTCAGGCCAACCAAACTCTAACCTAACCACAAGCAAGCCACAATGGCCTTCTCCACTAAAACGGTGGCCATCTCCACCCTCGTCTCCTTAGGCTTCCTCGCGGTCGGCAAGTCCCTGCTCCCCATCCAGTCCCTCATCCCCCTCTCCATCTTCCTCTTCCTTCTGTCCCTTACGTCGCTCTCGAGCTGCAGGCCTGCGAACGCTCCTCCCGGGCCGGTGTCGATCCCCATCTTCGGCAACTGGCTCCAAGTCGGCAATGACCTCAACCACCGCTTCCTCGCCGGGATGGCGAAGAAGTTCGGCAACGTGTTCCTCCTGAGGCTGGGCGCCCGGAACCTGGTGGTGGTGTCGGAGCCGAGGCTGGCGTCGGAGGTGCTCCACACGCAGGGGGTGGAGTTCGGGTCGCGGCCGCGCAACGTGGTGTTCGACATATTCACCGGCAACGGGCAGGACATGGTGTTCACGGTGTACGGCGAGCACTGGCGCAAGATGCGGCGCATCATGACCCTGCCCTTCTTCACCAACAAGGTGGTGCAGCAGTACAGGGAGATGTGGGAGGAGGAGATGGACGCGGTGGTGGAAGACCTGCAAGCCAACACGAAGGCGCAGGAGGAGGGGATGGTCATCCGGCGGCGGCTGCAGCTCATGCTCTACAACATCATGTACCGGATGATGTTCGACGCCCGCTTCGAGTCCGACTCCGACCCGCTCTTCCTGCAGGCCACCAAGTTCAACTCGGAGCGGAGCCGCCTGGCTCAGAGCTTCGAGTACAACTACGGGGACTTCATTCCCATCCTCAGGCCCTTCTTGAGGGGTTATCTCAACAAGTGCCGGGATCTCCAAAGCAGCAGGCTCGCTTTCTTTAACAACAATTACGTCGAGAAAAGAAGGTATGGATCCATTTATGTTATGTTATATTATATTATATTATATTATATGAGGTAGATGGATGACTGACAGTCGGGATACCACTGCTAAAACGTTTTTTACTTCCATTTAAAGAAAAGAAAAGTCCACCATCTGTTTTGACTTTCGTAGCAAAAGCTCCAATTAGATCGAATGAAGCCTGGTTAAGTATAAGTAGGGTCCAGTTTACCCAAACCACTTCACCTACTAATTGAAAAGGAAAGATCTGAATCAACCCAGATACTTGGACCACTGTTCGACTAGATTTCTCTGTTTAGTGTAGTCAACTTGAGACTATATCAGTTAGATCTCTGATTCACTCTCTCCTGCTGTCTATAACAGGAAACTGATGGCCACAAGTGGAGGTAGAAATAAGCTTAGATGTGCCATGGATCACATCCTGGAAGCAGAAAAGAACGGAGAAATCAGCTCAGAGAATGTGATATACATCGTGGAGAACATCAATGTCGCAGGTAAACTGAACTCTATGACCCTTTGTTATATCACACGATTCACATGCATGGGGCCTAACAAGAGGCGGCGTAATTGAAATGGTGCAGCTATCGAGACCACCTTGTGGTCGATGGAGTGGGCCATAGCAGAGGTGGTGAACCATCCCAAAGTCCAAGACAGGGTCCGGCGAGAGATGGCAGATGTCCTCGGCGACGAGCCATTGACCGAATCGAACCTGCACAAGCTGCCGTACCTGCAAGCGGTGGTCAGGGAGACGCTGAGGCTGCACTCGCCCATACCACTGCTGGTCCCCCACATGAACTTGGAGGAGGCCAAGCTCGGCGGCTACACGATTCCGGAGGGCTCCAAGGTGGTGGTCAACGCGTGGTGGCTCTCCAACAACCCCGAGTGGTGGGACAAGCCTGAGGAGTTCCGGCCGGAGCGATTCCTGGAGGAGGAGAAGGAGGTGGAGACTCTGGTGGGTGGGAAGGTGGACTTCAGGTTCCTGCCCTTCGGGGTTGGCAGGCGGAGTTGCCCGGGGATCATACTGGCGCTGCCCATCCTCGGACTCGTCGTCGGAAAGCTGGTCAGGAATTTTGAACTCGTGCCGCCACCTGGGGTGGACAAGATTGATGTCAGCGAGAAGGGAGGCCAGTTCAGTCTGCACATTGCGACGCACTCGGTCATAGCCTTCCGTCCGATTAATTAATTGGTAAGAAATCAGTCGCTATATTTAGGTAAGAACTTTGTATGATGATAAGAAAAAAAAAAAAAAAAAGGTTGTGGGGGGGGAAGAGAGATAGGCCGCCAAATAAGAATATTGGATGCTCTTTGTGTGAGCAGTAGGTACGAGGAAAAAAAATGTTACTTCCGTGGTGTTTGTGGTTGCGTAGTCTTTATGTTATATAAATTCGTAGTGTGCACGCATTATGCTTCTGGTTAATGTATGGACAAGTTAATTACCAAGTCGTCGTCGTCTTTTATATGAATATTAAATTGCAGACCATGCAACAACCAATCTTGTTCACATCTTTCTAACAATAAATCACTACTTTAGCAATATGGTCAACATATGCTAATTTCCATAGCTACCCATAGGGGACACGATCTCCCGAGCTCTAAATATAGAGGGTGCCTAACACCCTCATCCATATCTGTTAGACTCCGGCATCCAAGCCATATTAGTCTCGGACCTCTTACTATGACCCGGTCGTCAAACTTCGGCACTTAAAACGCTTTCTTTCTCGATTTCATCGAATTGAAGGTAGGGTAGCTCCAGCGGTCGATACGCCTAGCTCAGCATAGACTCAACCCGTTGACATGCTTACCCAGGCTTACCCAGGCGAGTTTTCAGAACTCTCGACCACGACCACAATTGCTAGATCCTTTAGTGCTAACAACTGGATTCTGAACCTCTAGATTCTTTAGTGCTGACAACTAGATTCTGAACCACTTGGATTTTTAGTTGTCAGCACTATAGATTCCTCTGGTTTAAGCTGCGATCGGTTTCCCCGGAAACCTGACCTTAGTTAATTTATGAACAGAATGAATAAATAATATAAGGTCCCATTATAAAATGGCTGATCACAAAAGGTACACCCTACCATGACACAGCCTCGACAGCACAGTAACAGGGATGGCAATTTGAAGACCCGCCCATCCCACCCGGCAATCCTTATTTATTTTTATATTTACAACATTATTCTCATAATTTTTATTAAAATTTAAATATATTATTAGAAGAGAAGTAAAATAGAGATGGAAAAAGAATGAAGATTTATTATTTTATATGAAACAAGAATTATTTTTATTGGTAAGGATGAAAATGAAATTGGGTCCCTAACAAACCGAACCTCATCAAACCTCACAGAAGTTGTACCAGTCAAACCAGTCCAAATCTGGTGACGACGACAACGACAACAACAACATCAACAACGAGAAAAATGCTCTCCAGCCCTTTAACAAATGCCAACTTCATAATTTGCCTGGAGCATGAACAACCTAATTTGTCTGCAGCATTAGCCTACATTTGCATGTTTCACAGCCCCATAAAATTTTTCCAAAACCAACTACCCAAAAATTTAACTCCATTTATCTGCAAAAAAATATTTTCCAGCTTTCGTATACACATGGATACTAGTAACAATGGAATATTATGCCAACTGAAACAAGCCTAACAGAAGAAACAAACACCAATCCATGATGCATACATGGATAGATATTTCTGGTCTCAGGATCTGCTCTCACAAGTACAGGGAGTTGGCAAACATTATACCTCGTCGAAGGCTCTCACAGGCTGCTTCAAACTTCTTCTCAAGATCAACCTCTCCAACAGCATGAGCAGCAGCACGCAACTGGAGAATGGCATCATGAAATCAATCATCAGAGCAAGAATATAGGCCACAAAATTTTTAAAAGAAAAAGAAAAAGAAGAAAAAGGGAATATTGATTGCTCCATGAAACCACATGGAACATCAAACTAATAATAAATCTCTAATCCTCAGACAATCCTCAGACAAAACCTACATTTCATTAAAGAAGACTCTAAGTGTAGATTTCCAACAATGGGGTTAAGAAAATGAAAGGAAAATCAAAAGATACCAGAAGGCAGCAATACAAAATTTATCACTTTAACACTCAGATGATCACTGACCTGATTCAAAAATTCATCCAGCCTCCTTGCAACCCGTATGATGCTCCCTTCAAAAATATCAGTCATTTCGATTACCTCAGCAAATGATGCCCCCTGATTGCAAGATCGCATAGCTAGTCAATTGAAATGCCATAAAATATAGCCTATGAACAGCTTAGCCACAATGCAAACAGCAAAGGAGTTCCATTAGCCACAATGCAACCTATACTCCATTCCAAAAGCTTTCTAGTAATCCATTATAGACAAATACAAATTTCATATAGATCCTCAGAGTCGATTAAAAAAACAGAGATAAAAACAAAAAGGCATAAAAAAGGTTTTTTCCAAGAAGGAACAAGACATCAAAGAAGTTTTTTATTATAAAAAGGGCAAAGAAACATGTCACGACCTTGTTATTAATTTATTTATTTATGCAGAAAAGCATGCATGTATTTATGTACACAAAAACATAAATCTACCTTTGACCAACAATAAATGACATCCATCAGGTATGGTCTAACAGTTGATTCCACATATTCATCCACATTTATGTCCAATTTGCATTCACGTTGTATCTGCATTTACATAGATTTCATCAGCACAAAAGTAGACAACTTTCAGCAATGAAAATGGATAGAGAAGCATCAAACCTCAGCAATCCTTCTTGCACTGTCCTGGAGTTGTTGTAAAGGCTTCGCAAGCTCATTTCTCAGATGTACTTGTTCATTTGATTTGTCACAAGGGATAAAGCAGCTCGCAAGAGCAGCAACTTGATGATGATCAAGATCATTAAATGTACCTGATCAACTGCTCAATGAGATCATGTACAGCCAATATAACATTAACTATGTATCACAAGAGATGTATCAGCTTGAAGATGCACCATTAAACATCAGCTCGGTGACAAGAAGTTCATCTCCTGTATCTATCAAACAGGCTGCACGTCCTTTTAATTGCAGTACTCCATCAGCATCAATATGACCAAGCATCTTTAGAACACGTGAACGATTTTTCAGTTCCTCACGAAATTTTTGTAACTGCACATATGAAAAAGGTAATCAATCTTCTAACAATAATAGGCCAGAGATCTCAATAAACTCTGACAATTGCATTAATCATTAACAGATACATACAGCACATTTTTAATGCATCACTAATATGAATTCTTGCAAAAAATGCACGAGTCAACCTGATAAAGTGCAGAGTACTCTACCAGTCACTAGTACCTAATTATAGGAAACCAGGGCATAAATAAAATCATTGCATATAAGAACATGAAGGCAGAAGAATATCAAAAAGCTAGATGAGTCAGGTAGACAAAATTCAAGAAAAGCAGGAAAGCAAAAAAGATCACTAAGTGCACCACGTCTGAACAAAATGAAACAAAAGAACTGTCACCATAAAGAAGGGAGGGGGAAAATTGCATCAAGAAAGATAAACATCAAGAAGTTCATCAAGAATAAGTTTATTACCTGTGACTCCCGCATCTTCGACTTGAGCTGTTGGATTTCATGATTAACTTCAGCTTTTCTTTGATACCATTGAAACTGCTGCTCGTTTTGACCAGACTATTGAGCACAGCATGCAACATGCATTATATCAGTGAATAAAATCCAAGAAATCTATCAGTTTCCAGATGTTTAAGAAAGACTCAGTTAATGCAAACCTTATGCACCGGATGAGCATATAATTTCTGCTCAAGTTGTTCAACTTGATGTACCAAGTCAACAAGCTCCGGGTCTTTAATACCCATATCCTAAAAAAAAAACACTAAAATGATCAAAACAAACGCAATACGAAATTCAAATTACTGAATATAATGATAAAGAACCCTTCATCAATCACTATAAGGAATTTTTAACAATTAAGGGGAAAAGAGAAATGGTATAGGTAATGCTGCATTTGAACACCAATTTATAAGACAGTGGGTGAAACAGGAAACTGAGCACCTAGGAACCTCAACCCCAAAATCCAACCATAAACTGGGCAGACTACATATAACCCAGCTGCACTAACACCTTGTTTTTGCTGATGTCCAGTACTGACTTCTAAAGATCCTGTTCTCCAATTGCATTCTGCAGGCCACATGCAATTTTTACGGTGCAGTACTTCAACTCCTCTCCCCCCTCCCAGCATCCACAAAATTTTAACCCTCATTGCCTTAATTTCAAAGACTAGCACCACCAATTCAACATATCATAACCTCAAAGGAAGCAAAGCTAGTTTTACACTACCTTTTGTTCTAACTAAAATTAAGGAAAACTAAAATTAAGGAAGCAATGGTGTAAAATAAGGACAAAAGGCATGGTGGAATGAAACATAATATCCAACCCACCCATCTGCTCTCAAAGCTTGTCTTTGAGGGGACATATCTTAGGCACCATCCATGTTGACATAGGCCCTCCAGGGATCCAATTTACAGGCAAAGAACAGTGCATCAGATTTGTACTGGGTTTGATATGGTCATGATTATGAGCTTATTCTATGTTAAAACTATCCAGAAAACAATAATGTCATATAATTTTCCTATGTATTTTGGATTTAACAAGAACAATGCGACCATATAAAAGACTGGCCACTCTTCCATTGCAATAGAGGCAAAGATGTGTTTCTTTTTTATCTTTTTTTCCCTTAAAAAGAAGCAGCATTTGTAAACAAATGTTTCAGAGAAAAAGAGTCTTTACAGTTTTAGTTGTTAGGATACCTAAATAAGATATGTTACTATATCAATGCAACTGAATTCTTCATGATCATAAGTTACACCTATTTTTTCAATTATGAGTAGGTTGGTTTCACATGAAACCAAAAACCAAAGGTGTCTACATATTACAGTTCCTGAACAACATAGATCAACCTCATATCTCAGTAAAATGAAATAGTGAGAGATTAATGGAATAGTTATTACAGGCCAAAACTAAATTGTCAGTGCGTAAATGAAGAAGTGGACTCTAAATAAATCTACCATTAGGAAACTCATAATTGCAACATGCTATATAAATTTGGAGCTTACCTAACAGTATTTTTTTACATGAGCATTCTGAAGATCCTAATTTTTAATATTCTTTTTTTTTTTTTTTCCCTTCACAGCAAGATTAAAAACATAGTTTCATAACTGATTTCAACAAAAATTCTAAGTTTTCAATATCCAATCTTAAACTCATGAAATTGTAAATTCCAATTTTTGAAATAAAAGATAGTAAGACAATCACAGCCCTAAAATATAGATTAACTGAAAGCCCAGAATAAGATCATATTTATAGCAAGGCATTATCTGTGCCATATGATTTAACTTACAGCTCAGAACTGAGTCACACGACAACATACATCATGGATCAAAAGTGCTTTCCAATGAGAGTCATAAGTCAAGCCTTCCATATTCTACACTGATCAAACAATTCCTAAAGGTTGAACATGACTCCTATTAAATATGAATGCATGTAAAACTTCGTTCTAGAGTGATAGTAAAGTGCATAATGTGATTTTTATCTTTCATAATATCATAAGAAACAGGAAAAAAAATGAATAATAAATAATGTTGTCGCTGTTCCCTTAGAAAGAAAAAGCAGGCAGTCCACCAGCTGTTCTTCCCTAACCAAATAAGAGAAGACGAGAAACAAGCTTTTTGCTCCTACCAGAAAAGCAAGCCTAGTTCCTACAGCAAAGATAAAGGGCCTCCAAGACTGTGAAAAAGCACTCTTAGATCCCAACATGATTCCCTAAATGAATTTGCCATTGGACCCATCTTCAAGTTGAACCATGTCATCCTATCACAAAATGCCTCCAACATATGCCTCTGCAGATAGGGGCACAGGACACAGGGAACTAAAGGGAAGAAAAATTATATTAACCAAACCCTCTGTTACTTTGAATTTTTGAACCAGGATTGACAGCATACAATGCAAGGCAGGAGGATTCTTAGGTACTAATTTTGTGCTATTTAAACATTATAAAACAGAGCTTTGAAAGCATAAATTTGTGCAACTGCAATACATTCAAGAACATGTCATGAGGTATGCTCAAAATGCTATCTTCATCTATACTCTAATTGTTTCAATATTCGCTAGGCATTTCTCATCATTTTAGAATAAATTTAGGTTCAAAACCTATTGTGCATACACAGGCTACATTGGGATGCCGAGTAGCTAACCAGGTGGTAGTTAAATTTAACCATTTCTAACCATCCCAAACCAGCTAACCAGTGAATAAAGCAAATCAACATTTGGTTGACATTTCAAGATTGGTGGGATAAGTCATGGAAAAGGTGAAACAGCACACAGAGAGAAAGAGAGAGAGAGAAGGAGATCTCTTGTGGTTAAACCTTCTCCCTTATAATAACGTTACCCAGGTTAAATGCCTTTTTGAGCATCTTTATGGGTGGTGTTAGGCTGGTTTTTTTAAATAATGATAACAAAAAAAAAACCTTCCCCTTACTCTTACCACCTATCCAGCATCCAAACATAGCCTTGGTTAACTTAAGAATTTCATCCAAACCATACAAGTAGCCTCAAAAACATGTGTAAGAATGAAGGAGAAATTAAATCAAGATAAATCCGTGGCACTAAATTTCATACATAAATTGCTTGTGTGACAACAGCAGTAATTGGCACTTAAAACATAAAATGAAACAGTTTTAAGAATACTTTCACTGGATGAAGTTTTGGAAGTCCTTGGGGATAACGCTTTCCCAACTCTTGCACTGCAAGGAGTACAGTTTGTCTTGCTTCTGGTGGTCGAAGGTCAGAAGGGATTGCAATTCTTAAACTGCTGAGACTAGAAATTAACGGCAATGGTACGGGAACCTGCAAATAATTCACAATACAATAAGCATATCCATACAAGTGAAACAACCAAACTCTATCTTTTAACTTGAACTACCAATCTAAAAAGTAATACGAACTGACCCTGATAAAATTGTTCTCCATGAGCTTCAACTCACCACATGCATTTCGCCCTTTTCTCCAGGATGAGGTGGGCATGGTTTTGGACGTGAGCCATTTTCACTTAAACCAGGAGAGCAGTGTAGCAGAGTATCCACAATGTAACTGGTACAACGAGAAGAGGCCAAGGAAGAAGGCAATGTACTTGATGCTGCTGGAGGCTTTTTAACCACATTTACCACCACTCCCCAACCCCAATCTGTTCCACCATCTCGCACTTTAACCTGCAGCATTAACGCTATAAGTTGAAAGAAATAGCTTAAAGCCAACATCAAATGGTTCAATTAAAACAGCACTTTCAGAGTTTAGGCTGCAACATATGTGAAATTCCTCAGCAACAAAACAAAGCAAGCAAATACAAACATTTCAAACATCATTTCAGGAAAAAGGAAACTGGAAAGATTTTGCTATCAGATCACAATCATTTGCCTGCACAAAAGATGATAGGCACAATAATTTGCAAACAATCTAATATAAATAGTGCCCAGCTTGAGGGCAGAGTTAGTTGTCTCTAGATTACTTAGAATCGACAGAGAGAAAGTAAATAATACTAAATAAAAATGCAATACTAAACACAGAGCAATATGATAGCATGCAAAAAACATACCAGCCTGCCAGGGACCAAATATAGCAGGGCCCGTTCAGGTCTGGCGATCTCAGACATAATCCTCTTTTCTAGTTGAGCTATATCAAGTCCCAGTTTGTGATATTCAGCAAGTTCTGCCTGTAGCATAAAACAAGTTGAAGTTCCATCTATATATCATAAAAGTACAAATTTTTCACCAATACAAAACATACCTCTCCAGAAGAATCAAGCATCGCAGCCTCTTTCTCCAATTTCAAGATCCTTTGCCCCATATCCGGTAATGCCTGAATTGATATGTCAGATTATTTTTGAACAGTGAAGTGAAAATGTCTGATAGATTAACAAAATCATAAAACATGAAGGCTCTTAAGGCAACCTTCTCATACTGAAATTGGTGGAATGAATTTTTGATGACATGTTCAGCAGTGAACTGGCCCTCAGCACGGCTCATCAAATTCAAAATCGAATAATAGCTCAATCTGAAAGTACTGACCAATGGAGCAGGTTTACCTAAAACCATGTCTTTAAGAACATTCATTTCCATCTGAAGGCGGAAAAAAAGAATTGTGAGCCTTTATTTTTTGAAATACAAAATACAAGCTCAAAAGGATGTCAAGTTATCAAAAAAAATAAAAAAAAAACAATTTGGGAAATTTTGCACGTTGATGATGATGATGATAACAAAAGCAGCAGCTGTAGTGTAAGCTGTTTATTTAAGAATACCTTTACATTATAAATTTACATATGACTATTTATAAGTTTTGTCTGTACCAGAAGACACTTCAAGGTAATGAGAAATACTGAATCATTGTTGTTCATTGCCTTAACTACAATAAAAGGTATATTGTCTGGCTGTCATTTAGGAAGTTAATAGTCTAATCATGTGGGATATAGCCGCTCGTGAAAGCACAACCACAAAAGAAGATAGCACAATACCTATAAGACTCATCATTTAGATGTTCATTGCAACTCCTCTTTTGTCTGTCACATGATTTTATGATTAACTTATAAGTCCTTGTCTTAAACAAAATTTTTTATAATAACAATCAGATCCCTCTGTATTTGTTATTTTTCAACAAATCTGGCGAGGACATCTTCAAACAATAAGAACAATAGTGGTTATTTTCATGATAAAAATATCAAGAAAAAGGGAACATACCAACAAACAAAACTGTGCAACAGACAGTAAGGCATTATAGCATACCATACCTTCTCATCAATCATTATAATACAAATGCCACGTTCATCTTTGCCACGACGTCCAGCTCTTCCACTCATCTATCCATGAAACAGGTAGCAGAAAATAATGCATGAGTTAGCATGCACAGTGAAAACAATGTTGATAATATCCACAAAAAAAAGAGAAATATACAATCGCTCTTTTAATTCCATGTTTATGTGTTTATTTATTTCACACCCCTCCCCCCTTCTCTAAAATTCCCTTTTCTTCTCACTCTCTCCCCACATTCTCATAAACTTTCATTTTCTTATCACTTTGATTTCATGCAATGCACTCACATGGTGTTATTTACCTGGATATATTCTCCAGAGCCAATGTACCGATTGCTATCACCATCCCATTTCTTAACAGATGTGAAAACAACTGTTTTTGCTGGCATATTCAACCCCATAGCAAACTGCATATGCAAAAGAACACAGTTAAAGATTTAAAAATCATTTCTGAAACTGAGAAATGGGCATATCTCAAGTTCAACCAACTAGAGCTATTAATCAGATCAAGACAAAGAAGGCTTATTGTGCAAATAAACAATCCAGGAAATGCCAACTAAAAACTTTTATTTTGGATAGGCTTTCCAGATCAGCAGTCACAAAACTAAACACTGAAGACATGCATTTAACAGAACAGATCGTTGCGGATAATAATTGACATGTCAGAAAAAGTTTAAAGGAACATACTGTTTCAGTAGCAAAAAGAGCTTTCACAAGGCCTTCCTGGAAGAGAAGCTCCACTAATTCCTTTATTACTGGAAGTAATCCAGAATGGTGCACTGCAATACCTCTTTGAAGAAGAGGCAGCATCAACTCTATAGCAGGCAAATTTCTATCTTCTTCGTTCAAGCACAGCACAGCACTTCGGAAAACCTGTTCAACAGCATCTTTTTCGTCTTGGGTATTGAAGTCAAGCTTTGACATGGACATAGCGTGATGCTCGCACTCTCTTCTACTAAAGCTGAATACAATCACTGGTTGAAATTTCCGTTCCATAATCATCTGTGAAAAATGTTTCCAGATTAAACACTGAATTGATAAACAAGTTATCGTGAAACCATGAAGAAAAACTATCTAGCTTTGAGAACATCCATTTGATGGTCCAAGGAAAAAGCTGATTGATAAGAAAGAGACTAAATATCACACATATAAGAAAAATGTATGTGTTTTTTGTATAATTGTTTAGTTGAATTGGTAAGGCAATTTTCCCATAGAATCTTTTATATATTATCTTACTGGTACAAGCAGGATTATCACATTTTCTAAACAAACAATAAGCTGTAAAGCCAATAAAATATGTAACATTTGCTTATATCCGAGATGATGCCTAAAATGTTTTTTAATTTACAGTGATAATCAAAGTCTATAAAGTACTGCATACTATTTACTTCATAACCTATTTCAATACAACTCATACAACTCATAAGTACAACAGAACTCATTATTGCAATCACTTTACCAAATCTACTATAGCTGTTATACTACTTGCACAAATTAAAGACCAGTTTAAGATCATCTAGCAGGTTGCCCTGTCCAAGTAAATATATCATATCCAATTTATGTAAAGCCATTCCAGATTAAGAAAATGAAGAAGTAGAAGAAGATATTCACTCTACTGCCCAAAGAAAAGAAAGAGAGAAGAAAAGGAAGCATAAAAGAAATAGTGGAAGAAGAACTTGTGACTTGCTGCATGATAGAAGCAGCCTGGTCCAAACCCTAGATATGTCTGCCACTTTTTCTCCTCTAGGCCACCTCTATACTCTTTTCTCTTTATTTTGGCTACTTAAATCCCAAAATCTCAATCCAAACAATATGATGGACAGCTGGGATGTAATATATAGTAAGAACACATATTTTACACGTCCTCTTTATGAAGCATAAAAGAGCACACTTTTTATGTGCCTAAGTGAAGTTACCTCGCCTTGGGGTAGGCAAGGTGTGAAGGTTGCACCTTACTGGCCCTTGCGCCTTATGCACACCTTAGACAATGCTGCATGGACAGACCACTTATAGCCCATGCACGCGCAACCTTTCTGTAGGTTATGTTGTATAAAAATCCAATAATTGCAATATGCAATTCTGTTTTCCCCTCCTTGTTCATAAGATAATGTATGGCCATTCTGTTCATGGATCAGCTTGCTTATTCATTGATATGCAAAGATGTGCCCCTTGCTGTAACCAACATAATTATAAAAAAAAATAAAAAAAATATAAAAAAAAAACCTGTGGTTGGAGCCTGGCATTTGGACAATTAAGCATGGATCCATTGGCCCAAATGCAACACTAAACAAAGAGCAAAAACACCTAATCTAAACTATATATCTTTTTAAAAAGATTTAAATTTCAGGGATATTCAGAATATCAAGTTTGTTGACCTTTCTTTCCAAAATAACCTCCCTACTCCATTTTTTTCCTCTTCATTCAGGAGAATAGTTTAAGCAAATAATAAAAAAACCATGTCCTTTTTCTTTAAACAACAATACCCAGTTTCTCACCTACCATAGACACATTTCTCTCCCTAATCCCTCCTTTTCTAGTATAAACCTAGTATTTCCATTAGTTTTCTTGATAAGAGTTATAATAACACATTTCACAGTATAAGGAATAGAATGACTTAGACTTCTTTATAGCTTAGATAGCTGCCTCCCTCCTAATTTAATTATCTAAAATGTCATATAATCTTGCCCCCTTTCTCTCTCCTCAATTCTCCAATCTCACCAGCCTTTGCTTCCTAATTTAAATTTTTAAATTCCATTTTTCTCCCTTTCTCTCTCTTACACACACATCACATTTCTAGTTAAAAAAATCATTGCATAATCCACATCTCTGAAAAGCCTCATATTTAAAAATAATAACAACAACAATAACAATAAAGCCTTAATCGCAAACTAGTTGAAGTTAGCTACATGAATCCTTTTTTTTTCATTCTACTCAATTTAGAGCCATATTTTCTGTAAGATGCAAAAATATTAAATCTTTTTTTATCACTTTCTCCTATTTAATTTTGGATCTACCTCTACCTCTTTTTTCTTTTACATGTACCAAATCGCTCCTTCATACCTATACATTTATAAGTCAATGTTGCAAATATCCAAACTATTCAAATCATCCTTCCCTTAATTTATTCTCAATTGCCACCATCTTCACATTTTTATGAACGACTTCATTTCTCATTCCGTTTTTTCTTCTATCACCACATATCTATCTCCACATTCTTATTTTAGCCACATTTATCTTATATATATATATATATATATAATTTTCTAATTGCCCAAAATTTCATATCATAAAGCATAGCCAGTTTTATAGCTGTCTTATAATTTTTTCTTCAACTAGGCACGTGCTCTACAAACACAAAATATTTTTATTGTGCTTTTTCAATTCATCCAACTTGCTTTAATCCTATAAACAACATCATCCTTAATCTTTCCTTTCTTAAAAATAATTGATCATAAATGTTAAAAATGATCACTTTTACATACTTCATGATCCTCAATTTTTACTCTATATTCATTTTTATTTTTAATTATGCTAAAATTTTATTCCATATATTCTATCTTTATCCTACTTAACTTAAAACCTTGAGATTCTAATATATTTCTATATAATTTCATCTTACGATTAACCTCGACCTTAATTTTATTCATTATTATTATATCATCTACAAATAACATACATCATAGAATATCATCTTGAATATTTCAAATAAACTCATCTGTAACAAACGCAAAAATTTAGAATTAAGAGCAAATTTTTAATGTAAATATATTATAATTGAAAATTTATTAAACTATCAGTAGTTCTTACATTAGTAGCCGCTTCATCATGCATACATTTATGACATTAATATATATAACAAGCACTTCTTTCTTTTCTAACACCCACCATTTTATCATGTGTTTTCCTCTATACTTCTTGATTAACCTCGTAACAAGAAAAATAACTTCTATGATAGACTTTTCTGGCATAAAACTAAATTAATTTTATAATATTTTTGTATTATGTCTCAGCCTAAGTTCAATTATCCTCTTCCAAAGTTTCATAATATGACTCATGAATTTCATACTACGATAGTTAGAAAAGTTCTGAGTATCTCATTTATTCTTATAAATCAATGTTATAATGTTCTTCCTCCATTCATCAAGCTTCTTCTTAGTCTCTAAAATCTTATTAAATAATTTGCCACTCAAGTTACTCCTACATCATCTAACTATTTTCAAACCTCGATAGAGAATTTTATCAGTGAAAAGTCTCCATGAAATTTTTGTTAAGTCTCACTACTCTCCTTATTTTCATCTTTTTTATAACCTCTTTTATATCAAATATCATAATTCTACAAGTATACATTATATTTATATACTCAATGAAACTAGCAAGACATCTTATATCTACATAATTTTTTTTAATAATTTATTAAAATAACTTTTCTATTTTTCTTTGATCCCGTCCTTAACTAAAACTTTTTTATTGTTATCTTTAATGAATTTAACCTGAATCATATCTCTAATTTTTCTTTCTCTTAATTTTGCAATTATATATATATATATATCTTTCTCTCCATCTTTAGTTTCTAACTTACGATATAATCCTTCATATGCCTTAAATGTAGCCTTCTATTCTATTTTTTTAACTTCTTTCTTAGCCATCTTATAGTTTCCATATACTTCTCTATTCCTGCATTTAGATATTTTCTTTAGCACTCTCTTTTAGCTCTAACAGCTAATTAAACTTTTTCATTCCATCATCAAATTTCCATATCATATAGCCATTTTTTCATTTTGACTCTTTTAGTACCTCTATAGCTATTTTTCTAATATATCAGCCATCTTTTCACATATGGTATTGATTTTTTCATCAAAATTTTATTTTCCTTCCCCTATCATTCTATTCTTAAGAGCTATTAGTTTCCCTCTTTTCAAATTTCACTATCTAATACTTAAATTCTTATACTCTTTAGTTCTTCATTTCTAAATACATATATTCAAAACTATCAATCTATGTTGCATGATTAAAATCCCATCCAATGTAACCTTACAATCTTTACCAAAAAAAAATAAAACTCGAACAAGCTTTCTAATAAAAGAAATATATTTGATAAGCATTATATTTTTAAAACATATGTTGGCTAATACTAAATCATATGCCATCGCAAACTCTAATGTAGCATCTCTTTTCTCATTTCTATATTTGAAACCATAAGCCCCATTTATTCTTTCAAAATATATATTATATGTTCTCATATATCCATTCAAATCTCTTCCAACAAATATTTTTTTTCACTAAAAATCTTTTGAATTATTTCTTCCATGTCCTTTTACAAGCTTTATTTTGTAGCATTACTAAACCAACTTAAGGAGCATTAGCACTAATAATATTAATTAGCTCCTCTCCTCACATCAGTTTAATCAAAATTATTTTATCTTCTATTCTCTTAATATCTATAACCTTGTTTTTAAACTCTTGTCTATAATAATTCCTACTCCATTTTATCTTTATCCTTACTTGTATACCAAAGTTTATAATCATCAGTCTTTTTTGCTTTTTCTTATATCCACTTAATCTCTTATAGGCAAACTACATTAGTTCTCCTACTACTCATTGTATATATTGGTTTCATTAATTTTCCTATGAGTAACCCTATATTCCGAGTTACTAAATGTATTTTTTTTTAATATTTTCTTTGACTAACTTCTTTACCCACATCCATTCCTAAAAATGTGAGAACCCTTTAAAGAAGGAAAGAAAAAGCTTAACAAATACAATGCTAAGTCTCACCTTGTTCTTTTGTAAACCAATCAACTCCTTCTCACAATCAAGCATTCAAACTTACCCTCCTCTTTCACTTTCTACACACCTTCACAGCATCTCTCTCTCTCTCTCTTCCCCCCCCCCCCAAAAAAAAAAAAAAAAACACAAAAACAACCACCATCCCACCCTCAACCCTCCCTATGTTATGTCACAAAAATTACTCAGGATTATAAATAGCATCATAGTACCAAAAGAATAAGGACAAACATCAATTTCTTAGGGATTTTCAGGAAGAATTTCATTTGGAGTGGAGACTTTAAAATTTCAAAACTAAAATTCTCTATTGAGCTACTCGCAAGGGAGAATTTCTAAATTCCCTAAAATTTTAAATAGGGATTTAGATAACCCAAAGTCCCTATTTTAAAACCCACATCTAAAGGCACTATTTACAAAGTCGTCAAAAAAAAATGAATTACAAAAATGCGATGGCTTTTTCTATAAATAAAAATTATTTATTTGTAGGTCTGTTTATTAATAACTTATATTTATTTCCAAAAAAATTATATTGACAACAATTATTAATATATATATTAACAAATAAATATATATTTATTTGGATTAATTATTAATAAATATATCTTAACCACTAGAGGTGTTGTTTATTTATTAATAAAATAATACATGTAAATAAAATTTATTAATAATACATAAATTATATATTTAGAAATAACTAATATAAATTATATAAATAAAAATAATTTTTTTTGTAAATATATGCAACATATTTACTATTCTACTGCCACATGTCTCTCTGAATTAAATGATGCTTTCCTTTCTTTCGCATGAACAGTTTCATTTTCTTTCTGTAATGTTATTTTGCGATAAGCTTTGAATACATCAATCTATTCACATTCCTTAAGGAGCATTCTATGTTGCTTTAGTCATCATAATTGATGTTGCTTTAACCGAGACAAGTCTCAGATGTTGTTCCTGTGGCATGCCAGCAGCTGATGCCAGGATTTGCTCAGTTTGTGTCACAAATATCAGGTGATTCATTTTATCTTCGCTGTCTTACAATTACTATTACAAAGATCAAATGCAGCATTTAATGTCTACTAAATTTTATGCTAAATTTATAACTATGTTGTTCCTGCATGCATTTTAAACATGGTGTTTATGGTGTTCACCGTTGTGACAGGTGATCTGACTGAATAACAGTTAACAGTGTTCATTGTTTTTCTCCTTATATATGAAAGATTCAGGGAATATTTGTTATCATATATTTTTTTCGAAAATATATATCGAGATGATATGCATATTACATCAAATAAAATAATATATTCACCTACAAGCCACTAAAATATCTATATGTATATGTATGTATGAGTGTGTATAAAAGTTAAATAACTTTTTAATATTATTATTAATGATTTTTAAATATTATTGAAGCATACAAATAAAGCATTCATATACAAGGCATCGGGAATCAAAGCTTATCAGGACACTATCTTCACCGGAAAAAAAGGACAAAAATACTATTGTGGGTTATTGTAGTACTCTTATATGTTAAGAGCAATATGTGTGTATCTATCTATCTATCTACGTATATGCGTACACACACTAGTTTGGGATTAAGGCTTTTTTTTGTTATTGTTTTTATATACACATATATAAAATAACTTTAATAAAAATAAATTTACATTTTCTCATATTATTTTAATATAAAATTAAAAATTATATTTTTATTTTATTTTTAAAATTTAAATCACACCAACCCATGCATTGAACGATATAAAATTATAAAATTATAAAATTTAAATACTTATATTGTTTTTAAATTTTAAAATAAATATTTATGTAAAATATTTACAAATTATAATATAAATATATTTATAAAGTAATTTTGTAAATATATTTATGCATTTATATTTATTAATAAATATATATTAACTTTTACTTTCTTTATATGTTAATAAATAATTTATATTTGGATTTATTACTAATAAATATATACTAATAAATTTTAAAAATTTATTTAAATCCCAAGTTATATATGCAAATAACTTTTGTTTTATTAATCCAAGTTATGGATTTTGTTTATTTATTTCTCATATTCATTTGCCACAGAAACTTTATTCTAAATTTTAATATTAACAAAAACTAATACCAGAAAAATAATGAGAAGTGTTAGCTTTATTTTTGGACTTTCAAATTCCTCTTTGCAATTCTACATACAAATTGATATATCCAAACAATAAAT
The DNA here is from genome assembly GCA_017589505.3 of Metroxylon sagu. NCBI lineage: Eukaryota > Viridiplantae > Streptophyta > Magnoliopsida > Arecales > Arecaceae > Metroxylon > Metroxylon sagu. The sequence continues at coordinate 497,807 of JACVBY030000627.1, forward strand.
TTTACAATCCTCAGACAAAATTTGATTTTCAATAACAATTACCCCAACATAGAATATATGAAATTCTAGAATACTAAAATACTGCATTTTGAAATGCTGCATTTCAAAATTCTATGAATCTTTGCAATGCCTCATCCAAATGCAACCTAGATGGATAATATCATATTATACATGTGAGCATATTGCAATTATATCATCTTATGATTAGAAGTAAAATGAAAGGTTGCTTATATAAAAAATTACATATAGGAATACAACCTCAAGTACCGGGGCATGTGAAATGAATCAGGAATTTGAGAATTTCATAGGGTGAGAAAATTACCTTAAATTCGGTGGCATCAGAATACAGCTTTAAATATGATGGTTGCATTATGTTTATGAGTTGTTCATAAACAGATATTCAAGACATTCAAGATTTACCAAATTACATGTTAAAATAAAAGTGTACCTTTACAATTTTGTAGATGTCAGAACCTGCAGAAGCAGTCCCACCCTTTGCAATCCTACCACCAGCTTTGGCACCACCACTCCTATTCCCATCCTCCGGAATCTTTTGCTTTGTGAATGTATCCTGCAGCTTCATGAAATTATCCTCTTTAAACTGCTCATTCTCATCCACAACAAGGTACAAACCCGATCCACCCATGGGAAACACATAATGTTGCAATGGTGTGGGTCTGTAGTCTGTATACACCACATGACAAGGCTGCTTGTGCAAATTGCATATCCACTCAGCAAACTCGGTGGCATTTGACATGGTAGCAGAGAGGAAAACCATCTTAATTGCAGGGGGCAAGAATATTATACTCTCTTCCCATACAACCCCTCTCTCCCGATCCTTCATATAGTGAATTTCATCAAAGATAACCCAAGCCACTTCTTTTAGCACCTCAGAACCCCTGTAGAGCATCCCTCTAAGAATTTCTGTCGTCATGACTAAGCAGCTGGCATTTGGAGCGAGGGTGACATCACCAGTCATCAGGCCAACATCAGAGAACTCCTGACTGAGCTCTCTGTACTTCTGATTGCTCAGAGCCTTCAAAGGTGAGGTGTAAATGACTCTCTGCTTGTCTCTAAATGACATTGCAATGGCATACTCAGCAACTGCAGTCTTCCCTGCTGAAGTGTGCGCCGATACTAAGACAGATTCATTCCTTTCCAGGCAAGCCACAGATACATGCTGGAAGGGGTCTAATTCAAATGGGTAGGTTTTGGCCATCTTGCCATTATAGACTGGATTGGACAGAGTTCCATAGATGGATTCATCATTGGAAGAAGCATAGCCATTAGGAACAGCAACCTCATGAATGCACGAGCGGGTAAGATTTCTTCTTTTTGGAACAGATTCAGGCTCCGCAGCCTCATTGGTGAATACAGCTTTGTCCTCTGTATCTTTCTCTGGCACTTTCCGCTTGCCAGCAATCAAAGTTTCCTCCATCTTGCAAACAGTGTTTACTACCTAATGTGGAAGAAACAGGCCCAAATCTCTTCCTTTTCAACAGTACACTAGATATGACCTCTTAATTTAGTTATTCTTTTTGACATTAGCAATAGTAAGCTTAACCCTTGCACTGGTCTCCCTGAATTTTTAGAGGGGGGGGGGGGGCGGAAATCAAGTTAAGCACTACATTACATATAGCGGAGAATTTCTTATGTTACAACTGGAGATTCTAAACATTCAAGCACCCATATATATAAACATATCCATACGTATGCACGCGGAATATGTGTTTATTTCAACCGTCATAGCCTTCAAATGAATAAGCAAACATGCCTTTCAAATTCGCCAGAGAAAAATAGTTTAAAAAAGATACTATAATATCTCACAAAAACTAGGATTCTTGAATTCAAAGGGCAATCGAATGCCAGGGTCAGCACGCTGAATCAATTCAACTTGCCGCTCTGTAGCATAAGGCCCACGAGAACAAGGGGAAAAAAAAAATGGGGCCTTGAGATAGATTAGACGCCCCGAGAAGGATAGAAAATAAAAGAAAACAAAAAATCAAACGGTAAAAAAAAAAAATCACAGAAATGCAATAAAGATAAAAAGACGAAAATGCAAAAAATCAAGCTTCTCCGATTGGTTACTAAATAGAGTTCTAACAACAAAACTCCTCCTCCGAGACAGGGCTTTCACCAAAACCCCGACCGAGGTCATTTCAGTGACATGAAACTCTGCCGCGAACGAACGGGAAGCCGGCGCTGGACACAGCACCGGGCTAGGGTTTTTCTCCCAATCGATGGAATCATGGAGGAAAGAACGGTTAGGGTTCCGAAGAGTGACCGCTTACCGGGGAGACAAGCAGAGGCGCGCGGCGCGCAAGGCGGTGGCGCTTGGGGTTCGGTAGAGTGACAGATTACCGGGGAGACACACGGGCACGCGGTGACGCTTCGAAACCCTAGAACCCTGGCTCGCCGCGAAAGGATCCGGATGGGAGCCCGCCAAGCGCCAAACGGGTTAAAATAAGGACCGGATCCTTCTCGATAAAATGACCAGCGTGACCCTTTTCGGATTCGCTTTGTGCACCGGAGACCGAGACGAGTTGGGGAAATAAAGAGGCATTATGAGGGTGTTTTTGTCATTTTAAATAATTTCATTTTCCGCTTACGGATCGGCTATTCAGGAATGGTCCAGTTTTAAAATTTTCAAATCCTCTTGCCATTTTTGGAAGCCTTTGCTACCACGTGGCGTGGTGGAGGAATGAAGATAAATTTTCAAATTATATTCTTTTATCTGATGTATATATATATATACATATATATATATATATATGTATGTATGTATATATATATATATATATATATATACATACATATATATATATATATATATACATACATACCTATTTAACAAAATCGGGTGGAAACAAAACTTTTTGCAAGAATGGTGTTGAAATGAAAAACGTCATTTGAAAAAACGTCACATGGATTGGCGTTTTTGTTTTAAAAATGTCGTTCCTTGTGGCATTTTTATCGCGCCTTCCGCCTCCTCTTACCTTTTCTCCAACACTCTCCTTCTTTTGATAGGATTTTGTGTTGAGAGGTATGGATCTTCTTTTTGATCAGTTTATTTTCTTTCGTCCATATAACTTATTATACCATATTTCTTACAATTTAACAAACTATACCTAATTTTTCGAAACAAACTATGCCAAAAAATTTATTTTTATTATTGCTTAGAGTTTTTTTTTTGTTTGATGATTTGCGCTTATAAGTGTAAGAAAGGTTAACTTTAAATAAAATTTTATAAATACACATAAATTTTTTTTAAGTAATTTCAAAGAATGTACTCTACTGTTTATATATTCATGGCTTTTATTAATTTTTTATTTTAAATATTATAATATAAACGATGATGAGATTAGAAATGATACGTATTTGGGTATGGCATTCTTGGTTGATAGCAGGTTGAATTTTTCTTGTTCATCTGATCTTGGCTGATAGCAGTCTAGGAGACTTTGGTTCACTTGACTTGACAAAGTTTTTATTTGACAGGATACGTATCTATTATTTAAATGTTAAATGCTTCTAAAATACATACATATTTTATTATTAGTTTGTTTGTGGTTGATCAGTAGAAAATTTATAATTATTTTAATTTATGCTTGATAATACAATATTATGTATTGATGCTAGATTTATTTTGAACGTCATTTTTCAGATGAGCACCGATACTGTTCGATTGCTGCTTTATTGTGATGGATCAGTTGAACATGGCTTAGATGGGATACAATATAATCAACCTCCTCGTAAAAGTTTTAGATTGAGCATGGGAACCCGTTATGTTGAGTTGGTCGAGCGGATTTATAGTGTGCTTAAAATTCTAGTGCAGCAATATATTTTGAGATTGATGTGGAGATCTACAACATTGCATCAGAAATATGTGCTCCATCCAATCGAAGAGAATGACGATGTGGAGGAAATGTTGACATTTCCTTACAAATTTTCAGATTATCGCTATGTTGAATTATATGTTTTCAAAGAAGATGCTCAAGCTCCATACAATGTTGGTCATACGAGGATATTCAGGACAGTTCACCTATTGCCCAGCAGCAGATCAGAACTCCAGTGGATTTTTTGATGATGGAAGGAGTTATGCCAGTAGTGCAGAGTGTTGATGTGGCAAACAATCAGAGTGTTGATAGTCAGGGACTTGAGTCAGATGACAGTACAGATGATGACTATTGGCCTGAACATGATGACTCTGACGAAGAGCGAGATGAAGATGAAGATTTACATGGAGATGTTGTAGTTCATAAAACTGGCTGTAGTTCTATTCTTGTATCTACTCATCCAGAAATTGTTCCTAGTCAGGTGTATGAGCATCAAGTCTTTGCACATAGTCAAATACCAGAATTTTATCATGACTTGAATTTGCAGGATGGTGGTTATGTTAGCACTCGAAGACAATTACCCTTTAATTCTCAATTTTGGGATTCATCAATGACTGAGTTTGCTACATGATTATTGTTTACTAGCAAAGATGAACTGAAAAAAGCACGTGAAATTTATCACATCAAGAAGCATCGCACATATAATATTATGGAGTCAAAGAAAGTATTCTGGTCTGTGAAATATGCCTCTTCAAGTAATGCTCCGAGTTGTCATTGGAGGTTGCGTGCTACAAAGTTGAAGAAGCATGAATTTTTTGAGATCACAAGGTACGAGGGGCCATACTCTTATTTATTCAGTCATGTAACTCGGAATTACAAACACATAAGTTTACGAGTTATTAGTCATGCAGTTCGACATATTGTGGAGAAAGACCCAAGTGTGAATATTGAAGCCATCACTGCAACTGTGGCAGAACAATTTCATTATACTGTGTCATACTTCAAAGCATGGCGTGGAAAGCAGAAAGCATTAATTGATGTATTTGGTGAATGGGAACCCTCATATGTTAAGTTACCTAAATACATGTTTGCACTTCAGAATGCAAACCCCGGAACAGTAGTCTATTGGGATTTCTACAATGCAGGGATATCTAATGTGCATGTCCTGAATTATGTTTTCTGGACATTTCATCCGTCCATCGAGGGGTTTCGGTATTATCGCCCGGTCATTTCTATTGATGGAACACATCTTTATGGAAAGTACAAAGGGAAGATGCTCATTGCAACAAGCACTGATGCTGGCAACAGGATATTTCCACTAGCCTATGCAATTGTGGATGAATAGTGCACTGTTAGCTGGAGTTAATTTTTGTGGAATCTCAGGAGGCATGTTGTGAAAGATAGAAATGACATTTGTCTTATATCTGACCGACATCCAGGTATACTAAATGCCATAGCAGATGACAATAATGAATAGGCTCCACCTCTAGCTTATCATCGCTACTGCTTGAGACATATGTGCAGTAATTTCAACTCAAGATTCTTTGATGTTCAATTAAAAAGAGCTGTATGGAAAGTAGGGAGCGAACATCAGCTTCGAAAGTTTAACTTTATCATCGAACAGATCAAAACAGTTAATGCAGAGGCTTGGACTTGGCTATCAGAGTTGGAGCCAGAGAAGTGGACATTGGCACATGATGGGGCTTCCGCTATGGTATTCTAACAATAAATCTCTCAGAAGTTTTTAATAGTGTACTGAAGGGAGCTAGAAATGTACCGATAACGGCCTGTGTTCAAATGACATTTTACCGTCTTGTTAAGTATTTCAATACGAGACGCACGAAAGCCATGAGATATATGCAGGATAATCAAAATATTTTTTTCACTCCTCATGTGACAATTAAGCTTGTTGAAAGTCAAGCCAAAGCTAATGGGCATAGAGTGTTTAGATACAACATGCAGAGAGCCACCTATGAAGTCATTACAAGAAGGTCAAGTAAAGCTCTTAGGAGTGGAGGCAACATTTAGAGTGCTTAGATACAAAAGATCATTGACAGAAATTGTTCTTGTGGAAAGTAGACAATTTATAAGTATCCATGTTCACATGTGTTAGTCGTGTGCCACGAAATTGCCATAAACACAACCCCTCTTGTTAATGAAGCATACACAATTGGCTTTTATATAAATGCATGGGGAGGTGAGTTTAATCCGTTACCCCACGAAGACTACTGGATGGACACATTCACATGCATTCCTGATCACAACCATCTCAGACCGAAGAAAAAAGGTAAGCCTAAGTTAACACGCATTCATAATGAAATGAATGAGGTGCAGCCAAGAAGTAAAAGTCGTTGTAGTATTTGTAAGCAAACGGGTCATTCTCAACACCGTTGCCCTAATATAAATGTTGGACCTTCAGGATCCTAAATTGTAGTATCTATGAATTAATGTATGTTTTATGTATGAAACTACTGCATGTAAAATTATGGATCACTAGTATTTTTACGTTTCATGTGCTTATACTCCTGTTCATCTATGTGCTTTTTATTCAGTTCGTATTTTGGGCGATGTCTTGAATCTTATTTAAAGCTGTTTATTTTTTCTTTAAATTGTATCACTCTAATGTATTTTTTTTTTTAATTCCTTTTAAATGCTTCTTAAACACTTTTGAAACTCATCTGATACTCTTTTGATGCACTTCTGAATTTTTTTTGAAATTTTTCTGAAACTCTTCTGAAATATTTTTAAAACTCTTCAGAAGTGTATCAAAAGAGTTTCAGAAGAGTTTCAAATGTATTTTAGAAGAGTTTCAGAAGAGTTTCAAAGAGTTCCAAATGTGTTTTAGAAGAGTTTCAGAAGAGTTTTAAAAAGTTTCAGAAAGTTCCAAATATGTTTTAAAAAAGTTTCAGAAGAGTTTTAAAGAGTTTCAGAAGAGTTTCAGAAGAGTTTCAAAGAGTTCCAAATGTGCTTTAGAAGAGTTTCAGAAGAGTTTTAAAGAGTTTTAGAAGAGTTTCAAAGAGTTTCAAATATGTTTTAGATGAGTTTTAAAAGAGTTTTAGAAGAGTTTCAAAGAGTTTCAAATGTATTTTATAAGAGTTTCAGAAGAGTTTCAAAGAGTTTTAGAAGAGTTTCAAAAGAGTTTCAAAGAGTTTCAAATATGTTTTATAAGAGTTTCAGAAGAGTTTTGAAAGTGTTTCAAAGAGTTTCTAAAGTGTTTCAGAAGAGTTTCAAAGGTCTTTTGAAACTCTTTTGATTCACTTTTGAAACTCATCTGGTACTCTTTCGAAGCTCTTTAGGAGTTATTTGAAATATTGCTAGAAATGTGCAAAGCCAATATCAAAAACATCTCAACCTGTTCAAGGCAATAATTTAATAATGCTTCAATAAGTCAGAAACCATTACAATATCTGAGCAACACAACAAACAACTCAACAGATGAAACATATTTAATATATTAAACAAAAAAGTTTTTACAGCAATTAGTTTATTCACATAGCTTAAGTACCACAACCCCGTCTAGGAGGTCGTCGAACTCGTCTAGGGCGTCGCGCATATGTCGCGATCGATCGAGGGCCCTCGTCAACCACTTGAGAGACCCCCTCCTGCGTGGGGATCGTATCTGTCATATTAATATCGTTAAAATAGTGGGAGACATCCTCGCCGACCTCGGTGATATCCGTATCAGCAATGTCAGCAATCAGCAACGCTCTCTGATCATGACTACCAGATGTACCCTCACCTGCATGTCCCATGTGTGAAAAATCGTATGCATATGGTGACGGCATGTAAGAAGGCGATGGTGTATAATGAAATCCACTCGTCTCAGGATCCCCATATGCGTGTGCCATCGCCAGTTCCTCATGAGCTCGTGCCGCTGCAGGTGTACTCCTCACATGCTGATGGCCAATTATAAAAAAAGTATTGTCCAAAATCGCCCTCATGTCCTTATAAATCCTTTGCCGCTCGGCCTCCGATGTCGAATACATAACTCGATCCAAGTTTAAGGACAACTCTTGAAACCTCTCATACTGCATGTTTATGACAATATAATATCAAAAATAAAAGATAATAACTCAAAAATAAATGATATTAAATAATTATTTTATAATAATACCATGAATTCAAATGAAGCTCCTTCTCCTTCGTAGCTCGCAATAGGATAGTCGAAACGGCTAACGCATATACGTGTTATACTCCTAAACCATTCCATGTACTCAGGAGTAAATGGGACTCCCTCAGCAATAGGCTTCACAATAATGATGTTTTCACGCTGCTCATTCCATGTAGCAATATGTGTGGCGTGTATGACATCCCACGTGGCATGTGCCCTCCCTCGTTGATCTATCTGATGAAGCTGAAGTGACGTATCGCATGGTGATGGTATCGACTGGCGGCAACCAAATTGTCAAAGCACTCGGTCCGGCAAATGCCACTCCACTACATCAAAACAAATAAGTGGGATCCGTGCCATCCAAATATCTGAATCGAACAAGCAGCTTGAAAGCAAAATAGATATAATTTTGGGCGTATATGGACACCATATGAACTGCATGTAAAAAAACCATCAATCCACAACCTACCTACATAAAATAAAAAAATAACATTTAAAATAGATTTGAAATTTAATAATGTCATACTGGGAACTATCATCCAATATGTCCAACTGGTCCCTATAGGCACGCAGTGTATGAGTTGGGACATTCTTTTGGTTCAATCTCACATTCCATCTATACCCCCACGGTGCACCTAAGTGCCAAGCATCATCTGCATCAGCAGGTCTAGCTTCCGGAGTCTCAAGTCTGATGGGACGAAAAACAGGTAATCGTTCCCATGCCCATATCTCAATGTTCAAATAATGCTCAATATTAGTAAATAATACCAAAAAAAAAAAATCCAAACTCATTCGATTTAATCAACTGTTTACCTGCAGCAAGGGCAAGTATCCTCCTATCTCTGTCTGAGTAGGGCTCGTTCCGTGACAGAGTGCCCGATACAAACCGGCAAGTATAGTAAAACCCCAGCTATAAGCAGCAAATGCCCTCAGGTCTTCTAAAAAAGGCACAAACATCAACTTTACTAAATATCCGGATGTATCTGGAAGGATGACTCCACCTATAATTCGGAGAAGTTGCCCCCTCGCAAACTGCTGGACAACCTCATCATCTGCATCATCATCCAAGTGGAAGTCTTGGTAGAACTGATCGAAGAATGATAAGCGGAAACGGCCTTTAGAAAGTGCCTCGGCAGGAGGTTCAACCCCAAACAACCTCACAAATATATTCTGCCACTGCTCTAATGTGTAACGCAGATTTAGCCCAGTAACCGCGAACCCATCAATCCGTAGACCACTTAGAATACCGACATCCTGTAGTGTGACTGTTGCCTCACCAAATGAAAGATGAAATGTGTGGGTCTCCTGCCGCCACCTCTCAACAAGTGCAAAATAAGGCTGACATCGAGTCAAATATGGCCTATCCGATATATGCCATACATGCCAACTTACTCCAATTAATATTGCACTCATGAGTGTATCATGCCTGGTGTCTCCTTCCATATCTACGTGTCATATCGACGGCATCTAAACACCAGTAATTTCTGCAACAAATTCATTGCAATAATACATATCAATTACATAAACGCATGCTAACTATTTAAGGTTCATCGATCAATAATGCATACCTCACCCTCAAATATTTTGGTTGATCTATGCGAGGCTTGCAAAGTGAGAACACTAGGATTGCGAGGCCCTGGATGTAAAACATTATGAGCCATGTCGTACTACTCTGTTAAAACAAGAAAAAACATCACATAAGAAAAATTTTTAAGCAAATAACATCATATAAGCAAATAAAAAATTAAAAACACATAAAATAAACCATTGAAAAAATATGATTTATGTGCAAACGACATTGTTGGACATGTATGCAAATTTCGGCTGGATTCAAGAAGCAAGAAAGATATTTTGGAATATATCTGTGAGGAATATTGTGGCATGTAATACAATGATTGCATGTTATGCCAAGGTTGGTGATATTCAAGCTGCTCGCGAAGTTTTTGATAGGATGTCCCACAAGGATTTGATCTAATGGAATGCCATGATATCTGGTTGTGGCTTAGGGATATGTGCTTAGGGCCTATCAAACTTAATCATGTTACTATGGCTATATTGATGTCTGCTTGTGGTCAACTAGGATTTTTAAAAGTTTCAAGACATGTTCATGGATTCAATTCTTTAGTTGATATGCTAAATGTGGCAGTGTTGATGAAGCTTATAAAATGTATAGGGGTTATTTGTGTTTGCGTTGTAGATGATGGAGGTGATTTTTAGGTGGCTTTATTTGCTACTACCAAATTATATTGTTACTGTAAGAGGTGGGATTTGGAACCATAGAGGTGTCTCAAACTTTCCATTGCAGCAGTTTCTTTGCTGTCAAGTCCAAACCGGTTCACCCAATTTTTGTCAGATGTGCTATAAATCTCAATGGTCTGTGAGAATGAGCCTAAATAAGTCGTCTCTTTTCTTCTACATTCAAGCTGGTTCACTAGATGTTGACAAATGTGCATTAATTCTAAATGGTCTGCAAGAAAGAGCCTGTGTTGGAGGGAGTTATGTTATTGTTCTTCGGGAAGGATGTCTTTATGGCTGGCCTTGTTTTCCTCTTGCATCTACGAGCAACACATCCAAAGCATTCATTTTTTTTAATTATTATTATTAAAATAAGACATATTGGCATATCAAGTATGTCAATGTTGCTCATCATGACTGATAACATAGATTATGCTCATTGAATTTTTTTTACTCATCAAACAATGCAATTTTTCCACAAGCTAACTAACCTTTACTTAAGCTTGTCGATACATAAATTTACTGGTTTTTTAGTTTTTCTATCGTGATTAACTGATGTACTTGAACTAAAAATATCATTGTTTCAACTATCAATTTCTTTATCATAAAGATGAATATGAAGCAGCTAGTAACAAAGCATATTTAAATTATTATAATTTAATTAAATTAAAAAAATTACCTTGTGGGACCACCGCAGATGGGCTGCAAGACAGGCCGCGAGAGAGGGAGGGGGATGGGCCGCGGGACGGGCCGCAGATGGGCTGCGAGAGAGAGGGAGCAGGGGGGACCAGGTGCTCGGGTGCGTGAGAGAGGGAGCGGGGGGGCACAAGGGCGCGCAGGAGAGAGGGAGAGGGGGAGACCGAGTGGGTGCGCCCGAGAGAGAGGGAGCAGGAGGGACCGAGGGTTCGGGTGCGTGAGAGAGAGAGGGAGCAGGGGGATCGGGAGCCGGTGCGCGCGAGAGAGAGGGAGCAGGGGGACCGGGTGCTCGGGTGGCTCGGGGAGGGGGGGTGGAGCCGGCGCGCGAGAGAGAGGGAGCAGGGGGGAATCCGGTGGCTCCGGGGGGGGGAACGCCACACGGCGTGGCGCTTTGGGAAGCGTCACCTCGTGGTGTTTAAAAACTGCCACGTGGCGTGGCGTTTTTTAAAGCGCCACGCCGCATGGTGTTTCTAAACGGCACGCTGTGTGACGATTAAAAATGCCACACGGCGCAGAGTGGCATTTTTTAAAACGCCACTCTAAGTGGCGATTTTAGAAACGCCACTCTAAGTGGCGATTTTAGAACGCCACGCAATGTGACGTTTCTAGAATCGTCACTCAGCCTCTACGATGGCGCCGATGGGGCTGATTTTTGGCCTGAAAAATGCCATTTGAAATGGCATTTTTTACTTTAACACCATTCTTGCAAAAACTTTCGTTCCCATCCTGATTTTGTTAAATGGGTGTATTTTTACCCCATTTATAAAAATAGCTCTATATATATATATATATGTGTGTGTGTATGTATGTATGTATATAAATACGTAATCGTTCATTGCTCTCCTTGATTGATTACAGGTTTGTTCAGCAGTTCAAATCAGTGGCTTCTTCATGTGCCTCTTAGAAGCCGCCAAGATCACTCACAGAGCTCAGAGGGCTATCTCGGTTGCCAACCGATGGCACATGATCATGTCATGCCCTCCATGCTGCAACTCGAATGCATCGAAGAAGCAAGCGCCACCACCACTGCCCATCAAATGGCTCGATGGATCACATCACCACTCTGAATGCAACCTATCGAAAGAACCCATCATCCCTTCCTTCCATCAAGACTCTTATTTTGAAAGCCGACAAGCTTTGGGTGAACACGATAAGAAACTGGATGACAAATTGCACAGCGTCATTTGACTAATATTTTGAAGCAACTGGTTTTGATTGCAGTGACATACTTGCAGCATAACAGTGGCGGCATCACGTTGTTTGGTTTCGCACTGGACCGAGGAATGCTGCACACGATCTTCGCCTTTGAAATGACGCTGGTTTTGTGGATCCTAAGCAAAGTTATTGTGCTTGCTTGATCGCTTTCATTGGGTTGGCGAGGAGCTGATAATCCAAATGAGTTATAGCATGATTTTGAATGAAAAGATATGGAATTAAGAATCCTGGCATATCCTAACCAGTAAAAATAAGGGTTCGTATGTATGTACCAGCTTCATTCATGTTTGTTGTATGCGTACTAAAATTTGCGCCTATCCATGTACGTGTGACTGAAATGCGAGAAAAGTTGAATGCTTACACCGTGAGTTGCAGCCTATGCAATCTGCACATATCAATATAACCATTTCAGCATTGGTTTTGTTTTGTTTAAAAGAAAGTGAGAAAGAAGGATCCCACTAAATATTATTAAAATTATAGAAGAAGTACCAAATCATTGCATGAAAGAAGAGAGAAGAAGGGAAGATAGCATATTATAAAAGTTACTATACATTTTTACCCACATTTCATCCACTTTTTAGGGTAAAAAATTCTTCACATAGAACAAATTGCCATAATCTTGTGAATTATAGAGGATTATGATGCTTTCTTTTCATGAAAAATTTTAAAATCTCTCATTCAACATATGCCACATGAATATCATAACTAAATGATCCCAACACTTCAAACCTTTTGCTTGCCATCATCAGCATTTTTTCCTCCTCCATTCAGATCAGAGCTCCCAAATATTTGTTGGCACTCCTCACACCCCAAAACACTTGGCTAGATATATCAACATTTTCCTTAAAAATGGGCATCGATGAACAAGTAATCTGTTGTCTCTTCATTAGCTCTTCACAGCACATAGTTGTCACCATCCTTTTCCAGCTAGGATTTTTACCATATGCAGTTTGTTGATGAGGGATAGCCAAATAAATATCTTGACTTTCTTTAGAATAAAAGCTTTTCAAACTATCTTATAGAAGGGGGTAGACAACATCACGATGGTTGATAAATTTGTAAAAAGAATCCACCAAAAACTTACCATCCTTACTGGGCTTTTACATCGGAACATTTGTCAAAAAAGATGAAGATAATGAAAGTAGAAGGCTTTGAAGTTGCCATAAATATTAAAATTCTGAGGCGGTGAGAGGGTCATACAATTAGATTCTCCACTATTAGATACAACAACTCCACATTGAGATATCCAAGCATTGTTTCTTTTTGGCATAATCATACAAGTCCTCAAAAAGTTGCATTAAAGATATTGGTTATACCCAACTATCCTCCTAAATTTTGATATTTTCTCCATTTCCAAGATTAAAGGCAATATAATTCCGAAAGGCATTCAATTTCTTACTTATATCCCTCCAAACTGATGAAACTTTGTGTAATTTGTATCTCCTTTGCATAGCAAATTCTTCATATTTTTGATACCCAACCGCTCTTCTTATCTTGGCAAACCACTTCCCAGTTGATTAGATAATGAAAGTCACTTGTTGAATCTTTTTCTTTTCAGAGAGAAGTTCTTAAATTATCAATCCTGCTGCTCACCCATTTCAACATTAGTTTTGGTTCCATCTTCGGAGATCACAATCAGGCTGCATAAGAACATTATAAAATTTCATCCTTAGCTCATCCCTTCATTCTAATCAATAATTCTTTTATGGCTAATATTCTTCTCAACGAGCATGTAGCGCTTTGCTATCCTATATATATATACATATATCAGACATGATCCAGATCTCTAGGAAGTGAGATTGCCTTTGATTTTCTCCTTATAGTAAATGAGTTACAGAATTAGACATAGCTTGGTTCCTTAAATTTTACCTTAAATTGGATATAGCTTGCTTTTGTTCCTCTCCATTAGTTTTTATGAGTAAGGAAGGAGAGATCAACAAGAAAGAAAAGAGAACAAAGAAGAGCATACATAGGATTTAATATTGTTCAGTTAATTGATGTACATCCACATTGATAAAGATTAGAAAAATTTCACTATAAAGAAAACATTGAAAATTATAAGAATTGTTTCCTAAACAAACTCTCTCTCATAAAACTTAGACCTACGTACACCCAATAGAAGTAAACATCTCTTTTAGAACTATTCATCTCTCTAAACTCACTTCAAGACTAAGGTTACATATGCTTATATAGAAAAAGAATCTGCAGTATCCTACATAGATCGGGATTTGTATTCTATACATATTAGGAAATATGTCCTCGCTGAGCTTGTTAAGCTTAAGACAAACTCTAATACTGAGTCCAATAGAAACTACACAAAGATTGTAGTTTAAGGTGATTCTGTGCATGGATTGGGAAAAGATGAAGACTTAAATCATTATAAAAGAAAAGGAAAGAATAAAGAAGAAATAAATTTTAGTGTTTGAGAGACGGAAAGGATTTGTAATACCAGTAAGCTTTCTTATTTTTATTTATCTTTCTTTCTCATAACAAATCATATGACATGCATAGTTTTAGAGCATGAAAGGTTATGTATAAAAAATGGTTAAGTATTTTATTATCAAAATTTCAAAATCAATATCAAATCTGCGAATCAAAAGGAAGATGATTTTTTATGCAAAATCTTCTTTCCAGAAATATATGATGAATTTCTAATCCATGATAATTTTTTAAAAATAACTGTGAATTTTGTTTGGTTGGAAAGCTGAAATAACCTAAAATAATTAAGAAAAAAATTAAAAAAAAGAAGAAGTTAACTATTTATTTATTTATTTTTGGAACTCTCTCCATCATCTGCCATGAGCTGAACAAAATGACCTTAGTAGAGTTATTTAGCCTCCCCGCACAGAATAATCAGTCAAGCAAGTTAAAGTGATTACGTGTCCACTGATCGAACAAAAAGTATTAGGGACTTGATTATTGTCTTGATATCGTTCATTTTCCACCTCTTATCATGAGATGTACAGCGATCTTGTCGAGATTAATTATTAATTATTACCAGCAGCAGCAGATCTTTGGATAAGTCCTTAGGGGAATCACGTCCGGAAACGCATGGGACCTAATTACTAATTTGATTATGCTACCCTTGCTTTAGACCATTAAAACAATTTGATTATGCCAGCCAATTTAAGAAAGAGATCACGAGGGGAGGGCCGGCCGGTCCCCTATCCTCTGAACCGGACCTATCGAGTCTCGCCGAGCTCCGCTGTTTGAAATCTCACACACGCATCAGAGCGAGCGAGAGCTAGACAGTGGCACTATGGTCGTCGCAGCCTTCTCTCGTCTTCTCCCCCATCCTCAACCACCGCCGCGGGCCGCCCTCTCCCGGCCGGCGCGCCACGTTCACCGCCTCATCCAGATCCGGTCAGCACCATCGCGGCCCCCTCTGGTCCTCTCATTCGCACCCGCTCGCCGCCCTCCCCGCTCCTCAGCCCAAGAAAACGGCGACGCATCCGAAACCCTTGAGGAGGGGGAGGAGGAGGCGGCGGCGGGGAAGGAGACTTCTGAAAAGAAGAATGAGGAGGAGACACAAGCCGCCGCGTCGTCGGTGGCAAACGAGATCAAGGAGATGATGGAGGCCAGGAAGAAGTCGTCCTCGGCGTCGGATATGTGGTGGGGAGGGGTGGCAGAGGAGGTGAGGGAGATCGAGTGGCCGGCGTTCGGGAGCGTCCTAGGCACCACCGGCGTCGTCCTCGCCGTCATCGCCGGCTCCGGCATCGCTCTTCTCACCGTCAACGCCATCCTTGCCGAGATATCCGACCGGGCCTTCGCCGGCCGGGGCATCCAGGACTTATTCGGATGAGATTACAGCAGCCCCCTTGTCTTGGTCCGCACATTTTGTGCTCGATGTTTTCTTCTTTTATTTTTATTTTTTAACCCCGCAGCTTTCTCCCTCCAATTTCTAATGTAATGTTTTTTTTTTTTTTTTTTTTTTTTTTTGAGAATTTCCAGCCATCCAGACTATTCAGTCCTGGGACGCTATGACTCAAGCGCTAATAATTCAAGTTCATAAGGCTAAAAGGATTGCTCCGAAGATAATTTGGTCATCTCTTTTTCTTTTTTTCTTTTTTTTTATCAATATGAAATATTAAAAGACATTCTGTTGTAAGAGATTTACAAAACAGTACGATTTAAATTAGATGGTGATTTCATAATTAATTTTCAGTATCTGAAAGAGTATTCAAACAAAGAATGCTAATACTGTAGCCATGTCCAAAAGAGTTCCCGTAGCCGGCAGTGAACTGCAGACGCTGATGCAAACTTCTAGAGGCAGGACCATAGTTCAAAATTTGGCCTTGAACATTCTACAATTCAATCATCAGGGAATCCAAGAAAATTATTGATTAGCTTTGCAACTGGCATTGCGTCTCCTGGTGGGTAGGGAATAAGGGAATCCAAATCCATGATTTTGATGGTCTGATGGAGTGTCTGTGGGCGTGCACAGAATAGGTGCTTCCTATCTGCTAGTTCCTCTGCAAGCTCACTTTGGTGGTTGTCCATCAAGTCCTCATTGACAACCACAATCAGAGGCTTACCCAATCGCAGTGTCTCAAATATGCTCCCTGACCCTGCTTAGCAACAAAAATTATTTGTCACATTCTCATCAGTAGGTCATTGTCACAACCTAAAATCTTCATTAACATACTAATATCACAATAAAAATATGGCGATTTTGAGAATCTCATGCATGAAGGCAAACAACAGAGAACATAAAACTTCGTGTGCTCAAGTTAAGAGGATCCACTATGATAGAAAGATCAAAGTAATAACATGCTATTGATCAAAGCTGTAGCATGTATTTAGAAAAAAAAAAAAAAAAAAATCCAGTCATGTCAAAACAATAAAGCATGGTGCCATGTACAGCCCACAAGGACCCACCAATTTGCCTATCTGTGTCTTGGCAGGGACAGATATTGAACATGCTCATTCACTTGGTCTATAAACAAGAGGTCTGAAGGATGCATTTATGAACTAACATAATGCTGTCAAATCATAAACATATGTAAAGATTGCAGTTTTCTGAATTTTATACCAGACCCTGATAAGATCAGATGAAGTTCATAGCAAAATCTCTGAACATGCCAGACTGGAAATTTGGCAAGAATTCAAAATTAATTTGCATGTGGAAGAGCAAGGCCTCCTCAGACTAGGATCACTGGCAATGGAAGAGGAGGCAACCATCAGAAAGACAACTTATTTGATGCAACTGTAAGCTTGGCTATTTCCATTAACAAACTATAGCATCCGGTCGTAACCTAGCTTCCCAACCAAGGGCAATAGCTGCCATGTAAGACTAAACTTGTACCTAAGATTTTGGGTTTATTTCACCCAGTATGAATCACTAGCCTGGATTTAGTACAAACATAAAATACTTTTACTCCAATATCTCTGGTATACAACTTCTAAACAAATAATAATGACGACAGTGATGATGATGATTGTATAATCAAACTAGATCGAAACAACCAAACAAGTATATAGAGACCATAATATGTATCACCAACCATATCCCCTGTAATATTTTTATTCCATATAAGTGATCTAATGACAAATTTACTAGTATATTAAGGAATCATTTAGGAGCTATCTCTGTTCTTGAATGCACTATGCGTCACAAGCGAAAACATAACTTCTGGACAGGCAGTAATCACTTTAAACAAAAAAGTCATTAAAACAACATGACTGTAACACAGGTAGTCCAGAGTAGCAAATACATCTTTTTGCATTATTTGGCTGCAGTATTTCAATCCAACATAATGGAATCTGTACATACAAATTTGTCCAATTTCCTTAAAAGCATGCTCGTATTAAAATATCTCTTACAAAATTATATACTCTGCTGTTACTATTAGTAAACAGGTGCTCCTCTTCTTATCTGATGCAGTTGGAAAGTAACAACTAGAACCCTTGAGAAAGAAGTTTGATAGAAGAGATCAAAGCACGTAATCAGCTAAATATTTTATTTAGAATACCAAGAATGGTCCACAGTTGTCTTATGAAGAAACATGTGTGGGGAGTCTTTGACATGGAAGAGGTAAAAACAGAATATGAAGCCATGTAGAAGTACTTGATATATCATGCCACATGGAATAATTTTTTTTATATAGTATTTTACAAGGTGCTGCCTATTTTATTATACACAATCTCATAGCATCCCTTAATAAAAGATTAAAACAAGATCTATTACTTGACACCCTAATGAAAAAAAAAGCTTTTGTTAGACTCAAATCACCATTTTCATCATTCTCTTCTTATTAATTTTATCCAATTGTTTTGTCTCCACAAGTCCTTTTAACAGCAAAAAGGATAGAATTATGAAGAATCTGACCAGCATCTAGAATATACTTCCAGTGTCTCATTTTTTGGCCTTGACTTTTGTAATCATGTTACTTTATAAAATTAAAGGAATTGAATCATAGGAATATAAAACCTTCCCCTTAAATCTTGTCATGGTCTGTATTCGTTATATACATTCTTAATAGTTTAGTTGCCAAGAGCATGTGCCTTGTATCTGTACAAGGAAACTTTTTCACAATATAGATTACAGCAAAATGTTACCTGCATGGCTGATGATAAGAGATGCTGATCTCAGGTAGTCAGCAATGCTTGGTGAGAAAGTGAAATAGTCCACAGCAAGAGACCCATCTTCTCCTGAAAACTGTTTTGTAGGTTATACAAGGCTAATCATCTCTATTCATGCACTATATAAACAGAAGGAAAAAAGTTTCATAATACTAAATCAACCAAGTTCCTTTTCGGCTTGAACAAAAGATAAGGACAAAATGAATAAAAGAAAAGCATAAGTGCTCAATTTCATCCGTAGGGAAATTCAATAGTATATATAATCAATTTACAACCAGCTTTGTTGCACAAAAGACATTACTGATGAACACTGGACTGATGTAACAATTGGTTAGTCAGATGCACCACACATTTAGAACGCTTTTCCAATTTTGTATTTCAACATCATCTCTATGACATGATAGGCAGAGAAAACTATTAGAAGGAATGAAGAGGATTTAAAAGGATTTAGTGTCAGGAGAGATTGTACCACTACGAGGCTTGGTGAGAGAACATTGCAGGTGATCTGTAATCTTATTAAGACTAAAATGCAGCAATTCTTTGGTTTGTTCCAAAAAACAAACACCAACTTCTCCATATAAACTCAATGACCTTTCAGGCCAACAACATTTATAAGCACAAGATCTGGTGAGAGCACAATAATTTAAAGCATTTCAAACTTTTTTAATTACCACATTGGACCCTTCCATGTGACCATGACTGCAGCTTCATTTCTCCCCTACCATAAAGATCCTTAACAACAAGCAAAAAGCATGTAGCTTGAGTTGTTCACTCAACAACAATGAGAGTTCTGTTGCATAGTCTACATAATAATGCCTAGTGCAAAGATTTTTTAAGTATTCCAGGGATATCTTTAACCATAGAAGTCTTGGCATTGCAAAATATTAAGGCTTCCCAATTCCCATAATAAAACATGTCAAATAATAATACACATCAAAGTATACTCCATGACATTGCTCTAGCTCCACCCAAATACCATAAAACAATAGTAGAAACCCAGTTATAACAAACAACCAAAAGATGTGGTCCCTACCACATATATCATACTACTATTTCAGTTGAAGTGAACAGGCTTACATTACATATGAATTAGACTTATAAATGAGAAAAGGAGGACATCCATTTGATTTCTTTCTTGGTGATTATCACAAGTAAAACTTTACATAGGAATAACTTGCCATAGAAGGAAAAAAAATCTAGGTAAAATTTCTGTATCCCAATCATAATATTACAAGCATTTCCTAGAAACAGAAGAGATGAATGTTCCTTATCTTCCTTCTTGGTGAACTAGTCAGTCTGATCTTAAGGTTTTGGAAGCACCATAACTCGGAGCTTAGCTGTTTGTTTGCAGTCGAGGAAAGTCTAATAATCTCATATTAACACCTCACCTGTAGCTGACTCTATAACAGTTGCAACATTATTGGTTGGTAACCTCTTCTCTACCACATAAAGGACCTCATGTCAGCTTATTTTGACTGCAATAGATCAGCATATTAGGGGCCTCGTCATGCATGCAATATATATATATACGTTCATTGATGGATCTATGGTAGCAGATTAGATATATCACAAAAATGTCACAATCTCATAGAAGATAATATGTTCATGCAGGTTTTGGTGCCAACTCATGTCTCAGGGAGTAAGTTAATTTTGTTGTGGATGACTCTGTTTTGCATCTCCAGTTGGATTGGGGACATTTTATATTAAGAAAATATCTTTACTTTTAAAGTTGTTCTGTTAGACTAAGATAGGTAGGATATATCAATAAAGATAACAAAAAGTCTCAAGAATCAATAAGATATCATCTTTAGATCAAGCAATGAAGAAAACATTTAAAATGTCTCAATTCCAGAATGATGTACTAGAGTCAATGACAGCCTCCAATTGTCGAGTTCACTGCTAGTTTGTATTCATTATTCAGAGTTTCCTTGGCTAGCTAACAACTTAGCAACAATTCACAAAAGATTAGAGTCATATTAAGTCAGTCACAAAATGTTCTAAAGCTTTAATGAGTCATACGTTGATCCATAAAGCCAAGCCCTTATAGGAGGTTAAGGTGAAAGCCGAAACAAAATCTATCAGTATATCCATTTCAAGGGGTTAAGAGTAAGAAAGGATGTGCTACAAAGGAGAAGACAGAGGGTCAGTTCAAACCACAAGGTGTTCTCAAAAAGATTGCAAAATTAAGAGCCCATTTCAAATGGAAGATAAGGGAATGCATGATTCCCCAATGCTTGCCACAGAAACTGTATGAAGTGCTAACAATTTATAAATAGACTAGGACAAAGCAATCCAGGATGAAAAGAATCCAGATAAAGAGAATTTAAACATGGTCAAACTAGAATTAATGCATATCATCAACAAAAAACTATCGCATGGTGCACATAAGCATCAGCTTGACTTGGTCAACTGTTCCAATCCTACTTATGCAGAACATCAAAATGTTATGACAATTAAAATCACCTCAGATTTAATTTAAAATAAAATTGTCTCCGTGTATTGTTTTTCTCATATGATGATATACAATGTTTTTCTTATACTAAAATGTCTTATTCAGTACAGGAACAAAGTTGTACTTTAGAGGAGTATGCATAAATTTTTTAAATTCTAAATCATGCATTTTAGCATGAGATGGTTTATCATCAGTGAAAGGTGAAAAGGAAAAGGATTCATTCATAAGAGAAGAGTCAAAACCTTTGAGGGTACATATGTCCCACGGCCCATTTGAATGAGGAGATCAGTGTATCCCCTCCTTGACAGCTCTTCTTTGACCTGCTGAGAGTCTGCTGCCTTGACAAGAGCATCAAAACATGTGGTTCCTACTGTCACAAACACCATCTTCCTTCCTTCTGTGCCATTACCCATTCCACCCATTTTTCGTAGGTTATGTCCAATGTTAACACAAGCTTTTTTTTCTCTCTGCAAAATCTACAAAATGACGAGAAAAATCATAGAACACTGTCAAGTTAAAGATTACATATGAATGGTAGTTTGATACTCTAATTAATTTTGAATTGATAGAATATCAAGATTAATGTTTTGTTAAAGGAAAGTAATATTTCAATTTAAAAATGGAATCAAAACTACACAATCAGTCGAAACAAGGTCTGCCTTACCAACTTGTATCGACCGTACCGTATCAGTAAGATACCAATAGTATTTATCGAGCTTCGATTCAGTATAAACTGAACCAGTTTAAATCAAGTGGAACCCTGTACTGACTATATCGCATCGATAAAGTACCAATAGGGTTTATCAAGCTTTGATTTAGTATGAACTAAATCAATCCGAATCGAGTGGACCGCCCTGTACTGCTCAATACCAAACTATACTGCTCAGTTTCAAGCGATACAATGAATGGGAATGAGAAAAAGTGCTGACACACTATCTTGTTATGGAGTGTGTACAATAATATACCGCATCGACAATGTCCCAGTATGGTTCTCGGTGCTAATTTCATGAACCTTGGTAGAAATACCATTTGAAAAAGGAAAAAAGATTTGTGCAGATCTTGCAACTATAAAAGCAGTAGAAAACTATCCAACAAACAGCATCAAAGTCATAATGGTATAATCCTTGCAAAGATTTAAGGAAAAATAGAAAGAAATAATTAAAAGTGATTTTATATTATCATAACTACAACAATCATACATGATCATTTGATATAAGAAAACCCCCAAACACGCAAGATTAAAGTGTAACCACAGTAAACCCCAGTCCCCCCTCCTCCATGGCCAGTAGTCTTGTGAGGTGGAATAAATTTGTGAACAGAGCTATAGATACACCAAAAAATGTCTCCATCAAACAAAATTAACTCCAAGATGACAAATTCAATTTATCATAGAGATCCATCTAGAACAAGGTCTAGAGAAAAAAGATCACATGGAGAAAATGACTAAGGCAAAAAAAAAAAAAAATCAAGAGAAAAGTTAAAATTTTATTGCTCTCAACAAAACCTTAATCCTGAAGCATGCAGGATTAATCTGATAGAAGATCCACGAAAATGAAAAAGTTGATGAGACAAGGAGTGAAATTGAGAAGAGTTTGAATTTAATTAGGATATCTGCTCCTAATTAAAGGCCGAGCTGTGGCCCTTGGAGACAACTCAGGATTTGGAAAGGGTGGCCATGGCCAGGGATGGGAATGAGGAGAAGTCAAGGGAGGAAAGGAAGTAGGAGGGTAATAAAGAGGGTCTGTCATACCAACCCATATCGACTACGTATAATATCAAGGTTCAGTTTGGTATGAATCGAACTGGTCCAAACTGAGTGAAACCACTTGGTACTGGCCAATGTCACCCAGTTGCGAGCGACATTGAAAGTGAGAAAAGGTATTGGCACCCTATCTCATTACAAGGTACATTCCGCACCTAACAATCATTTTGTGCCCAACCGATAATGTAGCAATGGGATTCTTAGTACAAGTTTTGTGGACCTTGGTTGCTCCCATTACGAGTTTTGACTTTTAAGTTGATCTAAACTTCCGTATGATATTAAATCTTATGAGAGTTCAAGCAACAAAATTCCTCCTCCGAGACAGGGCTTTCACCAAAACCCCGACCGAGGTCATTTCAGTAACACGAAACTCCGCCGCGAACGAACGGGAAGCCGACGCTGGACACAGCACCGGGCTAGGGTTTTTCTCCCAATCGATGGAATCATGGAGGAAAGAACGGTTAGGGTTCCGGAGAGCGACTGCTTACCGGGGAGACACGCAGAGGCGAGCGGCGTGCGACGCGGTGACGCTTCGAAACCCTAGAACCCTCCTGGCTCGCCGCGAGAGGATCCGGATGGGAGGCCGCCAAGCGCCAAACGGGTTAAAATAAGGACCGGATCCTTCTCGATAAAATGACCAGCGTGACCCTTTTCGGATTCGCTTTGTGCACCGGAGAAGCAGCAGCAGGCACCGAGACGAGTTAGGGAAATAAAGAGGCATTCTGAGGGTGTTTTGGTCATTTTAGATTATTTCATTTTCCACTTACGGATCGGCTATTCAGGAATGATCTAGTTTTAAAATTTTCAAATCCTCTTGCCATTTTTGGAAGCCTTTGCTACCACGTGGCGTGGCGGAGGAATGAAGATAAATTTTCAAATTATATTCTTTTATCTGATAACAATATTATTTAATAGAAATAATATTTCAAAAATAATTATCGATAGTGAGAATTGACTTTATATATATATATATATATATATATATATATATGTATGTATGTATGTATTATTTTTATGAGATTGTATTCTCGCGATAAATCCAAAAATTTATCTATATTTTTGCTGCACCCTTGTTTTAAATTGATTTCACGGAGTAGTTATTCTCGAATATAATTTACTTCATTTATTTTAAAAAAAAGGTTTAATTGTCGAAACTAATAACAGGGAATAAAATATATAATATAAAAAAAAATATTGGTGTTTTCACGTAAAAAAGGACAAATGAAATCAAGAGAGCTTATCCCTTAGTTTGGAAAATATAAATTTTTATTATATATTTGAACTCAAATTTCTCTATTGCTGCTTTGCCAAGCTCCAGTCATGGCTATCCATGCCCAAACGACCATAGCCACATCTATCTCAAATAATTTTATCTCTGTTAGTCTTTAATCAAAGAACGAAACAAGACTGAAGCCTATTTGAAAGTAAGACACAAGATTGTACGAAGGATAATAAAAAAAAAAAAAATTATAGTTAGAATATAAGTACTCATATCCATGTTATCTGCCACGCCTCAAAATAAACAACAAAAGTTCTTGCGAGTCAAGAATCTTTAAACTAATTCATGCCCAAAGTAAGGATTTAAGCATAATTTTTGTAATATATATATATATATATATATATTGAATTGTATTGTAACTTTCATTTCCTATCTTTCATGATCATTATATGAAAATTAGGGCTACAAATATTTTGAATAAAATTTAGTTAAATTAGATCGATGTCTAAATTAGATTAGATTTAAACAAGATATATATCTAAAAGATCTGAATGCAGAATTCCATAATGAAGATAATTTTTTAATATTTAGAAATAAGTCTATGTCTAAATTATATTAGATTTGAACAAAACATATATCTAAAAGATCGAGATACAAAATTCCATAACAAAGATAATTTTTTAATATTTAGAAATAAGTTTGATAAAAATTTTTAATTTTTCTATTCCTATTTTGTAGCATTAAGGTTTATTATCTTTTTTTTTTCTTTTTTTTTGGCATAAACTCATTTTCCTTATCTCTCTCTTATTGTATAGCCCATTTATACTAAAAAAAAAAAAAAAATCATTCATTACTTTACTCCCATCACCACGATGCAACATTTTTATCACCCACTCTATCTCAATTTTACCACTAAGTGCCATAATCTTACCAGCATGACACCTTATCACAAAATAATAGTTGCTTAACTTAAATGCCATCTTATAAATCAATCCCATTAATTTTCATACCTCTTTTTTTATTTATTAGAATACTTGGAACTATAAAGTAAATAATTTTTGTGACCTAAGTAAAGAGTTCAACGTACTTGACTCTCACAAGTTGCCATGACATTTATGACGATTATATTGAATAAACCTCCTATATTAACCATATGTATTAGATTGTTTCTATTGATTATTACACATGATCAAGTGAATAAATACATATGCAAATATTCAACTCTTATCGATATCTATTTAGCATAAATATAAATATAAATTTTAATAGATTAATATTTATATATTTTTAAAGTAAATATGAATATCAATAGTATCCATTTCATCTTCATATTTCTTTAGAATAAATATGGTAATTATTTCCAACATCTCTTTAGCATAAATATCTGAATTTTTGTTGATTAAATAAAAAAATATATAGATGATACTCATATTCAATCCATTTTTAAATCTAAATTTAAAATGTTCCATACAAATTGTAAAGTTCTTTAACCTAATTATTTGTCTTCAAGAAATTATGACAAATCTTATCTTAAGCAAATAATTTCTAAATTAAAGAAAAATTAGCTACATGCTTGTCCATTCCACAGGGTTCTGTCTACCTTCCTTTTTTTTTTTATTTTTTTTTTTATATTGCTTATCATGTACCTTTATTATAAAAAAAAATTATCATTTATCTCATCATCCAGGCAATCTTTAGTATCAAATTTTTATTAAACAAGTTTTCTATGCGGAGTATTTAACCGACGGTGACTCTCTCTATTTCTCTTTAAAAGAAGATATATACCTAAGCTTTGTGGCATGCTTAGCAGTGTAGTTTAAAAGTATTTATTTTTTGACAACTGACATCCATTGATTCTTAAGCTGTAAAAGTATTTACCGTTAAAACGTTTGATGTACTCACCAGAATTTACTGCGAGGTAAACCATTTGAAACAACTTTTCTCAAAATTATTCTCTCCGCATCCATCCACTCCAAAACTCCTATTTCTTTTCCCTTTTAACGTATCAAATCCCCTTCCAGAATAACTAAAAAGCACCAACATGCTCTTGCACTCCCTGGGCATGTAACAGAGTTTGGAAGAAATGAGGAGACCTAAAGATAAGGAACGTTGGAATATAGAAAAAAATGAAACTTATTTATGGTGGAAGAAGAGAAGGCTTTTGATTCTTTAATCAATACTGCCATACGGTAAATAAAGAGCACTTTAAAATATATACATCTCAAGCTAATAAGCCGTGTAAGGATTAATTTTTATAGCATGGTGCATGATATGTTATGACAAGGAGAGTAAGAATTAGAGCCTTTCATGATATGTGGTCCCATCTACAATAAAGATATCAAACTTCATCAAAAAATAAGATTATTTTATATTTTTAAAAAATATTTATGTAGAGAGCGAGAAGTAGGTCAAGTCGGGTTGGGCCAAACTCCTACCCAAGCCCAGCTCAAAAATTTTTTCGGATTTTGGGTTGGATCAAGGCACAGAAATTTATATTAACGCAGGCTCAAGCCTGATCTGAATTTCATTGGGTTGATCCGAATTAGCTCATTTAGGCCAAAACACTGGGCTAACATGATTTTAGCCCAATTTTGATAATTTATTTTATAAAATTATTTATGAACTATTTGTTTGAACTAAATTAAAACATATATAAAATGATTGTTTGCTTATACATTAAACATATAGATTTAATTTTATATAAATTAAAATTAAATAAAGATTCAGCAAATCTAATTAAGAGCCTTGTAATCGGGCTTGATTCAGGCTTCATGATCGGATCTAAATTGAATTCGAGTTTGGACTGCATTGATCATCTATCTGAGCTCGCTTTGAAATTAATATGAATCTTAATTTTGAACCCAGATCTGGCTTAAAGTTTAGAATATCATGATCTGATGGGCCTTCGATTGGTTCGTGCTCGCCTTCGGCCCTAATTGTATGTAAAAATTTTATTTTATTTTTAATTTATATAAATAATAGGACAATCTCGCCACGGCATGGGACGATGAAACGCCTGAGCCCGCGAGCTCGAGTCGGGCTTTCGAGCATCGAGCCAATCGAGTCGGCGGGACGCTTGACACCCACGTGATCGACCTGCCGCATTTTACTTGGAGGAGGGGCTTGCTCCGTGTTTTATAACCGGAGCTCGCTGACATTTTTATTTTTCCTTGCGCTCCACTCGCCGGAGTATTCTAGGGTTAGGGTTTCTTTTCCGTCCGCTTCCCGCTATCCTCCGATCGCAGTGGCGATGGATTCCGATCTTAAAGCTCCCCACTCCATGGGGACGACCATCATCGGGGTAACCTACAAGGGCGGCGTCGTCCTTGGAGCCGACTCCAGGACGAGCACAGGTCCGATCTCCGTCTCCTTCGTCTTCCACTTCTCCCTCTTTCGCTTTATTTGGCTTTTCCTGGCAAGAAACCGTGCTTATTTTACTCGATCCAGGTCAAAAAAACTTTGTTCTAGTTACTGTTTGTTAGATATAATTAGCGACTAGCAGCGAAGAAACCCGTACGTTGTCACCCGTCAAACATTTCATTCGGTCCACGATCGAAGTTGAGTGTCCTTTTGGTTTTTATTGATTGGTTTTTTTTGTTTGTAGGAATGTATGTTGCCAATCGGGCGTCGGATAAAATCACACAGCTGACAGATAATGTTTACATCTGCCGTTCTGGATCGGTAATGATGTCCTTCAGAATTCTTCTCAATTTCTGTCGTGCCCCCCTACTCTAATAATTTAATTCCGTATTCGTATGTTTTGTTACCAATTTTTATTACATTGTATTATCGATTTTTGGTAGGCATCTTGCTATCACTTTTGTTTGTTTGTTTGTCTAAATGGGCAGGATGTTTATTTACAGTCGTAAACCACTGAAGACAGGATGTCAATTGTAGGGTTTCTTGATCAATTTAAAACACCATCATATTTTTTTAATCCCATCGCATCATGAAAAGTTTGAAATCTACACTCCGCTTGACAACTCCTTCACCCGCTCTTTTCATTTTCTTATGACCATTGTTTTTCTCCCTTGCCCTTTTTTTTTAAAAAAAATTATTTTATTTTATTTTTATTTTAGAGAATTTCTCCTTACAATAGAACCATAAAATTTAGAGCACATGTCCTAATTCTTGGCAGGGCACGTAAGTTGTGCACTTGCTGTAAATATGGACTAAAAGCAATTGGTGGGTTTAGGTTGGCCTCTGTGAGTACTGAAGGCTGATATAGGACCACCGTATAGAAAATTAGCAGCTTAGAAGCTTAATCGAGGTGTTTCTCATAATAATTCAGATCTTTATGATACAGATCTAATGTAATCCTAATAGAAACGAGCTTGATATCATTTTCTGTTGTGTATCATGATTTGTGCTGGTTCCTAAAAAATGTCAAGGTCTCTAATGTGGTTTTTTTTTTTATAATGGTTTCGCATGCATTGATGCCATTCATTCATAATTTCTTTCTCTTTTTTGTCCATCCTTAAAACATTGATGCCATTCATTTGTAATTTTTTTCTCCTTTTTGTCCATCCTTAAAACTTATTTGAGGTCCATTGCTTATAACATTTCTGAAATGCCATAACTATCTCATTATATTTTCTTGTTTGGCACCAGTGCTGCTCTTAATCATGCCTTGGTTTGGCATGTCTAGCTTTTCAAGGTTTACCACCACATTCACCTTAGCATCATCATTTATGCCATGTTCCCCTAGTGCTGATTGTCTTAGTTCACTATAGGAGTCTCTAATTCATAGAATGAATATGGTCTTGTAATTTTCTTGTAGATTTATTTTCTAAATCTAGCTGGTATCTGATCATCATATGACTCTTTATAGGTGCTTCCACATTTCATCTGTCGTGGCTAATTCTAGTTGAGCCATCTATGTATGTCTCACTTAGCTTTTGTTGAACGGGTATAAGTTGCCAAAGGCCATTTGAGTAAAAAGTGTATTATCCCTAAATTTGTCTGCATTCTGAGGGTGTGTGTTTGGTGCTGTTTAATAAATTTATTTTTTGGAACTTTTAAAGTAAAAATATACTTCTGAAAAAAAATATTTGGTAACATTGTCTAAGAAGTGCTTCCACAAGAAGCAAAGGTCAAAAAGTCATTTCAGGAGATGTTAGACGACTAGCTTTTGGCTTCTTTTGTTGGAACTTTTTAAAAGCAAAAGCAATGCCAAACACACCCTGAACTCATCTTATAATCCCTATAAAGTTGCATTACATAAACTTTATCATGGGCCTATTAACTTTCTGACTTACTATATGAACTTTATGAGTTTAACTAAACATTATCCTCTCCTTGATTTCATCAATAAATACTACAATATTTGCAAGTAACATTCTTTAATAGACCTTATCATGGATGCCATTAGTTAGTGCATTCATCACAAGCAGGAACAGTAAACACTAACTGCCACCAAGGAGCTTGCTAATCCACATAATTTCTGCCTACACCTTTCATACTAGAGCATTTGTGCCCTTTTTGTATGAATTTCTTTGTTATTACCCAAGATCTGTCTTTTTATCCTTTTATAAGTTTGTTTTTATAATTAACTGGGATCATCCACTTACAGTTACAGATTATCTCTTTTGTTAATGAAGCATGATGATATCATGCAACAGCAGTAGACCACTAGGGCAAGAATATGGTGTCCAGGTTGCGCTTCTATTTTCTATCTTGTAACGAGGGTGTTATTAAATGTTTATGTTCTCTCACAAAATAATAGATGCCAACCGTATTCCTATGTACCGCATATGCATGACATGAACACAGCAGGTGGATTGTGCATATTTTTGTATGCTAATATATAACCAGTATCAGTTCCTCACGTTTTTACCCCTTTTTCTTAAAATTAGTCAAGTATGGAGTTACTAAATATCCTAGTGAAATAATTTCTTCTATCCTGTATTCATGTTTTCATAGCTTTATGGTGCAAGCTAGCCTTTTTCTACGAGTTTGTAGTTCTTTCGCAGGCTGCTGATTCCCAGATTGTCTCTGATTATGTCCGTTACTTCCTTCATCAACACACGTAAGTTAAAATTACTAAATTTATTAAGTTTATCATCTAGTGAAAAGAAAATCGAGACATGAAGCCTGAGTTAAAGCATGTCTCTGATCAATCAAAATTTTATCTGACTCAAGGAAAACCTGAGGAATTCAGTGAATATAGATGTTTATTTTATTGGATAGATATGATTGCTAGGGGGCATTACAATTGCGGTACTGATCTTCATGCATCTTCTGTCTTGGATGCAGAATTCAACTCGGGCAGCCTGCAACTGTCAAAGTGGCAGCTAACTTGGTTAGATTATTGGCATACCAAAACAAGGTAGTTATCCAGGGAATTTATCTATCTTCAGAACTTTAAATCCAGAGGCATCATTTGTTTCTTATAATGAACTTTGAGAGCATCAATGGAATATCGTTTACTTTTGCATTATCAAAGTCCGTCTTAAAGGATAAAATAGGTTCTTGTTATTTATATATAAAGATTTTCTGTTCCTGTGATTATGATGAGCTGGCTGGCAACCAAAATAGACACAGTGGTGTTTGTCTAACAATCTGTACTGCTTCTCATGCATTGTAAATCTTGCTCAATGTTGCACAACGTGGCATCTGCTGCAAATTCTTTTTCCACCCCATTTTTCATGATGTACCATATACTCATAAAGATATTCTAAACTGCTTCCAGAAATCTTTATATAATTTACTCTTGCCTGTCGTCTGTTTTTCTATTTTGGTTGTATGATCTCATTTTTACCATGAATTGTTTAGAACATGCTGCAAATGGGCGTGATTGTTGGTGGATGGGATAAGTATGAAGGTGGTCAAATATACTCTGTGCCTCTTGGAGGGACGATATTGAGGCAACCTTTTGCAATTGGAGGTATGTATCACACTCTATGCGAAGGAACTTTTATACATGATTAAAATGCATCTAATTTCTATGGAGACCACTTATTCTGATACATTCCTTAAGACAGACATGCAGAAAAATGCCCCTGCTCGCATCAAAAGGATTTAATTTTGAGATAGCACTTTACGACATTTCTTCATGCCCTTGCAGCTCTACATATTTTTCTTCTTCTTTCAGATTATGCTCCATTGCTTGCTCTGCAGGTAGTGTTAGGGCATTCTCCCTCATTGGTCAAGGGCTCTTGTCCATCTTTTCAGTGAATTAAGGCTCAGTTGCCCATGTCCAAGGAAATACTTAGATTGCCTGCAGCCTCTTCGCATATTCACTTAACCACACTGAAATGAATGAGTTATTGAGAAAAAAATTGCTGTTTATCTCTTGCAGGCCTCTTCTTCAATCAAATGCAACCATACTTTTTGCGGTTGTATTTCTTCAACCAAGACCACTGAGCCTGATGGAAAAGTAGATTTTTTAAAGGGATTTTCATATGAGCCTTTGAACTCCCCCTCACTCCATCTACTGTTAATCAGGAATGCACGTCTATAGCATGTCTTCACAGTGGAACCCTAATCATTAACCCGTTCATCTCTTATCTTGCCTGAATTTCCAGTATGATAATTAGCAATGGATTGCTGCAATTGCTTACTTGTTAAGCTTGAATGAATGAGCTTTGAAGAGTTTATTAATGTCTGAGACAACCATTTTAATTTGCGATTCTTGAAGTCTTGCTATTCTTATTTCTTTTCTCAGGTTGTTGGGGCTTAGTATGCATGGGAATCTAGAAATCTTGTAAGGCTAAAGATTAGTTAATGGACATAGTGTTAATATTGATCTTTACCTCTAAATCTCGTGAGGTTCATCATTGCTTTCCCTTCCATCATTGTGTGTGAAACTTACCTAATGTCCTCATAACTTGCTAGCAAATTTCATTCAGTGATTTTTTTATTTTAGTTCTACCATTTTGTATTCTAGTGCAAATTTAAGGCTTATAGGTGTATTTCTGCACTTTTTCACTGTAAAGCTGTTCACTTTATGAAACAAAACTATCCATGGCTCTTCACCAGCGCCAACTTGATTTTTATTTATTTATTTATTTTATTCTTTTTGCGCGGCACCTTTGCTTACTAGAAAACCATTGCAGAAAGTTATAATTCCAATTTTTTAATCTCTCTTTCTCTCTCTACACAGATTCTAGGTACATATAATTGTATACACACATATAGTTGGTTTTCAATTAATTAGCTATCATGCTTTTCATTAAATTTTAGGTCCTCCTGGTTTATATCAGAGCCAGAGACATACGCATTGCTTGTGTCAATAAGACACTTGATGTACATCACAATCGCAAGGAGATTTGCAATTAGTTTGTTAAGATGGGTGAAGAAAAACCATCTTTATAACGTCTTTTTAATTGTTTCCAGGGAGAAATTGTACATTCTATGATTACCAAATATTTTATTTTTTTGACTCATCTATACCAAACTAACATCCTACATCCTAATAAACATGCTTGCTAATTGTTAATAAACTTGCCATGTAGGCATAAACACATGCATCACATTTTTTTTTTTCTTAATAGAAATCCTATTCAGAAACTAATTTTCTTTGTCATTTTTTGGGACTAAACGAACAGAAATAAAGACAATAGGCTTAACATTGGTTTGTGAGGTTTTGAAGATTAAAAATAGCAATTAAAACTATAGTGAGATGACAGAATCTGAGTACGTGTGTTTTTTTTATGAGCTGACTATGTGTACTGAACTGTATTAGCCTATACACTGGGTGTTGGCCACTATTGTGCTCTAATGATACAAATTTGTGAGATGTGCACCCCCTTTATCATTCTGGCAACTATGTTGGATGATATGAATTAAACAAGATGGAATTATATGGATGAACAGATGAATCATTGGTTCAAAATGAAAATGGAGCAGCAGGAAATTACTTTCATAACCAAGACTCCTGGGTCCATGCCTTATTTATGTGTACACAAGAAATTTGTACCCTTGTGTCAGATCATGACTGTTGACCCAACTCTCCTCTCCCCTCCTTGGTGAAATTACAATTATCTACGGCAATCTGTACTTTATGTCAGGTGACAAACAGTCATTTAACATTTGTTCACATTTTTAGACTACGTTCACCATCTATCTGATAACCATTATTTTGTCTCATATGAGATTCCAACCTACTCCTGTTATCTTAGCACGTCATGCTAAAGTTTTTTATATCCTTATTCTACAAGTGGAACCCAAAAAAATTATTAATTAATTGCACAATAGAGATGAAGCCTTGTGTGCTTGCATGGGAAACCCTTGATGCTAAATATATGACCTAGTAAATGATTGTACATGATATTCAGAAACTTTTTGTTAGTTTTACTTGTATGTTAAGTTTATTGATTAAAAGAAGAAAGGAGAAAAATGGTTACTTTCATGGAGTTGATGGTCCAGGCATGGGATTTCATAAGACCTGCATCTTTATTCATAGTGATATGGCTTCCTTATTATTTGTTGGCAGCAAATTTTGTTATATTTTCTGCCACTGTAGCATTGCTAATGATGGTAACAAATTTTCATATAACAGGATCTGGTTCCAGCTACTTGTATGGATTCTTTGATAAGGAATGGAAGGAAGGCATGAGTAAAGAAGAAGCTGAGGTATGTAAAGTGGAAATCAAGTGATCAATGTTTCACCTTCCTCTTTTATTTTCCAAAAAAAACCCTGGGTTTTTACAACTATCAGATTTGTTGATTGGCAATTCACCCGTAGAGTAACTTCATCTCAAACTGTCTTTATTTTTTTCAGGATTTGAAATATTTGCATGGTTGACTTACTCAGTTTACACTATCCATTGAAAGTGAAATTTCATGAAGTGATCTTTTGACTAACTCTACACCGCCATCTAGCACAAAAAAAAAAAAAAAAAAAAGAAAAGAAAAGAAGAAACCTTATGATCTATGTGTTTGTATAGCCTACCATACCAAAAAAAATCTGAACATTTTTTAAAGGTTATTGATCATACAAAAGAAAGCCTTTTGAGTTCAACTTCTGTGCTACCGTATGCCAATAGCCAAAAGAAACTCTCCTGCAATCGCAACCCCCCCCTCCCCCCCAATCTCCTTAATGACTGGTTGTTTCATGCTCTCTCTTGAAAATGAAGTTACCAGATAAATATATGGTTCTGAGGTGAATCAAATATCCTGGTTACCAAGATTGGCCTATTTATAAATCTGTACATTGATCTATGCCTTTTGAACCAAGGGCTTCATTCCTTCCAGGACACATTTTAAATTTGTTTTGATTTCTTAGCAGATCAAGTAGATTGACGGCTTAGTTTTATCAATGGTTATCTTTGTTTCCTCATTCTTGTGCTTGTGCTATGTTAATTCATAAACATGCACGGACAGGATTTTCCTGACGGTTAATGGCAGGAATTTGTCTGACAGTTTTTGGCATCTTTCCCATGCAATGCAGAAATTAGTGGTGGAAGCAGTCTCTCTTGCCATTGCACGTGATGGAGCGAGTGGAGGTGTTGTCCGCACTGTTATTGTGAGTGTCTAGACTTTATTCACTATGCAAAATCATGTTATTAGCATATTTCTCAATTCTCATGAGAACTGTTATTTGAATCTGTGCCTTATATTAGCACAAAGATATCTGAGTTCAAATTTTTACATTAAAATAGATGCAATTGGAAAGTATCTGAGTTCTTTTTAAGTCTTCCATGGAATGCATTTTTTGCTTGTGCTTTCTACACTCATTCTAGTAGTCTGTCAGGCTTCATTTTCTCCAAGGCTGTAAAATCTCATGGATAAAAGGTTTCCCAGCATCTGACGCATGGTATCTCTTGCATTTCTTAATGTTTACTTAATTTCTTATGATATGTTCACTTTGGTTGGTTGGAAAACTTGATGCAATCTCTTTTCATGGACTTATTCCCCTATTATGTGGATTGTGGCTGCATTGGTTAAATAAATGGATGTCAACCATCATATCGAATATCATCGGGTAATGTTATTGCGATGGGAAATAAGCTCTATGATTTTGCAACCTGTATCAAAAAAGTGCTTGCTTTTCATTTCCCTCAAAATTTGGCATGACCATCCGGTTGCAATTGAAACCTGATTCCAATTTTGTATGATCACTGAGATTGCTTGTTTTGCAGATCGATGCTGATGGTGTTACGAGGAACTTCTACCCTGGTGACTCTCTTCCATTGTGGCACGAGGAGCTGGAGCCCCAGAATTCCCTGCTCGATATCCTCTCCTCCAGCAGTGCTGAGCCAATGAGCACATGAGCACATAGATCTTCAGAGCTGCTGATTTGTCCAGAATGACTGCTTTCTCATTTAAAGCTATCTTTTTCTATTACCTTTGAACGACATTGTGCCCCACTATTGGAGTTCAGATACTGGATTGCCCCTGGCTGAATTATTAAGTAGATTTCACTGCACAATTGCTTGATGCCTTTTGTGTTGATTAGTTGTTGAAGAATATGACTTGTCTTTAATCAAAGAGTGTAACGAATATGCTGGAGTTTATTATCATAGCATAAAGCTGCTCTCAGGGAAAGAACATTCGCCTGAAGTTGTGAACTTGCGCTGTTTCTCTTATAATTTGGTATTTATCAAAGCACATGAGATCTTATCATATTGGATGTCTGAAAGCATGTGACATCCAACCATAAGGTAAAATATGTTCATTGGAAGCCATTATAATGCTGGGGTTGAATGCTCCAATATCAAGCAGAATACTGCAACGGATGTGATAACTACAATTAGATGAAATTTGTTAACTTCGAATCTTGCTCTGGACTCACCAAATTTATGTTACCATAGCTAGTTTATGATGGAACGGTGTGTGAAGTTTTCATTGGAAAAATGAGTTATTGGAACGTGTCCTATGTTCTTAGGAGAGGAAGGGAATTTTAAGTAGGACGGGACTTGGATGCATTTCGCAGGGGCTTGTAATTTGATTGCCTGCTTTCATGGGAGGCATCTATATAATCCTTATACCTAACGAGCGATATGTGTTTGTTTGTCATCATCAAACGGACGGAAGACATCACAAGCAGGAGGCTTGTTAAGTAGGACGATTGGTCTCGTGTTGCTTGGTAAGC
Source organism: Metroxylon sagu (assembly GCA_017589505.3). Taxonomy (NCBI): domain Eukaryota; kingdom Viridiplantae; phylum Streptophyta; class Magnoliopsida; order Arecales; family Arecaceae; genus Metroxylon; species Metroxylon sagu. Next base: position 533,949 of record JACVBY030000627.1, read on the forward strand.
GGGAGCCATATTGCAGGCGTCCGTGGATGTGATAAATCTCAGTTGCAGCTAGCGGGTATCATGAGCTGAGCTGGTCAAGTGGACTACGTGAATTTACGATCAACACCTCTGACAAATAAATATTTGATTTTATTTTCGTTTGTGAGTGGGCGAGTGCCTGTGCAAGCGTTAAAGGGATTCAAAAGTTGTTACTGGATCTTTTTATGATTTTCTTTTCTTTTTTTCGTTGGAGATAATATCAATTTTTAGCTTAAATTATAGATTTATAGTTGAATGATCCTAGCATCATTCTTTATTATCGGGTTTAGTTTAGTTTAGTTTAGTTTTTAATGCGATGTTGTATTGAGTTTTAGTTCTCAAGTTAGAAATCATGCTCCAAATATGCTTCTAAAAGGATTATATTGGTTTTCTCTTTTTAGAGAACTTTCTTTACAAAAGAAATAGTCCTTCAAACTTGATTACCTTCAATTTATGTGATGACATTTGAAATTTACCTTTGGCTAGTGAGTTGCTCTACATTCTTTATGTTGCATTAGTGTGTATATAATTAAAAAAAAAGAAGAAAAAATTCGCCTAGAAGCTGGGCCACTTAATTCAGACTTTTTTTTTTTTTTTTTTTTCCAATGATATTTGGGCAATTGCAAATGCTCTATAGCAAGAAGGTCTGACAAGGATTTGCCTGATAAACTTTTATTGAAATTAATTTTTATTTAAATAAATATTTATTTAAATTAATTTTTATTTATTTTTAAACTCAACAATTACAATTCTACTCATGCATTTATACTTAATTATATTTAAACATTTATACTTCATTATTTATTTTAATAAATTTCCTTAAATATAATATATATATATCTCTTGATTACTTGGATGGAATTAGGAGGTTTTAACTGAAAATTCATGTTTCAGTTGTGCTTTTTATAATTTTATTTTTAATATTATTATACTTAATTATTAATTATTATATTTTTAATTATAAAAAGGATTAGCTAAATACTTGACCTAATTTGGATCCAATTCAAATCAGGATAATTGGAATCGAATCAACCCCAAATGACACGTTAGATTTTTTTTTTTTTTAAAATCAATTTCATCCAAACTAATCAGCCAATAAATTAGATTCAGGTTACCTGAATAATAATAATAATAATAATAATAATAATAATAATAATAATAATAATAATAAAAGACGGGATCAAACATGCGCGATCCGATCCATTTGCAAGCCGAGACAGCCTGCCTCACTATAAAATGGCCAAATCCCATCTTTCCGGTTCCAAATATCTCGCGTTAAGGTAACGGCTCAACTATTCTATTGCCTTCTCCGGAGAGAGATGAGCGCGGGAGGTGTGAGCGCCACCGCAGTTGCAGCCGCTGCGGTCGCCTCCACCCTTCCTCTCCACAACGTGTTCGTGTACGGGAGCCTGCTCGCCGATGAGGTGGTGCAAGTCCTCCTCAAACGCGTTCCTCCTTCCTCTCCTGGCGTCCTTCATCACCAGTACCTTCTCCACCTCCTCGATCTCCCCTTTTTCATCTTATTTATATATATATATTTTTCCTTTTCTGATATGACATCGATCTAACGATGGATCGTAAGCCCCCATCTGTAATATAATCCACCATGGGAACCCTTCTTATTGAATCGGAATTTTATATGAAACCAAGCTAGCGATGATGAGAGGGAAAGAAGGACTTTTCATTTTTCGTTTTTTTTTTTATTCCTCTTCCTTTAATAAAGAAGATTACCAAGAGAAGAGTACGTTGATGATATAGCCGAGAGTTAATATCAAAGAAGCTCTGCTCTCGCTCGGTTTGAATTCTGATACTAGGTTTTGGATTTGCCTTTTTATTTCCACGTTCCTGATCTTCTTTTGATTTGTATTTTGACAACACACCGGAATCTCCTTTTCTCCCTCTTTTGAATCTTTTATCGCTTTTAGCTTCGGGGCGATGATCCAGTCAAAGCCCAAAACAGTGAGGGAAAGAAAGAGACTGTATGTTTTTTCCCCTTCCCATTAAAAGCAGACGGTGGAATTCTTCCCTTTTTTACCAATTCCTTCGGATTATGCTGATAAATAGATACAGGGACATAGAACTCTCAACATTGTCAACCATAATCTGATATACCAAAGACGCAGATCCAAATTCTTCAAGTTCTGTTCTAATCTAATCATATAGTCTCATGGTTCTAATTGGATAAATTCAAATATTTCAAGAAGGTTGGTTATAATGATGACACACGCACACACAAAGGTTTACTTATGAAGTGGCATTAATGTTGACATAAGCTTTGTTATTGCAGCCACAGGTTTAGTATAAAGGGGCGCGTTTATCCAGCAATTCTGCCTGTAGAGAATAAAAAGGTTATGGGAAAGGTTAGGTTATAAGGACCTTCTCTGCCTAGTTCTTTCAGTAAGACTTGCTGTTGTTGCTTCTCAGAACTTCCCCTCATAACTTAGTCTTCTTGCTGCTTAAAATAATATCTGGAAAATGCTAATTTTTCCACATTTGGAGCATCTAACTAATTATAGATGAAGCATATTAGAGGAATTATCAATTTAATCATTAAACTTACCTCTTTTCTGCCTTTTCTCCTTGTTTGCTATTTAAAAGAAGCAATTTCTTTTTTCATTTGTTGATATTGGATATAGAAATCAAATCCTGATATGGTTTCTACATATTGCTTGTCTTCAGCATAGTTTGCTCTTGAATTTTATGTATGCTTTTATTAGGTATCAATGCATTTTCTATTGTATGGTTATGAGATGCATCTTTTGATTCTTATTTCTTTGTCTGTTGGAAGCTGAGTTCCAAATTTTCCTTCTTAGGCCTTTATTTTTTCTGTAATTCTGAAGTTACATATGTTGTTCCATATGAACGATAGGATTATTTGTCAAAAGGGAATCATGCAATACCTTTAGGTCTTAGAAGATGCAGTCTTTCATAAGCTTCATTAGTAGTTTCACCATGAATTGCAAAATTATTTTACACATTGCCTAGGGAGGATAGTAACTTTGCATATTCTTTTGCAAGAGAAGGTTATAGAAAACAAGCTTGTTTGGTTGGAAATAAGATGCCTTTATCTGCCATTTTAGATCCATCTAGATGGATAGATCTAACAATTTGATTCCTTGAATGTATTCATAGCAAGGTGGCTTCTGTTCTGTTACTTTCACCAGGTGAATTTTTTCATGTATTTCTTAGCTGTCCATTTTGATATATTCTTGATTGATACACAGTTTTTCTTCTCATCACTTGCTCTTAAGTTTTATGTTTCATGCTAAGATTTTTGGTCAATGTCTGTTTGTTTAACTTTGTGATTCCTTTCATTCATAGACGTGCTTTAAATTCTGATGGGATCAACATGCAGCTCTTTTTCTTTTCCTTCTTTAGCATGGTTTTCCATGAGCTTAATGCCTGTCTGTTTTTGTGCTGATGTGGGCAGACATGAGCATGTGCATGCAGATGTTTGTGCATATTCTGCATGGGCTTGTGCATGTGCATGTTTCATGTGGCTGTGCATGTGCAGTAAACTAAACATGTCTGTGTTCATGGGATTATATGGCTGTGGGTGATTGGCTTGTGTGTGCATGTAGTATGTTTTTGAATGTGTACATGTTACTGTGGGTGAGTGTGTATGCACCAATCATGTCGTGATTCCCTTTATTCATTATTTTCGGTACTACACTGTTTAAGTTTCATGTTGGAAGTGCCCCTGGATTCTTTTCATGTTGGAAGTGCTCGGGCTGTTCTAGTGGCCAATGCCTGATAGGGCCATACTTGTCTTTCAGGTGCTCTTCAGGGCCTGTCAAGTAGAAATTTGGCACATATATGATCACATTGGACTGTAGATTCCAAATTGCATTCCCTCTTTTATATTTCATACAGGGTGTGTGCACATGTCTAATTCTGATTTATCCATACTTTTCATTTACTAGGATGCACATAGCTCTATGTTCTGAATTCCTATGGATTTTTAAAGCAGCTGATGTTTCTATTGTAACCAATCCAAGAGATTTGGGTTTAGTTTTTAAAAGGTGTTAGGCAGTGTCATTGCTTGGGACAAGAGAGATATCACTTTGTAAACTTATATTGAGAATTTGAGAGCCTAATATTACACTTGGAAACTCTGATTTGGTGAGATAGAAGCCTTTGGGCTGGCATGACCTCGCTCACCATTTATGCCATCAGGGATATAGCTTACAGAAGTGCAATAGTTTTAGCCTACTCTTTCTAATGTGAGCCTACTGCCTAATATTATTCATGGAATACCTAATCTGGATTATTCTGTGCTACATGAAAGAAATATGTATATGGATATTTATACATGCATATATAGATGATAAGCCAAATTACAAGATGATTTAAAACTTGATTTTCCACAGAATTTAGTAATGAAGAAATGAAGATGTTTTATTTATTTATTTATTAATAACCTTGAGATAGTTTTAATGTTTAGCCATTTTCTGAAAATTATAACCGATATCCTTATTGGATGCCAGACCATGTTTGAGATCCGAATATCACCGCATTAGAGTTTTAAAAGTCTGATTCTCCTGGTATGTAATTCTTAGACAAAGAATTTTTGGGGCTTCAAATGACAATGATCATAAGATATGGCAACTGAAAAGAGTGCATCATGTGGAAGTTCAATTTGACAAAAATTGGGTGATGCTTATTTCATGCCCAATCACAAACTATCTGAAAAACTTCTGCTGTAATTTCATTATTTTGGTCTGTTGGCCTGGTTGTAGTTCATCTGATTAACCAAGTTGCAGAGCTAAGAGATTCTTCTTTATTGTTTTTTGCTTGTCATTTAGGGTTAAAAATGATTATAACTTAGAATCATGCAATATCAGGAAAAATAAGATTTGTTTCTTCTTATGCAATGTTTCATTCTTTATGCACCACGGAAATAAGTTTCTACTCATCATCCTACAAGCATAGTGAGATACATAATTTTTTAGCTTGTGCTTTCCCATGATATCTGATTATTGTCTGATGTAATTCCTGCTTACAGGTTCTTCTGGGAATTACAGATCACGAGTTAGATGTCTTAGATACGTTTGAAGATGTGGAATACGAGAGGAAAGCTGTTGAGATCTCGTTGGCTGTAAGTCAGTTTGCATAATATAATAAAGTATAGCTGACAATTTATACGTTGTGGAAATAAAACTTTCTATATACAAACTTAGTATAATAACACTTTTTTATTTCAAATTTCATATTCCTTCTTCATAATATATGCCAAATCTTTCTTTTGGTGGAAATTTGATGGCTAGCATTTTTCTTCTAGGACATATTTTACTCTGACAAAGATGATGGCTGTGTTCCTTCAGAAAAATATAACCATTTCAGCAGAAGCTATTTCTTTCTATAGCCTTGTGTTGTGGTTTTTAATTGCTAAAAGAGAGATGATTTTGTATTGCAGGATAGACCAGAGAAATTACTTGCTGATGCGTATGTTTGGGGTAACAAGGATGACCCTAACTTGTATGGTGACTGGGATTTTGAGGTAAGCTCTATTCTTCATTTGTGTAATTTATATGGTTGAACATAGCTTAATCTTGCAGATGAATGCATACATACAATATATATATATATATATATATATATATATATATATATATATATATATATATGCATGTATGAAAATGTATGTGTATATGTATATATGTATGCAGAGAGAGTGTGCATGACTTTGGCTACCCTCGAGAGGATCTTCACTTAAATCTAGTCAAATTTATATGTAGATGATGGGAGCCTCACATGGATGATTTGGGCCATTAGATGTGATCTATTATCTCTAAACTGCTTACATTAAAAAAAAAAAAAAATGATTTTAAGACTTGGCCTATGTATCAAGAGGTCAAACTATATGTATTATTCCGTGTTATCTAAATTGCCCAATTTTTGGATTACTTGATGCATGAGCTAGGGGTCTACAAATAGTATGATTTTGAGTGTTTAGGCAATTTAGAGGTAGGTAATTAAGGTTTGATGTCTCGATATCGGGCCATATATTGAAACCACATCGGTACGATAGTTTCAAGTCTTGATGGAAAGTCTGATACCGAGATGGATTACTGTGTCAGGTGTTGTAACGAGACCATCTTATCACTGTCCTATAGTCCCAATTGGTGTGTTTTGAAATAACCTCCATCCTAAGTGTTAGGACTTAGGACGGGGTGGGATTACGGCACGTCCCGTTTCATAGAAAAATTGAAATGGTCATGTTCCACAGAATTTAAAACCTTGATTGATACAGTGTCGATACACTCAGTACTTGGATTGGTTTAAAGGAGTTTTAGTTCAGTACTAATGTAGTACGGTATGTTTGGCATGGGACAATATTTATTGATACAATATACCATGGAGGTAGTAAATCACATTTTGATCAGATCTGAGTGTACCATCCACTAGAGATATACTTTGACTACATTCAACTAGATTAGGGGGTGGATTCAGTTGCCATTCGTTTGTCTAATTCTCACACATCTCAAAGCACTGGATAACAGTAAGGGGGCATTTAATGGGCCCAAAAAAAGAAAGAAAAAAAAAGTGAAGGAATATCTGCTACCTCCATTTTCATAACGTGATTTCCCTTTTCGTATGGCTAATTTAGTGGAGGCTTAAAAAAAGAGAGAGGGCATGTGATGGGACATCTACCTCTTTTTTTTTTTTTTCGTGTAGCTAACTAGGTGTAGGTGGAGAGGAAAAAAGGATATACATATGATTGACTGAGCATAGGTAGAAAGAAAGAAGAGAGGATAGTTATGACACATTACCTCTTTCTCCATGTATTTGCGGGCATTGACTTAGCATGGAGTAAAAAAATTGGGTGCGATACAAGAGATTTGATTTTAACACGATATGATTAATACGACCCGTGGTGCTCTTCCCTTTCTTTTCCTCTCATTTTTTCCATTGCTGTGCTCCTCTTCACCTCATCCCTTATCACAGAAACTTCTCCCTTTCTTATTCTTCTCTCTATCTCTCTCATCTTGCCTCAGCATGTCGGATGAGAACTCATCTTTTCTATTTAACACCTTCAATTCCGGTCTTTATTGTAGCCAAGTTAGTATTTATTATAGGATATATGTGCATATATAAAATATGTATAGTGGATGTTTCTCACAATTGGAGAGGAGGACAGTATTGTTGATTTCTTCTAATCTCCCATGTATGTTGATTCAATATGTTTTCCTTCTGCTTGGTTAGCAACATTTTATAATATATTAAATTTATACTATAAATTGTCATCTGAAACTTATCTGTTGAACAGCTATGTTTTGGAAAGCTATCTTGATATGTAACTTTTTTTTTTTATATAAAAATTATATAATTTATTTCCTTAGTGTCAGCTGGGTGGGTCCAAAGAACCTCTCATAAACATAATTTGCTGAATCAATTAGGCTTTCACCCTTATCAAAAGAGCATTTTATGTATTAATATATATAGTATCATTATGTTATTATATTATGAAATAGATTCTGTTTTTTTTGAGAGGAGGTTTGTATGCACCTCTCCATGTCAAAATCAGTAGTCGAGTACCGAAGTTCAAAATATATACTATTGATCATGATCTATACTATTAAAAATATCTAAAAAAAAAAAATTACGTGTTTTGATACTTTCAAACGATGCATCAAATAGATGCAAAATAGATTGTTAAAATAAAATGGATACTTTAAATAATATATACCATGTCTTACTATGATTTAAGTATTAAATACTATTGATTTTCAATCTATACATATTTTAATATGTAAAGATCGTGATCAATAAGGTATGATATATGTTAATATTCTAGCACAATAAAAACTGCTTTTTTTACTTGATACATATATTAGAGATCATCGAAATATGTGATTTTTAGTTTTTATATTTTTTTGAGCATAAATCATGATTAGCAATTTTAGGTCTAAAATTAAATGCTCTCTCCTTGCAAACGTATTCGATCCCTTATATTATTATATTATTATATAATTTTTTATTAATATAATTAAAGTATTATATATGGACATCTAGTTTTTAATAATGCTTTGTAGCAGACAGAAGCTATTTAACTGGGAAAAAAGCTTGTTTATTGATTGCTTTGACTTTTGGTGGGAGACCGACTAATGTGCTACTATGAAGTTAAGTTTGTAATTGTACAGCATGTTCGTGCGAGTGGTGGATCCATAAATTAGATTTTTTATATGAAATAATTAGGATTGCAGCTACCGTTTGTGTACGCATGGGAGTAAATCGGCCAGGTTGGCCAAAGACCAACCACCTTAAGAAGGTTTAAGCTTGGTCGCGGAGATTATACCCAATATGCCGGAGTGAGGATTAGTTGGACACACACACACAGGACTCTCGCCGTGGTAGTCCAGTGAATGTGAACTCATATAAAAAGCTTGGTTTTATGACAGGCATTTTTTTGGCATGGTTTGGGATTTTTGCATTTCCCATGTCAATTTTCTGATGTGAGAACTTTTGTTCCTGCTTCATTATCACTCATATCCTCCTCATCTGACTTTTGTATTGTGGTTGCCAAGGAATGGAGGCGATCGTACATGAAGGATTTTCTTGCAATGACAATGGGTTTTGTGGAAGAGCTGGAACAACCTGAATCAAAGACGAGGGTGGCCACGTATGAATCCTATTTTCAGCAGGGATGATATATATATATATAGTTTTATATAGAATAATTAATTATTTTCAAGACAGAGGCAAGCTCTTCATACTTAATATGCTGCTCAGTTATTACTTTCTTAATCAGTTTTTTCAATTAAAATTTGTGTTAGCGATGCATCACAATGATGCGATGCAGCTTATTTACTTGTTAGATGAGAAAACAGCTACCAGAGTTGGTTTCTTTCTTTGCCCACATTATGCTGCCATGTTAGTTGATATTAGTTTAACTTAAAAAAGAGAGGAAAATTTGATGGACGGAGCTCTCTCTTCACGGTATGGATGCTAGATGCGATAATACTTGGAACAGCCCAGACTTGGTCCAAGTTTCAAAAGTGTGGAAAGACCTGAAGAGTAGCCAGTAACTTTGCATAACCATTGAACATAAATATCCATATCTATTCCTACTTAATTTTCATACACCAAATTCACCAAATCAGTACATCCTGTTTGTTTCGTGAGAAACTACACATATACATATCAGAAAAATCCTGAAGCTTTCGCTTTACGGAAAGTCAGACAGAAATCAACTAAATTAAAAAGATTACAACATTTAAGGGTTGCAATTTTGAAACCAGCCCACTGCTTACAAGTATAACGGGCAATTTGGTTTTGCTCATCATCACAATCACTCTTGATCATGTATCCTTCTGCGGTTGCTCAGCAGACAGCTTGCATGATCGGTAAGGCATCCGGGAGGTCATGATCTTGAATCTCGCATTGTCTTTTTGAATCAATAATGGACACAAACAAGGCCTGGAGGCAGATAGGTGTCTCCCCAACCAATAAGTTGGGGGGGGGGGGCCTTGGGTTCAATTTATTGCATGACCATCAGATGCATTCTGGATCATCATTCCAGATGGTCGTATGATCCAGCAGAAGGGTTGGCTGAGTTGTGATCGCACTGACCCCTCCATGCATTTCCACCATCTGAACTGCTGCAGGCTTGATTCGGAAGGATGCTGTTCCCCAGATCGCCATCCAAGCTCATCTGCTGGACTTCTTGCGGGGACAGGATCTTAATGTACCGTACACAGTTCACAAACTCCCTGCACATAAAAAGAAAGCATCATTGGATTAGGCTTTAAGGTTACAACAAACTGATCTTTTCCTTCTGAAAGAAGATTTTGTTTTTCGTTTGCCCCAGCAGACTGACAGGTGGAGATGGTAAACTAGCAAACTGTAACACTTAATAATGTGTAATCTAGACAATTTTTCTTTCAAATTGCAGTTCGTTGGCATTAATTTCAGAAAGTAAATGAAAGAACTTAAAAAAGCTAAAGATATTTAAACTTACTCCCATGGATCATCTCCCACAAGTAAAACATCATTCTCATGATCGACATAAACTAGCTTCCAGCCAATTCTTTGCCGATCCTCAAGCTGTCCCTCTATACTGAACATTCGAGCAAGATCACGCTTCAGGTCATCATAGCCTGAATAACGAGTAATATCTATCGATCTGCCGACAGCTCCACGCTTGTAGACCTACACAACAGATGTCTTATGTTAGGCTGGGGGGAAAAGAGAATAAATAGAAATGTAACTATTCAAAGGTAAGGCAGAAAAATTTCAGCAGCAAAATAGCGATAAGCATGGTTGAATATGCGTGACATATAATCCCACCAATGCCAGCCTTCCTGGTAAATCAGCTCATGTTAAAATGACATGTATGCTTTCAAGGCAATGTTACTCCTGTTTATTTACAATGTTGTCACCAAACAAATGATGATAATCATATCAGAACCCACCGGCTCACAGATTTGCTCTAGTTTTCCAACTTTTATTTCTTCTTGGAAATACTCTAATTCAACATTTTAAGCATCATTTACAGTAAATTTTTCCTTGCATAAATGAATATTTTTGATGTCAATATCTAGGCCACGTTTTAAATCATATTTTTGAAGGGTCTTGCATCTAGAACATATAAATACACCGCCAGTTCTTAATATATGCTACAAGTTGCATAAGCAATGTTGGCCCCACCATTTATTCTACTAAGTCCAAGATTCTCATCTTCTGTGGCCTGTATTATTCGTGCCTTACAGTAAGGCCATGATATGCTGTACTGTCGAAATGCCGCCATGCCAAGCATACTATACCATACTGGTACTATACCAATACTATACCACAATAGTACTATACCAATACCTGTATGAAGCATGTACTACCTATAGTGATACTATGTTAGAATTTTTCTGATACGTCCCTCAGTATCAAAACAGCAAACCATAAGTAAGACTACAATTAACTCGATTAGGTTCCGAGTTTGATCAAATGAAAAACATAAAAATTTTAAATATCCATCCTGTTTGTTAAACTAGTTCTCCAAGATCTGTTTTATGATTCTCGCATAATCAAGCTAATACAAGCAATGTTTTAAGAATTAAATTTCTAAACACTAAATTTGAAACACAAACCTTGGTGTAAGTCCTCATTCGTTGAAGTGGTGGTGCTGGTGCCCAAGAACTTCTGTTCAAGAAGCTGTTCTCATTGATGGTGGAATCAATAGAATTGAATGCCATGTCTGGAACCCCAAATGACTGTGAGACCATAGATGATGATAGCTCCTGTTGAGCATCTTTCGAGGTGTTGTGATTAGCAATCACATTTCCTGAGATATGACTCTGGTACTTTCCTGAATCAATGCTGTTTGCCAGCAAGGCATCAGTAGTTAAAGGTATGCCCAATCGGCCATCTATGTTAACTCCAAAAAGGACATTATTTCTTGGATCTGTGCACTGGACCTCACTGTCTGGAGGTGCATCTCTGAACATAGACGGCTGATTCAAAGAAGAAAGCGGGAAGCTTTGTTGTAAAGGCCCATCAGTCTGAGAAAGGCATACTGAAGTTGCTGAAGAGGTTGTGTCCAAATAATCCATCTGTGCTGTGTTGCTTATATATGTTTGAGGGGCAATGACTCCCTGAGTTTTCGCTGTGGAAATTGGAGTTGAGGCCTTCACATTGTGCACAGATTTGGGCAACTCCTTGGCTATGTTGGGGCTTGCTGCTGCAGCTTCAAAAGAGTTATGGCTCAAAATTGTCACAGCTGACTGAGATGTTTTATCAGTTGTGATTGTGCTGGGGTGATGGGTCCTATTTAAAATCGATTGTGGAAGAACAGCTCCGTTATTCATGGAAGGTGAAGTGGAGCAAGATGGGACATCTTCTGTAAGCCCTGATTGTGCACCTCCAGCTGCCAACAGAGAGCTGCAAGTTGTTGCGAGGACATTGGTTTTTGGTGTTGGAGGAAGAACTGCTTCATTCAACTCAGAAAGAACGACTTGCTGCTGCTGAAGTTTCTGCTGGGGCTGTTGAGGCAAAGGTTGTGGCAGCCGCACAGCTTGTGAAGCAGCTTTTGCACATTGTTGAGGGATCATGTTTTGCTGTGTGAGCGAATGCGAGTTAGATAATTGATGTGGCACTTCCAAAAGTGATTTCTGCTGCTCTTGGACTATTGGCTGTTGAGGATGTTGCACAGTGGGCTGTAACAATGTCTGCTGGAGCTGCTGGGGCTTCTGCAACAGCTGCAGCTGAATCTGATGATCTGTTAACTGTATCTGTTGATTTATATGGTTGGGAAGCTGAACAGGCATCCTATTTTGTTGCTGCTGAAACTGCTGCTGCTGCTGCTGCTGCAGCTGTTGCTGTTGCTGTGATAGCTGTTGCTGATGTTGCTGTTGCTGTTGCTGTTGCTGTTGCTGTTGCTGTGATAGCTGCTGCTGCTGCAGGAGTAGTTGCTGATGTTGTGGCTGGTTTTGTTGCATATTTGTTTGCAATGGCTGATGGCTCTGGATCACAGGCTGTTGCTGCTGGACTTGAGCCTGGACCAGTGTTTGAGGCTGTATGAGACTGGTCTGGGTTTGGTTCAAGGGAAACGATTGGTTAATTAGTTGCTGCCTCTGCTGTGTGCTAACATCTTGCATTTGTTGTTGAGGTCTAGTAACAATGCCTAACTGGTTCAGCGGGACAGACACCTTTGAAATTTGATCGAGCTGTTGGTTTTGCTGAGGCAACCTAGCAGCATTGAATTGTATGTTGTTCTGCTGCAAAAACTGGGCCTGCATACCCAACTGCCTTGAGAGATCAGTTGCTCCAGGGTTTTGTACAGCAGGTCCAGTTAAGGACCGGAAATAATCAGTCTGCATGGTTGAATTAGCAAGTGAGGGATTCTGTTGCATGCTCATCCACTGAACTAAGCTCAGACCAGGCATTATGGTGTTCTGAGTTTGAGAGTCTTTTATGCAGATCTCATCACCAAGCCATGGCATTGCCCTCTTGAAAAGAGTTTCCATTTCTGATGATTCATCATCTGCATGAGTGATCACCTAGTCAGGAATCTAGTTATTTCACAGTACAAAGCACTGGATAATTCATTTACTACTCAAGAGGCACTGCTTCCATGATCAGGACTTGCCAATATTTATCATGAAGTCCTGTTCGGAAGCTAGAACCATGGGCTCTGTGCCTCAGCCATAGCTATACTTCTCTTTACGGGCAAAAAACATAACAATGAAATTTGAGTTTTCTTATGCTATGGATCTCTTTCCTTTTAATATATATAAACAAATCTGATTCCATAAACCCAGTTGCAGACTAAAGTGCTGGTTAAAGTGACTGCTATGAAGTTTGTTTTGTACTCTTATTTAAAAACAAACATGAGAATGTCTGATCACACATGTTTCTGCCATGGTCTAAATTCAGTACCACCAAGAGTTGCCATCGATACATATGATTATTCAACATGTACCTGGCATTCCTGGTTGTCTAGGGCGTTTTGGTCTGAAAAATGGCGGAGGGCAGATAAAGAAAGGAGCTACGACAGGCTCAATCTCCCAGATGGAGACCCTATTGCGCCTCTCACCAGCTGCAGATTCATCCCACCCTACCTGTTAAGGAACATAAAACGGTATTAAATGGAAACACTTTAAAGAAATTGTTAGTAAAATAAGAAGCATGTAAAATAGTACTGCAAGGAAAGCCTAAAAATGCAAACTATTACCTGCAAATTGCGCCATTGTGAGTTTTTCCACCTCACAGAATCTAAGTCACTAATACCAGTGATTGTACCCATGTACCTGCAGATATAAGAGAAAATTACACTCCATTATTTTTCAACTGGACCAAATATCTATGAGGTCTATGTTGGGACACCTATCAAGATAAAGCGAAATGCAACACTCATATTTCAATTTGGTAGCAAGTTTGGTTAACTAGGAAACGAGAGAAGGATGATGTTTTAGTTAGAGCATAAACCGAGTGCTCAATCAAATCATATTTGACTTCAGATGGGTTATTTTTTGTCTCTCTTGCAACCATCACTATCATTTTAAAAATCTAGCATGAGCAGAAACCAGTATGAGCTAACCTTCTTGTTCCTGATTCTTCAGTTTCGAACATCATTCGAAAGCGCATGCCTAGGGTTATTTGGTTATTATACACTGCCTTCTGGTACTTGGCAAAAGGAATAACAAATTCTGAAGGACTAGCCCTGCAGAAACAAGCTACTTTAAGCTAACAATGTGTAAAAGAAATGCAATTTACAGAAAGAAAAACAATTGTCCATTTGCTACAATTGTAAAATATATATAACCATTACTAAATGGCCAAAGAAATGGAAGCCACAAACCTTGGGTTGTAAAATACAGTAAAGGGGCTGTTGTTTGCTGCGGCATGAGCTGCTGCTGCAAGGATTCCGATATGCATGCTATCACTTGAGAGGACCGAGGATGAAATGTTAGTAGGTTGCCTGTTAGCACGCCTAATGCCCAACAGAAGCTGTTGTTTTTCATCCCTGAATACAGATAGGGTGGACAAAAAAAAAAAAATATAACCTCACTGTCTGTCCACAATCTGCTTCTACTGAAACAAACTGCTATGTCCACAAACTTCTACCAGAATAAATTTCCCATACAATATACATAGTCAGGTCAACTATCCAATTTTGTCCAAATTATTTGTGCTTGGCATAATATGCATGATGTCCCCCGAAAAAAAGGAATAAACAGAACAAGAAGAGGAAAGAGGAATTAGGTGTGTATACGTGTAAAGAAAGAAATGACTATGAATTTTCATTTTGGATTCAAAAGTTTTCCAACTTCTGTAATTTATAACTATTAGAATAATCTGCTCATATGACATACATACCATATTCATAACCATCCAGCCTTCTTGAATTATTCAAGGTGGCATGATATTCATAGTATCCAAAATGTAGAAAGAGTAATAAGAACAAGCAGGGGAAGGGGGATTATGTAAAATTAGAGAGAGAGAGAGAGAGAGAGAGAGAGAGAGAGATGAATTTCCATTTTTGGACTAAAAGGTCTACCAACATGACCGCATAAAGCTAGATCAACCTCTACAAAAGATAAAAAGGACAATGTTGTTTATGCAGGCCATGGAGTATGGAGAAATTACCTGATAAATAAAACAGAGTCACCAGCAAAAAGCCTTTTTCCGCTCACAAATAGGCTCCAACCAGTTGTCAGTAAGTGTCTTTTAGGCTGACCTGATGTCATGGAGAAGATGACAAATTTGCCTTTAAAAGTATGTAAAGTAGAAAGAAGTTGTTTATGCACCCCATAGAAAGAAGTTGTTTTTGCGCCAAATTAAAACATGAATGAGCAGCAAGCGTGTATTTAGGAAACTATCAAGTCATAATCTATGATGAATGTATAGATTGCATGCCGCTAATACAAACAAATCTGCATTTTTTTTTAAAGCCAGGGTCAAGAATAACAACTTGATAAGCTTACTATAAAAATAGTAAGATTTAATATGGATCATACTATTTAGATTAAAGTGAATAGTAGTGTAAAATGGGCTGTGCCACCTATAGGCCAGCATGGCCCAACATTATGTGGGCCATGTCCGGTATAGCTCACAATGAATAGTACTGGACCAATGGTTTGAGGACCACAGGCCATGCCACCGCGCGACCCAATAATGGCTAGGTTTTCTTTTTTTTTAAAAAAAAACAAAATACCTCCTCCAACAGCCATCAATAGCTATATTTTTAGGGTATTTTGATCAATTTAGCATATCCAAAAAAAAAAAAAATCAGAAAACCTTAAAAAAAGGATCGACTGGTGGGTTGGCACGGACCCACGGGCTATGCCGGGCTGGGGGTCTGGATTCCATGTGTCATGCTGGCATGGTCCATGAAATCGTAGGCTAAGCAGGACAGGGGCCATACCTAGCACGGCCCATTTTACATCACTAAAAGTGATCAGGAATTATACAGTCTCTAAGCTAAGTTTGCTTGGGCCATAATGGCTTACCTCGATAGATATGGCGGAAGGTCCACACATTATCATGCAAGTCCCGTGCCTGCAGTTCCTGAGCAGGTGGTTGCATGGTAAAGTCCTACACAATGCAAAAAAGATTATGCAGATTAAAGGATAGTTCAAAGGCACCATGAAGATAATATCATTCTCATGTTATATGTTCAACTATCAAATTGACTTACAAGAGGAGGAAAGATCTTCTCCGCAGCACGACGGGGCACAGAGAAACCTCCATGAGTGCTTGTATCACTTGCAGTCAATGTTTTACAGAAGAATTCTGCCTGTGGCCTAGTCTGTTTTAATGCAAGTTCTGATGCCTGTAACGCCTCCTTGTCATACTGGCAAAAAATAATAAATTAATTAAAAATTAGAAAACTTGACTCAAGAAGGCAAACACAATAATTTTACACAGTTCAAACAGTAATTAGTACAATGTTGATGTATCAGGCAGTTGACATGCACAGCATCTTGCAGTTGAATTACAAGCTCACTAGTTATGCCACTTTCTCCATTCATTTAGAGGCAAATGTTCGGTGGGAAAATTCACATCTTTTAACCCTCAAAAACATGACAGAAACAACAAAATATGGAGGGGAAACTTACCGAGTTGACTGGTTGGAGTGTCATTTGAGCATATACTTCATCTGTCTCTGGATCCGCCTAGGGATTTCCACAAACATGCAGCAGCTCATGTCACAGGTGAATGGAAGATGGAAGATGGGATGCATCTCAATGAAAAGATATATAGCAAAAAGGTAACATACATGCAGAGTAACATTGTGAAGAAGGCATATCAATTTTGATGGAAGATTTGGATAGTTTGGAATGTGAGCATCAATATCCTTCTGCATAGAAGCCGCAACCTGAAAATACAAACACGTCTGTCTAAGCAATATATCTAATAATTTATGTTTCATCAGCAGTTTTTATTACTAATAAATTATCAAGGAAAAACAAAGATCATCAGTATGGTTTTTTTTTTTTAAAAAAAAAATCATCCAGTTTGCTGTAAGGTTCTGAAAGGCATGCAGCAAACAACATATACCACTATTCTTTTCTATAGACTTATATCGAGAAAAAACTGAGAACACAGCCAGATACTTCAAAATGGTAAAGCAATTCAATAATCTGCACAGCTATGGATCAATATGAGGTGGATTTTGAATGGTAAACTTCTCGATTATAGCCTCTATAGATTTTATTTCCCACAGTATCAGTCAGAGCATTTGATATAAGTTATACTAAACATCCTCCAAACATCCATCCTAATCTGATAGCAATAGTTTGCATTAATATAGCCAGAACGATACAATTTCAAATTCTCAACAAGCCAAAATCCTCTGACTGACAAAACAATAGACCGAAATCGAAAAAAGCTTTGGTGTTAAATATATCTATCGATCCCGTCTGCCACGAGGCATTTAGGACACGTCATAAACCCAAAGGTAGAAAAGTTAACAGAGAAGCAAGCCAGCGTGATTTTGATATAACTGAAAAACAGATTATATCAAACTGAATCCAGAATGAGGAGAACAGCAAACCAAATTAGGCAAGTATTCTATCCTCACATTTCTGCTTATGTGTAGATTCATATTTTGTATGGGTTTTGTCAATTATGGTGGTGTATTAAGGAAAGTCTAGAGGAGAGAAATAAAACAAAACCAATTATAAATGCTGAAACTGAAAATAAAACGAAATATTTGATTTTTATACATGATTAGATTGCGAAGATGCTTCTATAATTAATTAGAAAGAAAACATGCTGTTATTTGTAATTTTGTACAGATCAACCAGAAGGCTATCAGATATAAATGAACAGGCTGCCTACTACAACTGCAGAGTGTTTTCAGATGCATGCATGAACATTTAGGGCAGATCTGACACCCAAAAACATGGGCTTGGAAGGTAATCCAATCCTGTGTTGGCATAATGCTCACGCATCACTGGCTGGCTTCTCGGGCTATATTGAAAAGATTGGTCACTAGAAAATACATTTTTTTTAAAAAAAAATACTTTACAAGTAACTAAAGTTGTCTAATTTCAGGTACTACCCATCATCGCTAGCCAATATAAGATAATTCCAAGTTTGTTCAGATGGACCATCTTGCTTGTTCTCTACTGTACCCATGTATGGGAGAAAAGCATACACGTAAACAGAGGAGAAAACGAAGGGGATAAAAAGCACAATAAGATGAATGATCACGGGGAAAAATCTTTTGTAAAGCCCGGCAGATCCACCAAAAGGGAGAGGGACTTCATTAAGCACGCAAATATCAATATCCAGCAATGGATGGAAGTGATTCCCATCAAAAAGTAAAACAAGGGACTTTATCCAACCAATATAATGCCAAATTTCTCAAAATCGAGCGCTCGATCAACAAATTCCAGGTACCCCAACTGCATTTTAGTTATAGACGCTACTCAAATCTCTTTTTAGCTCATAAATCACAGACATACTAAAATTAAATATATTCAGTTGGTTTTATCTCGGATTCTACTAATGTATTGCCCTCTGGACCCTAGGGAAAAAAAAAAAAAAATGCCGAGGACTTCAAAAAGTAGCATTGGATATATGTCAAGAAAAATATATAAAAGCGAATGATCCTGGAGGAAAAATTAAAGAGAAAGAAACAGCACACGGAAACAAGATAGGAGAATAAAGAACATGCGACGAGGGTGTCATAGAAGTCTCCGGCTATTGCGTAGTTAATTGACGCAAGAAAGAGAGGAGACAAGGCTCCCCACCTGCTCGCTGTGGCCCTGAGGGAAGTAGACGACGAGGCTCCTCACCGGCGGCAGCGTCAACAGTGGTCCCGCGCAAGCGTACCATAGCTCTGGGTTGATCGTCTTCCTCTCCCCTGCGCCTCCCGTCACACGTGTCAGTACCCGATTCCGCCACCATCTTTCCCGCAGCGGGCGGAAAAAAAACAAACAAACGAGAGCTTATAGCGTACTTACCGTCGCACGGATTTGCCGCCGCAGCGGCGTTCACAGGTCCCTTCATCGTCCGCACTCCGGCGGCTCCGCCACGGCCACTCACCGTCCGGCCACCGCCGAGGGCCACGGCATGGCCGGGGAAGGCTCCAGCACCGAGAAGAGCGGATCGAGTCGAGCGGCAGCTCCTCGGCCGGCGAGAACGGCTGCCGAAGCGGGGAGAGGAGCAGGTCAGATGGACGGTGGGGAATCCAGCTCCGTCGGGCTCGGGTCCCGAGCTCCCGGTTTCCGGCGTGCGTGTCCGGGGATCCGGGGGGCAGGAACCCTGGGTGGGGAGCCGCGCGGCGAGGGCCTCGGCCGCGGAGGGGTTCTTCTCCCGACAAGAGAGGGACCAGAGGGAGAGGGGGAGGGGGAGGGGGAGGGGGAGGGGAAGACTCAGAGCTGGGTGGGAGAAGGGAAATAATAATAATAATAATAAAGGGAACGATAGAACGAGAGAGAGAGAGAGAGAGAGAGAGGAGCGCGCGCGAGACAAGGCGATGCAAGCGTGCCGGCCTCGGACCAAAGACGCCCTTCGCTTTTTCCCACGACCGATAACTATAAGCAGCCGAGCCCGGGCTATTGTTCCTATTTCCGTTTTAACCTCTAGTGGGTCATTTCGGTGGGGTCTGACGTCTCACATAACGTCCGTCTACATATAACGTTTTTTTTTTTTTTTCGAACGTCTGTCTCCTCTCGTGCTTCGCTTACAAATGACGGCCGTTATTTGTTTGCATTCTATCTTACGAACAAAATAACGGCGCTTTATGAGTCCGTTAGCTATCGCGATCGGATCCGGATGGAATCGGCGTTGTGGCGTGGCTGTTTGCGGTCCCATCAACAGTAACGAAATGGAATTATAAGCGCGTGGGCGAAATATTCCAGAAATGTTGTGGTCAGCCGGGGCAATTTGGTCTTTTGAGAAAAGTACAAATACCGATGGGTAACTACCCACTCCCACTCCCGCCCGGTCGCATGCTTGGCCCCTCGTACGCGTTCCACGAGTTCCGCCCTTCCACGTGTCGTCGCCAGATTTTTATTTCATTCTATTTTATACTCGCTCGCTACTATATTACTCGAGTGGAAGGGGTGACCTTTATTTATTATGATTTAATTTTTTATACAACAATTATTTCATTAAACTAATTTCATGTAATAAACTATTATATTTATATATATATATATATATATATATATAACTTTTTTAAAATATAAAAAATTAAATTATAATAATTAAAAATAAAAAAATAAAAAATAATAAATTTTAAATAGAGTTTAAGGATCAAAAGTATATTTTTATTTTTAAAATATTTTAGACAGTTATGTAATGTAATTTTATGATGACTTAGTTTTACATTGAGGAGATTAGTTTTGGAATCATTAAAATTACTGTTTAGATAAACCTTTGGGCATTGTAAGGCGTGGACATGAGAATTTTTTATTCAGAATTTTTTTTAAAAAAAAATCTCATATAACCACGGGCAAGAAGTTTACCATTGAAACGGAAGAGCTAGAAAAAAAAAAAAAAAAAAAAAAAATCAAGACAACACCTGCACTTAAAAAGATAAATATAATTCATAAATTCTTAAAAATGAAATTGTAAAATTAAAAATAAAAAAATAATAAAAAAAAATCTTGAGGTGGGGGGCGGTGAATGGCTCGTCGAATTCTCTCCGTCTATAATTTTCTATTGCTTGAAACTTCTCTCTCATGATGGCTTCCAATACCAGAATGGGGCCCAGAAGTATAAGAATGCATAGAAACTGCACTATAAAAAAAACTTATCAAGCAATGCTACATTCATGGAACATCACTTCAGCCATCGCACTCAAAGTAAAAAGTACCAACTGGGATTAAAAATCTAAAACTATTCTGGCTTTCTGATTTTAATCCCTCTAATCCCTCCCACCAGTTCCGGCACCCAAAAAAAAAAAAAAAAACAAAAAAAAAACAAAAGTTTATTAGATTTTAGCATCCCTTTCCCATGGCGGCTTACCCTTCTCTCACACGCTTACGCGTGCGCACCTTCTCCATGGCGGCTAGAGGTGGTTCCAAGTCAAAAATCAAAAATTATTAAAATTAAATTGATTCAATCTAATTAAATTAAATTAATTATAAATTATTTTTTTTAATTATATAAGTTGAATAAAATGCCATAAATTTTATTGTAAATTTTTTTATTTATTTTTTTTGATGACATCATCATTTTTGATATCTAATAATTAGCTTTTTAATTATGTTAACTAAAAAAAATAAATATGATATTTGTTGGTAATTGTATATTAATAATTTTTTTAATTTAATTTTTAAGAGTATTTTATTATAGAATTGGTTTTGGATTAGAATCATTTCTGAAAGTGAGAGTTAATTCGGTGGGATTGGTTTCAAAATTTGAGATTTAAAATTAATTTAATGAGCTTTTAGAGTCGAATCGACCTGGTAAAATTAAGTTGGGGTTGGTGTAAATTTGGGGTTATTCTGAGTTATTGCTCGTCTTGAATGGGATCTCTCGATGGTACGGAGGCTTACGAGGGTAATCATGGAGGAGGAACGTCGGCACGGGCGCGGATGCGGATGAATCCGAAAGCAAGCAAGCAAGCAAGCAAGCAAGCGAGCGAGGCGGAGGAAGACGCCGCGCGCGCGTCACGTGCCGCCGGTACGGACGAGCCAGTCTTTAATGATTTGAGAAGGTGGCCATGCGTTATATTAAATTAGATTAGAGCCCATCAGCAGCTTCTACTCTACTTAACTAGAGATTAATAAACCCCATTTGCCATCTTTAATCGTGCTTAATTAATTATAGCCCCCACGCCCTAATTATTCCCCGCTGACGTGGCGTCCGCTTGTCGGGGCTCGGCGTGGGCCACAATCCCCATGTGACAGTGACTGGACTCGAGTTTTTAAATTTCCCATCTTATATATATATATATATTATTTTATTAAGGAGAAGAGAGAGAAGATTTTTTTAAAAAAATAATATTATTTAAAAAGAAAAGAAAAGAAAAGAAAAGAAAATAGGGGAGGAGCACGAGGGTGGGCCCGCGCCGGCTTGTTTTCCGGGAAGGTACGAGGGCGGGTCCCGCCGGTTTGACCGCGAGCGACGTCGGAGCATGGACGGCTGGGATGCGCCTCGCGTTCGCGTCAAGATGTGTTGCCGGCCATCGAACGGACCGGTGGGGCTGTTAGACCGACCGGTTTCGGTTTTAAACCGACCCAGCCCTACTCGATTCAGCTAACCAGCAATTCCACAGCACCCTCCGTAACTATGGATTCCTTGGCTGTTGGTCTTTTACTAAATCTTCATTCCAAAAAAGTTGCCATTGGTTGCTTCATATATATATTTTTTTTAATTTTATTTTTCCACAGGTTTTACGTGCTCATAACCACACCAGATCTTGAAGGTAAAACAATTTTTGATCCATAAAAATAATATAAATAATAGAAGTCAACAAAACAAATTCATAACTTCAGAAAAAAAAAAAAAAAAAAGATTGGCTCTTAGTGTTGAGTACAAGCATCCCTAACTCTGAACCCATCGGCTGCCAGCAAACTACTTGGCATAGCCCATGGTAAGAACGGATTGCCTTATTAGGAGCCTTCTCTGAGCGTTGATCAACTTAACTCAAAATTAGTTTTAAAAAAAAAAAAAAAAAAAAAGCTATTTAATTAAACAAAGCATTATAATGGTCCTTATTGATTTTTTTTCTTTACTGACTTAGGATCAAGCTTTTTATAAGATGAAGAGAAATTGAATGAATCTGTGCATGCAAGTTTTTTTAATGGCTTTTAGTTTTTTTTTTTAGAATAAAATATTGATTATATTTACTGTATGATTCTCAAAGAATCATTGTTATTATGATGATGCAATTATACTTTTTTTGTGTATTAAAGCAATTGTCAATAATTTAGCAGAATTGTTATGCTTCGACAACTATAACTAGAAATGCGGATATTTTCAATCCAAGTATGAACTATAAAAAATCTTAAATCATCAATTATAATATGAAGAAAATAATTAACAAGCATAGATCCAATTTACTAAAATGATTAATTGCATCAGTAGGTAAAGTTGAGATGTTACCAGTACTATTCTAAACACTCATAGTTTTCAACTAAGTGTAAATAACTTTGGTTTGGTTTGATTTAGTTTGGCTTTGGTCAAATCTTTATAACTACTTTAAAACTGAAAAATCCTTGAATCATTGTAGCAACAATAATCATTAGTTTAAATTTTATGGTAGAACAACAACCTTCTTCTTTGGAGACTAAATACAAATAGACATGGATGCTGCAGAGTGGAGAGGGGAAGAGCCCTTGGCTCCCCTCATCGACTATGGAAAAAAAGTAATGAATTCAAGTGTTTCTCTGCGCTGCGCATCGCTACGTGGGGACTCGCCATGGACGCGGGAATTGTCCCCTTGATTGCAGACAAAAAAGAGAAAGGCTTTTGCGCATGGCTTTCCAGAGGGGAAGACCGAAATGGTGCAAAGGAGAGGCCTTGGTTCCTTGGGCTTTACGCGAGGCTTACGGCAAGAGCCAGCATACCATGTGACGTGCTGGCTACGGGATGGATATCTTCTTAATTTAGGCTACTTGCCATCATCTATGCCGAGATTATTATTTGCATGGAATAATCGTTTGAGTATGCCGTTGCGTGATTAAGTTTCAACAGCATGGAGTTGTTAGGTTAAGGAATTTTTTTTTTTGATTGATTTTAGAAAAGGAAGCATCAAGTCAAAGAAGACATTAATCTATACAGAAAACACATGGATGCAACATGTTATAGCGCAAGAATATGTTTATGTTTGATGCAAGACTAGTTTGAATACCATTGGTATAATTAGGCAACCGAACTAACTCAATTCCCACTCCTAACTCTTGCTTGGCATAAGAATAGGATACAAATGATTAAATTATAAGCTAGGTTATAAGCTAACTCCTATGTACGGTAAGTTACAAACTATTCTTATAGTATAAAGACATATTTTAAAGTATCCGAGTTGGTTTTAGATACTTTTTTCTATATTTACAGCGTGTTTATCGTAATTATATATAGTAATCATTGAAAATTTTTAATAACTTTTGTTTTAGTTCGAAAATTATTGAGAACTTTCATCATTTCATAATAATTTTTCACTAGGCTTATAATTTTAATAACTATACTTTGATTTTTATAGTGCTTCTTAATTACAAGTTAGATCCTTTACTTACTCCTCTTTGATTTAATTAATCAAAAAGTTGGTAGCTCAGAGCCCTGCTAATCCGAGGACCTACGATTAGTAAGTTTTCGACTTAGCAGTTAGTTCCTTAATACATCCAATGGAAGGCAAAAACGTGATGCCAATAATTTGGTGTAGTTATTAAAAATCAATTGATAACTATTGGAACAGCTACTAAAGAATCAATTATCTATGCTATCGGTTGGGATCAACAATGACACCAAGCAAACTCACCATCATTTGTGTAAGTTGATAACTTGACCGCGGAGGAACCTACTACGGAGGAGACACGATGCTAAGAGAAAATGAGATTTCGTTTCAATTTTTTTATTATTTATAATATGATGTATTGGCTCAAAACCAGTTTAAAAATAAAAGCAACAAGAAAAATAAATAAATAAATACTAAAATTATAGAGCCATGGCTCTATAATATTTGATGCATTAAGCTAAGTTTTTTTAATTTTCGATCCTCCTCGTTACATACAATAAGATGATAACTATATGTGCATATGCAATTAACTTTTTGCCACACATAATTATTTTCTTATTGGATATGATTATTTTTCATAATACACAGTTATTTTTATACTGAGCATAGTTACTTTCTTATTATACATGATAAGCATATATATATATATATATATATATATATATATATATATATATATATATATAGTTATTGTTTAATAAGAAAGATAGAAGATTAAGGATTTATTTGGATAAGTTGTTGGTCCAATTATTGGCTGGATTATAAAGAAATTTAGTATTATGAACTATATGTTAAGTGAATGATTAATAAGAACTAAACGTTAAAATTCGATCTATTGAAAAATCAAACATCAATTAAGTCAATTTTAACACTATCAGCTCATCATATGTTTTTGTCCGTGTCCAACCTAATCTATCATGCGATAGATTTGTTTAGTGCATTCATCTGAAATACCCATGAAAGGATCCCAATATATATATATATATATATTTTGTCACACCAAGAATTTTTATGGAAAAGCTCCAGGTTGTGACAGGCATGTCCTTGGTTTTATCTTCCAGGTCACAACAGGGATGGAGTCTTGGATGCCAAAGACGACACACACACACTCTCTCTCTCTCTCTCTCTCGGTCACATGGATGTCGTTAGCATGACAACGTTAGGTGTCCCACGTAAATATGTGCATGGCATTACGACGGGTGTTGATATTTTGATCACATAGGAGAGAGAGAGAGAGAGAGAGAGAGAGAGAGAGAGAGAGAGAGAGAGAGGCTAAGAAGAAGGATATCTTATGGTTGGCATCTAGCTATCGAGGACCAAGGTCCTAAAATTAAGGTACGCCTTCTCTTGAAGGGGTTTTGCTTTCATTGATGGGATGCCCAGCTTGATGCTTCCAACGTGGAGTTATGACTTTCGACCACATAATTTAGTTCTCACATGCGATCATATGGAGTTCAAGAGTTGATAGGACGGATGCTAGCAACTGGTTATAATGCGTGGCTCAATTTAAATGCAATCCATCTATCGGTGGCTTGTGGTCTTGATACGTGTCGCTAAATTGAAGTGGCTCATCTGAAGAGCATGGCTGTCCTCGAAATTAATTGAGCCATTGGAGTCACTTCATGTGCTGGCCAATGTGAACAAGAATGAAATTTAGATGCGGTTGTTAGTTGTTGATCATTCAATTCTTTTTTATTTTCTCTCGTACTTTTTCATAGCTAACTAAACCTTTAGTTAAGATCGATAATAACTAAAAAAATTAGAGAGAAATTAGATGACTTACACTGATAAATTGTATGAGAAGGATGTGTTTTTTTTTTTTTTTAAGGATAAGAATGAAAGCGAAGATCATTTTTGTCCCATTGCCAAGAATGAAATGAATATGGTAACATGTATTTCTTTGCCCATTCTTACTTGTTCGTTGATCTAGTAGTTATAAAATTATTTCCATATATATTAATTTAAAATAATAATTATTTTAGAGATAAATGTAAATTTAAAGGATGAATGTTAAATTTGTTAATATATTTAATGTGATTTTTATGGAGTTATATTATTGATTTTATAATTTTTACTAAAAATTTATGATGTTATTAGAGAAGAAGAAGAGGGATAAGGACAAAAAGAGAATAGTATTAGAATAAGATAAGAATAATTTATTTTTTTTTTTAATAAAAATGATTATCAGAGCCTTTCATACTATTCTATCTCATTGCCATCTATGCGGAAATAAGCTATGTCTCATAGCTTGAGAGCCCGAAAGATAGTTTTCGAATCTCGGGAACAACTAGGGTGTTTAGAATTAGGAGGAGGAATAATTAATCTAATCATCGAATTGATATGACTGACTCTTCCACGAGACGAGGGCCCACTGTTGCTAAATTTCTGGCCACACCTACCACTCCACAAGCCTCCCACATGGTTATGAGGCATCTCCAATGCCAGCCTATTACTTAAATCTAATTTTAAAAGCAAAGAATCCCAGCTGTCAACAACATGGTTTAGGTGCAACCATTGGCATAAAAAAATTAGCATAACCAACATTATATACTTGAAAAAAAAAAACTTATTCCTCATCAAATCCATATCTAATCCTGCAGTAGAGATCAGACTGTAACTTTTACTTTTCTTTTTTTTTCCTTTAATTTTTCATCCTTGCCACTGTAGTGCATAGTTTTTCCTTCTTGCATGCAATCGTCTTCACATCGCAAACAATAAATATAAGTGTGCTTAGAGTTATCATACAGTGGGAGATCAAATATTTTAAAAAAAGACTTGGTTTCATGGATACACTGGGAGCAGGGTGTTCAGCGAAAGGCCAATAAATCTTGTGACGTTTGATGTGAATCTCACACAAGACGATGCTTGTGTATGAACGTCTAGTGTTGCATGGAGAAATGATTGATTGGATGGTGACAGGGGTGGGGAGCGTGGCAAAGGCTCAAAGGGCCGACATCTTCCCAACAGCTGGTTGATCTTTTGGCAGACAGCAACCTCAGCCCTGGAATCCAGCAGCATGGCTCATGGCTGGCCTTGGAAGATGGAGTTGGTCTTTTGTTGTAAATTAATGATGTGGGGATTAGATTACATGATGTTTGCTGGATTCTGTTCCCGGATAAGCTTGAGGTGGGGTGGAGACCTACCACTGCTGATCTTGTTGGAAGCTTTGCTGCTGAGTAAAAAGATAGCATGAGAGAGTATTTCTCTCCTTCTAAAGTTCCATGAACTGGTATCAGTTTTGGGATATACTTCTATTGAAACTTTTATCTTTTATCTCCCCTGCTATTCCCTTCTGTAAGACAGAGGCCATTTGATTGCTTCCTTTATACCTATGTTTTTATGATTATCTGTGAATTATTATATAGCTAATCAACTGGATTTTAACAAGAAAGATATATAGCTAAAGTTTCATGAACTGGTACCAATTTTGGGATATACTTCTATTGAAACTTTTATCTTTTATCTCCCCTGCTATTCCCTTCTGTAAGACAGAGGCCATTTGATTGCTCCCTTTAGAGCTATGTTTTTATGATTAACTGTGAATTATTATATAGCTAATCAACTGGATTTTAACAAGAAAGATATATAGCTAAAGTTTCATGAACTGGTACCAATTTTGGGATATACTTCTATTGAAACTTTTATCTTTTATCTCCCCTGCTATTCCCTTCTGTAAGACAGAGGCCATTTGATTGCTTCCTTTATACCTATGTTTTTATGATTATCTGTGAATTATTATATAGCTAATCAACTGGATTTTAACAAGAAAGATATATAGCTAAAGTTTCATGAACTGGTACCAATTTTGGGATATACTTCTATTGAAACTTTTATCTTTTATCTCCCCTTCTATTCCCTTCTGTAAGACAGAGGCCATTTGATTGCTCCCTTTAGAGCTATGTTTTTATGATTAACTGTGAATTATTATATAGCTAATCAACTGGATTTTAACAAGAAAGATATATAGCTAAAGTTTCATGAACTGGTACCAATTTTGGGATATACTTCTATTGAAACTTTATTATGTATCTCCCCTGCTATTCCCTTTTGTAGGACAGAGGCCATTTGATTGCTCCCTTTAGAGCTATGTTTTTATGATTAACTGTGAATTATTATATAGCTAATCAACTGGATTTTAAAAAGAAATTTATGGAGCAGTCCCAGCTTAAGTGGTCATGGTTTGCAGTCTTCATGCTATTTGGTTAATTAGTCCTTTAGAGTTTGACTGAGAACTAAAACAAAAATTAGCTCTTGAGATCTTGAGACTGATTATGTTGTTGCCCGTATGAATTAAATCTAAACAAGTATCCGAGTAGATTAGTCTACGTCTCGACCAAGTAGATGGTGCAATCAGTGTCCTCGATGGTCAACGTCACGGCTGCCTAATTCCCTAATTTCAGGCAAGTTGGTGAGGCTATGAAAACACTGCACGGTTCATTGCATCTTTTCTCTAATCAATCATTCATCGGTTTTAGTAAAGAATTTTTGCTCTTGTTTGCATCTAGTAGGGAAACACATGATATACGAAAGCCAAATAGTAAACAATTTTAATAGAAGGTCGTGTTGTCAAAGTTCTCCATTAGACTACAAATGAAAGAACTAGCCGCAAAATTGACAGGACGAACCTTCCCATTGGAAAAAAAAAAAAAAAAGATCAAAGTCTCAATGAATTTTATCAGCTACATATAATAAGGCTAGATGCTAAGCTTCCAAATCCCTGCAGATTATTTCAATGCAAAATTAGAGAGAACCGAGACAAGAGATGATGAGAAGTCCTAGAACGGACTTGTACTTTGATTCAAGAGCAGCAGCAGCACTCTTTTAAGTTGGCCAGCATTAATACCAACAAACATTGGCTCTAGTTTGCTTACATTTGACCTGGACTTTCTAATCGGCAAAGGAGCAACAAGATTCAGTAATTTAATCAGCATGATGGCTCTATGATTTGCTTGCCTTTTTTCTCCATGGAGGGACAACCCTCTTATCCTTAGGGTGCCCTGAGAGGGGACACTAGAGTATAACATGTCTCCCCAAAGGAGACCTAATCGTTGCTGGTCCTCAGCTTGTGGAGAACCGAGCCTTGAGCTTGGAGGAAGCTGACCAAATGTTGCAGAAAGGATGCCTTTCAACTGGCCTAGTCATTGCTGGAGGAAAGCAAAGGCCTCATTGCTGGAGGAAAGCAAAGGGCTGAAAAAGGGGGAACTCCTCCTCTTCAAGCTCTGTGCGAAGGCCGGGACCCACCGGTGTGTGAGTGAAGGGTGTGGCTAAGTTGAGTCTCACTCAGCATCTTAGGTCCCCTTGGTCATATATATATATATATATATATATAATATACTTTTGATGGTTAATCTTTTCATTCAAATTACTTAAACTTTTAGTTGTTAAAGTTTAAACCTTTATCTTTAAAAAATATTATATCTATTATATTTTATTATTTAAAATTAATTAAAATTGATGAAATAACTAACGTGTCATCTTGACATGTATATATAAACTATCACTTATCTTTTATGATAAGTTATTGGGAGCTCAAGTGATAATCCATATATGTACGTTACGATGACACTCCTATTCATTTTTGCTTGACATCATGTGACAAGATGTTAGAAATGCATCATTCTTAAAACATAAAGAATTAAACCTGTAATACTCCAAAAATAATTCCACATTGGATGGGAAAGAAATGTGTTATATGCTTGTACTTAAGTTTACCTGCTACTAATTAACTTTCACTTAAATTTTTGGACCATGTGATTTTGGTTCGCTAACAGAATTAATTGGGCAGTAGGTGGGCTTGGGGTGTTACAAACAGTATCAGAGTCGATCCAAGTGTGCGGAAATTATTGGGTATAAGAAAAGGACTATCCATGGAACAGTAGTAAAGTTCCGCTATGGCGTGGAACCATCCTTATAGCACCAACGATTCGGTTTGGGATAGATTCTAGCCAGCTTGTGGTGTGAGGATGCGGCTCGAAGTAGATTCTAGCTAGTTTGTGGTGTAAAAACGTCGCATTATAAGGGAGGAAGATTGTAATACTACAAAAATAGTTTCATATGACATGGAAAAGAAATGTGTTATGTGTTTATAACTCAAGTTCATCTGTTACCAATTAACTTCCACTCGAGTTTTCGGGCTATATGGTTTCGATCTGCTAATAGAGTTAATTGAGCGAGCATGTGGGCTTAGGACGTTATAAAATCGTAATAAGTAAAAATTTAATGATCAAAATAAATTTTTGAGTAAAAGTTTGAGCATCAAAAAGTATATTTTGCCTTAAACTTTATATCTGGAACTGAGGGTCTAAAAAACTAAGTGAGACTCAACTCAACACAGTGTTCATATCGGTAGATTATACATTCGCATTAGAGTGGTACATCAGCTAGTTCATCAAGTCGAAGGATTGGAGGGCACATTGCCATGCCTTGATTACAGGCACCCCCATTAGATGAGGTGATGATCAAGATGGTCTGTGAAACTAACACGTGTCAGTTAGGTGGCCGACATGGTGATAAAGGCCCAAGGTGTGGGGATTCTCCATCACAATCCATTGGCATCAATAAAGCTGGAAAAGAGTGGAAGGGATGTCCACTTTGTGGAAAAGAGCCCTGATCCTTTTTTCCAGCCATGGCCTCAAAAAGGAGGCAGAAGTGGAAGTAAAATTCCACATATGGGAAAATCACTTGGATGGGTCCAACCTTGTGAGATTCCTATAGAGTTGATTTTTAAGGAAAGATACTTGTCTAATTCCTAATTACTTTTCTTAATCATCCTCTTATCATCCTTGTTATCTTCATATGATTAGATTAAAGGACCCTTTTTTTCTTGTGATTAACAGTGCATGATGGTGGTGGTGGTGGTGGTGGTGTGGACCTCAATGGTGCGCTTTAGTTAATGGTTTGGTTATTCTATACTGCTGCAAGATGATTGAAGTGGTGGCGGTTCACTTGGCCTATCAGAGCATTGCTTCTAAAAGCAGTGATAAAGCTTTTCAATAATTACATTATAAGAGGAATGACTTAGATAGTTGGCAAAGTTTGTGACATGCGAATTATTCTCAATTGCCAAAAATTATACAATGCCCGCACTAACAAAATAGTCTTAGTCAATTGCAGTGGTTAGCTCCTTCAAATTACTATATATATATATATATATATATATATATGAAAATAGTTGAGATCAGTTGTATGAATCTTTTTTTCACTACCATTCTTGTTTTCAGAAGTAACCATGCAAGCCAAATACAAGCGAGGAAGATAAGATTAATGATATTTTTAGTCTTTTCATTTATTTTTTTTCTTTTGCATAAAAAGTACTTATCATAAAAAAGAAATTACTTTTATCTTGTTAAGCAGATCGTGTCTACTCATACTAAGTAAGTATTAAGGAACTTACGTCTATTTGTGTTAAGCAAGTTACGTCCTGTCAATGTAACATGATTTGTTTATTAAATAGGTTATGTATATCATATTGTATTACCTGTTTAATAATTATGTTCATATTTAGATTTTTGGCATGATTAATTAATTATGCCATATTCATATCGATCCATATAATATTATACCTTATCTTCAATATGACATGACAACACGAATTGCCACCTTAGTAGGAGGGATTTTCATACTAAATAGGCATTGCATTACAAGATAACAATACTAACACTGACCTTAATAACATACTAGTTGGGATCAAGTATATGAATTCTTTTTTCTTATTCTGCTTGTATTTGAATATATCTTTAGCAAGATATAAAGATTTTAAGTTTTTTTATATTATTATCTTTTATATAATTTTTAATTTATTTCTACCTCTATCAACTCATGGTGTAGTTAAATAAAAAAATTCTTTGATTTCATTGGATGCATGCCATGACCTTAACTAGCTATCACATGACAGCATGAGTTTAGCTCTGTCATAAGATCACATGCCTTAACTAGCCTCTCTGATCTCTTGGCCTTTGTGTTTGTTCTCTCTCTCTCTCTCTCTCGCCCATTCAATTGACCAACCAAGGGCGTGGCACCACAAGACCGACCGATGGGTCTTCTCTGGTGGCATACCCACACAAAGATGGATACAACCAAAAAAGGTGCATTAAAATGCAAAAATCCAGCACTAAATCATGCATCCCCCAGTGTCACAAGAGCCAGCTCGGTTGATGCGGACCTCAATAATAACAACAACACACGGCTTCTCTTGGCTACGTTAGGAAGCCAATCTCTTTCCCAACGGCTAAAGCAGACATCTCATATGAAAATAAGAAGGCAATAACTCAAAGACCCCATGCACTGACCCCACCAATTTAATGATCCATAGATATGCCCGTATCTTGGACCAGGGAGACAATTGGTTCGTGTCAAAAGTTCAGTCAAGTGCCATCTAGCGGAAAATGACCGACATTAGTCGTAGATCTCGAATTTTATTTTCAGCTGCCAGCCAGCCAGTCAGGGGACCCATTTCCTCATCGTGTTTCTGGCGTGGTTCATTGAACTTGACGTTCACCCTCGTCTAGTTTACCCACCGGTTGTAAGTCTCTCTCTCTCTCTCTCTCTCATCTTTACTTCCGTTCGTCATCCAGAAATTCTAGGTCAAGGTCTTAGCGTTTGGTAGGATGTCAGATTGTGTCAGTGCTTGGGATAACGATGGAATGATCTCGTCAATTACACCTGAAGGTAGATGGTGAGCCGGATGAATCCACGGCTTAATTCGGTCCTGATCCGATTAGGCCTAATCTGATGGATAAAATATTATATGGTATGGTCTGAAAACTTATCCAATGTGGCAGATTTATTTTGTAGGTGGTATTGCCATCCATCAGGTTTTTTTTTACACACAATACTCATTAGCCTTTGCGCGCTGTTGAATGATTAAAAAATGGATTCAATATTTTTAGCAGAATAAGCGTATTTTTGTTATAACAGCATGTGTTGAAAAGTATTTAATCTTACATCGATTATGCTTTAGAGAGAGTTTGAATACTTATATAAGATCAAAAAGATTAAATAATACCTTCATAACTAGTTTTTTTAAGTTAGATATTAAATTATTAGAAATAATATTAGATCGAATCTAACCCATAGCCCATATAAACCAAAGGTTCGTTCATATGAACTAAGAGACACTGTAGGTGAGCTTTTTTTGGGGCTAACTATAGGTCGATTATCTTGTTTGTGATTATGATTTGATTGATTGAATTTGTATTTAAACCCTTAGTTTAGCGAGGACATTGAGACTTAAACAAGAGGAGTATGTGAGAGATTGCTGATGAGTATTTAGCTCTACATCAACTATACACTAAGAAGATTTTGAATACTTATATAAGATTAACAGGCTCATATAATAACCATGAACGGATCAGATTCAAAAATTCAACCCGAGCTAAATTTCAAGCCAGATCAGGGTTTTGTATTTTTTGACCTAATATATGACTTGATTCGAATCCAATCTAGCTCAACCCATAAACCTCAATTACATAAATTTTATTTTCGCTTCAATTCAATTATCTTTACCAATTCATTGAATAAATCTCTATTTAAGCTAATTCTCCTTTTTCATCTTAACAAATAAATCTCTTCTAATCCATTATTGGATCTCATCTTTAAGTTAGACTTGAGTCATACTTGATTTCGAATCATCTCGAACGTTTCATTGGGTTTAAAATTTTTTAAGGTGAACCGAATCCAACCTAATTCAATTAGCAAGCGAGTTGAATTTAAGTTTAAAATCCTGATTCAAATATGAAAACGGATTGGATCAAGAATGATCCAATCTTTCCTTTAGTTTGGATGTATCATCGAACATCTTTGTCAGGATTTGAAACTATAGTTGTTAGGGGCTCGATGAGGAGGAGAGAACGACAAAGATGGAGGGAGAAGTACGCTAACAGCATGGGCCCGCCGGTGTCGGAGTTTTCATCCTCAAAGGTGCCGGCAGCCATGTGGAATGCTCGGGACTTTTGGTGTGGTGTGGATCGAGTCAGACGGACGCGACGCCAGTGGGAGAGGCAGGGAGGGCACACGGGTGACCCATGGTTGGAGGGGCATCCAAATCTCAGGACCCCATCGTCACCCTTTTGGAGGCCAAAGATGGAGGACCAACTCCATCACCTGGGCCTTCCAAAGTAAGTGGGTGAGTGAATCATGCCCATCCTAAATATCTGCCACTGCTCATTGAAAAGATTAGGATCTCCCAAAGATCTCAAAGCTAATCATGTGTTCCCAGCGTCGGCTATTGCAAGCTCGAACCACATTTTGTCTTCCTTCCACTCACCTCTCATGGTGGTGGCTTGGAAGGATGGAAAAAAAAAAAAAAAAAAAAGGAGTTAAAACTTGGATCAATTCACCAGCTTGGGGAATATTGGGGGCTCCTGAGATTTGACACCAATAAGAGATGTCCACTTTAGCACTAGGAGGGAGGTGTGCTTGTGGTGAATCAAATCCAGTGGGTTGGGTGCTCCCTTTATACTGCTGCTGCCAGCCATACGGAATGACAGATGGTGGGGTGGGTC
The DNA here is from genome assembly GCA_017589505.3 of Metroxylon sagu. Taxonomy (NCBI): domain Eukaryota; kingdom Viridiplantae; phylum Streptophyta; class Magnoliopsida; order Arecales; family Arecaceae; genus Metroxylon; species Metroxylon sagu. Next base: position 568,602 of record JACVBY030000627.1, read on the forward strand.
CTTGTTCAAGTGGGCTGGTAGAACTCCATCCCAAGTGCAAGTTTAACACCAATTTGAAGTTGGAGAGAGTGTAACTTAGATGTGCATTCCACCCATATTGCAAGGCTTTTATGGTTCTTTGGGTGGCAGATGCTGAGGTCTTAAAGAACTTTTATGTCCAAATGCATGCACTCATCCTGCTAGGGAGAACCACTTGAAGCCATTTCCATTGTCATCATCCTTGACATGGAAAATAATACCATCTCCAAGCGAGTAGTGACACACATTCCCGACCGGTTGGGTTCGCAATTGGGTTGGGATGTCTTCTCGCAATCCTCATCACAATCCAAAGGCCATGAGGACAAAGATTCGGCAATCGATGTTGGCGATTGGTGACAGAGTTTCGGCAATCTTGGGCTGAGAAGATGGGTCAAGGCACCATGGCCCGCCGGAAGTAGGGGGAACAAGTCGAACCCGTGGGCTATTAAAAAAAAAAAAAAAAGGGTGATATTTCCCAGATCAATTCATAAATGATAACAAGATAATATTTTATGCATAATTTGAATAAAATCTTGGATTTGATTTACAGAAAAGTTCTAATTTCTTTAAACCCTGTGATTTATTTTGTGCTTATTTTTTCACAAGGTAAACCAAAGTCTGACAAAGCTTAGCTTAATCGAAACTAATTTCGAGCTTGCTTCAAATTTCATTTGTTTATCATTATTTTGAGTGTAATTCAAGCTTAATTTTGACTTAAACCAGACATACCCTAATTAAATAGCGTCTTGAATAAAAGCTTGATTAAATCACACTTGGCTCAAAATTTGTTCAGATCTGAATTCGTATTTAATTGTTCCAAAAAAGCAGTTAATTGGTAACTTTGGTGGTTATTTGTTCGTTTTATATGTTCTAACCAGTCCCAGCAGTAAGTGCCCATAGCACTTCAAAATTAGTGGAAGAACTTAATGATGCAACTCTAAAATGTTCAATATAGGTGTCATTTGGGATCATTAGTTACATAAAATAAGCATATCCATGTCTAATGGTGAGAGAGAGAGAGAGAGAGAGAGAGAGAGAGAGAGAGAGAGAAGACTGTATACTTGTATCTAAACCAGGCTATAACAGCAGTGGAGCCTGACCACCGAGCCCACACTGACCAACATTTGCAAGCTAACAAAACTAATTCTCAGGCGTGATCAATGAGATTGGCAACCATGATGAGCTTGTTGTGGCAACTACTTGCAGAAGTTGCATTGTTCAAACAGCATCCATAACCTTTTCTAACAATTTTCAATCTGAATTCTGAAATGCTTTTCTGGTCATAAAATAAGATAGACTGTATGGTCCTATGTGAGCAATGTATTCTAGCCCAACAAAAAGAGCTTATTTAAGCTTAGAACTAAAATATCATATCATAGATCCTATTTATAGATGGGAGAACCTTTAGAGACAGACGGGAGGCTTCAGGTTTTCTTCACTTTACTCCAAATTCTCCAAATTCCCATCTGCTGAGGGTAGCCGGCGCCGCAGTCTTAGGTAGCCAAACTTTCCAGCCCCGGGTGACGAGCCCTCAAAAATGATTGGCAGATAGCCAGTGGCAGCTTTGTATCTTTGCTGAATCTGAAAAATTTTAAAACAAAAATAAGGATGCAGGACGGCTATGTATGCATGAATTATAACCTAAGTTCACATAAAAACTAAAAAGCATAAGGTAATGATAATGGAATTTGAAGAGCAATTACAAGTACATAAGGTACTACTACAACAATCAGTATTTCCCACTATAGAAAGAAATGGTGCCTGCCTGGAAGATGAGACCACCAGGCACATGATGCCTCTTTCTCCAATATCCAGGGTGATGGCTGCTAATATTAACATATCCCTATTCTTATCTTTCAAAGCATTATCGCACTTCTCTAGAGATTTCTTAGGTAACTTTTAAATTGATGAGCAATCCCACAAGTTTCTCGGAAAAAAATACCTCAAGGATTTCTTCGCTGCTCCTAACGCAGTTCTTTCCAATAACACACACTGAGCCACCTGAGCCTCCACCAGTAATTTTTGCACCAAATAAACTAGAGCTTCCATCATCAGATGACTTCCTGTGCTGCATTTCTTGTACCAGCTCAACAAGCCTATCAGTCCCATCCGAGCCAAGTCCACAGTCATTGTAGCTGTAGTGGCACTGCAGCAAAGCAAGAATTGGATGGAAAGTTTTACTCTATATGAAAATAAATATGCAACATTGCTTTTCAAAGCAGGATTACGACAGGATGACTGCACAGACTTTGATATAAATTTGAACTTGAAATTGTAAACGCATAGACTATCAGGTTTATGCTATGATGAAGAAATAAAGAACTTTGTTGGTGGAGAAAGCAGTAGGATGAAATGAAGAGGAATCCTGTGGATAAAATAACGAGGGCAATCACAATTTTCGCAGTTCCCTTAAATTGAAATGGAACATTCTAACCCTGTTTTGGTGACAAAGTGAAGGATTTAAACAATGTTGAATGACATATTGCTATTTCCAAAACAAGGAACTTGATGATTGAGAGAAACTGAAACTACATTTACCTGATACATAAGTTGTCCAAGGGCAGAAAGTTGTTCATCTGTCTTGGCTGCGGTCAATAATGCTTTGAAGGCCTATATGCATCATGATACCACGGAGCAGTAAGTTATAAATTCTAATCAGTTTTCCATGATGGCATAACATAATAAAACGACTGTAGGGTAAACAAAAATAGCGAGAACAGAAGGACCACTAGCATAAAATGCGAGACAGAAAAAAAATCAAAGAAAACAGAAAATAAATAATTCAAGGAAAACAAAACCGAAATCTACATCTATGGGATTAAGGACTGCCTACCAAGTGTGAGAACAGCACCAGTGCCAGGTTTGTGAGAATAATATTATTTTTTGGTCTACTCAGAAGAGTTCAAATTTTATGTGGAATGAAACTTATCCTATTGCAATTTAAAGACTTCCAGATCTCCATCCCAATAGAACAATTATGATTTTGTATGAATGCATAGTTTGGTATATTAGGGTAAGAAATCTTTATTTCTTGATGCAAAATTTGAAGAAAACTGTACATGGAACCAAAGACAAAAAGTATATCCAAATGGACATCTCTATATTCACAAACAGGTTGCCACCTAAAAATGATCAAAGTTAGAAGGCAAAATTTCCAACTTTCTTAACTAAAATATACTGCCAGTGCTAGAGGGCATTGGGCATATTCAAAGTCAAACATTCGTCTTCTTTTAACAAATAACCAGCAATGTATGATAAGATCGACCAACATACCATTGAACAATGCAAGGACTAGTAAACAGATTGCAAATGCATGGGCAAGATTTATGCAAATTTGAAAAGAATAGCAATATATAACGATAAGAGCCAACCCCAACACGGAAATTTTCATATATTGGATGTTTAGTTGGTGACTTGACGACATAAGTGCGCTTGGGATCAATGACTGTAACAGTATCGTTGTGATCGGTGTACTCATTTATAAATGCCTCTCCGGTTATGCACTCAGGAAGCTTCTTGGCATATACAGCTTCATATCTGCAATAAAAGATTAAAACAAGCAGACACAGTTTTAATGAGAAAGACACTCAAATAGCTTTGTTTCAGAAAGAAACTAATATCTCACTGCTTTAGTGTTTAGCAATGCAGCGCTTTGCAAAAGAAAAGCTTCATTATTACTAGGTAAAGAAGATGAGGATTGAATAGCAACAGACATCTAATATTAAAAATAACCTACCTGTGTGGCGAAAGGTTACATAAGTAATTCAGCAAAGATTCAGCTTTAAGTAGTTCCATGCCATGCTCTTCAAATTCATCCGAATTCCTTCCATTCCCTTGTTGAGGAGCACTTGCATTAGCCAAAGACTGGGACACTAGGTTAGAGGCAGCAGATTTTATCATCTTACGCCCCATGAAGGTGCCTATTCTCACAGACCCATAATCAGTGCCACCAACACTGCAAACAGAAATTGTTGGTCAAAAGGCAAAAAACTAGTAAAAAGTTCATTCTTCAGCCCTAAACTTCACATGAGATCTTTTTCTAGGGAATGAAAATAAAAATTCCCTGGGCAATTCTAAAGGGACAAAGACATATATTAGCCAGTGCATCAAAAATATGCCTAAATTGCAAAGAAATGACAACATTTTCAATAATTGCACTACTCTAAGTTGACAAGCTGGGAGCTTGACATTTAATTAAAAATTACAGGAAGATGTCGACCTGTGCCGTATTCCAGAATCAAGACCCCAAAATCGTATATGATTTGGAATTGTAACAAGTTCCTTTACCTCAGCAGGCTGCATGAAAGAAGAAAAACTTGGTGAGAAAATGAAATACCTTATTGTAACAACTAAAGCAAGGTCTGCAAAATCACTATGCAGACCTGGCAAACCATGGCAAGCAGCTTGTTAGCTTCCCCACAGGCTGATGTCATTTGGTCCATCACTCCACAAGGAGCCCCAACAACATGATTCTCGACCTGCCAAAAATTAGGTTATGAACAATCTGAGAGACCAATTCATCTGCATCACCACTAGACAATGCAAATCCCCTGATCAAGAAAATTGTACATGAAAATATACCTTTTGACAAAGCAGTGCAAGCTCCCTTGGATCAATATTCAGCCCTGAAGACATGAAAAACAACATTGGTAATCTCATACATGAAAAACAACATTGGTAATCTCATACATGAAAAACAATATTGGTAATCTCATTGATGTTTCCTCAAGAATACAGAGATCATAATACACAACATGCAATTTGAAACTCTAATCTTCAACAGCTAATGTAAAATATGAGGCTCAAGAACATACAATTATTTATCTTGCATTATTACTTGATAAACTAATCGATTTAATAGCAAATATGTCCAGTGGATACTGCAGTACCCCAAAGGAAGCAAATATGTTCCACAGGTTGAGATAAAGGTATAGAAAGCCACTTAATATTGTATGCATAGCAAAAACCATAGGACGCCTAAAAAAACACAGGATGCCATAAGATAAGGATTAGATTAGACTTGTGCTGATAGAGATAAAGCAAGGATTGCTAAAATAGGGAGCTTATACTGAAATGAACAATTTACTAATAAAGCCAAACACAAATAGTTGGGATATGGCCAGTTGGGCACGTTATTAGTCAAGATATTTCTGTTCACAAAATGACGCACAAGTCCACATTGAAAATAAGCAAATCATAAAACCAACACACATATTTATAAGTGGCAAAAACTTGACATACTATTAAAAATTAATAATGCATAAAATCTAGAAACCTATGTAAATGAGGATTTGACAAACAACGAAGCTTTAAAGCAGTGTTTAAGAATTTTTCTGCATCAAACAGATTATCCTATTCGACCCATCACTCATTATCAAAAGTGAGTCTGATTGGGGCTAAACTGGGATATTTTAGATACTGTTTCAACTGTAGCAGTTCAGTGGGACAGATGGCATGATTAAAAAAAGAGGAAAAAAAAATAGAAAAAGAGGAAAACCCAAAACCTGATGGCCAAGCCCCTCTTTCTTCTTCTCTCAACCTCTTCCTATATCAATGTCCAGAAGCCATCTGCTTGCCACCTCATACCTCTGCCCTCCCTCCCTTCTTTTCTAGCAGCTGCAAGAGATGCCAGTTCCAGCCAGGAGAAGCCCCATGGGTCTGGCAAAAAATCCTTGATGCCAGCACAATTTAGTAAGGTTTTGGTAAAAAATTGTCGATCACTAGAGATATTGTGTTTATCTTTTCGTTTTTATAGGTTATTTGAATTCTGTGACAAATTGCTGTTGAATGTGCCTTCAAAATTTTTATAGATACGACAATATCTGATTCCAAGCCAGTAAAATCACATCTTTGTTTTGTTCTTCTCAGGTTGGTGATAATTCAATTGATATTCCCGAAGCCAATGTAATACAGATATCATCACATGCGGGGTCATGACATCAAGAAGCTCAGCATTTGGGCCGAATTCTTAGGGCAAAGGTATACTCAGATTGAGATATGCAGAATTATGCTGTTGAAATCATAAAAATTTATCATTGAGGTTGCCAATGTTCTTAGACTTTTTTAGCTCATCCCAAACTGGCTGACCTTATATTTTTGGGCTTGTGAGCTAAACATAAACATTAATTAGGCTTCAACATTTTAAGTATCAAAGTATATTGAAGTATTCAGTGTGTTGTACCAATCCAATTAGGTATGGTACTGGCATGGGGCTTGGTCTATGCCTACACTGACACATGATGATATTTGTTGTCCACATTCCAACAGCATACCTTGTGTATATCATACCCTACCTGTAAGGTACTAGTACAGGATCTAGTATTGAGACTGACATTGTTAGGCTTACCAAGTAAAAAGGTCTAACTGGGTTTGGCTCAGGACCATCAGCATATTGATTGAAAACAGAATATTGTAGTCAACTAATGTGCTTGGACAGGTTCAGTGATTTTTTCTCTATGCACAATATGGTTGTCTTCAAATTTTCTGGATGACAGGGATGTTGGCTTTGAATTATCGAAATGTGAAGTTTATGGAATCAAAGCCTTAATAGGTTGTGTTATTAGTCAAGATAAGTTCGAACTCAGCAAGATGTAAAAGAGCTGCACCAGAGCATGCATAGGAAACTCAAATTCCAAAAGGGTGGGGCACAAGCTGAGTTCCATCACTAGGATTAGTAACCTTCTTCAAGTCGTGGACAACTTGGTTCTTTATTTTGTTCATGTAATTACCTATATTTGATACCTAGTCCCACTGTTTTGACATAAGAAGCACTTTATACATAGTGCAATACTTGCCCCTATTTTATCCTTCATTTTTTTTTTTATTTTTTTGTAATTGGTATGTTCAAAGGAGTTCTTCAGGGTCACACAAGTGATTATTTTATGCAGGGTCACACAAACACTTCCGGGTCAAAGTCAATGTTGAGCAGACTGGATTTTACATTTTTTTTTTATTTTTTTGTAATTGGTATGTTCAAAGGAGTTCTTCAGGGTCACACAAGTGATTATTTTATGCAGGGTCACACAAACACTTCTGGGTCAAAGTCAATGTTGAGCAGACTGGATTTTACAAGGTGAAATATGATGATGTGCTTACTACAAAGCTCTGGGCAGCAATTGAGGCTAACAACTTGTCCACAACAGACAGATATGGCAAGTCCGGAGCATGATATTTTCTAATCTTCTTCACATAAAAGCTAGCCTTATCTAATAAGAACTTTGTTGGCAGGTTTTGGGATGATAAATTTGCTCTTTGTGAGGGATGCATAATGCCTTTGTCTTCTTTGCTCTCTGATGGATGTCTACAGAGCAGAGCTTGATTATAAAGTGCTGTCAAGACTAATTAGTGTAATGTTTCTTAAGATTCTTTCCAGTGGATTCTCAAACTCCCTTTAAGAGGTTATATGTTTATCATTTTTTTGAACTAAAATAGGCTTACACAGAATGTAAAAATTGCATTTTATAAAAATCTGGTTCTTTTTGCTTTTCATTGAACCTGTTTTGGGGAAAGTTGTGTCACAAAATCTGAAAAATGAGTTATGAATTGCTTTTCATTGAACCTGTTTTGGGGAAAGTTGTGTCACAAAATCTGAAAAATGAGTTATGAAGCACAGGTCTTCCCTAGTTCTTTGAAAACCTGCTCTGCAGAAAACTAGATTTTATGCTTACATGTTTTAGGAGACCTCACTGACAATCAAACAGCCTATAACACATGCATTTTTTTTTGTTACAGATAATTCTAAGATATGCTTGCCAAAGTCATTGGACAAACTAAAACAATACTTCAGCGGTTCAATTTGGGTTGATACTATTGGGTTGGATTTATGGGTTCTGATTGATGGGTTCAGGCTCGAGCCATTTACACTAAATAAAAGCCATCGTTTTCACTTCATGTTTGCCCGATTCCACCCTTACGAAACCCTAGCTCCTTCTGCTGTCACCATCGCCTGCTGTTCCTTGCCAATCGCTGGTCGCCGGCCACCAGTCATCCATCGCTCATCATCCATTGCCCATCTAGACGTCGCAAGGAGGAAAATGGGTCGCCAGTTGTTTGTTGGATAAGTTTTTCACCCTTCCCTCTCTCTTTTTTTCCCTAAAAGCTTTTTCCCTTTCTTCGGCCACCTCACTCTCCTCTCTCTTTATCATCTTTCTCTTCTCTCTCTCTCTGTTCTGTAGCATTGGTTCACTACGGTTCGGCACGGTCTGTACTGAAATCATACCAAACCGATCATCGACTGGCACATGCTACCGGTACGGGTCAGCAGACCTTGATTAAATGTAAAATGTAATAAAGATTTCTAATATAATGCTAACATCAAAACAATCTCCAAGGAATCACTATCTTGAATACATACTAAACAACTAGCAATGCTTTCTACATATTATGAATTATTGAATTATTGATTCCATTAAGATCCATATGGTATTATATATGAGCAACTATAAGTTACTGATTGGTCAATATGTGTAGTGCTAAACCAACTTGACGAGATGCAGCATGTTAACTGTCTGTGTGAAATTGTTTCCCAGTGCTAGCCTCTAATGGAGAAATAGAAGATACTGATATTAGTTGTGACTAAATAAACATGGTTGGTATCCAAGATAATCATTCCACAGGAATGGTCTGTAAATAAAAACTAACCATGAGCAGCTGCAACAGCAGACATGGTGGCCACCTCCACTGCTGCAGAAGAAGAAACACCTTTGCCTTCTGGAACAGCAGAAGAGACCTGAATCATGCAGCAATACCATAAGAAATACAGGTTTGCAGTGTGTGCAACTATATATTTGATAAGCAGAGAGAATATAATATTGGCTTTTAAGTACAAAACGAAAGAGCCTGGACCGATGTTAAAAGACAATAAAAGACCAGATAATATGATTATTATTTTTGAGCATGCAAAAGCTGCCAAAAGGAATGTTCCACCTCTCACCCCATTTTCAGCTAAAAAATAAGTAGGAATGATATCAAAGCTACTCCAGATGGATTAATTTGATTACAAGACACCATATATAGATCAAGAGATAACAATACATACTATTAGATATGCATAAAGCATCATTTGTACTGTACTGCAGTTCTTGAAGAAATAGAGAAAGTTCTTGAAAAAGTTAACATGCACAAAACCTGTGCCGTAGAATTCAACTTTTGACATAACAACAGACACGTTTTTTACCCACATCAGAGGTGGGTATTTAAATACCAAAGAGGATACCTTATGTTTAGAAATATTCTTCTATAGCATCTTCTACTGATTTATATATATCTTAATTTGGTCCAATGTAATATCAACAAAAAATAAATAAAAATAAAAAAGCCATGCTTGCTACATTTGAGGGTGGATAAATGGATAATCTTGTTAACCACTAATATTAGATTCCATCCTCTCCCTTTTGATGTGGGACTATAGAATGCCAACTTAGGGCCTGCTTGGTTGTGTTACTACTTGCCAGCTTTCTTTTTCAGAAACAGGAAATAATCCATTTAATTTTATTTTGTTCCCAATTTTTGAAAAACAGGAAATAAGTTGGTGATCACAATCATTTTGTATGTTTACAAACAGGAAAACTGGAAAACACCTTTGATGGTGTTGTGGTGGAGGCAGCAGATATAGTCGTATGGTTGGAGAGATGGTGGCTTTACAAACAGTAAACAGAAAATATATTCTTCAAATATATAATTTTTGCCACAAGCATTTTATAATTTGAAGTCAATATAAAATGGCCCACCATATGCGTTCGAGATCATCATTATTATTTTTTCTATTTTAAAACACAAAGAAAGAAACAGCCCCTAGATATTGTCCATGACAGCTGAATAGGTCAAGTCATGCATTATGTTTGTTACATGAAGAGAGAATGGAAAATAGGCTTCATGTTTAAAATGCGTGGGAAAATTGTTTTTTTTTGAGAGACGATGGAGATTCATAGCAAGTGAGCAAACAAAGTTATGAAAGGATTTAGTTCCTTTAACAAGAAGACATGAACTCCATTAGATGCTCCAATTTCTTTTTCATCACACATGCCAACTGGGAAATTATACATGTCTAGAGGAACATAAACATGCAGGATAACATCTCTTCACTAAGTTGTTGAACAACCTTAAAGCTTTTTGCTATGAACTGTTAGAAAAATGGTAAACTATCACAGATCTTGAAATTAATAATGTTAGACACAAAGTTATACCAATATGCATATACTGTCTGCAAAGCGAACACCAAGCTCGGTCATCAAGACAAGAATTGTTCCAGCAATATATGCTGCCCACCTGAGACAGAACACATATTAGTGAAACAATAAAAGGCATAACAATGAATTAGTTCATCATTTTAAATAGAAAAAAAAAATACTCACCTCTGAGATGGATCTCGCGCAAAGTATTCATGGGCCTTTTCATAAGAAATTGGTTGCTCACCATCCATCAAGTCTGCTAGGTCCATATCGAAGGTTGGTGCACGGTTACTTAAGTCAGAACCAAATGATACCTATATAGGCTAGGAGTTAGCAATGGACATATTTCATAAAACTCATATTCAAAAAGTAATACAGTTTTATAGGCATTACTCTCAATTAAGTTCTTAAAATTGACAAGCATAAAGATAGCATAGTATCTTAGAAGAATAGTTAAACAAATGCAGTTAACAGGAACAAGTAGGTAAACAATAAAAAGGATGTCAAATAGTTAAACAAATGCAGTTCTATTGAAATATAGTGATGAAGGGCATTAGCAGGCATGTCATGGCATTCACACTACACAATTATTCCAGAATCCTACAAGATAAAGAAGTTTGTGGTAACATTTTATCCAGACTTCAATCTGGTAAACAGACTTGTAAGAAAGTAAAATTTCTGAGTTCAAAAATTAAGTTGTAGGACATACAACTTGTAGCACAGGAATAGGTCCCTGTCCTTTTGCCTGCTGCCGTGCTTGAGCATGTTTCCAGAGTTTTTGCCTGCTTGGATGGTTCTTCTGAACAGCCACATGGCAGGCCTCTCTAATTGGCATCTACAATGAAGGGAACTGGAACATATTAAACAAATCACTGGAGTTCTTTTTTTAAAAAAAAATATATAATTCATACTTAAAAGAGAAATTTATCCATTCAAAACAGCTGGAAAGAGTCTTGGAAGGTTATTGGTTAACATATGCACTTGCCAGGAAAAGAAGCTAACCTGCAAAACTAGGCTTCCCGAATAATCTGCAATTCCTCCCATGACATCCAACCTTCCAGGTGCTCTTGCTACATAAAATTCTTCCTGCACAAGAAAAAGAAGACCTGAAGCATGCAGCTAAATTATAACCATCTGGTGGAGTCATCTTAAACTAAAACTTTTCTGCACACTCTCAAGTTAGATTGTAAAATCCAATAGGTCAAGATAATAATCAGGCATCTTTTTCTATGACTGGTTATCAACCTGACCTTTCTACATGCCATTTCCAGCTTAGGATTGGCCTTTAAGATGTTGAAGATGGCAATCATGAGAAGGATAAGTGGACATATGGTACAACTTTGGGCAACCAAGACAGAGACAACCCAAAAGAAATGAGGGACAGAGTTCTGGGTCGAAGAATCATGAAAGAGAGAAAAATAAATGTCAGGAGAAGGATTTGGAAAACAAGGATTCATAGTAAATGTTTCAAGTGTAATTTGGCTCATAGAAGGAATGTTGAACAAGAGCACATTCAGTAAAGAAACATTCACTAGCATGAGTTCATTGCTCAACATGAATGTTTTAATGTGATTCAGGTTGACGTGAAGGCAAACCTGTTTCAATTGTCATATTTCAAGTTGCAGCGAGCAAAATTTTAGCAGCATTTGAATAACAGAGAGAAGACGCACAAGAAAATTTTAAGAAAAACTATAATAACCATTGCATATTTAATTTATTCCTAGCATTATAAACAGAATGTAATAAAGTAAAAAAAAATAAATAAAGAAAGAAAGCAGAGAAAAGAGTAAGCTAGATGAGGACCTCCCAATTAAAGAGTGCTGCAGCTGCAATCCGCTCCCTTACTTGTCGCTTCTCAGGATTCTTTAGGTCCGATCCACCATCAAGTTCTGCTAGGCTCTTTAGGAAAGCCACTGTATCGGATAAACCAAGCAGATCACCATGGAGTATCTCAAAATTCTCGATGCATCTTGCAACAGGTATGAACACAAATCAGCAACAATTCATAGATCCAGCACTTAGAAAAAAAACTAAATGAATAGAATTTAAAGAACATACGATTCCACAAGAGAAGAATTCACATTTATCTCAGTATTGGGCAATGCACGATGAAGACGGGCTTCGTTTTCTGCAAGAGAATACCAATCAGGAATGCTTACACCTATATCTCTGCCAGGAGCTCTTTGTAGTTGATATCCAAGAACTATGGCATCACGCAGTCGCCTTGCTCCACTCAACTAAACTCGTAGAAGCACAAAGAAGCACATACATTAATAGAGACAACAACAACTAACTAGAAAAAGCTACACAAAATAACAAAAATGTTTCCAAAGCAGTTTTCATCACATTAGAAAAAAAAACAAAGATGTTAACCAAATATATAATAAGTTAAATGTGGTGACAATGTAGATGAATAGATAGATAAATACATAGACAGACAGACAGGCATACAGAGAGAGAGAGAGAGAGATAATTGCCTTTATCTGAAGATCTAGAATAGGAACAAATCTCGGCATGTCATTGCTTATACCAAAAAGATACGCGTCAGCTATCAAATATACATTAAGTAATGAGAATGTCATAGTTGACCATTTCAAAATGCTGCAATCTAGAGATAAAGTAGCAAGGAAAATATTCAACTGCTAAATTATGACAGGCCATAAGGAAGCAAGAATAGAGAGCTTACTAAAAGGCTTTGGCCCTGTTTGGCAAAGCTTTTGGATAGCCCAAAAGCATTTTTAGAAGGATGAAAGCATTTTTCAATAATTTTAGGATGTTTCATAAAAATTCTAAAAGTGCTTTTAAGTTAACGTAAAAGCTGTTTAATGCACCACTTGCAAAAGTTGTTTTCATTGGACTTGAAAGTTACAAATTCAAACCACGAAAACAGCTACATTTAATATTATAATATAATAACAGTATAATATGACTATGATAATATAATATATCAAAATATTATTATTATAATATTATTAAAATATATTATAAAATAATTATATAGTTTAAAATAAGATAAAAAAGTAATATTATTGCATTATATTATGTTATAATTTTGTAATATCACCATAATAATATATCATAATATTGTGATATTCTACTATTAGATAATGATTCATATACTTTTAATAATAATAAAATGGACAAATTTCCTTCCTTTGGAACACATAAGAAAAAGGATGACAGTAACCCTACCATTAGCTAATTTAACAGTTATAGAAATACATGTCCCACTGAGATAGAATGTGTAACTTGTTATCCTCTTGTCTGGTAGGCAAAGACTTACCTTTGTTCAAACACTGATTCATTTAGATCAACATGAGGGTCCAACTCCATTGCATTACCAAAATCCATGATGTATGTTTGCGCTAACAATTCATCGTGGAAGAAAGGACTCACTAGGCCAAGAATAGAAAAAACTTATTGTTTCTATATGTTTCCCTGATTCCATCGCTACCATGGGCCTTACGTAATTGATCAGATCATATAGAGATCCCTTCAACATAATATAGGTCATCGAAAAAATCTCAGATGACTCACCAAAGCATGAAAGCCAGATCAGAAAATTGATTCCTATTTGAAGAGTGCAAACCAGTATGGATAAACTCACTCCAAAGCATCAATTTTGGATCCAATTCAGGATTTTCCTTAGGAGGTATCAGGAAAGAATTGGAATGTAATAATATCAATTCATATAAATGAAAAGGTTCTCTACTGATTCAGATGCTGCACATATGGGATAGGGATGGAAAAATAGGAAAAAAACTGAAAATTTCACATAATATATTTTTTTATCGAAAAGTCAAAGAGATTGATTATGTACCCTCGCTCGAAGAGAAAATAGGTCAGATTCTAAGGATCAACAATCCTATGGGACTTAAAAAATGATGGAAAGGAATAAAAAGAAAAGAGAAAATCAAAATAAAATAAAGAATGAAGCAAAAAAAATTAAATAGAAAAAAAAATAAGTAGAAGATAGAAGAACCTAGATTCCTAATGAACTCATTCAAACTCGAAAGGGATCTTTTTGATTCTTGAAGAATGAGGTGCAAAGGGATAGATCAAGAAAGATTTCTTGTTCTTATTATAAAATCATGATTTGATCCGTATATGATTGGGAAAAAGAATAATCTTTCCCTTTTATCTTTTACTATTATTATAATAATATTACGTTATAATCATTATTATGTTAGAATATTAGTAAATTTTCTTATACTATATTATGATATGATACATATTTTAATATTATTATAATATGATATTATTATATTATATTATAAAATTATTATAATAATTTATAAATGAAGAACAATTTATAATAATAGTTTTTGATAATACAAATAGTTAGACAGTCAAAAGTAATATGCAATATCTTTTACCATTTTTCATTATAAATTACTTTCTTAGTTTGGTCAATAAACATATGCTAAAGTTTCACGGCACTTTTAAAAATATAATTATCAAATAGTGAATAGCATTTTGCAAAACCTTTATTTCCAAAAGCTCTACCATCAAAAGTTCTATTGCTAACAGCTCCACCAACGGGCCTTACAACCAAAACAACCTATTCTTTTCCAAAGTGTTAAGTTGAAGCATTTCTAATTTACCTAAATGCTCAAACTACTTTTGCTAGTTCAATCATCGAATGGGTAATTGAATCTGAATGATCCTAATTTAAAGTAAGAGAAAAAAGCACAGGGAAAAATACGGCATTTAGGTAAATAAATAAATAGGTGAAAAATATCATGCCAGTTCAACTGTGAAGTTATAAATCTCATCAAACAGCTGGTGCACATATTTAACTAAATACGTGTTTAATGTGCATGTCACCTGAGAAAAGTGAAAAGTATGGCAGTTCTAGCTAGAAATAAAAGTTGGAATACAGAATACAATCCTGATCTCTGCATATCAAAAATAGTAATAATGATCTAGAAAAAAAATATTACTACACCTACAAGGTTAGGACACAAACAGAGGAACATCTGGACATTAATATAAACAAAGATAGGCATGTCACTATCTGCTTTCAGAATTCAGAAAAAAAGGAACAAAATTTGAAATACAAAAGAAAAAGATGCAGGATAAGCGGTAGAAGAAAAGCCATGGAATTTCTTTTTGTTTTAGAATAATAACTAATTCCAACTTTTGTAAGTTACATTGTATTGTAGGTTAAGCATAGCATCTAGAAGAGTGTAGCCCATGGTTTCAAAAACTGCCAAAATAAAACAATATGATTGGTACCACTATGATTGGTACCATATTGCTCTGGCAGGAAAGCAGCAGCCGTACAAGTGCCAAGGTACGAAACAGCTGTGCCAGTTCATATAAGTTTGTACCTATGGTACTGGCACACCATACCAGCCGTACCAGTTGGTAGCAGTAATGTACTGATATGTACTGTTCCAATGGAGAAATGGTATGGAGTCTGGTATCAATATTTAAAACCTTGGTGTGACTAACCAGAAACTAAGCCAACATTTTATACTAAGATGTCATTTTATACAATAAATGAATCATCTACGCTGATATACCTTATCTGAAGCATATTTTTTGCCAATAGCTGTATCCTGTAGTATGCCAGCTGCCACCTGATTATAAAATTACATATGTATGAATTCCCACATAAGATTAGATGTCAAAAATAGGAACATTTAAGAATGCCTGAAACTAATATTACTTTTTTCCTGCACAGATTTGTTTAATGTAGTTTCAAGATGGATAAAAAAAGATAATCAATGAAAGTGTCAAAAACGTTGATACAGATTTTTTTTTTTTTTTTTTCATTCCAAATCAAAGATTGGACTGGCATGATTTTGTGATGAATTTGTTTGTACATCCTCTTCTTCAAACTACATCATTATCTTCCCTTTGTCACTAGGAGATATTTAACTTTTTCCTTAAACACGCTTGCTTGTTTGGTTGACTGAACCAGAACCATTAGACCAAGAAGACTGGCAGGGTCTCAAGCAAATAGCAATATGGATATTTATCAGATAATGACACATGTGCGGGCGCGCATGCATGTTTTCTCTAAATGAGTATGGATGCGAAATCAGATGAAAGGAAGATTCAAATTTGTTTAATATAGACAAGGATATGTATAGGAATTTGTTGTATAAAAGATAAACGCAGTATTTATAAACAGCCATATAAAAATTAGTTGTATACATACAGTAATATATGATGCGACAGCTTAAAAAAGCCCATAAACTGTTTGGAAACAAACAAAACAGATTTATTATATAATTATAATTAAAACATGTATATATCATCAAAATTTTTAAAAATATCTTTATGATATGCTCATATCTATGTCTATGTCCAGATATCTGTATCTGTCTGTATCAAATACCAGTATCTGTGTTCTTATCGGGTTATTTGGAAGCATCTGTGGTCAATATCCATCAGGATGGATACAAATAGACATCCATATCCAGCCAATTTCAGATGTAGGACAGAAACGATTGATTAATAATAAGCTGTTCTCAGATGTAGGTTTCAATGCAAGATAATAATGTGGAGAAGCTAATGACATTCTTAAGAATGCATAGTTACAAAAAAGATAATACCTCTCCACCATTAATACCTCCATCATAGCAAGGCCTAAGAGTAAGGGCACGCTCAAGATATGGAGTCCAGTGTCCAGTGAGTAAATCTCTCCTAATCATCTCAACGCCACACTGGTAATACTGCTTAAAATAATAAATGACTACATAAGTACATTTTCTAGGAATTCATACATATAAATTGTTTTTCAGGTTTAAAGAGAGGAGAAACATATAAAACCTCAAGCATATTTCTTAAAAATGGTTCTTCATTGAAATAATCTCTGCGCACAAAGACGAATGGCAACTTGTATGCTAAAGCTTCACTGCAAGTGCCATACCCAATTTTTCCTGCAACAATGGATTCATGAATAAAAAATAAAGTACATGGTATGCTGTAAAGTGATTCCACTTTTATGATTACTCAAATATATTACCAAGCATGCAATCGGATGCTGCAATTAAGTCAGGTGTATATACATCTTTTGCAAGCTTTACAAAGTTTGGTGGAAGCTCTTGGTTGTCAGATGCGCCACAGACCTTCATCAAGACAATTATACATTTATATATGCAAGCATCTCAAAAAATAACTACATACAAGCAGAAGAAAATCACAACCCTTAGTCTCTGACATGAGCATACCAGACATAACCAACCATCCGGTAACCACTCTTGCTTCAGTTTCCATCCTGCTGGCTGCAACAGATGGATAAGAACCAAAATGGTATCAAAATTAAAGAGTCATGGTAAAGTCCAACTCATGAATATCAAGAAGCAAGTTCACAAACAATAGTAGAATATTCACCATCAAACATAATGATGACAATCTCCAGTGAAAGCAACCAGAGCAGTCTAACTTGCCATGAAATTATGTGTATAAATGAAAAATTGTGATATCAGGCATTGATTGATAACAATTTTCTGACTTTCAATGCATACATATGATGTTAAGGTAGCATGCAAGTGACCAATAATAGGCCAGAGAACTCAAAGGCTTTAAAAGGCATTTTTTCAAAGAATTTTGCAGAATGAATCATGGACTCTCAAAGATTAATAAGACATAACAGTTAATCTCACGTGTCTGGTCCTATCAGGGGAATGGTGATTGTGATAAACTGTTGTCCATATACAAGCAAAACCAGCAGCCGCATTGGAAACAGTGCTTGAATATGTGCAGGAATCCAGAGCATCATGAGAGCCAAAGCAATGCCATCTATCCAGCTGTCTGATAGTGACATCAGGTGTCATACTGACAGCCCAAATGTAGACAATCAGAATCTAATACAACTAAAACTGAATCTGATACATGCCGGCAAAACAGATTGCACCTGACTGGTAACATTAGCAGAGTACTTTGACACAAAACCAGCCAGTATTTACTCAAAACCTTCCAATTTGGACATAATTTGCATCTGACTAGAAAGTCAGCACAGAAATAGTTAATGCAATGTTTAAGGGGAATCTGTTGAAAGCCAGCATATTGTTTGACAACTTACCTGTCCCCCAAAATTGAAAATAACTACTTTCACATCATTCCCAATTCCAAGTTCCTCCCTCACCTGATACAACAGGAGCATTAAAGGAACAACAAAAGGAAGGTAATGGTCTGGAGAATATTACAGTTAGTGGTATCCCCACCTCCAGTCGAGATCTGTGTAATTTTCTGACCACCAGAGGTACATCAACGACATCCCGGAAGGCAGGCACTGCAGGAAAAGTAGGCAGGAAGGGGAGCAGGAGAAAAAAGAACATCTTTTACATCAATACATCAACGGTACCAAGATCCTCAAGGAAATCATAAATTTCACATGCCATTTAACATACTTGGGCAATATCCCGGAAGTCGGAGTAAAAATTCACAGTGAGAGTAATCTTCGGCAATCTGTAAAAATTATAATTAAAAAAATAAAAACAAATAATTTAGCATGATGGGAATTTGCTGTGACAAACAAGATGAATATCACAAGATAGAGCACAGAAAAGGTCCTTGTATATACGTAAAGAACTCCACTAATTAGATGACCGGGAAGTGCATAAGGGACACCACAATGTTGTCGGCAGACTTTTACAATGCGATCCATTTAAGGACATACATAAGAATGTTAGAACACAGAAAGACAACAGTATGAATTTTTACCATTACAGTTGTAAACCACTGCACTCTATCATGCAATATAAATCGTTAAAGACTACCATATAAACCTGAAAGCAACAAAAGCTTGTAGCAAATTAAATCAAGTTTAAACCTAACTGCCAACAAAACAAAAAAAAAAAAAAAAAGAAAAAAGATACGCATTGTCCAGAAGCTATCAAACAAGAAAAGGATCGATAAGCACCTGCCAAACAATAGAACGATGATGATGCCCAGCTACCATGACATATTCTGCATATATAAAATCCCAACTGCAAAAGTTGATAGATAATAAGAAGGCTTTTAAATACAAATCTAGGTACTCAAGAAGAATTACCTCATTTTTTTTTCCCTGGTAGCATGATTCTTTCAGATGGAAGATTTTTGGTGTTAAGAGTAATAAAAGAATTATTTTCAAACTTTTATATCCAAAAACACCTTGAAAATGCGATTTGAGATTGGACTCAATAACACTCAAATTATCCAGATTGTTCACATGCTTTTTCTCAATCTCATTTCAACAAGATCAAAAAAGTGCACTTTCAGAATCATAGAAAATTTTGTTAAAAATATAAGCACATACTTGCAAACTCATTTTCCTTCAAGGTATTAAACCTTTGACTTACCCTTCTAATTTTCACCAAATAAATATTTTTCCCAATGTAAAATTGTCCTAAATTTTTGAAATTGTAATTATAATTAAAAACAGTTTAAAATATGTGCAATGCTGAAAAGGGTGAATATATAATAACAATCAACAAGGATAACATAATGGTGGTCAATGAAAACAGTAAGGTTAATAACCACAGAAGTATATTTCAACATTGTCAAGTGACATTTCTTTTTGCTATTGTAAGAGATTCCGCAATAGCTAGAATTTCTTGGCCTTCTTTCTGGATTTCCTCTAAATCTCTTTTTTAAGAGAAAGGGCCTGCATGTTCATCTATTCATTTGGGTTTGACCTAGATTTTTTCTGCATTACACTTAATAGGCAAAAAGCTAGTGTATCAATCTCTCTCTCTTTGAGGTTAACAGGCCTTTTTTTTATCTCTTTAAAAAGCTCTAAAAAAAAGAACTAGAGAGTATCTGGCTTCTGCACTACAATTACTTTTCCAGGTCATAGTTGTTATCTCTTTCTTAATTACTCATGTATAGTGATAGGAAGTAAAACAATGTAATTTGATACTCAAAGAGATGATTCCCCTTTTTAATAGGCAACAAGATAAATGAAATCTTGTAATTCGTGATGTGACAACATCTTTTTTAATCATTAAATTGGATTTGTCTAACAATATGTTAAAAAAAATTTTAAAAAATCATTATAACAAATTCAAGATATTTGTAGAAGAAAAGATAGATTCCAAAAAAGTACATGTGCTTGCAATAAACTAAGATAAATGGCAATCAAGAGGCTGTATCTAGGTTTTAAGTTCTGGCAAGACATCTCGTGGGATGCCGAGATGGGTTGCTATCCCAAGTGTTAGGACGAAACCATCCCACCATCATTCCAGCGTTTCAATCGATGCGTTTTGGGACACCCACAGTTCCTAATGTCAAGACGGGACGAAATGGCGGCACATTCCATTCTATGAAAAAACTGGGATGGTCTTGTCCCATGAGATTTAAAAGTATGGCTGTATCCATTAAACCCATTCAGTTAGGTGGTAGAGCAAGGTGCTTGTGACTTCATTAACATGGGAACAAGCAATAATGATGTCCTTACGATGCAAAGGCACTATGGCAATTCATCACCAAGCCACCAAGGAAAGGAAAGCACACTTTTTTTTATGCAAGCAATCACATCCAAAGAAGGTTATGCCCTCAATTCAATGTTGCTTGGACATATGAAACGTCATCAAATGGCCAAGTTTCCAGAAGAATCTAGCAAAGAGATTAGCAAAGAGATTACTAATATGCACATGTAATGAATAATGGACTAGATATATGCTCCTTAGTTCATAAAATTTGATAAAATGGTTGCTAATTTTTTAGTAGAAATAAAAACTTACCTGTAGAAGTGCAAAAACTAGATATGCGAAGATGATGGCATCATATTCTAATGGAATGAAGAATCAAGGAGCATCAAGAAGTATCCCAGGAGTCCAAGTGTCCAATATGTTAGAAGATCCAAAATTTGGACTGTTTGGGTTGCACTAATTATCTTAGGAGTTGGCCCTCTTCCAAGCTTATTCTAAGGACTTGCTTTGCATGATTCTTAACATCCTTTTCTATTCAAACATTTATTGTTATCCTTCCCTTAATCTCCTAAATTTTTTGAATCCTATCTGTAACAATTCATCCTGAATGTTTCATGTATAAGGAGAAAAAAAATGAATACTTTTATTCAGTCAGATGACCTATTTCAAATGAACATCATAAACACCTTGTTAAAGATGCATGCAGAAACTGCATCGTTACAAGTTTAGCAAGAAATTCTAATCCATAATAAATTTGAAACTGATCTTAGAAATCATAACTGGAAGACAGCAAACACAATGAGTTACCTGAAATTTGTGACACAAACTGAACGGATACCAGCATCTGCTGCTGCTCGGCATGCTACAGGAACAACATCTGAGACCTGTCTCCAGTAAAGCAAAATCAGTGATAACGTCAACCAACAAAGAATGCTCTTCTCCAAGAAATATGAATAAGTTGACGTATTCAAATCTCATAGCATAATAAGACAACTTGTCAACAATCATGTGCAGAAGAAATAGCAAGTACCACTAAGTCAGCCTTGATAGAGTTCAGCCACTCCACTTCAGTTGCCAAAATAGAGTCTCGGGGCACCACAGCTGTCTGATGATACTGTATTTGGAAGAACAAGAAAAAAAGGGGAAGCCATTTATAAGTATGAAAGTCTTGATGCAAATATTCATGATGTCATGGAACATAGTACTCATTTTAAGGAGCAAGCTGAACATTTGAATTGACAGAAGCTCAGGAAACATTTATCAGGCAAGAATTCACACCTTCTCCAAGGAGGCAAGCCGGTCCACTGTCAAAGCATCAGCTTGCACAGCTCCACAGTCCAACAAAACCTGAGATTCCACAATTTCAATCGCAGTGTTTATAATTTGTATCAGAATATTTATCAGAATATTTCTGATGGCAGACACCTTTAATTTCCAGTCTGACCTTGCGAATGTGGAGATTGGGAGACTGTATCTCAGTGGTGAAAACAAAATCTGGAGCACCTGTGACCACGTGAACATCATGCCCCGCAGCAATGAGATGTCGCACAACCTGCGAGAGAAAAGAATTTGTCACATAATTCATCTCATATTATATTTCTCCAGCTTCTATGATATCAACGATAGTCAAAAGGCTCAGATCGCCACACAGCTTCCAAAGCAATCCATGGATCAGGATTTATAACTCAGCTTGGAGTCTCTGTTTCAATAGCTCTAATACATCTTTGAGTTAAAATCATAGAGGAATTAAAGAAATATCTTTATAACTTGATTGTTATTACACCTTCCTCCTAAATTCCCGGACTGAGATATGTCTTAATATAATGATTCAATCTTTTTTATCAAATAAGCACGCGTACAATCTATCTACTACTCAAATTTACCAGAAATCGAATTAAAAAACGACCATTTGTCCCCCCAAATTAAAAAAAAAAAAAAATTTCTCGGCTAAAAGCTAGAATTCCTTAAAAAAAAGAACGAAAAAAAAAAAAAAAAATCCAAACTCCTTATCCGCCCGGATATTGTCAGCGGAATTATATAGGGAGAGAAGGGAGAGACCAACCGATTCGAATATCCATAATGAAAAAGATCGCTTTTTTAAAAAGTTTATCCAAAAATTTTGGGATTAATTTATTCGAAAGACTCCCACTCTCCTACGACTCTTCTTAATTTTAGCACCACTACACGGTCACTGTCCTCTATAGAAGTTCATTTCGGCAAATTATCGGGTTACAGTTCGGATCTTGCGGGGGAAAAAAAAAAAAAAGAAAAAAAAAAGGTTCCAGATCACTCTTTCTTTTTTTTTTTTCAGACATTTCCAAGAGACTAGACACAGAAACTAAATCATTGGAACAAGAAGAAAAAATAAAGAAAATGGGGGAATAACAACTAAAGAGAAAAGGGCCAAATTTTTGCGAACGAAAAGAAAAAAAAGGAAGAGGAAGAGAGAAAAGATAAGAAAGCACAGTGCGATCGTGAGAGAAATAGATAAGAAAGCACAGTGCGATCGGTGCACCTCGACGACGCGGGTGGCGTGGCCGAACCCATGGCCGGTGACGTAGAAGGCGAAGACGAGGTGCTCCCGAGAAGCGGAGATCTCTTCATTTCCGTCGGGAATCCTCATTGCCCCCTCAAACTTAATAGAAATGAATTTTATATCGCAATAAACGCGATTTAAAAACAAAAATCCAAAAACCCTATCGACAAACCTCAAAGAGTTACCGGGAAAGAAAGAGGAGACGAAGGGACGGGAGAAAAAGAACATATAGTATGTATTAAAAAATAAATAAATAAATAAATAAAGAGAATGAGGGAGGCGTACGGCAATCAACGCTCACCGAAATTTACGGCAGCGAAGCGGGTAAACTGCAGTGACCGCGTTACAGCGTTGGCTTCGACGCATTTTTTTTTATTGGCGCTCTATCGATCCAATGTATTAAAAATATTTTAGAAAAAAAAAAAAAAAGACAAAATAAAGCTAAGAAAGAAGAGGAGGATGTACGTCAACGACGCGGGTAGCATGACCAAAGCCATGACCGGTGATGTAATACGCGAAGATCAAGCGCTTCCTCTCTCCACCATTCCCAATCTTTTGCTTCTTCTCCGGGGAAGAGGATGACGCCATCGAGTGATCAGCGAAAGAACTATGAAATGGAGATTGAGAGGGAGAGGGAGAGGGAGAGGGAGAGGAATACGTGTGATTTAATAAACGATATCACCATTTCCCGAACCAGACTCCTATTAATTTGCTGTATATTGTCAGAGGATGTTTCTCCTATAAAATTTAGATTTTTTTTTTTTTAACAAAATCTTCATTGGTTTCCAAGCTTTATCCAATTGTTTTAGTATTATGTTCTAAAAAATAGTAAAATGGATGAGAGATAATTTTAGATGTTTATCCAATTGTAATGGTGTTAATTTCGTCATATTTAATGGTTGAAAGATTCTGGAAATCTCACGAGCAGATTTTTCTCCTCATCCAAAGGAAAAAAAAAAATCCTCTTTTAGAAAGAGTCTATCATGATTTTTCTTTTTCTTTTTTTTTTTTTTGGGTTCATGAACGCTTGACTCTGAGATAGAAAAGGATAAGCTCAACTCATGGCAAGTAATACAACGCATCACTCATATGCTAGCTACCAGTTTATCAACAGCTTACCATGATTCTTCGAGATTTTGTTTAAAAGTTTAATAATGTTAGATTAAAATATACCTTTGATCTTCAAACTTCCACTTAAAATTTATCTTTGATCCTCAAGCGCTCGGTTGTTACATTTTAGATACTACATTTCTAACATTTTAAACCAATTAAATTAAAGAAAATAGTTAACATGCTACTTCGATGGATTAAACATGTAGATTGATTAATGTTAATTTTAATTAATTTATATTAGAAAACGTTAGCAATGCAATATTTTTAAAATTAAAAATATAAAATAAATATTTAATAAAATTTAAGGATCAAAATATATTTTCATCATAATATTAATATAATTTTATAAAATATTCATTATACAATAAATAATATATTTATTTTATTTTCTATATCTAATATAAAAAATATATCATACATGAATCTTAACTATTTGATCATTCAGCATCATACAAGATTTTTTATATATGTAAAATAATTTTCACACCTTGCAAGCTTTGCATTTTTAGTAAAAGAGAGTAAAAGGTATTGCAGGTGATTCCTAACTTTTTTTTTTTTTTTCTAATAAGAAAATTTCAAGTTCCACCTAGAAAGAAAAAGAAATATATAGTAGAATTTTTCAATCAATTTCATATTAAAAATATAATATTATAATAAACCATAAAATCATAAGTTCTAACTAAAAGTTGAAAATTCTATTAAATCAAGAAATCAAACATATTTAACATTATAACATAACAATAATATAATATAATTATAATAATTATGTTATTATATTATCATAAATACTGAATGAAAATATTAGTCTAATTATAATATAATTATATAGTGTGAAATGAGACAATAATATATTATTATCAACTAATAATATTAGTACATTATAGTACCATATTATCATATGTTATAATTTTATAATATAACTATAATAATATATTATAACATAATTATCAGCTAATGATAAAAATATTTTATTATATTAATTTTACAATGATAATATTATTATCATTATAAAGATATGATAATATAATATAATATCATAATACTATCATAATAATTTATAAATAAAAATAATTCATAATAATATTTTTTTGATAATACAAAAGCCACAGCTCCCTCTTATCATTTCTTGGCACTTTCTCGATTTACATAGAAGATGTTAAAGCCACGGCTGGTTGTCAATCAACAAACAGTTTTTTTTTACCATTAAAAACAAAAAAATACTAACAGCCAACTGTTAAATCTCCCAGCTCCACCCCAACTTCCCCTTTGCAGCACAAGCATAACTCTTTCCAACACCTCAACACTCATCATCGTCCAATTCTTACCCTCAAAATCATGAGTATACCAGCTAAAAATAAGCATAAATCACGACAATAACGAAAGAACAATCTTTCATCATTAGATGAAATACTGAGCCATCCATGCCCCTCTGCTCCAATACATGTCATGAGCTGAAATCAGTTGCAGCCTGTAAAAGTTTTAAGGCCAGCCAAATTCTGTTTAATCTCTCCTCTTTCTACAGTTTTTTTTTTTTTTTTCATAAGCCTGTCGCAAATGCAAATTGACACAAGTGGATGTAAGCCATCAATACCATTGTCCTCTTCAATGTGAAATGCTTAATAATAGCATTTCTTTTAACCCAATTCTGCAGTTCAAAGACTCTCCAGCGATAAAAACGTCCGGTTCTCTCAGGAGCATTCAAAGTTATCATCCAGGCACACAAGAAAACAAGCAGCTCAGGAAAAGTGAAAGGTAATTTAATTGCTGTAATTTCATTCATACTTGGAATACCTTATAAGTTGGTTTCTCTGTGTAGCAAAACTTTGTTCATTCCATAAACAAGCTAACAAAAAGGCATACTCTCCTTGCCTATATGCTTATACCTATCATTCTCTTTTGCTAAACCTAGAGGAGAACAAATAGCATCACAAACACAGCTGGAAGGCAGGGGAGACTGTGCCCTGCAACTCATAGGAAGAAGCATCATTTCGTGATCGTTGAACTGTCTTCTGACTTGATCTTTGGCTGGTCAAACACAGAACTATTGTACACACGTCTGGATGAAGACTGGGTAGCTTTCTTCTTTGCTGGTGGAAATGGTGCTGGTTCATTAGGAGGGGAGAAACCAGGTGCCTCATAATGAGTAAATGATGAACCCACACTGCTACTCCGAAGCTCCCTCCGAGAAGGGGGAGCTGCCCAGGATAGAGGATTCACTGCAGCAAGAACAACCACGCATAAAATTAGCATACTTAGAACCAAGAAACATGGTTGTGAGGTCAACGTTCCAGACAGAGGTTCAATCTCCTAGAACCAAGGGAAAAAATACAATCTTTTATTAAGATATTATCAAAACCTGGCATTATCCAGGTAAATTTATTTGAAGGACTACAGAAAAATCAGAAATATCAAGAAAATAAATGAGAGATACAATGAGACTGAGTAAAAAAACATGAATATTACAAACATTTTACGAACTAACCGATGAAAAATCCCCAAAAAATGCTGCAAGATATCTCATATTTTCATGGATAATGTACTAAAGCTAGTTGTCAAGAGTTTTTATCCGCAGACACAACAATGGAGCGCATAAAGAATATATAAACCACAACGTGCTTTCCAAGAAACTGCATACGTGCCAACAGTTTATAGTTGGAATTGGTTCTTCCCTTGCCCTTTCAGCTCACATCATAATCACAGAAGACAGCACATTTCTTTAAGATGAACAGCTATATCTCAGAAAGCAGATATCACAGCAATTAAGGCAATTGTTAGATAGCACAACCCCAAAGTTGGTATAAGATTTTATTCATCGCTAGAAAGACCAAGAGCACAGAGAACTTGCAGGGCAATTTTGTAGTAGAGAAGGTTTTACAAGAACACTATAACTTCTCCGTAACTTTCATTATATTAGCATACCTTCTTCAGGTTCAAAGGGCCTGGGCAATCCCAGGCCAGCACCGTCACAAGGATTTGTCACACGTGAAGAGCGTTTTCTCACATAATTCTCTTGCAGAGGTCTTGGGATCTGAAATGAAAACTGAGATATATTGACACCATCCTCTGGGTGTTCCTTCAAATACCTGCAAGCGCACAATATGTTCACAAATCAAACAGAATGTGAATTTATCCAAATTAAAGCCAGAATACAAAGTATCAAGAATGGAAATGCACGATTACAGTCATGAAACACTTTATTAGGCATGAATACAAGAAATTTCATTCATACTTTTCAACCTCAACCATCGACCGCAGTTTCTTCCCAGTTGGAGATACATAATACCTGGAAAAATATCAGAGTTATTATTAACACTTGACAGTTCACTTTACATATCAATACAGCATGCATAATTTAAAACTGCATTCCACAATTGCATTGGCATTCACAATAGAAATAAAGTTTTCCTAGGGTGTTTCCTGCTGCATGCATAAGCAGAAAATTATTTTTAATATGTGCATATATTAATAGAAGGATAAAAAAAAAAAAGAAAATTGACTATGAAATGAAGGATGGTAAAATAGAAATTCCCTGGAAGCTATCATGACAAATGTAACAGAGTTTTCTTTTGGCCAAAAGAATCACTTAAGAATATTTCCTTCTGCCAATCTGGACAAGTCTTCACTCCAACATGCCCAGATGGTTTTAATGACATGGTTGCATCATAATGGCTGAGTCATGCCAAAAGATCCAGGATTTCTAATAACTGCCATTGAATTTTATTTTAAGTTCTAAGAAGGTACTGAGCCAGGAAAATCTCAGAAGATGCTCTAATTTTGCACATGCCACATCATTTAATCTAATAAGACTAACCATCTCTCTCACTGAAAACGGGATAAATGCATAAACTCTCCCAGTACTGCCAAAATCAACTCCCCTCTGCCCATCAAAAAATTCTACCAACATATTGGTAAAATCTAATATAAGTCCAACAAACACACAGTAAAAAGGAAATGATTTCACTTAAGCACCAAATGAAAGGCTAAGAGAGCCCAATCTTTCACACAAGTGCAAATTATTTATATCACAAAGAATTGTTATTAAGCATCTAGAGTGTCTAAATTAATGGTTGAAGCAATGACAAATCAAACTAGATCAACCTTTGTAGAAGTTGTTGTAATCTTGGAAGCTCTTGGTTTTCCAATATAGACCAAAAGGTAAAATTTTAAGCTCAGCAATGATAGAATCGAGAGAAAGGAGAGAGAGAGAGAGAGAGAGAGAGAGAGAGAGAGAGAGAGAGAGAGAGAGAGAGAGAGCTCGGTTTTCGAGTATAGACCAAAAGGTAAAATTTTAAGCTCAGCAATAAAAGAATCAAGATCACAAAAAGAGAGAGAGAGAGAGAGAGAGAGAGAGAGAGAGAGAGAGAAGCCAAAAACAGAATTGTCCACAAGAAAGAAGACAAGGAAGTTTAACAGAAATTTTGTTTCTTCCCCCTCCTTGAAAGCAAAGTCTCCAAAAGCAATGAAGGGCTCAGAAAAGATTCATGCTGGCATCATGATGGAACATATTTATGCAACAAGGTGGATTCACCTCAAGATACAATGTTCTTTTTCCTTTTTCAAAAAAAGCTGAGTAAATAGCAGAAGTTACAAATGAAGAACTTTTAAAAATCATTTTTTGGAGAGGTGCCTTGTTGTGGCAAGTTTACATGCACTAGGACATAACTTTGCCCTCTTCAAGCAAGTTCTCATAATGTTTTCCCAAGGACATACTGATTCTAGGTATCTGAAATGACACTGAGCTCCTGAATCTAAAGAGTTATATCTGGAAAATCTCATAATCCTTCTTTACATATTGCTGTACAAACTGAAAATTCTTACAAAATTCATTGATTTTCATAAGATCAAATTTTGCCTGGTATCCAGATTGATGCAGCTTAAGATTCCTAAAATTAAACCTCCAGAATTTTGAAGCCCTATATTTGTGGCCTTGTTATGACAACTTCCAATTCTCATCCTCAGCCCCCATGATAGCATTAAGAATCATTATATAGGTAGAGTTTTACACGACCCCTCAAGATATTATTTTTTATTAATTTACTATTTATATCAAAATTAGAGCTTCTTGCATTTGTTTTGATTTATAATGTAAATTCTTTTTTTTATTTCTTTAAATAGCACGATACGTATTTTCAGAATGCATTCACCAGCAAGAATTATGTAGTTTGACCTGAGTTACATCATGGATGAGACAAAAATTTTATGTGTTGGGACAATCCCATGCATTCCGAGATGACAATGAAAAAGCTAAAATGTTAAAATTATAGGCTTCCCTTGTGCATTTGGCCTAACTTTCACCTTCGCCACTTACTTTCCCATGTCAATAAAGACCAAATGCAGATAGCACATGCAATGGCAGGCATACTATAGCAGTTCCTAACTTGCAAAGGAACAATTGGTGATACATTATTCCATATTACAGATTTCAATCTAAAAATAACTTGGACCAGGAATTTACTTGTACACATTATCTTCCACAAAATTAAACCATATTATTTTCATCATGAAGTCTTTCATCATATCGCTTGGGGATCAGCCTGCATTTCTCCATCCTAACAATATTTTCTGTTTTATAAGACTAATGAACCACTTGATCACACATCGAAAACCTTTTAATCCAACGAAATGATATCTCACATGGCATCTTGCCGCCCATACACTACAAAAACTGCAAAGATGGGTCCACATGCCTCGCAAAAAAACAAAAAGAAAAGAAGATGGTTCAAAATGCTTCCTCTGTCTGAAGCATTATTGTTGACGGATTTTGTGCTTTATAACCTGTGAAGCATGGCTGCTATGGATTCTCATTGAGGTCGAATATTTAAAGAAACTTGGAAGAATGCTGTTGCAAAACATGTAACTGGGAAAGCATCCATTATGAACCAACAATTTTTTTAAAAAAACCTGTTTAGACGGTTTGGAACAATAAATTCATAGGTTTTACGTTGGAAACTTGTCAAAATGCCAGGGTGGTTGCACCCTTAAATGGCTAGATGGAAACCCTAGGCAGCCAGGTTGGCACCCGCTATTAAAAGTCCTGCAAAATTATAATATCTTAAATTATATATGTATCCTCGCAAATTTACTATTTTTATGTCCGTATGTTGTGTGGGTGTGTGCATACCTTATAAATTATTTCTTTTATTTGTATACCCTCAACTCAATAAAAGAATGCATGCAAAAAGAAATAGTTTATAAGGATATGCACACCAATGATAAATTTGCAAAGGCATACGTGTAAAAATAAATAAGCTATGAGGGTATGCATGCATAGTAAATTTGCTAAGATATATATGCAATTCAGATATTTATTAGGATATACATACAAAAAGAAATAATTATAAGGATATGCATGTAAATAGTAAATTTGCAAGGGTAGACATGGAAAAAACCCATAAAATTAATATATATTACACGAATATAATTAGCCCTAATCTTCAAGTTTCCTCCTTTTCCTTGTTCATTGCTCTTAACCCTCAACTCAACAGAGAGGAGAGTCTAGAATTAAGAAAGGGCAGCTTGATGGATGATTGTAATTTTAGATATCAGGGATGGCTTTGGTCTTAGATAGTTTTAAAGTGATTTGGTAATTGCGCTCCAAGACATTAGACGTAACCCAAATTAGTAATAAACAAAAATACTTTAGAAACGTCAATCTTGATAGTGGGACCCACTCTAGTTTGTGGCCAAGTCAATACAATACAAAGATGATACAAGCCGGATTGAGATGACCACTAACAACAAAAATGAAGGGGAAAAAAACTCAAAAAATAAACTCAAAAAAGGGGCATCCTAAGATGCTAGGAGATCGAGGACCTAATCGGGAAAGATCCAGGTCTCAAATACATCCCAAGACCCAATCTTTCCCAATTTAAGTAGGACAAGACCTCCAAGATGGACTGAAACAAAGAGGGTCTTTAATCCCACCACTTAATATACACACAACAAATAAAGATGCCTAAAATTTAAAGTTTCCAGTAAAATTAGAAATAGGCACCCCCTAGTAACAAAGTGGCTTAAAGGTGGCTAGGTGCTTTGCCTAGGAACCAGCCTTAGAACCCAGGTGGCCACCTCACATGGTAGCCTAGAAAGCACTAGGTGCCTTGGTAGTGCAGCTATATCCAGGCACATAGGCAATCCTACCTATATGATCACTCTTGCCTCCTTGCAATTTGTGATCAATGGCAACCTTATTAACAACACTGTCATCATGAACAACCTCATTATCAATCATGAATGATAGGACTTGGCACAGTTCACCATGTGATCCTTCCCAATAATGACTGAGAAACTTTAGAAAGAATATCGAGTGTTCTAAAGTCATGCAATGCTCCGTCATCACTGATGTCCTCTAACTTCATACCCACATTTGTGATGAGAAGAACAAATTTTCTCCTTGCTAATTCAAGGAAGTTGACATATATAAGCCTCAAAGCTGGAGACTAGTGAGCTGAAGAAGAATTTTTTAGATCTGCCTCCAACTCATCAATTGACAAGTTTTCAAAATCTTATCTTGATAAGGGCCCTTAATTTCAACCAAAGGAAAAGATTCATTGTAGTCCACAATGAAATTCTCCTAAATGTCAACAATAAGCTTGCATGGCTATTCTTCATGATCTTGATGTACTTCATCATCATCAATGGAGCCCTCTCTCATACACAATTTTGCAACAAGAAAAACTTTAATAACGTCCTTTTTCTAGTTGATTCGAGGAAGGAAAAGATGGGCCAAAAGGTCCATAGCACATGACTACTTCATGGTTTTTATGGGAAAGAGGCTCTTCACAATTTCCAACAAGAAGAGGATATCAGGTACAAAATTGCTTCAGGCCTTGATAACTAGTAAACCTTGCTTTAAAATTAAAAATCTTTTAGGATCAAATGTCCAAAACACTATTTACTTTGGCACAGTTCAGTTCCTGCAAATCTCAAAATAGAGGGAAGAACAATGTTACCTTGCCTCGATGAGTTACTTGATTCTACCATAATAGCGATTGGACACACTCCAATAACATTTTCATGCATATAAGTGGACAAAAATAATCAAACAGGTATACGGCAACATAAGAAGCACTCCACAAAGTAATGTGATGAAAATTTATTTAACTTCAATGATAGAGTAGAGCAATCAAGATACATCCCTTCTGATTATAGGGGTTCCCTGCTAACCAACAATTAGTTAAGCAGCCTGGGTGATTTTTGTCCAGGAATAACTTATAAACTAAGTAGGAAATTACTTTTTAGGGTCCAATTGACATCCCCAGAACCCACGTAAAAGGTATCAAGATCACCATACAATCCTATCAACTAAGGCATTATCAACTCAGTTTATAACTACAACAAAGAATTCATAGAACCATTTAAAGTCAGAATAGATTTCCATAGCATTATCAAAACAGCCATATCCTCATTCAGCCTGAGCCAGAATGAAGCCAGCAATATACAAAAACCTGGACTAATTAAGAGACCAAGAGAGTGACACATTTAAATTGAACCCGGGTTATCCACCAATCCTGGAACAATGATTTATTTAGTTGCCAATAATAAGTGACTGACAAGTCAAGCCACCATTGGACTCCACTAAAAATGGCTAGCATTCTGATATGCAAAAATGACATTGCACAAAGATTCCAAATAGAAAATAAAAAGACTTAGAACTGAAATAGACTAAAGAGTCGCCAAGCAAACTGTAATAGTTTTATTCTGCAGGCCTGGACACCTTTAGAGCACGTTTGGATGGCAGGCTACATTATTCATCAGAAAAGGACTAATTAATTTTTAAAGGGAGAAACAGTTGGAAAGGAGGAGGCACTGAGATCCGAGCCATCTGGAGGCCATAATCCCTGAAAATTTAGGATTATAAATTCCATTTGAGAGATGATTTTCTTATGCGGACTATTAAGGATCAAAGTTTCATATTATGGTTAAATATTCCCTTCCCATTGCATAAATTCTCCTCAAACTCCTCTTTATTTGGCTGTATACAGATTAAAACATATCTTATCACTGGATAAGAAATGCCAGCAACCAAACAAGGCGTTAGAGACTAGCCTGCATGAAATGCAATAAAGGCTATAAATTGATGAAATATTAGTATTCTTCTAGGGACCCAAATGCCTTCAAAGGCTAGCCAATATTTTAATGCGATAAAGGCTATAAACAGAGGAAATATTTTCAACTTAATTATCTATATCATTTAAATGATGCACTAAAGAATTTCATCACTTATCTTAAGTGCACAAACAGAGGCTGGGCTGTGGCACAATGATAAGGTTGTTCCAGCATAATATGGGTGATCAAAACATGAAAACAGCCTCTTTACAAGTGAGGGTAAGGTTGTATACATCTAACCCTTCTTAGACTCTACAGTGGTGGGAGCCTTGTGCATTGGGATGCCTTTTTTAATCTTGAGTGCACAATTAAGAATTTTAAGAATCAAATTTATCAAGAAGCATGCAAGCAAGGCACATTTCCATTTGAATTAATTCTTACAAAGTTCAAAGAATGCAAGAGCCTATAAAAGACCAAATTCACCTGCCATGACCTAGTGACTCACCAGATTGTTCCAAGCATAAACTTCTTCAATGACTAATAAGATATGCGCATGACTCTATTCATAACCAGAATGACAAGCCTGAAGGTTACAAGATTCATCAGGCTGCAAGCAGCATGCTTTGATTTGATATCTGTGTGAATTATTTCCAAATTCCACTTATAAGTTGCAGAATATCAAAATACTTGCTTAAATATTTGATGACTTCCGCAGTTTACTCAAATATTTGTGATGCAGCATGTTGGACTTTGATTTTTAATATAGTGTTACTTCAGTTGTCTGACAATAACAAATGAAAAACAAGAAACTGTGCGCATGATCTCCAAGCATCAGACATCAAATGCAGAGCAAAGTTACAGTCAGCTTAGTTACCCCATGACATAACTGGCAAGGACAAAACATGAATGGGTTTGGAGACCTAGATTTCCATTAAAAAAAGAAGATCATGCATAGACTTAAATGCATAGAGGGAAAGAAGCGAGTGTGTATGGCAAACCACATACAATAGCAATTATATGTTCATAAAACAGTTTTACTTCAAGATACAGCAAAAGAGAAACTGCATTTTTCTAAAATATTGCAAAATAATAAAAAGCTTTCCTCGTTCTAACCATGTGAATTCAAAGCTTTGCATGCTTTTCAGGTTTGCAAATGCCTTCGGCAAATTACAATTGACACTTGTGCGAAAGTCGATATATGATTATGACAGCAGAAGCATATTTAGAAGAGGATAGAGTATAAATTTTCAGTTGAAAATAACAAGCAATTCTTTAATGAGGAATACCAACTTAATTCCGAAAGATAAAGAAAGAACAAGAGAAAAAACATACACATCCGCAAATCTAGTGCTTCCTTCACCTCTGATTCGAAGCAACCTTTCCCAGCCACGAGGTGTTTGAGCAATGTTAGGTTTATCAATTGCCCAGAGTCTACTACCGTCCTGAGATATATCTGCTGGATCTTCACACGATATATCAGGCCGCCACTCACGAGCTCGTTCACACACAAAAGGTTCTTGCAAGATAGTTTCACGAATTTCTTCATACTTCTCTTTTGTTGGAATGAGCCTCCATTTAAAACATGCAGCACATTGGACAGTGAATGCCCCAACAGATGGGAGAACTCGGCTAGAAGAATTTGGCACTACAAAGTTTTGGAACGATGAAATATGATTCTCTGTGCAATCAGGAACTGCAAGAGCATCTTGACCTGTACCACGGTTGTAAAGCACTAACTGTTTTGAAGCACTTTCAATAGATTGGTCACCGCCAGTCTCTGCATCAACCTCAACATTATCCAATGACCTTTTCCGACTATTTCTTGAAGGCCGTAGGGATTTAGATTTTCCTTTCATACGTTTATGGACAGCATCTTCGAGATTTGACTGCATCTGAACTAATTCTCCAAAACCTGTTATCAAAAACCATAAGATTGCACAGGTTATAGTTGAAGAAATCTCTGCAACAAATAAAATATTCAGTCCCAAACTAATGCTTTTGCAAGACGATGTTTTTTGAAACTGAAAAACAGGTTCAAAGATTTAGAAATATAAATAAATAAAGCTGTTGCTTGGATGTTCGTTGGAATGGCTTGATTGCTGGAAGATTTTAAGAATTACACTTTCATAGGTAAACATTCTAATAGTCCAGTTTGTTCCTCAACAGCATCCCCATTTATATTCCCTGTGACGACCTTAACTATGACACTGGGTATCACCATTCTTCCAGTGCCACTTTTCTGTCCCAACTTCTCAGCTTACAACATGGCTAAGTTAATGAGTATCAACTCCAACAAAACGAACATGTTGTTATCCAATTTTGCCAGGATTTAGTGGAATGCTTGGTTGTTTGGTACAAAAACAAATGAACATGCTGCACCAACCCTGTAGAGACTTAAACGAACCATTGCACTTCATATTCTTAACAAGATACCCATTTCTTAATCCCTAAAATTTAGTATCAAACATCCTACCAGATGCTATTAGTTAATTCCACAATTGCAATTAAAATCTAATCATTCTCCAGTCTTCTACAAAGGATGCTACTTGTACTGTAGCCATAAAATTACTGCAATCCCACTTCTTAATAGAATTCACAACCCTGTGAGTGACAAGTAGCAGTCCACATCAACAATCACATACAAGCCAATAAGCTCCATCTCATATTTTAGCAGGCTAGTTTGCGACAGAGAATCATTCGCATATTTAGAATACACCTTGGATGAGGCAATGTATCTCAAGCGCATAACCAGGAGTTATATCCCCAAAAGTTCTGGGCCCCGTTCACTTTAGGACGACTTCATAAGAAATGCCCATACTATATCAATTCATCCCATCACTTGCCTCACACAATTCATGAACTTTCTTCCATATGGTCTTTTCGGTTCTACCTTTCCCTCTTTTAGTACTTGCAGAACTTACGTCTGCTTCATCTTTAAAAGTTAAATGCCCTTTGTAATCTTCAATACTTAACATCATTGCAAGGATAAAAGATATCCTCAGCGAGAAGAAATAAGATCTTGAAAAGTATCTCTAAATGATCAAATATGCTATCTTTACTCACAAATCACAATCGACACTGTTGTTCCATCATCAACCGCCTTAAAGCTCAATAGCACAGCAATTAGATCATCAAGCCCTATTATAAAAAACCAGTTGAAACTACTGCAGTCGCACAGTTCTTTTTCGATCACAAATATAAACCAAAGAAAAACATTAGAAAATGAATAAATAACCTTTAAAAAAAAAAAGGGAGAAAAATTTAAATTTTTAGCTGCATATAAATCCTAAAAGCAGAAGGGCAGCTAGATCCGGCAAGAATATTCGTCGGTCGGACAAAAATAACAGCTTGGACCTAAATCCGGCAGGCAAATAAAGGAAAGATCAAATTTCTCTAAAGAAGCCCAAACTCCACCATTAAAGGCCAACACCACGCACCATACCGAGAGCAAAACCCCCCAGATTATCAGATAAACGCAAGATACGATGCGAGAAATCAAGCACGAATTCGCGAAAATCGCACGCACCGCCGCTGATCGCCGTCGCGATCGTTTCCCGCAGCAATTTCGAGTGAGGACGCGCCGGCGGACAATCGACGGGCGGGCCGGCGATCCAAAAGTATCCGAGCGCGTGGATCCTGGCGACGTAAGGCTCGCCCGAGATCCGATGAGGAAAAGAGGAGCGATCTCTCCCTCTCCGCCTCCCTTATATCTCTCCGGTGGAGGAAGAAGAGGTTGCGGCGAGAGGTCGCATCGGATCGGAGGACGCGGAGGCGTTACGGTGCTCCGCCTCTCTTCCACTGAGGAAATGTTACGGCGTTCGCATCCCACTTCGGGCATTTATTCTTCTCTCGATGACGAAGGAAAGAACCAGGATCGCCTGTCCGAAACCAAACAGGCCAACTCTTCGTCTCGACGCGAAGTCGTGGGGTCCACCTTGCACTGACGAGCAGCTCGCTGACGCGTTGCATGGAAATCGCGTTTGCTGTTCCGGGAGAGATAGCTGAGTAGGAGAGCCTCGGGCTTTCGCGAGACGAGAGGCGAGATAAGAATCGGACGCTTGGGTTTTCCCGACGGCGGAGTTGGAAGCGCGAAATGACCGGATCGTGACCGGACGCTGGTACGGCACGAAGATCTCGCCACGTGTATCTCAATTTTGACGTTTCCGCACGCCTTCCTTATGATAAAAATATAACCAGAGCGTTGAACTGATTAAAATTTATTTATTACTTTATTTTTTTTGATCAATTTAAAATAAAAATTAGCTCATATTGTTTCTTTTTTTCTTTTTTTCTCTTCTTATTATTATTGAAATTATATCTCATTTTCGGAAACAAGGTTTTGATAGACTGCTTTAATGGTACAACAATTATGAGATTATATCCTTGCCCAAATTTAAATAACATTTAAAACCATCATAAAAGGTCTATAATTAAAAATTTAATCACTTAAATGTTATTTAAGTCATATTGCATAATGACAAATTATTCAAGGAAAAAATCTATATTTTCTTTTAATTTTTTTTTATTTTTAAAATTTAATGTTATCTTCCTAGTATAGTAGATTTTTACTTGTTACATCTTAATTTATGTACACCTTATTTTTACAATTAATTTCAAATTTAAATAAAATATAATTCAAATTCCTCAAATTATCTCGAAATCTTGTTTCCACATTTAACTAAACATTTAAATGACATATTAATAGTATAATAAAAAGTTTACAACTTAAACTATAATGACTTAAATAATATTTAAGTCATCTTGTGGCATAATAATAAAATAATAAAATTTTCTTTTCTAAATCATTTTTATTTTATAATCACTATATATTTTACTATCAAATCTTACATTCGATCGTTCTTTTCACTATTAGATCCATATGGATCTTATCACCTTATTTTTTTTCATCTTTGAAATATATGATCCATCAGAATTCAAGGATAAAAAGAGCAATAAGACTTAAGCTCATGCAGTCAAATCATAGAAATCTAAAGAAATGAGAAGAAGAAATGATGTAAAATAATTTTTACAATTAATTATACAGTCTACATATATGAACAAAGAAATTGGTAGGTAGGCTTGCAAATTTGTATTATTTCCAATTGTCTCTTGATAATTATGAACACAGGTTCAAAACAAATTTTATGTTAACGTTTTCAGAAGGATTGAAGGGAGAGCCATTATTTAGTCCATTGTATTATATGTGAATCACATTCTGATAGAAAGATCACAACAATAGTAATCAATACTGCTTGATATTTTTTATTTTCTATGACTCAGTATCAATAATAAATAAATAATTGCTAAGTATATTCTCCAGTTCCCATAATGTTGATGGACCAATACATTATAGTGGGAGGAGTTTACAACGTAACATCGAGTTTTGTGCAACTTTAAGCTCACATTATTGATAAAAGAAAAAAGAAAAAAAAAATCAATACGGGGCCTGATACCATTTGTTTCTTGGGAGGGTTCTCTTATATGAAAATCGATGTATTTTGTTATCTCGATATTCATGTATTTCATATCTAATCAGTTTTTATGTCATCCAAAATAGGGTCGAAATTGCATTGTTTGATAGTTTAGTTTTTATTAGGATTGCAGGCAGGTTAGGCTGCATTGGGTCATGTTTAACTCTACTCTGATTCGATTTTAAAATCGAGTCATGATTTTAGACTCGGACCCAACTTACTTGCTGATCATATTAGGTCAGATTGAGTTTATACAAAGAATTTTAAACCTAATGAGTTATATCAATCAACTTAAGATTGAGTATGATTGGAATTCGACCTAAAATATTTAGGTTCGGAACAAGATTAGGTCTAATCATTTTTTCATTTGAGTTAAATATTTATTATTTTATAGCTAAAATTTAGTGATTGATAGTTAAATATATATCTATTAAAAAATTAAAATAGAATAAAAATGGGCCAACTTAAACTTAAATTTTTATTGAAAAACTTTTAATTTTATCAAATAATTCATAATCCTTAAGTTTATAAATTATGATGTTTAAATAATATATTGATATATTTAAAGGTATTATAAATAAGAATTTATAAAATTAAATTAAGAAATATAAATATTTAAATATAATTAAGTGAAAATATATGAGGGAAGATTTAGTTGTTAACATAAAAAAGAGAATTAGTTTAAATGAGAGGTTATTAATTCAATAAACTGATAAAGACAATTAAAGTTAAGAAAAATAAGATTTATATAATTGAGGTTTATGGATTGGGACAAATCAAGTTCAAGTTAGATTAGATTCATTTTTTATTGATCCAAAATTAGATTCAAATAATATACGAATTGAGTTGGGTTACGAGTTAAGTCAAAAAAAATATAAGACCCGAACTTGAATTAAAATTCAAATTGGAACCAATTCTCAAACCCAATCTAAGCCATGAAACTTTAAATATAAATTGGATTGGATCTAATTGAGTTGGGATTGGATTTAACTTAATCAACTTGATCCACTTGCAGCTTTAGTTTCCTATATTGATTTAGAGTTAACCCACTTGCAGCCTTAGGTTTTTTTATATTGATTTAAAGTTGTTTGAATGGATTGTAGGAAGGCAATGCTAATAATATTGAAAGTAAGCATAGCAACATAAAGTTTAGCAAAAGCTATGTGTGCATGCATTACATGCACATATTTTCTCTTTGTAATTAAGTAGATAAGTATAGAGCTAGCTCATAGATAGGATAATATTAGTGAAGGAAATATTGGATTGCTTTTCCAAAAATGCCAAACCGATTGGAAATGGAGATTCTATTCTTAAGATTTAATTTAATGCAAAATGCTCATTGATTAGATTCTAGATTCTAGAATAGAACAAAGAAAAGAATATAAATATATTTCACCTGCCTTATAATCTTGATAAATGTTTCCAACAATGTAAAATAAATTTATTATATCTACTTTTTTTATGACTCAAATCACCTAATATTGGATTATTTTGTTTTATTGAACGATTTACAAAATTTAATTGTAATAAAATAGGGTGTCAATTATCAATTACGATGATCAAGTATTTTTTATAAAATTTAATAATCCTTTTGTATGAGGCAATTGCCACATTTTACATCCATTGATTGATCGTCACAATTTGATATATTTTTTGAACTAATCAAATTAAACAAGAATTTGAAAGAAAAAGAAGAAAATCAAGATTACAACATTGAGATAGACGCCTTTGATGGGAAATAATAAATTTATGTATAAAAAAAAGAAAAGGTAAATTTGATTCAAAATTAACCGCCATACTACTTTTTTGAGCCAAGATCTATGTGAAAGTTGATGAGAAATGTAGGTTTTGGAATCATAAGCTGCCTTTTTAATTTTCAAGCTTCAATTTTTTTTCCTTTTTTTTTTCTTTTATATAGAGAATGTATAAAGAAAGGTAACTACAGCCAAACATATGACGCATGATAACTATAGCCAATCATATGACACATGATGCATGAGTATACTAATAGAAGGGTACAATGAACATAATTCCAACACCATTAATCCTACCCTATATATATATATATATATATATATATATAAACTAAGAGATAGAAATAAGCACCACCAAAAGAATATCATATAAAAAGCTTAAAAAAAAAGAAAAAGAAGAAGAATAGCAAGTCATCAAAACAATTATTTCCTATGAAGACCAAGTTGGCTTATAATATCAGAATATTTGTAAATTACTAGTTGCCAAGATACGTAGCTAAGAGTAAAATAATACAGCCAAGAACAACTTGTAAAAATTCATAATATATAGTACTGTTAAATATAAATTAGTTGCTAAGTATAACCAACCTTATCAAATAAATCAATAATCTCATAATCATTGCCCCAAATTTCTTTCCTAAACATATAAATTGAATAATCAAAGCCATAATAAAACACCATTAAAATCATCATTCTACCCTTAAGTGTCCAAATCCCTCTCTTACATTCTAGCAAATACTCTCCTTCTATATTTATTAGTATAAAAGCAAGGAGAGTAAAGCTATTACCTTATTCCTACGTTGCCTTGCAAACCTCTCCTTTAGCTCATGGCTCGGAAGAAGGTGAAGCTTGAATGGATCGTTAATGATTCAACTAGAAAAGCTACATTTAAGAAGAGAAAGAAGGGTTTGATGAAGAAGGTGAGCGAGTTGAGTATTTTATGTGATGTCAAAGCATCCTTGATTGTTTATGGGCCAAATGAGCCACATGCAGAAGTATGGCCATCAGTGTTAGATGCAATGCGAGTGTTGGCAAGGCTAAAAAAGATGCCTGAGATAGAGCAAAATAAAAAAATGATGAATCAAGAAGGCTTCATGCGTCAAAGGGTCATAAAGCTGCAAGAACAACTCAGGAAGCAAGATAAAGAGAATCGAGAGCTCGAGACTGCCCTTTTGATGTACCAAGGCCTAGCAGGTACAGGCTTACATACTTTGACTATCGAAGGTATGACAAGCCTTGCATGGCTTATTGAGATGAAAGTAAACAAAGTACGAGAGAGGATAGAACATTCAAAAAGGGAGATGGTATCAAAGATGATAGAGGGGGTAAAGAAGGAGAAGAAAATGGAGGGGCCATCAAATATCAATGAAAAAACATCTTTAGAGGTCACCATGGATGAGCTTCAGAGGCAAGAATGGTTCACTGAAATAATGAACCCACCTGATCTAATGGTTTGTGAGAATGAAGAAGTGCCACTTTATGCTGACCACAACCTAGCTCTCTTTTTTTAAAGGAAGGTGGTATTAGTGATAATAGCAATTGAAGCAATAATAAGGTAGAATTAGTTTTGATTAATAACATCATTGCTTGTATGGTCTCATATGTTTTTTTTTTTTTATAATAAAACTTAGTTATAATTTTTTTCATCTTTGTCATCTGATTCTCCGCTTACCAATAGCCACACATATAACTTTATAAGCTAAGATAAATTTCTGTTCAAGGCTTTGTTAAATGTTTAAATATATATAATCATTGATAGATGAAGAACTAGATGGTAAGGACGTAAGGAATCACAACTAAGTTATTATTATTATTTGGCTTTCTTCTTCTTAAGATATATGCCAATAAATGTTGGAAGATGACATTGTTATTGAAAACTTTGAACTCCAAGGTCCGCAAGAATGGCCTCTCTTTAACGCTCTCTTGAGAATGAAGAGAATTATATTTAGCACGCAGTTCTACCCGAAGAGAATCCGAGGCAATTTTTAGTGATGGTGGTGTGGCTGCTCGCAGTCCATCGGATCGAGCGTGCTCCGGCTTTGGAAACGGTGGATCTTAAAAGGAAATCTGGGATCGCCAGAACAGAGTTTTATACACATTTTCGCAAGGTTGTTGACAAAAAGATGGCCTGAAGATGATCTTGATCTTTTATGGCTTACTCCGCGTTACGAGAAGAAATGAAAGGGAAAAAGAAAATAAAATCATAAATGTTGATACTACTCAATAACGTCAAGGGGATCCCATTCCCACGGTTCCACAGATTTTCACAAGTTTTTTTTATTGCTTGAATCAAACAAAAGGAAAGGATGTCTCTGGTCTCCATGCAATGGAAATCTTTTC
Source organism: Metroxylon sagu (assembly GCA_017589505.3). Taxonomy (NCBI): domain Eukaryota; kingdom Viridiplantae; phylum Streptophyta; class Magnoliopsida; order Arecales; family Arecaceae; genus Metroxylon; species Metroxylon sagu. The sequence goes on from JACVBY030000627.1 coordinate 611,421, forward strand.
ACCATTAATTAATTTTATACTGTTAAATAATTCAAAACACCTGTCTTTGTTGATACCTCCGGTGAGAAAAAAAAAAAAAAAAAAAAAAAAGTTTTTTTTCCTTAACTTTTCCAAGCAGCACTAAATTATATTGGGAGTAGAGAGCCATAAATCTCCATGGCACAGAATTTTTTTTTAAAAAAAAAACTCTGAACCATAGAAAACGATGATGCATTGCCAGACAAAAATTATCACTGTAAAGCAGAGCAAATAACTAAAATACGAATGACTATAGTACTTCTCTGAAATCTACTGCACTAGTAGTACAAGAAACCATAAAAAGAAACTTTCTGAGGCACCCTACATGAAAAATTTATTGGATCCACGAATGCTGCTTGAATCTATGTATAGGGATAAATCCATCACCAGCAACCAGCAATGACAAGAGAACTTTTCTTGCACGCCAAGGAACCCGGTAGCATCAGTCATGCTCGAATATAGTAATGATAACAAAAAGGGACGCCAATCTGAACCAAGACGGCAATTCCACCAAACTCGGACGCCACGTTTACATGCCAGGACACAGAGATGTTTACACAGTGACAGATACTCGTGCTCGCACAGTGAACACCCACCATGCCCGGTCAATCCCTTATACAACTTTATCCACCTACTTGTCAGATATATCACAGCAGCCAAATCAATGGATTGTTTTTCTTACGGTCACTTTAAACAGTCTGGAAGGCCAAGTCCACTGATCACCCAAATGGAAATCAAGCACCACCCACCTCCATATAAATCAGTACAAAATTACACGGTTATGCATCCAATGTGAATACAAGGATAATGTATAAACTTGAAGTTTAAATGGGAAAAAACAAAAGCTTTCAAGAAACATTCAGAGATTTTTTTTCTTTAAATTTTTGCACGTTTATCGTGCGTAATGAACATAAGTTGCCACAACAGTTCATCATAAGATAAGCATTGACTTTCATCAAGCACAGACCTACTTAAACCCAAGCTACAAAAGAAAAATTGAGTGAACAAGGCTACTGCTGGAGCTGGAGCATACGAATCTGAGATCATGGAGGGCTACACCTCCATTGATGAATCCCACACCCGGAAAGAAGCTACATGCATGTACAAAAGGACCTTTTCATTGATTCCTTCACTTCCGAACTAATCCTTCAATTCCTCTGCTGAATTTTGCCACGTTGTGATCGGAGGGAAGCAGTGAAACCAATTAGACTACCAGGACCACATGATAGGAGTGGATGAGTTAGGTGGAAGCTGAGTCATGCAGTGCTGCTGCCACTGATGTAACCCTTCAGCACCCACTCCACTGATGGCTGCCTGCTTTCTGTCTTCTTCGACTTCCATAGATGTGCTTTCAATTTCTTCAGATTCCATGGGATCCTGAGACAAACTACTTTGTGATACAAGTTCACCAGATCCAGCAGCGACCACAGGGCCCTGGTTTGGCACCCAGGGAACCACTGCTAAGCAGTTATCAGACACAGCTGATTTGTCTTCTATTGGCATCCAGTTATTCGACTGGAAAGCTTGATCTGGAGAAAATTTAAGCGAGACAGTTAAGAGCTGATACAGAAAGAAATCAAAATTTCATATGTAAATGCTAAGTGTTTGATCACAGCTTTATTGCGTACTCAAATAAATAGTTTGTCAAAAGAGTTAACCTAACTAGTTCTTGAAACAGCGACTTCGATTGTGTCTCGTTCTTTATATTTTGGAAGAATGAAAGACACATAGGAGAAAGAGAACTGCTCATTTGAAACTCTTTGTTTGATGATAACTGTTTGATATCACATTAAAGAAGTTTGAAGGATAATGGAGCAATAATCCAACCTCGCAACTCGGAATTTAACAATAAGAATGCAATAATACAATATACAAACATAGGGCCTGTTTGGCATTGGCATTGCTTCTATTTTCTGTTTTTATTTTTAACCAAACCCCAAGAAAAATGAAATAGAAATCCTTTTTTTAAAAAAATTGTTTGTAAAATTTTTGTCAGAGCTTTTGATAGCAAAATTTTATTGCTTTTCATAAGAGCAAAAATAAAATCAAGGAATAGCAGAAGATCCTTGCAAACGCTATCTTCTACATCCATCTCTATCTGGTGTTTTCATTGATTTGTAGAGAAACAAAAACACCAAAAGAACAACAATATCAAACAAGTCCCCAATTTTTTCATTCAGGAAAAAAAAAGAAAAGGAAAAAAAAAAAAAAAAAATCAAGAGACGAAATGTGGGTGCTCACTCTTGAGACCATGAATCAGGTCCGAGCTCACTCTGAACGAAACATTTGATTGACCTGGCGACAAGAGCAGTGGAGCGTCCACAGGCTTGTACAGAACGAGAGCTCTCTCCTCATTCAGAGCAGGAACTGGAACGGCCTCATCAGTCATGGTGGTCCCTAATTCCGGCATATTACTACTACTACCACTCATTTGATCTCTTGGGAACTGCTGGTGTCCGTACACCACTGGAATTCGATCTCCGAACACCATTGGAACCGCTGGGTCCTCCTCCTCTATGATTGGAGGCAGCTCCGCATCCTTTGGAAGGGTACGAAATGAGCAGAAGAGATTAAAAAATTGGCATAGGACTTAGAAAAAGCCAAATTGGAAAACAGTACAACCAAAACGAATCCTTATTTGAGAAAGTAGCTACAATTAGATTTGCGCTTCTTCGAAACAGAAAGGAATGATCAGGATTTTACATAACGAATTACAAGGTAGAAAAATCAGAACTTATACGCCATTAAGAACGTTGAAGAAGTTATCACTTAATTTCGCCAAAATTATTTTTTCCTCTCAAATTGGTATCCTAACGCCTCCCAAAATCACAATTTTCCATTTTCAAATCAAGACAATCCTTCAAAAAATCAATCAATTTTCTCCAAACAAGTCGTAAGAGAACGAAAAAATTACAAACAATTGCAGGACCTCCTGAAATCGAAGCAAATTCCTTCTATTTCGTACAAAGACTGTATAATTGAAGGCAAATCTGGTCTAAATTTCATTCAATAAAAACCCTAAGAGCAGATTTCCAAGTAGAAAAGGCTCTCTTACCAGTCTCCTAATCTTTTTCGCCGGCGACGAGAGCGAGAATTCCGAGAACCCGTCGTAAACCTCCTCCACATCCTTCCTCTTCATCTTCCCCGACAGAAATCCGGCCATCTCCCGACCAATCCACAAACCCTAACCGCAACCCCCAACCAAAAATTCTCCCCCAAATCGGCCACCAGAACACCCAGATCAAACGATAAAATAGCTTAGGGTTTCCCGCTTTTCCCCTCTCTTCCCCTGTTCCGCTCTTTCGTTTAAGTTTAATTCCTCTCTCTCTCTCTCTCTCTCTCTCTCCAGTGGCCAGTCCGCTGAGAGCTCGGCCGCGATGTATGGAATTAAAGAGGGTGGGTTTTGGGGGGCGCTTCCTCCTCTCTCTCGATCTCTCCAGAAGAACGTCCGTAAGTTTTATTTATTTTTATTTACTCGATTTCTTTTAAGGCAAGGGAGGAATTTCTGGAGCTTTATTTACTGCCTTTCGCGCATTCCAGCGGGTTTTTTTTTTTTTTTTTAGATTTTTAGTTGCCTCGAAATTGAACGCAAGTACGTATTTATTTATTTATTTTTGTTTAATAGATAGAAATATTAATTAGGTATAAAGATTAATGCCTACATTTGTTTTAAATAGATAATTTAAATAATTAAATTTTATTTAAAAATAAAAGGTATCAAAATAAATTAAATTAATAATATATTAATTGATTTATTTTAAAAATTAGAAATTGAATTAACCATTCGGATTAGGTAGTTACATTTATATAGATGGTAGGATGGCAAATTGAATGGATATAAGGAAGAGATTATTTACTATAAATATTTAAAAAAAATTTAATTAGCTTGCTTGAACTTGATAATCAAGGGATAATTTAATTATTTTTTCTTATATAATAATTTATTATTAATTTTAAAATAAATTAATAGAAAACAAATTTTATACTAGATATATAAACCAATCATAATTAGTTCTGATAAATATCATATGTTTTTTTAATCTTTAGGAAAAAAAAAAAAATGATTCGAAGACGAACTGAATTTGCAATGCTTGTGTAAAGTATGGTTGTTTATGATATATAAGCTTAGTTTAAATGCTATGTTTTCTAATTTCTAGATGCAGGAGACTTTTGTCACATTTTTTATTTTTTGGCAAATAACACCTCAATCTTTTACCTTCCATCCTTGACAAAAATCTTTCATTTTCCTTGCGCATTTCACCAACTCATTGCTGGTTTGTTAAATTCTCGCCAATATGGTTCGGACAATGAAACACATGATATTTATTTGAAACAATTTTACTTGTGAATGAAATATTAGATATTTTCACATACATCAATCCAATTAAAGAAAGGAGCAACATTAGATGGAGCACACTTGCTTTCTTTATCATTACGTAAGAACTTACCTGCATTATCTAATGTAATCAAAGTTTATCGGATCGACTCATATCAATTCATATCGTACTGCATTAGTCAAGTATCGGTATAGTATTGAGTTTTAATTCAGTATCAGCGGAATCAATTTGTACTGACTTGTATTATTTGATATTAAATAGTTAAGAGTGAAAAAAAAAAAATAATATTTTAATTTCATATAGGATGCATACCGTATTATATCAATTCATATCATACTACATCGATAATGTATTAACTTGAGTTCTAATATTGATTTTGCAAACTTTGATTGCAACCAATGCTCTGGAATATATTGGTAGCACTTATTGTTGGATAGGCTCTAACCATGGAGATAATTTTACTGATAAAAGGTTCATCAAATAAAAGGTCTAGAAATGTCCTCACAACAAACTGCAAGTGATGAATTTCTTTAATTTGTTAAAAAAATTATAAGTGTACAGCCTAACATCATTAAATCTCTATTCCTTTTGGTTGCTTTTGCTGGTGTTGCTTCTCGGACTTGAGGGCTTCAATACCCTGTTGATATAAGTGTTCTGATAAATAATACTACGACTTGTTGGTATTGACTCTCTCCAAATATGCCACAATAATTATCTGATGCTTGTAAGTGAAATTCTTTTATAAAGTGAAACTTTACTGCAGCTGTTTCTTTTTTTAAGCATGCGTTTAGTATTTTTTAAAAATCTTTTTTCAGCCAATGAAAGAGAAAAAAATAAATAAATACTTTTTTTCAATGATATTTATTTTTAATGTAACAAAAAAAAGTGCATAGTTATATATATTTTAATCAAATATAAGAAAATAAAAGTAAAAAAAAAAAATTATTTCTTTTTTTTGTCCAACAAAATGATAACTAATAGAAAGTTAAGTACTTAGAAATTTGATGGATGTTACGGGTTAGGAAAATATATGGCATGGCTTATACCATGAGAGAAATTGTTGAAGTGTTTTAAACTAAAAAGATATGGTAGAAGCTCATCTCTTTACCAATGCTACGTTCAAAATATTATTTTGAATTCATGAGACAATCAAATTTGTTATGAAGAATTAGAACAAGCTTCTTTCGCTAATATGTTATCCAATGTTTTGTTAAAGTTAACAAAAGAATATTTGAATGATGACGTAGATTTTTATCAATCTCTAATAACAAAAAAAAAAATGCTAGTTGAATTCATTTTGGCCTAACGAGCTAATGACTAAATAGATAAGCACACACTCAATCATAAATAAAATAAATACTAACATGACTAAGTTGAAAAAAAATTTCAACTACCACGTAATTTTTCAACCATTAAGGAAACCTCAAACTGATGTATATATATATATATATATAAGTTTAATTCAATTGACACGTAAGAGTTTCTTTTTTTTTTTTAATAACTTTCATAAATCCTAGAGCCTCAAGGTATCGCAGCTGTAGAATCGAGGGCTGACGAGGATGGCGAGTTGGTCTCGCAGGGATCGGCGATCGCAGGCGTCCAAATTATATATATATATATATATATATATTATTTGGATAAAATCATGGGTTGTTGCGGTATCGCAGCAGTGGGACCGAGGATTGATGAGGATGGCAAGTTGGTCTCGCAGGGATCGGGGATCGCAGGCGTCTGAGACGGAGCCAATGCACGGGGTCCTTGATTAGATTCCAACCGTTTGATTCAGGCGGGGGAGTATTGTAGGGATAAAGAATTAAATAAAAAAGAAGGGTCGGCAAGCAAAAGCGGGGGATTGGATGGGGTGGGCCGTGGGTCCTGTTTACTTCCTTCTCCCCAGCATCATCCACTGGAGGAGATCCACAGAGGAGGGAGGGAAGGAGGGAGGGAGGAAGGAAAAGAATGGCGGTTTGGAATCCCAGCAGAGCTATAGATCTCCACCGTTGGTTGCGGTGTCCTCCTTCGTCATCAGCTTCCAGTTCAGCAACGGTAGCAGTAGCCTGGATGGCCAAGAAGGGGAGGCCCTGTTTGCTTGCCGCGAAGCAGAGCCCAGATATCCAGCAACAAGCAGAGGAAGAGGCGAGTTTGATATCTTTCTTTGAAAACCAGCTATACCCATCACCAATTAAGTTCTGTCTCGTCTCAGGTTTACTATTTCTGTCACCATTCTGGAGTTTATCTTTCAGATTGATGCTGTAGAAGCTAGTCAGATAGTTTTTTGGCAGAGTCTAGTTTAGTGCAGTAGCATCACACAGAGAGAGAGAGAGAGAGAGAGAGAGAGAGAGAGAGAGAGAGCTCAACAGGGCTTGCAGCATCTATGTAGAAAATTAGTGATGGCTATTGCATTATGACCATGTCTTCTTGCTCTCATTTGTCAGTTTTGGTGGATATCTAGCAACAGTGTTTGGCAGTGAGTTAACATAGGCTGGAGTCTTTTCTTTGCTCTCCTAATTCTGGCTGTTCCTCTGACATCCTGGCGTTTGTGATATCTTTGAAGACATGCTGGTATAACTTCTGTACATTTATGAAAAATAAATTAAATTATGGGTGGAGGTTTGATTCTTCCTTTCTGCTAGGAAATAGATTTTGGCCCTTATCAGATGGATGTGGGCTTTTAGCTTGTATAATAGAAAATATAAAGTGACCCTGCTTTGTTGGAGGATCTCAGAAGTAGCATGTTTTAGCTTCAAGCAAATCCTAAGGTGGAGGAACAATATGTCACCAGCCAGCATTTAAATAAGAAATTCAAAGCTTATGTTGTTCTGGGAGAATGGGAAAATTCAGCAAATTAATTTCATACATGCTGCCAGAATGTGCTGAAGAGTTGCTGCATACAGCATGGTCCATTGGAATCACATGTTGTCTGACCTTATTACCCTTTGTGATACTATTGTCTTCTGAAAGATAACTCAAATATCTTACTCCAAGAAACTTATAAGTGGAACTACTGTTCATTTAGATCCTTAGAGGCTTCAGAATTTTGACAGATAGGAGAATGATATAGAAAATAGATAAAAGAAGTATTTATAGAGTTCTAGCTGAATGGATGTGTAGAGCAAAGGTGCCACTAGTTTGTGTGATTAATATGTGCCATACAATTGTGTGCAGAGTAAGTAACATGTTAGGCAAGTAGACAGATGGGAGAATGCTGAGGTGGATCCATAAAAATATTGGCAAGTCCATGAAGGATAAGGTGTGAAATATGCTTGTTTGAGGAGGCATACAAGTTGCACATATTTTTGAGAAATGCTAAAATTCATAATAATAAATGATTGATATGCTATGAGAGTTGCTGGATGTTTGCCATTATGGGAAGGAATAGAAGAGTTTATAAAGCCGAGTACAAATAGTTGGGAAACTGTGACAACTATTTCAATGGATAAAGTCACTGAGTTTTGGGCACCAGTGGCCTGGGTTTGATTACAACCCTCTCCCCAGTTTTGGCCATGGTTACTCCTGTCTCAAAGAGAAAAGATTAGAAAAGAAAAGAAAAAAAAAATATGTACGAATAGTTGGGAGGAGAAGGTTTACAGGTTATGTTCAAGCATGATGTTTTGTTGTTAGCATCATGCAGTTGGTGTTAAGCGTTAACAAATTACAGGTCATAAGTTGTTAACTTTTAAAGTCTCAACACTCTTTGATATTTTATAATTTTTTAACATGTTATTTTATTAATGGAACGAGATAAAAATATCAGAAACCAGGATCCAAGAGGGTCAAAGAGATATTTGAGTTAAAGATCTTGTTGAGAGCTTGTCAAGGATGGAGGCAAGCTTCAAAGAAGGTTAACCACCTTTTCAATAACACTACTTGAGTCATGCTCCACAGTAAGAGGTCTGTTAACAAATTCTTTGAAGATTTCCAGGCTTCGAAGTTTGTCTGGAGGGAGATTTTCTGTGGTTATCTGTTGCCTTTCCTGATGCCCCAACCTTGGAAATACCTATAACCCTTGCCTCCTGGACTTGTGTGAATTGCTGCAGTCTAGGCCAGATACTTGGACTACACTTGCCTACCAATAAGGCTGATCAGGTTGCCAGTCAGGTGGCCAATTTTGCTGCCAATCATGGACAGGCACTGTCATGGGCCATGGACTGGCTGCTATATCTTCTTCAAGAGGCTTGTAGTGACACATAGGGTTGCGTCTTTGAAAGAGCTGCATATGATGCTCCTTACAATGAAAAAGGAGTCACTGCACAAGTGCCTTCAGAACAAAAATAAGACTACTCTCCTCTTCTTCATTAGAAATAACCACTCCACTTGGCTTCAACACAGTATATAAAATAGAACATTGTGGAAAGTTACAAAAAAGCAAGAGAAAATCAGAATAGGAAAGCAACTTTATTCATTTTGATACCTTAGATAGGGAAAAGAAGAATGGAGAAGGCAACCGGAGTATGTACGAAGAGGGATTAAAGTTTTGAAAATATTTATGAGACCGAGACATTTGTTAAAGGATATGGAGTAAATTTTATAATTATATCATCTGTCTGTCTACCATACCTGTTTCATGATACTTCCCTTTAACAAGATGGATTGTCTAGGCTACATGTTTCAAAGGGTTGGAAGAGCACAAGTGTTTAGGATCAGCAAATGAGAATACTTATGAATTGGATTGCATGATATTATCAGTTTCCTTAATATTTTTTTCTGTTTTCATCTCTAAATGGAAATTTATGGTGAAAAGACTGGAGAGAATGTGCATGGTGAAGGTGAAGTTGTCTGGCTTCAGACTGAAAGGATACCTGCATCACCTTCACTCCTTTCTTGTCTCCTTTTCTCTCCCCATATTTAAGGTACCACCCATGTTACACAAAAGGATGGCAAAAATTCAAAGTTACTAGATGTTTGGTCTAGTATGGTTGTTGAACTATTATAATGTTTTAAGTGGAGCTTTTTCTTTTTTTTTTTTCAGCAGTTTATACTAAATTCTTGCTCTTGTACCCAATTTAAGCATCATCTAATGCCACTTAGCATTTCCTTTTGCCCTGAAAAAGGAAGCAGGGATTATGTGTGATTCCTGTGATGGTAGAGGATGGTTGCTTTGTGACTTTTGCGAAGGTCAGAAGACCTATGTGAAGGCCAAGAACAATCGAATTTATCGCCGCTGCCCGACTTGTAGAGCTGTAAGTCCTTTATTAGTTAATTGAGCAAAGTAAAAGTTGCCTACCATGATATTTTGTAAAGTTTGCAGCATGATAATGCGTATGATAATTGATTATTTATCTGATTATATATCTATCTCACTGGCAGATTGGATACGTTTTGTGTGCAAAATGCAAGGTTTTCAAGTGCGTTACTTTCCCAGACCGCAGTGATGGTGAACTCTGACTATCCAACAAGATGAATTTGATTTCTCTTTTTCCTCCATTCCCTTTCCTTTCTGTGATCAAGTGCAAGATGCAAAGGAAAAAAAAAAAAAAAAAGAAGAAAACCCTGATTAACGTCTTTCATCAGATGTTAGAGATGTTTAATCTATTTGTTCTCTTGATAACCGGAGTAAAACTGTGCTTGGACAACTGGTATATATTGAACAAAGCGTAGAAGGCTATTTGATGCCTCACTGTTGTCTAGATTACCATATGGATATGAGGCACTTTATTGCACCATATATTTCCTAAAAGGGATTTTTTTTTTTTTTTTTTTTGTTAACCCTATATTGAGTTTCTAAGTTGTCACGCATTTTTCTGAATATCCAGAGAATTTTATTAGCTTCTACGTTAGCTTGTTCATTGTTTTTTTTGTGATTCATGTTTTATCACCATGTTGAACTTTGATTTTTACCTTATCATCGTTTACTCCAGAGGGTACCACTGCTCTTCATTATGAACTTTTGAGAATTTTTTCTGGGTGCTAGCTAATGATGCATCTAATATCAATTATTGTCAGGCTAATTGATACACTGTTAAACCGTATTTAGATAAAACTTAAGTATAATTTGTTAGATATTTATCATCAGACTAATTAATATACGATCGCAGTCCGCAACCAGGAGGAGCTCCCCTCATTTTTAGCTTGTCTTCTTAGTTTATCTTGAGTTCAAGAAGTTCCACTGTAAGTCTAATTAAGTCCAGAGAAAGGATTTTGCGAGAGAACCTAAAAAGGAGACAGCTCTTATAATTGTAAAATTTCTGTCGTCGTTTATAAATATACTCTATCGTCTTTATCCGCGTGGCTATAGAACAATTGTTTGCCATGTTAAGATCGTACGTGATTATTTTTTCTTTTCCTTGTTTTCTCTTCCTTTCTTGTTGATCGCTCCTTTCCTTGTGCGCAGCATTTCTTTTCCATCTTAAACTCTTTTTCTTTTTTTTTTTTCTTGCTAGTTGATGTAGGCATATGCTATGAACATGGAACCTTCATTCATCCTATTCTCGATGAGTAACAAAATGCTCCTTCCATCCACTCATATATTATTTTATTTGTTGAAGATGATCATTGAGCATCGGCTGGGTGCAGTATGAGGATGATGGAGGAGTAGCTGAGCATGGGGTAGAGGTTGGAATCGAGGAAGTGGGCGTATTGTTTGGCGGCCGTGGTTCGGTCTGGTAGGTCGTCGGAGAGGAAGTCGTAGGGTGCGGGCTTGCTCGTGTCCACCAGCGGCTCCCATCGGTAGCCTGGGCGGTCAGGCAGCGTGACCGTCACCGGAAGATGGCTTGCGTTGAAGGCGACATAGATTTCTCCCTTCACCGCATCAGTCTGCCTCGATTAATTTCACCAAAGGACAATCAATACCTTCTTTTAATAATAACTTAAACCAAAGATAAAGAGAGGGGACTGGATATGATGTACGTACCAGGGAGAAGGCCACGAACCGACTGGGTTCGGACCAGTCCGGCATCCCGGGCTGGTGGCCATGCCACTGGAGTCGTTCAGCTGTCGGGAAGTCGTCGAGGCCGATAGATTCGCACTCCCTGCAGCCAGCCCATGGAAGAGCAAGCAGAAATAGAAAAGAGAGGTTTTGTTTGTTGATGCAAACTGTTGGTGATGGAATGGCGAGCGGCAAGGAAAAAGATTTGGTGATGGAATGGAATGGTGTTTCACCTGCGGAATTTAGTCATGAGACGGCAGAACCTATAGTAGTCCGATGATGATTCTTCCTTCCTATCCCATCGGAAATAGTTGAGCTGCAGAAATGGAATGAGTGAGAGCGGAGTGTGAAGACTGAGGCGGGTGAACTGCATGAGGATGAGGAGGTCAGAGCCTCACATAATTATCATGGCAGTAAGCGTTGTTGTTGCCTCCTTTTGTGTGACCATACTCATCGCCCATGTAGATCATGGGAACGCCCTGTCAATAATATAAGGGATAAACAAGCAAAATATGATAAGCCTTTTCTTTTCTTTTCTTTTCTTTTTCTCTCTTTTTTTTTTTTTTTTTTTCCAAGCATACGTTGGAGAGTAACGGGACAAAAAAATAAAAAGAGCTACCAATACTTACTTGAGAAACCATGAGGCAAAGATGGAAGTTCCTCATTTGCCTTTTCCTCAACCGTCTTACCGTTATGCTAGCAAACTCTCCTTCCTGCACGCTCAAAATAAGAACATCATAAGATTCCATCTACTCCGAAATTTCTAGAGCTCAATGTTACAGTCCCATATCAATTAATAAAAAATAGGTACCTTAAGGGTCTATCAATCTAAGCCGGCCCGCCATCTAATAGATTATTATAATCTAACATCACATGGGTCTGTAAGTCTGAACCGGTCCACCCACACCTTAAGCTTTTGGGCCGTGAGGCCTTGATTTCTTATACACGCCAATAAAAATTTATTAAAAAAGAGGAAAAAAGTGACCACCCATGCACCCACCGCCGAAGTATCATACAATTTTGTACAAAATAGATTGAAAACGAGTTCACTATGGCTAAAGGCTTCTCATTGCAGCCTAGGTAGGAAGATAAGGCCAAAAGTTCATAAGATAATAGTCACAAGATACAAGTTAAAGAATAAACAGCAAAAATTTCATGTACAAGCTAAAAGGTTTACCTCCCCACAATTCCAACTAAGATTATGGTTTTCTCCATCCCTGTTATCTTCACAATTTGACAAGTTATACTTGTTGTTATATGTAACCAGATCAGCCAAAGTAAATCCATCATGCGCGCACACAAAATTGATGCTATGCCAAGGTTTTCTTCCTCCTTCCTGATACAGACCATCAGTTAGCAATACAAGTCAAATTAAAGTAACTAGTTGCAGCTACAAAACAAGAATAGACAAGTAGTTGGCAATTCTTAGAATATATCATAAAAATATATGGGAGAATGCCTCAACTGGCAACTAAAGAAGTAGGGAATAAAAATAAACTAAACTCTGCGCATGATAAGTAGAATACATCCATCTGAGCATCGATTGAAATGATGCTCCCACATATGGTAATGCTGCATATGTAAAACAACAATTACCTGGTATAGATCTGGGCTTCCACACAGGCATTGAGCAAATGCTCCAGAAAATCCATCGGTACCTTTAATGAATTGCCGCACTGTGTCTCGGTACTGAACGCATAGAGCAGAAACAATATAAGTCAGGCTGCAACTGGGACTAAAAAGGCATAAAAGATGAGCATAATTAGTGCACATCACAGCAAAAAAGTGTTGAAGCCTAACATAGAATCTGGTGCTCCCTGAACATAAGCATAGACAATCACCTATAGATAATGCAAGGGGTCATCCCCACCCTTCCCCATCCTGTGCCCAAAACTAAATACAGCCTAATAGGTGATCCTAAGGAAGGACTGTGGTGCAAGTTCTGTAAAACTGGTACTGAGATTCATACTAGGACATTACCAATTTGGTACGATATGAGGCGATATATGGTACGTAACCCATACTGAGATAAGATTCCATTCTTTTTTCATTCTTAATCACTTGGTATCAACAAGGTCAATACTAGATAGTATAGATTGGTTCGGATCTATTTGTTTCTCAGTACCATACTGATACGGTACGATTCAGTACAGCAGACTTTGCTCTGATGTGATGAGTCATGCATCTACTGGATAGAGGCTGATGCAATACATGTTGCATAGGGTTAAATGCATATCTTTGTTCTTTACACATTTTTTTTTTTTTTTTCTTTCATGGAAAATTGTTAATATTAAATTCCTTTTGATTTTCCTGTTTAGAACTTTTTTTGGCAATTATATTTGTCATCAATCATTATCATATGCTCGGCTGTTACCCTATATTCCTGCAGATTAAGCATGAGCATTATATCACATGATACAAAATTATATTTCTTAACTTCATTGGTTTAGCATCAAATGCATTGCTGAACAAAAATATGCAACTAACCTTCCCATTCCATTCAGACCAAACACCCCAATGAGGAAATTTACCAACTTGGTAAAGGCCTCCCGCATCCCATGCTTCAGCAATTAACTATTTGACCAGAGAAACAAAGGAATGATACTAAAGTCAGAGCCTTCTAGATAAGAAAGAATACAATTCATATCAATAAAGATATCTGCTAAATGACTGTAGTTCAAACCAGGGTTTTAAGTACTGGTTTCAGTACCTGTACCAGTACCCAACAAGCAGTACGTTGGTGTGATACAGTTTTTGGAACAGAAACTGGGTAAAGGAGGTGTACCAGGTACAGGCTGCCTGCTTACATGGCATGATACTCTTGGAATGGACCAGTAAGTTACAGTACTCAAAACCACGGTTCAAACTACGCAAAATTGATTGGTCAAGAATGAAAACAGATCAAAACAACATGAGCAAGAATATTAACAACCACTGAAAATAAATTGTTCTAATAGATGTTAAGAGCTATGATACATGAACTGCTGTAAAATTACATCATGAAACGAGGAAAAACTTGCCATAATTTCCACCCAATTCAATAAATAAAAATTATTGAAATTTATGAACATTCCCAAGTTAATTTGATTGGCATAATTACCTTGACCTTACTGAGGATTGGATCATTGCTGATCATGTCAATGAGTGGAGGGCTACCAAGGGGGGTTCCAGTTGTGACTGAGTCACCTTCTATTTGATTTCCATATACATTAACTGGATCCCATAGGCTTGAAAGAACAAAAACATAAAAAAGGAAAAAAAAAATAAGGATGTTGTAAAAGGAATATATGAAATAAGTGAGGTGTGAAATAGTCAACCTGGAACTCCTGGTCATGATAGAAGCAAGATCAAAGCGAAATCCATCAACATGCATTTCTGTTGCCCAATATCTGTTATATAGAGACAAATAAACCCCTTGTTGCAAGACAAAAATCTTATGAGAGCAGCAATAGAATTACAAATTCGCTATTGAACTCAGATTACAAAATTTGTGCATTAGTTTAAGATGGTCCAACAGAATAAATACAAGAAGCTAGCACCATATATTGATAATGTCTGGCAAGCAGCAATTTTATCTAGCAGGCACCATTGGTTCAAAAGAGTAGTCACTATGGCTAACAACAGGGATTATGTAGTTTAAAAATTCTTAGAAATAAAATTCTTCAAACCAGATTCATTCTCATTCTGAGAACCTCAAGCTTTCAGGTTTCTATAAAAAATCTGCCAAGTTATGAGAGAAGTTTTACTCTAAACTTCTGAAAAAAGAATCATGAGAAGAAGAATGCAACTGCTATAAAGAAAAATGAAGATGAAAACTAGCGTAATTGCCTGTCCCATGATATAATATTGTAGGTAAGAGTGATCCCCCCTCTCTTCTTTTTTCATAGGGGCCAGCCGAGATAAGCATGACACTTAACTTTGACTTCCAATGAGTACTTAGGCAACTTTGGGTGAGAGGGTGGTATTGAAAAAAATCTTTCATCCAGGAACAAACTAAGAATTACAAATATAAGTGTACTATTCTATTCTTTATAATGAGACCTGTTTGGATTAGCTGTTGACCTTAGCTGTTAGCGAACAGTTAGCCCCACATAGCTGTTAGCCAACAGCTAGCCCCACCAGCTAATCCAAACGAGGTCGAAGTTGAAGCTTTGGATGCTTCATTTATCTTGATCAGTTAATTTTTAACTAAACTGTAAAGTTTGTTACTTACTATTTGTGTTTTCTCAGTTATTGTTGTCCATGTATCTCTATTCCAGATTACATATCATGTGAAAAATAATTGATAACAACTAACATACTTTCTAAGCCCTCAGAGGTCATCACATGTTTAATTTTATTTGCAGAGTGAATCGATCTGTTAGATGATTAATGCCAGTTAAGTTTGTAGATTATTGAAATGCTGCACACCACACCTATCCAGATTTGGTACTTACAGCAGAAATGCACAAATGACTGCAAGATCATGTGACTATCTTCTCTCTTAGTAACCACTTAGTAGAATTTAAAACTTAAACAATATGACATTTTGCAAGAAAAACAAAATATTGAGGGTCTACCTTAAACAATCTACTATAAATTGACGGACCATAGGATGATTACAGTTGAATGTATTTCCGCAACCTGAGTAATTATAGAACTCACCCTGTAGAAAAATAAAATGCTTGCATCTCTTTAGTTGATGAAACACTTAAGATTTCTTGGTAAACGTAAATGGGTGATTTGACTGAAGAAAGTTTTCCATGAAGGATCTGTCTCATGCATGGACGTGAGAAAGAAACAAATTACTGAATGTGGGAACTAACCTTAGGTGCAAGCATATAATAAGTGCTGTTGTCAATGCCCCTAAATGATAATATAGGACCATTCTCATTCCCTTCAGCTGTGTGGTTGAAAACAACATCCAAGAGCACCTAAAGAAAATCAAGTGAGGAAAATCAGCAGATAATAGAGATTGAGATTAGATAGAATATGCACCAATCTCCCTAGTTACCTCAATGCCTCTTTTATGAGCTTCTCTAACAAAAGTCTTGAATTCATTAATTGCATCATGGCCACAGTTAGTCATACCGGCTGATGAATACCTTATCATTGGTGAAAAATAATTTATTGTTGAGTATCCCCAGAAATTCAACCTGACATGAGAGATAAAAAGCTTAAAGAAAATGATGAGAAATTCTCCATAGAGGGCGCACAAAATTATTATTAAGGTTATCAAAGTTTTTTTAACATGATAAAGAAAGAGAAGCCAGAAAAATCAGCGCTGATTATCTGTGGAGCATTTATATAAGATGACTCAAAATGTGGTAACAGTAAATTCAAAGAAAGGCTAGTAGCCCTGAGATAGCTGACCACGAATTAGACTTGACTGAAGATGATGAAAAGCCTTTGTTACACCAACCATCAATAGATATGAAATTCTGGCTATAGTACCTAACTTAAACGCAGCTTTAACTGACAGAAAGTAATAATATGGACAGAGATTGCCAATCAACTATTTTCCAATAAGTCTTATTTCTTGAAGGGTTGGATGCATTTACTAGCTTAGACTTCTACATAATGATAATCTGCTAAATAATTAACTAAAAATATTAGTAAACCATCGAGATCACGTCCACATACTTATTCTCACCAAGGATGGAGTCGTAGCTGAAGTACTCCAGCTCATTAAACTCTTGACATGGCATTAGCTCAATGCAATTGATTCCAAGCTCCTGTAGTTTTTTAAAATACTCAACTAAGAACCAGAAAGAAGAGAGAAAAGAAAAACTCATATTGGTGACAATAAATTCTAAACATCACAAAGTTACCTACAATGATGAATCGAGACTTATGTTTAGAAATTATCAAATCTACATGCTGAAATTGTTACATTGAATGGCTACAAGCAGCAAATTCTTAGATTGCTAAGAAGGGGGGGATAAGTTATGCACAATCAAACTTAAACAGCATGGTGACTTACAGATATCACAAGTTGCTTTTCAAAGTTCAAAATTATCATTCACTGGATTGTGTAACAAGGGTATACCTTAGTCTAAGCATAAAACATAATAACATGGAACTAATACTCTGACATCACCATGGCTAATAAAGTTTCCAAGTATATGAGGGATGAAAATAGGGATACAGCCTTGATAAACAGATTCTTCAACAGGTTTCATTTCCTATAGAGATGCTTCCAGAGCAGGCCAAGGTGGTGATACAACTAATTTGAGCCCTTCCATGACAATAAATATAACATGTACATATCTATACCTGGACACTAGTTATTAACATCTCTACTCTCATACCTTTCACACTATTGCACGCATGTTATGGAAGTACAACATTCCAGATATATACTAATACTACTTGTTGCATGATAAGAAAGGAAGACATGTTAATTTCAGACGAGCACATGATGATAATGCTTACCTTCAAATGGTCGAGTTTATTTGCTGCGCCAAGGTAAGTCCCTGGGGAATCGGTCTTGCTTGAATCATGCCTTGTGAAGCCTCTTATATGCATTTCATAAATTATAAGGTCTTTTTGAGGACTCTGTAAGGGTAAATCTCCCTCCCAATCAAACTGAAAACATAAGAGATAGCATGCTGAAATTAAGCCCAGAGGAAAGACCAAGCAATATATTGCCAATAAAGATATTCATAAGAACAAAGTTTTCAAAGTAGAGGCATCACATAAGCTAGACAATCAAGAAACTACTAAAATTGTGCAATTTAATACAAGAACTGAAGTTTATTGAATCGACAATATTTACATAAGATGAAAACATACTACAGAACTCATGTAATAAAAACTGTCCCAGAAATATAAATGATCAAATAAGTGACTTGCACTGTCAAAGACTTTTGATTCTAACTAGACGATATATGCAAAAATTGTTGGCTTGTTTTGGGTCTTTCCTAAGTTGCAATATAAAAATAAAAAAATGCTAATCATTGTTGCTATAAATATGCAGTGGGAAATTAGTCAGTCGTGCAACTGCCACTAATAATGAACTGAATTCTTGAAAGAAGATGTCTGAACGTCCTTTCATCCTTTCTGCAGCAGCTTACTTAATCTTTTAGGTCCCATACAACAAGATAATTTGCCTATCGTCCTGAACATTCACAAACTTCTTTTGCTTGCGTACACAAGCAACAATGGTTGCACTAATGCTTCTCTAACAAAGCTGATGGATACAAAAATATTGTTTTAAAGTGTGGTAGGAGTTTTTTTTTTTTGAGGGGGGGGTGGAGATCACTCCATCATCGGGCCTTTTGGCGTTCCATTCAAAACACCTCCTATTCAAGCTCCATAAAACTCTCTAAATTCCAAAATTTCAAGTAAAGGATGTCAACACCTCAATTTCCCCCTTTTCTAGGTAACAAGCCGATCCTCCTTTAAGTAGCGTTGCATGGACATTGATATGAGAACAGGATCCAGATATGTGTCCAAGCCTCTAACTAGGAAAGGAGGGGGGGGGGGGGGGGGGGGGGCGGTGCCGAGAGAGAGAGAGAGAGAGAGAGAGAGAGAGAGAGAGATACATAGAAAAATAACTGTAATTAAATTAAATATATTTGTTTTCAATATTGTATAAAAGATATTAGAATTATATTATTTGCTAAGGTCTTTCACTATATGTACTTTTCAAACTTCCTAATTTGTTGAGAGATACGAGAAAAATGATATTTTGCAAAGTTAATTTAATATTGACATCCTTGAGTAATCTCTAAAAAAAAAAAAAAAAGGCCACTTTCAACTAGTGGGTTGAACTCATTATTGGAAGAGACAAATCATCCATCTCTGTAAGAGCTAGCAAAAAAGAAACTAAGTATCCAAGCATCTAATGCATTTCCAATTTGGATATGTATCCAACATGTATTCTTTGAGCTGGAGACAAGTTTCATGTAGCACGGCCTTTAAGCCAGTCTCATGAATTTCTTCAAGCTGACTGTTAAGATACGAGTTACCATACATATAGTACCACAACAAAATCTAAATTTTACATTGAACGAAACTAGGTCTTCTAATTATCTAGTGTTAACTATTGAATTCAGCTTACCCTGTGTTTATGGCATCAAAATTCACCAAATTGCTAACCAGAATTTGAAGTTCAAACAATACCGAAACAAAAGTAGAGAATAAAAATAGCACCTTAAAGGTTAAAGGAGAAAAGGAGAACTTAAACAATATGGATAAATAAAGAGATACAAATGTAGTGCAGTGCCCGTTACATGTAAGAATACCTCATCATCAGAAACTGGGATCATACCAGCCATCTGAGGCCAACATTCACCAGCAGGTCCCAAGACACCATAATCCTCTCTGCTTATAGCTGCCTAAACAAATCAGAAGGGTCAATGGTAGTGCACAATCTTCAAGGATTGGCACAGGAATTGTAGTAAATAATCTTAAAATGAGTCACAATCATGGTAATAAGGCTTAAAATATTACCTGCTCCAACTTGGAATAATGAATATTAGCTAGAAACTAACATTCAACAGCATTGTATCAAAAAAACTACTAATAGATGTAACTAATGTGGGGAAAAAAAAGAGACCAACCTTAGCATAAGGATCCAACAAGATCCGAGAATAATCAAAGTAGTGCCCTTCTTCAGGAGAAAACTTTCCATCAAACTTGTATCCATATAGCACATCCTTAAATTCACCTTGAACAAAAACATGCCATATATCCCCAGTCTTGTTGACCAATGGGTCAAGGGAGATCTGCTCTGTCACTCTATTCTGCACCAAAAGGTGAAGAAAGAAACAGCGCCACATAAAAAATGAGTTTAAGCCTTTAATAGCTAGGACAGAAACTTAATGTTTGCTAGACCACATTAACTTCAACCAATTGTTGCTGAGAATGTAATGTTTGCCAGACCACATAAATGATAACCAATTATTCCCGAGAACGTAAAATTGTGCTTTTAACTAAGAAGCATGTGCTAACGCGAAGGTGATTAAATTAGGATGTCAAATCAATCAGAATAGACACTAACTATGAATAAAGAATTGGTTTCTTTGAATTTGAGTTTACATTTTTCCTCTGCAAATGGATGGCCAGGGTTTGATGTCAAAATCTTGAGCTGCAAAATAGCACTGTCAACCAGTACAAGATCAGACCAAACACAGTTTATCTTGCAATTTATGCGTAGCTGAAGATTTTACATATTGCTGCAGCAAAGTGGGTTCAACTTAAAGCATCACCGTATCAGCAGTATCGTATGCCCCATTTTAATCATACCAGAAGGCATCTTCTTTAAATCATCATGCAAGTGAAGGCAAGGCTACTTTACTAATACTACCGACCTAACACCCTGTAGACAAATTACTCCAATTAAATGCACGAAGCAAACGAATCAAGTAGAAGGCAACCAAAAAACACCAACTTTCACATTAAAACACAGCCAACAACTATAACTCAACAAGAACCCAAGGAGTGGAAAACCATAAAACTGCGGCAATAAAGCTTACTTCTTTCAGATCAGAAAGAGTGAACAGGCAAAGCGTGGCTGCCGACGCGCTACTGGAATAAATAGCAAAATTGACACCCCCATCAGAAGCCGTAGCGCCAAGTGGTGCCGGCGTCCCCGCGAGCACTTTGAACACCGCCAGCCCGGGCCTCTCAGCCACCGCCGTCTCCACCTCGACAGCCCCTGTGCTCCTCGCATTGCCGACCAGAGACTCCTTTCTACTGAGGTTCCCAGACTTCGTCATCATCACCACCGGTGTTCCCACCGGATCACGACCTCTCTCTCGCTTGACATCAACCCTCCAGTGTTTGTGGAAACTTCCCAAATTGCTCCTCCATCGACCATAGCTTAAAGGAGAGACCAGATCCAAAACGCCCTTTGCCAACTCCATCAGCGGCAACTCACGGATCAGAGGAATTGCGGGAGGACCGAAGGGATCAACCTCGGAATGAGGGTTTGGGAAAGGCCTACGCTTCTGGGATCGGGAACCAGTGGCGTCGGAAGTCGGTCGGTCGAGAGAGAGAGAAAGAGAGAATGATTCGAGCGGATGCCGACTTCGGGGTATATTTAAAGGCAGCGGCTCCCGCTCGCTCCTTCGTTCACGTGGGAGCCTCCCAACCGGAGGCTCCGCTTTCCGCTTTATCTGCCGCGCCGTCGGTTGCTCGATGACGCGACGATGTGAACCGTGATTCGATCAGAACCGTCCAAAATACCAAGGCGGTGGCGTCGCCGGCGGCAGTTGTCGCCGTGCGTCGCCATTCCCGGCTTTAAGCCTTCGTCCATGATTGATGCGAGTTGGTCCCACCATGGCCCGGCCCACCGCCCACTAGTATTAGGGTTGGATTGGGTTTAATCCTTTCAATCACCAGCCCTCCTCATTAGTTGCAAGCCAATAGCAAACGGTATTAAGACTCGATAATATAAGAATTAGCTGAATCTAGATGTTAAAGTTAGGTGCAGTTCGTTTGTTCATCATGCTAATTTTATTTAACAAATAACACGTGTATTATATATATTAATTTTAAAAGAGACGATTATAAACTCGTCAAATGGAGAACCGAACCGCAACTAAGTTTGGGTTAAATAAAACTTAGGTCCGGTTAATTAAAAATCTGTGGGCTTAGGGTGGGCGTCGCGGACTCAAACGGTCAGTTGAACGTTACGGCCCAACAAGAGTCCAGCTGGACGCGGCCGGCTCGGCCTACATATAAGGGAGAAACGGGTCCCGAATTCCGCGGTGAACGTTGCCACCACGTCCGGTGCAAATATTCTCCGCGGGGAGCGGGATCGGGCTCCGAAGGGGGGAGGGGACGAGGGGAGGAGAGGAGAGGCAAGGCAAAGAGCGAGCCAAAGAGAAACAGCGAGAGTTTTATATCTCGTTCCAGAATCCATCCAACCCTTCCGCCGTGGAGGGTGTGGAACATCCGGTGCTTTCCTTGCATAGATTTTTGAAAGGATTTCCACTGTCTCCTCCGGTTTTTTCCCCCTCCCGATCCATTGCGAAGGGTGCAATCAAATATTTCGAGCGAGATTCACTCCAATTCCGTTAGCGTTCTTCCGAGAAATTCAAAACTCGATTTGTTCACGTGGGACTTCTCCAGGGGTAAATGTCGTTCCTTTTTTTTTTTTTTTTTTGTTTTTTTGTTTTAAGTTTTCGATTGAAACTTGTAACTACATTGATTCGAACTCGCGACGTCTTTGCTCTGATATCATGTTGGATAACCCAATTGACCCTACAAGATTAAGCTTAGAGAGAATATGCGTAACATGAATGCTTCTGTGGCGTTTCCTTTAATTCTTTTCAGTCTTTGAAACACATGCAGTCATCATGTTTACCTTGTCTTTTAGCAGATTACTGGAACTTTCTTCTTCTTCTCTCTCTGTTTTTAGTTTTTTGGCGAATCCTTTAATGGAGATGAAAAAATTAAACAAAAAAGAGAGGAGAAAGTAGAACCTCTTTCCTGATTTGATGACGTTTTTTCTTAAAATGTTGCGTACTGACATTCAACCCTATCAGTGCTAGTTTCCACTACAAGATGGGTGTGATTTCAAGAAAGGTTTTTCCTGCCTGTGAGAGGTTATGTTTTCTCTGCCCTGATTTGAGAGCAAGATCTAGACAACCAGTGAAGCGTTACAAGAAGCTTTTAGCTGAAATTTTTCCTCGAACGCAGGTCTGGTTCCATACCTTCTATATTGATCTCCTTTTACTTTAACAGGTAATATTTTTAGCTTGTAAGCTGCGGAATTCCATTTCCTGCTGCCATGTTGAGCAACCTTTAGACGCTATCAAGATTATGGCACTTGTTAATGCTAGTAACGTTTTTTCTTTCTTAATGTTTTACTTTGTCTCCTGAGCTATGGTTTAGAGGATGAACCTCTCACTATAACACTTCATTATGTTTTCCTGTGATGAAAAGGGCTTCTTAAATTTGTCACAAGAGTACATGACATTTCATTTTGTAAATTATATCCAAATATTATTCTTGTATATTATGAACCTTTAAAGTCTAGAGATTTGCTCCTGAGCAGTGGACTAAGAAAGGTTCACATTTCTTTCACGAGCATGTATAGTTATGCAACAGGGATTGCATATGATCTTTTAAGTATCAAATACTTGCTCCTGTTTTACTCCTTTTCTTTCATGAATGCATTCTTTTGATGAACCCAATAATGCTGTCAGATTGCTGCCTTTTCTTTTTGGAACTTCCACACATTCGTGCCTAAGTATCTATTTGTGCACATGCACACATGCCACATGCATGCATTGTTCCTCAACTTATTTAAATTTGATCCATGTTTAACTTTGTCAGGCTATTTCTCAAGCATAAGTTCAGCAGAACAACAATATATATGACTAATCATAACTATTTTTGATTAATTTTCAAAGATTACTGAAATGCTGCTTGTCAAAGGTGCTAATATATGCTTCTGTTGTAACTGCCCTGCAGGATGAAGGACCAAATGACCGAAAGATCATCAAATTGTGTGAATATGCTTCTAGAAATCCACTACGTATCCCAAAGGCAATTTTCCTCCTTTTCTTTTGCCACCTGAACAAAGAGCACTCTCAAGTAAATTTATTAGATAACAAAATGCAATATACCTCATCATTTTTTTCTTCATTTAAGATGATTTCACTCTACCTGTTGCTTTAGGAGGATCAAAGATGTTGATTGTGATATTTTATTGATAAACTCTTTGAAGATAACAGAAAATGAGTAAATGATATTGACAAAAATGACCTAACGATAGTTGTCAAGAATTTCTTGAGATTTATTCCAAATAGTATTTTGAAATTTGTTTTTCTTTTTGGATGATACCAATAAGTGTTAGTCATCTAAAGCATGTAATTTTTGCATTCTCTGTGACAGTGTTGCCATAGTAAAGCAAACACCTTCAGTTACCTTACTGGGCATATAATGCATTTGCATTTTACAAGAGTCTCTCTCGATGAGTTCTGAAACCATTCAGGATGCTCTTGTCCAATGGATGTTTAGTTGGCTTTCTTCTTTCTTTTTAAATATAAAGAAATAACTAATCATAAATAACAACTAAAATTAAGAACTTGTAACTCCTGACCGAGATTCCTGTAATTGCAAGTAAAATATCAGCTCCTAGCACTAGCTTGTAGTTGTCTAGTTTTCTTCCATGAATTGGTCCATGTTATCAACCAATACTCTTTCCTTAAACTTAACATGTTGGCTAATGTCTTTATCTTTTTGTAGCAGATTACAAGTTATTTGGAGCAAAGGTGTTACAGGGAATTGAGAAATGAGCACTTTGGCTCTGCAAAAATTGTCATGTGCATTTACCGTAAACTATTACTTACTTGTAGGGAGCAAATGTAAGTTTTTATTCCTATTTATATGCTTCCTGTTATCTTCTTGACGTGTTGCATTTTGTGGAACTATGTTTTTGAAGCTTGCAGAATGCCATGTTCCTCTCCCTCAATAAACATCATATTTGTTGTCAACAGATGTGACTCTTGAAAGTTGAAACCATTGTAATCTCCTTGATTGTATCCTTCCTTTGGTCATTATGGCCTGTTGGGAGCCAAAACAACATCTCAAATATGCAAAATTGAAGAAGACCAAACGGACACCAAATCATTTATCCTCCAACGGAAGTTACAAAAACAAAGCTGCTGCATCATATCTAGCAATATATAACTGACAAATCTCTCTCATTTGTCCATTTCACTAGTGAAACAAGTCATACATGATGGTATAAGTTTCCTAATGTATGTATTTGAAGTAAGATGTTCTTGGATCAGGGAAGACATTCATTATCTCTAAAAACATACTCGCAGATTGCCAATACTCAATTTACTAATATATCAGGTAATTCATAATGTATTGACAATAGCTATGGTTAATAAAAAGCAACTGTCACATGCTGGAGATAAGGGACCTCATAGAACTTAGGCAGCTGTGGAGAGGCCGATTATATCAAAAATACTGTGAAGAATTAATAAAGATTCATAATTATATAAAATTATTTGGACGAACATAGATAAATCAGAAGACTCTAAAGAATAATGGTAGACCAAACATTTCCACATTTATATGCGAACCTGTTATGGGCTAACATAGCATATCAGCTAGTAAATTTAAATTTTCCTTGCAAACTATACATTCACGTTAATTTATCACACAAAAACATGCCTACTAATTTAACTAAGTAATGCAACAAGCAACTCTTCCAAATGATGGTTAATTAATGCAAAGTTAGCTTTTTAGATTTATGATCAAGAATTAGTAGAACCTGTAGTTATAACTAGATAAGGTGTTTAGGCAACAATGGCAACCACATTTTTATTGAACTGTCTTGCCATGAGTATGCAATATTTAATACAAGCTAAGATTCAATCTGCATTTTTTGGTTTGATCATAATATTTAATCTCATTATATTGCAATAGAGTTCCGAACTTGCCATATCTGATTTTGATTGTGGGCTAACTTTACTATGATAAACGTTGTTATATAATTGAATGTCACTGACTAAATTTCCTTTGATTACATGATGATTGGAAGTACATTTATGCGATTCTTAATTCATTATTCCCAAATTGCATGCATATTCTTCTCTGATATGTTGAACAGGTTATGTATTATGCTTATCTTTAATTCACTTCTTGATCTCCCTTGATATTTTTGTAATTGTTACTTAGAGATTTTTGTGCAGCATCTATTGGATTTATTTAAGAATGGACTATGAAAATTAGACTATATGTATTACAGGCCACTGTTTGCAAGTAGCTTACTGAGCATAATACACACTCTTTTTGATCAAACAAGGCAGGATGAAATGCAAATTATTGGATGCCAAACTCTTTTTGATTTTGTCAATAGTCAGGTAGGGATTTCAGTTTGGAAGGTAGATAAT
This sequence comes from Metroxylon sagu, assembly GCA_017589505.3. Lineage (NCBI taxonomy): Eukaryota > Viridiplantae > Streptophyta > Magnoliopsida > Arecales > Arecaceae > Metroxylon > Metroxylon sagu. The sequence continues at coordinate 637,487 of JACVBY030000627.1, forward strand.
GTTTACTATCTTGTTAGTGATGAATCTTGTTAAGCTACAGATGTCATTTCTTAAGAGACCAAGATAATGCTGTTTTAATATATATTTCAGGTTGATAGTACATACCAGTTCAATTTGGAAGGACTGGTTCCTAGACTATGTCATCTGGCTCAAGAAGGGGGAGAGGATGAGAAGGCACAGCGTTTGCATGCAGCAGCACTGCAGGCCCTTTCTTCTATGGTAAATTTTTGAGGGATTACACTATTAATGGTTTTGAATATGACTTCAACCCATTGCCAGATTGCTTCTTGATCCAATCATTTATGGACATTTTATGAAATAATTTATTATAAAGAGACTCATTTTGCTGCTCCTTTTATTGTTTTGCTTAATGAAAATTATTAAATAACCCAGTTATTGAGTGGAAACCCAAATTTTGAATAGAAGCTTCTCTTTGTGTCATAGAACATAAATTTTAGATATTTTCTTTTTATTTTTGTAAATGATAAAATCCCAGATAGGCATATGCATTATCAAGAAGTAAGTGTGGGACTGAATATGGTTAGAGAACATAAATTTAAGACTTGTCCTATCATTTGCTGATGAAAATACTTATACTTAGCCATGGGAAAGAATGGAAGAAGCATGATATGATGGAAACTTGATGCAAAGGGAAACTGTACAAGAGAAAGTATTAGCAAGTAATGCAATATAATCCAATTTACAGTGGCCTATATGCCTGATTTGCAAGATGCTCACCTGGATGGTGCTTGGGAACTCATGGACAATAACAAGCAGTCATGAATGTGGAAAAGAATCAATCTGGTAGATGAACATAATTGATGGAAATGCAATAGTGCTAAGTGCTAACATGCCAGGTTTGCAGCAGTGTGAAGAGTGAAGAGCTGTTTGATTGCTGGGACTTAAACTCAAGATTATTCTATTAATATTGAAGGCAATATGAATGGAAGAACCTTTTGTTTAATAGAGAATTTTCTTTTCAAAAAATTAGTTTATTAATATATAAAAAAAGCTGCCTTTATATAATATATTAGAAACATATACAGCTAGTCTTATTGATAGCATGATTCCGTATTGGATTTAGTACCTGAATTAGGATTAAGGGTCATGGTCTATATATGTTTCTAATATTTTGTATGAAGGTGGCTTCTGACATTATTAATAAACAATTATTGGAGATATCTTTCTTCAACTATCAAAGGGTTCTTCAATCTAGTTTGTCTTTAATTTGTCTTTGACCTTCGATCTTAATTCTAAGCAGTTGAGTTGCTCTTTACTCTTCAGACTGTGCCAGATTGCCTTGTAGAAATTCAATTTATGATGGCGCTGAAAGCATAAAACCCTGTATACATGTTCTCACAAGAGATTAGTAGAGTTAAATTAAATGAGAAAACAATACCACCCTAGGGTTGCATGTATGATAATGTGTGGAAAGATGGAGGCTTAAGCAGGGGATTTGAATTCTTGGTAAGGTGAGGTGTAAGCCTGAAGTCCTAAAGGTAAGCAAGGATCTAAGGTCGCATATTCCAGATGTGCACTGATCTTAAGGAGGGTTCTGAGAGGGGCATGCGTTCAGTTGACTACATCTCCATGTTTTAATACATGTAGAGCATGAACTAGAGAGTAGAGACCACAACATCACATACCAAAGTTTGGCATATTACAGCTACACAAGGAAACATTATGCAATCTAATTGAATGCCCTGTCCATTGTTTATGGACATGAGAAAGATACCTTACAGAAGCATTCTATCACTGCAAATGCCATGCTTTATATATCAAAGATAATGAGCCTTATGGAGGTCTTTAACTGCCTCATCTCAAGGGGTAAGGCTTGGCAAGCCTAAAGAAAGTCTTTTAAGCATTGATGCAGTTGTACTTATGTAGGCAATATATGGATATCAGTGCCCCAACATAAGCAACAAGCATGTACTTTAACTTATGTACGGTAGTACAGACTATCATGCTACCTTTTTCTAAGAATGAAAATGGAAGCCTTTTTTTGAGGAAAATTGATAAAATGAAGAAACACATTGTTTTTTCTATAAATGCTCGTTATATATACATTTAGCTTTTCATGTGGTGTGCACATTGGCATGCACTCAAGAATGTATTTGAGAGAACACTAGAGGCTGTATTTGTATATGTAGGTGTATGGATATTTGGAAATTATTCCAGCTTGCATTATATGGATATTTGTATACAACACATATATAATCTAATAATAAAGTTCTATTATTTAACAAAAGGAATTGTTTTTTCAAACTAGTATGTATGGTTATCCATAATAAAATTAAATAATTTGAATCTTTATTCTCAACAATTAAATTTATTGTTTATTTATCCATTCCATGTGAATGCAACACCTGGAAGCTTCACTATCATTATGTGCATTTACAGTGCAGTGTTACTGATACCCTTGGGATGATTAATGGTCTATTTTTTTGCCTTATTGATGCATCTTTGCTATTTTTTCCCTTGTTTTGGAATCTATACTTGTAAAATAATATGGTATGTTTCTTTTAAAGATTAATGACCTCTTTTTATTTAATTACTGGTGCAATGAATTGAAAGCACCAATTATTTTAAATGTTGCCTCTTCTCTTGGGCTGCACTCTCAGTGTATGCAACTTAAACTCTGTTTTATTGACTGTTAGTCTTTGAGTTTTCAGATATCTTTGAGGAAAATCTCGGTCTATCTGTTGAACTTTAGTTCTGTATATTTATTCAGCTGATGCTTTTGTATGCTTCAATGTGATTACAGGTTTGGTTTATGGGTGAATTTTCCCATATCTCAGCAGAGCTTGACAATGTAAGCAAATTTATTTTTTTTAAACCTGAAATTAAACATCCACTACTTGTGTCGATTTTGTCATTATTGTTGTCTTTAAATTTTATCTATTTGCCTATAGCTCGTTAACCATTGATTCATGTTATTTAGACCAAGGTTTTAAATACTATGGAAAAGAGTTGTCTCAGTTTTTCCATAGAATAGGATGTTCCATGTTCCAACACCCATGATGATGGATGTCTCATCCCATCCTAGTTCATTTCTTAACTTGTCCTATCCTAATGCTCAAGTTGGTATCCCATTCTTGACAGTAGGGATAGTGGGACATTCCATCTTCCCATTGGTATCTAAAACCTTGGTTGGGATACCATGTGTAGTGGTGGCAATTTTGGACATGGCCCATGAACATGACTCAAACTGGACATGGAGTTAATGGGTTTAAATTGAGCATAAACGGGTTCAGATTAGAATCTGATTGACCTGTTAAACATGATTAATAAATAAGTTGTGTCTTGGGTTAACTCATACTTTTGCATCAAAGAGATTGGGTAAATTCTAGTTGCAATGGGCTAATGCAACTGTTAGCTCAAGCTCCTGTCATCTTTGAAGCTGCAATGTTCTGCAGCTTCACTTGCATAAGGTAGTTCTGGGTTGACTAGGACAATGTCGCACTTGATACTGGATAATTAAGAACTTTAAAATGAATGCCCTATGACTGCTTAGTATATAAAAGAAAATATGAAATGCAATATTATTTAAAGTCTTTTCTGAGATCAGGCAAGAAGTACAACGGTTGATGGTGGAGTAGTTTCCTAATGCTATTATTTTCCACATCTTCACTGAATTGCATGCTGGTATGGCAAAGTAGATGAGGATGTTTCAATTTTTCAAATACAGTAGTGTGGAATTTAAGTATACGCACATCTAGAGTGCTGGGTGGCTTACCAGATGCCAAAGCAATTTAAGGAAATCTCTGTTAAGACTGCACTTCTGCTTATAGTGTAAAGCAACAAAGAAAAGGACATGTAAGATGCTAGTCATGAGGTTGAAAAAGAGTCTAGCATGAGTAGCTCCAATGTTGTGTCAATGTTTGAATGGAATGACGGGGAATATCCATTCTTGGCTATTCAAGGACAAAGATCATGCTGGTGAAGTTTCTTGTGGATGGAATCTTGGAGAATGAATTTCAGAAGATTGAAGGTATGGAGATGTGACTTAGGTGAGGCAACATGGCACAATCGAGCCAATTTAATGGCATTAGATTTCTTGGTTGTGATTATGATTAGGTTTACTTCAGGTCCTTTTTGTATTGATTCTAGCAGGGAACATATGTTATGGTGCAAGACCTGTTCTAAAACTTTGTCTTCTTCTACTTTATTCATCATGTTTATTTAAACTGCAGCAACTGAAAGGCACCTTTCCCTCAGTCACTAATAATTTCTGCTCACTCTTGTACTCATTTTCTTGTCTTATAAGTTCCAAGTAGGCAAGTTTCGTTTACTACTTCTATTATCTTGGTAATAATTGAGGTATAAAGCATTAGGTCTTTCAATACCTCCGTTGATGATCGAATTATCTGTTATCCTTATCAGTAGCCATAACTTGTATCAAATCTCAATTTCTATTGTATTAGACAAATGTTGTCTGCTAATTTTCTTCAATTTTATCATATAGTTTTAACCGGGCCCTAATGCAATAGTAAGGATGCTCTCATGTGACCAGGTGTCACAAGTTCGAATCATGGAAACAGCCTCTCCACATGCGGTGACAAGGCTGTGTACATTTGACCCCAAATCTCGCAGTGGCGGGAGTCTGGTGCACTAGGATGCGGTTATTATATAGTTTGAACAAAATCTATTAGCCTTATGAGGATGATATTTAATATATAGGATACCCTGTTCTTTTGTTACTTGCTATGAGAGAAAAAAAGAATTTTTCCATTCAATTTTCCTTGAAAATTTCTGTCTCTTTATTGCTACAGGTAGTTACGGTCGTTTTGGAAAATTATGGGGGACCCTCAAAGAAATCAGAGGATCTTCATCAAAGTAGTGAAGCATCCCAGAGCCGATGGGTGCAAGAAGTCCTTAAAGCTGAGGGTCATGTAGCTCCTTCCCCATTTGTCATGTTAAGGATTCCATCTTGGAGAAGCATTGTTAATGAAAAAGGAGAACTTCTTTTGACTGCGTAAGAGTCTTTGAGCTATAACCCACTAATGACTTTCACCTGTCTTTGTGTTAGTGTGCACAATTGTTTGTGCATTTGTGGATGTTTATGGATGTGTTCATGTTTGTTTGCATAATTGCTTGCATGCTCATGTTCTGCCAGTCAGTTTTCTGTCTCCACTTATCTTTAATCACATTCAACAGGGATGAAGCCCAGAACCCCAACTTCTGGTCCAGGGTTTGTGTGCAAAACATGGCCAAGCTGGCTAAGGAAGCCACCACTGTGCGGCGTGTTTTGGAGTCTTTGTTTCGATATTTTGATAATAATAATTCATGGTCATCACAAAATGGGCTTGCACAGTGCATCTTAATGGATATGCAGTCATTAATGGAAAAGACAGGTAGTTTCTTTCAAAACAAAGTATGAATTTGCATTATACTTTCTATTATCTTTTAATCAGAGAAATACTGTGCAGATTTCTTAGGGGGAATTTCTGCTATGACTGTGTCCTAGAAAAATACTTGATATGTTTTCTTTTTTGTTGTAGGACAAAACACACATTTGCTAATATCTATATTGGTCAAGCATCTTGAGCACAAGGCTGTATTAAAACAGCCTGACTTACAGTTAAACATTGTTGAAGTTGCTGCTAGCCTTGCTGAACAATCAAAAGCTCAGGCTTCTGTTGCAATTATAGGTGCAATAAGTGATCTGGTCAGGCATTTACGGAAAACAATGCATTGTACACTTGGAAGTCAGGATGTGGGAAATGACATGATCAGATGGAATAATAAATTTCAAACAGCAGTAGATGAGTGCATCGTTCAGTTATCTAAAAAGGTATAGTCTGTTTCCTGATTTTCTGTTAATGTAAAGGGTTTTTAGAAAATAATTTGAAGGTTTTGTTTTATAACAATTATGAATATTAGCTATTCTTTTAGGACATGCTGAAGATTCTGGTAAAAAATGCACAAAGTTGATCTTCTTTTTAGCCTGGATTTCTGTGTGAATTTGGTATCAGTGTAGAAGAAGCTTATATATGCTGTTGATTTTGTTAAACAGGTCGGTGATGCAGGACCGGTTCTTGACATGATGTCTGTGATGTTGGAAAATATCTCAACTAACATACAGGTTGCTCGGTCAACGATCTCTGCAGTTTATCGCACAGCTCAAATAATTGCATCAGTACCAAATTTGTCATATCAGAATAAGGTTTGTACAGATTTTTGGGCATATCTATTTTACGTTGTGTAATGCTTAATTTAGTTAATTTTATTTAGATTTCATTACATATTGTAGGCATTTCCTGAAGCTTTATTTCATCAATTGCTCTTAGCAATGGTCCACCCAGATCACGAAACACGTGTGGGGGCTCACCGTATATTTTCTGTTGTTCTTGTTCCATCTTCTGTGTGTCCATATACTTGCTCAGCTACGCCAGACTCACCAAAGACATACGATCTTCGAAGGACCCTCTCAAGGACTGTGTCTGTCTTTTCATCTTCAGCTGCTCTATTTGAGAAGTTAAGAAGGGAAAAGTTCTCTTTGAGAGATAATACTTGCCAAGAAAATCTGGATAAAAACTCTCATGGTTATGATGGACAACAAAAGAGCAGCAATGATGCAAATCTTCATAAACTGCTGTCATCTAAAAGTCGGATTCATAGCATGCAAGGTTCTCACCTACGGTCACTTCAAAGTCGGGTTTTTAGCACAAAAGGCTCTTCTTTACCTGTAACTGCAGAAAAAGTTTCCATGAACAATACAAAGAAGGAAGTGGTACATCTTTTATCCTTTACGATGTTATCTGCTGCTCCACTTGAATAAACTCATTGAATGTGTGTAATATTTGCAGTATTACAATAACTTGTTTCTTCTCCATTCATGGAATCCAGGACCCAGTTTCTTTAAGATTGAGCAGCAGTCAAATTACGCTAATGCTTTCATCCATTTGGGCTCAGGCCAATTCCCCTGAAAATACTCCTGAAAACTATGAAGCTATTGCTCATACATATAGTCTGATATTGTTGTTTTCTCGAGCAAAGGTATATCTCACCTCATTTAATAACAATGCTGAAGCAATGCCATTACCATTGCTTCATTTCTTTTAAAGTTTATCTTTAAACTATTATATTATTGATGTCAATTTTGTTTAATGGTACTGTTCATTAATTTTTGTATGAGCTTTTAAATTACTTACTTTCTATCTGATATTACGTTTGAGCTTTACAAATATCTGAAACTATATCTTTCTTTATTCAATTTCATGTAAAATCATTGGAAAGGAAAAGCTAATTTGTTCATTATCCTTGCTTGATCTATGCTGTGAAATTATAACCTGCTTTATATTGGAAAGTGATGCCTGACAAGAAGCAAAGATTAATCTGTAAATCTGTTTACAGTCAACATAATGTGAAATGTAATCAAACTTAAGTTATGTTGTTGCAATATGAAGGGTGCTCATTTCTGTACCTTTGCATTCTGCTTGTGTCTGCTTGATTTATTTCCTGTAGAGTTTCTCCTGGATCCTGTAAGGTGGTTGCTACCTTAAAATCTCGAATGGATGAAATACTGAAATTCAGTCTTTCTGTAGGCTTCTTTTTTTTCCCCTCCTACTGTAAATGGCTTCTTTTTTGGCTTTATAGAATTGCCTGTTGCAGGTAGACAATGAAATTTTACATCTTTGCATTCTTTTTTTTTTTTCAGAAAAAGAAAAATAAGAACTTTGTTGATATTTCAACTTTTCTGTCTTACACAAAATCTAGAGAAGAAAGAATATCATTGAAACTTCAATCTTTCTGTGGGAACTCTCCTACTGTAAATAACTTATAAACACCTAAAACTACAAACATGCGTCTAATTATTTTCTGAAAAAAATGAGGTCTATGGAAGCAACTTTACCAAATTAAGAGTATGGAATACCATGGACCTCCAGTTTTGCTGCAGGGTTTGACCTCCTTACCATGACATTGAAGCGTGCCTGGACAGTCATGCAGTCAGGTTCAAGATTAATTCACCTTGGGGCAAAAGTTTGTAGTTTGCTAAAAGTTGAAGAGAGTTATTGGAAGGCATTTGGAATTGGATGGTTATATCAGGATTAACATATCTAAAAATATGTGATGCATATATTAAATTCTTTGTTAATACTATGAATTTTGCATAAAAGACTATGAACTATTTGTTAATGTTGCCAAAATAAATATCTTGGAAGAAACGATGACAGACTAGGAACCTGACTGCTTCCTCAAAATAAGGAAAATGGTAAAAAAGGAAGAAAATATTTTGTGACGACAGATTATATTTGAATATGGTAATTCCAATCTTATGAGAAGGGTACGATTTTTTTTAACTTTTAATTTTTTTCCATGATGCATGTAGTTACAATAGTTTGTTTTTGATTATAAATTCATCACCAGTGTGCTTCGTCTTATACGGTTGGTAAAATTTACTGCACACATCACATATTTCACAAGTTGATATCGTACAATTCAAATTCTATGTTATGCATGGATTCTTATCATTTAGGCTATCCTTAACTCATATCTCCTTATGCATGGATTCTTATCAGTTGGGCTATTCTTAACTTGTATCTCGTCATCTGCAATTTTTCAGAACTCAATTCATGAGGCCCTTATTAGGAGTTTTCAGCTCGCATTTTCTCTAAGAAGCATTGCACTTGGAGGAGGAGGTAAGCTTTTCAAATTATACTTGGCATCTAGCGTAAACACAGCTAATCTGTTATCTTTCATAAAAATATGATGACCTGTCAGCTTTACACAGAATATTGCCATTACGGTATATGTTTTTATATAATTTCGAAATAATCTATCATTCTTCTTGTGGGACCTTTTCAGTCTCGAGATTAATAAGTTAATATCAAATCGAGTTTTGAAATCTTGAACCTATATATATCCATATCAACATTGGGAGTATCAGCTGGTTTGGTAGCTAGTAGTAGATAAGGGAGGAGTAACCACATTGGATTACCATGCCAGGCATACTGCAAGATTTTAAACTTGTATCTAAGATGTCTCAGTTATAATCTGCCTGTGACAGTGACCTGATTCATGTATGATAATATTATTGTTTTTGATTTTGAGACAAATAATGAATGGAATTAACATTGATTGGTCGTTTGAAATTGGCTGAGAGGTTATTAGTGCCTTACCAATGTAGCTATTGCGCAATAGGAATTACTGCCATGAGGGCTATCAAACAAATAGGCTGCTTTTTAGGATCTCATGTTCAGCATGAAATTTGGCTCAATTAGTAAATGAACCAAACATGAGCCAAGATCTTCATCTCTAAATATGAACAATCCAAGTACGAGCTATGGTTAGCTTGCTCATGTTCGGCTTGATATAGCTCAAAATATTATTTCATTAATTAAAATATTGTAAACATAATATATATTATCTGAACTTTATTTGTTAAAAAAAAAAAGAGCTGGTGCAAAAAGGAAGGATGAATTTTGGCTATAGATCTCAATCTATGAGTATAATGATAACATTGTTAATAATCATTATAGCCATTAGATGGTGAAGTAATGGCCCTGATCAACTAGCTTTAGTATATATATTGATGACTTACGTAATTTAGTAATGGCCCTGATCTTGACATGTAAGTCATATTTCATCCACATTGGTTTGCTTCGTGGAGTAAAACCTGGTAAATTGAAATTTAGGAACATTCTGTCTCTTGACTTGAAATCTGAAGTCAGCCCTTTAAAACGTAATCATATGGTAAAGACAATTTTGGGCAGGAGAATGTTTGTCATGAAACCTAGATGACTTAGCGTGTAGGGAAACCATCTTATTGATTACATGGTATAAGCTCATCAAACCCAGGAGTAAATATAATTCTCCAGCCATTAAAGGTGACTAAATAGGTAGGACAAACTTTGAATATAGGGAGTTGTATTAAGCTTTAAGGTGCCAATATACTAAAAGACCCAAATATGAGTACAAATCCACACTATTTGCAATCAGTAAGTTAAATGTTGCCAATAGCTGGTATCTTGGTTGGCACCCATCTCTCCAAGTGGGAGTCTCAGGTTCAAACCTGAGAGGTGGTGAAAAACCACCATATTCTTCAGAAAAAAAGAAAAAAGTTAAATGTCAAGAATGCTTCAGATATCCTTAACTGCACCGACAGATTTTTGGTTGCATTCTGATCCATGCATTATATTGATTTAAACACTGCACTGTGCTTGTTCAACATATGAATGAGTAATTATAAATTGTGTTGGTATGTCTAAATTGTCACTTATACTGGTTTTTGGATAGTTAGATCCTCTGAGGAGCATCTTCTTTCCTGCTTTAAAATGTTGAGAGGTGGCAAGTCTATGCTGTATAGGGCAGTGAAGTTGTTTTGGTCATTTTTCAATTGTAGATACTTTCAACAGTTTCTATGTTAAGAAAACTTCATGATTATCATATAACAACTTATGTTTTATGCATTCTGTAATAAACAAAATTGGAGATGCTGATTTTTTTTTTTTCTTATTTGTAGGTTCGCTGCCGCCATCACGCCGCCGCTCCCTATTTATGCTGGCAACAGCTATGATTGTGTTTTCTTCAAAAGCATTCAATGTACAGCCTCTAATTCCACTTATTAAGTCATCGCTGAATGAGAAAACGGTATGCAACTCAATGCTTATGGTCTTGTTAGAGTCAACTTTGTTTATTTCATGCATTAAGAACATCTTGAGAGGCCAGAACGCCTGTATTGGGCATTGTAGGACCTGATGCAACCATCTTCACAGAGATTGCCGCACAACCAGCATAGAGTTTCAGTATATTGTTTAGGACGATCTCTGCATGTAACTTTTATTTGGTCGCCTATAAGTGTCGATCTATCTTGAGTTTTCTTGTAGTATTTTATATTACCATTGTCTTCTAAGCAATTCAGTTACCTATATCATGTCAAAGCGCATTGCCTGATCCCATAACATCAGTTTCTTGGTTATATACCTGTTGCATGTGTTCCCATAACAACCATCATGAACAACTTTGTTCCATTTGAGCTTGAGTTCATTGTTTCATCTAATAATAACTAGCAAAAGTCCAACAACTTACAGTATCATGGCCGATGAAATAATTTTCTTCTAGAATTCTGACTCTATATATCACAAGCTGAAGTTGCAAAAAGAATAAGATCATTTTTTTCTCTAAACATAGTTATAACCTTTATAAATTGTGTTCCTCATTCTAGGCTGATCCATTTCTTCAATTGGTCGAAGATTCCAAGCTGCAGGCCGTGAACACTGCATCTGATCACCTGATGAAAGTTTGTGGGGGAAAAGAGGATGACACGAGTGCCTTAATCTCTCTTTCAGCTGTACAACTAACAGAAAACCAGTCAAAGGAATCCATGGTTTCTGTAATTCTGAACAGCTTGGGAGACTCATTAGATGTAAATTCTATAAATTCACTAAGCATCATTTTTTCCCTGCATGTGTTGAAAAATAGTTGATTGTGCCATCTGCATCCTTATTGTCTTATGCGCATCTTTCAGACAGAATTACCTGCCATAAGAAAGCAACTTCTTAGTGACTTCTTGCCTGAAGACGTGTGCCCATTGAGGGCTCAGTTTGTGGAAACTTCTGTACAGGTCCCACCATTTGGCTCTAAACAGGACAACTCTCAAGAGGAGGTGCTTAATATTTACTGTTCTAAATGACTGATTGGGAGTTCCATGACCTAGAATTTGCCAATTTTATTTTACAGGTCGTGCCTCCAACCAGCTTAATTGATATCGACATCTTTACTGAAACATTTGAAGGTCTGGTAGACCCCAGTCAGCTTCCTACCAGCACATCCAATCTTCTAAGCGTCAATCAACTTCTGGATACAGTATGCTTGCAATTCACTTGTTTCTTTCATACTTTTTTTTTCATACATTAAAAGAAATTAGAAAATGAATACATACTCTTGCTTCTCTGTCAAATTCTTAATAGCTGATGTACTTGCATTTTGTGGTTGCTGAATCTTTACAAATACCCTTCTCGTTCCATTATTCTGAACAAATGGGTCTCAGTCACTGAATGTCATAAGAGATGCTGTAACTTCATAACTAATATTCATTCGGATAAAATTGAGTGAAAATTTGTAAAGCTTGGTTTTTCAGGGTGTTGTTACACATCTTATATGGTGATCAACAATGACTCTTCAAGTGAAAATTGAGCAGTTTTGAGAGGTGAATGCTTGAATTGACAGTTGCATGCTTTCTACAGTAACATACCATCAGTAAAGAAAATGTTTCAGGATTCCATGCTCTTGGAGGTTCCAAAGGTCAAGTTTAAGTAACATCAGAGGTAGCCTTTGATAGGTATCTTTGGTGAATGAGTATCCATAAAACCGAGCCAAATAGTTCGACTGAGGTTGGACAATTATGGCATTAAATATTAGCTAAGTTCTAAAAAATGATCCGCATTAAATAGTTAAGTTCTCAAATGTTGAGTTAAAAAAATCTTCACTAATGTATATGGGGACATTGAATTAATGTGCATATATACCTTATGTTTTGTTTATGAAATGTGCTAATCAATGACGTGTATGTTTTATCCAATTTCTTTTCCTCCATAAATTATTAGTTTAAAAAGGGTTCACTAAATTAATTAAATGTCAGTTTTCTTGCACAAATATGTTGCTATGAACATCCTGAGCTCTTCCATCTCCATGTTATAGGCAATGCCCAGTTAAACAGGTAGGAAATACCAGAGGAAATCTGTCAAGGGATTTTGTACTACCAGTGGTATGAGGGGATTCTGGCAAGTGGCTGCTGTCATGCCCTCTATACCCCTTTTTGATTTAAAAATATTTTAAAAGAAAGGTTAAATAGTTGTCATGCCCTCTATGCCAAATGCGATACTGGCCTGATACATATGTGTCTTAGATTGGCAAGGACAGGCACTTGAAACCCATTATTTGTACCTAGGAGACCTTTTCTGAGTAATATGATTGCTTTTAATCATTTATGTGCTTCAATAAGTGAACTTGCGCAGGCTTTGGAGAGTTCATGGCAAGTTGGAAGATTTTCAGTGTCAACCACCCCTGATGTACCATTTAAAGAAATGGCCGGTCACTGTGAGGCTCTTCTGATGGGAAAACAACAGAAGATGTCTGTTTTTCTGAGTCCCCAGCAAAAACAGGAAACATTATTCCCTGATCTTTTACAAGATCAAGGCGACATGAAAGAGTCATCATATTTGTATATGGACCAATTTCAAAAGGTATAATAATTATCTCATAGGCTACAAGTATGGGTATATAAGCATCTCTATGGTCATGATTTAACAGTAATCCTTTTTTTACCCCTTGTTTTCCAACTGTGATTAATTATATCTGCTTAAATAAAATGTCAATTATATATATATATATATATATATTTAAAAAAATTCAAGTAAATGTGCACTTTGCAACCTCACAAAGCTTCCCGTTACTGCTTGCAATTTCATCTTTTTATGCAAAGCTAAAGAAAAATCTTTTTACTTTCCATCTTTTTAAAAATTTTGCACTTCTGTTGCTTCTGCTCTTTGAAAACTATGGTTATTCCTCTTCTTTGGAATATACTACATATAGCTATAGAAATATGTTGTTTTCTTGTATACTTATCTGCAAGTTACAAAAACACATGCATATGTGCGCATGCACAAACAGACGAGAAACTCTTAGAAATTTCTCTTCTTGGAACTTCAAGAACGGAAAAGAAAACTCTCTCTCTCTCTCTCTCTCTCTCTCTCTCTCTATATATATATATATATATATATATATATATATGGAGCAAATCAAAGGGAATCTATCGTTCTTGATTATCATTCTACTTTTACTTTGAATTATTTTGTTTTTCAGCCGGCTAACTACTCTCACATCTCTGTAATGCAGACCAACAATCCTTTCCTAGATCAGAACTTAGGTGCATACCCACAGAATATGTCTGGTGGAAATAACATTCTGTTGCAAAATGATTTGCATTACCATCCCCAGTTCGTCAGGCTCCCAGCTTCAAGCCCATTCGACAACTTCCGAAGGGCTGCTGGTTGTTAAAATGGTGATGCAGAAGGCAGCTAGGAGTCTTGAGCTTCTTGCGGATATATTTTTATGTAAAGTTATTATTGAGCTAAAGCTTGAAGATTTCTTGGTTAGGTGCTTGGTGGCTCCTGCACTCAAGGTAGAGAATAGCAGGTCTTTTTGTATTCATGGTCGTCGTATAGGTATTAAATTTCATTTATCATTTATTACATACATAGTTCAGACCGGGAAATCCCAATTAACATGGGTCCGGTGAAGGAAAGTTCCAAATGGCAATCGTGTACCTCCATTGATTCGTTGGATTGATGCTCCAAATATCCATGCTAAGGGTGTATATTGTATTTTGAGAAAATAAAGCTTCTATTTTGTACACATTTCAGGAAGATAAATCCTTTTGTGGAAAGTACAGCGGCCAGTTGTTGTTGGAGCCTCTTGTCACCCTTTTCTGTTTGTTTTTTCCCCTCCAAGACTAGTTGTCAGCTTCCAGATATCCTTCTTTAGGTTTGCAATCTGCTGCACTGACGTTTGACATTTGGTTCTTGAACTCCCTTTCCAGTAGCACAAGGACACCCAAGATTCTAAAGCCAGCACCAAACATATGGAGGCTCTTTTTCTTATCTGTGGTGGAACCCTAGAGAGTTAGGTGCTTTATTTTTCGGTTATTCAAGCAGTAAGGAAATCTAGAAAAGGCTTAACTGGTTCGAGTGCGACCTAGACCAGCTAACAAGGCTGACATGAGCCATTGAGTTATCGATATACTAAAAATTATATATCCAATAGGTGATTTTTATTCAACAAAAGCTATCCCATCAAACCTTTCTCTTAAATACTCATGCCTTAACTTATTCCTTTAAGCCCGTAGTGGTCCCGAAAGAAGTGCCACCATCAGCCAGGGGCAATCACCTGATTGTTGATGATTGAAGGTTTCCCAAAAAACGCATAAAAAGAGATCAATTTATTTATTCATTTAAATGGAGTGATGAGTAATAGTCTAGAGGGGGTCTAGTATTGTGTAGTCTCAACCCAAAAGGTGTTAGGGATTAACCATAAAATTACATTTGACAAGTTAATGGAGAAGCTGCATGGTGTTTTGAAGCTGAGCTTCCATCCAAAAAGTGAGCAAGATTATATTTCAATTTTTGGTTGTATATCATCATCTTATGAATTATATATCATTCCTAATAGAGGAGATCAAGTTTAGCACTTACATAAGCTAGGTTAATAGTAATGAAGTTGTATGTTGAGGGAAAGACTATTCCAATAAATTCACGGATGGATGATGCTTCAACAATAAATGAAACTCCAACAACATATGAAGCTCAAAAGAATATGCTTATGGTCAATCAATAATCATTTCATACAAATGGCCATGTCCAACTATTCATGGAAAGAGCTGACCATCCAGATACCAATCATCACTTTCTATCATGAGTTAGACATTCATGGGCATACTGGGGTCTTCTATTTAACATTCATCATCCCTTACATCATAATCTATCTTTTTTTTAGAGTTTCTCCCATGAAGGTAGTGGTGTGCAACTCAATCACATGTCTCATGAGGAGATAATTGCCCATGATCCTGATATAAACTTATTGGATAGTTTTGCTCTTATGTTAGCATTGATATGGATGCAAGCAAGTTTGTTCCTTAAAGGGGTACATTGTCAGATCTGTTAATTAGTAATGCTTAGGTATTTTATGATGGGATAGAAAGAGAGTTTGTCTATTGACTAACTTACTTATATTCTCTTACTTTAATTAAAGCAATTGAATAGATGAATCAAATTCTTATGTTATCATTTACTATAAAGGTTTCGTTCTTTAGTAAAAAAGTTTTATAAAAAGTTGATCAATTTTTTTATTGACCAACTTATCCACGTTCTTTTGCTTGGATCAAAAAAGTCAAAGAATAAGTTGCATTCCCAAATTATTATTTACCTGTCAAATTAGGGGTAGGATTTAACCATCCGAAAGATGTCTAAATTAGTTTCCTACGGACTTGATAAAATATTTTTTTTATCTTCCTCAAATATCCTAGTACGATCATGATTCTTCCTTCAATTAATACTCTTTGATTCTTGCTTTCATCTATTTTTTACTCTCGATGCATTTTAGGAAGAAAAAATAAGAAGACAACATTTATGAAAAATTTTATAATTAAAATAAAAATATCTTCCTCTAATGGTATCTATATTTTTATAAAGAAATATGATATTATTATTTCATTAGTAAGTAGTAACTATGAAAATTTATTTTTATTTAAAAAATAAAATTTATATATGATTAATGTATATATCGAAAGTATGACAGAAAATATAGCTTGGTAAGAAAAAATTGAGCTTCAATCACAGAAAAATAGTATATAATCATATGCAAATTAGGTCTAGTAGTATAAAGGGTATTATAGAAAGATGAATATATTTTAGCAATTTATCCGAAAAAGTTATAATATAAAAGAGTATGAGAACAAATACCAAAATCACTTTTCAATACATAAAAGAACATGGGTAAATTATTTTCTCATTTAAGTGTTGCCTAGGTTAGTTTTCCATCAGCTAGATAATTTGTCTTTTTTTTATTCCTAAAATGAAATAGTATGAGTCTAAAATCATGGCCCGAGTATGAAATTAGGTCGGGTTAGGTTCAAGAATGCCTCAACCTATCCTAACCTATTTGCATCTCTAGATTTCTCCTCTATTTTCTGAAGAATTTGGACTACACAATATTCACCATTCTCATAGTAAAGATTTTTATGGAAGCATATATCTCAAATTTGTTTCTTTGATTTAAAATAAAGAGAATTCTATTTTAGTTAGCCTTTTTGATTTCATATAAACCAAATGTTAATTTTTCACTTTTCCTTGAGATGACGATAATAAATCAAGCACTATTACAATGAAATATTGAAATAGAAATCTAAAACTTGAAAGGAAAAATATATTTTTAAATGATTTTTTATTGGATAGGTGTGGACCTGTGACCTAAGCTAGTCTCAACTTGATTTATGTTTGAAAACTAGTGGGTTTGTTAGGTTCAAATATTAGTCCTGATCTAAATTTTGAGACAAATTCAAAACTTATATCTTTCAGCCTGACTTGAACTGACTATGGAAGTTAAAGTTGTCAATGTATGACTTAAATGCCCAAAACATATGGTGAAAAATCTCATACTACAGATTATTGTAATTGAAATTCATCCTGTTTGCCTTCTAAATGCTGTTGTTAGATATGCCCACATAGCAAGCATCTAATTAGAAAACAATCTATAAGACTCATCTTATCCACCAAATATTCTATCTATTACTTTTGCTTACCATGACATAACTTTTGTATGATAGCTTATATAATAACCAGCTCCTTGTTTATTCAACAATGACTATGACGGTGATTGATGGATCTCCTCGCACAGTCCAACTAATAGTGGTCTAATGACATCTTAAGATAAACACACATATGAGGATCATTATAGCCTCTATCTCTCACAACGTATAATTTTTTCTCTTACATATGCTAAGTCTTCTTATACATCAATCCAAGTAATTCTATGACTTATATAGTCTAGTATGTTGGTTGTAAATCCACCAAGCGCACTCCTAATGCTTTCTTAGTGAGTAAAACTTGAGAGCTATCTTTAGTGAGTAAATCTTGATAGCCATCTTTACATTATCATTGTGGCAAATAACAAGCTTTTGTAGAACTCTCAATTCATATACTTCATAATCCTTGACTCCTATGGAACATTAATAACCTCCTAACCATAGCAAATATTATAAATAACAGTTAGGATTTTTGATTTGAGAATTTGATTCCTTTTTCAAGGGAAGCATATTCCATTCAATTTATGGATGGACGTTACTCTCGAAAGAAGAGGATAAGCACTCCTCTCATGTCCCAAATTAATATAACACACCCAAATTATAAAATCACATCATTAATCATAATCTATATCACTAAAAGTATTTCAAAACTAAAAGTTATATATTTTAGTAACCTTTAACCTATAAAAAAAAAAGCATATAAAAAAATATCGATCATCACCACCACATGGACACACCGCCACCATTCATTACTTTTTTTTTCATAAAATTTAAGCTAAAAACTTGTAACAATCAAAACATATAAACTCGAATGTTTTGAGGCATACAAGAACCATGATCATATTTACCCGAGCATTGAAGATGGTATGTGAGTCATCTTTACTTCAAGATAAGGAGTCATCGCTCCATACTAACATATGAAGACATTGCAATGGTGATCTTCATCACCACTGTACTGTACTGAAAGAAGCTAATAAAATAATAATAATAATAATAATAATAATAATAATAAGTTTGAAAAACTAAAAACACAATCCGAGAACCGTCGACGAGGAAAAACCATGAAGAAAAATCCTGAAGAGCCCCCCCCCAAGTTAGTCCCTAATCTTGCACAGAAGAGGAGTGAAGAGAGTACTGGAGGAGTCCTTCTTACAGAAGCCCGAGGGAGAGGAAGAGGCGCAGTCGGCGAAGAGACGGAGGCAGGCGTCGAGGCCAAGACTCTGGAACGGGCCCTCGTCCCGGTCGAGGGCGTCGACGACTCACTGGAAGAAAGCCGGGTCGCAAGGGAGCGCGAGACCGCCGGCCGGCTGGAAGCCGTACTCCTCCGCCGCCCGGTCCAGCAGCGACGCCAAGACCGGCAGTTTCAAGAACCGGGTCGGGATCACGAACCGCTGCCGCTCCGGCCCCACGTACACCGCCAGGAACCCGTGCCGCACCGGCCGCTTCGAGTCCGAGGCGACGTCCCACCTCGCCAAAGAGGAGCCACCGACGCCGCCGCCGCCGCCGCCGCCGCGGTGGTTGACACACCGGCAACGATAGATGATCCGCTTCAGCTGCACCATCTGCCGCATCTTCTTCGCCATGGGCGTCGCCTGATGCTTAGAAAAAAAAAAAAAAAAAAAGAAAGGAAAGAAGACGCGGAAAACGATCGAACGAACGAACCAACCCTCCGGTAAACCGAGTTGGAGTACGTCGAGCGAGCGAGTATTAAATATTAATAAAGCAATTATTATATAAAAATACATTTAACGTGTTTATTTCGCACCGTGTCGGTCTAAGATACGCTGACCTTCGGTCCGTCGCATCTTAATTGCTTACGTCTATCCAGGAGGGAGAATGTCTTTGACTTTCAAGGATGGATTCCTTTCTTAATTTTCCATGCCATGATATCAGCCACATTTACAGCATGCTAATCATCATCATGCTAATGTTCCTTAATTATAGAATAACTGGTGATCCAATATTAGATATTTTAATAATCAAAGATCAACTATCATGATAAATCACTATGCTATACATAGCATAGAAATGAAAGATCATCATACATATAATACCAATAATACTCTTAAAAACTTATTTGCATAATATATTATAATATTAGCTATATATTAATATAATAATATTAAAATAATTTTATTATTAAATATTATAATATAAAGGTAAAATTGACTATATTCGAATGTAGCCAAGTTTAAGATTCAGTCACCTTTTCCATCCTTAGATCCATAAGGATCTTCGAGCCACCCTACCTCTTATAATATATAATATATTAATATTATGTCATTATAATAAATAATAATATGATTATAGTTAATATATAATAGTAATATATAATAATATGTAATAATATATTATTATATATCTTATATTATTATAATATAGATGAGAGAGAATGATATAGGGATAAAATTATCTTAATATTTTGGTGGACATTACCATCATCACGATGGTTCAACATTTTTATCCTCTCAGATAAATTAAGCTCTTGTATAGTGATTCCAATTCCATAATAATCCTACTGTCAAAATGGAGATAGCAAACATGATGATCTTATCACCATTCCAAAATCATTGGTGATGCTACACAAATCATCCCATACCAAATAGCCCCTATAGCCTTTTTGATAATTAAAAAAAATATTGGTGACAAGATAATGAATTGCATGCGTACAAGCACATCCATGTCATGAAATAAAAAAAAAAGAGGAAGATAACTATTTAACAATAAAAATTCGGTATAGTTAATATCCAATGAATCGGATTTTAACATTTAGCCTCTATAGACTAACCACATAATGTTTACCCTCTATACACATAGTTGTTTTCTTACTACACATGATAAATATAAATATACATAATTATTGTATAGCCTTATTTTTTTTACTGCACACGATAAATACAAGTATACACAATTATTGTATAGCAAAAAGGATCAAAAATTAAAGAAACTTAACGTTATGAATTGAATATTAAATGGCCGATCAACCAAGGCTAAATATTAAAGTCCAATCCACTTAAGAGTCGAACATCAATTAAACCCAAAAATTTTTCATCTTTGCCTCATTTGAATCTTTTGTCATGGACACCATATCATCCATCTTTCTTTTAAGAAAACAAGACGCCATCATTTTGCTCCTCGACCACTTTGAATGGAAGAGATTGAGAAAGCATTGATATTTCCTATTTAGTATATCCACATATAGCATACTTGCTTCCATCTAATTGCAGTCAAACTCTTCCTAGATTCTCTTTTATAAAGCAAAGATTTCACGATTGTCTATATTTAGGTATCAATCTAATCATCAGTTTGTTAAGATTAACAGGCTCTTTCTATATCGATGTCACTAGTTAGACATCGGTAGATATAGTGTATTTATTTCTAAATTAAAAAATATATATATTAAAGGTGTAGTAAGGCATGCCATAATTTAAAAGGCTCCTTGAATTATTCCAATCAATTTAAATTAGGCAAGTCACTTACTTATACAATGTAATAGATTCCCACAACACCAGCTATCACAATCCTTGACCGGTGGTCAACTCTAGCTACTGTTATCCGCAAAGCAAGCAGGACATAATATATCTTAATTTTTATCCTAATATTATATATTCTAACTCAAAAAATAATAATAAAAAAATTAAAAAATTAAAATTAAAATTAAAAAATATAATAAATTAATTATCATATTTTGTTATCATAAATCAAATGTAATAATTTTTTATTTCTAAAAATCTGATAATTAAATATAAAATTATTAAAAATATAAAATTTTAATAATATTATATTATCATGAATCAAATATGATCTAAAGTTATTAGGGTATTCTCTTTAAATAAATCTCATATGATCAGTTATTGAATGATTAATCCAAACTTTTCTTGTTGACCAATGCGTTAATGGCCATAAGTAAATATTTGAGCTTAACTGGCTTGCTCAATAATGATTGAAAAGATTTGGCTCTTACCTCACAATATAATTCAATCATTGATGCAGCTCATCTCATAATTAAATTTAGATGACCATACAACTTGTCATTAGATGACTGATTTAATTATTTTATATTCTCAATTAATCATAATTTAGTTGATTTTTAATACTTGTATATTTATGGCCATTCATAATTATTTTTAATAGTCTCAATTAATCATAACTATTTTTAATACTTGTATTAACTATTACAAGTTAATACTTTTAAGTTTTTAATTAAAATGCTTGCTTGTGGTGGGCATATCATTGTCCGGCTCCAGCCAAGATTATATTACAAATATTCAGATGAAATGGACAGCCCCGGTCAGGGGACAACAGCCGTATGTCTTTCTGCTACCTTCCAACTAGCTTGAAAGATTTATACGGCCCGAATACCTTTTTAAATGAATAATGAATAGTAATTATTAGATTAATTTAATGGCTAAAGTTAAACGGGTGGGACTGCCAATTTTTGATGGAAAAAGATAAAGAAATGGCTAAAGTTAGTAGCCCTTTGATTCTCTATCCCCATCTCTCCTCTTTTCCTTTTTTTTTTTTTTTTTTTTTTTTCAATCAAGGCAGAGGTAACCAGCAACATACTCCACCTAAATTTTATCCAATTAAATTTAATTATGTAAAAAAGATATTTGTATTGAATTTTTTTAATAATTTTGGAAATGGATGAAAGAGAGGATAGATGTTTTTGCAAGTAGGATAGCCACATAATTTATTTATTTAATGGGTCAAACCAGATTAAATAAATTTTCAATAGATTAAATTGGTTTAAAGTAGAATAAGAAGTTTGGTTAAATAGTTTAAGAAAGATTTAAACAGGTTAAATAATTTTTGAATGGATCAAATAGGTTGGACCATAATCCAACCTAATTATTAAATGGTTAAAAAAAGGCTACAATGGATTAGATGGTTAAAGTTAAGTTTGAGCCGATTTAAACAGTTTTTTATTTAATATAAATAGTTTTGAATGATAAATAGGTTAATCTATCGTTTTGAAAAAGAAAAATAAGGCTTCGTCTAAAAAATAAGCTATAGGATGCCTTGGATAGGTGTAAGACTTTTTTTTATAATACTTTTGATTGTAAATAAATGATGTCATATATAAATAGAAATTTATAGGCACAAAGGACTGGCATGAGAAGCTTTCAGTGGATAAATTAAGGTCTCAACTTTTAGATTTTTTTTTTTTAAAAAATATTTTATCTATTATTGTTTCAAATGTCATGTCATGGTTCAAAAAAAAAGCCACAAAACTAATGCAAAGACGTCATAAATAAAGCTTCCAGGACTGTTCATTATGAGCGTGGATATAAAAAATATCATGAATGAAGGAATGCTTTCTTGAAATCCTGCTCATCTATTCTAAGTGGTAGCCATATTTTGACTGCTTGATCATCTGGGACTTTGTTAGGAGATGGATTCTAGCATCTTCATATAATGGAAATGAGTTTG
Source organism: Metroxylon sagu (assembly GCA_017589505.3). NCBI lineage: Eukaryota > Viridiplantae > Streptophyta > Magnoliopsida > Arecales > Arecaceae > Metroxylon > Metroxylon sagu. Next base: position 660,222 of record JACVBY030000627.1, read on the forward strand.
GATCCTCTTGACTCACCAGAGAAGATGCAACAAATGATTGGGTAAGGCAAGACTTAAAGTTCTAAACTGCGTATTGCCCTTTAGTATATGGATAAGGATAAAATTTAGGCATGATACAGTGTACTGTATGCATGCCTATCAATTTTGTTTCTTTCTTAATTTTTTTTTTTTTTCTTTCTACCATCGGTGTTTACATGGAAGTTAAAATGGTACTGAAAAAGAAAAAGATAAAGAAAAATAGACGGAATTGATGGGCATACACACATCACACCTAAGTTTCGTGCTACAAACAAGTGATAATTTTAATTGGTAATGTCATGCCCAAACCTAATCTCCGATCCAGGGTGCATCATTTCTGTTCAAATTATAATTTGATAAGATATAAATAAAAAGAAGATTATGCAAAGTGCTTAAGAATTAATGATTTATCTGGTTATAATATGAGGTGGTGCAGCAATTTATATAATCAAAGAAATTTACATGGTTAAAGTTGAATTTCATAATGGTACTAAAAATGAAGAATTTCTTTTAATTGATATGGAATATTTGACTCCTCCTTTTTTTTTTTTTTCTTTTTCATTTTCGTGAGAAGTATAGACTTTATTGCTTACCTAGTAATGCCTAAATTCCTTATTTGCTTGATTCAAATCTTTGAGTGGTTTTAGTGTTGACGTTTTTTTCATTTATTATTATTATTATTATTATTATTATTATTATTATTATTATTTGGTGAGATTCTTCTTCTTTATTAATAATAGAAAACTTTGAAAGATTCCCTTAATATGGGCTGATTGAGTTGAAATGAATCATATATGAAAGGATTGAACCAAACAATTTAGGCGAGAAAACATAGGGAATATATTTAGAATCAAATAATGTTAAATTGATGACAATCGAAAGAATTTCATAAACCAAATTAGAAACAAACATAGGCATCTGGAAATTATTCAAATTAGGTGAGCAAATATTTGGAATATGGAATGATTCTAAAGTTCCTGAAGTCAGTAACATTTAAAATATTCCAAATAGTATGATTTTTTTGAAATCAAATTAGGATAAACCGGGATCAAGTAGAGAATTCATCCCTTGAATTGGATCTCTCATTTCTCCTTAATTAAATTCTGAATACATAAGTTGTTCCTTTTTTTTTTTTTTTCCTCTCATTAAACATTCATTGCACTTGCTTGAATCTTTTTCCTGTAATTAAACCGGGTTCCTTTTCTTCAGAAAATTGCACCTGGATTCCACATTTTCGAAAATGCTATGAGACTCAACTTAGTAATTAAATTATATTTCATGTCACTGTTACTCTTTTTTTTTTCTTTCTTTCTTTTTTTCAATTTCTAACAATAGAACTATATATATGATCTTTACTGTTACTTCTCATTTTTCAGAACAAAAAAAATAGTAAAATATATCTGACAAGTAAAATTAATAAAAAATTAAACCAATGATCATTGATGTATTTTTGGCCAACCTGAGAGGGCCTTCTCCGAGAAGACCTCAAACTTTTCGTCATTGATGTTTTTTCTCACTCGAAGGCATTGGAGTAGGTTGGCATCGCTAGTTCTCAAAGAAAAACGACAATGCCGGCGTAATTAAATTGGATACGAAGCCGGAAACTACTGATAATGCTGGGCCTTGGCCAAGTCTTTTAGCAGTGGCGTATTCCAATTCCTAGGCTGGAGACATAGTCATTGCTCTTTGGATTGCAAAAGAACTGAGAGAGTTAAATTGCCAGCAGTGATTTTCTTCGCCTTGTCTTGGGTGATTCCAAGGTAGCTATTCGGATCTTATTGCCTTCCAAACGGCGGCAGCTAAGCTGCATATATTGTCCATATATGTGTGCTGTGCTATTCGTGGATTGCAACCTCTGTTTTCCAGCTGAAAGCTGGCTGGCCGATGATGGATAAGATAGTGAAGTGATGGAGATTGATCATCCTTCCAACGACAAAACATATGCTTTTTGGCCTTCAAACTTTCACTCAATACCCATTCCAATCCTCGAACTTTCAATTGTTTCTATTTACTCTTTTATAATATTTTAAGAATATTGTATTCTTGACGCCGTCAATTAAAATCATCTTAATGAGAATATATGTGCTATCTTTTATCCAACATGAAAAGTTATTATGAGCTTAAGTATCAGTTCATGTGTTCGCATTAGGATGATATATTAGATATTTAATCAATTTTAACTGGCCTAGATGTCTGATAAACTAAACTATACCAGCTGAAAGTTTAACTATCAAAACTATATATTAGCCTAATTAAAAAAAAAAAAAAACCTCAACCCTTTTTATTTTAATGTATACAGACACATATTTAAGAAAATAAAAGCTACACAGCTTCATATAGCATGAGTGCAAAATGTAACTTCTATTCCATTTCCTTTCTTCTTATGCTTTTTTAATCCAATCGAGCGAAGTTGAAAGAGAAAGAAGAATAAGAAGAAAAGGAGAAAAGAAGAAATAAATAAAAATAAAAAGAAAGAAAATAAAGAAAAAAATAGAGGAGAGAGACGAGGGAATTAGTATAAATTGGTATCAATTTTTCTTTAGCAACAAAAGAAGATATAGCAGTTAATTAAACTACACACACTCTAAAGCTAGTTTAATTTAGTTAACTAAATTATTGCTCGCATTTCAACTATATGCAAACCGCACAAACTTAATAATTCAATTTCTTAGTTTGCTAGCAATTTAAAGTAAGGTTAAAATACTTGCAAAGCTGTAGGAAAAGGTTATTTAATTCATCATGTTTAGAGAAATTAAAATGCATGAGTTTATCTTTTTTTAATTTTATTTTTTAGTATTTGTTTACATAACACACAAGAATAGCATCTTTGGCACAAAAGCTAGCCTTGCTAGCTAACTTCTTTTTGCAGTTGATTAATTTCTTATCAAACTAAAAAGATTATGTTTAGATGCTTTAATATGCTTTAATTTTAGTTTAAAACAGAAGAAAAATATTTTAGGCTGTTTGTTTAAGAGAGTTGAAAATGTCAATACATTCAATAATATATCGTTTGATCTTTTCCTCTTGCCTGCCTTCTTTTACAATTTTTTTTTTTTTAACCCCTTCCCTCTGCTTTCTCCGTCTTTCACACACTAATTCCAGAAGAAAGACTCCAAAGAAACACTTTGGAATCGATAATGCATTGATCTTCCGGTTGGCCCAACCAAGACTAGAGGACAAGTTAGACACCACCAAAATGAGTAGACCTCCACGAAGTTCATTTTCAACTTAAAAATAGTTAGCCATGGCTCTGTCCAACTGATCTAGTTATTCGCTTGTGCTGTTAAATAGGAAAGACTGAGGTGGTAGCAATGCACATAGAGTCCCTCTCCCTCTCTTCCATTACATTTGCTTCAATTGAAGTTGATCAAATAATGGCGGGTTACTTGGCTAGGCCTCCAAAATTGCCAGTGTTATTCTCCTTCTCCTCCTTCAAGGGGAAGAAGGATGTCTGGTGGGGGAAGTTGAAAGACTCGTTGCTGGAAGAAGAAGAAGAAGAAGAAGAAGAAGAAGAAGACATGGTGGTGCGGAAGGGGTTCATGGCGGTGTACGTGGGGGCCGAGATGAGGAGATTTGTCATCCCGACCAACTACCTCCGCCTTCCGGCCTTCCAAACGTTGATGGAGAGGGTGGCGGAGGAGTTTGGATACGAGCAGACGGGTGGACTCAGGATTCCATGCGAAGAGGAGGACTTCGAAGAGATCCTTAGAGCCTTGAAGAACTCGGATTCGAGGAGGAAGAAGAAGAAGAAGAAGAAGAACAAGAACAAGAAGAAAAAGAAGAAGGCGAAGAATTCGTTGTTGAGGTCGCAGAGTTGGAACACCTGTAATCTATGTGAGCTTTAACGCGTAAATAAACAAAAGTCCTCCTCGTTCTACCCCAAGGCTTCTCCATTTGTTCTCAGGCATGGAGCCAACCATTCTCGTTAGAGATTTGTCTTCACAAAGTCGCCAGCTTCTGCTGCAGTCTTTTTCTCCTCCTATCTTATTCCGAGTGCAGCATCTGGTATTTGGTTGGCTTCTAGGCTTTGCCTTGCCTTAATGCTTTCTTATACCGTTGTCCTCTTCTCCTCTTCTCTAGTGCTCTTATTTTTAATAAATAATGAGGAAGTTTCTAACTTCTCTATTAGCAGCTGGTTTTCCTAGCTTATTAGAGGAATAAGAGAAGCTTGGTTGGATGGGAGTGGAGGAGTTGAGGAGCATGTCTTGTAATTGATCATGTAATGAACAAAATCTCTCTCAATGACATGGATTTTTCATTGGGTTCACTGTTCTCTTTCATTTTTTTTTCTTTTTTTTTTAAATCTTTTGTGGGTGATTGTAGTATGAAAGTGGTGAAAATAATTGTTACATTTCTAAGCTTTTAGCTGAAAAAATTATGGTAACAATGAATGTTAATATGTTGTTAAGAATTTACTAGCATGTACCGTTGGCTGTATCAAAGGATAAATTGCTCCAAAGATAACATAGGTAGGACTCTTTTCTTTTTTTAAAAAAAAAAAATAGGTTAGATAATGTAGAGGGTTTCTTTGAATAGTAGCCAATGATTATATTATTGGTGATATTATAATTATAGAGTTTTTTTTATTATATTCATATTTCACCATAATTAGAATCCTAAAAGAGTGATTAATAGAGTGAAAGAATACATAAAGGCCTATTTGATTTGTGAGGATGATTTTTTAAAATCAAAATCAAAATTATTGAATTTGATTCTAATTTTTTGTTTGGATAGAATTAGGTTCTAATTTTAATTTCATCTAAAATCAAAATTATATATTAGAATAATTTGCAATCTAGATCCTTCATTTAATATAACAAATTCATTCAAACCATTCAAAAAAAAAGATTGATCATCAAAATAATCTTTAATTATGACCTAACACCCACCCTCCCATCTTTAATTTTCTAACTTGATGCTCTCCTCTTTCTTTTCTCCTTTGATATTCTTCCATGCTCTTTAATCTCTATATTAATATTTCTAATCACTTTTTACTAGAGTCTAATGATTTATTATCGGATCTTCTTGATATTTCCAACAATATATATATATATATATATATATATATATATATATTTAGCTTGATGAGTAATTTGATTTTATAGATATTTTTTATAATTTTTAGTATATTTTTAATATATCCTTTTGAAATAGGGCTTATTCAAGCTTTGAATCCCAATTCTTATATAAATTAAATGGATAAAAGGAATGAATGATTCTAATTTTAATTTTTTTTATTAAATTTAATTTTAATTTCGATTTCAATGGTAAGGCCGCAAAGCTCGCGCCATCAGCCTCTGAGGACGAGAAGCTCCCCGGAGCGCAGTGCCAGTCGCGCTGCTCGGCTCCGCTGGATCCAAGGACACGAACTTAGAAGCCCATATCCAAGCCCATAACGACCAGCGCTTGGTTTGTTTGCAATTTCGAGCTCAAAATCCGCCGGCATCATCGAGGTTAAGTTTCGTCCTGCAGCGTACCTTTTCTTTGAGGCATTCCATCGAGCACCCAGCATGGCTTTTCATAGCTTAGCTTCTCCTCCGACGAGGAGAAGAAGGGCGGTGGCCGAGCAAAGCTATTACAGCGAAGATCCCATCCCGCAGCTTCTTCCTCAACTTCGCCTCGGCCTCCTCTTCTTCCCTTACGACAAGGAAGAGGGTAGCCACTGGAGGGAGGACTAGGAAGTGATGGGATTATAGACACGATGAAGAAGGACGGGCCCCTGTCCATCTTAAGAAGGTGAAGGAATCTCTATTTAGTTCCGTCCATTTCGAGATGCACCAGGAGCCATCTCAGATGGGATTGGAAGTTCTGGCGGAGAAGCTGCTGCTCGGTGCTCGGTCCTATTTCAATGGTAGAAATATTAAGGTAGTAACAACACCCGAGGACTTTGAATACATTCTGTATCCCGGTAGTTTGGGATTGTTCTTCCATACATACGACTTCAGTCTACTCTTTCCCTGTTTATGAACTTATGATATACCTTTTCTTTCGTTATGCGTTGCTTATAACTTAGAATCAATTAATTATGAGCTAGTTCTTTTCCCCTTAAAAAAGACAGCGTTTGCAATTTTGATGAAGTCGTCAAAATTTTCTCCTGTTTATAAAAACTTACACTAGAATGCAATTATACAGTCGCTGAAACAAGTTCCTTTAAATTTCCCTATAATACCAGACAGATGGGCTAGAATTTTTTGAAGGATTGATTGGCCATCTAAATTAAGAATGGTTACCATCTAAATCAACAGTTGTCAATGTTATTAAGAGAAAATAAAGGAAGAAGTCATTAGGAAGTTCTTTTAAAAACAATCATGGACCTTCTCTGATATTTTTACATTGGCTTATCAGTCAATTCTAAATTCCTATACCCTTACCTATAACCTATGCATCTCCTATGCTTCGCTCCAACTTCTAGTTTTATAATGCATCTAACTGAATGCATCTCATCTCTACAACAGTAATCTTGGACCTTCCATATTGCCAGCAGTCTGATTCATGCATCATTCCTGCTACTCATGACTGTCTTATTCAATGCTTTCTTGAGTCTCAAAGCCATGACTTGTGCATTACTAACTACCTCAACTTGTTCTCTCAAAGAAAAATATTTTATGCAAGTTCTTCTTTCATGACTGTATGTCATGACAACTTTGTGTTTACATTATTCATTTAATTCCATAGCCTTCAAAATAGGATCAAGCGGCACATGAATCCAGACAAACTTTTGACCACATTTGCGATCCAATATGTCCCACTTTTTTTCCTTCCCCCCCACCCCCCTTTTTCTTTTTCTTTTTTTTGGTTGGGCAGGGGGCGGGTGGTGTGGAGTTATTGTAGTACTGGTATGCATTTAGATACATGATGATATGCAGTGGTGATAGTCCACTTAATGTTACTGTGGTTATTCGACCCTTGTTGTATGCTTGTTTGTTGCTTTAAGTGATTTGCTATGTGCTTATGCCGTTTGTGTTAGAAAATATGGTGAGTTTTGTTCTGAGAACTATATCTACGGAATCCTTCAACATTTTACTTGTCAAACATCCTCGTAAAAAAGAATTTGCAATAAGAATATGTCCCATGAGACACCAGTGTGGACAAAACCTCTATTGAATCAACAACTTTGAGCATTTTGGAAAATAAGCATCAAGGAATCAAGTTATTTAATCCTTGATACTGTTACTTGCATAAAAAGTCTCCATATTATTGCAACTTACGCACTCTCTTGTCAAAATTAAGAGGAAGAAAAGTAGCAAATCTTTCTTTTTTCCTTCCAAATGGAAGAGAAAAATAGCCCATACCATTAGTCATCTGCACAGTGGTTTCTGATGGTGATGGTACTGGGCCAACTCAGCCTCTGAAGAGCAATAGCAAAACCCTTCCTTATTCTTCACCAACTTCAGTATGCTTTCAAATACCGACACCTCGCATGGGATCCTCAGCACACCTTCCTGTTGGAACCCAAACTCCTCCTCTGCTTCTCTAAGCAGAAGACCAAAGGCCTGATGACTCAAGTATTCTGTTGGGATCACGAACCTCTTCATCTCCTCTCCAACGCAGACTGCAAAGAAACCTTTGGGGATGTCATTAGAGAGTGCTGAATTGTCAGAGAAGGAGACAGTTCTCTTGAGGAAATTGATACTCTTTTTGCTGCTGCTCTTTGGCGCAACTGCAAGCTTCTTCCACTTCTTTAGCATCTGTTGGAGCCTTACTATCTCTGTGATCTTGTTGCTGGGCTTTTTGGAATCCATAAAAGGTTATGTGGTGATTGGAAATCTTGAAGGGGGAGAACCCACCAGGAGTTCCCTCTTCTTTTGGGTTGGTGGAATGAGATGGGATGAGATGTTGCTGAGAACTTGAGAATTTATAGAAGTTGGGAGCCTTTATTGTGTTGTATTTTATCAGCGTTATACATGATAAATATTAGCTATAATAATTTAAGGTAATTTATTATTCATTTAAAATTGTAGATGAATAGGGCTGAGGTTTCAAGCAGTTTGACTCTCTTAGTTTCTGAAATTTTATGGGGGTAAGTTAGTGTGTGCTTCCTATGCAAAATAAAAGATTTAGATAAACTGTCTCCATCATCAAATTGGCAAAATCAGAACCACCCATTGCATGCTATTTTCTTATGTGGTACTTTAGTCTTTCCCCTTTTTAATAGTTGAGCCAATGATTAATATGTTTCAAAAACTCATAACCAAAGATCAGAATATACTGTAGTTCCATCTTGTAGGTGTGATGTTAGTGGAATCAGACTAAGATGGAATTTTCCACACATTATTCAAATGGTAATTGCCGCATCTGTATTGTTATATATATAAAAATCTTATGGAAAAAAGGTATCCCGGTTTTTAACAGAATGGGATGCCCTACATCTCGTCCTATTCCGTCCCGATCTTCAACCCAATCAGGCACCCTGGTACTTCCTTGGAATGCTTTTTTCGTAGAAAAAAAATTATTTGCGAAGCTTTAGTGTTTTATTTGATTTTTAAAGATATCTGAACTTTAAAAGTTATGGTTTTATTATAAATTAAATCTATTTAAAATTATTGTGTCAATGTATTATAACCGAGACAAGAGGAGATGAGATGATCGAAATTGATCCCGAAATCTCTATGGGACGGAATGAGATGGCCGAGATGACTCCCATACTACTAAGACTTGAATCACTATATGTATATTGTTTTATTGATTTAAATAAAACTAGTGATACACCAGTTTCCATTAGTGTTTCAAATCACCACTTATAGTGCAGAGATTTGGAGACCTTAGCTTGTCTTGGTATCTGTTCTTTAATACTTTACATTTTGTTAATATATGCTTATCTTATTTATGTATTTACTATAATCCTTTTTTAATGCAATCTGGGTACTTGTAGAAAGCAGCTGATGGTAAGAAAGGCAAGTTGCATGTGAAGTGCTGATTTACTATTATCATAATTATTAAATAAAACATGCCCTTGATCCATTAAGTTTACGAGAATGTTCATCGACAATTGATTTGGTTTTAAACTTTAAGCGTTCAAGAGCCAACTTGCTTACTTCATTTTCAATTTCCCTACTTTTTTTCCTCTATAGAATTGAGAAAAAGGATTCATATAGCCGACCCCAACTAGTTTGGGATTAGGCTTTGTTATTATTATTGTTTTCCTCTACAATGATATCCTGATTTTAAAAACTAAATCAATTATCTATTTTTGTGTGCGGAGTCTCGCTCTTCCTTTCCCCAATCATGATTTTAAAAAAAACACATGGAAGTTCTATGGTTAGACCTTATGAATGACTTAATTAGGCTCAAAGTATGTATATATATATATTTTGGTAAAAGAGATGACCATAAATTCCTTCAGCATACTAACATAGCTACAACAAATAAAATCAGCTCTTGTGAGCTGAAGCTGAAGGTAGATTCTGCATTTGAAGACAGGTTCTTGGAGCTTGACAACCTCATTTGAGATTGACTGGTTCCTTGATTATAACATATTTTTGAATTAAAAAATGTCTACAATTTTTTATTCACAATTTCAGTTATTTCCCTACAGTAAATCTGCAAGTTCATCTACAATCTTTTATCAACGAATTCTGTTATTTCCCTACAGCAAATCTGCAAGTTTCATCACTGAAGTAGGTGGTGAAAGAAGATTATCTAGATAAGAGATGAAAGCTGTTAGTTATAGCTGCACTCAATGGTGTCTCTTGTGTGACCCCACAATATAGAGTTCATCCAGTCAGCAGCTGCCTTTCTCAATACAAACTGCACCCATTATCTGTAAGACCCACTGCTTCAAAAGGCAAACTGATTTAGACAATCATCTTGACAATTAATTGTGAGAGTCCATGCTAGTATTTGTTCAGTCTCACATTGCTTATGCACTAGATAGTTCTTGAATATTTATATAAGGCCAAAGAACCCAAATATCACCTTCTAGGTAGTCTTTTTAGGAGAGATCATAAGTTACAAATAGTAATAGAGCTAGCTCAGATCATGGCCCATGTGAACTAGAAAACACCATTGATGGAATCATAGCATTCGTGATTGAGTTTGTTTGGATTTAGATTTAAATCTTTAGCCTGACAAGGATATGAGGGCTTAAAATGAGGAGAGTATGTGAGAGACTTTTCTGGAGTGTGTTGAGTCCCACATTAGCTATTATTGGGTCATTCTTAGCTACTTATTCAGGGCCAAGAAATCCAAATATCTTCTTTTTAACTAGTCTTTTTGAGTGAGGTTTAGGTTGTTACAAATGTACCCTCAAATTTCCATCTGATGGGATGATAATAGTATCATTATTTTTATTGTTATTACACTAGCATTATTGCTGTCGTGCTTATTGTTATTATAATACTTGTTATGTTTATCCACTATTACATGCTTTATTTTTCTAAGGGAACATTTTAAACTGGTTTAAGAGTATGATGGAATGCATTGGAGAGAAGCGTAACTACAAATTGAAGTAAGGTTCTTAATTTTGCTTAATGCTAGTATACTTGCACACACTTTTCTCAATCTTTCTCAGCTGTTTATACTTTTTAGAGTCCTGGTGTCAGTCATTGTGAAAAGTTTATGAGCAACCATCTCGTGTTTAGGTCTTGACATTGGATTTTTACTATTTGGACAAACTGGAATGTTAAATTTTAAACAAAATGCAGAGCATCGTACAACTTGGCATATGGGGTCTTTGTGCTCAGAACAAGAGCACTAATATCAAGATCATATGATACTTTATGTCAAACGAGGAATGGCTTGTATATTATTCGCCAAGTGGGAAGATCTATGCATGTGGAGATAGTTGGGGTCTGTAGGGTTTTATAAAATTTTTTTAGGGTTTTGTCTTTTCATTAGGTACAGCACAGGACACCAACTACTCTCAACTTGTGGCTTTGGAAAGAATATTTTTTATATTACACTGCAGCAACAACTAACACTACCCAATGAAAACAAGGGCCTTTTCCTCTTCTTCCTTCATACTTTTAAAAGTTGAAATTAAAATTTTATTCTGATGCCAGTCTGAGTCACTTATCCTTTTCTTAAGCATTTTGATTCCTTTTATTTCTTTATTCTTTGCTATAGCTTTTCATGTACTTCACTTTTGTTGGAACTGTTCTAACAATGTCTTTATTTCTGCCATGGCAGTTACTGCAGTTGCATTTCTTTACCTCAATTTGAAATGACTGAGTTGATAAAGTATGACAGTTACTCAGTGATTTGCATTGTCATAAAATCCACAGCATCATCGCTATGTCATCATCGTTCCATGTTAATCTGCAGTCATTCATTGATATTCTGATCTTGCTAATATCAAGTGATATCCTATGAAGATGGTGTGAGCGAGCACTACAAACTGTTGTCTCAGAGATATCTGGAATAGAGTTGTTAAGAAGGGATCTTGTTAGGTGATGCAGAAAACTGTGGGTGGAAGAAAGATTTAGCAGAAAAAAATTAAATTTCCATCAGTTTGAAGTTCTATGAGAAATATCAGTTGAAGTAAAAAGTGAATCACAATTTAAATATAATCTGTAACCATGCAGAAGGAATCTTGAAGGTTTTTCTGAGTCATTCGATAATTTGCAAAGTTGCTTTTATATATATCAGCATGTCTACAATCATTTGTAATGTCACCATCTGTGGAGCCACACATTCAACCAACTGAATCTAGACACCCACCAATCACCAGCTGAGGTCAAGCAGTTCCTATTCAATCATATTTCCAATCATAAGCCCCCACCAACCAACCTTACCCCTTTCTCCAATCAAAATTCAGATTGGATGACAAGAAAAACATCCATTGAGATAAGCCGAGCATCGACTCGCATACAAAAGCCCAGCATCTTCATCTTTTTTCAGAGTTCTGAGCTGAGCCTTTCGAGGCCGATAGGGGGCCCCTTCCCTTCATTATTGCAGGCTCTACTTGATTCACTGAACCCATTCACCATTGACGAGGTAGCCCTTACCTCAGTTCTGTTGCAAAGACAGTTAATGGAGGGAAGCAGAAGCAGTATGACTCTCCATTCAGTGTGTACGCACTTCTATGCATGAATCAAGTCCAGGTTCAATTGAGAAAGAGCAGTGATTGGGCAATGTAAGGTCTTGAATATATTTATCTCTGACCTTCCTGCAGGATAATGCTATGGCAGGCAGCAAATGGATGCTACCTGAAAGGATTTTTGTCTTCGGTGGGAGATGGCAGGTGAAGGGATCTAACTTGGCTCTGTCGTATTTCTTTGTTGCCAATGATTAGTTTGATGGTCTCTAATGATTAGAGAGATGCGTCCTTGACCAATGATAGGCCTCATGATATATCATTAACCTGTCATTAGGTGCCTGTACGAGGCTATGAATCCTTCAAACAGAGTATTAGATGATAGAATCCAGCTAATCATAGGCTGTTATGTACTCATTTGGAGTTTAAGTAGCATTTGTTGGGGAGAACAGAGCCCACAAAAACTGTAGGGGTACTCAGGTTTTGAAAATGATCTTATTTTTTGTTATTTATTTTTTGTTATTTATTTTTTATAAAAAATAGAAAATACTTATGAAAATATTTGGTAATTGAAAATCAAAATAGTTTTTTAAAAAATAGAGCTTCAAAATAAGAAAAATTAAAAATAGTTTAAAGATGTTTCTACTATTTTTCAATCAAAATGAAGAAAATATAGGCTAAGGGGGTATTTGGTATGGAGTGATCCATTCAGGATCACTAATGATCCAAGTGAAGCTAATGAAATAATTGCATTTGAGATTGGATATCTAAGATCATCCCTTAGGCAGTGATCTTAACTTGTGATTTAGGAACTAAAATATCCTTATCCTTATAAAATAATACTTGATATTATTTTCATATTAATATAATATAATATAATATTAAAAAATTATGTTATAATAATATTATATTATATTATAATATTATAACATAATTATAATTATAATATAATTTGATATTATAACACAATATAATTATCATTATACCATAATATCATGATTATATTATAAATTGATTATAATATAATATTAATAATGTTATATCATAATATAATATTTTAAAAAATTATAATTTAATTTAAATATTATAATGATAAATAATATGAAAAAACTATAAATTATTAAGGTACTTGTAAAATATATTTGAGGTAGTTATTTTTAAGGTAAAGAAAGGTTAGCTAATTAGAGATAATTTTGGTATTTTATAATAAATGATCTAAGATTTTTATAGTATACCAAATATGGTGATCTTATATCATCGAAAATCAGATTACCTTGGCTTAAGGATTGTCAGTGATCTAAGATCGTTATAGTGTACCTATTTAGCTCACCAAATGCCCCCTAAAGAATTTGAAAACATAGGAGTGAAAAATATTCTGTTTAATTTTTTTCATTCATCCTTTTAAAAGACATTATGTATAACAAAAATAAAGAGTGAAAAAATATTTTTTATTTTTACTAACCAAACAGATTTTTTAAAGATCAAAAAGAAGGAAATAAAATTATTTTAAAAAAATAAAAATAAAAAAATATTCTCAAAACTAAATGCAGTCTTAAGCACTTCAAATGTTTTGACACATAATATAGCATGCCGACAATACCAGTTTACTAAGTTGGGAAAATCTCTCATGGTTACATGGACCGTTGGAAACATTAGTTCAAATTCTAACTTCACTAAAGTTCAATGGATTAGGAATATTAGGGAAGACCTATCTTAGATGTACAGCCCATCACGATGTTTATAAAATATTGGGTGGACTAATCTATATTTGATGATCCATCAATTAAAATGATATGATATTTTGTGTAATGATCAGTTAATTAAAATTTGCAGCCTACCATGAATTGGTTGGATTATCTTGTATCCGGTCATCCATTGATCCCTTTTCTTGCCTGTGGCAGCGCTCAACATGAGATGGATTATGGGAGCTGATTGCGAGTGGCAGCACTCAACATGAGCTAAATTTGATTGAAATACATTTAGCTATGTTCAAATGCAGTCAAGTCTACCTGAGATAGATTTGGCTGCATTCGAATGTAGTAAAGCTTAAATTTAATCACCTTCTTCATCCTTAAATTTACACAGCTCATGAATCTTAAAGATGAAAAAAGTGAAAAAGGTAGAATGATTCTGAAATTTATGTAGATCTAAAGATGAAGAAGATGATCGGATTCTGAATTTAATTATATTTGAATGTAACTATGAGTTTGGGTTCTAATCATCCATGCAACTTCTTAAATCGCAAAATCCAATCTTGTCTTGTAACTTTATCAGTCCCATTAAATATGATCCAACCATAGATTTTTAAATTAGACAATTAATGTTATTTTTTTTAAGTTGGTTTTCCATATATTTTCTAGCATTTGCTAAGTGGATGCCCTCTATTCTTGCCAAAAAAAAAAAAAAAAACTTTTTCTTTACCTTTCCCTTCGCCAAACTCTTTCTTTGGCCAGCAACTTGAGACTTATCAACAGAATCTAAACTAATATTACTTTTGAGAGCAGACTTTTCAAAAATATCAGAATTTTCTTTTATCTCACCAATCACAACCGATGTATATGTTTCTTCGCAGGGCAAGTATAGAATGAACACTCATAGAACCTAGGCAATTCAGAACTTATAAGAATTTAACCTCTTTATCATTTTATATTTTTTCTCTAAGAGATGCTAAAAGTGAAAAGATTTTCTTTTATTCTTTTTTTTTTTTTTTCCCACAGGTTTTCATATGATAATAAAATTCTAGTACATCAAATAAGCTAGTCAATTCTCTAAAATATTCACTAAAGGACTTTTTGTCCTTTTGTTTTGTTTAGTTTCGTGGTTGACTGCTTCAATTCATATATTCTTGCAACATTATTCTCTTATCCATATAATTATTTAGCAAGATCCCAAAGTTATTTAGTAGTGGTGCAAAATCGAAACGCTCTAGCAATTTTAGGACCCATGGAATTAAGCAACCAAGACATAAATATATGATTATTAGATAACCAATATTGATATTTAGCAAAATCTTTAGCAGGCTGTTTTTGAGAACCAGTAGCATAACCAAATTTAGATTTATTAGAAAGAGATGTAGCATTTGACACATATAAACAATTGGATCCATTTAAACTGTGTGATAATCCTAAGTCCCGGATTGGAACCTTGAACAGAAGAACTTGATGCCATTTAATAAAGATATCCAAAATCTCACAAGATGGAGAATATAAGATCTTGTGAACCTGTCGCTTCCTTTAAACTCCTAGTGAGGAGTTGTACAAGAAAACTCTTACAGAGTTGCAAGAGGACATGACAAATTGCTATCCCCACTCGAAAGAATAGCAAAGAATTGGATCTCATCTGCTCTGATATCATATTAAAAATAACAATCAAAAAAAAAAAAAAAAAACAAAACAAAACAATGGAAAAAAGTTATGGATTTATATGGTTCGGTCCTTGTGACCTCAATCTTTTTATTATTATTATTATTATTATTATTAATGATTGCAATGCATTATGTAAGGCAAGTATTAATTTGGCTGTACATAGTATCCTTGGAAATACAAGGTGGAAATCTCTCTAAAATATGTTATCTTGGTAATACATGGTGAAAATTTTTCTATACCTTATGTCTTGTGAATATAAGGTGAAATCTCTTCACAGTGAATATCTCTAGAAAAGAAAGAAATTAATAAGAGAATCTCTCCAAGAAAGGGAGAAGCCAAGCAGCCATTCACCATCCTTCTAGTTGCTGTGATTTCCAGCAGGCAGGCTTGGAGAAGAATGGCGATCAAGTTGATGGGATCACAACAAGGAACGGTCGGTTGAAGCCATGCATTAGAATTCACTTGGTCCACTTTCTGTCAATACCTAACATGAAAGGTTCTCTTAGGGTTTCTTAGGGTAGGTGTTGCTGGCTGCTTGTCTCATGCGTTATCCATCCACCCCACTACCATCTTCAGATGAGGTGCATGCCTCCGTTACCAGGCGAGTGAAGCTCTTGTGCGCCCTCCATTCGCCTAGTGGTACTCAGATGGTTGGACTGATCCCTTTGAGGCCACCTTACTTTCACATCGGTTAGGTTAGTGGTGTATACTTGGATACTCAACTCTAGACCCAGCTTGGGAAATACCACACTTTGAATGAGACTTGAGCATTCACATTGAATGAGACTTGAGCATTCAGTCTCAACTTGATGTCTCTCGATAGCTAGGATAGATCTGGATACTATTTTTTAAAAGTTAAAAAAGATAAAAATATAAAATTAAATTATTTATCGAAAGATAAAGGTAACTCTAATTAAGAATAAAGTAAAGAAAAAACGACTTAAATAGTTTGAACATATGCAATATAAACCTAAAGATGCATATATATATATATATATATATATAAAGGAGTGACTTGATATATATATAGGAAAAAAAAATAAAGATAGATCAAAAATTGTATGAAAAAAAATGATAAAGAAAGACTTAAAATCTTCGCATCATATTTTTTAAAAGTTAAAAAAGATAGAAAAAATAAAATAAAATTATTTATCAAAAGATAAAGGTAGTTTTAATTAAGAATAAATTAAAAAAAGAATGACTTAAATGGTTTGGACATGTGCAATATAAATCTAGAGATATACCTGCATAAAGAAGTGACTTGATATATGTAGAAAGAAAAAAAAAAAGAGGTGGATCAAAAATTATATAGGAGAAAATGATAAAGAAAAATTTAAAATCTTTGCGTCTTATAAAAAAATAACTCAGTATAGAGTTGAATAAAAAAAAAATTCATGTAGCTGATCTCAACTAGTTTAGAATTAAGACTTTATTATTGTTGCTGCAAAGATGCCTATTTGAATCAAATCTTTGTTTTATTAGCATCAGGTTCCAAGTTTGAATGATAGTCCTAAAAAATTAGGCTAATATTAGAATGCCAAGCTAGCAAATCATTGGTACATTGGACCCCTATTACACCCTCGTATATATATATTGGCCTTCTTTGTTTACTAGCCTAGTATTTTGAGTAAGATCATGCATGAGATTGGACGTGATCTAGCAGTATGCATGAAGGAAAGCTAAACTAAAATTTCAGCTTTTGTAAGTAAGATTCAGGTCGTTTAGTGTGTCAAATTCAAAGTCTAGAACTTACACAAGATTAAAAGCACCTCCAAATTAGGTCATCCTCTTTGAAATAAGATAATAATAATCATCAACCGCTCTCAAGTTTAGATCATGCACGCACGCAAAAAAGGAAGATATTATATAGTGTTGGTGCATGCCACCTCCAGTTCTTTGAGTAGCTTTTGCCACCTTTTGGTACCAATAGCGTAATGGATCCTTTCATGGGAACGACCGGATGGGGTGCTCGTTGCACTGAAGGAACCCATCAGCCTTCTTTTCATCACCATTTGTTTTTTCCCACCTCTCCAAAAAGAGGACTACAAACGCTGTGATGTAGTGCTCTTTACATTTGGACGTCACACACAAAGGAAGATAAAAAAGACTGGTGGCAAACAAGTTCGTTCCTTGGATTGAGATGAATTCCTCAACCAGTTAGGAGATGATATATTATGATAGAGGAAGCTTAAGATTTCCTCAACCAGTCAGAAGGTTATATCATGAAGAAGAACAGCGGTTTAGAGAAGCAATCTCATCTAAATGTGGCTGAGCCAATGCTTAGAAAAGGAAGGACAGACAAAGAAGGCCATGGCTCTGCTGGCCATGCGCTCAGACTTATCCTGCCAGTTATTTACATCTTGGTGGCTCCAGAAGATAACGCACAGTATGACGGACATGACTTTGGTCACCCACATACTTAAAATTATAGCTCAGTGTCTACACTTAACCCTTAGCTTGACTCATTCAATTCACCAATACAAAGCGTGCTATTGATCTAACACAAGAACTTTTTTTAAAAAACGCAAGTATTCTTTACATTCTCCCACCGAATTTTAGCAACCAAAAACTTAAACTGAAAGGAAAATGAAGGTGGTCTTCTGTACCGGGTTCAACTATATATATTTAGTAACTTGTTAAGATTCTTTCCCTAAAATTTTTCTTCTTTGAATTGTCCTTTATTGACCTCTAAAAATAAAGTTCATTTTTAATAAATGTGACACCTCAAGAAACATAAAACCTTTTATTAACCACATCATAACATTTGCATTCTTTTTTTCTAATTGATCACTAACCAAGAAAAATACATTTCATAGCTCTAAAGCTGAGTTTATTAGTATTTTGGTTATGTATAAAGCAAATGCACGAAGATGGAAGAGGGCTACCATAATACCCCAACTCAATATGTATTAGTTAAAAATAAAGTTAAATAAAAATTAGTATAATAAAAGTTTATAAGCAAATCAACCTTCTTGACATCCAATATCGAATTAACTTTTCAATACATTTTGAATCATTTAAAATGAAGGTCAAATAAAGAAATTATGGGCAATTTAGTGAATATATATTAATATTAATAATTTTAAAAAAATTATTAATATGCTATTCGGTAGTGCATAATTTAAGAATATTCTTTCTTGAACTTTTACTAAAGTTTTTATATTTTTCAACTCATGTCAAATGAATAAGAAAACTAAATGGAGCTAGGTATCTATTTTTAGATAGTTATTTTGTATTATCTCTTTAATTATTTAAGAAATAAAAATTTTATTAAAAATATAATAAACCTCAATCCTATAAGAGGTGATCGATGGAGGACCAATACTTATCTTTTTCATACAAGTTTCTCTACATCAATAAGTATTTAATCTCATTCTTTCGCTTAAGAGAATTTTATATTGATGATGACGTTCAAAGCTAGTTGAATTTATCTGATAGTCATACCAGTAAATTAAATGATAGGCTCTAAAAAATTAGCTAGAGTTGATAGGGATTACTGTGTGATTTGTGCGTATTAGGTAAGTAAGATGATCTATCTTTTTTAGATACTTTATGTATGTATCTATTTTTGATAAAATTATAATATCATGATTAATTTATGGATTTTATGAATGCCTATTTTCTAATTATAGATGCATATGTTATTTTAGAAATCATGCATATATATTTGAAATTTAGACTAGAACCTCTTTTCTAACCATAGATTGATACGATATTAACTATGATTGATTATATTTTATTACAAATTTTGAAATTCAGTCGGCTATGTTCGATGCCCTAGTGAGGATCGTACATTGATTGGATATCCTTTCAGTAGAGATTGTACATTGTTTGGATGCCCTCCTAATAAGGATTGTACACTAATTGAATTTGATAATTTGGGCATAGTTGGGCTAGTCAAGATGATTTAACATGGACTTGATTTATTGTTTATAAATGAATTGAATATTTAAAAAATTATGAATCTCATCTTCCTTTCATATTAGATATGATGACATTATTTATATGCAAAATACGTTTGTTATTAATTTTACTATATGAGTTATATAGTTAAGACGATCATTGTTTACCAAGCTATTAATCTCATCATTTTATTATTCTCTCATTTTAGGTCCAAAGTAACAGATTCATCAGGGTACTGATAGAGAAGTGTTAGTTGAACGAAAAATTCTATGCCATGATCTAAAAACAATTTGATTAGACTATAATTGTGATAAATGATATATTTCAAATCATTGCAAATTTATTTTGAACGTGATGAATTTTAAATTAATTTTTTTTATTACAAAGTTATTAAATGATACCATATGAATGTTTTATGTATTTATAAGGTCACGTCTTATAGACATACGATTATTGGCACGTCTCTAGAATGAAATATCAGGTCGTATATTTTTTTCTTTTGCAAGACTTTAATAGATAACTTCTAGTGGTGAAAAATGGTGAAGGTATGGTGTTGTTAATGGCGGTGGATAGTGGTAGCAATGATGATAGCAATGATGAGTGGTGGAAGTATGATGATGGGTGGTAGAGAGACAAAAGTAATGGTGGATGTCATAGGTATGATAGTAGTGGAGGTAGAGGTATGATGGCGATGATAGTAGTCGATAGTACGAAGGTAGTAGTGGTCGTGGTAAAGGTATGATAGTGATCACAGTGTTGATGATGGTGGTAAAGGGTAGGTGGTGGAGATGATGATAGATGGTGGAAGTATGATAATGGGTGGTATAGATAGGGGTTGATGGAGGTATGGTGATGGTAGTAGTAATAGGTGAAAGTATAGTAGTGATAGTGATGGTAGAAAATAATGGATGTGATAGAGGTATGATAATAGTGGAAGGTGATGGAGGGCATAGGTGGTGATGGTATAAGGTGGGTGGTGGCAAAGGTAATGATAGGCAATGAAGGTAAAATAGTGAAAAATATGAAAAGATACTACTTTATTTCGTAAGGCAACTATAGAAAATAATTCAAAAATATTTCAAAAATATTTTCTAAACCTAACATAAATTTGAAAACTAAAAAAATATATTTTTAAATTTTTTATTGAAAAAATATAAGTTTTGAACATAAATTTTTGCTTTTTTTTATTCTCTATCTCTATGAAAAAAATTTTCGAAAAGTACTCCCAACTTTTTACAGTTGAATAGCTCTGGGATTCTTGTAATCAGAATATATACTCATGATTAACATCAACGATATTATGATTATATAGTAATGAATATATTTTGGGATGTAAAACTGTGAATCATTACTTGAACATCGACTGTGACTCATTACTTGTTTGTAAGGAGCTGAATGCCTTTTGCATGACCTTCAGATTTCGGGATGGAACAAACATTAGATTCTGAGAGGACAGCTAGGTAGCTCCGATGCCTTTGGCCCATCTTTTTGCAAATTTGTATAAGTGTACCATGAAAAGATGATGCTCAGATGCTTCCATGTAGCGAGTTATAGTGCATGGCCCCCTCACTGCATCAAAGAATCAATAAATGCCTACAGCTTCTAAGCCTTTTGCAACAAATATAACCTTCATCCCTGTCAAATGTCCTAGTGTGGAAATCCAGTAAGGACAGTCATTACTCCATCGACTCCTTGTATGAATTCATTAACCACTATGGAGTTTTGTTTCCCTTCTATGGCTCAGTATAGAAGGCCTTTGCTTTAAAAAAGGTCAAGGTATTTCTTTCGTTGACTTCGCTTAATAAGTTATGTAAAGGAGAGGTATTAGCAAGGAAAGGGTGGCCAATGAGCGAAAGATGTATACTATGCAGAGCCAATCAAGAGACTATGGATCATCCGTTCTTGGGATGCTCATTTTCTAGGCTAATCTTGGAGTTTTTAGCCAACATAATAGGGTTGGGTAAACTGCCTTCCAGTATCTGTAAGCTTTGGTCAAAATGAAGGAGAAAAAAGTATCAGTTTGCAAGCAGAAATGTTGGGACTACCTAATTATAGCTTTCATATGGCACATGTAAAATGAGAGGAAATAAAAAAAATTTCTTAAAAAGAATTCTTCACAATTCACGACCATTCATAAGATTTTAGCAACCTTTTTCATGTAGAGAAACCTTTGCTCAAAGAAATGGTTGGAATCACATGGATCCACTTACAATCTATTTTCTTTCTTACTTGCCTCTTCTTCTTTGTAACCATTCTTGCAAATATATATTCAAATATTAATAATATTTAGAAGGAGAAACCTTATCCCTCTCTTTCCCTTCCAAAAAACAAAAAAAAAGAATTGGTCTTGGTAAGCATCTAGATAGGCACAAACACTATTTTGGATGGTATGGCATTAGTCGACACCACCTACAGGTCTTTTGATTATTTTGATTCAGCATAAGAAAGTGATTGAAAAAGCTTAATATTTCAATGCAAGAGCACAGCTCTACTTTGAAGGCATAGAAGGGTTAGCTTTTAACCACTCCACTATATATATCACTAAATAAAAATGATAGCAGAATGAGACAAATGTACTTATCTTTCCAGAATGTAAGGTTACATTTGGTTTTTGAGAACGTTTTCTATTTCCATCTTTTATTTTCATTTCCTAAAAAAAGTTTTTATTTTTGGTTTTTTGATCTCTAGAAAATACATTAGGTAAGTAAAAACAAAAATTACTTTCTATTTCTTATTTTCATTATAAATAATATTTTTAAAAGGATAACTAAAAAATAAAGGAAATATATAATATTAGAATATTATATTACATAATAGATTATAATATATTATATATTATATATTATATATAAATTACATATTAAATATAGGATTAATAATTTTATTAACAATATGATAATATAAATTATATTATATATATTATTATAACATATTACATATAAATTACATATTTGTTATGTATAATAAATATAAATAAGAATATAATATTAATGATATTAAAGTAATATAATTAATATTATATTATTGATAATATTGTAATATATAATATTAATAATATATTATATATTATAATATATTAATATTTACAATTATATATTAATAATATATATTATTACATTTCTACAAAGTTATCTTAGGTTCCAAAAAAAAAAGTTATTTTTAAAATAAAAATTAAAAATAGTGTAACCAAATATATTTTTTTACAATAAATTTCATGCTTTTATTTTAAAAATAAAAAATAGGAAATAAATGTGATACAAATTAGGTCCTTTGTTTTTTTGTTTTCTTCTTTCTTTTGATGGAAAACAGTAAAAATATCTTTAAACGGTTTTCTTTTTTTTCGGTTTTGAAGTTGCATTTTCTAGAAAATTTATTTTTATTTACCAAATACGTTTTCATAAGTATTTTTTATTTTTTTATGAAAATAAAAATAAAAAATGGAACTATTCTTGGAAACCAAATGCACCCTAATATTCTTATCATTTTCTAATTTAAAAGAAGTGTAGATTCAAAGTATTTTGAGATTTTTGATAACATACTTCTAAGCAAGTGAGACTTCAGTGAAAAATTTTTTTGACCCTCAAGCTCTAGAGTAATAACCACAAATTCCACTTTACTAGCACCTCTATACCACTAATCAGATTCCAAAAGATTCATAATTTTGATATTTTTAAGATCCAAACCTTACTCTTTTAAAAACTGATCAATTTTGAGGAGGACGACCCATCTAGGCAGTTTAAAAACCTAATTAGTTAGCTGGTCCGAAAGGATCGCAATAATAAAAATAATTTTTTTTCACCTATAAATAGAAGCTTTCCTTTTCTACAAGACAAGACTTTTTTTTTTTTTTTTTTGGACTATGAACAGGGGAGTCAAACCCACCATTTTATATGCATCTATAATTGCAATAATTACAAGTATCTAGGGATATAAAATTACTTGGATGTCAGCTAAGAGCTTACAAGCAGAGAAACCTCCCTTCCCTGTTACTTTAACCATGCACAACATTGCTCAAAAAATATGCATTACATGGCCACTGGGAAGGTATGGTTAAGTAACCAAGCAGAAGCTTCCCTTTGCCGGAGTTCGCTTGAGCAATGGCTTGCACCCACAGGAACAGCAGCTCTGGTCCTCTCTATTGGATTTTCTCAGTCTTAGGAGAACCACATACAGATCACAACTCTGTTTTTTTTTTTTTTTTTTTTTTTTTCAAAGCAACTTCCAAGCTTTACCATTTTCCTTGGTGAAATTCTTGAGCCTTCCATAAAGCATGACGAAGGCCAATGTCAACTTCCCCTCATCAGTCCATGCCCCTGAAAAACTATATGATCTATCCTGACAGTCGGCACCAGGATGCAGTCTTTGAAAGCGTGAACAGCTATACCCCATGGACAGCCCCACATTTCCATACCCACTACAGCAAAAAATGAGGAAGATTTTGATCATTCAGTGGAGACCAGGGATTTATGTTTGTTTTTCAGACTGTTGTACATAAAATTAAACTTAGATTTTCCTTAGTATTTTATGAGTTGTATGATATTCTAATTCTGTCTTAAGGCCCTTGCTTTGATCCTAACAATTGACTGTGTGTGTGTGTGTGTGTGTGTGTGTGTGTGTGTGTGTGTGTGTGTGTGTGTGTGTGTGTGTGTGTGTGTGTGTGTGTGTGTGTGTGACAGAGAGAGAGAGAGAGAGAGAGAGAGAGAGAGAGATAATGATTGGGAGGTTCCATCAATTCATTCGAAGGGAAATAAGTGAGAACATTGTTATTATAATTGTTTCCCTTTTCCTTTGAATTGCTGGAATTGTCATCATTGGACTGTTTATCTTCCTCTAAAAGGTTTTCATCATCTATTAAGATAAAAGGCTGTTCATAGCGAGAGGTGGGAGAATGTGAGCTTACCTTGTCACTTCAAAGATCACATTCAAAGTGGAGAAGTTGAGTGGATCTCTAGTGAGATTTTTCCTCTCGGTGATGCAGATTATAATGATGAAGATGACAACACTGGAGAGTGGTGACAACAATATGTTGTCTACCAGTGATCCTTTCTTGTTTTCCTTCTTATGTCCAGTTGGGCTTGTCTCGTTCTCTGGAATGGGTAGAAAGGACACGGAAGGTGGAAGGCACCTGAAAGCAAGATGGTACGTTTCAGGAACTTGTCTTTGAGTCTAATTAATCAGGGCTTGTGATCATAAATAATGCCTGTGATACAGAAAAAAAACAAAAAAACAAAACAAAAGGATGCATAGATCAACACCATTTCTTTCTAAAGCTAAAAAGCAATAACCAACAAAGAATTTTTCAGAGACCTCAACCTTTCAGAAGGTAAAAGATTTTAGAGCTGAGGCCTCAACTAATTATGCTAGTGGTCCAATCACATTCATCAGAACCACATAAAGAGTTCTAAAGTAGATAAAAGAGAGAGAGAGAGAGAGAGAGAGAACTGACATCATAAGAATGAATAACACGATGACTGATGGAGAAGCAAGGGAGATATCGATGGAGTTTTCGCCGGAATGCCTGGAATTCACTGCCATGAACAATGCACTGACAATTTTCTCATAGGAATTGAGCCCATCAAACACTGCTGAAGTCCAGTCCATGGAGCAAAAGAGCACAACCATAGCTGCTATAAATTCAATACAAGTGAGGGACAAGAAGACAGCCTGCAAGGTTGGGCGCAAATGACAGAACCGAATCTCTGAAGGATTCTTCAACATGTACTCAAACTCCTCAGCTTTGGTCAACCTCCTCAAAGCCCATATCACCAATCTCAGACACAGAGGAAACAGCAAATTGCCCGCAAGAATTTGTGGAATAATAATTAGATAGAGGCCTGGGTTTTTGTTGAAAATTAACATGTTCTCATTCGTTGGTATCAAGCCCCCGTTTGCAAATGAAGAAATGGTAGTGAATATAGAGAAGAGGAAAATATTGATACCCTTTCTCTTCAAAACATCTCTTGCGCTTGAAACAAGAATTATATACAGAAGGACTGCTAAACAACCCGCTACATGAAACAGAGCAACATAACCCAAGACCACAGATCCTAAATATCGTACACAACTAGACATCAAATCCTTGCCTTCATTTATGGAAGTCTCTAAACCGACAAAAGTTCGACCCAATTCGATGCTAAGTTGTTGGAGGTGTTCAGAGTCATCGAGTTCAAGTTCAATATCGATTGAATCAACTCTGTCACTGGTAATCTCTGGTTTGCTATTGTTATGCTGGGATTTTCTAAACAGAAGGCCTAGCAGACAAACTAAAACATCCCCTCCTAAAAACATCAGAAGAGCCAGGACAACAATTTGAGAGCTCGAAAAATTCTCCATTTCAACAATCCCCAGGCCTGAAACCGTGAGTGCAGATACTGACATGAAGAACATATCAACGCACCTAGGACTGAAGGCAGGGTTATCTGGCTTAAGCACCATCAAAGCTAGAGAACCCAACAAGGAAAGGGAAACAAAATAACAGAGCTGAATCCAGAATGGGCTTACATGAAAGGCGAAGAACCGATACAAGAACACCAGGACCTCTCGGATGTATCTACAAACACGAGTGAAACTATGAGTTCTATTGAGTACGAAGGCATAGGCATGATTCTTTAACTGCCAGAGAGAGAGGGCCATCTTCTTGAGAGGAAAACTTTGCAGGGAGATGAAGCTTGTCAGGATCAGGGGAGGGAGATATGGCTTGTTGGAGCTGAATTGGAGTGGAGGGCTGGGTTTATATAGACGTAGGCATGGATCAAAGCTTGGTATGATTATGTATGAATGTGTCACTGAAGAGGATGGAGTTTTTTTCTTCTGAGAGAGGAAAACAAAATTTATGGGAAATTATCAGTCACTGCAACAGTTCAGACATGGGGATTTATTATCTTAGAAGCAGGTTTAGTGAGTTGATTAGCTTATTTAAGGTTCATGTAATCCAATTAGTGTCAACTAAATTTCACACTGTTTGATAAGTGCTTTCGGCCAGCATAGTTGGACCTCAGAACAAACTCTGCACTTGAGTTTATTTATAAGATTGAACTCAGAAATCCAGAGGACGGGCAGCTGTGTCAAAGATAAGACTCTGTAACAATGAAATCAAAAAATGCTATGTCCCCTGCCATTTGCCAATTTCTTAGAATATCGTACCAACTAGACTGCCGTATAACTCCCAAGAAAATAATGGATTATTTGAAAAAAAAAAAAAAAATCGTAGAGACATCCAATCACATTTTGCCATTGAAATATGCAAAAAGGCTCTGAAAAATGTGTTGTAACGCACGAGAGTTCGAGGCAAGCCAATAAAGAGAGAGTCCTGCGGACAGAGCACACATCTACGCGGACTTGAATGGCGGAGTTTGACTGCCGACCACGCTATCTTACATCTAAATATACGCGGAGAGCACAGCAGCCATGAGGACCACATTTTTTTTATTATTATTATTCTCTTTGACTTTTTTTTCCTTTTGAAAAACATCATACATCATGCATCAGAGCTCGGTTCGTCGGGCGTTTGGCATGGGTGAGCAACGCCACCACATCTCCTTCTATAATTATTTTCTAAAATGATCCCCCCCTTTTTATTAATGGTCGAATTTTCTTTCAAAAACTAAACCGCTACGCTTCTACGGTGGTGGATGAGCTCCTCGTTTTTTTTTTTTTTTTTTTTTTTTTTTTGGCGAGGGACAAGAGTACAACTATTTTTCTCAACTCTAAAATCAATAAATACAATATTCAAATAGAAAATTTATATTGTTAATTATGGTCTGCATTAGGCAAAATGCTTAGAAATAAAATTTTATGTATATTTGATTTCTAACATGTGTATCATGTCGAAATAGATATGAGCTATTAATATAATATAAGAATATATTTTATTATGATCTAAGTATTAAAATTTATTAATTTTTAATATATATATATATATGTATGTATATATGTGTGTATATTAACTTTTATATAGTATGATCAGTAAAGTAAACTCTAAATTTAAATGCTTTGCTGTTTTTAGCATGTTAATATACTTAAAAAGAATCATTCATTTCTATGTTTGCATAACATATAGATTGAAGATGATTAAAAGATTTAATTTTTAATTTTTAAATATTTTAAGTTATATATATATATCATAATCAATATTGTACGTTTTAAAATTTAAATAATTTTTTTTAAATTTTGGAGTTAGGAGGAGTAGAGATCTTTTATTAAAATGAGCAAAGTTTCTCTCTCTATACACACACACACATATATATATATATATATATATATATATCCATGTTTTTTGTGAGAGAGAGAGAGAGAGAAGGGGGGGTAGAATTAGTGTAGAATGTATACGAGTATATATATATATATATATATATATATCCATGTTTTTTGTGAGAGAGAGAGAAGGGGGGAGGTAGAATTAGTGTAGAATGTATACAAGTGCATTCGAATCCAACTGCATTATAATAAAAATAAGCTATAGACATTTCAAAATGAAGATTGACCCTGTTAATAAAATACTTAGAAACAAAAAATTACATAGTTTCAAGATTTTTGTTCATGCATTGAATAGATGAAAAAGGAGCAATTTTAATTGTATGATGTCGTGTCTTCAATTCGATACGTTGTCTACAAATATCCAAATCAACTGAAATTTAAATCAAATTAATGCTTTATATTCAACACACTTCAACTCATTAGATATATTGCCATCATTTATTTTGCGAAATATATTACTGATTTTTGCTAGAAAGTTTTGAGGATCAAATACACTAGTCTAGCAAACTAATTAACTAACTAACTGTATGCACACTTTCTCTAGGTCTATTACATATATTTCT
The DNA here is from genome assembly GCA_017589505.3 of Metroxylon sagu. Classification (NCBI taxonomy): domain Eukaryota; kingdom Viridiplantae; phylum Streptophyta; class Magnoliopsida; order Arecales; family Arecaceae; genus Metroxylon; species Metroxylon sagu. The sequence continues at coordinate 688,301 of JACVBY030000627.1, forward strand.
GGAAAAGATCATTTATAAATATAATTTCTATTTATTTCTTTTTTATATCTTTTTTGCAACTAAATATGCTATTGTAATAGCAAAAGAATTCATTGGTACTGCATGTCATACAGTATTATTAAAAAAAAAAAAAAAAGCATATAAAGAATAGATGATTAACAGTTTCTAGTACCACCCTACATAAAGAGCAGTCATTGCTCACCGACCAACTTTTTTTAAAAAATATTTTTTATATAAAATTTATTTCTTAATGCTAATCATCGAAAGGCAAAATAGCTGCTTCTCAAATTTTCTTGCGGGCTATTCTTAAAGAACAGGCTTGCAACCAGTTAAGCTAAAACATTTTGCATCATGTTGGTGCGGCTTTGCTATCTTAATCAGCTGTTGTGGTCTTTGGCTTTGAATTCAAATCTCTGTTGTTTGGTTGCATAACGTCAGATACTAGTGTACTTCTGCAACCCTTTTTTATTCCTCCAATAAATTGGATGGCTTTTTTTTATTATTATTCTTTGGCCTTCCTTTGACTAAAAAAATGAAAAAAAAAAAGCAACAACTAAAAACTAACTTTATTTTTTTGATACTATTAAACATTAGCATGCTCAATATAAATGAGACAAAATCACAAGAAAATTAATGCTCTCCATGTTCGAAGAAGCTTCTGCTAGCCCAATTGCTAGACTCATCTACCACGGTGGCCTTATCGTCCGGAAAAGTATTACTGTGCTCAAAATAGTACGCTCTATCATGGTGGAGGAACTATTCAAAAATAATAGAAATGGATTTTCTTTAATATATATATATATATATATATACTTTTGATACTTAAAGCTCTGTTTTATGAAGTTAATGAAATATGTAATATGTCTTCATGTTACATGTAGTGGCTGATAGCTTGAGAAGCAAAATAAATTTTGATTAAAAATTTATGGACTAAAATTATACTTTAGGATTTTGTTATTACTGAAAGAAAGTTGTGGTAGGTAGTTCAGTAGGATATAATCAATGCCATGTTAATTATTATCGATGCTTATGGATGTGCTTTCCTTTGGTGGTAACTCATTTACCATCTCTTTTTTTCTTTTTTTTTCTTTGTTTTTCTTTTTTTTTTTTCTTTTTGTTTTCCTTGCATGTTCTTATCTGGTAAAAGATTGTCTAACAAAAAAAAAAAAAAAAAAAACCGTGCATTCCTGCAAGATTTAAAAAATAAAAAAAAAAAAGGAAAGAAGGTGCATACGCCATCAACCACATCATTCTCACATGGCATTTAAAACATGTAGTCCAATCATCGACCCATATGAACCTCATTTTCTTTTTTTCTTTTTCTTCAATTATTGAAGAGAGACCTGATAGCATTGTTGGTTCAGCTTAGGTTGGCTTGATGGGAAGATGGCAATAAGACGGAGTTGAGATGCAAAGTATATTTACCAACCCGTCCTCTTACGATCTTTGAATGGCGACTGATTTTTCTTGTTTTCACTTTAATGAAAAGTTGTATTCTTTATTTTTTTTAAATTAAAATGCCAACTTTGGACTCAATTCAATTATATATTAAAAAATTATTTAAAATTTAAAATTTATTATAAAATAATAAATTTTTAAAATAATTAAAAGATTCAAATTTAAAAATTAAAATCTAATATTTACATTCGAAGAAAATGATCGAATTTCAGGGTGGATTTGAAGATAGAGATTCTAAATCCCATTTTCATTCATGAGCCTAGCAAGTTTTCAAAAATTTTTTCCATTGCTAGTTCATCTTTATTTAATTCCTTCAAATCTGTTTCTGTCGGATGATTCCTCATAGGAATTAGATTTCGATTTTCATTACCATCCCTAGTTTCGCATAAAGAGTAAAGGCTTTGGTAGTGTTTTGTTTGATGTTTTATAACTGAAAAAATACCAGCTACTTCAGTACAAAGGTACCATACTTTGTGCATGAAGCCACCAGAACTCACCATTTATTGATCCTAGTAGTTTGGATTCATCATTATTAGACTGAATATCAGATTTAAGTCTTGCAAATTTCTATTGTAAAAAGCTTTTTCTATAATGTTTTTGTTTATTTGTGACTAGTGCTATAAATAAAGAGAAGATTAAGAGCAAAGAGAATGGTATAAAGGGCTATAGGCTTGGAATTGGGGCTTTGGACGGGTCAATTTGGAGTCTAAATTTCAAAAAAAACTAAAAATGCATCTTAAACTGATACATAATTATTGACCATAATCTAATACATGCATTCTGTCTTCTTTCCTTTTATAATGGCATAGCCATCTTTCTTAGTAGCTACGTAACTGAAGGCAAATCTTACTTCATATCCTTTCTCATCAAGTAGAAACATAAAGATGAGATTTCTTTTAATAGTTGGTGCATACAAAATATTGGGAAGATAGAACTCATATCACATGACTTTACAACCACCAACCCCAAATATGTTATAATAGATGTTATTGCCCATGAGCAATCCTATGGACAATAAAGAGATGCTAACAAAATTATCTCACAACTCACACACATGTTTTGTTGGCCCGTAGTCAATCCATTAATTGTCCTCAGTAGATTCAATAATCATTTCTTCTAACGCTGTGAGTGCCATTTCCTTAGGATCATTCTTTGGATCTTCCTTTATGTCTTTCTCACTCTTTTACTGTTTTGATATACCATATTGTAGCGCCTAAATTTATTATACTATGTGCATGATTCTCTTCTGATAGTTTTTCTTTTCAAGCTTGGATTGCATCGCTTTGTCTTGCCATTGTTGTTTTGGCTTTTGGTTCATTCTCCCACTCTCTTCTCCAACCATGAAGTTTGAGCACTTGCCACAATTCTTGCTTTCCTTCTCAAGTGCTACCACGACCAATAAAGTATCTATGGTCAAAATTTGGCTAGAACAATTTAGCAGCCTAATGATGGAGTCCCAAGATAGAGGAAGACCATTAGGTCTGATGGATGCCTGCATTTTGTTGAGGATGGGATTTCCAGCAGCTAATAAATCCTTTGTAATAAGAATCATAAAATCTTCTAACATGGTTAGGCCATGACACTTATTCAATAATAGTTGAACATAAATACTTGATTTTCCACTGTACTTTTTTTCTAAAGCACTTAAAATTTCTTTGGCAGTCTTCTAATCCTCAAACAAGGAAATTTGATCATCTTGCATATGGCTAAGAATAGTGGCCTTGGCTCGTTCATTGACCTCTTACTTCATGGATCCTTCATTGGTCCTTAAAGATTTGCTGATGATAATGATAAAATAAGTTTTTTACCATCTCAATAAATAAGGCACTCTTCTTTTCCAACTAAAAAAAATATATCTAGAAATCTTAGTAGTTTATATTTACCATTATTAAAAAAATTATCTCGTATAAGTTTGGTGAATTCGGTGATACTTCATAAAAATGCTACTAGAAAAGAGTTAAAAAGAAATTAATTTCATTAAAGTGCAACACATTTTGGAGTTATATATATATATATATATATATAAAAAGGATTCTTTTGAGTCCTATTATTTATATCAAGTATTTCTTCTCCACAATAAAGCTGGCTAAAACTGAGTGTAATAATAATATATCCATCCAAAATAGCACCTTGGAAGCAATGTAAGGTTAAAGGTTGGCTCTGATTTCTTGTTGCACCAGCGATGATCACAAAGATCCTAACTTGTCTACCATCTAGTATCTGAATGCGTACGTCTCACGCTACCATTCATTTCAACCAGGTTCCTGTCACCCTCTCACAGCTGGCTACAGTGCAGACGACCGAAAGGTCAAGAGAATATCAGCACATTGAGAGTGTCATCTGGACGTAGAACCTTGATAAATGGGGGCAATGGGGGCTCCTTCGATTCCCAACTCCCAAGCCTCGTTCTAAGGATCGAGAAGAAAGCATAAAGAGAGAAAGGAAAGGGAGTGTTATGGAACGGAGGAGGCTCTATTTGGATCTCACTCTTGTGCCCCTAAGCCTCCTTTCCTATCTTCTCTACCACTGCTGGCTTTGGCACGCGGTTAGGACTCGGCCGAAGCGGACCAACATCGGCGTCACCGCCCGTGGTCCACGAGTTTGGATTACGGCCATGATGAAGGTAATCTTAAACTGACTCCCTTCTGAGAGAATGTTATGATGGAATTCAGACCACCAAGCATCAAGAGTTTCATCATTCCAGAATGAATATAATTCGTTGCTGCCTTCATGTTGTTGCAGGACAATGACAAGAAGAACGTTTTAGCCGTGCAGACGCTTCGAAACTGCATCATGGGATCGACGCTAATGGCCACTACTTCCGTCTTTCTCAGCTGTGGCCTACTGTCCTTCACCAGCAACAGCTACAGCACAATGAAGTGGGGCGACAGGCAACTGGAGGTGTCCTCCAAGTGTGCTGCAGTCCTCCTGCCCTTGCTCTCTGGCTTCTTGTGCCAATGTCTTTCCATCATGTATTTGTGCCAAGTTAACATGCTTGTCAACACCTTGACCATTGAGGGATGCCGAGTGACCCCAGAGCATGTGGCCGAGCTGCTAGAGAAGGGGCTCTTTCTGAGTACATTGGGGAATAGGCTCTTCTTCTTCGGCCTTCCCTTCGTCCTTTGGATATTTGGGCCTGCGCTGGTTTTCTTGAGCTCGGTTGGCCTGATTCCAGTGTTGCATAGCCTTGATTTTGTTCAGGGGAATGAGAAGGGAGCGAACGTTGCTGGAACGAGTCATGCTGAGTCTAATGCAGCAGTGGTATAAAAAAGTTCATCCTGCATCAACCAAAGCTTTTTAGATGAATTCACCTTCCATTCAGTGAGATGTTTTATGGATGTATAGAATCATGTTCATGCGTCCCTTTTACTGTCTGTTGCTTGCTCCAAAAGCTGTCCAATTTCTTCATTTTTCATTGGAATTTTTTTTTTTTTTCTTCTCATATGTAATCAAGTCATGGAGTCCTTCGCCTTTCGTTTTATGAACAAATATCTGCAAACAGATGAGGAGAGAACTCAGAAACATGATTTTGAACTTTCTTTCGCAGACTAAATTTAAAGGCCTTCAGCTTTATAAGTATCTAATCTCTCCTTGTTTTCACTGTCTTCAATTTTGACCATTTTGTACTGACTCTCTAAAAAAATATAGATCTTAAAATAGTGCTAGACCAAAAGAAAGAAGAACAAAGCATATAATTTACTATCAACCACCATTTTCTTATATGATGGTTACTTAACCTTTTTTTTTTCCAATGAGATATCTGCGCTAAGCTAGCAATTCTCTTAACTTTAGAAGGAATTGAGCTGGTGGTCAGTAGTAATCTTCAGAGGACTGAATTTGGATGTCCCTATGAATCAATTTCATGGTTCACTATTCAACCAGTTATTGCTTAATATTTTCCTGATTAATGTTAATTTCTCTCTATTACCTATGTGGGCCCCCAATGGTGCCGCACCCTGAGTTATAGACAATAAAGCTACAAATGGGTTAGATCAACTCATAACCCGATCAGGCCTCAACCTCATTAGATCTGATCTGATCCAAATTTAAAAGCCCATAGGTCAATCGAGTTTAAAAATTAAATCTAATTTAAGTTCTAAATTGAATCTAAATTTTATATTTTTCGATCCAACCCAACCTGTTTTGATCTGACTAATAAACTTCAATTAAATAATTTTTTTTTTTTTTTTGCTTTAGTTATCTTTATTAATTTATTACATGAACTCTCATTTAAACTAATTTTACTTTTTAACTTAACAATTAAATCTCTTCTCATCTATTTTTACTTAATTATATCTAATTATTTATATTTTATTATTTATTCTAATGGATTCTTAGTTATAATGTCCTTAAGTATATCGATAATATTTTAAAAAGTATAACTTATAAACTTAAGGATAATCATTTATTGCATAGAAATATTTTTGAATAAAAATTTAAGTTTAAGTTGGTTCTTTTAAATTTTATTTAAATTTTTTAATGGATGTAAATCTATTACTAGATTATAACTATAAAATAATATTTAGACGCCTTATTATATAAAAATTAAATCTGATATAATCTCGTTTCGAATTCGAATATTTTAGGTTAGATTTGGGTCATACTTGACTCAAACCAATTCGAATGATTGGTATCTAAAATTTTGTCATGAACCTAATCCAATCGATAAACAATCGATAAATAAGTTAGGTTTAAATCCAAAATTATGATCCAAATATGAAGTAGGTTAGGAATCAAATATGACCCAACGTGACTCAGTTTATTTTCAACCCTAGCAAACAAGTAATGCCATTTCTTTCCAGCCTAAAACAAAGATCCCTTATTGTTGGGTTAGTCTCGCCCATGTAGAGGGACCCAACCAAGTTAATAATAAAAAAAGAATTTCTTAGGAGAAGTGAAAGCAGAGAAGAAAAGGAGAAGAGAGTGGCCGTCAAACAGAGGAGGAAAAAAAAAAAGAGGCAGCTTGAGGTTTTCTTGGTTAACTTCATCGAACGACTAGAAGGTAATTTCAATGCTGATTGAGCTCAAATTTTAGGTGGTGAATCCCGACAACATTCTCTATGTCTCTACTAGCTTCGATTTCTCATCTAGTGTCTTCTACCTATGGTTTCGGTTCTATATATTTGATGAGGTCTTTCTTGATCTATATTGAAATCCATATTCAGTGACATTTTATTGTTATAATCTAAAACTCTTGTGCTTTTCATGTTTATGGCATTAAAGAGAGTTTGTACCATGAAACCTTACTATTTATATAGTGGAAGAATTTAGTAAACTACCGTCATAGTTTTTCTCTCCACATCAGAGAGTTTATCAACACATCAGAGAGTTTTTTTTTTATATATATATAAAAATTCATATTCTTTGCGTAATTGGTTGTTGATTCATTACAGTTCTAATCAGTAGCATTTGGAGCTGCATTTTTTGAGCAGAATTGATTTTCCTATTTAATTGGCACAACAAGGAGGAAGGAAAAAGAAGAAGAAGAAGAAGAAGAAGAAGTTTGTTTTGTTTGGTGATCGAAACTAGTGTCCGTGAGACCTTTTTTGCTTCTCAGTAGTTTTTCAACTCACAACTTATCGCAGTTGTCTTGTGATCGAAACATCTTATTTTCAGTCACCAAAAACAATGATTCCTTGAACTAGTCTGGATTACTAACGATAAACAAATGGAACCATTAATCAGATAGAACTAGTAAATACACCAATTCCAAGTAAAAGGCTCCAAGATATCTCAAACCACTAGCTATTTCTTCGAACCCCTTCACAGCACTGCGACGTTTCCTCCTTGTCCCTCACGCTTCCGTGCAGTACACCCCGCCCATCTTCTCCACAAGCTTCCCTTCCCCAGACACGATATCAAGGTGGTATAGTATTGGAACCATGGTGACAGAGCACAAGAGCACCAGGAGGGGCCCAAATATCCACAGCAGAAGGGGAAGGGCAGCATAGAACAACCTATTCCCAGCCGTGTTGAGAGCAAAACTCTTCTCCAAGAGATCACAAATGTACTCGGGAGTCACCGGGGACGCAGCATCGCTGCTGGGAGTGTTGATGAGGAAGGTCACCTGGTTGATGAACCTTATGGAGAGGGAGTAGCAGACGAAGGAAAAGACGAAGATGAGGAGGATGACGACATATTTGAGGGGCAGCATGAACTCCCCGTGTGCACCGAACACGGAGTCATTCAGCGGCTTCTTGATGCTGTACGTGCTGCTGATGACCGCCGCCAGGCCCGAGCAGAGGAGGATGGAGGTCGTCGCCATTAGAGTCGAACCCATGATCGCGTTCCTGATCGTTTGCACTGCAAGGACGCTCTTCTTGTCGTTATCCTGCAACAACCTCATAAACGTAAAGAATTTTCAGCTCTCTAGTCCGAACCGAGGTTGTATCGATTCTCAATACTTTGCATCATTGTTGGGTGTCCTTGAGGACTTAAAAGAGTTAGATCTTTTAAATGCTTGCAGTATGGCGATCTCTAGTCCAGAGGCTCGAGTTCGATACCTTCATCATGGCAAGGACCCAAAGGCGGCGCCCTCTGGAGTTGATGCCAATGACCGTGCGGTGCGGCTGAGAGCGGACTTTGTGCCACAGCCAACCATGGTATAGGACCGGGAGGAGGAGGCCCAAGGGCACCAGCACCGCGTCCAAATAACTCTTTCTCCACTCCATGCTCTCCCTTCCACTTGCTCGTGTCAAGGCTTTGGAGTTGTTTATATAGAGCACCAACTCAATGGCAAGGGAGGTGACGTGGTTCCACTTCAGACAAAAGGCTTGATACACAGCAAGGGTCAATTCCCTTGACCAAACTTTGCTGTGGAGCCATGCAGGCTCCTTTCAACCTTAAAAAGAGGGGGGAGCTCTTTTGAACCATTTTGTGGAAATGGTTCTGAGTTGGATCGGTACTGGACCACATCAAACCAAACCAAACCATATAGCATGGGATTTATCTTCGTTATTCTAAGGACCTGATGTATCTCTCTCAAGTTTTCTAATATCCTATTTGAAGCACACTTGATGTTAGTTCCTCATACTAAAAGGAAGCAAAGAATGGGCGACCATTAGGAAAACTAAACCACTTTTCTGGCTCGCTGTCTGTAAGTTGAACCGTGGGCTTGCTCTTTGCCTGGTGACTCAGCAGCATTAGTGCGATTATATATGGATTGTAACGTAAAGATATGGTGGCGTTTCAAACTAAAACAATTTATTAAAGTAATCAGGTGATTTAGAGGCTAAAGTACAGATGGAGACTGGTTGGAGTGTGATTTATTATAGCAGTGAGAAGATCAGGTGTCTCTTTAAGTAGAGAATTCCAGTAGTGTGATTCCCACGAGGCTGCTGGAGATGAGATGGAAGTGGTGGGGTGACACCACTTCCATTGGTTTATTATTTTTTTTTTCAGAAAAAAAAAATAAAATAATATATATATATATATATATATCAATAAAGGAAAGGACTTTATTGGCGGCCGTTTGGCTGTTTGCATGGCCGATCAATCTGAGGTTAAATCATTAACAGAACTTAGAATTTTTTTTTTTCTCCACGCATATACTCGAACATAAGTCAGGAACCTATGAGACTATACCTGATAGGATCTTCAGGTGAGGAGGGAGAGGGCATGACCTCCTGGTCTTAACCAAGCTCCACCCCTGGGTTAAATCTAACAGCTTGCTGAGCTCATCATGGCTTCTCTACCGAATCATGGCATCAGTGCATTTCTTAACCACTCTATGCAAAGAATGCCATTCTAGTCTCCAACCATTTCTCCGCTGCATTGCACCAAGGACAAGCGCATGCCATGCATCTGTATCTAATATTTTTGTCATTGATATAGCTGATGATTAACCTAGTAACCCCATAAGCTTAAGTAGTTAAGAAAAGAGACAACAATGAATACCAGACTTAGCGCCTTCCTTTTAGGTATATAGAGAGGACAACAATGATTGAAATGAAAAAAATAATAATAATCAAAATAATTAAATAAATAATTAATAGTTTTGAACCTTTTTCTTTTCCTATTGGCTTAAGTTTGTAGCTATCAAGGTTCGAGAGGAATAGCTAAGAATACTAGCATGATATTAATATCCTAATCAAAGTTTTAAATCCCATGCAACAGAATCATATTGATTTTTTCATGGAACAAAATGCACCGCTGTCTTACTTTATACCGATACTTTGAATAGAGGCTATTTTAAAAATACCGATTAAGATACTAAAACGATGGCACGACAATTTCATCCCAATAATTCATCCTTATGTTTCATGGATATTCCACCGCGATTTGAAATAATGAATTCCTAATCACACATATTTGAGCCTGCTTCAGTATAGAAATTAAAGCAAAAGGATGATTAGAATACCCCTTCTACACAATAAAAAAGGGAAGAAACGAAAGAACAAAATCACCACCACAGTTAGAAAATGAACTAATAACAACTCTTTTTTTGGGGGTTGGATCTATAGCGTGCCCTACATTGGTGCACCAGAATGAAAAAAATATATAGTAGCATCAAGCTAAAGGAAAGTGTGGACACTAAGCTTCTACCATTGGCAGGAAACACAGCATGATGATCTCATTGCAGGAACGAACTTGTTTGCCACCAGTCTATCGAAACACAGCATGATGATCTCAGTGCAGGAACGAACTTGTTTGCCACCAGTCAATCTTCCTTTGTGTGTGACGTCCTAATGTAAAGAGCACTATATCACACCGTTTGTGGTCCACCTTCTAGAGAGAGAGAGAGAGAGGAAAAACAAACAAACAAAAGGTGATCAAAAGAAAGTTGATATGTTGCTTGAATGTGACGACCACTCCATCCGGTCTATTGGAACCAAAAGTCGTAAAAAGCAACTACAAGGACGGGTACACTCCTATTGTCGCAATTTCTTTTCTAAAGTAGCCTATGGAGAAGGCATGCACAAAAACAATAATACCTCTTCGCTTTTAATAGTGCATGCGTTGCACAATCAATGATACAAATCCAAGTTTGCAACTCTAAGTGTTCTAATGATCAAAAGTTAAGAAGGGTTGATGATTAATATTATCCTGGCTAAAATAGACTGTACTTTAATCTTTAAACTTTCATAAGTTAATTACATGAAAAAGTATATGAACTTATTTAAGATTTTCAATTTAGTCTTTATATTTTTTTTTCTAATTGAATATACTAACTCATATATAAGTTTTTCAATCAAGTATATTTTTAAGGATAATTAATAATAACTTGATGGACCACATAATGACTATCAACAATAACTTGGGTATACTTTTTTTTTTTTCTTCGATTGAGTATACTAACTTATAAAAATTTTTTAATTTGGCACACCAACTCATAAAAGTTTTTTAATCAAGTACTGATGAATATGGGCAAAAGAATTGTAGGGGCTATTCTTTGACATCCTTTTAATAGCTAGCTCTATGTATAGTACTAATGAATGTAGGTAAAAGAATTATAGAAGATATTTTCAACATTCTTTTAACGGCTAGCTTTATATGGTAGAGCTAAACGGCCTCTGGGAGTCATACATTGAGAGATGTATTGAGAGATGCGTTGATAACACAACAAAAAGTTTACAGCATTAAAAAAAAAAAGGCATGCACTTAAAGTATAATTTTTTTATTAATTCAATTACTATTAGTCTATTAATTAAAAAGTCACTATATTACTGCTTAACCTTTTATAAGATTTTTTTATACACAAATAAATAATAATATTTTTTTTGGATTATTGTGTATATAATTTGTTATATATAAATTTTTTTATTGATTGATTTGTCATGCATTTACAAGAAATTCTAGTTGGACTTAAATAAGTATACTTAATTGGAAACTTTTATAAATTGTTATACTCAATTGAAAAAATTTTACAAATTAATGTACTTAATCAAAAAAAAAAAAGTATCCTCAAGTTATTATTGATGGCTATCACGTTTTATGTCAAGTTATCGTTGACAACCATAAAAATGTACTTAATTGAAATTTTTTTTTGAATTAGTATACTTTATTAATTTTAAAAAAAATTATAAGTACTTAATTAAAACTTCAAATAAGTTAATGTACTCCTAGCACAATGGTCTTCAAACTTTCAGTTGCCCTAGTTAAGTTCTAAAAATTGATGAGATAGCTAATGTGTTATCCTAACACAAATACATGGACTAATTGATAGGCTGACACATCAAATATTTCATCTATTTTAATCGAACCCATGCAATAAGATGTCGAAAATGCAACATTCAAAAATAATAGGTTAAACTATAACAATTGAAAGTATATTTTCACCCATCATCTTATTTTCAAGAACATCACATAATTTGAGGGCATTCTTAATCCCATATAAATTCTAGACATCCCGAAATTCAACACAATAAGCGACCCGAATCTTATGCACCATTGCAGAAATTTTAAATTAGCTTCCCTTCATGTAAACTGGGCATGTCCAATCTCATGCATGCCAGTACTCAAAAGAGGTATAGGAAGGTAGAAATTAATCCTGGCTGATCCCAGGGTGGAAGAAGGATTCAACATCCAAAATCTAAGGATCTGCCACCCAGCAAATCTCTAGTCCCATCATCCGGACTCGTCTGGGAACCTGGTTCCGAGAGAACAAAGATTTTATCGGGATTGGCATTTCTAGTTCTGGAAAGATAATATCCTAAGTCCAAACTTAGCTCTATCCGTTGGGACTTAATGATATTTTTCAGTTCACCGCCCTAAGTCTAAGTGCTAATTCAATTAATTCATTAGCATATCAAAATTGAGTGAAAGTTAAATGGATAGTAAGTCGACTTGAGTTGTAAGTACATAACATTTTCTTTTCCATCTGATGTTCTTTTTTTTTTATAATGCGAGGTATTCGTCGCACGCCGAAAGTTCATCAGAATCTACCCTTGAGCCCTAAGCCAGAATGCTGTAAGGCTGGCTCCATGCCATGGCAGGATTCTACTGTTTTTTCATGGATAATTTTTTCTTATGCCCACCAAATTTCATACATTCTGATCGATTCTGATACCATTTGTACAATGATATCATCCTAAATTCATCTGCTGGTTCAATTAATTTGTTAGCGGATCGAAACTATATGGCTCAAAAAATTGAATAAAAATTAATGAATAGCAGATGAACTTAAATTATAACAACATAATTTTTATTTTTTATTTAATATAAAATTATTCTTAGAGTAATACACCGAGACATGGCTCATAAAACTGGGGGGTTAGCTTCGGATGGTGAGGATCCAGGTACATGCCACCCACCCAAGCGATATGAAAGCAAGGTGGCCTCAAGAGGATCGGTCCGGCCATCTGGGTTAGTGGAGGGAGCACAAGAGCTTGGCAGGCATGCACATCATCCGCGGATGGTAGTGGGGGGTCTGTGGACAACGCACGAGACAAAGCAGCCAGCAACACCTAATCTAACGTAACCTAATTTCCATCGTCATGGGGATGGAAAAGCTTTTCATTTTAGGTAATGACGGAGGTCGGCCAAGTGAATTCTAATGCATGGCTTCAACTCACAGTTCCTTTCCGTGATCCCATCAACTTGATCGTCATTGGCAGGGAAACCAACGTTAGCTACAACCCAAGAAAACAAGAACGTGATCAGACTAGGACTAACGTGTTGCACTCGGCTACGTATCCACCGATGTAACGAGTGCTAAAAGAAGCTGTCTAAACCTTAGGTCCATGGTATTTAACTTAAAGCCGTCTAAACCAACCAAAATAAAGATTCGCTCTCATGACCTAAGGCAGCTCGGAAGTCAAAAATTTGACCAAAACCTAGCCCTAAATTCAAGAACTGCTCGCCTTACTGAGCCAAAACAAGACAAGTCCGGTTGGACCAGTTTTTGCCACCCTCAACTGAAACAACGTGAAGCAAATATTATATATATCTGTGTGTGTGTGTGTGTGTGAGAGAGAGAGAGAGAGAGAGACCAGGTGACCAATTTGAGCACCTTTACAACTTCTACATTTGTCTTGGATGATCAATCATTGGCTTAGATACCACTGATTAGAGAAAAATGGAGACTTTAGATCGACACAGAAGAAGGCCTTGATAAACATGTTAGAACCTAATTTGACTTAAAAACTTAAGCTGTTAAATTTAGGTTCAATAATCTACATCAATCTATCTACCTTCCATTAATCGTTTCATGTGAAATTTTAAACCTCTATATATATATTCCCAATGTTCTCATTAATCAATGCATGTGGTGTAAGGTATTATCAAATAATTATTTCTCCTCCTATTTTCTCAAAAAAAAATTGTTGTAAAAAAAGCTCTCTTTTAACAAACAAATCATTTTCATCATGCTTGTTTAGGTCATTATTATAGCAATAATGAAAACTCTATCCATGGTGAGGGCTAGAGTTTGTGCTTACCTCACCGCTTCAACGATTATGTTCAAAGTGGAAAAATTGAGAGGGTCTCAAGACTGCTTTCCTCTCTCGGTGATGCATGTTGCAATGATGAAGATGTTAACGTAAGAGGGAGGTTATAATATCAAGTTTCTACACTAACGGTCTTTCTTATTTCCTAATAGCTTGTACTCTTTTCAAAGGGTAAAAAAAGGATGCAAAGGGTGGAAGGTATAGAAAATCTTACAAGCCATCTAATAGCATGCAGAAAATCTTGTCCAGCTCTTAAATTATGTACACTATCTAATAAGATTTTTATATTAAAGAAATCTAAAAATTCAAATAAAAATGAGGCTATGGAATAACATTTGCATAATTTTCTAAAGTTCATATGTGTTCATTAACTTACTCATAACTTTCTCATTTGATCTTTGTTTTAAGTGATTTATAATGTGTTGCAAAGTTAACTCAATATCAGATGCCATAAAAGTGAATTTATTTAAAAATTTTAATTATATTTACTCAAAAAATCTTTTTTTTGTTTTAACTAATATGCACTGAATTGAAACATTACATTATCAAAGAGGAAAGAATTTTTGTTATATAAATAATGATTAATACATTATATATAACGTGATTATCAAGTGCCCATTTAATGGCATGGATAGAGATGAATAAGTAAAGTTGGGCGATGATCAATATAATCTGTGCTTATATTAGGTTTAGATAGGAAAAGAAAACCTTCTGGCTGGATTTGTTACGAACATGGCTTTCCGACATGTGCAAGCAATATCTCTGGCTCATATGGATTTTCTTCTCCTACAATAAAGCAGGGAATGCCCATAGAGACCATAGCTTAGATTATCCCCCATGCTGAACTTCTTAAGCCTTCTATAAAACATTATTAATGCCAAAATCAACTTCCACTCGACACTCCATGCACCCAAGAAAAATTATTTTAAGTAAGGATCGAAAGCTTTGGTCGTTAATTACTCTTTAATGTCAGTTGAATGTTTTATGGAATCTCGGCATAGTGACGACGAAGTCGACATTAAAAGGGTGTGTTGATGTCATCATCAACTTCGGCAAACACCCAAGAGGATAGACCAATGAGCAGACGCTTGATGGAAAAGTTATTATTTGTGCCAATAGAGTTTTATTATTTAATTATTGGTTTGATAAATCATATTGTTGTTACAATGATAATCATGGTAATGACTTTTGTAACATTTTATAACATCTACAAATTTGGCATTATCAACATGGACTTTGCAACGAGAGGGAGTATTGGGAATCCATTGCTTGTCATCATTTTGCCAGCACTCTATTCTTAATTTTTTCTTTAGTATTATAAAATAATTTTATTCTTATATTTAGTGTTGCTATAGGTTGTATAAGTTAAGCCTTTTGTCCAATAGATAAATTCTATTCTTTATGGGAGAGTTATTGTTGATATTTATTTTTGTCTTTCGATGGGAGGGTATAATAGTGGCTTCTTTTATCTTTTAGTGTGAGAAAGACTTGGATGTGAGACTTTTCAATGAAAAAAGTTCTTGTACTGAGTGAGTGAGTGAGAGAGAGAGAGAGAGAGAGAGAGAGAGTTATCTTGGCTTTTAACCATGAGTTTTATTATCACTATTTAATTAATCAATTTTTTTTAGATTCTCCCTCCAAATTTATTATAATGTAGTATGATAATAATATTACTATATAAATTCTATATAATATAATTACAAATTAATAAAAAGTATAATATATTATATTATAGTACTATAAATATATTTATTCTTGTCTTTCGATGGGAGGGTATAATAGTGGCTTCTTTTATCTTTTAGTGTGAGAAAGACTTGGATGTGAGACTTTTCAATGAAAAAAGTTCTCGTACTGAGTGAGTGAGAGTGAGAAAGAGAGAGAGAGAGTTATCTTGGCTTTTAACCATGAGTTTTATTATCACTATTTAATTAATCAATTTTTTTTAGATTCTCCCTCCAAATTTATTATAATGTAGTATTATAATAATATTACTATATAAATTCTATATAATATAATTATAAATTAGTAAAAAGTATAATATATTATATTATGGTACTATAAATATATTATTACCATTATTATATTGTAATGATGATTATTGTAATATAATTTATTATATTATTACAACAATATAGTAGTATTTATAATAATAATAATATTATATTAATTATTATTATTATTATATAATAATAATAATCATCATATGATAATATAAAATCATTATATTACGATATTATTATGATAATTTATGGATTACAATATTTTGTTACGGTAGTAGTTGTTAGAATTAAAGGCTAGATGGTTAAATGTATTATGTTAACGTTGTTTATTATCATTTTCTTACTGTAAAAGTGCTTTCTTAGCTTGATTATCTATATAAAGTTTCACAGCACTCAGAAATAACAATTTGAGCAAAGTAATTACGAAATAACAAATATTCTTTTATAAATACTGTACTAGAAAACGTTCTGCAAAGACTCTATCACCAAATATCAATAGCAATACCAAACAGGGCCTTAATAAAATATCCCAATAATGAATTTATTCAGGCCAGAATCAAATTAGGTTTCAGACTTGGGTTGGTGCCGAGCCTGAGCCAGGTACAGAAGTGGCCCTAGCCTGGCCCGAAATTTAACCAAACGCAGTCGATCCTAAGCCAAAGCCCAGCTCTTGGAACCAAAACAGGCATCAAGCTGACCCAGACCCATTTCCTGTTTGTCAACATGGAACTACTGCAAGTCAAGCCGCTGCGAAACTGTGACGCGCTCAAATTGCTTGCATGACTTCAGAATGATTTCTTTTCAGCACAATAATAAAACTTTTTCATTAAGGTAATCAAATTATCTGTTGAATTTTTGCATGTACAGGGGCAAGGCACAAAAACCTGCAAATCTCTGCAGCCAAAGGGGAAACTATGATAGTGACCAGCTTTATGGATTAAATGGCCAGGCCTCCCCAATTTGGCCATCAGAGCCTATAGTTTCTCATTTCTTTCACTATACAGGATATATGTGCCATCAAGACCTTTGGAAGGGATTACCAAAGAGAGGCTTATATACATAAGCTTACAGAGGGAAAACATTTAAATCAGGTCTACAACACAACTTGGTGAGATACCAAAATGGTGACAATAACCTTAACAGTGGCATGAGAGGAAGGTGTTTGTATAATCCTCGCCGCTTCCTGCGACTAGCTTCAGGCAACTGAAGCTTTGACTGAAAAGTTAAAAATAGCTTTGGAAATGTCCCATAAGATAACTGACATGCGTTCATCAAGGAGCAAGTCCTAGCAGTGAGAAAAAAGGGAAAGGCTGCTCCCATTGCTGTCACTCAATTCCAGCCTCTTCAGGTACTAGTATGAGCTGTCATGAAAACATAGCATGAAACAACTTCAGGATAATTAAAGCTACTGCTGTTGGAACAGCTATAAAAAAGGAGACCAGAAATACCTATAGGAGAGCAACAGCACAAAATGAAAACATATTCATCTGAATGAACTAAAGGAACCCCTTAAAGAAATCTATATGCCAAAATACCAAAATACAAATAAAAGCTTGATTAACTCATCAATCATTTGAAGGAAAAAAAAAAAAAAAAAGGTTCCAAATAAGCCTGCAAACTTTTGTTCGCACTGAAGTCGAGCATGCACACTGATGAAAGATTCAACTAGTTTGGATAAACTGCTCCAAATCATAATATCTTACCAACTTGATCCAATTGAAGAAAGAAGGAATTTCTTCTTTTAGTCTGATCAACTCAAATCTCACAAGAATATATAAAGCAAATGAATAAAATGAAATTATGTAAAATTTGAAAGCATGGTTTCTGCCCAATTAACTTTCACTTAATTTGGCCCCTTTTTTCTGAAATTGGTTTTCTTGATGAAATCTTCATATAAGAAATGACAATTTCAGTTGTCTGCTTCCACTTACATGACCCTAGAGTTTGTGCATGCACATTAGCCAAGAGAATGGCTGGAAGCATCAGGGAAGTATTGATGGCTGAGATCACCCGGCTGATTAAAGTTCTCTCTCTCTTTATGTAATTCAAGTACGCTTCTACATTCCATCCCTTGTTATTCCCTCTGAGAGTGAGATATGAGTGCTTCAACTAAAGAATGCAGGATTTTTTACAGGACTAGCCAAACAAAAATGAGGTCATCTTGTCATCATTCCAGTGTCTCAATCAACGCATCCTAGGATCTCTCCCATTCCAAGTGTTGTGACAAGCTGGGAAAGCAGCATATCCCAATCCATGGAAAGATCGGAATGGCACCATCTCATAAGATTTAAAACCTTGATTATAAGTTCGAAACTATGCTTTTTTGTTCCTTTCTTTCCACAAGGTTGAACTCACTTGCCTTATATTTTTTTGCACTCATTGAGAGTAAAATTGATGGAGATGTGGAATTATCAGACACATCGAGATATCCCAGAAAGCTCACATTACGAAGGTAAAAGATATTCAAATTGTCATGAACACACTAGTGCAGTTGCTACCATACCTATATATTTTACTATTAAACTTGATCTTCAGCATGCGTGTGTTTATCTCCATGTCACTACCTCACAAAATTAATGCATTAACAACCCCACATAATTCAGCTCTTGCTTCTGAATCTAGGAATCCATATACCATTTTTATGAATAATATAGTTTAACCATCATATTGGAAAATTGCTTCCATCCATACCACCTATCAAAAGAATCATGCATCCCAAGACTATTGTCAGATAATCATGTCATAGCATATGAATCATGTAAATGATATGAAAAAGAAGCCAAAAATCCAACTACATGCTAAAATGCCAGTAGGGCAACCCAAAGTGCATGATTAATCTGAAAGATGGGATAGGCATGAATGGTGGTCTTCTCAAATAGGCATGATAATTCAACTAATAACAATGATAAGGCTCAACCGATGGTTTCACCTTGTAATTTATGCAATTTTCATATCTTGACTAGTGCTTTTAGACAAAAACAGACATAGTACTGGTTCTTAAAATTATAAAGCCAATACCACAAAGGTTTTTCCAACTGTGATGTTTTGCATTGCAAATATAAAGTAAGAAAACATAAAATACGTTTAGCAATTTGGAATATAGGAATATTAATAGAAAAATTAATGGAACTAACAAATACAATGACTAAAAAAAAAATAACATAGCTTACCTGTAAGAGAACAAATGCATCCAAGAAAAAGCAAAAAAGGTTAATGGATTTAAACTTTGATACATAGGTAAAGATAGGAATAAAAATGAAGTGAGAATTATTGTAGATAAAAGTCTAAAAGATGATGTTGTAAATATTAAAAGGATATGAGATAGAATAGTTTTGATTAAATTAGTGCTAGGTGAGGAGTCAATTAATATTATTAGTGCCTATGCTCCTCAAATAGGTTTAAAAAATGCCATAAAGCAAAATTTTTGAAAGAATATGGATGGATTAATTCAAGAAATTTTCAATAAATTAAAAAAAAAAATTATTAAAAGAAATTTGAATGAACATGTAGGAAAAAATAATATAGGTTTTAAAAAAGTACATGAAGATTATGGATTTAGAAATAGAAATGAAAAAAGACATGTCATTTTAGAGTTCACAATGGCATATGATTTAGTATTAGCTAACACATTTTAAAAAGAAAGGCTCTCATTTAATGACTTTTAAAAGTGAATATAATGATAATCAAATAGATTCCTTTCTTACTAAAAAGATTGATCGTGTTTTTGGTAAAGATTATAAGGTTATACCGAATTAGAGTTTAACCACACAACATACATTGATGGTTATAGACGTGTGTGTGTGTGTGTATATATATATATATATATATATGAAAATAGAGAAGAAGAACTAAGAAGTTTAAGAATCTAAGGATTAGATAGTAGAATTTGAAAGGAAAAAAATAATAATTTTTAAGGATAGAATGATAAAAAGAAAATGAAGTATAAATAGAGAAATCAATACAATATGGAAAGAAATAACTAATAGTATTAGAAAAGTAGCTATAAAGGTGTTAAGAAAATTAAAAGAAAAATAGCCATATAATAAGAAAACTTGAAGGCAAAATGAAAAAGTTTAATTAGCGGTTAAGGCTAAAAGAGAGTACTATAGAAAACTATCTACAAGTTAAAATAGAAAAACATATGAAAACTATAAGATAGCTAAGAAAGAAGTTAAAAAAAAATTGTACAGTAGGCTAAATGTAAAGCATATAAAGAATTATATCGCAAGCTAGAAATTAAAGATAGAGAGAAATATATTTACAGAATTGCCAGACTAAGAGAAAAAAATTCGAGATATAATTCAGATTAAATGCAGTAAAGATAACGATCAAAAAGTTTTGATAAAAGAGAATGAGATCAAAGAAAGATAAAAAAACTATTTTAACAAATTATTAAATAAGAATTATATAGATATTTTAAGATGCCTTACTAATTCCATTAAAGATAGAATTATGATATATACTCCTGCAATTAATGATAGATGAGATATAAAAGGGTATGAAAAAGATAAAAATAGGAAGACCAAAAAGACCTGATAAGACTCCCATTGAAATTTGGAAATGTTTTAAGTGATGCTAAAGAAACTTAGATGCTAAGTTTATTTAATAAGATTTTAAAAACTAAGAAGATGCCAAATAAATGAAGAAAGAACACTACAGTACCAATTTATAAGAACAAATAAGATATTTAAAATTGCTCTAACTATTATGATATCAAGCTCGAGTCATGCTATAAAACTTTGAAAGCAGGCAATTGAACATAAGTTGATATATTTTATAAAACTATCAAATAATTAATTTTATTTTATGCCAGAAACATTGACTATAAAAGCTATTTTCTTCCTCAGAAGATTAATGAAAAAATATAGAGAAAAGAGATAAGATCTTCACATAGTTTTTATTGATTTAGAGAAAGCATCTGATAAATTCCCTAAAAAAAATCTTATGGTGGGTGTTAGAAAAGAAAAGAATACTTGTTAGATATATTAACGTAACAAAAAAGATGTATAATGAAACAATTACTAGTGTAAAAACTACTGACGGTAATACTAATGAATTCCTTGTTACAGTAAATTTACATCAAAGATCTACTCTTAGTCCCTAGCCTTTTGCTTAGCTATGGATGAGCTTAGTAGACATTCAGAATGATATTCAATAGTGCATATTATTTGCAGATGATATAATACTACTGAATAGAACTAAAGCTGAGATTAATCATAAATTAGAATTATAGAAAAATGTATTAGAATCTAAAAGTTTTAGGTTAAGTAGAACAGATAGAATTCATGAAATATAATTTTAGTACAATTAAAAATAGAGATGAATGTAGAGTAAAAATTGAGAACTATGAAGTTTCTAAAAGTAATCATTTTTTATATTTAGGACCGACTATTCATAAGGAGAAATTGAGGATGATATTATCTATAAGGATTAAAGCAGGTTGGATGAAATAAAAAAATGTAACTAGAATATTATGTGATCATAGAGTACCTACCAAATTATACGAAAAATTTTATAAGATAGTCATAAGACCAGCTATGCTTCACGGTACAAAACATTGGATAGTTAAAAAATTATATGTACACAAAATGAATGTAGCTAAAATGAGAATGTTGAAATGAATTTGTAATAATACAAGCAAAGATAAAATATTATGTGAAATGCACTTGTGTGAAAGAGCGATATGATACAGGTAGAAGGAAAAAAGTATAGGTAGATTTAAAATTACATAGAAGAAAGTGATAAACAAAGATCTAAAATCTTTGTATCCTAAAAAAAAATATTACCCAAAATCGAGCAAAATGAAGAAAAAGGACTCATGTAGTCCCAACTAATTTGGGATTTAAGCTTTGTTGTTGTTGTTGTTGTTGTTGTTGTTATTATTGGTTGTTGTACATGAAGTAAAAACTATGTTGTATATGAAGTAAAAACTAACTTTGATATTGTACAGGTCAGATTTAATGTCATTTTTAATTACTAACAATTAACCATGGATTTTTGGTCCATGCAAAAAAGTTTAACCATGGATTGACAAATCCTTCCTATTCAACTGAGCTGATTGATTGATTAAGAAAGATTGATATCTTTAACCCTCAGTACAAACAACAATCACCTAAATGCTAACTTTCTACTTATTATATCTGGCTTAAGGATTTATGTTGTAAATGATGTCTAAAAAGTAACACATCCTCACATCAATAACCCAGGTACAAATTCACTTCAGCAAACAGCAACTAAAATGCATAGATCATGTTAATTCAATTACTGCCAGGTTAGAATACATGACTTACATTATCATGTCTGGATGCGTAACAGATGCCTCATCTTGCAGCTGCATCCGAAGGTGACCTTTTAACAGGAAAACGCTTCGATGAAGCTTCAGGCTTCTTTGAAGGTATCAGAGATGAAGATAGAAGGGCATCAACAGCCTCACGTTGTCGCTTTCTTGTTGTGTTCATATCATTTTCTTCCACCAGTTTAGGTGATTTACCTTTGTTTGTGTCAATCACCATGTTATTTTCATTCCCAGAAGATCGCAAAGTTGAAGAATCTTTATGACGACTAGATTTAGGGTTCTCAGAAAATCTTCGTGCTTCTTTTGCTTTTTTTATCAAACTACTAACAGAATCTGTTTCTGATGGTACGCTGACCTTAATCGTTTCTTCCATTCTTTCACACATAGGAATTTTTTTCAGCGTGTTCTTGGTTCTTGCCACCTTATCATTCTGCTTATGGGGGTTGTTCCCTTCATCTTGTCTTCTTATAGTTGCCGACATATCTTTAGGGCATCTGGAATCCTGCCGCAGAGCTTTACCATCTAGAAGACCACTGTTTCCTGAGTTATGTGTTCCCTTAAGACCAGTCATATCACAATCATGCAAATGCCTGCTTGCATGTGCTACCGGATTCCCATCTATGAGTTTAGTTTTTCCTCTTTGTCCTTTAGCGTTAATGTTCACAGGTTGTTCACCAAAGCTGGCATCTTTGTGCCTTCCACCCTGCTTATGTTGACTTGAATGTAGATCCAAAATTGAAGAGGCAAGGTTTTCTCTGGACGAGGATAGAGCCTTCCCAAATATTGACTTATATGATCTGTCAACTGAAATGAACAAATTTCTTTCTTTAGAGTTTTGGATCAAAGCAGCCCAATGGAGATTTGTCTGCAATTTCTGTGCATTACCGACTATCCATAAAGAGTATTTGGCCCGTGTTAAAGCAACATTCATGCGTCTCACATCGGCAACAAAACCAATACCACTTGAATTGTTCATAGGTGGCTTGGCATTGGAATTCGAAGCTCTAACAGTTGATAGTACTAGAATGTCTACTTCACGGCCTTGAAATCCATCAACAGTGTTGAACTCCATATCAGAAATAATTTCTGGCCCAAATGCATCAGAAAACCGTGAACGCAACAATGAAAGTTGACTCCTATAGGGAGTTATGATACCTATCCTTCCGGGAACAAATTCTGATGGGTATCTATTTCAAGAAATCAAAGAACCAGAATAATCAACAAAAATTGCATAAATATACAAAACAAGTTGCATTATATCTCTGAAAAGAAATGGCAACTTTACCTTTTCTTAAATAACTTCAATATTTCAACAGCTGCATCAGCTTCAAACTCATTATAAAGGGAAAGAGAACCAGAATTCTTTCCATGATGTTCATGACCATAAGCAATATCAAAGAACATGTAAGGACCAAGACAAGCATTCTCATAAAATGCTGCTGTTCTGCTGGCCATCTGAGCACCATTTAGCAATTTGTTCTCATAAAAGTGCAAAGATGGGAATTTACTTATCTCAGGGTGCATACGATACTGGAGAGGAAAGAATACATAAAAACTTAGAAAACCAACTGAAGCTATAGTTTAATTTGCTTAAATATGATACCCAACGTGAAAACTCGATGAGCTAAAGAAATTTCTGGGTACATATATCATAACATTTATTATTTTTGAAACATATAACAATCTGATACACTATATTCTTTTTGATTCTTTGCACTTCCATATGCAATGGTAAAACAATAATACTTCTATATAATGTACCACAGTACCAGTGCAGCGGGGGCGCATGCACTCGTGTGTGTGTGTGTGTGTGTGTGCAACAATCACTTGCAAAAGTTAAACAAGAAGATCTATCAGTGATGTGGTTCTGGTAAGAAGGCATGAAGTGCTGCAAATATTAAGGCATCATATTTAGATGATGAACAACCCTGCAATTCAGCACGCAAGATTAGAGAGGACTAAAGCAATAATTATGGAAAACAGTGAATTGATGCAGCTGGCATTATGGTGTCAGAATATCTTGCTGGTACTAGAACTGCATAACAATCCAAACAATGTGTGCTTGAGAATAGGCAAAGATGCACTAAGAGGTCATATTTGTGTACAAAATACCATAGGAGAACCTCAAGGCATAGCCCAGCTTCTTCAGCCACCTTAACAAGCTTCCTTGGTATAGCCAAGAGAATGGCATTGAGCCACAAGAAATAAATGGCAACAAAAAATTGTGCCCCATGTAGTGGTGTGCTTCCCAAGAAAAGCTCATGATCACAATTCACAAATACAAGACAAAGCACAGGTTTAAAAGAAGATGGCCCTAGAATTGCACACATTGATCAGGGCACATCAAGATGCTTATTTGGGGCACCAGGATTAGATTAATAGACTAACATGGGAGATTCCTGTTTTTAGATAATACTAGCACCCGAGCACATGCAATGCACACT
Source organism: Metroxylon sagu (assembly GCA_017589505.3). Classification (NCBI taxonomy): domain Eukaryota; kingdom Viridiplantae; phylum Streptophyta; class Magnoliopsida; order Arecales; family Arecaceae; genus Metroxylon; species Metroxylon sagu. Next base: position 712,884 of record JACVBY030000627.1, read on the forward strand.
CGGGAAAAAAATAATATAAAATTTTCAATTGCATGCAATGCAATGCAATAAGGAAAAATAATACTAAAAATAATTTGATTTTGTATACTTTTTGTACTTTTGTCTCTATTATCTACTCTCACAACTATTCTAATTAAATATTTACTTATCTATCTACTGTTCGCATTTCTTTATTTTCCTAATTTGTTTACTCTTATCATTTTTTATTATGGTATTTTTCTATTTATTTGCAACACGATTTTAATTTTTTATTCTTATTCATTTATCCTCACAAAATGGTGGTGAGAGAATAAAAAAGAGAAGATTTTTTGGTATGATCATACCAAAAAAAGAAAATATTTCATTACATTTTTTTCCTATTTGTTTATGGTTGGCAGTTTTGATTTTTCCTTATTTGTTTCTATAACGATTTTTGGTTTACCCTTTTCTTACATGTTTATAACAAAGTTTTTGAATTATGTACCTATTTTGTTGGAAGCTGAGATTTTCTTATTTGTTCATTGATACGATTATTATTAGGCAAAAATTTCCTTATTTATCTAAAACTGATGTTTAAGTTTGTTTCCTCATTTATGCTTCCTTATTTATGCATAGTTAAGATTATATAGGTAATCTAAAAACATGGAAGGATATTTTCAGAATCAAAAATATGGAATCTGGAAGGAATATTCTAGGATTTCAAAGCTCATATTTTTGATATAGTAAAGATATTTAGCCATGAGCATCAATAATATAGGATTTTAATCAACTTAAATAGAACTTTTCAGGTCATATTTAAGACCTTGAAGACTTGGTTAGAATAGATTTTAAAGATGGCAATCCATTTCATTAATGAAAACACTGATATGATCTATGAATCCATCTTCGCTTTTTCCTATTGGTAAGTTTTAGTGAGATAGTGACCTTCATGATTAAGTATTTTTTCATGATTAAGTATTTTTTCATGATTAAGTATTTTTTTCATGTTGTATAAAAACTTCAAGATTGATTTCAATTTTCAAAATAAGTTGTCCATGTTTGCATGCTTCCTTGGCCTTCTTTCCTTTTTGCTTTATTCCCAACAATTCAAGACATCTTCACAAAGTGAAAATATCATCATATCTTGCATTCAAGAATTTCTAGTTGACCTTATGAGTCACAAGGGATAGGGTGAATCATCCACCTGACCTAACACAAAGACCCATAACATGTATAGGTAATAGCTTCAGATGTTTCCAACACTTATTTTCTAGTTAACTTCCAGTAGACAATATGTCAAAACAGAATGGATCTTTATTTCTGAAGCTAAGGGATACCAACTCAAATCTCATGTGTGCACACAGCATGGATGCATGCACCCATGAAAAGAAAAGGAAGATGAAAGGAAAAAAGCGCAAGCATCCAGAAATTGTTTAATATCAGCATGTAGTTGCTAGAAAATAAACTGTTCAGTGTAGATGATGAACTTACTCGCATTATTTATGGACTAAAAAACAATTCTCAGAACTGCTTTCTTAAGTTATTGCTACCAAATTGATTTTCTAGTTATGTAGTTCTATTTATTAATAATCTATGCATTGTGAAATGATTTTCCACAGTATACTTTTGCTCCTGCCAAGTTTACAGGATACATCAAACATGACCATGTCTAAAGTGTTCATGCAGTGCTGCACCAGTGAATATACTTTGCATCTAGCCACCGTTGCATCCACATTGTCTTTTCAGAACCTTTCCTTTCCAAGTGTCTGGATGGAGTCAGGCTTTGGTTTGAATAGAATAAATAACTTTTCTCACCTCATAACACAAATAACCCTATTAAGTCATGATAAACACCAATTAAAACCATAGATATGGCAGAATAATCCACTACAGACCTCCTGACAATCCTTCTTAGTATAAAAACTTTATTTTCCTATATATCAATTATTTTTTTTGCAAATCGAAAAGAATTTGAACCTGCATGATAAAAATTTTATAATGTAATTGGTGCAATACATCAACCACCAGTGATAATCACTAATCATGATAGATAACCAGCAATCATGCTTCAAAGTATATTAACATGGAAGCATAAAAGAGGCAACAGTATGTATTAAACCTTGACTTTATCTGAACAAATACACATAGATTTCAAATAAAATATGGCCATCGATATGCCAGGTGTATACAATAAAACTTTCCTCTGTTTAATTACCTGCTCAGTAAGCATTATCACCGGATGACCAGCTCGTTGTAACCGCTCAAACATGCTGCACTCATAGAGAAACTTGCTGGCCACATTAGAAAGCACAGTAGCTGGAAGCTGCTTCGGATCACCAACCTTCCAAAAGAGAACTTATCAACAATGAGTTTTTATCATTGCGTAAGTAAAAGAATTGAAGATATTACCATGACACATTTGGTTCCATTTGACTTGAGAAGCTGAAGTGGAATCAACGTTGCTGGTTCAAGAGCCTAGAAAAGTACATTCCAAAAGACATTCACAATTTAGTTTGGTCAGTCCTGGAACAAACTGAGCTAACATATATAATGGAGAACAGAAGAAAAGGCATACCTGGGCTGCTTCATCAATTACAACAACATCAAACAAGGTTTGTTCAGAAAAATTTCCAAATTTACCACAAGAAGCTGATTCAGAACAAACACCATAAATGTCACCACCGCACCCACTAAGTGTTGTTACTACAATTTCAGCCTCCCTTAGGATAGATTTTCGAATATTATGCTTGAGGGACCTGCTTTCATCAGAAGCTTTCTTTTCTCGGGCCTGAGCAGTAGAAAGTTTCCCACAAATTGCTTTCTTCTGTCCATACAAAATGTTGAGCTTTGCTCCTATTGCTGCATCAGGTACCTTTTGTGAATCCTCTTCCTTGGAGAGCCCATTGTCTAGAGAAATATTTGTGCTCATATGACCTTCATCTAGTTTAGCACGTTTGGCTTCATAATACCGTATACTATCTACGACCTTCTCAAGTTTAGCACGAAGAGAACTAGAAGTCTCTGCATCTATATCATTCTTTGCATCAGTGTGGTTTTTGTCTTCTCTCAAACATTGTTCAACAAGTGTATCAATGAAATAAGGCAGTGAACTAGGATGAACTGTTTTGGCATTGCCTACCCTCACTATATACGGTTTGTACACCTTTCCATCATTCCCATAAAGACCCTGACTAAATCTTGATACCAGCTCATCAACTGCTGCATTTGATTGTGCACAGATGAGAACCCTTCCTCTTACAGCATGTTCTGTTGGTCCAGACGAATCTTTTTCCGCATCCTCAATCATTTGTTTAGCAAAAGCTGCATCCTGCCAAGCTCTTGCTACTGCAGCTGCCTGGCTATTCTGTGTTCTTGGATTGCTGCATGTGATATTAGTTGTTCTTGAACCACTGCTGTGTTTTTTGGAGGAATAGTTGTTACACACCGTTGGTAAAGCAAGCAACGCACTTACAATAGCAACAATTGTTCTAGTTTTACCAGTGCCTGCAAACAAGAACAATTTCAGAACATCTCTCTATCTCTCCCTCTCACACACAAACAAACACAAGCACACACAAACACTACGTGCATACATAAGGATATTACTAATCAATAAAGATCAGAAAGAACTGAAACCTGGAGGACCCTGTATAAGAGAGAGTTCAAAACTTCTTCTGGAATCCTGTTTTCTGATAGCAACGCTGATGGCTTGAAGCTGACTGTCATTAAATGAGGACATCAACATTTTCTGCATGGCCTGAGAAAGCCTCCCTAGTTGGACTTTCCCAGATTCAGGATACCCAAGGGAACCATCAACTGGATTCAAAATAATTGGAAGTATAGGGATATCATGCAGTGATGAAAGAGCTTGAAATTCTCGAATTTGAGGGGTTATACTCATAATCCGACTGAAAAACCATTTACTCCGTTCAATAAGAAGCCTTTTCACTTTATTTAAACGTGAAGAACCAATTGGAAGATAGAACCTGATTACAAGAATTATTGATGAACCTTTACCACTTTTCTCACGTCTCTCCACCTGAGATATAAACCAACACAATACAAGCCCAGTTAAGGCATACAGCTTTAGTAATTAAATTTTAAATTAAAAAAATAAAGTTAATACCTTTCCAAGTACATGCACATGTTGGGCAGAGTTTTGCAGGGGTTCTTTGGTGAGCAAGACCAGGTCATTCTCTACACAGCCTCTAGATACTAAAGATTCAGTGTTATCAGGACGGCACCGAACAAGATGAAAATCATCAATCCTTTCAACTGAGAGAATACATAGGCTGCCACAAGACATGTCATCTGAAGAGGTCTCTATGTTTGTATTATGTAGCTGAGCTTTGAATTCTTCCAAAACCAATGGCCGAAAAATTTCGACATAATGGTTTGGTGTTTGGAAACATAAAGGCACCTCTCTCAAATTGGTTGAACTTGTGTTCCCAACTTCATTAGCAGAAGATAACCCCACAACAGCAAAGTAATCCATCTCTAAAATGGGTCTATACCAATCATCCAATCTTGGTGGCTTAAGTCTTCTAATTCCCATGTCCTTTTTACTAAGGAAACCCGTTTTATTTTTTATTGGTAATTGAAGTGAAACAGCTTGCCTTTTAGGAGCAGGAACACTTAGCTTTGTGAGGACTAATTTTGGACGTTTAGAATTATCAAGTGCACATTCCAAGGGATCATCTTCAGCATCACGTATTAAATCTTTAATGAAAGCATCCCCTTTTTCCACTTCCAAAGAAGGAATAGTTTGAGCTGATGACTGATGATGCACAAGTCTGGAAGATGTGTTGGCTTTTCTGAGTGACGCAGCAATCTCATTGGCATCAGACAACTTATATGGTTGCTTGTCTGAGCTTTTGCCTTTTAAGGGGATAGGAGAAGTTGCTCTTCCACTAACAGATGGCTCAACTCTAGAAGAAATTTGAGAAGAAATTCGATTGTCAGTATCCTGCTTTTGAGAAGAAATTTGAGCATCCTTGACAGATGTTCTTGGTCTAACAGTTTCAAATATTTCTCTTGACAAACTAGTACTGTTAAAAACCACAGGACCATCTGATAGAGACTCTTTGCTGGCCAAATTTGGGGAAGCTGCTGCTTCCGCTTCATCATCTGATATATCAATGACACCTCTACCCCTGATTATTTGAGCTGGATCTTGGCCCTTGGCATGTAGAACTTGGTTGCCACAGAAATTACTCAAAGGACCAGGACTTCCCTTCCCAAATAAAGGTTCAGAAAGTAACTGCTCTGCCTTCAACACTTTCCCTTGAATAAACTGAGAAGCTTCTTTGTGTAATGAAATTGTAAGATGATATATTTTGTCTTTCAACTCGTCAACCGCAACGGCATCTAGTATGCAAAAGCTATACTTGTTTAACAGATCTACCACAAGCAAGGAAGTTTAGAGAAACATGAGATAATGTAAAATAAGGGGAAAAAAATAAACCTGGTGGTATCATTGCTTCAATGGCATTGATAGTGCATGGAGCTATGCCACCATGCGAACCTTTTATAAAGTTCAGCAGAGCAAACATGCACTGCTTCCAGTGTCTACTAATGACAACAAGAGATGACCTCCCCCAGTCCACCAAATCAGAGAGCCATCTGACGTCAAAAATATCAGGCTCAAGCACCGTGGATCCTAAATTCCCTGACCACTCGTTTGCTGATAAGCTCACCCTTTCGTAAACAACAGGAAGTGCCTCCAGCAGCCGAACACATGTCATCTGCAATTACATAAAAATAAAGAAATAAAGAAAATGGAAGGGACCCATAAAAAAGAATATCCATAACAGAGAAAGGAAAAACGTCTTAAATGGGAAGTAGATAAAAAAAAAAAAAGGGAGAAATTTCAACATTTAATACCTGACAATTCTTGCTATTAATAAGCTTCTTTCCTTCCTCCAAGCATTTTAATATGGAAGGCCACATAATTGCCGATAGGAAATAACAGAACTTCTCCCAAGATTTCGTGCCCACAACAATTGCTGAACCTCCAGGTCTCACTGAGGAATAATCAGAACAAGGTTGCCGCAAAAATCCTCCCTCAGATACAAGTTTTGCAGAGTTTGAATCCTTGTTGATAGGCAATTTCTGAGAAGTAACTACTTCCTTCAATAGTTTACGTGTGACGAAAAATAAGTGGTGGAGATCGTGAAAATTTCCCAAAAAGGAATCAACTTGGACCTGAAAATTGAGCAAAATTGTAATAATGTTAAGATCATGGCAAGATTACTTTTCATCTACTTAACATAATAAATTCAGTTTCAAGTATCATCAGCACAAGGCAACAAACCATATGGCAAACACATTGGTTTAGCTTCAGTGAAAACTCACCAATGTCTAGAAATATTCATTAACAAGTGGATTTTAGTGATCTATTTTCATCAATTCCTCATTCTCATGCATCTTCCTAGAGAGTACAAAGTATAGAAATCAGTTTTTTTTTCATTTTACTCCAATAAATTCTGAAACCCTTTTTTCCCTCCAACGCACAAATTCATAAATCCACCATTATGCACTTGTACAGCAGTCATATTCTCATTTGAAAACTTCGATTCACCAGAATAACCTTTTTTTGGTCAGGAATCGGTTGTGGCAGGGGGCAAGGGGCTGTGTTGTACAGTAATTCTACAATAGAAGTAAAAATAAACTAAGCTAAAGCAACAAACAGATTACAAGACCCTTGCTACCATTAGCTCAAAAGGATAACTAAAGCATCAAGAACCAAACAAGGAATAAAATCACAATCCTCATATGCACAAGCTACCAACATTACAAAAACATAAGCATCAACATCACTTTGTACCTAAATTCTGTTCTCTCCATGACATCAAGAAGACCACAAAGTTGATCATACAGCAGTAACAACTCTACCTTCCAAGACAAACCTATATACAGGAGTCAATGCAAAAAATAAAAGTGACTCTCTACACCACTTATCAGCAAAGACAGCATCACCAACTACACCAACACTCTTTTTGTTGAGCATGTCTCAACTTTATAATTCCTAGAGAAAAGTGGCAAAGGAATTTTAAACATTATACTTTGGAATGAACTTAATAGGTGGCTCCCACCATTGCCTGGTCCAGGGAAAATCAGATGTATGCACACTTAACCCCACGTGCACAGAGGCTATTTTCATATTTCAAACCCATGACCTCCATATTATAATGCAGCAACCGTAGTACCTTACCACTGCACCAAGTCTCACCCTCTCTATAATGAACTTAAAATCTTGATATATCCTCAGTTCATGTGTTAAAAAGAACTTGCCAGTTCCTTTTTTTAAGACATTCAGCCAATGTAACTGTCAAGAATGGAGAGAAAAGGCTATGAACAGTCCATCTCAACCAGGTCACCAAATAAAATTAACAAATCCCCAACAACTGTGAATTTGTCCACCCAACAATACCCATGGAATTTATACCATCACATTGCATGCTTCTGACTTATAATTTTCAACCACATTTCACATGAAAACATCAAAGTTTAATGTTTAAAAAATTCCAGATATTATCCAAGTACAAAGATGCAAGTTCACATAATCAAATTCCCTACAACAGAAGAAAAGTGCTTGTCACCCTATTATTAACCCAAAAAAAGGCTCCTTGCAGATCCCACTTCTTAAATAAACTCCTAACAGAAGAAAAGTGATAATCCAATAACTTAAGGCATGCCCTCACTTAGAAGCAAAGGGGAATAGAGGGGAAACCTCCATCAAGGAATGCAGTTGATAAGACATCAAAAATAAATTTGGCTGATTGATAAATTATTGCAGTAATTAGTTAAGTGAGAGGTACAAGTAACTAGAATAAAAGCAAAGACTTCACAAACAACAAGCATAATTTGAAAAACAAATGAATAAAAAATCTAAAGGATATCTCATTTACAGAAACACCAACACAAATCATTGAGGCTGGCTAACTTTAAGCAAAACTCAACCTATAAATTGGGTATCCGTTAAAAAGACTACCTGTTTTAAAGCAAATCTCAGCCCCAAAAAAATTGCAGATAGAGAAGACACACTGGAGCAAAGAAATTGAAGTCCAGAAGTCAGACCTCGTGAATTAGAAACATGCTCCAAGATAACCCTATCAGCTTGCCTCATGCTCTGCAACAAGTGGGCTAGCTTGATGTTAAAAGATTATAAAAGACAGCAAAACAGTCTAATATCAGCAAGTACAATGCCTTTTTTGCTTGTCATTGCATGATAGCACTGGCACCTATATCCTATCAAAACTCAAAAAAAGGTATTAACATGGAATAATTTAAGCTGGAACACTCACATCATTAGGGTCTATAAGCATAAGTATCAAGCTCTCTGCCATTCTTGGTTCCCAAGTCCACTGTTTATGAAGTTCACGGTGCTCAATTTGCATGACAAAATGGGCAGCAAACCTAAGTCAATTTTAAAACATAATTCCAGTAAGTGCTGCAACAGAAAATTAACAAATGGATGTTGCAGTCATGACAGGAATAAAAAATGCTGGAAACCTCTTGAATGTTCGTATTAGAAGAATACACATCAATGACGCTTTAACAGAGTTTCTGGACTCGTTCCCATCTCCACCATCATCAGAACCATTTGGAACCTCCCACATCAAAGATGATGAAATTTCTCCAGCATATGATGACAACCAGTCATCTAAAGAAAGTGAAAACTCCAAGCTAGACATGGACTCCAGCATAGAAATATGAGCCAAAGCCCAAAAAACAGCCTTTGAAAAAGATATAGGAAGAACTGAGGGATCAATTTTAATCAGAGCATCAAACCATAATGCAGGGACACATGTCCATTCTTTACATTCACGAGAGGTAAGCTTGCTTTGGATACCAAAGAGACTCCAACTACTGTAATCCTTCTCCTCATTGTCATGGGAAAAATGGAGTTCATCCTCATCATCAATAAAATCAGCTGAGGTGCTCATACTAACGTTTGAAACTGAATGGTACTGTAACTTCAAAGAAATCAAAGCAGAAGCATCAGAAATCATAATTGTATTGATGAGATCAAATGCTGGTTGACGCAAAGAACTATGAAGAGATGAATCCCTCAGCGAGCTGACCAGAGAAGGACCCCTGTGCATCAAGATCAAGGTTTAGATAATCCATATCTGCAATATTTTAATATATATATATATATATATATATATATATATATATATATAGCCTACAGCATACAGTGCACATTACTATTACCAAATAAGGAAAATCACAATTGAAACCAAGCGTATTGCTTGCACCCCAAAAGAAAGAATCTTTTTTATTTGTTATTTAGCTGAAATAACCAGCAATCAAAACAGAATTATGATGGTAAAAAAATCAAATTCACATGCAGGTGACCCATGCTGGTAAAAAGACTCCCATGCAAGTGTCAAATTCATATGCAGATGCACAGCAATAAATTTCTGTGACACCAAGTCTATCGTCATTTCTTCACCACACAAGGTTATCTCAAGAATCCAAGTAATGTGTTCCATGCTCCTTTAAGGAAAAACATTGCGATACACCTTCAGTTTGGCAGACCACCAAGGGATGAAAAACAGTTCCAATTATGCCTGTCATGGGAGGAATTCAAGTATTCTTTTGTGAAAACGTGCCCAGAGACATATGTATCACATGAATGTGGAGTATGTACACGACTATGTATCTCAAAACCATTCAAGGACAATCAGAAGTAGCTGCCAGTGAGCAAAAATTGAGCGGAATCAGCAAGATTACTTCTTTGATTAGTTGAAACAGCATGAGTAAACGTTTTGACACCATCTGCTTTTCAATTTTTATCTACTTTTCTTTTTTATATGCATAGTTTGGCACAAAATTAAAAGAAACAGGTGAGCATAGTTGTCATTCTAGATATATAGTTGACGTGTATAGGATAACTTTGCATCTGTTTTGTGTTATATTTTGTATAAGACACTTTTTATCGCCTCACGCACAAACTTCTTTCCATTACGAAATTATTAGGTAACATATTTAATATGTATGATCTTGCTCAGTAATAGATATTCTGAAACCTACTAAAGGACAACATTCCTTACTCCTAACTATCATAGAACTACCACTAGATCTTGAAGGAGTTTCATATGTTGTACAAGACAAACATTCAAACCATCTAGTGAGATAAGAATGATTCATTAGACAATGAAGGCAGTTATCAAAAACATAAAATTCTTTAACTATAGTGACCTATGAATACATATCAACATAAGCTATAACCTTTAATTCACACCTGTTTACCCCTACAAAAGCTTAAGTCACCCAAAATAGAAAATGCCTTCATGTTGTTCGTCATAGCCTCAATTTAAATCATTTTTGGTTTTAAATTCTTGTCCTACTACAGTAAAAACTCAACACCATGCACTGACCATTTGAGGCTAACACTGTACATACTCAAAACTAACTCAAACAATTATCTCCAAAACCTTTTAAAATTAAAATATTACCTTCCTCAAATGAAACTAATCTCTGAAGTTATTTCTTCACGTATTACCACACATTCACTACAACATATTTGTTTTTGCTATGTTCCTCGTATGCTAGCATAGGTCCCAACTTACAATGTCCCAATCCATGCAAGGTCTCATAGCTGCTTTATATAATCTTCCCGATATGTTAAAATGGGATCCAACTGATGGTGCATCAAAAATCTAAAAGAGTAGTTGGTAGGTAAAAAGACCTACCTTGTCAGTCATACAATTTAAGTTTATGCAACCAGGATTAACCAACCACCCAGGGTCTCCCAAGATGGTCTACAAAAAGAGAGAAGGCAAAATTTTATCTAGTAACTGCATTCATTTGGGGACAAAAGTCATAAGTTAAAAAATCAATTTTAGAACACAATGCATAATGTAATAAAATAAAGAGGGCTGGAATTTTCTGTGATCAAGAAGATATAGACATAATATTTATTCTATCAAAAGGAAAATGTTGAGGTGAATAAGTGGTAGATTTAGGAAAGATGGACTTAAGTTATCAAGCAACAACAACAGCAGCAGCAGCAATAAAGCCTTAATCCCGAACTAGTTGGGGACAGCAACATGAATCCTTTTTCTCCATTCTATTCAATTTTGAGCCATATATTCAACAAAAATTATGAAGCACAAAAGTAAAATTGATGCAGCAGAAATCAATTATAAAGATAAGGCCATGTAAAAGGATGTGAAAAGAAGAAAGTTGTCACCTAATAGGAGCAAGCATTAAAGGATTCATAAAGTAATTCCCAAGTGCATGGAGCAAGACTTTATCATAATGGAAATTATGGTTAAATGCTACATAATATACACAATGACATAGAGAAAAAGAGAGTATAAAGTAGTTGAATGCATGGAGCACAAAAAAATACAATAGATTTGCTTCAAGCTTACCACATATGAGCGCACTCAAAAGGTGGGCATGGAGGATTCATTGTATAGCCACGATGTATGATAAGAAGAGCTATCTAAAAATATATTCATAAAGATGGCAAGAAAATAAATACAAAAGAAAATATGATCAGTCCATTAAAACAAAGAAAATAATATATTTAAACTACCAAATATACACAGTGTGAAAAATGTCAAAAAGCTTTTAAAAAAAAATGTAAGGTTAATCTGGACTTGTTTTAGCCCATTATTTATCTTGTTTCAAAGATATTAATGTTACGAAGAGGAAATCAGCTAACCTTACGAGCATTTTTTCTTGTTAGTAGACTGAAGTTGCTACTCTGAGTCACTTGATGAAGGAGAAAATAGAGGAAGTGTCTTCGTTGCTTTTCATGCTCGCCATCTTGCAAAGCCTCAAGAGACTGGATGAAGAATTTCAGTTTATTTGTAAGCAGATGCAAGTGAAGAAAATGAGCAAGTTTATAACGGAAATCATGTGTATGAAGTAGATATACACATATATTGGTGCACATGTGCATGTATATATCTACATGTCTGTTTGTTTGTGTCACATGTGTACATATGGGTGTCATTATGGTCACAAGGTGTAACGAGAGGACCTAACACCTGCTATAAAATTCAACGACTTGAGTTGCAAAACAAAAAATCTAAATGTGACCTTGCAAAGCTAAAATGCCTGTGTACTGAATAGCATTTTTTTTGGAAAACTTTTTGGGTAAGATAGACTATTTACATAGCTCTTATACGTATCCCAAATAGTCAGAATATGCTAGCTTCAAAACTACAGCAAGGAAGTTGTCAGTCCAAACCTTAAAATAAAATAATTTGTTCTAAAAACCTCTTGCCTATGCATCAACTGGTCCCATGACGCATATATATCGTTTTAATAGCATGATACAGTGTGTTGATTTTGGGACAAATTGATGCCTAGGACTCTCCAAAATATATGATTTTTTTGAAGAATTTTATAATGAATGTAAAGTTCTGCCTTTGCACCCTACATGTAAGCATGTGTGAATTAGACACATATGTATATGATGAGCGATAAAACCAGATGGTATTAAATAGATAAGACTGATTTGTTGACATGCCTGCAAGAAGGGGACGAAAAGATCAAAAATCTCTTTATGGCTTTTCTCATTTCGAGTGTGAAAGCACTGACCCAATAGTGTGTTGCGCATCATGCTTGGTGATATTGTGGTTCTCAACCAAAGTTTACATCCTAGAAGCACAAGTGACCAAGAAAGAAACAAATTAGAATTTAAACTGAAACATAACTGTTCAAACAGAAAAATTCTAGTTAAAAAACCCACCAAGCATTTCAAAAGACATCCTAAGGCAAGCAACAGCAAATGAAAATTCTGGTGTGTCATCGCTGACATGGTTGAGTACAATACTTAGGAAAACAGGATATTTCTCCAGTATCCCATCTTCAAATGCTGGGGCATCAAGAAATCCTAGCCTACATATTAAGTTCCAAAAAGTTACAGATAAGGAAAAGACCATACAACTACTTCCAGCAAAGAAGGTTTGGAGAGTCAAGAAGAAGACAATAGAGTAACTTTAGATTCGAAGATTTAGATTTACGTACAATGATTTCATTCCAAGCCACACATTCATACGCTCAAGCTGAACTCTTGGCCTCAAAGCGTCCAAGGTTGATGGTAAGACCTCTGTTTCTAGAAACCAAATGTATTTCCTTAATAGAGGTTGCAATGGTTCCAAATCTGTCGCACTCCTAAAAAACAGTTGAATTAACATAGCAACCAGTAATGTTAAAATAAGTAACCTCATTTCTCCATTTATTCATTCTGAATGATGAAGGCAAATTAACTAGTAGTATAATGAAAGGTTAGAGAAAGTACAATCCAGTCATCACCACTTATGATAAAGTACTCGTGCTAATAGAATTAGAATAGAAATGCACAACTATCCCACAATCAAAATAAACTGAAATATCAAATCACCACAATATAATAAGATGGCATCATTAAACAAGCATGGAAAATGTCTAAATGCTTATTTTCCTCTTTCGCAAATCATGATCATTTTGTACAATACATTTCAGGTTTCAGGCCTAAAAGACCAAAGTAGATGCCAAGTTTCAGATAAAAATTAGTTGAATTAACCAAAACATGCAAAACCATTATGCTTCTGCATAAGCATGCCCTTTTATTTAAAATGTTGACATAACACATTATCACCACCTGCTGCAACATTTAAATTTTAGACTGAACCTTTCTATAGAAGAGGTGTTTATGTTACCAACTAACCAGATAGAGATAAACATAAGCTATATATTATTTACAAAACTAAGAGCTGCCGACATAACAATAGCAGTTATTTAACAATTTCTAGCATCATGTTATGGTTATTCTTCTGTAATTGTAGCATATTGAGTCGGTCAACCATTTTTATGATTATTTATTATTATTTTGTTTATTTCAAAAATGTTTCAAACAAGACCAGCTGAAACATTCAGGTCCTAAACATGGCCTCAAATTCTCCCAGGTTGAAACTTCAGTAACATTTGGCATTGCCTCTAGTTTTCAAGTTTCAATTAAAAAATTTAAAAAAAAAAAACTAAAACTGGTTTCCTTTTTTCCTAAACTTGTTTGGTAGCCAGTTAGCTTGTATTTGGTGGTGGCTGCAGTGGTGGCAGTGGCCAGCACCCAGCAGTTGATGGCCAGCACCCGATACTTGATGGTGGTGGAGGCCAGCACTTGACAACCGATGGTAGCGTTGCCCAGTGGTGGCTACAAAGGTGACAGTGGTGATCAAAGGTTATTTTGGTTTTCAAGAACTTCAAAAGCATTTCTACAATTTTAAGAAATCGAGAAGGGTTTTAAAATACTAAAAATAGAAACAAGGTTATCAAACACCATTCCTGCCTTAGTTATGTATTTAGAGGGGAAATATGAATACTTGAAACTACAAACATGCCAAACAGGGACTTAGCCTCCTTAGGTAGGAAATGCAAGTAGGCAATGCAAGGATTAAGAAGTAAAGGAACCGGCAGTAACTAGTCCTAAAGATTAAGGTTTTAGAATTTTCTCTAGGCCACTTCAGCATATATAACTCAAGAAAATGATTGGACACTCAAATGAAAATGGATACTAACTATTTGAAGAACTCATTCCTTCATGTACACATTTTTTATATCATAAACTGCATAGTTGTCCTCATAAAGTTGGTTTGCCCCGATAAATGCATCTCCCCGCATAACTAGTACAGACTGTTCAAAATTTTAAAACTCTACAAGATCGTAACTTAAATTTTTAATATAGATAACTAAATAGGACCAATAATAATTAGGGACCAAAAAACATTACCTCAACTTCCCCATGCGTCCAGCAAGACGAAGCCCAATTGCTCGAGCGCTTCCACTTTTGAAAAAAAGTAGGGCATAGACTCCCTGATGATGTAGTATGTGGTATGAGCAGCATTTATACAAAAAGCCATGATGAAAAGCAGGCCCAAAATGTCTTCCAGAATACATGCAGAAGAACCAGAGAAATGAAAGAGCAACAAAATCAGGAAAAGTAATTACCATATATTGATGATTGCCAGAAAGTGCCACTTCATAACATTTGTCAATTGCTTCAAGAAAGAGTTGGAACTCATTAACCAATGACTGGTCATCTAGAAGATTAGGATACGTCAATATCTGTGATGGCCAAACATGACTAATTATTATAGATGGTGAAATCAAAGTTCTATCAAAATATACTTAAAAAACAAGTTTAAAGGAAACCATTGAAAAGGAGAGAAAAGGATGGGGCCAATTAAACATCATGAACAAAAAAATAAATAGACAATTGATCGATCAATTAATTAATTGATTGATTGACTAAGACGAGCATATCATGTGATGTAGACAGCATGAAGATAGATATTATTAATGCTTTAGTGGCAAATATGTTCATTGTGTTTGACCATCAGGAATTGTTGACAAAGCAGGCCAAAGTTTTTCAGTGATGCAGAGGAAGTTATCTATCATGTGAAGTGACTCTTGACAATGTAACTACACCAGGATCCAAATCACTGCAGGAAGAGCCTTTTCAGAACATTTGAATTAGCTGTTAATAGTCATTTTGAATAAAAAATTGAACCATTTGTTTGAAATGCAAAAAGATCTAACAAATATTTTAAACGATGACTAAAAAAGGAAAATAAAGCAAAATCATATAAAGTTCACATCAAGAATGATCTCATGCAGAGTTCAGGGATGATAAGGAAAAACAAACAATTACAAGTTAAATTATCTACTTAAAGTTAGTTACCATGCAGTACCCAACATATTCCACAAATTCTTTACCTTAAATATGAGAACACTTCACATATTTCACAGGTGGCAGACTTTAAGAACTTCATACAAAATTGAAAGGTAAACAAATAATTAATGTCATAAAGAGTGCACTAAGAGGCTCATGGAAAAGCAAGGAAAAAACATACTTCATACATCAAGCTAATTATTTCAACGCCATGATATTGAGGATCATATTCTTTATGCATCAATCCTGCATTGATTTCTTTGAGATGCTCAGTGATCCTCTCTTCATCAAGACAATATAATATTTTAAGAAGAGGATCAACAGTATCTAATTCATATTCCACATTATAAGTTTCCTGGGCTTGATGGTGATGCCATATACACTGTGTGCAGTGCCTCAGTTCTCGAGATATTCTCTTCCATATAACTTTGCAAGGTGAGTTATAATTTGTATCCTTGAAGTAATCATGAAAGGTTTCCAAAAGTGGCCGCATTAATTCTGAACAGGAACACCAGATATGGTTTTCATTTGGAAGATTAACCAAAAAGTCAAAGGAATCTGAAAACCTGCAGCAATTAATTAGAAAGTCAAACATGGGAAAGAATATCAATACACTGTTCAATATAGAATATGATAGCACATAATAGAATCAGTGGTTACAAATTTCAGGCACAAAAGTTAAACATACATAATTAATGACCAATTTGTCAGAGATGAAGAGACCTTGATCTAGGCCCTCAAATAAAAATATTGCATGCAATTTTGCATGTTTATCCACACGATATAACATTTAAGCCCAAAAGGGTTTTTGTCAGAGACGAAGAGACCTTGATCTAGCCGCTCAAATAAAAATATTGCATGTAATTTTGCATGTTCATCCATACGATATAACATTTAAGCCCAAAAGGCTATTGTCCAATTAGTAATCCTGCTCTAGAAATGCTCTTTCTCTTGGACGAATACATCATGGGTTTTGTAGAATTTCAATGTGGTTGAATTCACCAAATAAGGCATCATAGCATACCAATATAACTTGATTCCATCAATGGAACATGGACATGGATATTGGTATTGATACTGGATGACATAGGTACCCCACTATGGCTAATCTTGAAAAACCAAGCCATGACATGACTAAGATGCACCAATTAATATATATATATATATATATATATATATATATATATATATATATTTGTGTATGTAAAATTTGATTTGGCTACACATGAGAGGATCTACACCCAAATTTAGTCAGTTCAAAATTTAAATGATAAAAGTCCCACATCAATGATCCGAACTATTAGATGTGATCCACTATCTCTAAAATGCTCACATTCTAAAAATCATATAATTTGGAGACCTCTAACTCATACATTAAGTAGTCAATAAATTTGCATTTAGATCCAGTCAAGTCTACATTTTAGAAGATGAAAGTTTCACATCAATGATCCAAGCCATTATAATCTACTACCTCCATAATGCTTACATACTAAATCCTAACAAAAGACGACTCCGACGATTGAACTCAACTCACGACATCTCAACTAATTGATAAAGGTAAAGGGTAGTTGCAACCGCTTGGTAAGATTAAAAGAGATGCCCATGTCTAAGAAGGACCAATTGAAACGAGAGATTCTCAAAGATCGATTGAGCTCCTTACCATCAGACAAATAGGGGGTATAAGCCCGGTATAGATATTTCATCCATTGAAAAAGATTAATTCATAGATCTTGCTCAGCAATTATATAATTTGAAGATTCCTAGCCTATGTATCAAAAGGTCGAAAAAGGCATGTATTATTTCATGTTATTTAAACTATCAAATTTTTTGACCACTTGATGCATGAGCCAAGGGTCTCCAAATCACATGACTTTTAGTGTATAAGTATTTTAGAAATAATAGATCATATCCAACAACTTGAATCATCGATGAGGGATCTTTATCATCCAAATGTAGACCCAACCAAATTTGACTAGAGATCCTCTCGAGTATAACCAAGTCAAGCTCTATATGTGTGTGCGTTTATATGTATGCATATATTTTATACATATACATACATGCATACATATATTCGCATATATATGTCCATATTCACACACATATGTATACACACATTTATATGTATATAAAAAAGCACCTATAAAGCATGGTAGGCTATCAAAATTGTATAGTTCATACTTTGTACTATAGCATCAACTTTTACAAGTTGATCATTTACTCCCCATTCAAATTCCATAATCTATACTCTACATTCTAACATCAACAACATATACTACAGAATTGATCATTTATTGAAGTCTAACATTAGAAAAAGAAAGAAAACATCCTCTCCCTCATTTTTTTGAGGTATTAAGGAAGTATCTTGAATTTATCCAAGAAATATCTAGATTTTTTTTGGAAAAATAGGATACTTAATTGGACACGAATCTGAAAGTTATCTAGCAAGCATCAACAACTGTCATATATTCAAAGCAGGCACGCAATGTGATTTGAAGTATCCTTGCTTCCTAAGATTTCATTATACAATGACCGCCTACACCAAAAACAACAAAACTTTCCATTCAAGGTTCGCCATACCAATGCATACCACCTCATAATAGTTATACAGTTTTGTATTGGTACCAAACAGAGACTCGGTATAGAAAGTATACCAAGCCTTGGCATGCCTAGTCAACCACCATAGAGACCATACCAACACCGTACCAATATGGTACTGGTACAAGATCTGGCACCGATGTTACAAACCTTATTCCCATTCTTCTAGCAAATTTTCCAACAAAATTTACAAGAGTCAAGTTCTTATCTTGTTAAAGCTTTAATACATCTTGCATCACCATAGTAGCAAAATAACCAGCATAGAGCAACTAATTCCTAAATCCTAAATCCTAAGTCCTACAAAGATTCATAAACAAAATGAAAGATAGGATTCCTCACACATCTAAGCACTAGCTTATTCCTTTTCCTTTTAGAAAAGTTGTCCAATTAGGGCCAACTGCAATGAAAAAGAACAAGGCATGTTTATCTTTTAAGCAGCTAGTTGTAACCTCACCAAGTGATTATTAAAAAACAAATGATCATTATTAGGGAAATATTAATGAGGTCAAAGTCCAAAGCATAGTATGTCGTATCAGCGCACACCACCAGTGCAAGGCATACCATACCACACCAGCACTAAATCGAGACTCGATACCGGTGTGCACCGAGTCTCAGTATGCTAAACCGACCCGCATACTGACACTAAACCACTTGGTACCGTTATGGGATCCAGTATTGAGACGCAAACCTTGGTCCAAAGAGCCTCCTATTTTGACTTCTAAATTATTTCCAAGATTAAATTACTATTTAGAGGTTCCTCAAAAAGATTCTAGCTAGGTTTTAAGTAAATTCTCATTATAAGACTAAATTCTCAATTAATGAGAGCTGCCAATCAACTCAAATGGAACCACAATTGGTATCTCTTGATGATTTTACCAGCATAATCAAAGAGACATAAAGCGAATATGTATAGTATGGCCCAGAAGGCCACAAATAAGGAACTCTGGAAGATAAAAGGACACACAGGCACCCAAGAAGATTTTTTCCCTCCAGGTGCAAGCACCATTATGGCAGCAAACATGGTTAGAAGATGGCTCATAGCTGTGTCAAGGATTGTAGGCAGGAAAACCAAAGAAAGATAACACAAACCTCTATATATATAAATGCAGTATGTGCTCACTTCTGCAAGATGAGGAGGAGAAGCAAATTACCAAGAGGCAAATAAGCAGACAAGGGCAGTGTTGGGGGAAAGAAGAGTGAAAAACAGTTCAATAGATGGGAGAGATATTTGGCAAAAACATTTGGGTGCCAATGCAAATTTTTTGGAGGACCTTTATTTGGCATGTTCTTGGAAGTGGGGCATGAGAATAATAGTCAGCCACATTACTAATAACAACATTTTGCACCTTTTTCTCAATGTGAAGGACCCACATGACCATTGAATTATTTATTAAGTCTTATAATAGAAAAGCAGAATAAATTTTGCATTGTATCCCACAAAGAAAAGGACAGGGATTGCATTGTCTCAGCAGCAGGCCTTTATAGGAAGTTACTAACTTTTTTTAAAAATTCCTTTCCATTTGTGCATGGTGGAAGCAATGTCATGCATCTTAACAAGTTTCAGCAGCACACAAGGACTCGCTCCTTTTTGGTGTAGATTCAAACAAGTAATATATCTTAGTCTTTCTTCTAAAATCTGACCTAAAATCACTACCTCATCAATACATCCAACATAAAGACAAAACCTACATCTCCTAGGAAGGCAATTCACACTTAAAAGCATCCTAGATGGTTGCAAAAACAGTGATATGAGGCCGACCAGGACCACCAGCTTCAAGTGGCAGCCAACATAGCGCACATATCTTAGTGTAGGCTCAACCAAGTACACATAGTCAAGGATGGGGATATTGTTACTTGGATGGGACTTTTGCAAGAAAGTAGCTCAAATAAAGGATCTAGCATAAAGTTCAGGCTTCACCCCCACTTTAAAAGGCCAACAAGCTAGGACTTAAGTTTCTCATATCAAATCGAATCAAATTAATCAAGTCAATTAAAAGATAACTTAATTGGTAACTTCATTAGTACAACTAAATTTGGTGTATTTTGAAGCAACCTCATTAATCCAACAAATTTGAAATGTTTATAGCAAAAAATCTTGAACCATCTCAGATTTGGGTACAAGGACCAACAGACCGAGCAGCCTCGTTATCTAAAACAGAATAGGTATGGATCGTGTTCCTTATCAAATTTAGACCTTGAAAGTGTACAACATTAGAAGTTTACTATGACCTACAGTCCCTAAAAGGTAACAAATCATAAATGGTAAAGAGCCTAGAAATTGGGTTCATCAAAATTTCATGAAACCATCAGCAAACCAAAAAAATCCACTACCCCACATGATTGGACTAATTGATATTGTGTCGTAATATGATTCTTGAAACTGAAGTTGGAAAGCTGATATGCTAGCACCAAAACCACTGTTTCAAAGGGTACCCAGTTTAACATTTGTAAATTAGCATTGCATGTTGCAAAGTGGATATTTATCATTGACTTGTTATATCTATATCTCATGTGATATGTTTCACTTGAGGCTTCACAACTTTTTCTAAGATTCCACATTTTTACTTTTTATATTTTATTATTTTTGGGCCACCTTGACCACTGAATGCTTGCCTAGCACCTAGGGCCTAGGCACTAGGCTGCCCCATCCTGGCTTGCATGCTGCTTCAGGTCTTTCAAAAGTTGAAACAATGACCAAAATCCACTGTTTGAGGTATATAAAGTAATATAGTCTCCAAAGCCAAATTTATATTAATTAACATATTTTTCTTTGTCTTATATTTCATCCTAGCATCAAAGAGTTTTTACATTAAATCAGTGCAAAGAATAAATGAAATCCCTAAGTTTGATGAAGGCCTCTCAAGTAGGAGAAGAAATGCATAAAGGAAATTTCTATGGCAATGGGAAATATGCATGAGAAACATTATGCACTCAAGGGAAAAACCAATTGGTCGGGAGCGTGATTTCAAGTGTTGGCCCATGCTTGTCTATTCAAATGGACACATACATGCTGGAACAGTATCAGTACCACGTACGAATTAGTATGGCACCCATTAAATAATTTTTAATATTTTTCTATATGAAAGGCTTTTAAACTTTCTTTTTCTGTATCAACATGAAACAGCAGGTGTGCTAGCCATTGGCTAGCACACATTTTCCCACCAACACTTAAATCCTTCATTGAGTTTCTCTACTATGCTCTCCATTTTTGTACCTTCATGGGACGAGCAAATTAAACTTATGCAAAATTTTCACATTTACAAGCATTCACCACTCAGAGCAGATCTTTTGCCACATGTAAATAATGAGATCATAAAAAAAAAAAGAGCTTATAAAGTAAAAAAAATTTATCCCATCCCTTTGCAACACCATTTCATTGCCATCCACCTCTATATTAGTGTCTTTCCCAATAAAAAAAATAAGTTGCATAGCCTTGATAAATAAATTGAACTACAGATCCTAACTTCTGCATCATCTCCAAGCACTTTCCATCTAGCAAGTTTGCTTGCATAAAATTTAAAGATTTCATGAACCACCAGGAATAATTCACAAAATAATGCCTCTAGTATTATTTTTTTAGCCAGCTAAATTAAGACCTTTCATCAACATGTGAGAAGAGTTGTCAAAGGTGCACCTAAAGTTCAAGACATAAGGTGCCAAGAGTTGGGTGCTTCTTATACTCCAAGCAAAGCACCTTCATCTAGGCGCACGTGAGATGAACACAGCGCACTTCTGATCTGATTTGAAGCCTAAAAAAAAAGCATGACTTTCTTAATAATATATATTTGTATTTTTTAAAAAATCTCATATTTATTTGACTGCATTGACTTTATGATGCACCATCTAATACATAATTATTTTTTTATCCTATAAATAATTAAATATTAAAAAACAAAAAAAGGAATACTAAAAATCACACTACCATCTAAGAAAGAGAAGGAAGGACATCAAAAGAGCACAGATTTCAGTCAAGAAATAGAAGATTTTTTACGCTAACATAACGCTCTACCATTAAGCTAATAGACTAAGCATATTACTATTATGATTTTTTAACTTTTTTCTATTATGTGTTATAAATTTTGCTTATATGAATTATTTTATCATTTGTTTTAAAAATATACATCTTATTTTGCTTAGGCGCACATCTATGCTTTACACCTTACGCTTAAGCTTCAAAAGCCCTCTGCAGTTTAGTGCACTAAGCGCTTTTACTAACACTGTATGTAAGAACCATGTCATGTGAAACTAATACCAAATCATGCAAACATACTTCAGTTATATCCACATACAATATTCTTATAAGGAAGCATTAGCAGAATAGGTTTAACAAAGCCATGTCTTTGCCTTCATCTCTATATTTGACCAAAGAAACATAGGATCTCTTGGACACTGAACTGCATGCATAGATGTATGTATGTATGAATATGTATCTATTAGAATTATCTTGTGCAACTACAAACAAGCTCTCTATATAATGCCAGTCGCCGTTTACATCAGCCCATTGCATCCAACCAGTACTGCGACACTAAGTAATCAGTGCTTGTTCAACTGGTCATCTAGCCATGCATCAACTAAAGCATATCAAACTGTCCCCAACTGGTTCGCGCAGGAAAGTGCTACTTCTCAGGACAGGAATCATTAGGATCTAAATCTTTCTCGAAGGCCCGAGAAACAAACTTAGCAACTTAAATAAATTAGCAAATAAAGCTCTACAAAAAAGATCGGCACTGGCATGATGAGTTAGGAGCAAGAACCCTAGTTCCTTCCACCTGCACGCACCACAACCAACTGAATATAGAGATACCAAAACAACAGCGAAAGCAATTAAAGCAGATAACAACTCATAACCCTACAAAAGCTCGTCGATTTAATCGCCTTTGCAATAAACCCAGTCTACATACTTATCCTTGTATTAGAAAGCAAAAGAAAACGATGAGATCAAGCGAGGGCAAAACAAGGCAAGACACAGCATTGGAGATCGAAAGAGATGACACTTCCATAGGAGAGACGGGGAAAAAAAAAAGGATCAAACCACAGCTCTTTGGCTCTTTTGATCCGGAGGAACTCCTCGGGGGAGGGATCGTCTTCTTCTTGATCCCGCTGGATGCATTCCCACCGAGACAGAAGTTCGTGATGGCTTCGGCCCCGCGTCGCCATGAGGGCGAAGATCCGCACATGAAACGCGAGAACAAAAAGGCGCGGGGTTGCTCGCGCTCGCCCTCGCCTTCACGATCGAATATGGCGATCGAAACCAGGGACAGCGTTAGGATTAGATTTCGCCGCCCTCGATCGTCGCCGTCGGGAAAACCTTCGCCTCTTTTTTGGAGGGGGGAAACTGGGAAAGTTTTGAAAGGAAGGAAAAGGGCACGCTAAATATAATTTGGAGAGCGAAGGAACGGCGGAGCGAAGAATCTGAGATGAGCCGTGGGGCAGTGGTTAAAATGACAGTGATACCCCTCATATCGGTTGGAGAAAGAATTCGGCGCTTCGTGCTCCGGCGGCCCGGTGGATGCCGAGCGTTGCAAACCAGCGATGCTAGTGAGAGGTTTTTTTTTTTTTTTTTTTTTTTCCCCTTAAAAAACTCCATATATTTTCCCTGTGGGCTGCATGATATCCATGCTTATTATCTTACTTTTATTAGATATATAATATTTTAAGATTATAATTATTATGTTTTCATAAAAATAATCACTCTTTAAAGCAGTATATTTAAGAAAAGGATATATTCAATGCCACTTTTATAATCTTTTTCCCTCACAATTATATTAGGTTATAATGAGAGCATGGTCTATAAATTATAGATATGTATAGCTATATTAGCAACGAGAAGTTAAAAAAAAATAAAAAATTATTATTATTATTATTATTATTATTATTATTATTATTATTATTATTATCTAACTATTATTCTATTATAATTATTATTGGTACTTATTATTGTGCATTATGGTTAAATATTAATTATTTTATAATGTAATCTTTAAAATCTAAAATAAAATGTGAAAATGAGTTCCTATCCCTATGTTGTATATTTTCACATTAGAATTTTTTTAAAAAAAAATATTTTTTTGTTGTAATTATATTTATATTAATTTAATATTATAATCTTTCTATGATCTTTTTATGAATTATATTATAATTGTTATACTAAAATCTTTCTATGAATGGCTATATAATATAATATTATATTATATAATATTACATTATATCATGCATTATTCTTGGAAATTATAATACATCTTATTATTATTCTATCACTTAACCATCCTGAAAAGAATGGATGCCTTATTTTCTATTTATTAATATATAATGTTATATGTATATATACCATGTGCGATAGGAATGGAAAAGTTATGTGATGCTTATGTGTAAAAAATATTATTATCTATGAAATTTAAAAAATTCCAACCGTTTGATTAATGGGAGCTCGTGGCTTCTATAATAATTCATGAATCAAATGACAAAATATAATAGTTTGTTGAGAATTTTTTTTAAAAAAAAAAAAGAACACCTCACTCCATTTAAATTATCGAAGGCCAAGGAAAGTTTATAAAAAATACGGAGAGCTTGATTGTAGCTAAAGCACAAAGTTTTAATTTTAAACTAATTAAGATCAGCTGTATAATTTTTTTTTATCCTTTATTCAATCTGATTTTTGAGATTATATATATATATATATATATTCCTTCATTCAATCTGGTATTTTGAGATTATATTTTAATTTCAAACTAATTAAAATCAGCTACATTTTTTTTTTTTTTCTTCATTCAATCTAATATTTTGAGATTATATATATATAATATTAGATTAATTAGAAATGATAAAAAATATTGCAAACACTGGCTTAGACAAATAATGCATCTCTTCTCATCACAGGACGACTGCATCTTATTTACACCAAAAATTTATTAATAGGTCCCTGAATTTTTCATAATTCCCTAAAGACAACCAATGTTTGCAACCTTTTATGTACCATCTTGGCTAAGAAAAACCATTAATCTGTCAATAGGTTGACATCATGTCATGTAATTAATTATCATTTCCCAATATAGAAGTCTCTTATATAAACTGCAAATAGATAACGGCCTTCAACATTACGCAAAAAAGATGATCATAAATCATGGTAAAAATAAGTTACACCATTAAGAACATTAAGAAGTAAAAAATTTACCTTCTTAATTGCCATGCCAACAAGTGATGGGATGATTCAAGAAGAAAATCAAGGATAGAGAATTGAGTTCATATATGAATTGGAGTGGATTGATTCTCCAATGATAACCATCCATGATTAATACAACAGTCATGATCAAAAAGACAATGAAGTTCACTGTCTCATGCTGCCTCATAGATTGCATGAGATGGTTCCAATCATGGTCGTCATACCAATCATGGACAGTAATGATTAGAAAACCTGTTATGCATGAAATAAGAAGGATCCAACTCTTGAGAATTCAGATCAATCTGCTTTATTACTGAATGTTTTTATGCCAACACAGGCCTCACATGCAGAAATAAGACCCTCACAAGATCAAATCTTCAATCACACAACACATTTGTATTCAAACTTCCATGAAACACACAATTATTATTCAATGAAAATTGAAAAAAAAAAATTACATACCCAACTTTAAAAGAATAATTCAATATACGTTGTCCTGGACCGTATTGCCCAGCACAAAACATATCATACCGTATCAACAGAATACCAAGATCCTCGCCAGTACCAAATATCGAGTGACCGACGTGTCGTGTGCACGCACACATACCATCAAGTCACAACATGAGAAATCAAGCATAAATATAAAGCCAAATAGTTCAATTACAAGAAAAAAAAAAAATTTATGGTGTACATTACACCAAGTACGACGACATAACATTCCAGCTTATCTTCATGTGAGAAGGCATTGGTGCTACAAATCTGAGAAGATCTGGCTTATCAGAGGACCATGGATTGCCCTCATCATGCCATTCACCTGAGTTGCTAAGGAATTTTGCAATGTTAGGGATAACCATTTCTCTGCAGTGAAGATGTAGTAAAGGGACCTTGGATAGTACACTCCCCTTCTGAACCTCCAAGCCCTCAGGCCTCCGCAATTTGTATGGTGCTCCAGTCATTGGCTCATAGTCTACTCGAGGCATTTGCTTCCATCTCTGGTGCATGAACCAACCATACTTGTAATCCCCAACGATTGGTGTGCCCAGTGCCTCAGCACAATGCACTCGGAGCTGCAATGAAGTAAAAGAACAGTAATTCAAAGAATGAATTTGGTTCTTTCAAGCAACTTATCATTATCTGTTCCTCTTCCACATATACTATTTCCTTTTACAAATCATTCCACTAAAGATTTAGAAACTAGAAAAACAGACTTTCTGGGCAAATATGCAGTTATTATGCAGCATAACACACATTTTGCCAGATTATATGAAGCAATGGGCATCAATAAATTCAGAAAACATTAACAAATGCATCACAGACACGCATATTGTTCCATGTATTTAGTGAGGATGAAATAAAAAGGCACCAAATGAAATCCAAAAGGCAGTGTCTGTCTGTCTTTTTTGAATGGTAGGTTAAAATTGGACAGACTTGTGAGACTAGCTTATGCATTAAAAGAGAAGTAAATTAGAAGTCAACAAATAATCTAATTGAGTTGCTAATGGACAATGAGTAATTTCATAAAGAAGTCCAAATTAAAAAATATCTGGAAAGCTAGAACTGGAAATTCAAAAATAATTACTTCCCAGTTTTAATGATATCTGCAGCTTAAAAAGTGTCACATAATCATAAGATCAGATACGATGCGATCAATGCATATCTTCATAAACATTTTGCAAAACTTTTAATTGTTTTAAGCATTCCTGTCATCAAGTTTGACTTGGGTGATTTTGCAAGTTAGGTATTGGTCATATGCAACTAGACCAAGTTCTGGACAGTAGCGGACAAGAGAAGACATAGAGGAAAACAGAACCATAGATGAACTCTCCTGAGACTAGGAACAGTACCTGATGCTTCCTGCCAGTGAGTGGACGCAGCTCAACCCACGAGCATCCATTAATGGTGGGTCCCATCACCCGGTATTCAGTCACAGCTTCTTGAGAACCATCTATACCTGAAGGATGAGCCAGAATGACCCTCTCAGTTTTCCCATCATTGAGAAGCACCTAAGATCAAAAGACAAGAAGTTAATCATGTAAAATTTATCATTCAAGTCACATGGAGAAATTTAAGTCGAATGCTACTTTAAAAATTTAATGAAATTTGTCCTTGACATTGTGTTCTTGGAATCGAAGACTTTTTTCAGGGTCTCCATAGCCAAAAAATATAGAGCATTTGCTACAAGACTAGTAGCAACTAGTGAAATTAATTAGAAAGTGAATGTAATGAAGCCATAAAGAACATGAGGGAGGCCCTAGCTCCTGTCATTGTGAGGTCTAGGGAGATCAAACATATGCAGCCTTACTTTCACAGTTGGAGAGACTATTTTCATTTTTGAAACCCATGAGGCCATGACCTCTAGGTCACAATGGAGGAATTTTGCAATTGCACCAAGGCTCACACTCCAAAAACATAATATGCATATTGTGATCGATATTTTCTATAATTTCAATATCTGACTCCATTATTCATAAACCTAATATTTATAACAAATTCCCCGTGCAAATATGTGTGATTGCCAGTATGGTAAATATGACTGGATGCACGGACAACCAAACAGAAATAAAAAGAATGAAGAAAGACAGCTTTCCCCCACACCAAAGATCGCAAAAGTATGCCTATAACCACATCATGTATGGATAAAAATAGAAGAAAGACAAAGGTACCTTTGAAAGTGGAGCAGAAATAAGGCCCTCCCTTTCTTTTGGACATCCTATGACCAATGCCCAGTACCTCTGCATTGTTGCTTCACAAGCACCATTCCAGATCTGCATAATTTGTCAGTACATGAATTATGATAAAAGCTTCAAAACACACAAACTGCATGATTACTTCACGATAATAGTGTACAAAAGACCAATCAACATCCAAATTTCAGATGAATCAACGAAGCAACTCACAGGAATAATATATCGTGTGCCATTTGGATGCAATAAAGAATGGTTCCACTATATAACCATGTCAGTAAACTGACAATGACATGAAGATCTAATTCACAACAAAAAACATGAAAAAGAAAAAGAAAAAAAAAATAAGCATGAAGATTTAATTCTAAGTCAGGAGCATTCTTTCTGTCCGTAAAATTAATAGTTGTGCTTTTTTGCTTCAGTGAAGTCCTTAGATCAAGTAGTGATGGAGTGATTTCCTTTTGACCAGTAGTGTTAATTGACATAATAAAGTTTTCTAGCTAAGCCCACACATCTAGAGTTGTATATTTTATAGGAGATTTTATAACTTTTGTAGTTAGTGTGCACATATTATTTTTCATAGAAAAAGTGTTTGTTAGCATAAAAAACACTTTTCATATTAGTAACTAGTTAAGTATCATGACCTGGTTGTGAAAATCTTGAGAGTGGAACGGTTTCATAGATTTCTGTAGGAAACTATCACTCATCGCAAAGTTTGGGTTGAGTAAAAGCCCAGAGCAGACTTTGCTAAACAAGTTATGATTGGCTCTTCACCAAAATTTCACTGATTTTCATGTTTTAAAATCTTAGTAAACTTGCCTGTTATCATGAAGGTGCTGTCAGTGTATACCTGAGAAGATGATTTTGCTAGATTTATGTTAGTAAAAAGCCAATGAAGTCTAGCAAAGCTTTCTTTCGTTCTCCCCATCAATAGCAAGCCACTGCTCTCCCTGTCAAGTCTATGCACCTGAAATAAACAACACAGCAAAGATGTTAAGAAAGTTACTATCATCACATAAAATCATTACCATGTTAGAGCATGTTGAAAGTTTTTTGGGACAAATTGACAATGCTGGAAAGGATGGCGCACAAAGCCAGAAAGGTGTAATCAACTGTCTTCTACATCTCATGAAATGATTTCAATGATTTGAAAATATATATTATTGTAAATTTTGTTAGCTTACCAGCTTGGGACCCTGTTCATTGCCATAGGATAATGCTGCTGCTGCCAGCACATCCATGCTGTTATGAACTGGTAAGTTTCCCTACAGAGCATTAAGATATCCAAAAATATCAGTATTGCAAAACCAACAAGAAACCATTTAACTTCTTTAGGAATTTGTCAAAACTAACCTTCACAGGTACTTTAGGGGGTTTATTTAGCACGATAATAGCAGAGTCCTGACATTTCACAAATCAAAATAATTATATAAATAATCAGAAAACAACAAAATAAGAAATAAGAATGTGATTGAAATAAAAATGTTAAGATGAATGTGTGGTAATAAAAAAAATAATGGAATAAGAAATGAAATCATTCATAATATGGTGGAGGCAATACTAATTGAGGATAAATTAACGGAGGGACAACTCAAATGGTTTACATATGTGCAACATAGACTTAAAGATGCACTTGTGCAAAGAAGTGATTTAATACATATAGAAGGAAAATGAGGTAGAGTTACACTGAAAATTATATGAGTAAAAGTGATAAAATAAGATTTTAAATTTTTATATCTTAAAAAAAAATTTGACTCAAAACCGAATTGAATGAAGAAAAAGGATTCATATAGCTAACCCCTAATAGTTTAAGATTAAGGCTTTACTACCGTTATTTTAATTAGAAGACAACAGAATATTACCAAACCTGGTATTGGTAAATATTATTCATATTCGAGCACAGGATTGAGCTCTCATCAACCAAGGGCATCATGCAATGGCAACACAAGAACTAACAAAATCATAGAGAACTTAACTAGAGGAAAAGAAACACAGAGAACCTTGTAGATGACAAGCCTTCTCATGTATTCGATCTCATCAGCATTGGGATGCAGGGTTGCAGTTGGTATCGTATCATATCTTTTGGTTATCTTGGTCTCTGCAACTGAAACAGGAACTTGAATCCTCATGCCAACTTCCATAACATCATTATGCTTAACCTGCATGTAGGCTGCAAAGATAGTTATGTTATGCCTGTGATTGAGGAATTAACACAGACATCCAGACATACATTAAGCACTATTAAAGAAGCTTAATGTCATACCCTTTTCAACTGGTGCATCTGGTTATGCCTTTTATCCGGTGGAACATCATGACTTGAGCTTTCCACATGGACCTGATTAGAATCAAAAAAAAATATAGAGGAAATGTCTAAGCACAAATGATTCTCAAATTCTGGCCTTAGAAAGTTTGGAATGCCTTCTGCCTTTTGGTGTAAACCATGTGAGTTTAGAAGCATCATAACACACACACACGTAATGGTTATTGATGGTTTTTACATCATTATGTACATAAAAAACAGAAGTGCTATCCAAGGGCATGATGCACATGAGTTTTAGTTCACTTCATGAAAAAATACATATTCATTGGACTTCAGGCGATAAATAAACCCTGCACAGTAATAGAACAACTTGACATAAAAACTAAAGATGGAAGATAAGCTCTCCATCACAAAATATTTTCTTAATAGATGCTGGGTTGATCAGCTTATCTGACAATAAAAATCTGTACCCTCACTGCACCAAAAGAAGCCATGGATACAACTCCATTTAATCAACCATTAAAATCAAATTGCAAGGGTCATCCCAGCCTGACCTTACGAGCAGGACCATGGGTATTAAGCTTGTTTCCCAAACTGCATTTGCCATACCCTATATGACTCTGAACTCTCATCAACATTAACTTTCTTTTGCAACAAAATCTTGTAAACAAACAAATTTTGAATTTTTAGAGCTTCTAAAGGCATCAAACTTTGAATCATTTTCTCGTAAACCACAATTAGGCATAAGCCAATACACTTTCTAACATAAGAATTAAAAAATTAAAAGATGAAACAGATGAGAAATTGTGCAACAAAAAAAAAAAAAAATCCCATCTGGATAGCCAGTGAAGTGTTAAAAATTTGAACTTCCCCCAATCTTATTCATACAATGCAAGAATTTAAACTTCTACAAAACAAGGGACACCAAAGAAATATCAAAGATCGAATTAAATAAAGGGGGGGCGGGGGGAACGAAAAGAACAATCCAATCTTTTTGAAATTAAAACCCTAGCAAGCGTTAGGCGTTGCTCACCAGGCCCTTCCTAAAATGGCTCTGGATGACTTCTGGCGGGATGTCAGAGAAGTAGTGTTTGACCCAGGTGATGGCGGTGACGCGGCAGGGCTTGGTGGGATCGGCGGCGGGATCCCTCTTCCGGCCTGGAAGGGGGGCCGTGTGAGAGGAGGGGAAAGGGGGGAGCGAGAGGAGCTGCCGCGGCTTGGGGCCCTCCTTGGGCTCGCCGAGGCGGGCCACGTTGTTGGAGACCCGGATGACCGGCTCCGCCGTCGCAGGCGGCGGCGGTGCGAGCCTCGAGAGATGCCTCACCGCCCAAAGGAGGACCGGCGGCCGCGGGCAGCAGCGCCGCCGGAGCATGGAAGGAGGGAGGCAGCGCTGGCAGTGCTCCAGACCGGACTGGACCCGGTCCAATCGCGAACCAGCAAGGCAGAGGGGAGGAGGGAGCGGAGAGATGGAAAAGGCCGACGAGAGCACGGGATTGAAGGTAGCCGGCAAGGCTGGAAGTGGGCTCGGGGTGCCTCGCCGGCTACGGGCCATCAGGCCATAAACGAGGTCCGAACTAATTCGGATCCAATGTAGGCAAAAGAAATTTCAAAGCCAAGCCCAACTCCAAAAAAAAAAAAAAACCAAAAATATTAACCCTTAGTTAGGCCTAAATTTAATTAGAATC
Organism: Metroxylon sagu; assembly: GCA_017589505.3. Lineage (NCBI taxonomy): Eukaryota > Viridiplantae > Streptophyta > Magnoliopsida > Arecales > Arecaceae > Metroxylon > Metroxylon sagu. Next base: position 744,904 of record JACVBY030000627.1, read on the forward strand.
CAACCCTAAAACTTTAAAATATGAAGAATTTTTAAATTTTTTATCATAGCTCTCTATATCATAACAATTTTTTTGAATAATTAAGTATAATTATTTTAAATGATGCTTATTTTTGTGCAAAGACTTAAAAATTAAAATTGATTCTATCTAACAAAATTTTTAGTCTAAATAGATTATTATAGGTTGACCTGATTATATTTTGGACCAAGCCTGAACTTGGATCGGACTTGGGCTTAGCTTTTGAAAAAAATTGTACCTCAACTTGACTCAGCTAGACCCACTCTCCATTCCTAAATTGGACTCATTAAGAGCCACCAAGGCTCAAAATAAGCCAAGCTAAAGTTAGGTCTAGATTCCTGTAGCTTGGTTTGAGCTTAGAAAAAATTTTGATGGATTCTCAAATAATTGAGCTAGATTCATGAGATTGAAAATAATTTTTCAAAATTAAAAAATAGTAAGTCCAGTGTAGTCTACGTTAACCATATCCTTCGGCTTATTGACGAGGGAGGGGGGGAATCACCTTGTGAAGATAAGCCCAAAAAAATTAGGTTTAAGATGGATTAGATTAGATCTGTTATTATTTAATAATAAAAATTTTGTTTAGTCTTTAACCAAAAAAATGTAATTAATATAAACTTCTACTCTTTTCTAGGGTCAATTTGGTTTAGAGTAGTCCTCCATGATCATCAATAATCTGAATGAAGGTAATGAATCATTGCTTTGATTGCATTCATGTGATTTTACATGGCAATAATTTTAAAATCATTTGTACTTTTAAAATCAATGTCCAACTCAACTATCTTAAACTTGATTTCGAGGATAGATATCTAAAATCAACCTTAGATAGTAATGTTCGTAAGATTCAAAGGCCAAAATTCTTCTCATTTGTATAAAAATAGTTGCTTACTAAAAAAAAACCTTCATCATAAATTATATTATAATAAATAATATTATAATAATATTATGATATAATACTATAATATTCACAAATAATATAATCATATAATAATGAATGGTATTATAATATTATTGATTATAATAAAAAATATTAAAATGCATCTTATCATGTATTATATTGTCATATCAATATAATATAATATAATAGTATTATTTTCATATTTTTATGATATAATGCAAATTATTGTTCATCTATAATTTATAAATTATAATAAATAATATATAATAATAAATATAATTGTCATGATAACTATGAAATATATTAGGAATAATTTTGATATTATATAAGCCTACAAGGCATATGCCACCCTACCTATATATAACACAACATGACGCAGGAATAACTCGGCAATCCTTGGATTGGATCAAATGTGGTACCACTCTAGATTTTTAATATATATATATATATATTAAAAGAAAAATCCAAGCCTTTGAATCATATCCTTGAGTTCTCGGAACCTATGCTCTGGCCACTGCAGCCTTCTTTGAAGGAACCATACAAACTGCTCCACCCTCCACAAGCAATGGCCAAAATCTTTCTCCCTTTCATCCACGGAATCAATAGGTTCGTCTCTTTTCTTTGAGCTCTTGGGAGGAGCTTGAGGCCACTCCCAGTGTCGATGCCTAATGACACCATGGCCACGGCGCTGCAAGCTTTTTGCATTTGACTTCCACGTAGATAGATTTCTCATGACAGGTTGACTGACGTTTATTTCGACATAATTCGTTGATGAAGACCCAAAGATATTCCAGTGGTAGCTTCCTACATCTTCTTTAATCACTATGCAGTGATAAGAGTCATTGAACGCCTGTTTGCTTTTAGACGGATCATTGGGACTTGGTTCCTCCGTCATGGGGGAATTCTTTGTGGCAAATTTGTCACGGAAGATGCTCCTCCCATCTCATTCACTCAAAATGAAAATAAAAAAACAAGGCACATTTTATGATTAATAAATTGACATGGCCTAGGATCCACTGAGGAATGACAATCTATATAGGCTTTTAAATAGTCATTGCACCTAAGTAATGGTCAATGTCTTTGATATATTTATTCTAGATATATGCCTATAAGGAAAAATATTCAATTTTCATAAGGCATCTTTTGGGCGCAATGTGAGTTTTTCCGTATGGAATTCTAATTTCTAGCTAAAGCAAATATAACCCATGCATTTTTTTTTTCTTTTTTTTTTTATAATGTTTGCCTTCAATAAATATAAATATGATACTTTATTTATTAATATATTGAAAATGATTAAATTATCATGTTCTAGTAGGAAAGCAATAAATAAGCTCAAAAAAATGTCATTCAAACTTGCTTGGGGCTTTTGAAATTGAGAAGAGTATGGTATAGATCTGAATGGCATGAAGCAAAGGGCTTAATTTTGTTTTCTTGTTTAAAAAGATAGTTGCTAATAATATAAGAGAGGTAAAATGAGAGAAAGATGCATAAAAAATTCTATTTGATATAAATAATTTTAAAATAGTAAACACGTTTTGGCCTGATAGAGTATGATCAATTATTAGTTAAATAGTTAGCATTGCTATATTGCTATATATTGACTCAAACTGGGAAATAAAGTAAGATATTATCTCAAAAATAAAAGAACTAAGTTATTGTTTTTCAATTACAAAAGATGTGGTTATTTAACTTCGGCTATGTATAAAATATGAGTTTTATATATAGCCAGTCCTAAACTCAGATAAAAAAAAAAAAAAAAAAAAAAGATAGTAGTAGATTGATGGCTAGCATAAAATTATGGTTATACTCTATAAACATGAATCCAAAAGAGAAAGATGTGGTTGCTTAGAATTCCTATTTTTCTTTTTAAGTTTTCAAACTCTTTTTTTACTTAATGAGCTATTAAATAGGGTTTTTCTTACTGTTGGGGGCTTTAATTGCTTCGGATTCCTATTTTCCAATCAAGATTCTCTAACTCCTCTGTAAGAGTTTGTCTTAAGTCTAACAAGCTTAATAAAAATATGCTTCCTAATACGTGTAGAATACGAACTCCAGTCTTTGTAGAACATTGTAAATCCTCTTTCTATAGAAGCATATGTGATCTTTGTTTTAGGGCGAGTTTAAAGAGATGGAGAATTCCAAAAAGGTATTTTAATTGGGTGTACGTGAGTCTAAGGTTTCATGAAAGAGAGCATAAATAGAAGACAATCCTTATAATCTTTCTTTTTTTTCATAATAGAATTTCTATCATCTTTAACATAGTTGTAGGTCAACATATTGAACCACGTTAAATTTTTATGCATCGTGTTTTTTCTCCTTTGTTCTTTTTTCCCCCATTGTGCAACAGGTGAAATAAGAGTTTTCCCTACATAATAAGTGATATTAGAGCTAGTTCTCAAGCAGGAGAGTTGCCTAATAGGGGGTAACAATCATTGCATCAAGATCCCTACTACGGATCATAAAGTGACATCCGTGCAAATCGTAACCAAATTACAGTGGATCGTTGAACCGACTTAGGACTTGCAATTGAAATAAAGGATCAGTCATCTGTTTTCTCTGGTTTGGCATTAGGTCGTCATCACATAGGCTTGATGTTGCAGCTCCTTTCCCTCTTGTAATCGGGGAACTAGATTGCTCCAAAGAGCAAATCTGAGGTTCCACCATTGAAGAACTCCAAACAATGATGGAGTTGATGGTCGAAGGGTAGAGAAGTGGTGAAATAGGGCATGCTTGTCCTATTGTTACACTTGATTGAGGCTAGGATTAATTTCCCATCGCCTTTTGCTGGCTAAACCAAAAGATAGGCACCGGCCAAGAAGGAGAGGAGCAAGCACCTCTCACTACAACGGTGGCGCTCGTGGTTGAGAGAAGATTGTTGGGGCTGAAGAGAAGGCAACATTAGGGACATCTATGGTTGATGCAATGAAGATTCAAGCCATCGCCACCGAGAATGTCGGTGCAAAGATCAATTGATCCCTCACTCTCGTAGCCAATCCCATCAATTGAAGCGAAGAGAAGGAAGTTCGAGATGAATTCAGCCCCTTGAACATCGCTTGGGATGACATATGCAACCAGATTCAGCACTCTACCATGTTGGAAGGGGTGATAAGAAGAGGAGAAGGTGGAGGCATCAAAGATCCATTAGTCTCGAACTATCGCTGCTACCAGACAAAGGGTGCCAATTGTTTGGGGCACTACCTAGATGAGGGGAGGAGTCTAGGCTGTCTGCTAAATGAGGCAGTTAGAGGTTGCAGATGAGAGGTGGTCATAGCGATCCCTTATTTCCTCTATAGCTGGGTGTGACAGCAAGTGGGGGATCTATTGAGAAAGTTAGAAGATTCTGGCCTTGATTGGAAGAAGAGAATGGCTACCGGATATAAGGAAGAGAAGAAAAAGAAATTCCATTCCATTTGGTTGCCATGGGATTTAGGGTTTAGATCCTTGAAATAAAGTTCGAAATAAAGTTGGAATGAAGATGGAATAAGTGGAATAACTATCCTAGGTGGATTATTCTAGTGTGGTAGTGAGGGTAGAGAGTTGCTCTAAGGTATCTTATCCTAGTAATTCAATTCAAGTTATTCTAGCAAGGAAGGAAAGGTGGAGTATTGCTCCTAATAAAGATCAGATGATTCCTTTATTTTTTTAACACCTTTCTCAAAGAATTTTTCTTTGTTTTTTGGTATCTTCTATAGAGCATTGCTCCACTATTATCAGAGGATTCTCTTTGTTTTGAGAAGACTTGAGTCTATCCTGTATTGAGTTAATCATGCATCTCAATGGAACAAGGTAGCTAGCGCAAAGTGCTACAGTATAAGATAAGGCTTGGATCCTTAGTGAACTCATAATTGCGCAATTGCTTTTGATCTAAATTGGAAATACATTTTGAGAAGAGGTTTATGATGTCGATCGTGAAGTTTAAAATCGGCAAGTTAAATGAAATTAATGATTTTAACATTTGATAGATCAAAATGAATGACCTTTTAGTGTAACAAGAGCTGTGAAAGGTGCGAGAAAGAAAGAAAATACTGACAACTAGTATGTTTGGTGGAGAGAAGAATGAATTGTTAGCAAAAGCACATGGTACTATTCTACTAATTTTGACTAATGGGGTTCTCAAAGAAGTCATTAAGGAGAAGATAACGACTAAATTGTAGTTAAAGTTAGAGAGCATGTACACGATGAAATTTCTTACAAACTAGCTGTAATTGAAGCATAAACTTTACCACTTATGGATAAAAGAAGATATATCAATAAAAGGATAAAGAAAGGTATATTAGCAAAAGACCATATAGATGAGTTTAATAAGACTATTTTTAATTTGAGAAATATTGGAATCAAAATAGAAGATGAAAATCCAGCCTTTATTCTCTTATACTCATTGCCATCGTCATATAAGAATTTTATCAGAAAAGTATCATAGTTAGGTGTATGTAGGTTTACAATTTTGTGATAGAGAATCTATGATAGGAGATAATTCTTGTAATATCTCTTTTTCTTTCTCATGGAATTTCTATTATCTTTACCAGTATGGATGTAGGTCAATAGATTGAATCATAGTAAATCTCTATATATATTATTTTTTTCTTTATATTTTCTCTTTCTTTTATGTTAATCTCTTCTTCCTTGCACGTAACAAGTGGTGTTAAAGCTGCACATAACATCCTACTTTGAGCCTCAATCCTATTGTTTCAAATTTTATTTTTCTATAATCTAGAACCCCAAATCTTTGCATTGAATCCCACATTTAATTACCTTGAAAAATCATTATATTTGGGAGAAAGCAATCTTCATACGGTGAATGAAGAGGCCAACATAAGCTGAACATTTTTTTTAATTATATATATAATTTATATAATAGAATAAACTAACTTAATCTCCAATAATTCTTCTTTTTGATGATGTCGAAATAACAATGAGAGGTTATTTGGGTCTCCATTTGCATTGCCTATGCAATGCATCTTAGCCCAAACATGACCCTACCTATTTGAAAGCAAAAATTTTATTATATTGCCATGTTAAAATTATATCATAAAATCTAATAGTGCAACATGAGACCCATAATATTTTCTTTCTATATAATTTAAAAATATCCTTAAAACTTTTTTATATTCTTCAATTTTTTAAGTAGAAATTCAACAACATCCTTAAGCTATCATATATATATATATATTCTTAAAGTTATCCTATTATAATCTTTTTAATTATTCTTAATTAATAATTTCTGAAAATTATCTTCTTTTCACACTTTAAATACATGGACTCCTGCGTCAAAGAAAGAGCATAACAAATTCTCATATGTTTTTTTATTTCATCAAATATTTTTGTATGATAAAATTGATGCAAACGATTTCACTAAGGTCTTTCCAATAGAGGACACTCCAAGACAAGATTGGTTGACCCAGGAATCAATCATTGTAAGAGTAGTGTGAGACGGTACAAAAAATTGCGATGAAGATTGGCGTCCTGTCCCATCCACCCGCACAAGTTGGCTGCAATACTGCGCTTTAAACCCAACGAAATCCAAAGCAAAAAAATGCAAAGAGGTCCACAGCACAGTCATTCAAATAATGGGAGTCTCGATGGGTTTCGTTGACGGAGGAGCTGCGTCTTGCGACAAGGGCTGTCCAAATCGCACGCCACTCACGCGCGATCCCATCCACTTGTTCTCCCTTCACCGGCGGGAAGGGCCGGCGATAATTAATCACCCAATCCGGTACCTTTTCCGATGAAGCCAAATCTTATAGCCCTCCAGCTAAATAGCATGCACTCAATGAAGCAGCACGGAACGAGCGACAGATGGATCGAAAAGCAATCAATCGATCCAAAAAAAAAAAAAAAAAAAAAAAAAAAAAAAAAAAAGGTTAGCATGTCTCGTGGTTGCCTAGCAAAACTTTCAATCATCATCGAAGGGCGTTGCCGTTGAATGTTTGATATAATTTTATTATCAAATTTAAAAATTTAAATAATATATGATATTTTTATAAATATTTTATATTAAATAAAAAAATTAAAAAAATTATAATTTAAATTTATTTGTTACTAATTAATTTAAATTGATTCGCTATATGAGTTTTAAAGCATTATAAATGATATCAAAGATAATTTAAATGTATAAAAATTGATAGATAAAAAAAATTAACATAACATAAAAAAAATTTAAAAAGTTATAATAAATAATTTTATATAAAATTTAAAAAATATATAATTTAAATTTATTTATTATCAATTAACTTAAGATTAAATGAATCTGCTTGAGAAAATCAATGAGCATGATTTTTTTTTAAAATTTTTTTAATTTTTTTTTTTTTTTTTTTGGACGATAATACCGGCCGGCCCCAATTCGACCGTTTGGGGAGAACCCAGCAGCTCTGAATGTCTCCCTCGATTTGGGACCTGGAATGGGACCCAGCTGGCTCTTTATATCTATTATGGTCTTGGAAAAAGTTAACCCGCCTCCCGTGAAAAGGAGAGATTCTCCGAGCTAGGGTTCACCGCCCTCCGCCCCCCAGAAAAAGTTCGGCGCAAGAAGCAAAAGCGGGAAAAAGAAATTTTTTTTTTTTTTAAAGGAGAAAAAGGAGGGGAAAAGAAAGGAAAAAAAATTTCTCCAAATGAATCAGTAATCAAGGAAGCCGAAGGAAGGACAAAAAAAAAAAAAAAAAAAAAAGAAAATTCTATCGAAAAATTTTCTCACGTTTTCTGACTAACTTTTCCGGTTGAAATCTGCCTCACCCTCTCTCTCTCTCTCTCTTTCTCTCTCTCTCTCCTATTGATTTCTCTCGCTTTCGACTGCCGTCCAAAAGTACCTTCGCTCCTGGAAATAAAGGATCGGTGCGGTGCGATGGATTTAGAATGGGAGCCGCAAAGAGGAGCAGGAAGATGAAAAAGCGGGAGCGAATGCCGGGGGACGCTCACGCCGTGGAGATGGCGGTGCCCAACGAGCTCGACATCGACAAGAGCTCCTCCGCCGTCGAGCTCCCTCTCCGGATCCCCGATGTCGGCGAAGCCATCAAGGTGCGTTTTTCTTCCTCACTCCTCTTGTTATCTCCCCTTTGATCTGTGTCTTTTTTTTTTAAAAAAAAAATTCTATTTTCTTCGTCGTACCAATGGTAGCACTTTTTTTTTTTTGGATGAAAGCTCTGTTTCCCTCTATTGGAATCAGATGGGAGTCTCTCGATCCGAAAAAGATGGATTCTTTATTTTTCTCATGTGAAAGTTCGCGTCTTTTTGGTTTTTAAGTTCGGCTATTTGATTCAGAATCAGCCTTCCGTTTTCTGGCCATTATATGCACACCTCGATCACGAAGTTCCCACCTTTTTAATTTTTAGCTCTATCAATTTTTTTTGGGAATCGGAAGGGTCTGATGACAGATTGAAGTGCCTGGTTTACGAGTTGAGGTTTTCTTGACTTATGTGGCCGTGGCTTGTTGTTAGAACCTCTTTCTGATCCGTTCCGTTAAGAGTTTTCCACAAAAGTTTAATTTCTGATCATTGCAATTGCTTGGATCATGTGAACTTTCTTTCTTTCTTTTATTTGGTCTATGTCCATGTGATTGCAAGGTGTTTGGGATCAATTTGGGGTTGAAAGATTCAATACTTTGTCTCATCATATAAGTTGATCTTAATCAGGCATTGGTTCTGGCATCAAACAACACCATCTGAATATAAATATCAGTCTGGCAGCTGTTGCATCCATTAGAAGGGGTTGAGTAACAAAACCTATGAAGTTTGTGTTCCCGTTAAGCTATATTTATTATTAAAAGGCTGTTCTCAGGTTGGATATTTTTATGTATCCAAATCTGAATGAATGATGAATGAATGATGACAATTTTTCTAGCCTGATTGTCCATAAACCATTTCTGTTTTCTTGCCATGTTGCAGAAATTCTTTGGGAGTAGAGTAGTTGGAGAGTTTGTCAGTGGGGCGTTAGCTGGTGCCATGACCAAAGCTGTTCTTGCTCCTCTAGAGACTATACGGTGGGCTTCTTTTTCCTTACAGGCTTTTCATTATATTTTCTTGAATTCAGTAACTGGGTTTAAAATTTCTTCTTCCGCACAATTTCCATTTACGTATACTTTTTTAGCTTGCAAAGGATGCACCAGCTGTTTAAAATCATCTTTCTTTTTTTATATTACTATAAATATTTGTTTAGCTTTTGTTTAAGTTCATGAGCCAAAATGCACGCTGGGAGTTAACTAGGATTTTTCATATTTGCTTCAACTGAACCCTGGCCAAGGAGCTGGAGTTGCCAAAATGAACCACATGAGCCGATGAACATTGAAAACAAACTCTTTCTGCTTAACCCCAACTTGGAGTTCTTGAACATGGCACTGAGTCCATGCAAGTTGGTTCATCTACAAAATCCACAACAATGAGGCAAATGTTATTTGATTCCAGAGTTCAAACCCATTCATGAACTCAACTCATGGCATCCAACTTAGGATTTACTTGAATATAAATGCCAATTACATACATATAATGCATATTTCAGTAAACTTTTTTCTTTACATGTTGCTTGCTATGTTCTCTTGCATTCATATATGTGAACATTGTTGCATCCTTAATGCAAACCTGAATCTTCTGATGATTAGAGATCTTTTCGTTGTCACAATTTTGTGGTTGCTATATACTGTTGGGAATTACATAGTTATATCTTGATCAGTTTACTAACTTATGTTAATGCAATCTTATTAATATAAATTTCTGTTCATCAAGTTATCCATTGCAGTTTATACTTGTATAGCTTAACTACACAGATTTTAAGTTACATTCATGTTTTGTACTAAAATAGTTCCTACTCGGCAATTCTGCAAACTGCATTAAAAAAAAATTTAATTGCATTAGTCATCACTAGTTGCTTTGAAAACCTTTTTTTTAAAAAAAATGTGCTTCCTACTTCCTTGAAACCATTGCTGTTAAAATATTATGACCCTTGATCCATATCTTGCAATTTGGAATCAACATAGCCGTAAACAATCATAATCTCATCCTTGGATCAGGATCGGTTAGAACCATAGGATCTAGATCCATATCGTGGATCATACAATTTCTTAGGTCATGAGATCTAACTTGATTATATTGTTTACATATTAAAACAGTTTTGAAGTTCGTCTTCTATAATTTATTTAACCATGTGGCTCTTAGAATCACTTATTTACTAATCATAAGCCTTGAACACATGAATCTAGCATGCATTTTGGTCTTTTTTAACCTCTAAGAAGTAAAGAGAGAAAATCTGAGTCCATGGATTTTAAGAGAAAAGGCAGATCTTTGCCATTTGCAAACTAGAGTTGCCAAACTCCTCAATTGACATCTTTGTTATCTTAGATCATTGATATTATTATTTTCAGTATGATATAATCAGTATTCAGGAAAACATCTTATGGCATTGGCAACTTCTTTGCAGAACTAGAATGGTAGTTGGAGTTGGATCCAAGCACATTGCTGGCAGTTTCATAGAGATCATTGAAGAGAATGGTTTCCAAGGACTTTGGGCTGGAAACACCATCAATATGCTTCGCATAATTCCCACCCAAGCAATTGAGCTTGCCACATTTGAGTGTGTCAAAAGGACCATAACATCAGCACAAGAGAAGTGGAAAGAAAATGGATGCCCAAAGGTGCAGATTGGTCAGATCAATCTAGTCCTCTCTTTTCCATGGATTTCTCCAGTTGCTGTTGGTGGTGCAGCTGCTGGCATCATAAGCACGCTTGTGTGCCATCCTCTCGAAGTTATTAAGGTAAAAAGATAGGTTGAAATTGTATTTAATTATATCAGAATATGAAAAAAAAAAGATGATTTTGATATTGATTTAGTAACTTACTACTCCATATTACTTTGTGACCTGAAAGTAAATTTTCATATAGGAAACGCTCCTGCCTCGTTGTTACTTATTTTAATTGCAGTCTGTGATTTTCTAGATTATATTTTATTATTTTGGTCACAGAATTTCACAATGTTGGAAAGCATTTATTGAATCATATTAGTTTTCCTTGTAGCATTTTTTCCACACATCTTAAGAATGATATTCAAATTATGTAAAAAAAAAAAAAATCCTTTTCATAAACAGGCAATTCTAGATTCTAGGTTCCACTCTTCATAGTCAAATTCAGTGGTAAGAACCACGTACAAGTGACTGGTTGGCGCATGATTTATGGACTTCGTTTGCAGTGAGTGACACAAACACTTGAAGAGAATTCCTACTGTTTGAGAAATTATTTGAGGCAAATAAGTTAAAAAAGGCCTTTCTTTAGTATTGGCCATGTAGGAGTTTGCATATGGGAGGACCTGTCATATATCTTGTTTTCTTTGCATGTTGCAGTCAATAGAATTCCATTAAGTTACTGATTATAGGATACAATCAATTTCCTGAGTGATAATTTTCCAAAAGTCTCAGCTGATGATTCCTTGAGCTAAATAGTTTTAGTGAATTTGATTCTTACCCACAGATTTTCTGGTTAGTAAAATATGTGCAGGAATGCTTTCTCTAGTTTTTCAATAAAATTAGCAAGTCTCATACTTATGTGGATCAGTTCTAGAAATGTTGCGAAGATCTAATGCCTTTTTGCTACATGATATCCTCTTCATGTAAATTCCACTTTCTTATTTCTGCTACAAACCTAAGTCCCTGTTACTATTTCCAATTTAAGACTGCGAACATATGTCTGTTGTCTTTGGCTTCAACACCAGACTTCAGCGATCCCTTAAATCTATCCTATATATTGGATGCAGTATCTACTTCTATCATGTTGCTCCACTTGACAACTCTGTATTGAGTGCATATGCTCTCTAACATGAGCAGGCTAGACCTGACATGCCCATGGTCATTGACTAGTGCTGTATTGGTCAATAACCTTCTGCTGACCATCTTTGACTGTGGGTGTGGTAAAGGTTTTGATTAAAGGACAGCTTAAGTTTTGGATCAGAAATTTATACTTCAGCAGATTTTCTTAAAAAAATGGAAGTATGTTGTGACCTTAGAACCCTGTCATTCTCAATAATTTTGATGGTCTGACAAATATGCAGCATGAGATCACTTAGGATTTCTTTGGTGGGCCAGATGTCTTGTTATTTGATCTGAATTTACTTTCAGACATGAATATTTTTTTTCCTTCCAATTATGGTCAATGATGGTTAGGCATCTGTATCTTCTACTGTTGATGCTGCGAGGGAATTTATATTTTATCAACACTTAATACAAGAGCTTCTTGGTGTCTTAAAATGATGCCAATGCCATACGCATAACATTCGTTGCTTGCAAACATGTCAGACTCTAAGAAAGGGAAAAAGAGGTCTTGCGCATTGATCTGCCACATACAACTTAAATTCGAATTTTGTGAGACTATTGAAGGAGCGTAGAGTGGTTTCTCTGAAGAGCACCAAGAGTCAATTGATTTTTTAATTTCCCTATGATACTGTAGACTGCATGTCAGAAAGGCTTAGTGTGATGCTTGTTAAAATGTCCTAATTTTATAATTACTGTATTGCATACAGGATCGTTTGACTGTGAAACGAGAGGTCTACCCCAGCATTAGCCTTGCTTTCAGCAAGATCTACAAGGATGATGGGATTGGAGGTTTCTATGCTGGCATTTGGCCAACGCTAATTGGCATGCTTCCCTACAGTACATGCTACTATTTCATGTATGAGACAATGAAGAAATCCTACTGCCAGGCAAAGAAGAAGAATTCTTTGAACCGTGCAGAGCTGCTGATTATAGGGGCTCTCTCGGGTGAGCGTTCGGCTTAACCATTCCCCTAGCCGTTTTTTCCCCTCTTCTGAATTGCATCCTTTGTGATTAAAGAAATGGAACCGGTTTTCTCATTCATCAAAGACCAGGGCAATATATTTGTCTCTTTTGTTCCCTTGTTTATGTTATTGGACAAGGTGAAAACAAATGTTTCTTCCTCATCAATTGGAGATTCAAAATATTAACTGGAGCTGGTTTTGGTTCTTTGGATCTCAACAGGTTTTACTGCAAGCACTATCAGTTTCCCACTAGAAGTGGCAAGGAAGCGGCTGATGGTTGGAGCCCTGCAAGGGAGATGCCCGGCGCACATGGCAGCAGCCCTCTCAGAGGTTGTTCGTGAGGGGGGTCTGTTGGGCCTCTACAGAGGGTGGGGTGCTAGCTGTCTTAAGGTCATGCCTTCTTCAGGCATCACCTGGATGTTCTACGAAGCATGGAAGGATATTCTGCTGGTGGACAGACCTCGGCTGTAAACTTATCAGAAATCATCATCACCATTGGTTTTCCTAGTACTTGATTCCGTCGACATGACCTCGTGATGGGGGATGCTTATTTTTTCTAATTCCAGCCATACTCAGATTTTTATTGGAGAGGGAGGCTGGTGACCTTCATCTTGTGGTGGAGAAAATGTTTGTGATGGAAAGGATATGCTGATGAGAATTCTGTATCTCATCTGATTATTTAAATTATGCAACAAAGAGTTGAGATAAGTGAAAGGTGGTGGAAAATTGATGGTCATCAAATTTATTGAGGTTACTGATATAAAGCTCTCTTTCTGCCAGAAGATTACACTGCTCAGTGAAATCATACCTGTGGCCTAAAACTATTTCCAGTGCTTGATATGATAGCCAGCAATGCAGCTAATTCCCAATAACCTTTGCCTATCCTTCACGGATGGAAGATCCAGATGGTGCCCAGGAAAATGACAGTAATATAACTTTGTTTGGCATTGTGCATTGAATATTTTTCTCATGCAAAAGAATAATTGCACAGCTCATGCAGAGCCTTCTTATTGCTACCTTAGGGCCAATGTTTAACTGGTTCTGTAAACGAACCATTTCAAGGTGGCAAATGATATGTTTCAGCCTAATACCAAAAGATGAAGAGAGTGAAACAATGAATTCCCCCATAAATTTGGCATTAAGCATGAAGGTATTTTATGAGGCAGTGCTAGCATAAACGTAATACAGAAATCTCATGCAAAATAATCACACAGGCTTATATACGGCTTTGATATTGCTCATAATTATAAATTGCTATGAAACTGGATGGAGGAAAAGAATAGAGGAGAAGAATTCATATAGTTAGCTTCAATTAATTTGTAATTAAGATTTTATTGTTGTTATCACTGTGGCTTCGAATGATTTCTATATTATTTTGGCTCTTATATGTAAACCATTTTGTAGATTAAAACAGAACTTAATATTAGCTTTAAAAATCAACAAAAAAAAAAAAAAAAAAAAGCTTCTTACCCTACCTTAGGTAAGATACCACTTGATTGAGAGAGTTGAAATCAAAATTACGAATCCTAATCCTATCCAATTAAACAATGAGCCCAATGACTGTCGTTTGAATGAGCACAATGACTGCTGCTGAGAGAGAGACATTTGGAAAAGTTCCTGTTAGAAAGGTGACTTGGGCTTCCACCTGGGCTCGGTCCCGTTACACTTTAGCCCGGCCCGTTAGCGTCCTTAGATTAGCGAAATGGGCCATGGGCATTTTCGTCTTAAAAGTTTCTCCCCGCCTCCCAATGGAGCGAGCGAGAGAATTAGGGTTTCCCCCTTCTTAATTCAGATATATATTGTTCGAGCGAAGGGTGGGGAGGGGGCTAGGGTTCGGGCGAGGGTTTCCGTCATCTCAGATCGAATGGGGGTGTTCACTTTCGTGTGCAGGAGCTCCGGTGAGGAGTGGAGCGCGAAGCAGCTCTCCGGCGACCTCGAGGCTTCGGCGTCCTCGACTTACGAGCTTCAGCGGAAGCTGGTCCAGGCCGCGCTTACTGCTGACTCCTCCGGCGCAGTCAACTCCTCCTTCTCTATGGTCTCCCCCTCCTCCGCCGTATTCCAGGTGATGGATCTGGCCTTTCTGTCCTCCCCCGTTGTTGATTTCATATCTCTTGTGGATCATATTGCATTCGAATCGCATCTTGATCTTGGATTAGGCTAGGGTTTCAAGAAAAAACCTGCTTTTTTTTTTTTTTTAATGAAAAACATTTGGGTGCTGTGATGCGATTCGACTTGAAGTTTGGATTTTTTTTTGGAAGTGTTGTGTGTGTAAACTGATTCATTGGATTTGGGATCGAATTACATAATATAGTATTCTTGGTCTTCTTGGTTGTTTCCTTTTTTTTTCATGATATGCGGGGTGGAAAGAGGGAACTTGCTGGGGCTTGAGTTTTGTGGCGGGGGATCAAGGAAGACAGAGGTTTAATAATGTTTACTTAGTGGGACAGTAGGTAAACTACTTGCATAAAACCTTTATGCTTCAGACGTGTCATAGATAAATAATCTAAGAGTTTAGAGTTAGAGAAGATACAAAGATGAAGACTTTCTGAGAGGAAATGGTGGTGATAACGCAAAGGAATAGTTGAAAATATGATAGGGTGAATGTATTTTTGATCAAAGATATGATACAAAGAGAAGATCAAAGATACAAAGTTGAAGACTTTCTGAGAGAAGATACAAAGAGAAGATCAAAGATATAAAGATGAAGACTTTCTGAGAGGAAATGGTGGTGATAATTCCAAGAATAGTTGAAAATATGATAGGGTGACTGTATTTTTGATCTGTTATACTGGTTCTTGTATGCCATGAAAACTAAGGTGTCGTGTTAAGTGACGTGGTTCTATTTGTGCTGCAACGGAAGTATTGTAGGTATTTAGAAGCATGATGAGTCCAAGTTTTCAAGGGTGGTGAATTATCGATCTGTAGACTGTAGCAGTATGGTCCTAGTAATTAATGGTTGCTGAAGCAGATAAAATATAGTGTACTTAGAAGCATTGTTACTGCACTATTTGTCAGGGGTGTGCAACCTAGGGTTAGAAATCTTTGGACAGATGCTTTTATGTGTAATTGTAAATAGTGTTGCCTAGCATAATAGTTCTGGAGTACTTGTTTAATGATTTGGATAGAAAAATAGAGAAAGCATCTTCATTTGAATTTGAATGTTTTCTTTGATGAAAGTGGGAACTTCCTAATTAGCTGCTTGACATATTTTCAGTTGGGCTTTAAAAATCTGGATTTGTGATGCCTCTTGCACATTTTGTTGTGTTCTTCGTGCTTGCTGACTAGATAGTGTGGTTGTGTAGGATATTATCCTTGCTATGGTTGTTTTTCTTTATTAAATTTTTTAACAACTTCCCGAGCATTGGGAAGTTCTCTTCGATAATTTTCAGTTCCCCCTCCCTTCCTCTTGCATTCTGCCCCTTTTTTTAAAAAAATTCCTCATGTAATTTCATGTGATAAATAAATGTCAACTACATGGATAACAGAAAAATTGTTCATGTCTTGTTATGCTAGGTTAATGTGCATTATTTATTATTTCTGGTGTCCTTAGCTGAGAACAAATGATGCGTGTTTATCAGTCATCTTGTCTGTTTTGTTGAGGTGGAGTGCTGTATGTTTGCCACATTAAAATAGTATCCAACAGGCTAAAGCATGCTATTTGCTGTTTTGCCTTAAGGCATATGATGAAAGCTTTGAATTGGTGGTTGTGTGATCATGTTAGAGAGTTGTTTGCTTGACACTTATATTTATTCAGCACATTCTCATTTCTTCCTCCTCCTTTTTGATCTTCAAACCAGGTGGGAGGATATCTACATGTCACTCTTTGTTCATGAATAATACTCTTGTTGCATCACCTTTTTATCTTTTTTCCCCTTTTTCCCCCTTCTTTTTTTTTTTTTTCTAAGGTCCATTATTTGCGTGGTTGCTTAGCATCATCAGATATTTGAATGTTAATCCTTTGTGCTGCAGGTGATAATTGGTGGAGGCGGCGGTGGGGCCTTCATTGGCGGTGCAGCTGCAGGTGGTGCAGCAGCAGGTTCTGCTGCTGCTGGTGCTGCTCCTGAGGCACCTCCTGCTGAGGAGAAGAAGGAAGAGAAAGAAGAAAGTGATGAGGATATGGGATTCTCGCTCTTTGATTAGATTTCTATTTTTATCTTTCAAGAGAAACAATGAGATTGCAGTTTTGGTTTTGCTTTAGACATTATGTTTGCAGAATACTCCTCCTATGAAAAATTTAACAAACATGGAATGGTCAGGACCAGCAGATTCTGGTTTTTATGTGTTTAGTGTGCCCCATGGTTTTCAGCTTTTCTTTGCTTTGATCAACTTTTGATGGTCCTGCATTCTTTATCCTTCCATCTATCAGGAATAGATGGAAGGTTCGTGGACTCTCCAGTTCAGTTCTCTGTTGGTGGATCGCACCAGTTATAACACCCACATTGGTAGAAATATAAATAATATTATCTAGGCAGCTCTTGGGGGCTCATTTATAAACCTTTACTGGTAAAGTTGAAATGCCATAGAAAAAACAACTAGGATAGAGAGAGCATGAAGTGAATGAGCGACCTAATTTGAGCAGAGTTGTTTTTCATGTAGCTGACATACGAGTTAAAACCTATTAGAATAGAAAGAAAAGAATAAAATGACTGGGGTTTGTTATTATTAGGTTTCAAGAATATTGTTAGGATGTGATGATGCATTAGTTCATATATATGTTTTAATTTTGAATCAAGCCTTTGGTGGTACAAACATGTTTTGGGGGGACTTTGGGCACGTTTCATATTTTGCCTAAATAATGTTTTTGTGATTTATAAAGCAAAATATATTTTTCAAAAAATATGTACTTAAAATGCATTTGGCATATTGGATTAAAAAGGAGATAGGGAGTAGAATTTTTTAAGTTCTTCCGGTAACTCTTATTTTTTAATAATATAATCGTTTTATCTCATTTATTATTCTGTTTTTCATTAAATATGAGATGAAATAATTTTTATTATATTTATTTATTTTTTCATTCCATGGTAGACTATTTTTGGTTGATAAGCTACAATGTTAGTGAGGAAAAAAAAAAAAAAAAAAAAATCGTTAAGGTAATTTATGTCTAATGAAAATCCTAAGGCCTCTAGTCTTCCAACTTAGTGTTATAAAATTTGACATCCACTTGCCAATCCACAACCCAATCACAATTAATATGCTTTCGTGGAGTTTTTATTGCATCAAAGCAATTCTGAAATATTCAAAAGCCTGTTCTTGCTGCTGTTTTCTTAAAGCCCCTCCCTTTAGCAGCTCCACAAATCCACCGCATAATATTTAAAAGTTTTTTCAGATTGAAATTTTTTCAAAAAGCATGCTTCATTTCATACATTGAGTTACCAATTTGAATTTAGAAATTTTAATTTCATAAAAAATAACAAAACAATTATGGCATTGCAATTCACATTTAATAAAATAATAATAAATATAAAGTCGTAAAATATAAATCATTATAAGGTAAGATAAAGAAATATGTTGAGTACATGAAATTTATGTAAAAAGAAAAAATAAATATATAATATAATAAAATAGACAAACAAAAGAAATATTAAAAGGATATTGATCAAATGAGGAAAATGAGAATAAAACAGCATAGAACTTGCAATTGTATAATTATAACAAAACAATTAAATTGACAAAATAGAAATACGACAGGATTAATAAAGTAAATATATACAAGAAATGAAATGGCATAAATTGGATTGACATGTAATAAAAAAATTATATACAAAATATAAATTAAAATAAAATATCCAGAATACAAAGCAAGACAAATTAAATGTAAACATGTGAAAATATAGAATAAATTAAATTAAAATAAAAAGACTAAAGATATACAAGAGATTAAAAGAAAACAAAAAAGAAAATTATATCAACAATTTAAGCAAAATATAAAAGGTAAAAATTATGTGTGAATTTAAATATTCAAGTATAATGAAAAAATGTGTAAATATTTGAAGATAAAAAATAAAATATATCTAAGTTGTCCAAGCATAGTTACCGCAGTTGTTGATAAATTAAATAGAGATCAAATCTTTCCTCAAACCATTGCTATGAAAAGCAAGATAAGCAATAAAAGGTCTTGGCTGAAAGAAAATAATAATAATAATAATAATAACGTATAAAATGAAAATAAGAAATATTAGGCATGAACTATATAATAATTTATTATGAAAGGATGAAGAAGGCTTCGTTCTCGTGGACCCCCCTGAAGGCGAATTATACTAGTAACTTAAACCTACCCAACTTTCTTTCTTTTTTCACCTTCTCCTCTTCCACAACTTTTTTTTTTTTTTATTTTTTCCAGGTTCCATCCTCGAAAGATGAACAAGAATATCACATCACTCACATCATATGCAATGGTGAGCAATGGCATTAACATCGAGAAAAATATCTTATACGGCATCATGCATACTATATTGAACATGAATTCTCTGCGGTACATATTTTAGATGATCATATACAGTTAAATGATAATAACTAAAATTTAATTTAAAAAATAAAAATAAAAATAAAGTTATTAGTATCTATATAAGCGGGGCTTTGAATAACTTATAGACATCGTATCAAGAACGTATAACACTCTGAAGTACAAAATTTATATGATAATTATTCTTACTTTCATCAAATTTATCAAATTCTTTTACCAATGATTTAATTCCTTATAGGATGAAAGTCGACGTGACTAAAATGTATCATCTAAAATCTATCCATCCAATCTCATCTCGACTATAATATATTATAGTATTAATTTATAAAAAATATAAATTTAAAAATTTAAAAAATATTTATAAATAAAATAAAATATTTATTTTTTATTTTTTTTAAAAAAATATCTAAAAAATCAAAATATTTTTATCTCATAAAATTTAGAACCTTAATTCTACCTCTTAGTTCCTCGTCCTCGCCCAGCTGCTCCTTTCTGCCATCTTTAATACGCTTCCTCTCTCATTCTTATTGACCTTGCGTTCTCTCCATCTATCTAGAGACGGGAAGGGAGGGAGAGAGAAAGAGAGAGAGAGAGAGTAATCCAGGAGGGAGGAGGGAGGTATGGTGGGGGGAGTAAAAAGGCCAGCATTGGGGTGAGAAGGGAGGGAGAGTTTGATCTCAATTCGAGAAGAGGCTCATGAAAAATTACGGCATAAAAAGGGTTGAAGAGAGAATGGTAGGGATTAACGAGAGATAAGATGCATGCATACATAATATTAAAATCATTTGTTTATTTGTATGAAAATAAATTTAAGATTTTATTTCTATTTTGTTCGAAAGTTTTTATATCCGAATACAGGTCAAGTCAGAAAATATATGTATGTATGTATGTATGTATGTATGTATGTATGTATGTACAAGTATGCATGTATTGCGTAGGATTTTAATGTAAGTCGGTGGAAGGACGGTCCTGATTAGGGCGGTAGCTAAAGCTATAGAACCCGCGGGACGCCTCGTTATCCGATCGCAGGAAGCTCGGGCTCGTTAAACCCTAGCTTGGCGAGAAAAGGTAAGTCTTTCTCCGATCCTCCTCCTCCTCCTCCTCCTCGATCATCCAAATCTTTCTTCTGATTTCCTTTTCTTCTTCTTAGGGTTTTAACTCGATTTCGATCTCTATTCAGTTCTCCGTCGGATTTCTAGGTTTCTAGGGTTAGGGTTTCGATACCCGCAAAAGGAATGGACTCCCTGGACGCGGAAATCGCCCGGGCCCAGGAGGAGCGGCGGAAGATGGAGGAGGTGGCGCCGCTCACCTCCGTCACCTTCGACGCCGACCTTTACGGCGGCGGCAACCGCTTCGAGGGCTATGAGCGCTCCATCGCGGTCAACGAGGAGGACGAGGACCAGGACGCCGATGGCCGCGACCTCGCCCGCCGGATGGCCTCCTACACCGGGCCCAAGTCACTCAAGGAGATACCCCGGGGCTCCGAGGCGGAGGATGACTCCGGCTTCAAGAAGCCCCAGAGGATCATCGACCGGGAGGACGACTACCGCCGTCGGCGGCTCCAGAGAATCATATCGCCGGAGAGGAACGATCCATTCGCCACCGGGGAGGCCACGCCAGATCCCTCGGTGAGGACCTATGCTGATGTGATGAGAGAACAGGCGCTCCAGAGGCAGAAGGAGGAAATGCTCAAGGAGATCGCCAAGAAAAAGGAGGAGGAGAAGAGTAAGGCGGCTGCAGAGCCTGCTCCTCCGGCCCAAAAGAGGAGGAATCGGTGGGATCAGTCGCAGGAGCCCGAAGTCGCAGCCAAGAAACCGAAAACTACATCGTCCGATTGGGATGCTCCCGATTCGACTCCTGGGATTGGGCGATGGGATGCGACTCCAACCCCTGGGAGGGTCGCTGACGCCACTCCTTCGGTGTCTAGGCGGAACAGGTGGGATGAGACGCCGACTCCTGGTCGCCTGGCGGATGCCGATGCGACCCCTGCTGCTGGTGGGGTCACCCCCGGCGCAACCCCCGCAGGTATGACATGGGATGCAACTCCCAAGCTTGCTGGCCTTGCCACCCCTACGCCCAAACGCCAGAGGTCGAGGTGGGATGAGACCCCAGCAAGCATGGGCAGCGCCACACCGTTGCCTGGTGCCGCGACCCCAGCCGCTGCGTTCACTCCCGGCGTTACTCCTGTTGGTGGGGTTGATCTTGCGACCCCGACCCCTGGGGCTATCAATCTTCGTGGCGCCATTACTCCTGAACAGTATAATCTGCTGAGGTGGGAGAGGGATATTGAGGAGAGGAACCGCCCGTTGACGGATGAAGAGCTCGACGCGATGTTCCCACAGGAAGGGTACAAGATTCTCGACCCACCTGCATCTTATGTGCCAATAAGGACTCCTGCGAGGAAGCTTTTGGCTACTCCTACTCCTTTGGGCACTCCACTTTACTCCATCCCCGAAGAGAATCGTGGGCAGCAATTTGATGTTCCAAAAGAGGCTCCTGGTGGGTTGCCTTTCATGAAGCCTGAGGATTACCAATACTTTGGAGCTCTGTTAAACGAAGAGGAAGAGGAGCAGCTCTCTCCAGAGGAGCAGAAGGAGAGGAAAATCATGAAGCTGTTGCTCAAGGTGAAGAATGGGACGCCGCCACAGAGGAAGACAGCACTGCGGCAGCTCACAGATAAGGCCCGGGAGTTTGGGGCCGGCCCACTGTTCAACAAGATCTTGCCGTTGCTCATGCAACCGACCCTTGAGGACCAAGAGCGTCACCTTCTGGTCAAAGTTATCGACAGGGTGCTGTACAAACTGGACGAGCTGGTCCGGCCTTTCGTTCACAAGATTCTTGTGGTTATAGAGCCTCTTTTAATTGATGAGGACTATTATGCTCGTGTGGAAGGGAGAGAGATTATTTCTAATCTTAGTAAAGCAGCTGGTCTTGCCACCATGATTGCTGCAATGAGGCCGGATATTGATAATATTGATGAGTATGTGAGGAATACAACCGCAAGGGCTTTCAGTGTGGTGGCTTCTGCTCTGGGTATTCCTGCTCTCTTGCCATTTCTTAAAGCTGTCTGTCAGAGTAAGAAGTCCTGGCAAGCTCGGCACACAGGTATCAAGATTGTGCAGCAGATTGCCATTCTTATGGGATGTGCTGTTCTTCCTCACCTAAGGTCCTTGGTGGAAATTATAGAGCATGGTCTCAGTGATGAAAATCAAAAGGTGAGAACTATTACTGCCCTGTCTCTTGCTGCGCTCGCTGAAGCAGCTGCACCTTATGGTATAGAGAGCTTTGATTCAGTGCTGAAGCCTCTTTGGAAGGGTATTAGATCTCATCGTGGGAAGGTTCTTGCTGCTTTCTTGAAGGCAATTGGTTTTATCATTCCTCTCATGGATGCAGTATATGCGAGTTATTACACAAAGGAAGTGATGATTATACTAATTCGTGAGTTCCAGTCGCCAGATGAGGAAATGAAGAAGATTGTGCTAAAAGTTGTTAAGCAGTGTGTGAGTACGGAGGGTGTGGAGGCAGATTACATCCGGAATGATATTCTTCCTGAGTTCTTTAGAAACTTCTGGGTCAGGAGGATGGCTCTAGATCGTCGGAATTACAGGCAGCTTGTGGAGACAACTGTGGAAATTGCAAACAAGGTAGGAGTTGCAGATATCGTTGGAAGAGTTGTAGAGGATCTTAAAGATGAGAGTGAGCCTTACAGGCGTATGGTGATGGAGACAATTGAAAAGGTAGTTGCCAACTTGGGGCCTTCAGATATTGATGCCCGCTTGGAAGAGCTTCTTATTGATGGAATTTTGTATGCCTTCCAAGAACAGACAAGTGATGATGCTAATGTTATGCTTAATGGATTTGGTGCTGTAGTGAATGCCCTTGGGCAAAGGGTTAAACCTTACCTTCCACAGATCTGTGGTACTATAAAATGGCGTTTGAACAACAAGAGTGCGAAAGTCAGGCAGCAAGCAGCCGATCTTATATCACGGATTGCCATTGTCATGAAGCAGTGCCATGAAGAGCAGCTGATGGGTCATCTTGGTGTTGTCCTGTACGAGTACCTGGGAGAAGAGTACCCTGAGGTTTTGGGTTCTATTTTAGGTGCACTGAAAGCCATAGTTAATGTTATTGGTATGACTAAAATGACACCACCTATCAAGGATCTGCTTCCGAGGCTGACCCCCATCTTAAAGAACAGACATGAGAAGGTCCAGGAGAACTGTATTGACCTTGTTGGTAGGATTGCTGATCGTGGAGCTGAGTTTGTTCCTGCTAGGGAGTGGATGAGGATCTGTTTTGAGCTTCTTGAGATGTTGAAGGCACACAAGAAAGGTATCAGGAGGGCAACTGTGAACACTTTTGGATATATTGCAAAAGCTATTGGGCCGCAGGATGTCTTGGCAACCCTTCTGAACAACCTGAAGGTGCAAGAGCGTCAGAATCGTGTGTGCACCACTGTTGCTATTGCCATAGTTGCAGAAACTTGCTCTCCATTTACAGTTTTGCCTGCCCTTATGAACGAGTACCGTGTGCCAGAGCTGAACGTTCAGAATGGAGTTTTAAAGTCTCTTTCTTTCCTATTTGAGTACATCGGAGAAATGGGCAAGGATTACATATATGCTGTTACACCCTTGCTCGAGGATGCTTTGATGGACAGGGATCTTGTTCACAGGCAGACTGCTGCTTCTGCTGTTAAGCACATGGCTCTGGGAGTTGCTGGGTTGGGTTGTGAGGATGCACTAGTTCATTTGCTCAATTATGTGTGGCCGAACATATTTGAGACCTCTCCCCATGTTATAAATGCTGTGATGGAAGCCATTGAAGGGATGAGGGTTGCATTAGGTGCAGCTGTCATTCTGAATTACTGTCTGCAGGGACTATTCCATCCGGCAAGGAAAGTTCGGGAGGTGTATTGGAAGATCTACAACTCACTGTACATTGGATCCCAAGATGCACTTGTGGCTGCTTATCCAATGTTAGAAGATGAGGAGAACAATATATTTAGCAGGCCGGAGCTTGTGATGTTTGTCTAAACATGCCATGAAGTGTAGAAGCTGCTTTCACATTGAAAAATGTTTGATGCTTCTGTTATATTAGAGGTATGTGAAGTAAGCCGTGTATTCTGTTTTGTTACTAGCTTCATCTTCTTTTCCTTTTTGTTGATATTGGGAACCTGCACCCTTTCTTGTGCTTTTTTGTTTATTTTTCCTTCCAAGATCTGCCACTGGAGTTATTTATTCTTGACCATAAAAATGGTGTGTGCTATTCAAAGTATGAATTTCCTAAACCTTTGCTTTTGTTTTTCTTTATCAATGATTTTCACTTGCCCTTAAAAAGCTAATATTCCATATGAGCACATGCTAGATAGATGGCTTTCATGATATACATGTGTTTCTGTGTGTGTGTGTGTGTGTGTGTGTGTGTGCGTGTGTTTCTAAGTTTTTATTGTTTCTCTTTATGTTATTTAAATAATGGGCTAATTTGCTGATTAAGGTAGTGGATATGCTTGCTGCCTCTTTTAGTAGAGGGTTTCTGATTTACAATTTGGTCTAGGGCATAGCCAATTATTTACATGGTCTCAGAAATGGTAGGACTTGTGTCTTGATTTTAAGATTTGAATTAAATAATCACTTAAAGCTGGAAATAGATGTTATATTTCAAATCCATTGTTAACTTAGACAGGCTGTGTACAGTTAAAGCTAGGTTCTGGTGGTAGCTATTAGATGAGGAGTTAGTCTGAGCACATGTTGTTGGTTCATTTAGGATCTATGTACGGAGCATACATAAAAGAAAAATATGGTGGACAGAGTGAAGTGGATTTGTTGTAAGGTGGTGGCATCGGAAGTTATCTAATGATTGTGAGAATGGGTGTCTTCTAAGCTATTTTAGTGGGATTTTGCTTTGTGAGAGGTGCTCCCATATGAAGTCTGCCTGTTTGATGTTCCTATTCTTTTTTCTTTTCTTTGCATGTTTATTATTATTGTTGTTGTTGTTGGGGAATACTGGTATTGTTGTGGGTTTTGATGGATTGAGAGAGAGAGAGAGAGAGAGAGAGAGAGAGAGAGAGATGTATGACTGTTAAGGGTCCACAGTATCTTGGTTATCCAATGTTGTTGACCTGGTAATGTTTGCTTGCCGATTTATGGCAAAACTAGTGAGGGGGACTCAATTTTGAACAGCATTATGGTTTATTTGATTTGCCCATCACAAGCTCCCCGATCCCCCAACCCCAAAACAAGGGAAAAAAGAATAAGAAAAAGAAGAGCAGAGATAGTATGTATGCTTGCATGCATGCACTATGGTGGGTGATTGTAGCAATGTGTTTCATCACATTGATAAGGCTTTAATAGTTCTATACCTCAGAAGTTCTTTTTTTCCCTTTGTAATGAATGGTTTAAGTCTAGTCTGTCTGCTAGTTCCAGTTATGAATAGGGCTTTGCAAGCAAACATGGCATATGACACAAGCGCAAGTTGTAAAATAGGACTCTTGAAGTCTTGCTTTCGTGAAATCTGTGTAAGTGGTGTCATCTCAATAGGCTGATCACCCCCCCCCCCCCTTCTTTTTCTCAAGGCACCCTTTTCTCATTCCTCTCTTTTCAAGAGAAGGATGGGCAAGCCTATTGAATCATTTCATTTAGCACAAGAAAGTATCATCCCAGTTCTTAGCAATGATTGAAGCCCATGTGCCACATAATAATCAACTTTCCTAATGGTTTTCTTCTTCTCATAAATCTGTTATAGAAATCCATCCCCTCTCTTTCCTTTGAAATGCTAATCCGGATGGGGTTCCTAAAATTTGAATCTTGACATACTGACTTGTACGAAGATATTGGTTTATTTAATGTAAGATGATGATTTGCAAATTCATGGAAATAGTTGAGATACTTGGATCTCAGTTGATATTATCAGAACCATGATATTGGAATGTTGGAATATTTAGCAAAAAAGATTGTCGTTGCTATTTTAAGGTGTTGATTTCAGTATCTAATATTAAATATTTTATTTAGAGTTGAAATCTTGGCAGATATAACGATGCCTACTTGCCATTATCTTGAGGTGCCCACAGAGTAGATATTCTAAGTTCTAATACCAACTTGATTAAGGAAAAGGTATGAATTACTCCAACATGCTTAATTGAAATCTCTCAAATGAAATAATAAGCAATAATAATTTAAGAAAGTGGAGCTATAGGATCTTTACTTTAATTAATTTTCATAATTCACAAATTGTGGTGCATATCACGGCTGGATTGTTAGGGTTACTATGAGAGAAAAATTAAGCTTATGTTCTTTACTTTCACTTTTTTTATTCTCATTTTTTCAAAACTGTCATATCCCTTTATTTATATTGGTGAGTCAAATTTTTCTTCTAATTAGAAGAGGATATAAGCTTTTATCTTTTTATGCTAACATAGGTCTAGTACAGGTCAGATGGATTCTTCTCCTAATTTAAAGAGTATATGATCTACCAAAAACAATAATATTTTAAAAAATTTCTAATTTGGTGGAAAATAGATTTTGATTCACCTTTAGTTTTATTGAAAAAAAATTCCAGATTAGAAGTTATGGCTTCTTGAAATTTCAGTTCTGATTGAGTCTAGGATGCAGTAGACTATGCTTTCGAAGCTTGTCTAGACCGACTTGAAGTGGCCAGATTGGTCCACCTTAGGTTAGATGATCATCTTGGATCAGTATTGATGGAGAGGGGACAAGGAGAGCTCCATGAGACAAAACGGGGCTCTTTAGCGGTAGCGGTTGCTTTGGTTCTCCATTTTTCTATTTCTTTTTTGGTGTATAAAGTAAGTCAGCGCATTGTTTCCTGAATTTTTGTTCATTATGGCACATTTTTGGCTATAAAAATCAAATTCTATTTCTCTTAAAATATTTTGATGAGGAATATTTTGCTAGATTAGTGATTTTCTATTCAGCCTTTGAATTGTCATTTGGTAGTAGATTTAGTAAAATGCATTGTTCAAATTTGCAGGACTTGAACATGCCCAAGTTCATAGTCTAGCTCTGAAATCACCATTGCTGTTCTTGTTTCAGCTGAAGGGAGTTATTTTCAATTTAGTTAGTTAATTTCCTTGCTAGGTAGTTCTGGAATTCAGACTTGATGTTATTGACCTTTGTAGAGTTTATTTGTTTTTGTAGGTCTGTGGCATGGTTTTATGGTTCGAGCCGCTTCAAATTCGGTCCTAAATTCTATGGCATTAGTGTGATACCATCGCTGATGGGACATTTGGCAGCTGGGTTTTTTTTGCTTTATGACGTCTTTGTACTGCATATGTATACTATCAAATAATGTGTGTGGACATTTTATGATGGATGGGTTTCTGTTCTTCAGTTTGCTAATATGCTAGCCTGCTGCTGCAGGCAGTCATTAGTACTGGAAAAATTATGGTATTAAACATCGACAAACTGCTTAAATGAATTATCTTTATTTGTGTGGTATGCCAGCATGCGTGATGGCGTTTTGCTTTGTACAGCTATTCCTTGTGTCTCTCTCCATCATAGCATGGCATGGCACAGGTGTGAAGATGTGGCTACAAGATTCTTGAGGATCACGTGTTATCTCCATTAGGCACAGGTGATGTCGGGAGTTCTGAATGGAGTGGGGGGGGGGGGGGGATATAAAAGGGGCTAGGACAAACTTTTATTCTTTTAATTCTACCGGTACTGGTCAAGGTGTAGCAGATCTGTGCAAGTTATTCTTCAAGGATTTTATGATCAGACTTGCCTGCAGATGTTACAAGAAATATACAAAAATAAAATTAAAAATATAAAAAATAAAGGGAAAATTAAAAAAAAATATAAAAAATGAAAAATGATTTCTTATTTTTAATAAACAAATATATTTTTAAATTTTGTATGGAGAAGGAAAAAAGATAAATAGTATCATGTTTTTGGCTATCAGCGGATGGTATTGTAAATAATAAAAAAAATATTTAGGCGAGGATAAGAATGTTGTATAGTGGTGGAATTGAACGATTGAAATTAAAGTTTTATTTATAAAAAATAATAAAAAAAATATAATAGTTTTATTTAATTCTATATCATTAGATAATGATATTTTAAAAAGATTTCTATAACTTAAAATCAGCTAGTTCCATAGAAAAACACAGTCTACATTTTTTTTTTTTTTCTTAGATCGGAAATAGAACATATACGTGCTCATTTTATTTTTTCATATTATCAGAATTTTACTATTTATAATATTAAAAATGTCAATAAGTTTCATTAATCCACATAATTTTTCAGAATAAAAAAAAAAAACGATTCGTGATCAGATATAATTAAAAGTTTATCACAGACTGTTGACCCATTGTGATTGATAAAGTAGTGTTTAAAATAAAAATTTTATTAGTAATTATGCATAATTTATTACACAGATTTTTATGTTTCTATGATTTAATGAAAATGAACGTGCACATACATATTGACAAAAGGAATCACAATCCCAATAAATTTAAAACGGTGACTTATTAATTGGAGAGCATTAGAATTATAACTTTTTTTTTTTTAAATAGCTTAAACGGTTTGCATTTGTTTTATTAGATGCAAACGTCCATGTCATTTCTCCCATAAAAAAAAAAAAAAAAAGTTATTAAAACTTTTATGTAAATATAATTTTTCAATATAAATTTAATTTAACTGATTGATCTGCAAACTGGATCGGTATCCCGGTGACCCGGGATTTTGGTCCGGTCGGTCCCGGTCCGGTCCAGTCCGGTTCGGTCTCGTTGTCGTTAAGCACAATGCCGAGCTCGGCGCGCCTCCATTTGTTGCTCTCGCCGCATCGGGGAATTAGGAATCCAATCTCTGCCGTCCCTCCCTCGGCCGTGCCGATTACTGTTTGTTTTTTTCCCTCGGTCCTTTTCAGATGGCGGACGTTAAAAGTATGCGCTTCTCGCTCTCACTCCGCCAAAGCGATGGCCATCGAGGGAGTCGACGACAACGACGAGGCGGTGATCGCCGCGCTCCGCGCCTCCCGCTCCAGCATCGTCTCCGTTCTCCGGGCCTCTGCACGCATGGAGAAGAATCTCGCCAGTGTGGACGCCCGCCTCACCCTCGGCCTCGACGCCCTGGACGCGGCCGCCGAGGCGGTGGCGCCGCTCCAGACGCAGGCCATGGCCACCAAGGCCCTCCACGCCCGCATCAACCGCGCCGTCTCCCCGGCCCTTCCCCTTCTCCGCAGCTTCGCCCTCGTGGAGTCCCTCCAGCGCCGCCTCCTCCGCCTCTCCTCCAAGACCTCCTCCATCCCCCGTCTCCTCGACTTCGTTGACTGCGTCGACCGCCTCCGCGAGGCCATCGCCACCGTCACGGCAGGGTGCGAGCCGGCGGTCCTAAGGCTCCACGAGGCAGTGGAGTTCCTCAGTCGGACCAAGGCCACGGACCAGCTCCGCATCCACCGGCTGAGGGAAACCCTGGTGGCCCTCGAGAAGCTCTACGAGACCGAGGTCGACGGCATGCGCTATGAGGGCCTCCTAGACGAGGCCCTCCTCCGCCTCCAGGATGACTATGAGGCCATCCTCAACCGCCTCAAGCACCGCTACATCCCCGCCGGTCGCGGCAGTGATGAGAATCACCCTCACGAAGGCGACGGCTCATCCGATCCTCCTCCTGTTCTGGGCTCCGATCTGGAGATCGACGCCCTCCGCCGCATCTCCGAGACCCTCGCCTCCAACGACTGTCTTGATATCTGCATCGATATCTTCGTCAAGGTGAGGTACCGTCGGGCGGCGAAGGGGCTGATGCGGCTGAGCCCGGAGTACCTGCGGACGTACGCGCCGGAGGAGATCGACGGGATGGAGTGGGAGGTGCTGGAGGCGGCCATCTCCCTCTGGATCCGCCACTTCGAGGTGGCGGTTCGCTCGGTGTTCTCCACCGAGAAGCGGCTCTGCCGCGGGGTCCTCGGCGGGGTCATGGACGGCGCCGTCTGGCCGGAGTGCTTCGCCAAGATCGCCGACAGGATCATGGCCGTCTTCTTCCGCTTCGGCGAGGGCGTGGCCCGCAGCGCCAAGGAGCCGCAGAAGCTGTTCAGGCTGCTCGACATGCTCGACGCCCTCGACCGCATCCGCCCGGACTTCACCGACATCTTCGACGGCGAGGCCGGGGAGGACATCCGCGCCCGCTTCCGGGAGCTGCAGAAGCTCCTCGTCCACGCCGCCGCCAAGGTCTTCTGGGAGCTGGGACTCCAGATCGAGAGCCTCCAGGACGGGGCACCCCCGCCGCCCGACGGTTCCGTGCCGAAGATCGTCCGTTACGCCGTCAACTACCTCAAGTGCCTCGCCGCCGGCGGCAACGCAGCGGCCATGACGCGGGTCCTGCGGACGGAGGCAGCGTGGAACGCCGGACCCCTCCCCGCCCAGCCGGATACGGACGAGGACATGCTCAGGGACGCGCTGTCGAACGTCTTGGAGGCGCTGCGGAGGAACGTGGAGGCCAAGCGGACCGAGTACCGGAGCAGGGACCGGGTGGTGCCGCACGTGATGGCGATGAATGCCTACTGGTACATCTACATGAGGACGAGGGGGTCGGAGCTGGCGGCGCTGGTCGGCGAGGAGACGATGCGGCGGCGGTTCAAGGTGGCGGCGGAGGAGGCGGCCTACTCGTACCAGGAGGAGGCGTGGGCCCCGCTGGTGAGGGTGCTGACGGAGAGGCGGGAGATGGAAGCGTTCATGCGGGGCTTCGACGAGAATCTAAGAAGGCACCGGAGCGGTTACTGCATACCGGACGGGGACCTAAGGGAGCAGATAAAGGAGGCGGTGGCGAAGGTGGTGGTGGATGCGTACGCCGGCTTCCTGCACGCCAATGCCGGGATGCAGGTGGAGGGCAGGTCGTTCCTGCCGCCCGATTCGATCCGGCGGTTGCTCGGCCGGGTTTTCGACGGCGGAGGAGAGGGACGGAGGAGGGAGACGGTGGCGGAGAGGGAGAGGGAGAGGGAGAGGAAGAGGGAGAGGGGGACCATTGCTAGGAGACCGGAATTCAAAGGCGTTGGGGAAGCGAGCGAGGCTCGCGAGGTGTGAAAAATCATGGAGGGCTTGAAGATTCGTGCGTGATTTGGGATTTTTCTGCGGCTGTTGTAACTTTTCAACGGTGAAACAATCAAATTCACCTGATCATTTGCAAACCATCTAATAAGCGGCGGCTTTACCCACTTTTATCCTTCAAGCTCTCAACAACTATATTTCTGAAATGGTATTGAGCTTTAATTGCTATTTGATAATTAAATTGAAAAAAAAAATATATATTAAGCAACATGAGATAAGATTTTTTATTTTAATATATTAATTAAATAATGCAATAAAAAATAATTTTTATATATTTTGTAAAAATATAGTAAAGTTTTAATGTCATTATGTTGTAATAATATTATTATAATATAATATTCTATATTATTATAATATATTATGATTTATAATATTTTTATTTATTATAAACTAGCAATATTGTGTTATTATAATAAAATATGATCATATCATATTTATATTATATCATTATAATAATATTATATAACTTATATTTGGTTATAAAAATGTCATTCAATTTTTTTTTTTTGTTTCTTTAAAAGTAATGTCAAATGAAACCATAAAGCTTCAAACATAGTATATAAAGAATTCATCTACTTCTCTTCTTTCATAAATATAGATAATTTTAAATTTTTATGCATTTCCTTAAACATCATGGCATTATAAAGGATGATAAGGATCATGATATGACTTTAACAAAGTCACATTCATTTTTAATTTAATAAAAGAGCCTGCATTAATAATTGAAGCTCTTAATGTAATTTAATATTTTTTAAATTGCTTATACAGTTAAAGTCATGCCATTTAAGGATCTTTCATTCATGCTTGAAGTGATAAAAAATAAAAAATAAAAATAAAATTAATTTTTATTATTTGATGCAGAAAATAAAAATTTTTAAAATTTGTGCTTATAATGCATGAACGTAATAATTTAGGTCATTGATTTTAAATCCTTATAATCTGATTCAAAATGAGTGGGTAAGTGCCTGACAAAGCGTTGGCTTTCTGAGGGATGCAACGGATATTTATTTGCTCGTGTTTACTGAGTCATCAATTAGCTAGCTGATCTCTTAAGCTATCATTTCCATCAAAAATATGGTAAGCTTTCTACCTAATTATTTTGTTTCTGCTTTTCTTCAAATCATAAAAGAAAACAATCAAACGGTAAAAAAGCTTGCCGGAATAGCCATCAATCCGCGGCCTTATGGTACCAAAGTCTACTATTACCCAATTTTATATGCACGCATTAAATACGACAGTGACGAAAAAAAAAAAAAATAATACAAAGAAATTGACATCTGTGGACGTGCGATCCACACTTTGACCAACTCCCAATAAACTCGGCTACCTCCCAACTAACACGATCTTGCTCAACCAACCACCTCTTTTTCTTTTTTCTTTTTTTTTTTTTAAAAAAAAATCATTACTTCAAGGCACGTGGAAATAACCTTTTTAATTTTCTTAAAAAATATATTTTTAATTTCAAACTTTGACTCAAAATTTATTTCAAATTTTTTGTTTTATAAAATTAATTAAATGAGTAACATGTTACCTTATCAATTAGCTTATAAATAAATATATTAACTATTTTTATTAATTTAAATTAAAATAAAATTTAAATATAATTAATATATATATATTTCATTCAAGCTTAGTTGGATGCTTAGCTAGTATGATAAAGTGAAAGAAAAAAAAAAAAAAAGATAAATAAAGGATTTGCATTTAGACAATCGCATATGAGTTTAAATTTCTGAATTAAATTCATATAATGAAACGTTAATAATATTATAATTTTTAAATATAAAAATATTAAATTATAATAATTAAAAATTTAAAGAAAAAAATAAAATTTTTGATGAGGATTTGAGGACCACAAATATATTTTTTATTTTTTTTTTATTTTTTTTCCACGGAGAAGGGTATTCTTGTAATAAAACCCACTCACGGTCTAATGCCAGCTGCGACCCTTCGTTCGTTCCGCCGTCTGCTTCGAGCTTTTTCTTAACCAGAATAAAAAAAGACGCGCCAATAGAAATGGAAAAAAAGAACCAGCCGACGGATGAACGGTCCAGATCTCTTCTCTACCCACCACAGCTCCAGCGTTCAGACACCACTCTTAATATTCCACGCGTGCCGCCCGGGCCTTGAAGTGCTCCAAATTCTCCGTCCGCGTTCGCGGAATATCTTCCAAACCCTAGCCTCGATCGCCCTCCTCCTCTCAGTCATCGCCGATCGGCCGGCTCTCTGGAGATTCATTCTTCTCTTCAATTTAGGTCAGATTCGTCTTCTTCTAATCCTTAGCCATACGTCTGAATTATGCTCTTCTTTCTGGCGGTCGTTTTAAATCCGGATGAATTCTTGCAATTTTGATATTTCAAGGCGATTGGTGTGAGAATTTGAACCGATTCACCGAGATTTGTTGGGTGTTGACAAGTGTTAGAATAGTGTTCCTTGTTGTTAGACGTTGGAAGAAATTTGATCTGAACGGGCGAAGTTTCGTTATATTCTTGCTATGATCTTGATTACTTTTTGGTGATTTTTGTCTCGGAACTTTATATATCTTCTTGTGTTTGGTTTCGTCTTGCTTTTCTGATCATCACTTTTTAGCTTTATTAAAATTGTGTGTGTGTTTAGAATTATCAATTTTCTCTCTATTATCTAACTGATGACAGATAGGAGAATCTTGTGAAATATTAGAGAGAAAGCTGGCAAATATTGTCTCCAGAGAGTTAAGTCGGAAAAAAAAAAAAAAAAAAAAAAAAATGATGGGCATGCCCATCAGATGGATATTGTTGAGATTATGAAATGAACAAATAGAGAAGTTCATCAGAATTCATGCTCTAGATTTTATTTTCAGGAATAAAATCCAGCCAATTTGATGAGGCAACTATTTCTGCATGTATTCGATCAATTTTTCTCTCTAACAATTTAGGGATATACATGGCATTGGACGACATTGATATCAGCGACTGAGAATGCTAATAGATTATTCTTGGATCCCTGGAACTCTTTTCATATCTATATACTCACAGGGAGTCACAAAATCAAAAATTCCAACCCTCACCCCTCTTTATCCTCCCAGGATGAAATCCTTTGGAATGTGGTTCACGTGACCTTGAGCACTGTGCACTGCAGTACTTTATTTCTTCCTTTGTCATGAAAGTAAACAAATAATTAACTCTGCATTGGCATTGCAGCGTTGTAAAAGTTGTGGTAATCAATCAAGTTTCTGGTGCAAAAGCATTACTGTAGTCTTGGAACTTTTACAAAATTCATCACTTTCAAATTCTAATGGGATGGGGAAACATTTACGCGAGGCGCTTGAAAGTATTCACACTTGCATTGGCGATCTACCTGGACTATAAGGTCTGGTTGTCTTCTGGATCATATTTTAGTCTTTTCATTGATCATGACTTTACTTCTGAGCATTGGAAATCAGTAGTGCCCTTTTAATGCTGCAGGCTGTGCAGAAGAGAGCAAAATGGATTAGCAGAAGTAAGAGAGATGCTTTATGGGAAAGAGCCCATGAACGAAATGCTAGACGTGTTCTCAATCTAATTGTGAAGTTGGAAGGTTTGTGGGTAAAACTTGGCCAGTATTTATCTACTCGAGCAGATGTACTTCCAGAGGCCTATATATGTCTTCTCAAACAATTGCAGGACTCTCTTCCTCCTCGCCCCTTGCAAGAGGTGATTAGTGTTTTATGGATGAACTAGACACCTTTGCAGTTGAAATAGTTTGTAAAAGAGATGTCAGTTTGATTTTGGACCTTTGTTTCCTTTGCATTTTCTGTCCATCACATTTTCATGATGCACCAGGTGCATGTCTTGTTGGTTTCATGCTCCTGATTATCCAATTGTGAATCATTGATTTGTTCTTGGTATTGTAAGTGTATATATATATATATATATATGAAACTTTGTTACTAAATCAAAGGTCTTTTTATCAATTCATCATGTTGAGTTTTCCTGTTTCTGAACAGGTTTGCCAAACCATAGAGAAGGAGTTGGGGAAATCCATGAAACATTTATTCTCTGATTTTGTTGAGACGCCTCTTGCCACTGCATCCGTAAGTCTTTGAATGAGCTTTGAATTTAGATCTAAACATTGATGTTCAAGTGATGTCATGGCTTAGTGGTTGCTGAAACAATATGTATGATTTTGCCTAAATATGGCAAAATGCAGATAGCACAAGTTCACCGTGCAACATTGAAAGATGGGCAAGAGGTGGTTGTCAAAGTTCAACATGAGGGCATCAAGGATATCATATTAGAGGTTTCCCATTTGATTGTTTCAACATGATTGCAGTTAAACTAAAGTCTGGCATTCTTCACATTGTTAACATTGATCTTCAGGATCTAAAGAATGCAAAATCAATAACTGACTGGATAGCATGGGCAGAGCCACAATATGACTTTAGTGCTATGATAGATGAATGGTGTAAGGAGGCACCCAAAGAACTTGACTTTGATCATGAAGCAGGTATGCATGTATGGGGACTTTGGGAAAAAAAATGTATCAACTGGGTGCTTATCTCTCGATATGCTGTCACTATGGTATCTATGAATGCAGCTACTTATATTAATACTACTAAAAACATGCACATGTGATGATTATCACCGTGTTTGCAGAAAATACTAGAATGGTTTCCAGAAACCTAAAATGCAAAAGCGAGCATGAAGGCTCAGATCATGCTAAGTGTGTTGATGTGTTGATTCCAGAAGTTATCCAGGTGCAGCTCTACATGTTCTAATTATTGCTCCAAAAATTTTGATATAGTACCGGGACATGCTACTATTATCCTAGTCTTCTTATCCTTCCTCCTGATTTCTTGTGGCAGTCATCTGAGAAGGTGCTCATTTTGCAATATATGAATGGCGTTCGCTTAAATGATAATGAAGCATTGGATTTGCATGGCATTGACAAACAAAAGCTCGTTGAAGAAATCACACGTGCCTATGCTCATCAGATATTTGTTGATGGATTTTTTAATGGTGATCCTCATCCTGGTATGCCTGCTTCTAGCCATGCTCTTGAAACATGTTCAACTGGGAGTAAACAATTTAGCATTCAGCATTGCATGATTATGGTTCATCTCATATCTCTTGAGTGGGTGGATCGTTCTTGTAGGAAATTTTCTTGTAAGCAAGGAAGCCCCACATCGCCCAATTTTGCTCGACTTTGGGCTTACAAAGTCACTGTCGAGCTCTATGAGACTGGCACTGGCAAAAGTGTTCTTGGCATGTGCTGAGGTTTGTATCGTCTCTTTCCTTTTTGTGTGAAACAGGAAATGAGAACTTAGATATGATGTTTTATAGTTATATGGTGATCAATAGCTGATAACCTGTTTAGCAGGTTGTTGATGTTTAATCTTTCATTTACTATCATATTCAGTTTTATTTAATGGTCCTTTTAATATTGTTAGAAGGCAACACAGGATATCATAGATGTTGTTTGCAAATGAAGCACTGCAGACTTTTCCTTAGATCATTATTGTACCTATAATTTTTTCAAGATGCATAAAGTTTTTCAATGCTGACATCTAGCATTATTGCAAGCCAGTAGAAGTGAAATACCATATGCGTTATGTGCGGTCATTCACCTCATAGTAGAATTGATAGCTTTAGTTTTTTGAAAAGCTCAAAATTGGGGAAAAAATTTCATGCCTAATAAAAAGGCAAGTCATTAATTAAAAAAATCCAACTAACCAAATTTTTGTATGAATGCCTTGAAGCAATAGTCTTCTTACCATGTTTGCGATGATGCATGCCAGGGGGACCATGTGGCTCTGTTATCTGCCTTCGCAGAGATGGGACTTAAATTGCGCCTTGACATGCCAGAGCAGGCTATGGACATTGCAGCTGTTTTCTTCCGCACTTCCACACCAGCAAATGAAGCGCTTGTAAGGATGCCTTGTGCTTTGCATCTTAGCATTCTTAGTTTCTTCTCATTCGAAAAAAAATCACTTAGATTGATAGGTTAATTCCACCAAGTCTTATTCTGTGTTCTTTTGCTAAGGAAAACCTAAAATCTATGGCTGATCAACGGGAGAAGAATTTGAAGTTCATCCAAGAAAAAATGAAGTTAAACAAAAGGGAAGTCCAACGCTTTAACCCTGTAAGTGCTAGCTAGTCTATTCACAATTCTGATTTTTCCTTTTAGTTGTTGAAGACAAAATGTAGATGATTATTCTTGTTATGGACGGACTCCTTTTCCAGGTCGATGCTTTCCCAGGCGATGCAGTTATATTTGCAAGGGTGATAAATCTTCTTCGAGGTTTGTGTCAAACTTGTCTATTCTGGTGATGCAGTAAAAATAATTGTTTACTGATAACAAGTTGTCCTGGTTTTCATGCTTTTGCAGGGCTTTCATCTACTCTGAATGTCCGAATAGTTTATTTAGATATAATGAGGCCATTTGCCGAATCAACTTTGCTACGGTGAACTCATAGCTTCCATGCAGATTCTTCTTATTGATCTTCACTAGTGTTCTGTGCTGATATATCTTCATTTTTCATGTTTTGTTTCTTTCTCTTTCATCCAACTTTATGTGAACTCTATGGACATCAGAAGCATCAGTAATGGACTGGCAACGAATGCACAGTGGATTTATGATTCACCAGTTCACTCGGATGTGGAGGCCAAGCTGAGGCAACTCTTACTTGAACTGGGAAATGATAAAATACTTGGAATACAAGTATGTTTAAATGATGAAATAATCTGTGATTTATTATGTCTTTATTCTTCTTTTAAAGGTATCTTTTAATGGTATTCAAAAGTTGCATTAACTAATGACTCAAGGATGATTGTGCTTCTGATTCTTAAATAGAGAATAACTCTATTCACCACGATGAATATCAGTTTAGATTCTTCTAAGAGGCCTCCTATTTGTCTTTGTTTCTCTAGTCAAAAGCACTGAATTTTATCAGTTGTCGTTCAAGTTTGTTGCTTACTTATATTTACTTGCATTATGGATGGTTTGACATCTTTCAGGTGTGTGCCTACAAAGATGGAAAGGTTATAATAGATACTGCTGCTGGTGTGCTAGGCAGATACGATCCCCGACCTGTTCAACCTGATACCCTATTTCCAGTTTTCTCAGTAACAAAAGGAATCACTGCAGGAATGGTTCACTGGCTTGTTGATAAGGGGTAAGGTACTATATTAAATACTTTTTGTAGTTTATTTGTGAGATCTTTTAAGTCATAGATTCAACGAATTCTTATTTGGAAGCATTTTCACTTGTTAGAGAAATGCCATGTATAGAGTGTGTTTTCTATGTTTGAATATTTTATAGAATGTCACATGGTTCTATACATGGACCTCATATTTGGTGAATTTTGTAAACTTGCACTCTACACATATTTAGATTTATACCTTTTTGGTGTATTTGTAACCTTCAGGTTCAATCAAAACAACTTCTCAATGGATGTAGGGAAGTACTTCTAGGTAGAAGCTCCAAATTGGAGCTTTTGCCAAACGTTCTTTTTTCAGCTTTTGGATAGAAGCGTGTCTGGCAGAAAGTTGATTTAAAGATTTTATCAAATACCCCTTTATCTTCTAGAAGTACTTTCTGTGCTTGGGAATGCATTTTTAGTCTCTACAAAAGCCTTCCCAGATGGGCCCTAAGTCATTAGGAACCGCTCCCAGTGGCTAGGTCCAGTAAGGACTAAAATCAAGCAGTTTGGGCCCCATTTGTACTGAGACCATGAATCCTCCTGGTTTGTGCTCAGTATGATATGATATTAACTGGACTGGGAAGTCTGATCCAGAATGGTATACCATGGTAAAAATAATGTATACAATGTTAGAAAAGGACACAGAGTTGTTGATGGAGATGGTTATGAGGAGGGGAGGATATGATGGAACAATTACTAAAGTCAACGATGACTTCCTCTCAGGACCAATATGGCTTTCTGGGAAGAAGTTTCTTGGACAGTTGATAGAAAATTATGAGGCAGAGGTAGATTCTACGTGAGCTTTGCTTGACTTGGAGAACCATATCATATTTGTCAGATGTAACTTGGTAGTCTTATGGAACAAAACACACCAAAAGTCGTTCAAATACCAATATTTGTGTTTGCCAACATGGATACTGGATAGGAGTTTGGAATACTAGGTGTTACAAACTTTTGACACAACATGAGCTACATTTAAGTAAATACTATATTCCTGTCTCTCTGAGCACTCAGCACTGACATCTTAACACATCAGACTAGTTCACATAATACATGGAGCTTTGATATGCACCAGTTGGTTCCTATTTTATTTTTTTGGTGGACTGGCTCTTTCCTCAATGCATACATCTAAGTAATCTTTTGGGTAGTGGAACCATAAGAAATGGTTTAATTGTTCTTGCAGGAAACTCAAGCTTGAGGATTCCATTGCCAATATTTGGCCTGATTTCGCCACCAATAAAAAAGATCTAATAAAGGTAAAGAAAATGTCAAATTTTGTACTGTAAAATGTAAAAGATTGCTAGCTTCTTGTGAGCATTAGGAGATCAAATTTTGTAGTCTAAAGTGTAAATGATTGCTAACATCTTGTGAGCATTAGGAGCTCATTTTCTCATTTTTTCACCGATTACTTTATCTTCTTTTGTAGGTCCACCATGTCCTTAACCATACATCTGGTTTGCACAATGCAATGTCTGATGTTATGAGGAACAATCCTTTATTAATGTGTGACTGGGAAGAATCTCTGCAGGACATTGCCAAGTCAGTCCCTGAGACTCAACATGGTTCCCAGCAGCTGTATCATTACTTGTCCTTTGGTTGGCTCTGTGGAGGAGTTATAGAGGTATGCCTTTTTACTTTTCAAAATATCACAACAGGCAAGGATTTGTGTCCATGTGTTTCGTTTCAATATAAATTCATCGCGAAATATCTTTTTGCTTGTTTGAAATAATCAAAGGTTCATTTCTTCCTGTCACCAAGTAAGAAATGTCAGGCTTTAGATATATCATGCCATGAGGTATGCAAACATTCATGATATTACAAACTCTTGAATCATTTTCAGCATGTGAGAACAGCTTTGGAAAGTGCTTATTGGATTTCCCATGGGTTTCCTTGTAACTTATTTCTTATATTATTTGAGTTCTCTTTCGCTTGGATTTTGTCATTCGTTCAGGCATTCTTGTCCTTTAGATTTGATTCTTTTGAGTTATATGATGAAAACAGCATGCATATGGAAAGAAATTTCAAGACGTGTTGGAGGAAGCTATAATACACCCACTCAACATTGAAGGCGAGCTATATATTGGCATTCCTCCAGGCATGTATAAAATCTTTGTTTATCATCTAGGTCCAAATTATTATTAGGTTACCTTAAAATTATACAGTATTATCTGTAATAGATGTTGGCATCATGCAAGTGCAAGCCATGAGCTTGAATTTTATTACGTTGACTTGAAGTCAAAAAACACGTGACTGTCCATTCATGCATTTTGACAAAAGTGGGCATGCAATATAAACCATAATATAGATCATAAATTGATGGTCTTTGCTCGTAGTTTTGGCTATAATTTGAAGTAAGTACAAAAGCATGTAACTTTATGAAAACTTTGGTTAGTGATTTGATCAATCCCATGGAATTAAATGATTAGTTTTTAACTGATATATAAAATAGTGTATTATTTAGATGTATATGTACATGTGGCAGCTTACTCTAAACTAGGAAATCACTCATACATAATGCTAGCAAGTTGTA
The DNA here is from genome assembly GCA_017589505.3 of Metroxylon sagu. NCBI lineage: Eukaryota > Viridiplantae > Streptophyta > Magnoliopsida > Arecales > Arecaceae > Metroxylon > Metroxylon sagu. The sequence continues at coordinate 785,763 of JACVBY030000627.1, forward strand.
ACTTGCAAAAAATCTGTTCGTCTTCCCTCTCTTTCAATTTTCAATATTAGATTTACGGAACCTGCAGATGCTGACTCATAGAAGAAGACCTTTTTGTGTGAGGTGATGTAGGTGGTGAGTAGGCTGAATAAATGAAAGAATTGGTGATGGAGATGCCATCTTCTTTTTCTTATATTTTCTTCCCTGTCATTTGGTCCACAGAAATACACCCATTGCTAGAAGATAGCGTAGGTTATGCCAACGGCAGTCAATAACATTATGTGATGCTACCTACCACTTATATTCATTTCTTTTAGTCTTTTAGGGTAAAATGCTGAACTTTTTTTCTCGAAAGCTCCCACTTTCTGTAAATTTGAGGACAGGAACTTCCCTGGACTCTTCTGCTTTGAGTCCACTGCGTACTTGGAAAAAAGTGACTGTATGATTTCGTTAAATCTCGGGTGCATTGAGAGAATTGTGGGGTTCTATGGGGAGAGCTTGCTTCATCCTGGGATGAGCACGGTTTGTAGACTGGAGGTACACTTGATCTCTTAAGAAGTGTTTCGGGATGTGATTGTAGGTGATATTAATTTTAGAGGTTTTAATGTTTGATTGTTTTTCTTAAAAATTCTGGTCTTATGGGATTCAAGTAAGGCATGAGCGTGCTAAGAGAAAGTAGTGTGGATGAAAGCCGAAATTGGAATTTGTACTACTAAATGTGATAGATTTATGTGTGTAAGGGAATCCCAGTCTTGCAGCTTGAAAGTAGTGTAATGTCATGTAGCTTGTACATTCATATGACAAGCCTTATAGTGTCCATTGAATGTGGTTTGCTTTTTCATATGCTTAGCATGTACTTGAGTTCATAAATAGATCTCATCAAGTTCCTGATGCATTTCATAAATGAGCATGACTTTTGTGACCGTTGCGTATGCCCACCGGGTTGCAATTTGCAAAAAATGATTTATTTATTTTTTTAACAGTTCGTGAACATTTAATGTATTTCATGAAGCACTCATCGCTTGCATTGAAATATGCAATGTCTATCGTTAATTTAACTTATAATTCTTCATGATATATATATATATATATTGAGGAATTCTTTATCATTGCTGTTAATAACTCTAATATGTTTGCTGCTTTTGAATGAAGCATATTAATTAAAATTTTTTTAATTTATAATCTTTTGCTTGATAGGAAAGTCCCATTTCCACTTGTCTAATAGATTCTAAAATTTGAATAATTTTACAGGTGTGGAATCTCGACTGACAACACTTACGCTGGACAGGGAAGATCTGGACAAACTTTCAGCGATCAGTGCACGGCCAGACCTGCCAGCCAGTTTGCAGCAGGGAAATATAGTGGAGATGGCATCCGGCCTCCCTGTCCTCTTCAACACGCTTAACATCCGCCGTGCCATCATTCCTGCTGCCAATGGCCACTGCTCCGCACGAGCCCTGGCACGCTACTATGCAGCTCTTGCAACAGGAGGCTCCATTCCTCCACCACACTCAGACCACTCCAAGCCACTTCTTGGCAGTCACGTCCACGTTCCCAAGTTTCCTTCCTCCAAAAAGCCTAGAAAGAAGAAGGGCGGCAAGGACAAGGAGATGGCTGATGCCCAACCACTGAATGGTTGCGTAAAAGCAGCCAATGGCATGATGAGTAACCCCTTACGCTGCGGCAATGATCATAGTGCAGGTGCCTCTAATAATGGTAAGGGTTATAGTCTCATACCTAATGCTGTTGATGATGCAGCTGGTGGTAATAATAACGTTCGTAGGATCTTCAGCAATCCTAAAGTCCATGATGCATTCATGGGTGTGGGGGACTACTCGCACTTGGTTGTCCCCGATGGCATATTTGGGCTCGGGTTTCGGAGATTTAAGTCTGAGAGCGGTAAGTTAACAAGCTTTGGTCATTCTGGCATTGGTGGATCCACCGGCTTCTGCGACATTGAGCATGATTTTTCCATTGCTGTGACCGTGAACAAGATGTCTCTCGGGAGCGTCACAAGAAGCATAATTCAGTTGGTTTGCTCTGAACTTGACGTTCCCGTTCCCGAAGAGTTTTCTATGTCTGGGGAGAGGGGACCTGACATGCAACTTGGTCTCGGCCAGCAATCATAGCAGTTTGATATCACTAACTTGCATTACTTGATAACTTGTTACACTATAGAAATCTTATCATAAAAAAAAAAAAAAAAAACTCACAAGATAATATATATATATATATATATATGATATATCTTTTATTCGTTTTCACAGGAACTTTAAACCCATGATTTCTGTCACTTTTTGTATCTGGAGACAGTGCTCTGAATGTTGCTTCTGATTTGTGCCATCTACGAGTATGTTATAGAATTACATCTTGCGCTTCGAACAATTCCGAAGCTGATCGCTTTTTACGGTCCCGAAGCTAAACGAAGAGCGAATAATTAAATGTTTATTAGACTGCAATCCCTAGGCTAATATCTCACTCTCTAGCTATTATTTTAGTTAGAACCGTTTTTTGGTGCAATCTTTCAATCTCTAGGCTAACATCTCTTCTCTTGCTATTTTAGTTAGTTAACATTTGTTCCCTTTTTTTTTTATTTTATTTTTTATTTTTTTACAATATTTTCCTTTCTAAGGAAAATTGTATTTTTTTTTTCTGGGTACAACTTCCTATCTATACTTTTGAACCTTAAATCTTTTGGACTTAACATTTCCTTCTTTTTTTTTTTTTTTTTTTTTTTTTTTTGTTTTGAAAGTAGCCCATTAGGGTGTGTAGATCATCATGTGGCATGCATCTTGTCTCTGAGTTTTCTTTTAACCGTCTATTTAAAAGAAAGCTAGCAAGAACAGTAACAGACCTGACAGAATCGAATCAAATTAAGTTATGCTAGTAACCGTAGCCCATTAGGGTGTGTAGATCATCATGTGGCATGCATCTTGTCTCTGAGTTTTCTTTTAACCGTCTATTTAAAAGAGAGCTAGCAAGAACAGTAACAGACCTCACAGAATCGATTCAAATTAAGTTATGCTAGTAACCGGCCGGGCTGGCATCATTTCAACAAGCATGCGGAGCCCCTAATTCCTTCCCGCAGAGCTACAAACACAACAAGATATTAATTAAACCAATGTATGTTCTAGTACCGAAATAATAGTCCTACTTGCTAACCAATCCCATCATAATAAGACATGTCGCCACAATATGGATAGCTCCTGGCACTCGACCTAAGTCGTTACAATATGGGAGCATCGAACCTCTGGCACTCGGCCCAAGTCTGCATACAAAGGAAGACCCTTTCTAAAGGTATGAAGGCTTTTTTTTCCTATCTCTTTCTCTCTCTTCTTCACTCCACTAGTAGTAAGCCCTAGAACGTGCCTTTCTTTTCAATCTTTTTCCTAGCAAGAAGGTTATAAGGTTTGCTCTTAGTCCTTTTAATTTTCTTCCCTCCTTGATTAAAGCGTTGGAGGGCTTTAACATAGCAGTTCTTAGTGTGTCTCATGCTTTTTTTTCTCTGTACTCGTAGGAGCTTAAACCGCAAAAGAGGACCTTTCCTTGCTAAAATAATTGCTGCCTTAATTTTTAATTTATCATTCATCTTATCATTTTTGCTGGTATACGAGGTCCTCAGTCGGTAGTTGTATTATTAAAACCCTCAACAATAAAAAGATTATAAGGTTTGCTTCTATTTTTTTTTCATTTCCTTCCCTCACATATTAGAGCATTGAAGAGCTGTAACGGAGTAGTCCTTGATATGCCTTATGTTCTTTTTTTTTTTTTTTTTATGCTCATAAGAGTTTAAATCACACATCTTTCTTGCTAAAGTAATGGTTGCCTCAATTTTCAATTTATCATTCATGTTTTCATTTCTATTGATACATAAAGTCCTCGGCTAATAGCAGCACCATCAAGACCCTTATCAACAAATTGTAGCACCAAATTATGTTAATGTTTACTTTCACTTTCTAGCATCGTACCTTACGGTAAATTTAACGTTTATAGGTCGATACCTCATTGGGCTTTCATGAAACTATTTTTTTTCTTTTTATGGTAATCGACTCTGTTTACCGCACGCGATCTTTCCTACGGTAAATTTAAAATTTAAAAGTAATAGGTAGGAATAAGATAACCACTATACTCTACTTCCATGGAAAGATAAATCTAAAATACCATGAATAAATTATTATCGAAATGCACTATAAACAAACCCTGCTTAGATTTAAGCATATCTATTGTTGAAAGTATGGTAGCTTATGATCCAGCAGCTTGGATTTAAAAATCCATAAATAGAAGAAATAACTGGAAAATAAATGTAAAAATTCAACTTAATTTCTCTGATCTCATAGCGGCAAGCATCATCAATGTTTTTACTTTATTCTCTCTAAGCATGCAACTGGGATCACCAATCATCCCATTAAGAAGAACAAACGAACTTATTTAATATTTACTACATGAGTGTCTTCACAATGGAGTTTAAGGCTCGTTATTATTGAAATTAATGGATTGAATAATCCACAATGCTATGCTTGAACAATTTCCAACAAAATTTCTGGCAAAATAATCTAAATGGTTAGATTTAAATTGCACGTATCTACTTCAGTATAGCAGTAAATTATCATTTCCCTTTGTTTGTCCAACTATCTTCTCAATCAAGGTTCCCATCCTGCAGTATAACCATGCTCCAAACGCTTCACAACTTGACCAGCTAATTTTGTTATGATTTGGCTCCTTTCGTGTGGTTTTCCTCTCCAAAACAAGCTGCAATTGATTAATTTTGTTACATTGGGTCAGTGAAGAACAAGAATTAATTTGCCTTTTCTGATGCCAAGATAAAAGCTCTGCCTCTTTGCAATTCATGCAGGTGCTGAACTAAATGAACAAGATCTACCCAATGAATAGAAACCATATCATTTTACTTTCTAAAACAGAGAATGGTTTGCTTAACATAAGAAAATTCTGGGCTCTCCATTCAAATGGAATTCAAAGGTACATGGGAGATTAGACATCAAACAACCTATCTTACAGTACTTATATGACAACTTGGACATGCTAATAGTTGCTATCTACAAGGGAGGAAAAAAAAAAAAAAATCAAAGAAAGGAACCTTGTGAGATATGAGAGAATGTACTGAAAGACATCACTGAACTATTGTGCTGCAGGACCTATTGCATTAGCCCCAAAAGTCTATAGAAGTTATATAGCAAGGTATCAACTTTAGATCAAACTTACACTAGTTTTAATTTTCTAACAAAGGCACCCCACTGACATGAAGGAGGTTGTCATTGGAACCTAGAAGGCAAATTGGTGGACAAGAAGCTACTTTTTGACTTGATTATGTAATTTAAGAACACTCACAAGCAGCAATGCTCCAAGGTTAGCTAGACTAAGGAAGCCAAGATATTCCAAATAAAAAAAAAAAAAAAAAAAATCTTTTAAGATCACAAACACCAAAGCTTAGTGCAGTAGAGGAAAAAGAAAACTTTGTATTGACTACTCTAAGAACCACATGGAACAATCTTGCTCTTAATGCGAACTCACCCTTGTTCACAAATGGCCACTCATCAACAAAAAGAGGAAAAGACTGAAATATTGATGACACAACTCATGCATGTGGAAAGAGAGAAAGATGATTGGTTTGATCCATGTGGCTCATCAGCATGCTGAGAAAACATGCCAAAGGCTACGTGATTGAACATGCAGCATCAACCATTCCATGCATTTTAGAACCATGATGTTTCTGGAGGTGACGGTAGTGTTAATATTAAAACTACGTATATATTTGTGCGATGCAGGAAAGTAATTTATAAGATAAATTAAAAAAAAAGTGTAAACTTATTTTTCAAATTTTATATTATTAAATTTAAACTTTAAAATAAAAAAAAAATCTATCTAAGAAATGCTAACAGAGGCCCATAATGATGCGTCTATAGAATGCATAAGGAAAAGCAAAGCGGTATGTGTATTATCCTTTGGTGAATATTAAATGATAAGATGTAAAAGTTATTTTATATATATGTTACAATGCTTGATTTTGAGATAAAATATTTTTAACTTTATTATATTTATATAAAGTTAAATTTGACTATACTTATATATAGTCAAGTTTTATATAAGATTATTTTTTTTATTCTTAAATATATATAAATTTTAAAGCTATTCAATTTTTTTTTATCTTTAAAATTTATGATTTATAAAAATTTAAAAATAAATAAATATAATTATATATATATATATATATATATTAGTTTAGAGCAGATGTTTGCAATGCAATGAAAAGAAATAGAAGCAACTCGAAATATATTATTTATAATAAATAATGCAGTTAAGAAGAGAATCACTGGCTAAGCGCGTGTTATCCGTTCAAGTCATAGACTCCATCCCGCCAACCCAAAATCAAAGCGCATCAAACGATGCTAAAATCCAGACTGCCGAAAGCCAAACCTCCTCCTCCCCTCCCTCCCACTCTTCCAATCCCTACCCACCCCTCCCCAAGAGCTCAAGAACTCGAACCATATCACCACCACCACCACCACCACCACCACCATCACCACCGCCGCCGCCGCGTCCTGAGCCTCTTGAAGCAATGCAAGTCCTTGGATTCCTTCAAGCAGATCCACTCCCACATGCTCACCTCCTCCATCCACAAGCCCAACCACCTCCTCTCCAAGCTTGTCGTCGACCTCCAAGACCTCCCCTACTCGACCCTCCTCTTCTCCCAAATCCCCCACCCCAACGACTTCTCGTTCAACCTCATGATCCGCGGCCTCGCCACTTGCTGGAGAAACCACTCCCTCGCCCTCCGTTACTACCTCCGCATGATCAAATCCGGCGCCAAGCCCAACCACTTCACCTACCCCTTCGTCCTCCTCGCCTCCGCCAACCTTCAGTCCTTGCATCACGGCCAGACCGCCCACGCGTCCATCTTCAAGCTCGGGCTCCACTCCAACGACCACGTCCAGCACTCTTTGATCACCATGTATTCGAGATGCGGCCAGGTGGGCTCCGCACGCAAGGTGTTCGATGAAATCCGTGAGAGGGATATGATTTCTTGGAATTCCATGATTTCGGGGTATGCCAGGATGGGATTCGCAAGGGAGGCGGTCGAGTTATTCTGGACGATGAGGGCGGAGGGGTTCGAGCCGGATGAGGTGACTCTGGTGAGCGTCCTGGTGGCATGCGGAGACCTTGGAGACTTGAGCTTTGGGGCGTGGTTGGAGGGGTTGGTGGAGGGGCATAAATTGGAGCTGAACTCGTTTGTTGGGTCTGCGTTGATTGATATGTATGGCAAGTGTGGGGATCTCGACTCTGCAAGGAGTATTTTTGATGGAATGGCGAGGAAGGGTTTGGTTGTGTGGAATGCAATGATCACAGGGCAAGCATATATCATCATCACTCTAAACTTTTCGCTTCATTCTCTAGTTTTCCATCCTTGCACACACACTCCTTTCATAAATTTCATACTGCATTGGTAGCTGTTTTTTTCCTTGCAACTCATCAAAGTAATTAGCTCTTGGGCATTTCATCACCACTGTAACAAGCGCACCAGAACTTAGCTTCCTGAATTAACCTCACATCCGTATCGGTTTTAGCTTTAGCTGTCTGATTCTTTGTTCTGTACCAATTGTGTTACTCATTAATTGTTGAGAATTAAATGGTTTACTGGAACCAAACAGGTATGCACAGAATGGATTGTCCCATGAAGCCATTGCATTGTTCCATGCCATGAGAGAGGCAAGGATGGAGCCGGACAAGATCACGATCATCGGGGTGCTCTCAGCATGTGCAGCAGTTGGAGCCCTCGAGTTGGGCTCATGGCTGGATGCATATGCTTTGCAAAAAGACCTTCACCACAATGTATATGTTGGTACGGCGTTGATCGACATGTATGCCAAGTGTGGAAATCTGGACCGAGCTGTTCGGGCTTTCAACATGATGCCTCAGAAAAATATAGTCTCATGGAATGCCATGATTTCTGCCCTTGCTTTTCATGGACAAGGCAGAGAAGCCATTTCACTCTTTGATCGCATGAGGAATGAGGGAGGAGCAATTCAACCTAATGATATCACTTTTGTCGGGGTTCTGTCTGCTTGTGTGCATGGGGGGCTTGTTGATGAAGGCCGTCAGTGGTTCAATTCAATGGGATCAGTGTTTGGACTAGTTCCAAAGATTGAGCATTATTCTTGCATGGCGGACCTTTTAGCTCGTGCTGGACTCTTGGAAGAAGCATGGGAGTTCATTGAAAAGATGCCAGAGAAGCCTGATGCAGTTGTGCTAGGGGCTCTGCTTAATGCATGCAGGAATTGTAAGAATGTGGAAATTGGAGAGAGGGTTATAAACAGGATTTTGGAGTTAGAGCCTTCAAACTCTGGGAATTATGTGATTTCTTCTAAAATTTATGCAGGCTTGAAGAGGTGGGATGATTCAGCAAGAATGAGAGGGTTGATGAGGGAGAGGGGCATCAGCAAAACCCCTGGTTGTAGCTGGATTGAGGTTGATGGCCAAGTCCATGAATTCCATGCTGGTGATGCATTGCACTTGAAAGCTGCGGAGATTTATCCAATGATTGAAATGCTGACAGAGGAGATGAAGATGGAAGGTTATAACCCGAGCGCTGACCTATTGTAAGGAATCATTCTGGGTTGCTGATCGAATGATTTCAGAGCTGCGGCTATTTGCTGCTAGCCCGAAGGTACTTCATCAGTCATTGATGAGTATTGCCATCTAATGCTTTGTTTTAGATTTTTACTCTTCCATGGATGGCAGTTTGATCAGTTAATTGGTTCTTTCTTTTTGCTTATATTCATTCGTTGATGTTTACAGGTGGTTTTGGAGACAGGATTTAATTGGTTCTTTCTTTTTGCTTATATTCATTCGTTGATGTTTACAGGTGGTTTTGGAGACAGGATCCTCGCATACAGGTCTTCTCATGAAATGGTTTGGGTGTTGTAACAAGCAGAAGCAGCAGCCTTCGGTGCCATCAGAAGAAGCCATGCAGAGAACAAAGAATAATTTCACAAATTCATATCACTGGCATCACTAGATCGCCACCTATCAGCCAAACAGCCACGATCGGCGTCAATAATATGAGGTTTCACACGATTTGATCGCTAGAAGATATAGCCACCTCTACATCCCGAGCAAACGCTGGCTGTAATACCTCTGAATACATTATGGAGGGGATCTGGCATCTGCTGAATTCTCATGAAAATAAAAATCACCTAAAAGCACACTAGAGAGTATTTCCAACGAACTCATCGATCCACCTGGTGTTTATGATGAAGATCCAAGAGGTAATTTAAACATTTAACACTAAAACAAATGATATAACACCGCTAAATTTGTGTTGCATGTATTTGATATATAGGGATGTGTGTGGAGAGAGAGAGAGAGAGAGAGAGAGAGAGAGAGAGAGAGAGATTGCTGGCATGTTGCTTTTTTCTGCTTCCATTCATAAAGCGTGAATATTTATGTGGGCTTCCTTGTAGGCGCAAAATATATGCTAAGAGAAGAGAAGCAAATTCTGCTGATTTTTACATTGAATGCCGTCTCTAGCCATCAACAAACAAATATATTCTTTCCCCTTAATTTTATATTCTTTGACAGTCTATATGATTAACTGCGGCTCCATAACAATGTAATCAAATGTAGTTCTGCAAGAAGCACTGAAAGGCATTCGCATATTTGACTTTCGATGTACAACTGAATTAAAAGAAGTGAGACACAACATAATTGCATCTATAAGCACTCCGGCCACTTTATACTTTCGTTTGAGATGCCTGCTGTAGATGAAAGTTTGGACAGCAGCTGCTTGGCATATGAATGGTCTGTAAGATAATTACAGGTAAAATTATAAGGCATGGCCAACAACAGATATTACAGGCTAGTAGCCCAGCCAAGACGATGGTATCGGCTGGAACCTGGATTTTGCACACGCCAAGACATCATAGTAGTCCGAGCGGTTCAAGCAATCGCGGAAATCTGTGAACAGCTTCTCAAATACCCTCCACAATACTTTGTACGGTCTTGAGTATGGATATGGAAGAAAAAACTGCAAATAAGTAATATAAGAAATAAAATGCTTTATTCTCATGATGGCAGTTTTATGCAAGCTACAAAAGAAGACGCAGCAAAGTAAAAACAATGTTGCTAACCTGAGAACGGGCAATTTCTAGCCTACAGTTTCCTACAGGAGACTCATGTATGTTGAATGTCCTAATTTTTAACTTGCTGTAGATATCACAGCTCAATAGTACCATCTGCATATTATAAATGCTTTAGTAATGCCATATACATAATGAAATAGTTTGCAATTCCATAGATGTTATGCCTCTTCACCATCTTACCTCTAGAAAATATAGGCCTGCACATAGCTGGTGCAGCTTGCATTGCACTGCCCTGTCTTTGCTAATGAAATCGATTACAGAGAAAGGATTCAAGTGTTGTGCCAAGGGAGCTGACAGGGATGGTATTTGCCATCACAAAACAAAAAGGCTCCTTTCCGAGCAGTATTAAGCCATATTAACCAATGCCAAACCAATATGGATTGAAATAGGCCACCATGGGTCGATACCTTATGATTCATAGGCTATTGCAGCACATATGCGTGCATAATGCCAACACATTGTTAACACAGAATGGCACAGCCAGCGTTTGAATCCTTGCTACAGACTTGCTAAATACTAATCATATTGGGCAAGATACTGACATAACTACCTGTACCCAAGGATTTCTACATCGAATACTGTTGCCCAGTACCAGGTATACAACACCAATCCCATAAGATACCAGTAGAGTATGGGGAGGCTTGATGCAGTACGGTACCAGTAGAGTATGAGAAGATCAATATGGTACGATACAGATACATCATACAGCTGCTGTCTTGCCTCTGGCAGTGAACCATGTGACATTACAGGGGTATATCATATTGGCCCAGCCCACACTGGTAAGCTATTGGTACAGGGTTCACTATTGAGGCTGAAAACTGTGCCTCTATCCATTATCAACTTTAGTATATAACACAAAATCCTATGGATTTCCATGCTTCCTTGTGTTGAATGTCAAAACCCTCTTTCTTGTCCGACTTTAAAAGGGGTATAATACTTGCTCTACAAATGCCATGGTCATAAATGTACATGTGGTTCATAAACTCTAAAAGATGTAGTGAAAATATAGATTAAAAGACTGCAAATTTGCTTTCTAAATGTTATCCTGTTTTGAAAAATTGTGATATTCGAGCTAAATATGTCTTCAGACAAGCAATTTTTTAAAATCATAATATCAATGAAGAGCAACTCTTGCACAAACTGAGTGAAAAGGAAGAGATGGCAATGCTTACATCTCCTTCTTGTGCAAGGCGCTTTAGCAGAGAAAAGGTTTTTTCATTTTCTTCCAAATTGTTGATAACTGATAGCCAGATCTGTGAAGCAAGTTCATGAGCCTTGTCTCGTGATCTACCGCAAGCAATAAATTGATCTGCTTGATGGGACAAAAAAATGTCTCTGACCGGTGAGAAGAACCAAGTACGCCATTGGAGATTCATAGCAAAAATAAACAGAATCTTCACATTATTGTCATGGAAACAAGAAAAAATCCTATATATCTGACAGGGAGAGAATATTTAAATATATAAACCTTCGATGTTCGACAACTTAGCAAAATAGAAATCAATCTGAAATTGGGGCCAAAAAATTTTTTCAATCCCTTCCACTACTTGACTTACAACACATATTGAAATACATCTTTGCACAATTCTGAGACATTCTGCATGGGTGGTAAAAGAAAAAAAAAGAAGAATAGCAGCATAGCATGTCATATTGGTGTGTACTGCCCGTACCAAGCATACCATACCAATACCGAACAGAAACCTGGTATCAGTGCATACTAAATTTTGATAAGCTGAATCGACCCATATACTAGGTGTACCGACACTATAATGGTTTGGCGTTGGCATGGGGACTGATACCAAGATGGCGATCCTTGAAAAGGAGTATTATTTTTCTATCATTCCATGTTATTAAAAGTTTAATATCTTTTGGAGAATAGGCAAGAAAAACATGACATGGAAATAGGTTCAACGTCATATCATTTCATTTTTTTTCTTGCATGTATATCCCATTTATTACATATTTACCCTTCAAAAATCACTATCTACATATGTTTCCTTCAAGATAGCTTGATTTTGCAATGTTGGCCCCCCTCCTAGATTTTTTGTGGGTAGTGTTTATAAATAACAATCTTAAGTGCAAAATTACATTTTTATCCTTTCGCATTAATATTCTTAAAAATTTTAACAGTTAAGTTAATCCTACAAAGAGCTATATTCTTAAATAGATTTTCAAAGGTATTGATGTAAAAGGATAATAATGCCCATTTATGCTTATAAATGTTATTTACCTACATCATTAGTCAAAAAGCTAGTGGGAGGAGCATCATTGCAAAATTAGGGTGTTTGAGGGGTGTATAAGCAAATAGTGCTTTTTGAAGGGTAAATACGCAATAAGCCATATTTGTGGGGGTATATATGCAAAAAGATTCCTTTTATATCATATTATAAGTGATGTCTTATGTTCCTCCTCTAATATCTTAGTAGCAGACAAAATAAGAAAAAGAATGGTATAAAACCACTCAACAAAATCTCCAAGCGTACTAAAATTCTCATTCTAATGCAACAAAAAAGAAGAACCTAGGCCATGTAGAGAAAACTCTGAATTATGAGTTGCCAACTGTCCCTTTTGTGTATGCAAATATCTTTGTCCAAAAACAAAATAAATGAGCATTTGCACCCTTCCTTCCATAATTACGGCAAATGATTCAAACAGGATATATAATGAAATAAAGACTCCCTGAATATCATCAAAGAGAGAGAAAGAGACAGAGAATGAGAGCGACGGAGCGAAAGAGAGAGAGAGAGAGTAGTGGCAACTTTGAAAACATAGAAAGCCCACCAATTATGGTTCCATGGAGTATGCTAGAAGGAGGTGGCATTATTGAAAGCTCAAGCTGCTCTTTCAGATACAGGTAAATGTGGCCAACAAGTTCGTCAGCTTCACCATCCAATGCAACAATGTGTTCACTGACATATAAAGCTGCATATCTCCTAATACGTAAAATAGACTGCTAGTTAGCAAAAAAGTTACTTCAATAAAAAAGCTCTGATTAAATGGACAAGCAAAAGAACTTCAAAATTCATGTTATCTTGTTTGAAATTGTATCAACTGCTACTAAGCACGCCCATTAAAAATATTGAAAATCTGTGGTTGAAATTCTATCACATGATGCTTGCAAAATAATAATAATAATGAAAAAAAAGGTAATACCTATTTACCAGATGTTCCTGTAGTAGATACATCAAGACAGCATATCTGGTCTAAAAATCCAAAATTCTGTATCATAATATCCCTCCTTTAAGTAGAGAAACATCAAAAGTTAAACAATCTGGTTTCTCCAGATGTGACACATTACCATGTATAAACACCCACAAAATGCATTTTAAACATTTAGCTCCAGTTTGGAAACTGGATTAACAGTGGGATAGCAATGTTATATCAACCTTCTCCCTGGATAATTGTGAATGAAGACTGACCTCCACAATATGAATAACCTCTAAATGCCTAACCCTAGTTACTGACTTAACCCCTTGAATTTTCTGAACCGCACCACCCTCGCACCACCCTCCCGCGCGCGCCCCACCCCCCCAAGAAAAAAAAAAAAAAAAAAAAATCAAGCGAAAAAAGGAGGAAAACACCCCCAACTGTGCACAACCACCTTATTTCCAGAGGCTCTCCCTATGCTCCACAGATTCAGACCCACAAAAAGCTTTTCCAACAAACAGCATGTTGAGGGCTCTCAAGAATTTTATTGCCAAAAGCCCTTTCACCTTTCATAAGCAGACCTCTTCCCACCTAGCAATATGATATTTTCTTCACATTCACAGATACTTCACAGAAAATTCCTTAAGTCACTTCTCAAAGCGACATGTTTATGGCTCTCTTATAGAAAACATTTGAATCATGAGAACAAAATCAGATGTTGGAAAAGGGGGACTTGCAAAATCACTTAAACAGACATCTAAAAAGATCAACATGCTAGAGACTATGACTTGAAAATATAAGCCAGTAAACAACTTTCAGAATGTAATGATTATCTTTTAGTATTAGTGTAGAAAATTGAGAAAAAAAGACATAATTTCTCGATGTTAAGAGGTACCCCATTTAGTGTGCCACTGTACGTATGATGATCTACAACAATGAGATAACCTTTTTCTTATTCTTGAGAGATTGTTATGCACCATACAGCTACCTTGCTTTCAAGACAGAGTTAAATATATCAGAAGCCGAAAAAAATGCAAAAGACGCAGGTTCAGGAAAGTGCCTTCGGTTAAATGTATGATCACATTCAAGTATATTATAATACGTGGGATATGACAACACTGCAACAGTGCAATAGCAAGGGGACGAATGCAATTGGCATGCAAAATGATCTTATGGTAGCCATGAGGGTAGGGTTATAATGTTCTATTAAAGTCTAAAATGGATTTTCCGCAAAAGAGAAAGAAAAAGTGACCTATTTTCAAAAAAGAAATGAAAGTATAATTATCTTGCAATATCTCCCAGAAAAAAACAAAGGAAATCGGAACATTTATTTAGATAACTCACCTCCTACCCAAACCTTGAGGAATTGGTCCAGGCCATCGTTTCCTCTGAGCAGCCAAAGGCCAGGTCCTGACAATACCAGTTTGCCACAAAGATTCCCCTCGAAATATAGCAGCCCACTGCTTACTGACAGATGATATCTGAACCCACTCACAGACAGGCAGCCGAACAAAAATTTCTATAAGGAGATGATCAGGAAGCTTTCCAAACACATTATCATCGTCCACTTCCGTCATAAGGCTTCTGAAAGACAGGTTAACAGTTCACTGTTATCAAAATCACTTTGCATTTTACACACATGTATGGTTATGACAATTCTTTACACACAGACACATTTTGCCTGAGGAGAAACTGAGTAAATGTACTATCAGCTATATATCAAACAACAGCGTTATAGTTATTGAACATAAGAATGCAGAAATGCTTGTCCATGTCTATTACTGTTTTTGGCAATGAAAAAGGAAAAAAAGTGAAGGTCTGCACCAAGAACTTCCTTCAGAAATATTTAGAAATGTGAAAATGCTAACTATCAATACATTAAATGATGAAATCTACCACAAACTTCTTAGTTGACTAAGCCTTGTCCCTGTGACCTGACCTTTTATTTTAACAGTGGCTTTCTTGATCTACCTGTTCTTATCAATTTCCCATCTGAAAACTCAACTTCCCAACAGTTTATGCTTTAATGCTATTTCTAGTATTTCAATATCCTACATCATCCCAACTTTCAGTGCTATTTTTTGCACTGAACTAAACTTTCATTTATAACAATTTATCTGATTTCTCACTGTGAGGATTATAACACAAACAATCAGCACCATGTATATAAGCCCCCCAAAAAAATTCTACCACAGAAGGAAAACAAGAACAGCAAAAAGCAACAGATTCAGGGAATAGAAAGATAACGAACAGTCGAAACAGTGCTATGCAATGAGTCACAATCAAATGCAGCACAGTAAAAGCAACAGTGTGAGGAAGAAGATGGCAACTGCATGCACCAAGGAATCACCACGTGAACAAATGACATCCAAATACCACTCCACAAAGTCTTTTACATAACAAGTTGGTAGTTAGTACTAGTGCTTAGCCACTAAAACGAAAGGGAAATCGATTGCTAGCACATGTTTTACACTGCTCCACTGTGTATCAATATGCATTGATTAATAAGCACCTTCACATCTTCAGGACCAATGTCTATTTCCAGAGATGTTCTCCCGTATCAGATATAGAACTTCTAAATTTAGTCATAGCTCTTGCAACCCGGATCGAATCAACTTCTAATAAAGAAACCCCTCTTAGGTCTTCCAATATACCGATGATGCAGTTTGCTAAGTGCATCAAAATATTTTGCACTTGTTGTTTTGGGATTTCATGAAGCCCTTTCATTCTCATATTCACATGATATCTACAAGTTCAATGACTTCAAATTCAGAAAAGTAAGTATTCAAAACATCAGAATTTTATGCACCATCCTCCACTTCTTATAAAAAGGGTGTCTCGTTGTACTTTGAGAATTAACTCCTCAACAACTACTCTATTTTCAGTATCATTTGTTCACACAATGTTACTCACAGACCTCATTCAGAGTTTCATTTTCATGTCTTCCTATTCTCGTTAACTATTTCACAGGATGCACAAGTAGATGAAGATTTTGTTCCCATAATTTTCACCATGCGCATCCTTTGACTCAGGAACTCCCCGATTTCAATTCCGGTCGATTCACTACTGCCTGCAGCCTTAATTACCGCATGACCTTCAAAAAAATCCCTAACAGTGAATGCCAATCATGACACAATCAAAGATTCGATAAATTTAGCACAGTCAGAAAATCTATCAGCTGGACTTTGTTACTAGACGATGACCTGGATGTGCCGATACCTAATATCGATGCATCAACCTGTTATGCACCAATTACATGTCAATCAACAGCGTTTCCTCAAATCCTCAGTTCCAGTTAGCGAACTAGGGATTTGTTTCTGTTCACGAATCCATGAAAAATTCGATCCAGCTAGCTAATAAGCGATGCTGCCTCCAAAAGAAAAGAATCAATAAAAATCGCGTTTGATAAAGAGGTAAAATAGAACGGTATCGGTAGATTCATCAACAAAATCACTATCGAAATCATTCCGCAGGCATGCGATCATGATGTCAATGGATTCAATTTAGTGCATACAAAGAGGTTATAGTGAAAATAATAAGAACAGTAACGAGGAAAGAGATGAGAGAAATACCCGGAAGAGACCGAGTGGAGGGGAGAGGAGAGGATTCCCCCGCCCCCAGCTCCCAATCGGAAAGAGAGAGAGAGAGGGGGGGGGGCGGGGCAAGAGGCTTTGGGCCGGGGATTGTGCGGTGGGAGACGGGAGGGAATAAAAACGAGTTAACGGCGGAAAGAGGCTCGCATATTGATGACGATGATACCGAGGCTTGCCGTAGACGACGCCAAGGAAAACCCCCCTTCAAAAAAAAAAAAAAAAAAAAAAAAAAAAGCAAATCGGACGGTTCAGCCGTCGCTTTTGTATCAGACGGCAAATCACCTCCTAAAGCGGACTCGCCAACCGCTCTTCGAGTGCAAATATTGCCGTTAGGGGGAATAACAATTAAAAAACCCACAGCCCCATCGCTTTTGCGGTGCGAAGGTAGCGAATTTATCGTCATTCATCCAGGGTGCCGCCAACCAACGTTGGAATGAAGGCATTTTTGCTGACTGAATTATACCCTCGAATTGGGTCAAAACTATATTATTGTACTGGAATTAAAAATATATATATATATATAATTAAAAAAATCTTTAATTTATGCAGATCCTTAATTAATATCAAATGTTTTAAGTTATTTACAGCAACCTATGTTTTTTTTTTTTTTACTACTTAATGCATAAGATAAAGGAATATTTTTGGTATATGAACATTTAAAAAAGATGATAGATCATATCTAATGATTCGAATTATCATTCAAATCAAAGATAGATATACGTGTATATATATATATATGGATAGAGAAGGCATCGATTAAGAAAAAATATAACGTAATGCAACACTTCAACTTTGCCCCGCTATCTCTTAAGTTCAAAAATTTCTAATTACATATTTAAAATTACACTTGGTTTGCAAGGCTACTCAGAAAATAGGTGGGTCAACATTTTTCTTACCCTCATCATTCATATTCACATTATTCTCATGGACAAAACCCTACTCTCATCCTTGTCCTTGCCCTTTAACTTCCTTCTAACAATGCTACTTATGAAGTAGTTGGACTGACATTTTTCTAACCTTGATCACTTATATCCACATCATTCTTATAGATAAAGCCCTGCTCTCATCCTTGTCCTTGCCCCACAACATTACCAAAAGAGGTGTGAAGATGCATTAACTAATTCTTGTCAAAATATATCCTGCAATAATCCAAAACCTCATTAAAAAAAGCTAGCAAAGAAGATATTATTTGAACTTCTTAATCTTTTATAAGTATCCAAGACCTTCCTATTATATAATTGATGTGAGATTAGACACTCGCTGATATAGGCTCTCGCATAAAAAGATCTTGGATAGTTTTACAAGATCAAGAAGTCTAAATAATATCTTCTTAGTTAGTATTTTTGGTGATGTTATGAATTATTACAAATGGTATCAAAGTGAATCTAATTTATGGCCTACATGGACTAAGGAACGTTATAAATGGACTCTATATATTTGTGATTAGATTAGTTTATATTTAGATATGAACTTTTAGTATTGCGAAGATATCAGGGCTTAAACGGAGTGAATATATGAAAGTTCATGTTCGCGAGTGTTTAGTCTCATGTTAATTATGTATTGAAAAAATCTTGGGCACTTATATAGGATCAAGAAGCCAAAATGATAACTTCCTGAATAACCTTTTTAAGTAAGGTTTTGGGTTGTTGGTTACATGTCTACTAATTGCTCACAGTCAAAAACATTCTTAAACCCTTCCTTTCTTTACTAGTAGCGTTCTCTTCACTCATGAATAAACCCTTACTCTTTTTACTAGTAGTATTCTCTCTAATCATGAGTATTCATCATTAGAAGTTAAAAACAATGCAAAAGTGGCAAACTTAATCACCCTCGACATCACAATTATAACACAATTATTTCTTACCTTTATGTGGTTTACGAGTGATTTGATTAAAATTTGGCTGATGAGTTGAGAGAGGACAAGTATAATAGAATTACTTGAAATATGTTTTGCTTCTCATATATGGACTAACCTCTTATATAAGTTCTTTAGTGATGAAAAACTTTAGTGCAATGTAAAAATTCTCCATGTGAAATAGCAACATTTTTTTGCATATGAAGGCAAAAGAAATAATAATAATAAAAAAAGCAGGGACTTAGTGTACATAAAAGGTTATCACTTATGTTATTGCTAAGAGCAAAGCATATTATCTTAACCCTCTTCCATATTACAATTATGAAGCCCCTTAGAGGAACTCATCTATTACAAAAAGCTAAAATCAATTTTCTTCTTAATCTTTTCTTTTTCATAAGAGCCAATATGTAATAACCATGACCTTGCTAGGATGGTTCTCATGTGTTTTATGTGCATGAGTTAATATCCATGTTTTATATTTTTGTTTTATGTCTCACTTTCTACTTTCTATTATTTGCTTGAGAATAAATTACCAATGTGTAATGAACATGAGGCTTGAGAAAGACTTATTTTTGACTAATAAAACTTCACGTAATTGTGCATAACAAAGGCATTTTTATGATTATGCTTAATTAAGGTTAAAACAAGGTTAAATTAAATAATATGCACTATTATTCTCTAATCTAGATTTAATCAAAATTATCTAAATTAACTTGAGATTAATATTTAAAAATTATATTTAAATGACCTAGGATATATATGGAATAAAAAAGATTTTGTAAGGATATAATAGTAAAAAGAACTTATGCTTGATTGGAATTAAAAGATTCCTTAAGGGCAAATTAGTAAATGAGCATGAGATTTGATTGGAAATAAAAGATTTCTTAAGGACAAAATGGTAAATGAACCTACACTGTTTGGAATAAAAAGATTCGTTGAGGGTAAATTAGAAAGTAACAGCATAGGATGACATGTCTTAACTAATCAAGAGTGTGACACTTGGCAAAATCATGAAGAGGTGCAATGGAAGTGAGCCAAATGGCTATGAGAGAGAGAGAGAGAGAGCTTGAGCTCAAGGGTTAGAAGGGGCTCTTTTCACACATTTCTAGCATCTTTTCTCCCTTTTTTTTTTTATTTTTTTGCATCTAGAGAAAGAAGAATAAGAAAGGAGAAAGGAAGATAAAGCTATAATTTGCATTCAAAAATAATAAAGGAGAAAGGAAGACAAAGCCATGATTTGCATCTAATCTACCCAAATCTAAGAGTTTTGCATCCAAATTTGTAATTTTGTGTGTTCTATTCGCTACACAAGGTAAATCAATTTCTAGCTTTGAATTTTGTTGATTATAGCTTTCTTGAGTCTCTTTCGGATTGTTTGAGGCTTATTTTTAAGAATCATGCATTAGTTTATCAAATTTTATATTATCTTATTAAACTTTTCAATTAAATTCTTTATTTCACCAATTAATTTTTTTAAAATTTTTGAATTTATGTTGTGGTTGAAGTATTTAATAAATATTAGTATTTTAAATGACCTGTGTGGCATTGCACTACATATTTTTTGAAATTGATTAAGAAACTAAGTCCTAGAAATTTTCATGAACCGGATATATTCTCGAGTTTATCTTCAAAAGGTCATAACTTTATCAATTTTTTTATGAAATTAGGTGAACTTTATATCTAATTTGAAGTTTAGATGTCTACTGTTTATATGAATAAATGAGACTTAAAAATTCAAAAAGTTATGATTGTTTCACAACTGAATGTTCAAACGAAATCTTTCATAGAAAAAAGAAATTTTAGTTTGAGAAAGTGGCCTACCGATTGGAATGAGTTATGCAAGTTAGGGCTTGGTGCCTTGGGTGACAGACTTTAAAGCTTTAGAGCATTTACTTCTCTTTGTGTGGGCAAAAGATGGTTTTGGTCTAGTTAGTGCGAAATTAGGGTGAAGTGAGTCGTTTGCCTTAAAGATTCCGTTGTGTTGATCGAATTTGTCTAAATACCTGGTTTGAAACTTAGAATTGAAACTTTAGTTTTGAAATTTTTATTTGGCTTTTGATGGAAATTAAAGCTTTGTTTTAAATTGAACTCTTGATAAGTTTTAAAGAAGATATGAAGGAATTTTTAACTTGAGACACCTTGGCATAGCCATATATCATTGATTTTCTTAATATTAAATTTTGCTTGAACCAAAGTTAATTATTCACATGTTAATTTATTTTATATTTTGAAATATTTAAAATAAATCCTTAAACAACATTCTTAGCTTATCCTTATCTACCATTTTGCATGTGATGCTTTTTTTCAAGCTTGAAAGTAAAGTTTTTTTTTATCATGATGGTAGTTTACTTTTGTTGTTGGAAATTTT
Organism: Metroxylon sagu; assembly: GCA_017589505.3. Lineage (NCBI taxonomy): Eukaryota > Viridiplantae > Streptophyta > Magnoliopsida > Arecales > Arecaceae > Metroxylon > Metroxylon sagu. Next base: position 806,859 of record JACVBY030000627.1, read on the forward strand.
TTTTTTTTTTTTTATGTCTTTTAATGTAAATGTGTTCAAATAAAATTTGTAAATTTGGGTTTGAAAATATGCATATAAAAGTGCTTTGAAGTATTAAAAGAAGTGAATTGACGTGCAAAGTATATGTAAAAATTTATGCATACATACTTAAAAACGAATGGATATGCTTTTTAGAACTCATTCTTAGTTAACTTCTTGATATAGCCGACATATAAATCTTCATGATAAATTTAGATATTTAAATGAGATTCAAGAAAAATAATGAATGCCTTTTGTCATACCCACTTCAATTATGTAGATACTGCTATTAATTTTTAATAGATGATACTTGTTCTCATGCTTCATAATAGCTTTTTAACAATAATTCACTCTTTTGAAAGTAAACAAATATCTAATTGGAGTTCCTTGGTTAGAAGATCAATGAGTTCCTCTATGGCTTGAGCTCATAATTCAAGAACACTAACTTCTGTGCTTTTTTCTTGATGGATGAGAGAAATCACCTGCAATCCAATGGCACAATAACCTTCAAATTAATTCAAGAATCCCAACCATTATATTTAAACATTATATATAAAAACATCAGATAGGATATATTTTGTTTGGTGTTTTCGGTTGGAGTTCCACCAGATGTGAAACCGAATCTGCCATCCGAAATGCTTAGCTCTAACGCAAACATTCCGCTCGATAATATAATCCGACAGTTCGGATAAAAATATCCAGAATAAATAAAGATTGAGGTTGGCTTCGAATAGTCGAAGCCCTGGGCTCCGCGAAACAGTCAGGATTATTTTTCGAAAGGTCGTTACTTGGGTTGCCAACGATTCCGGTGGTCTTTATATATCTCCAGCTCGATTTCTGCGTTATCTGCTCTCAACCATTCTCTCTCGCCTCCGTTCTTCGTCGGTGATCAGTGGGGATGGCTTCCACGGCAGAGAAGCTTTCGGGGCTCAGCATCAGCGACGACTGGGCCGCCTCCTGCCCGAACCTACAGAAGAATCTCGGAATTCTCTCCCCGGATGAGGTCTCGATCTTGTTTCCTTCTTGCTTTTTTTTTTAGCCCGGATTTTGTCGACCTCAGTGGCTTTTTCTTGAACATTTGGAATGCGAGATCTTGATTTCATGAGTGTGGTTTTATTTTATTTTATTTTTTTTATTTATTTATTTGGGGGGGGATTTTAGGGTAGGGTTCGAATGGGACGGTGCCAGAATTTGAATCAATAACATTCTTTTTCGTGTTGTTTGTGTTAGATTTTGCTGTCTTCAGAGGTGCCTTGAGGAAAAAACACGACTGAGTTACTGTTTTAGAGAATGCGAGATCTGGACCGCATTGGCGTGGTTCAATTTGGATCTTATAGATTTTTGTCTAGGATTCAACTCAAACGGGGGCTAGAATTCATGTCAAGAAGCCTCTTCTCGTTTTGTCTTTGATAGATTTTGTCGACGCCATTGGTATCCCGAGAAAAATAACACGACTGTCGTTCTTTTTCTTATATTTATTATTGTGAGAAATCATTTTTTTTTTTAAGTTAAGAATGCGAGATTTTGATCATACCAGTATGGTTCAGTTCGGATTTTTTAGGCTTTAAGGTAGAGCTCGATTTTTTTTTTTTTTTTTTTTTTTTTAAGAAACTATTTTGGTTCATTTTATTAAATTTTATCAGCTTCAATGTTCTCTGAACACATGTTTGCATTTCTTTTTTTTTTTTGGAATTAAAATTATGAGATTTTAACCACATGAATGTTTTCAGACTCAGATTCTTAGATTGCAGGACAAGATCTGACTCGAATGGGGCCTGAATTCATCTCAAGAAATCAACTCTCCCCATGATAATTAATAGAGAAAAGCTTTAACTATATATATATATATATATAGGAGAAGAGCTCATAATGAAGTTTAGACTCACAAACGAACTACTTTTCTAGCACGATTAAGAAGCTTTGTATCTCTTTCCTTTATTTACTAATTTATTTTTTTGATTTTTCTATTGCATTGGTAGACATCATGCTCTAGACATAGATCCTCATTGATTTTGATATAATATCGATCATTCTCTGATCATTCTCTGTATCTCAATGCACAATACCTCTTATTCAAGGAGGTCCTATATATTTTTTGGCCTTTGTTGTTTGGGATCTCTCTTTCATTGATCTTTTAAGCTTTTATTGTTCATCAGATCTTCCAGCTCTATTTATTTCTTGATACCAAATTGCCACTTCTTCTTTACCATGTTCTGCTTGATGTATGTATAAAATTCTTTCCAGAAGGAGATTGTTGCCTTTGCAGAGTAATTGCATACTCAAAACAAGCTTCTAATCCATGGTTTCAGTGTTTATACCATTTAAGCCTTGTTTCCAGTTTCATTAATTATGATCAAGATGGTCTATTCATGAGTGTTCATTCATTGATATTGCAATTCAGTATTTTGTAATAACTGTGTAATCACAATTGTGATGAAGCTTCCATCATTGCTGATCTAGAGTAGTTTGTCCGCTATCAATATTTGATCTCAAGGACCTTATGTTGCTTCCAATTCTCAAGATTGTCTTCATCCCAAGGGGTACTTGATGTTTCAGTGAGAGTACGCCTCAGACTTGGGTCATGTGTGCATCTCTCTCAAATATGTCTGTTGCAGATACCGCAATCAAGTTTCAACTCTAGCACCTAGCACCTTCACATTAAAGGTGAGGCACTTCGGGGATGTGTATTCTTTCAATTCACCACCTTGTCAATTTGACCACTATTATCTCAAGATTCTGCCTGTGGTTCTAGCTGCAAGTTTTTGGTGCTCCTTGTTTTTATACTCTTGTCCAGCACATTTTCCAATATCTCATAAAAAAGTTTATTTTCATCTCTTCCTCTTTCGTACTAAAGCTTAAATCCCATAATAGTTCTGATTGAGCTGGTGATCATGTTGATTAACATATTAGTTTTGGTTAAAGTTTATTCTCTGGAGCTTCCATAGTCACATGAGAGAGCAAGAAGCATGATGCTGCCTCTGGCTCCATATCCAAAGTGTCAAACTATTCTACTCTGTTGCAGGGGTTGTTAGAGTTAAGCACCTTAACCAGAAACGATTCCTAATTCTTTGATATGGTGGGTCTTTATAGTTGATTTTTTCATTAAGTATCCCACTGTGGTTGAAATCATGCTTCACTTAGCACTTGCTTTCTAAAATTTTGACCTTGTCCTTGATCAGCTATCCTTTATGACCACCATCTATTCATCAAAACCAACTTGGCTCTGGAAAAAAGTGTAAAGTATTGTATCATTTTATAAAAAACATGTCATATGTTTATCTGAAATGCAATGACATATAAGTAGGCATATTTTAGTTTATGATATCTATTTTATATTCTATAAATGCTTCTTGGTGCTTCAGTGCTCTGACTTCTATTTCAATCTTTGTTTTCCCATGCTCTGATCTGCTCCACTTTGGGATGGTTAAGTAAAAGTCAGTTGCATTTTGATAACCAGTGATGCTATGTCTTTTGTAAGCTATGTCTTTTGTAAGCACTCAAAACATAAAAATATCAATCTTCACATTGTTCGCCACTTTTATCAATGGCAAAGCTTATCGTGGATAGAAGGAGATTTAAACCTCCAAGAATTTGTGGAACTATAAAGCAGATTCTTGGTCTGTTATTTGCTGTAATTCTGGAAGTTAGGGTTTGCTAATGTATATAAGATTATTTTTTGGATGTATAGCACATTAACATTATTGTATATTCACATATGGTAGTTGTCATGGCCTTAATTGTTTATACCAAGTTGTTGCCTCCTAATGTTATATTAAATCATCTTAACCTTTATGTGACTCGCATTGCAAATTACAATGTATTTTGTTTTTCTAGTTCGTATTTGTTTTGATGTCTGTCTTTTTGTTTTTTATGCTGCCACAGTTCTTGACATATATACAGAATTTGTTACATGCGCTCAGATATTCATGTACTATTTTTATCTGAAGATACCTTAGTATGACTAGAATGATTTAGTCATCATTGTATGTGCTGCCTGAGACTCAGTATATCTCTTTAGAGAAAATCCTAAGAGCTCTATCAGTGCATCCAAGGTATTTGATATCATAACATTAATTATATTGATCACCCCGACTAGACTGTACTTGCAAATTTCTAATATATGTTTGCCATAATTTTTGTTCATTGATCACCAGGTTGAACTTGCAAAAATGTTGTTACATGAGCGACAGAGTCATCTTTTTGGTCATTGGCCAGATCCAGGTGTCAATGATGACAACAAGAAGGGTTTCTTCGAACAGGTTTTTTATAGTGGTGCTCCTTTCTGTTAGCAATTATTAATGTGGCTGTTCATGTCCTTCATTTTTCTGGAATTGATACTATAAACTTAAATATAATTTTTAAGATGCATATTTATTTATTTTCAGCGGCATGACTTGTTACATTTTTACATTCTGTTTTTGTGTAGAAATATTTGATGTTCGTAGAACAATGTTTGAAGTTTTGAAGTCTATGTTTCAAGATTCTTTTTTTTTTTTTTCTTTCAAAAAAAAAACCTTATAACATGCCATTAGGCAATTCTGAACCACTTTGGTATTTGGGCTTCCTGAGCCATTGCAAAGAACAACGGAATATTCTTCCACTTGCAAATCTAAAGAGATATTGAAAGGAACTTAGTATTACATGTCTTGTAAGGTTTTAGATTATTTGATTAAATGCAATAGGAAATGAAAGTATTTTTTTCATATTATTTGATGGTGTTTCTATTGCTAGTGTATGGCAATACAGCCATATTTCATATGTTTCAGAATCTAAATCTGATATGATAAACTTAAGCAAAGTTCTAAGGTACGAATTGTATTTGGTCTATGAGATGTTATCTTTAATTTCTATATTTATGCATGCTTTTCATATTTGAACCACATTTATCACAAGTGACCCGAAACACATGCCAGTATTTTGAGAAATGTAAGGGCAAAAAAATCTGACAGTCTGAGCAAAAGCAAAAAAAATTACATAGAGAAATGAAAGAGAAATTCTTGGAGGCTCTTAGTGTTAGGCCTTGTCTGTTTAGGAGATGCTGTCAGTGGTGAGAACAACCTTCTCTCAGCTACCATAGCCTCTCATTTTATCTGTTAATTTCATAGTTTTCTTGTTGTCCCAGATCTGAAATTCCAAAATATCTCTTGGTGTAAGGTTTGTGGTGGGTGTCAAAAGGATGGCACAGAGAAACATCTGTGATTATGAAAATATAACTGAAACAAGCTAGGCAAACATTGTAATATTCTTGAAAAGAATTGCGAAGTCCAAGTAACGTTATTTTCATTAAAATAATAACTTGTCGTTTTCATTGTGGGACAGCTGAGATGTAGTGTGAGTTGCTAGGCTTATTAGCGATAACTGAATCTTGCTTCACTGTTACATGTCTTTTTGACGTGATTTATCTTTTCTACACTATTGGCAATTAAAGCTTGTTCATAATTTATTCATGACTATCTTATTAAAGTTTTTGTACTTTTTCTAGGTTTCTCGTCTTAATTCAAGCTATCCTGGTGGTTTAATACAATACATTCGAAATGCAAGAAAGCTATTAGCAGATTCAAAGGCTGGGAAGAATCCATATGATGGTTTCGCTCCTTCTGTGAGTAAATCTCACCTTCTTGTATTGCAGTCCATATGTGTTTGTAGTATCGCATATTCAAAGTAAAGCCAGGATCCCTAATAATAGGCTTTCATTAGCATCATTGAACCCTTGTCCAAGGTACAAATCCTTAACATTTGTAACTCCTCTAGAGTGAATAAATTCATCCAAATATGTTCGACACAAACTTTGATAGTCCCTCTAAGAGTCTGCAATCATGAGCAGTTTTTGTCAGTAGGTACTATCATCTGTGACAATATAATATGTGCTCTAACTGATTACTTGGAAAACAAGCACTTGGTTTTGGAAGAAGCTCCCATTGCCGGCATCTTTTAGACATTTGAGTCTCGGCATTCTAGCACATCTTTTCTTGTTTAAGGTAATGTTTCCTTTTTCCTTAAACAATGTGCATATTTGTACGTTGTTTTGGATGCATCAAACTTAAAACCATTCAGTTTTTTCAGTTCCCATAGAAAGAAAATGGATTTGTTTGATTTAATGAACTTTTAAATAGGCTTATATATTATTTGCAATAGGTTAAACATAATTCCTAATTGTTATCATTTTTATATCCTAAATTCTTTCATTATTAACTTGTGTCAGATAAACTAGTTTCTATGTAGGGTGTATCTCGTAGGTGAAGTTTTTCCTGTTGCATCTCCTTGTCAAAGTAGTTTTGATATTAGTCTGTCAAAACATTGAAGCAAGGATGGCTTTACTATCCTCGGTTGTGCCTGATTCAGGACGTACCAACTCAATTTGGTGTGACATCTTGTTAGTAAGGTAGTTCTAGTTGGTAAAAGGGCCTGAACTAGCCTAAACCAAGCAAAACCACCTGGTTTCACTTGGTTCGAAGCAGTTCGAGCTCTTTACCACCCCAATAATAGAGGGGGAAGGAAGAAGGCCATCCTGTAGCCTTCTCCTCCCTTTTCTTCAGAGCAATAGTAATTTTAGGGTAGAAAATTTAGTAAGAAAGGATTTTCTTGCTAATTTTAAGCCTAAATCCAGGTATAAGCCCCTCAATTCTCTTCATTTCTCTCAACTTTTTCCCCCTCTAATTTTGATGTCTAAAGTAGGCTTGAAAATTGGTCAAATTTTCTCCTGCCAAAATTTTGAAGGTAGTACCTTCAGTAGGTTTTTACATTAATCTGAATTAAAATTATTTTTTTAGGTATTTTTTAACTTGGAATGCATATTATAGAACATGACCTGTAGTTGGAGCATTAAACCCAATACAAAATCTTATCAAAAATAGGACCTAATAATAAGGAAACATGCTAGAATTATTAACTACATATGTAGAAATTAGACTAAAATTTGATACTTTCTCCAATGAAAAATTTGCGAATGAAAATCTCTGAATCTTGTTTACTGGTTTGCTTCCTCATGGGATGGAAATTAAATCAAATATTTAATTGTTGAAGTCTTCATGTGCGAACTTGCTTGTTTGATTAGATCAAAGCCTTTCTAGTAGATGCTAATTGTAAATCAGTCCAACAATTAGAAAGATAGATACAGAGAGAGGTGCAATCATAAGCTTAGGAACAAGATGATAACTAGATCCTTAGGGGTCATCACCCACCCCTACCCTCATCCACACCCATACCCACACGTATATATTAGAATAATACATCATCAACAACAATAAAACCTTAATCCCAAATCCCAAATTAATTGGGGTTGGCTACATGAATTCTTTTCCTCCATGTATCGGGATAATGTATCCTATATAAATCTATGATATGAAGATTTATATATGAAGGCAAAAATGGCATAGTCAAAAGTCATGGGAGGAGGACTGAGTTAAAAAGCAAGGGTTTAAGAAGATGGTAAGGATTGAAAGAAGGATTTATATGACAAAAATAGGGTCTATAATGATATGCATCTTCATACCAAGTAACAAATCAATGTTTAGTTATTACAATTGCACTCATGAAGCAATCATACAATCTTTGGGGATTGATTTGATATAAAATAACGTTAAAATAACCTTAAAATCATAATTTAAACATGCATTCAGCTAGGATGCTTTTTAACATTTTTTTTTGGGAATCCTGGCTCCAATCTCACCGTTCAAATCTCCTCTTCCAAGCCTATAGTCCTTTATATCATCTCCTTTGCTTTTGGACTTCTCTTTATTTATAGCACCACCCATATATAGTCAAAAAGCATCGTAGAAAAAGCCTTTAAACATACATAAATCTAATATTCAAAATGAAACATTGAAAAACCAAAAAAAAAAAAAAAAAAAGCAAAAAATGTTGCACCGGTGTTGAATTGGTACGCACTAGCATATCGAGTATTGGTACCTTATCATGCTGGCCCTTGACCAGCATGGTACCCCATAACAAAACCATGGACCTTACTCTAAAGTAGTTAATTTTGGATTTTTTGATATTTGAGCAAGTGAAAATATGCTCTGATTAGTTGTTTCTACTTTCTATGGTCATAGATAATTACTCGGCTGATTCCTAAAAATTCATGATGTAGAATGCCGAAAACAGTCAAACTGAATAGATGAGGTTATGTTTACAAGGAGGGAAATAGATGAACATGAATTTGGTGGTGAAAGAGGTGCTTTTGCAGGTTCCTTCAGGAGAGGTCCTTACATTTGGCAATGACAACTTTATCATGTTGGAAGATGCTGGTCTTAGAGAGGTTCACAAGGCTGCATTTGTCCTTGTTGCAGGTGGACTAGGGGAACGCCTTGGATACAAGGGAATAAAGGTAAGAGTTGTATTTCTTTCGGTGGCATAGATCCTGTATTATTTTACTTTTGATATTGATTGTATTTTCTTTATTCAGGGAAGTTATGAAATCATATGTTCATTGAGTGCATTGACCATGCCTGATTTTATTTCGCAGTTGGCTCTTCCTGTAGAAACTACTACAGGCAAATGCTTTCTCCAACATTATATAGAGTCTATTCTGGCTCTACAGGAGGCTAATTGTAGATTAGCACAAGGTTAGTACAAGTGTTTGATTTTTCCAAACAGGTTTTCTTCATGAAACATGTGAGTATATTAGAGCGCAGCAAATAAATTTTTATCTTCTATAATATTTCACATCTGTGCTGCTTACCTTTCCAACTCGATATTTTTCATGATCATGGGTTTTGCTGGGACATTCTGTTAATATGAATAGGATGGTGTTTTTCACTAATATGTGATAGTGTAGGGCGTTACATGCAAAAGTCCCAACATTTTAGTGTTGGACATGGGATGAAGATCAGTTAGTGCTTCTCCAGAGGGATTGGAGGGAGAAAACTTTGTTAACTAGGGTACCCTTGTGGTTTAAGTAGCAGAACGTGTGAGTAAGGTAAAAATTTTAGAAGTTGGATGATGAGAAGGATATGTAGAAATTAGTAATAATATCTCTTAACAAGAAAGTTCGACTGTGGGCCTATGTCTTGCTCAAGTCCAACATGAAGCTGTAATATGTAAGTTACAAGCACCAGGTTCAGGCTTGGTTCAAGGTGGAGATGCTCGAATGGACCTTGAGCAATATGGCAAGGCTCAGGTTAAAGATATTTATTTCAAGCCACAAACCATAAATTTGGCGGGATATGCATGTGCAGTGCCTGCATGTGTGAGTTTTACGTGCATGTGAGAGAATAGATGAATGAAAATGAGGAAAAGAAGAATATGCCTAATTTTTCAAATATTATTTTACTTGAGACAACATCCTCTATATTTCTTTTCCTTTATGATCATTTCCTTTCATTGTTGTAGAGCAAATAAACAATATTATTGTCTATCTTTATTAAAAGATAAAATTTTCTCTCGAGTAGCACATAGAATTTAATTCTGGGTTTCGCAATCTTCTTCGTCGTTTTTTTTAGTATGCCTTACTCAAGTTACATGAAATGCTGAATGTGAGTGCTGCAAATAGTTGCCTTTATAGACTGAGCTGATGTGTCATTTCTGTGAGGGAAAGCTTTGCTAAAAGATCTACATATCTTGTATGCATGAAAGCTAGAACCATAACATGGTGCATATACAACCATCCTGTTGTTTAAATGATGATGTGACTCAGAACTTCAGTTAAAATCAGTCTGGCCTACTATGGTGATGTGGCCTACTATGGTGATGGTGCCATCCAAAAATTTTCAGATATGGCCTACATTTGGCAATTGCCACCATGCCTGACCTAGTTGCATGGGAATTTTGATGGTGTCTGTAAACTTGGTGATTGTATTATTCATTACCAGATTAGTTCACCACTCGAATATGAAAGTTGTCATTTTTCTATATCATCACATGAGTCTATCAAGAATATTGAATTGAAGATCAGAAGGAATTCTAATATCTAGGTTCTAGATTTGTTTTGACTGATCTCGCTGCGGTGATTTGTAGCCTGCGGTGCTTTATCACCGTCTGACAGCTATTACTTACAAATAACAGTCTGACATACCTTTTATTGTTTTTTGGCATCAAGTCTGACAACTTCAATTTTTTCCAAATTAACATATCTGGTATCTGGTATTTAGTGCTTGATTATCCAAGTGATGAATCTTTCCTGGACCTTTTTCACATCCTACATTGTTGTGCAATCCTTCTTGGTAGCATTTTGGTCTATATGTTCTGGTTTCTTTTAGTAGAAATGAAGGAATTGTGTATATAAGTACCTGAAGTTTCCGAAGAACTTTCAGTTTATGAGGTCTATACCTTCTAGGAGATGCTGAGCTCATTTCTGCTTGGTGTTTAAATGTATGGTTTGGCTGTTTGTTAATATTTTTCTATGATATTATCTATAAGTTTTATGCATTCCATATATGAAAAATTTTGACATTTATTGGCTTTGAGAATAATATCTGTGGTGCAGTTATCTCAATTTAGCTTCCCTTTCCTATTGATGATAATGCCTCTTGACTCATAGGTCAATGTCAAGCAGAGATTCCTTTGGTGATAATGACATCAGATGACACACATGCATCCACTTTAAAGCTTTTGGAATCAAATTCTTTTTTTGGAATGAAGCCCTCACAAGTGAAACTTCTTAAACAGGTGGTTGTCAGGCAAATATCATGCTTGATTCTGAATTTTCAGTGTAAGCTTTAGAATTCTACATTGAATGTTTTGGACATGCATTTCAGGAAAAAGTGGCATGCTTAGATGATAATGATGCAAGGCTTGCACTAGATCCGAATGACAAATACAAAATTCAGGTGATTTTGTATGTGATATGCATGTTCGTTCTGTGATTCACTCAACCCTAGAAAAACGTGACATCTTATCTTTATATGATTTCTTCTGGAGGCCAGAGACCTTTACTAATATATGTTTGGTCGGCAGACAAAGCCCCATGGCCATGGCGACGTACATGCACTTCTTTATTCCAGTGGTCTGCTTAACGAATGGTATACATCATTTGTATGATCACAATCAGATGATGCATCCTATTACATATCTTGTGTTCTATTTCATATTTCTTAAGTTAGAACTATTTTAGACATGGTATGCTGCACTAGTGTGTACTGCCCTGTATTGGACATACTATACCATATTGATAGCTAACTGAAACTCAGTATAGGAACGTATATTGAGTCTTGGTACACCGAACCAACCCGTGTAACGGGCATATCAACATTGTACCAGTGTGGTACCGGTATGAGGTCCAATATCAAGACGATGAACCTTGATTTTAGTGTTAATGATCTCGACAAACTATTGCAGTAATGCTGCATTAGCTAGAGTTATCTTTGTGCTTGCCTCTTTTAAAATTTAAGGATAAGTTTATGCACTTGGATGATGCCTTACAATCTTTTCCTTTCCTCAGGCAGAAAGCAGGTCGAAAATGGGTTTTGTTCTTTCAAGACACAAATGGATTACTCTTTAAGGTTTGACTCATTGCAAAGTTTGGCTTCACCCTTGCTGAACAGTCTTGTTACCTCAAGCTGGAGAAATGATATGATTACATTCTTTTCTTTTTGTATTTGCTTATTTAGGCAATACCAGCTGCATTGGGTGTAAGCACCACCAAGGGGTACAATGTTAATTCTCTTTCTGTTCCTCGGAAAGCAAAAGAAGCTATTGGAGGAATAACCAAGCTTACTCATACTGATGGTAAACTGATGATGGCATCCTTCCCCTCTTATATTAGCTATATAAAGTGAACATTTTTCTAAAATGGTTTTAATGAGTATGGACACTTTTGTTTGAACATGTGTTTCCATTTCTTTTGTAATATGGGAATTTCACAAATATGACAATATATGATCTGCTTACTAATATGAAGATATAGAATCTGCTCACTTCCTGAATCGTTGTTATTTGAGCACTGAAGAGTAGGATTTAGATGCAGTGGGATAATTAGATGGGATGCTTGCCGATCCACTTTGACTCTCTGATTTGTTGATGTAAGTGTTGTATGTGAGGACTGAGGATTGTATCTCCTTATCATTGTATATGTTAGATTACAACCCCTCATTGGTGTACACCTGCTCTCATTGCTCGACTTTCTGCATATTTGATCTTCATGGTATCTGAACCTGTCATCATTATACAGGCCTTCGTGATCATTATTAGACCCTTCATAGATCTGCTTCAACAATGCTCAATGATAAATTGAAGTGCATCTTGGCTAGAGACCACAGTTGTAGAAATCCTGAAGTGCCTGTGTCCTCAGAAGTTAACATACATGACTCTTCTTGAATCTTGGCACTCAAGATTGGAAAATTTTGCAGATGCAAGTCTGAAATATTAGTACTAGGCGTAAAGTTCTGAAGTTTGCCATAAATGGACTCTGTTGCAAGTATTTATTTAAGTGAGAATGTTGTGATGAATGTAAAACTAAGAAAGGTAGATTGAGAAAAGATTATACGAGAGGAGCTATAGGAGATGCCCATATAAAGGATAAAGTGGACAGATGGTCAATTCAGATGGTATAGGCTTCTACAATCCTCAGTGAGTTTCAAATCTAGATGCCTAAGATTTAGTATGTGTTATAAGTAGCCCGGATCACAAGTCTGATAAGCTATCTTTCTCTTGCTGTGTGTGACAGTTGCAGGATTGTTGATTTCCCAGTTGTCCAAGCACATTAGTTATCATACATGACTATTTTTAAAATATCTTAAGAGTCTATTCATTCTATTCATTCTTTTTTGTTGTCTGCACAGTGTCATGTTATGGGCATACACCTTCATGCAAACATCACTTCTTTTCATCCCAATTGGCTGCACAAGGTTCTGTTTAGACGTAATTATTAGGTTATCTTAATGTCAAAGTTCTGCATGGTCTGATTTTGACTATTTCCCCACCCTCCCCCCAAATATGCATAACTTTTTATTGAAAATTTATCCAATAACGGTTTCTATTGATACATTATTTTATATGGTTTTGTTCTCATCTTAGCATGGTCTAATTATGGGAGTACCTTGTGTCCTGTTAATTGGATATAAGCATGGGCCATTTAGAGGTGAAAATTTTGAATGGTCTGATTTTGGATATTATTCTCTAAATGCTTGGTTGCCTATCGTTGATATGTGCCATAAGAATTTCTATTAGATACGTTATTGTACATGGTTCTATTATGATCTTAGCATGGTATACTTACAAGACATCTAGGTAAGACAATTACAAGACATCTAGTTAGGACAATTCTATGTAAATAAGACAATTACAAGACATCTAGTTAGGACAATTCTATGTAATCTGAATTTAATTGCTCTCTGCACCCCCCCCCCCCCCCCCTTCCTTTTTTTGGGAATATTGTACTGGATGCTGTACAAAAGAGGCTTTTGTTACATCCCAAACTGATATAACCAGACAATTTGTCCTACGGTGATCTTAGGTTACTAGTGATTCTTATCTTGAGGTGATTTAATTGCAAGGTAATCTAAAATCATCATATTTATTATGCTATATTTTAGTGATTAAAGATGCATGTGGATTCACAATTAACATGTTTGGTATATCATAAGAGTTCAGAATCATTAACTATATAATACCAAAACTACCCTCAATATATTTTACAATTCTTTATCATTATTTCATATTATTTATTACAATATATGGATTATATTATAATATTATTTATTATAATACTTAAATTATAGATTAACAATAATTTGCACTATATAATAGAAATATGAAAATAATGCTATCATATCATATCATATTATTATTATTATTATTAATAGTATAATATAATATATGATGAGAGGCTTTTTAATATTAGTCTATTATAATCAATAATATTATTTATTATAATATTATGATATTATTATATTTAGTAATGCTATAAATAATATATCATAATATTCTGATAATATTTATTATTATATTATATTACATTATTATAATATTATTTATAATATCAAAGCATTATATTATAGTATAAACATAATGTAATATAATGTATATTATTATATTATTATATTATTTTTTCACTATATTATATTATATTATTATTTATTACAAGATAATGTATGATTTTTTTTTTTTGCTGAGCGCCCTTTTTTTTTTTTAAGGATGAGGGCATTTAGGTCCCCATATCTCAATCCATGATCATTGTCTAAGGGTGATTTTTGGCATCTATCCTTAAGGATGGGTTTAGAATCATGTAGTGATTTTAGATGTGGGGGTGATTTGAGATTATTGTTACGTAGGATTATTGGAGTACAACTAAACCTAGAGATCCTATCACCTCTACTTGAATCATTGGTGCGCCTAGTTGGATCACCCCATACCAAATGCCCTCTTAAGGAATTTGTGAACACACTTTTCTGGTCTAAAATATATATTTCTCTTTGTTCAGTTAACTGAATAAGTCAATCTTGTATTTCTATCCTCTTTGATCACTTCAAAACTGGAATAAGGAAGATACGTAATTCGAGTTTCCTACTCTAATAAGTATGTAATTAACAATCCAATTTAATTTCATGTAGGAGTTGCTGCCTCCAATCCCTAATGTATTGATATGTGATTGTTACTCTCTGAAATCCTCCCCCCATCTCTCTGAAATATTTTAAGATGGTCTCATCAGTAATAGCAGAATGAGCAATTCATGAAATGCCTGACATTTGAACGTCATTTTGTTTGGCTGATGACTCATTTATGTCAGACAATTTTTAAACTCACACAGGTCATACAGTGATTGGACCGAATCTACCACCGGTTGTGGGCTAACCAAATTCAACCGATCAGTCTGGTTCAGTCCTTAAAATACTGATCTACACTTGTTTGAAAAATGCCTTTTAGAAGAACTATTTCCCCCTAATGGTCTGCTACTGTGAATATAAAACTGGTGCAGTTTCATCTATGTCCATCATTCATGGTCCCCTATTTGTGGAGGGGGGGTGTTTGGTTAGAAACATGTCCTATAATTTATTAGTCTGGTAGCTGTTTTACATTGAATAAGGCAAGGACATGGTCTGAATTATCTTCTTGATTAATTAAGTATTCATTTGTGAATAAATATTACAAATACAAGTGGTTGTGCTGTCCACACATGAATATGGGACCAGGCCCTTATTCTGTTTCTAGAGCGACATAAAAGTTCGAGCATGTTAGTGTATATTATTGATTATGGAAGCTACTCGCAGCTATTGCCTTGATAATGTTATTTTTGCAAGAACATTAAACTTTGTTCTCCATGATGTGATGCATATTTGAATTAAATAACCTACCTAAATCCTCTGCCAGAGCTAATTTCTGATGAGAAGTCCTAGCATCTTCTGTTTTCTTCTGTGGTGAACCAAGTAACCTATTTTAATTCTCTTATTAATAACTGGATTGGGAATTGGATTTAGGGAGGACCATGGTTATCAATGTGGAGTACAATCAACTTGACCCATTACTTCGAGCAACTGGGCATGCTGATGGAGATGTGAATTGTGAAACAGGCTTTTCTCCCTTCCCTGGAAACATAAACCAGGTATTCTGATGAACTCGGAGCTTTTAACGGATATTCATTTTTTGTTGTAGAGTTTGCTTTCCTAATCATGCTGTCCATGGAAATTTGGTAACAAATTGATTTATCAAACATAAAATATAAAATTTCTGCAAGTTGAATTGGGGGCTTAACAAGTTATGTGTGGGCAGACCCTGTATCTCGGTTCTTCTAGGTTTTTTTTGACTCCATTATGCAAACTCACTAAAAATTTAAAAATTTACGTTGAGTGAAATGGTTATGAATTATTGTGGAAAATTTTATATTTTCGGACACCAACATATAGCTAGTATTCGGAAGTTTTAAATGCGGAGCTAATATTAAATTGTCCATTACCCTTTTGCCCATAGGTACTCATTTTGAATAACTGTATCTGTACTTGGTTAATATGTCTGGACAATGTGTGTATATGTGCTCGCAGAGAGTTGGCATTATTGTTGGTTGATGAATAGGTTAATTTTATAGAAAGATTTTCCTATTGCATATGTTGGGGTTCCTTGTTTACTCAGTGTTTTAAATTTTATTTATTTAATTAAATGTACAACCCAAGGACAGCGATGCCCAGTGGTGTGGGGATATTCTACCTAAATATCCTTGCTCAAAGGTTGCTTGTGATTACAGACTAGTTCAACTTTAGAGCTGATGGAACTACACATATTGTCATCATGCTACCACTGAAGTTTAGCTCGAAGGCATACTTGGGTCCTTTCGAACTAAACTTGAGATTTCAAAGTTTGCACCTTATAATTGGTTAAAGATGAAAATTGTGTTTGCACTAGTTGTCTTGAACATATTCAGATTTACCTCGTGTTTAGGAGTTACTGAACTTTAACTACTAAATTGGAATTAGACAGTAATAAGATACATGATTTAATAGGACCTGTCATCTAATGATATGAAGACAGATCGGGAATGATGGATGGTGTGACCTTTGTTGGAAATTTAAGTGATGAACACAAGATCTAGTTTTGAGTTGGTCAAGATAGAAGATGAAGGATCAATATGACACTGAAAACTATGGAACAGATAAAAGTCAAATTCAGTTGCACCAGTAGTCTAGCAAATGGATATTTCATTATCATTTTAATTAAAGGAGACTGACAGCAGGATTTTATAGGTGCAATTGCCGAGTTCTCAAGCTGATCAAAGTGATTCTATAACTGCCCCAACAGTGATAATTACAAGTTACTGTTGTAATCTTGAACTTGGCATATGGTTTGTTTGACCAGCTCACTATTATGATTGTTGCTAAATGGTTTTGTCAACTCCACTATTTGATAAAGCTGTATTTAGACATGCCATACTCTCTGTTGGTGCCTTTGCAGCAAACTTTATAGAGGTTGAGAGTGCATTCCCTCTTATCATAAAATGTACAAACATTAGATATGTAAGTCCTTTCATATCTTTAAATGATAGAGTCAGGTATATGTGCCTTGTTCTCAAACATGGTGTTGCTAGGTATGGAAGTCTCAAGTTAAGAATTTTAAAGATTTCAGTCTCAACTCAAATATAAGTTTTCTGAGATTCTTTTGAAATCCTTTTTTTCCTAATTCTAATTGAGAATTTTGGTGGTGAATTGCCTGGATTGGTAATCTTTATACCTTTACAGCATCTCGGTATGTAGGTTATGAAGTGGATTCTGATCATTTTTGGATGTTAAATACAATTCAAAGTTGTCTCAATGGATGTAAAGTGAGAGTTGGGAATTTTTACTTAAACATGGTTTCGCTATTGGGAAAAATTTATGAATATTCATGCCTATTAAATAGTTCTCAGCATCTAAATCTAATCACCACTAATTCTGCTTAACATGTGATTGATGATTTTTCTCATAATTCTTTTATGGTTCCAAGAATGCTTTGCAGTTTGGCTTTGCCTGATATTGATATCTTCAGCCACTTAACTGTCAAGCCTTTTGTAATTTAGTGAGGTGTGACAATATCAACAGAAGAATGGTATATAATCATATCTTTCTTTTGCAGTTGATTTTGGAACTTGGACCATACATTGAGGAGCTTACAAAAACACAAGGCGCCATTGCAGAGTTTGTTAACCCTAAGTAATGTCCCCTTTTTATGTTCATGTTTTTCAAATCTTTCCTTTTTTTCTTATGCTAAAAAGCTGACTTTAAAGTGTATTCAAATTTGTTATTGTATTGTGGTGTTATGCTGATATCTGTTGATGACAACATTGCACCGTGAACTCTTCTAGTATATGGTCACTCCAGGGATGAGTATGACCATGACTCTAGTTACGGTTAAGAAGACTTATCTAAACTTCTTATTATGGTAGAAATATTTCCATATGATTTATTCTATAATGGCTGGCTCTTTTCCTTTTTTTATTTGCCCCTTTTTTAACAACACAAGCCTTCTCAACGTCTTCCTCACAACTTTCATGTGCACTATCAGGTCCTTTTATGTTCTTTCTTGTCCCTTCAATGCATAGCACTCATTAATTGCCTTCTACATAGTTTTTTTTTGGTCCCTCTAATTAAATACCCTGGCATGTCACATCCCCTTGGGTGAATCTTCTTCATAAGTAGATCTGAACTTTGTTTTGTTGTTTAGAGAATGTATGAGAGCCAAAGAACACCTCATAAGAATGCTGTAAGGCTGGAAATTGGATGAGTGAAGCTGTCAAATTTTGATTGACTAGGTATTGAGTGCTTGGTCTGCCAACAACATCCAGAGATCATGCAGCTTTGACTTAGATAAGCTAACTTTATGAAGTTGATAAATAGAAGATCAACTGAAAGCAAGCTAACTTGAGAAAATCTAAAATTGAACATTTGAAAGAATAAAGTGACGTGACAAATGATGTTCATGCATCATATATTGTCCACTTTTAGGGCAATGGTCTATTATGATTTGGTCTTGATGATGGTTTATGCTGCAACAAAAGAATACTAGTATACTAACACATACAATGCATCGTTGGACATCTACAAGAATGGCAGAAAATCACAGTGGGATGGTTTTAGTGAAGTTTAAGAGATGTGGAATTGAATAGCTTGATCTCTACATTGATCATTTCAGTATGTGGTACTTTTATAGTTCTATAGCATAAGAAGGTGCAACTAGCATGGCAAGGACATGGAGTTGACACACACACACACACACACACACACAAATGCACACTCTTCATTTATAGATATTACATTTGAGTTAGTTACTCACTTTGTGTTCCTTTCTCGCTTCAGATACAAGGATTCTAGCAAGACAGCATTTAAATCCTCAACTCGATTGGAATGTATGATGCAAGATTATCCAAAAACATTACCACCATCAGCAAAAGTTGGATTTACAGTAAGTAGAAGCCACTTGAATGTTTCTTCTTATTTTGAAGATTGCTTAGTACTTGATATGTTGGTCATATTTTTGACATCAATTCTCAGTCACATGTTTTCCAGTTTGTAGCAGATGATTGTTGTCTGCAATTAAGATGTTTGTGCAAAATCTTGAAGCAAATTTTGATGATTAAGATTTAAGATGGTTTTTTACTTCTGTGATTGATTAACATCTTTTGATGCATCTTTCAAGTCATTCATTACATTATTTTATGTCCCTTGCATGTTTGGTTCAATGAGAAGATTAAAGATGTCTTTTTTTTTGTTTAGAAAAGCCAAGATAGCTTGTCAATCCTGCTTGTTGAACTATTATTTATGAAATAATTTATCATTTGCTTGTGTTAGGTTAAACTTATGTCATTTGAGTTGGGTTGTGCCTAAGCCAACCATGGATCAGATCATGGGCCCCTCATTGTGTGATAAATGTTCTGTCTTTACCTAGTGCTGTCTTGCATATGCCTCTTGGTTAAGGTTTTAATCCTCTAGGATGGGGTTGTCTTGGTTTTTTCACGGAATGAGATGCATTGTCATCTTACCCTATCTTAACAGTTGGAATGGGAAATGTTTTGGAATGCGCCAATTGGGATGTCAGGATGATGGTAAGATGGTCTCATGTCAACACCTGAGATAATAACCTCTTCTAGCATCCCATGAGATATCTCTTCAAAATTTGAAACCATGCTCCTGGTAAAATAATGTGGGTCTTTTTTATAACATCATACATGGGGAGCCCCTTGATAATTGGGTGTTAGTGATGCTAAAATTGCTGACATTTTTTTTTTTTTGGGGGGGAGGGGAGGGGGGGGACTTAGGCATCACAAGGGATATCCATGGATTCAGGGAAAGCCATGGCCCACCCTCATGCCCACTTGGCTCCATCCCTAATTAAGAGATGGCAAGAATAGATTTTAAGTGATTATAGATATGTTCGATCTATGTGGAACTTCCTAGTAGGAAAATTTCCTTCTTTCTAGTTGCTCTAGTTGGCAAAGTCCTTATAGAAAGAAGGCTAAACTATTATTTTGACGTAATAAGAAGGTGAAAAAAAGCAATCCCCAGACTAGTAGCAAGACCTAATTAAAATTCATGAGGTATGGGTATTTTTATTCATTTTATGGCATTGAAACTAATATATTGTAGAAGGAAAAAGAAGTAGAAGTAGATCAAAAATTATATGGGAGGAAGTGATTAGAAAGATTTAAAATCTTTGCATCTCACAAAATATATGACTCAAAATTGAGTTGAATGGAGAAAAGGATTCATGTAGCCGATCCCAACTAGTTTGGAATTAAGGTTTTGTTGTTGTTGTTGTATGGTATTGAAACTAATATGTTCTACTATACAGTGATTCAAGTCTCGGCGAGATAGGGGCTGAGATGGCCATCCCGTTTCATCCTAAAGAGATTTCGGAATCGATCTCGATCATTTAATTCTGTTCTGTCTTGATCATAATACATTATAGCGTCAATTTTAAATAGATATAATTTATCATAAAAATATATCTTTTGAAGTTCAAACTTATTTAAAAATCGAATAAAACAATAAAACTGCATAATTATATATATATTTTTTAAAGAAAAAAAAGTATCCTAAGTAAGTATTGGGATGCTTGACTAGGTTGGGAATCGGGATGAAATGGGACATGAGATGTCTTATTCCGTAGAAAATCCAGGACACCTTTATCCCACAAGATTTAAAACTTTACCAATATATTTGATACAAATTTTTGATTTATGAAATATGATTTTACAGTTTATTCTATACAAACACATTGTGCTCATCGTTTCTCTCTTGCTTCCTTTCTCTACTTTGTTTTCTTTTGTTTTCTCCAAATTATTATGACACCCACATGCTCTTGCAGTATATACCCATCTTATTTCTCTTTCACGAGAGGTGTCCAAGTTTGCTAGATGGAAATCCCCAAACAGAAGTTTGATGTCAAAAAATGCCTAAACTTTAGATGGTGCAATCCAAGGAGACAATCAACTTGTTCAAAATGATGGTAGAAAATTGGAGATGCTATCTGTGGGTTGGGCTTATATCCGTGCTTCTGACTCTTCAAGTTTTTTTGGATCCTTTGATAGTTTTTTTAAAGTTTACTTAGGATATCAATTCTGATTATGATAGTTCAGCTTGCTTTTGCATAGTTGTGTTTAAAGCAAGCAAGATCAGGGTTATTTGGAATGGTCTCTCGGTATCATATAATTGACCAATTTCTTTTTCACATCTCACTTTTCCTTTCTGTTGTATATGTTCTTTTCTTTTTTCTCCACTTGCTAATCATGCTAAAAGTGTATAAGCTCTTTTCTTTTCACTGAAAATGATGATTTTTACTTTGGGTCTAGATTTCTTTTTTTTTTAAAAATCATTTTGAATCAAATAATTTGTAAATTTCTGTTGTTTTTCTTTTGTAAGGTGATGGATACATGGCTTGCATATGCACCTGTGAAGAATAACCCTGAAGATGCTGCTAAGGTACATGTTTTCTGAAATTTGCCAAAATTACTCTCCTCTGTTCCTCACTTCAGCTAACTTGCTGATTGATCATGTAAATGATGGGTCAGAATTAGTCTGTCCTCAACAATTTAATGTGTTTTATATGGTGTTTTTGACAATCAGATATCTATTTCACTGTGTTTATACTCTGAAGTTAAGCACATTGATTAGTATGACATGAGATTGTACAATATGATGCTTTACTGTTGTGATCCATGATTGCCACAGGTATGATATGCAATACCTAGGTCTTTATTTTGCTGGTTTTGTGTGCATAATATAATATCATGTGGCAGCATTGGTTGATAGATCCAACTGAATTATGGGCATATGTGCAACCAAACTTCTTGATCTTAACATTAAACAACAAGCTGTATCTCATTTAAAATGGGATCATCTTTTCAGAACTAGGGTTTACTGAGTATGTTTGATGGCCAAATCTTGACCTAAAACCCCGGTTACATGTTGATGCTGAGAACCTGGCCAAGGTTCTTTGGCCAAGAGGGAGAATTGTTATTAACATTGGAGGGGAAAGGTAGGAAAGCCAGCCTTGTTGGTAATTCGGCTTATTCTTTGTATGAGGTTTTCTTAGACTTGGAAAGGTCTATATGGGGAGAGAAGAAGCCAATGTTAAACACAAGGAACTGCATTCAGCTGTCAGCATGAAGGCAGGAATCCTTAGCCAAGGAGCTTTCTTGAAAAAATACTGTTTGAAAAACTCCAGCAAAAAAAAAAAAGAAAAAAGACCACAAGTTGTACTTGTCAAATGTGAATATTATAGAAAAGTAATGGTTCTTTATTTTCTAGAATTTGTCTTATGCATGCCTTGGTGCTTGTGAGTAGAAGATACGGCAACTCATGTTTCTTAGTATCTGAGACTTGTAAATACGTATTGACATGTGGATAATCATTGTACTGCTCTTCTTGTCTTTTTAGCTCTCCATAAACCCTTTGGTCTACTCATATTTTCATTCTTCTGAATAGATTTTGACTTTCTCTTTTTTCAAATCTATTCAGTCTAAGTTTTTGTAGTAATCTGGATGTGCTTTTTGATTGTAGATACCAAAGGGAAATCCATATCACAGTGCAACTTCTGGAGAAATGGCTATATACAGGGCAAATAGCCTCATTTTGAGAAAGGTCGATATATATTTTTCTTGTAACTTATGCCATTGAGATCCACCCACCCACCCACCTTTAAGCACGCATTTTAATGATGCAATTGTAGATCAATCGGCACATGTGTGTCTACAATTCAAAGCATGAAGTTCATATCATATATTTTTCACTGTTTAATTCATATACCTAACAGAATAAACAAAAAAAGATTAATCCCATTATTTTATGTTAGATTGTGAATTATGTACACGTTTATCTTAAAAAAATAACTCTCTCTCTCTCTCTCTCTCACACACACACACACGCACACGCACACACACACACACACACATCCATGTTTACATGCTTTTCGTATATCTGTTGCATTTAGTCACTCCGTGGCAGTTCAGACATCAATTGCCTTTGGCCATATTTAGGAGTGTGGCCCCTCCGCCATACAGGGTATGTTGAATTCATGCAATTTCTCTCTCAACATGGAACAGAGCCCACCATTAGCCTTAGACTACTGTCGCATGGCTACTGATATTATATGAGAGACTGGAAGATCCTTAGTTAATTTTCACTTTCTCGATTAGATTGTTATGTGTAGAGCTGCAAGATGGTACTTCTAACTAGAATATTTGATTCCGAATTGCTGCTAGAATCAAACCAGATGCTGTTGTCTGCCTATTGCTGAGCACCTCTTTGGATCTATGTTCTGAATCATTGCAACATAGGCACCTTAGATTCAACATCTAATTATTACCAGCAATTATTTTTAATAAATAATATCTGCCCAAAAGTTGCTACATGTTGCTCTCACAATCACCAATTCCGTATTGTCATTTTCCTGGCCGGAGCTTCTCTGACAAGCTCCACTGACACCTGATGTAGTAGCAAGGGTTCTTAGAGTTGTCTCTTGAGGTTTTAAGGGTTTGGGTTGTCCAACCGGTAGCAGGTCACGAGCTTCTCCTTTGGCTTCTGCGATCTTGAAATGCTTTAAATTTTAATAGAGAAGTTTCGAGGCATTGATTTTATTTTCAAATTTTGCCAGGCTTGCATGAGTTGAGATGTGAGATATAAGCCATTTTAGACTGTAAAACATCACCACTTCATGCTCTGTAGTATCAAGCACCAGCAGACTATTTCAAAGCAAATCACGTTCTTTTGTAGCTGCACTTAAAAAATTTCTGATTTGAACAAGGATATCAGATAACTAGTTGTTTTAAGATCTCAAACTCTATATGGTTGCTGGCTTATTAATAGCTGTTGGAACTCTGAAATATTATTCCTGGGATCATCTGTAAAATAAAGGTTGAGCAAATTTGTGTTTTGTAAGTTGGCTTTGATTTGGGTGAGGGGGAGTTGGATCATATTATTGTCTGGATTGCTTATTATATTGTTTATCCTTTTGAACATGGAATAGAAGCTTGGTGATTCTGATGTGTTTTTGTTTGCTTCTCAGGCTGGTGTTCAGATAGCAGACCCTGTGATTGATGTATTCAATGGACAAGAAGTGGAAGTTTGGCCACGCATCGCATGGAGCCCTAAGTGGGCAATAACATATGCAGATGTTAAGAGAAAGGTTAGCGAGGGTTGCTCTGTATCACAGAAATCGACCATGGCCATCAATGGACAGAATGTGTTCCTTGATGGTCTTTCCTTGGATGGTACTGTTGTTGTGAATGCCATTGATGAAGCAGAGGTATCTGACCTATTCTCCTTTAAAAATTGCTCGAGTGATTAGCTGCTGTTACCGTTACTAGCTTGTTTTTGCTGTTGCCTAAGCTAGGTCTTTTCTTGGTAAATGTGACAAAAATTAGAATAAGGAAATAGTAATAGCTCATACCAAAATCCTTGGCTTGCTTTTTTTCTTTCTCCCTTTTTTTTAATAAAAGAAATGCGATCTAGCTCAGGTGTTGGCATGGAAACTTGACCTGTATTAATTTCTTTCAGGTTAAAGTTACTGGCCATATTCAAAACAATGGCTGGGTGATCAAGCATGTCGATTACAAAGACAGCTCACTTCCTGAGGAAATACGGATTAGAGGTTTTAAAATCGAGAAGCTTGAGCAGCTAGAGATGAGCTATAGTGAGCCCGGGAAGTTCTGCTGTAGCTCATGAACGAGCATTTCATGATATGCCAAAAGTCTGCATAGTTGTTTCTCACCAAGAGCTTGATTTTAAATATCAAGTGTTTCATTATTATCATGGAGAAATAAGTGGATTATTCCTATTGGGGCTCAGGAACAGCACAATTGAAGTTATCTGTTGTACTTGGATATTCTTTTACTTCTACCTTGTTTACTGCTTGGTCATTAAATTTTTGCCAGAATAATTGTTGGCAAAACCATGGAGATCATTAGCGACTTTATTTATTTATTTAAAATGATTTCCTGATTTCCTGGTAATCTTTCTTTCTTTTTTAAAAAAAGGTTAATCAAGTGTAAGAATGCGAGACCACTGACTCAAATTCTTGTAGTCCCTTCTGAATAGCGGTATAAAGGTGGTACGCTCTACGACCCTGTCATCACACTAGCAAAAAAAGTCACCTTTCATTTTTTGGCCCCTTTTTTTTAACATTTTTCTCTATCCTCTGTGTAGAAATTATATGGTTCAAATAATTTGTATGGTAAAAGTTATATGAAAAATTGATGAAAAATTAAATGGTTCTAATAATATTAATTTATGATAAACTGATGAATCCATTTTAACTCAAACAGTAGATCATATTCAATGGATTACATTATTAATATTGAAAATATCATTATTCAATTATAAAAAGATGCAACTCTTTGAGGTTACATCAGGTTCAGGTTTGTGTATAAAAGTGAGAATTTTGCATCAAAGTATTTAAATCTAAATGTAATTTTATCTGGCTCTATCATGGATGATTATTAATATGGTAGCAAGGTATGATGGCAGAAGTAACCGGCACTGATTTTTGTCGACTCCATTGCCAACTTTTTATGTCTCACCGCTGATAATAATTTTAGTTTTCATCCTTAATCGAGCAGGAAATAAGGATTTCCAACCTGTCTTGTTGCCCACCTTTTTTTTTTTTTTTTCTTTTTTCTTAAAATTATTTATAAAAGCACACCTTAAAAAATATTAAAAAAAACTTTTTAAATATTTAATCTAGATTTGTGTGGGGAAATATAAATAAATAAATATACATACATACACCACTCTTCGTAAATCCGATAAGAGCGCGTCAAAAAATTGCGACACGTCTTCTCTACTAGACGGGCCGGAGCCAAGCCAGACCCTCGGCCCGCCCATTCTGTGTGTGCGTGTACGAGTGAGATATTTGTAGTTGATCAAATACGCACGGGTTGGTATCGGGCCTGGCGTTGATCCAGTAAACAGGCCGGGCCCTATCCCTAGCCTCTCGGTCCCGCCCCCTCCGTTCGCTCCGTTGCCTTCTGCTCCCAGATCTCTCTAAAGCCGCCACCCACTTCTCGCACCGCCGTTGAATCCGAGGCTTGTGCTCGGGTTCAGCTGCTGATCGGAGCTTACTTCTGACCGCGAGAGATTTTGATCCGGAGGTCGTTTCCGTTTGCCTTCTCGATCTCGCAAGCAGGTGGGGTTGATCTTGCTCCGACTCTTACTATCTATTAGTTTTCGTATCGGACCGACATCGATTTCGTTTAGTTCTTGTCCTTCTTTCCTTCGAGTTAGAAGAAATCTTGTTTCCTTGTATCTAATTTCGAAACTGCTGGATCTGGTCCGGTTTATTGGCTTACGAGAGTTAAAAGATCTTATCTTTGAGTTGTTAGGGTTACTCTCTCTCTCTCTCTCTTTTTTTTTCGTGTAGATCTGCATGGACTTCATGAAAATCTATAGTATTTTTTTTCCTGTCCTTTTATTTATTTATTTGGTTTGGGGGGGATCTAGTCGGATTGCTTAGTTTTCGAGGTCTTTAAATATAATTTTTTTAATCTATAAATTGAACTTGGTTTTCCGGATTTTGGGGATAATCTTTCAGAAAAAGTGCATGGGAACGGCCTTTTCCTCTTCTTTCTTGGAAATGGTTATGAATTGCGTCACCAGCCATTTGCTTCGAGTTGGAATTGAATAGTCTGATCAATAATTTGCTTAATCTCTTTTGTCAGTGTGCAGGGGATCTAGAACTTGCGCATACAGTACTTGGAATGGAAAACTATAGTGCCGTTGTTTTGATGTTATTATGTTTGACATCAAATTATTTTACTTTTGTCATCAGTGTGTTATTTATTTATTTATTTTCATTGCGTATATTTGTTTTTCATGTCATTATTGATTTTTTAATAAGTCTGGAGTTTGAAGAGATACTAGATTCCACTGATGCTTCTCTCTTTTATATATACTTACATATATGGAGGCGGGCTATGATGCAATCAAGTGCATTTCAACTCATCATACTTTCTAGTGAAAATCAATATTGCAAACCATTGACCATGATCTATGGCAGATAAAATGTTTAAAGATTAAAAATTATTTGTTCAAAGGTCTCTTGATATCTGAACGATGAAAATTATTTATTTCATAGATTAAAAAGTACAAAATGAGTAGTAACAATATAGGTAGTGAGGAAAAATATGTTAGACACTATATAATTGGTAAATCTAACCTGTTGATCTTGATCTAAATACTTCAAAATATACAGATCAAATTTTAGCTAATTTGAATGTTGTACATTATAGCTGGAGTGAAAACGTGACATCATACTATTAAAATTGTTCATTTTTATCGTTTCAGTGTTTGGATAAAGGATCTCTAAACTGTATGATTTTGTCTTGAGACATTTTATGCACCATAGATCATATTGAATGGTGTTGATTTTCATTTTTCAAAGGTTCATCATTGATATTCCTTAAAAAGTATTTGGGATTAAATGCACTCAGATACATCTTAACCTAACTACATGCTCACAACACATCACCTTATTCTTATCTGATCAGTCTTATGAAAAAAATAAAAGAATAATAGAAAAGAAGAGACTAAAAAAAAAAAAGTTTCTCAACTGCATTACTGAGTAGTTGCTTGGAATAACGTTGTGGCAACCTTTACCTAGGTTAGGCATTACAATTACAGGTCCGGTGATGGTTGTTATTCATTTCTTTTCCAATTCTTGAAATAAACAGACCATACTGCTATTACATATGTACCATGCTTATAGGAGAAGCTATTTGTTTATGATTTTAGAGTTACTGCCCCCTTGTACCTTCTTAAGCTATAAATAATGCTGAAAAACATTTCTTTTCTGCAACTCTTTCTAAAATTTTAAGGATTTGTTTGCCAAAATAATAAAAGGAAAGTAAATTCATGCCAGAAAACAAAAGGGAAAATGGACTTTTCTTATGTTTTAGTTGAATTTAGAAAATGACAGAAAGTTGTGGAAAAAGTGGATCGGGTATTTTTTTTCTATTATCCTTATACACATTCCTTTTTATTATTTTTTCTCAAAATCACTACCCTTCAGAGAAGAATGATCCTCTTAGAGAGGGAAAAAAGGCCCTTAATTTTCTCAAAATTTCCTTCCATGACTTATCTTCACTTTTGTCAAACAGAACGGAAGAGATGTCCTCTCTAAGTTTTATTCTATATGTTTCTCTCTCTGCAACAGCGCAAAGCCCACATGATTTGGTTTGCATGAGTCCTTGAAATGCCTTTGCATAATCAATTTGATTAATTTATGTTTTTGGATTTTGCATCCATTTCTGTCAAGACCCATATGCTAGCTTTTATTTTTGTGCTCAAATGTGCTGCTTGCTCCTTTTATCTTAATATGCTTTTAATGAAGCTTTGTTATGTCAAATACTTGAGTGTCCTTCTGTTGTGAATGGTTCATATGTGCAGTGTTTCTTAAACTGGCTGTACCATAATCATCTAGCATGGCCTCATATTTTGCCACAACCTTCTCTGAATCCTTTTCTTCAACATCCATTAGTATGCTTAGATCTCTGCTGCTTGATCCTAAATGCAAATTTGAGCTTTTTTTTCGACCTTGGATCTTCTTTGAACACGCAGATACAATTATGATCGGTTCTTCTTCATGCTATTTGCAACTGGTGCAACTTCTATGCCACCTGCAATATATCAACTTCTTAGCTTTCATTTACTGTATATTATTTCATCTTGTTTGCTCCTTCCCTTTTACCACCTGGAATTGTGAGCCATTGGAAACACTTGCATTCATCCCAAGAAAGAAGAGCCAACATTTGTCTCTCCTTTCTTTCATGGATTATACGTGTATGGCACTAATCTCTCTAAAATCTTGGTTCACATTTCTTGTATTGTATTATATTTTTCTGTTATTTCTGTTATTATGTTGATTTTTTGATAAGAACTTTTTTGTATGCTTGTTATTTTATGATATATCATATTGGAGATTCAAGCTTTGGTTAATCTTTTGATTTATTTATTTTTTACTAAGATTTTTTTCCTTAGAGTTTTTGCTAGTGCCCATCATTTCTCCACTCATTATCTTATACACTCTTGTTTTCAGACATGGCTGGATTGGCGCCGGAAGGATCTCAATTTGATGCACGCCAATATGATGCCAAAATGAATGAGCTGTATTACTTCTTGCTTTTTATTCTTTCCCTCCTTTTATATCCTTTATTTTTATGTTATGCCCTAGTACCTTCTGTCAACTTGATTTGGCCATGTTTCAAATTATAGTTATGTTTGTCTAAAATGTTTATGGGTGAGTGTAGGCTAACAGCAGATGGACAAGACTTCTTCGCAACATATGATGAGGTTTACGATAGTTTTGATGCTATGGGGCTCCAAGAAAATCTTCTTAGAGGGATATATGCTTATGGTATAACTATAATATAGGTTATTCTTATCAGTGATTGATTTTGTATAATTCAATGATGTATTTGGTTCAAGGACTGATACTTACCATTTAATTTTGTGTATTCTTTTTAAGGTTTTGAAAAGCCCTCTGCGATTCAACAAAGAGGAATCGTTCCCTTCTGCAAGGGACTTGATGTAATTCAGCAAGCACAATCAGGAACAGGAAAAACTGCAACTTTCTGTTCAGGAATTTTGCAGCAGCTTGATTATGGGTTAGTTGAATGCCAGGCTTTGGTTCTTGCACCAACTCGAGAACTAGCACAGCAAATTGAGAAGGTCATGCGAGCACTTGGTGACTACCTGGGTGTGAAAGTTCATGCTTGTGTTGGAGGAACCAGTGTGCGTGAGGATCAACGTATTCTTTCAAGTGGGGTCCATGTTGTTGTTGGTACTCCAGGTCGTGTATTTGACATGTTAAGAAGGCAGTCCCTTCGGCCTGATAACATCAGGATGTTTGTTTTGGATGAAGCAGATGAAATGCTTTCACGTGGTTTCAAGGACCAGGTTTCCTTTTTGCCCTTTCCTCGATGTTTGCTAAGCTGTGCTTTTCTTTGTGATTTGTTTAGTTTTTAGGATAACAAGTGCCATCTTGATCTTTTTCCTTTAATGAACTCTTTAATATTTACTGTGCTATAATTTGCATCTATATGCTTGCACCATAAAATATTTGTAGCTTTAGGTGTTAAAAGCAAAGAATATTTGTTGCATTTGATCTATTGCAAATCAGTAAGTGTATTACTAGTATTATCTGAGTAGAGTTCTTACTTGTGATCAGGAAGTGTAATACTCTGTCTTAACTCTTAAGCAGCAGGCATGAAGTTACCCCTTCTGTGCAAATGTACTTATTTAAAGTTCTGGTGTTCTTGGAACTAAGATATAGGAAGTTCATTCACCTATATATGGGTAGCATGGTATATCTATATATATATATATTGTTTTGCATTGTTACTGAAAGATGCCTGACATGTTCTCGGTTGCTACAATCATTTTTACTTTTATTGTGTATTCACAGATTTATAAGTGCGTGTTTGCAAGGTAGTTGCTTTTTTTTTTTTTACCTCCATAGCTTTTGTCTCTGTTCATGTAATATAGACGTTGACGTTATGAAGTTGTGCTTACAGTCAATATATCATTGCAGATCTACGACATCTTCCAGCTTCTTCCTTCAAAAATTCAGGTTGGGGTCTTCTCTGCCACAATGCCTCCTGAAGCCCTTGAGATAACCCGCAAGTTCATGAACAAACCTGTTAGGATCCTTGTGAAGCGAGATGAGCTCACCCTTGAGGGTATCAAACAGTTCTATGTCAATATTGAGAGAGAGGACTGGAAGCTTGAGACTCTCTGTGACCTTTATGAGACTCTGGCCATCACTCAGAGTGTCATCTTTGTGAACACCCGGCGAAAGGTTGACTGGCTCACCGACAAGATGAGGAGCAGGGATCACACAGTCTCGGCCACACATGGAGACATGGATCAGAACACTAGGGACATTATAATGCGTGAATTCCGCTCTGGTTCCTCCCGTGTTCTCATCACCACTGATCTGCTTGCTCGTGGTATTGATGTACAGCAAGTCTCTCTGGTCATAAATTATGATCTGCCAACCCAACCAGAGAACTATCTTCATCGAATTGGGCGAAGTGGACGTTTCGGAAGGAAGGGCGTTGCGATCAACTTTGTCACTCGTGATGATGAAAGGATGTTGTTTGATATTCAGAGGTTCTACAATGTGGTGATCGAGGAGCTGCCATCGAATGTTGCTGATCTCCTATAATGAGTTTCTATGTTAGTATTTAATATTTGTGCCTTTGTAGGGTTTTCTTTTTACGATGCTATTTTCATCCAACTTCATCTGACTTATTTTCAGTGGTATGAGTTGAGACCAATTGCTCTGAGTTTGATCTGAAGCAAACTTATTTTTTGTTCCATATTTGCAAATTTTTTGTAGACGTTATATTTTGTTGTACGTTTCATGGATGATGCACTGAAGGGGAGAATCAAATTTTCTTTCTGTTTGACTTGGTTTCATTATTTCTTTTATCTGTTGCCTTAACCGTCTTTAGATTGCTCTCTCTTTCCCTTGCTGTTGCGTTTGAGTGTACGCGTGTGGTGGATTCATCTCTCGGATGGATTCATCGCTTATACTCTGTGAGTCCATCATTTTGAGTTGTATAGTATGATGGCTCACTATACATCAGCAAATAGAAATACAGATCAGAACTGTCATGTTGAGTATTAAACTATGTATAAAAAACGGACATAATGTCTTTCAATGGATATTGCACAACATTAGTACTTTTTATTTTCATATTCATCTCTGTCATGATGTTGGTTGAGATTGATATGTCTTCAGCATTATTTTAATATTATCAACATTTTTTATTTTACATGGCACCTATGCCACTGGCTTGTTTAGGTAATTGTAGAAAATCTTTGAATAATCTTACTCTCTAATTAGGCCATGAAGCTTGACCATTATATTAATATAGGACATGTCATACCTCATTTGAACTACCTTTATAATTGTCCCTTTGAATATGAAGTCATTCGGGCCATATGTTGTCGTTCCATTTAAATAAGTGAGACAAATGAGTGGTTTGCTCATATTGATAAAATTTCTGAAAAAAAAAAAAAAAGTATACATGTAAGTTGAAGGGTTTATATAATTAAAAGTCACTAATATTTAACTACACATGCTATGGTTCATCAACCATTAAAAATGAGTTAAATTCCTATCTACCTAAAGGTAAAGTGTGGATGAGGGGCTTATGTAATTAGAAGCCACTAACGTTTAATTATGCATGCTATGATTGACCAATCATTGAAAATGAGTTAAATTCCTATCTACCTAAAGGTAAAGGATGGACCGATCATTGAAATTCACCAATCGTTGATGTATGAATGATATACATTTCTTATTTCATTAACCCTAGCACTCTTTGCCTCTCTAACCTTTAATAATTTAGTGCTTCAATAAGAACAAGAAGCGTTATAACCTTTAAGATGCATAAAGGACATCATTTAATATATTTGTTGTTGCTTATAATTTCTAAAAATGAGGAAAAGCTATAAACTAGATTTTGTAGCTTCTTGTGAACTTGTTTTGATAAAAGCACTTTTTAGATAATGCTACTAGGCAAATTTTATTCAATGAATTGTTTTGGATTTTAGAATTCACAAAAACACTTTTTTAAAGAAATACTAAACACACCAACAAATATATGTATGTCCTTTCTATAATCTCCATTTCAAAATTCAATAAGCAAAGTTAAATAATAAAAATATAAGTGCACACTGTATGATGTAATCTACAAATAATTGTATATTTTGGAGTTCTCTCATCTATATATCAAATTCTCCCAAACTAATAAATATTCTAGCAAGATATTATGTATCAATTATTTAATATATTAATTTAGAGACAAGAAATCTCTAAAGTATTTTTTTTTAAAAAAAAATTTAGGTATTTTACACCTTTAGATTACATTTAATGTTTTACATTATCATCTTGATGTACTTATGTACCTATAAAATCCATCTCATTTTTAGACCTTTACATGAATTTGGCCCATGGTTAAAAAGGTTATGTTGCAGTATGGAATTGAGGTATTTTAGAACTTTAGATTATGTTTAATTTTTAAAATTATCATTTTTGTAACACTAATCATTAAAACCAAAACACTAGCCTACATCACATTATCCTTGGATGATTCAAGCATATTAAATTCAAATTAATTTGCAGACATTTCGATCAATCATATATTTTTTATTTTTAGTGTCTATTTTTTAACATCATTTATTTTCTATTCAATAGATGATTTCATCGTAATCAGATATTAAAAAAAAAAAAAAAAAAAAAATCAGAGATGCCATATGGGATCCTTGCATGGCATCCGCTAATATTATTCCAAGAAGAACATTATTTTCATAATATGTTTTTAAATGGACATTAATCTAAGTAAAGATCCCTAGCATCCCCTAATATTATACGGAGGAGAACATCATTCCCCACGTGGATATGCTTTCAAATGGATGGATTCCTAAACGAGGCGAGATCTCTTCCTCATTTAAATAATCTTTGGATGGATGGCCCTTGACCACTTTTCTTTATTTTGTTTAATAGTCCTTCTCCTCCCATCACCGTGCCAACCCCACAACCCACAACCCACAACGCTTAGAACCATCCACCAAACCCCCCGTTTCCTTTCCTCAGTTGACTCCTCTCTGCCCTTGAAGCTGGATTCCTCGTCACGATCACGAGCTGTTCTCCGACGGAGATGACGAGGAGGAGAGCAGGCATGGCCATGGAGGCCACCGCTCCGTACGTGGTGATGACCCTGAGGCAGCTCGCCCAGGCCGTCCTCTTGGCCATCCTCCAGTCCGTCCTCGAACCCACCCTCGGCGTCAGCGCCGCCGTCATTGTCGTCTATCACCAGCTCGTCTCCATCCTCCTCCTCCTCTGCTCTCTCGCCCTCCTCTTCGACCGGCATTAATTAATTTTCCCCCCTAGCTTCTTATTTCTTTCTTTAATTCCTAATAATTATTCTACCACCGACGCAGAGGCAGACGGCCCAAGCCCTCCTTCCAGATCCTCGGCTGGGTCTTCTTCATCGGTTTCCTGCAGTTAATCGAGCCCTCTCTACCTTCCTTTCTTGGTCAATGTAATTTATTTTTGAAGGAAATGAAAAGACTACATTTTTCTGAGCAATAATATATATTATATATATATATATATATATATATTGGTGGGAAGGATCCCGGTCGGGGAGATGATGTTGACGGCGAGCCTCCGTTACATAACGGCGACGTTCCAGAGCGTGGCGCTGAACCTGATCCCGGTGGTGGTCTTCGTCCTGGCGGTGGCGTGCCGGCAAGAGCGCTTCCGCCCCGGCAGCGCCCGCGGCCAGGCGAAGCTCTGGGGAGTCCTCGTCTCCACCGCTGGCGCCTCCCTCGTCGTCGTCTCGTCGAGCTCGCATGACGGCCCCTCGGCTGGCGGCGGCAGGCTCGTCGGGTCGCTGATGGTGGGGGTCGCGGTCCTCGGCGACGCCACCGCGAATCTCTTTGTGGTACGTGCCCGGTAATCTGACGTTGAAAATTTCTAAAATATCGTTATTTTCTAAATTTAAAATAAACCAAAGCAAAGTAAAAAAAATATAATAATTATATATTATAAAAAATATAATAATTAATTTAAGATTAAATTTTTTTTTTATTATTATTGTTGTATATAACTCCGTTAAGTTAAATGATTGTTCGAAGCTCGAAACTTCTTGCCAATATATTAAGTTTAAGAAATATAATTTAATTTTTTAATTTTTATAATAAAAAATAAATTTATTTTAATTTTAAGTTGAATATTTGATTTGATTCAGTTCGATTTTCAAAATTGATTTGATTATCGAACTACTTATGAGTTTGGGTTTAACAAATTTTATTTTTAAAAAAAATTGTTTCGAGTTTTTGGGTTTTAAAACCATATTATGAAGAGTATAAAAAAAAAAATAAGGTACCTGACAGCAGGACTAGAGGCACAATCTACAAGCATTTGTTGAGTTACTAAAAGATCTGTGTCGAATCTTAATTCAAGGCTTAAATGTTATGTTTGTCCTTCTTGTTTTTTGTTTGCCTCCTTCAATGGTTAAAACTTAAAATATAAATCTAGGGGAGGATTTGTGAGCAGGATTTTCCTTGCAGGAAAGGGTGGCTGTGAGGTATCCAGCAGTTCTTAGCTTGGCAGCCATGATGAACGTCTTTGGGACCCTCCAGGTAGTGATAGTGGGAGCTTTGATGGAGAGAAACCCTTCATCATGGAGGATTAAGTGGAGTGGAAGCCTACAGCTCCTTGCCATCCTTTATGGGGTAAATCATGCCAAATCATTTACAAAATTCTTCCTCTGTCTTACTACCATCAACTTGCTCACAAATTAACAACAAAAACATCCAACAACAGAAAGAAGTCATGACATGAGAGGAAAGCATTCATCATTGATTGCCATCAGGCCCATTTATGCTTTCTTCAAAGTTCTCAAGTTCTCTTCATCTGTTTGAAAGATGTGGGAGAAGCCATAGGGAAATTTCATATAATTCTCAATTCCTGGAACCTATGGAAATGATTTTATTTTTCTTTATTATTATTTTTTTTTATGTCAATCAGTTCATCTTTAATGTTCCATCTTGCCATGCATTTACTTCCAATGGTGCACTGTCACTCAATAGAGCAGATTAATGCACGTGAAATTCAACTATTATCATGCTTCATATTTAAGATGGATTTAGGACGCAACAATCCACCGCATACCTCATGGCATGCAAAGCATCTATCATAACTTATCAACATTTAATTCAAATAATAAAAATTAAATTACTATTCACTAAACCAATCTAGTACTAATAAAATGTTGATAATCATATACTCCAATGTCACTGAAATTAACAGACATTTATAGAATGCAACATGGTCAAAAATTAAAAGTAATGAGATAACTAAAGAGTCAGGCAAATGATTGCTTATTTCTACCCAACTTTCTATTTTATTTCTCTATGTCTAAAAAAAAAAATCATGAGCTTTTGCTTAGCAACTAACACTAAGCATAAATTAGTGAATAAGTAAGCAAAGATTTATAAGACTTTTATGAAACACTGCATATCATTAATTAAAAATAGATAGCTTATGGTTCATAACTTTATATATCATTGATATATTAATGATTATAAATTTTGAAGTATTTTTAAATTCCATGTAATATAATCATGTCATTATTTCAAATTTTCATATCATCAGTTTTTTAAATACTCTTTGGTCGCAGACTATGGTCATATTTATCCCTATGACAAGGTCAGTGCACTATATTTAACCCTTTAGGTAAGAGTTTTTCTTCCCATATATCTCCTATAATGGTAGATACCGATATCAATCATTAGTCATTATATAGTTGATCAAAAGTTACATATTTTTTATCATATTTTATCATCAATAATTTTATATTTATTAATATTTACTTATTCATATAATCATGTAAATTTCTTTTTTTTGCCTTTTAAAAAAATTCTTGTAATAACAGTAATTCTTAACATTCATAATCTACTCACTTGATTTACTATTTGCAATAAATAGCTATGCAAAAATAACTATATAACACTAGGTATTAAAACATTAATTATGCATAAAAAAGGGTAATATTTTACCAATAATTTATAAATTAGCAATTTATAAAAAACTTCTAATTTATGATTAGCTACTTACTTGATCTAGATTTATAATAAATATGCTATGTAGTATTTAAACCTTTAATAGCATTTTAAAAATAATTACAAAGTATTATTATTTCAAAATAACTGATTATATGAAAGTTTAGTAATTATTTCAATTCAAATAATTATTCATCAATTATACAATAAAATGTTGGCAATCATTCTATATTATAGAAATCCTAAGTTATGGTCAAATTATTTACCAAAGTTTGAAATCCTTTTAGGAATCATGAATAATTTATAAAATACTTTAACTTATTATTAGGTTACTTATCTGCTTCAAATAAAATTAGAAAAAACAAATAAAATCGATGAAAACTAATCCTCACGCTAAGGCCCCATCAATTTTTTTGATCCTTCAATCTTCATCTTCTTCATCCTTATGAACTATTGATTTGATATCAAAAGACTTCAATGAAGCCCTATTTATAAAGAAATTTTCTAAAATATATAGTAATCTACTAAAACTAATAAATTTTTTAATTCTTGTAGGGTATTGATTTTTTCAAGAAAACCAAGGAGATAAATATCGATTAAATATTTAAAAAGAGATTCTTGACTTAAAATTAACTTCTAACTCATCCAACATAATTTTAAAATATAAAAAACTAAAAATTATCTTTAATCACCATTAATGGCATTTTTGTAATTTATCAAAATTTGTGAGTAACGATATACCTTCATAAAATTATTTCTAACTTCCCCAATTGACATCCGATTTGAGTAATTTAAGATGCATTAAAAAGCTAACTCAATACTGAATATTATAAATATAGATTCAATTAAAAATTTTAATTATATTATTTTTTATATTTTTAAACTTAATCTAGTCAAATTGTATCTTAATTTAAAATGAGCTAACCTAAAAGGACTGGGTCTCACAAATATGATCCGGTGCTGCAGGGAATTGTAGTAACAGGGCTATCATACTTGGCTCAGACTTGGTGCATACATAAGAAAGGCCCTGTTTTTACAACAGCTTTCTCTCCTCTTCTTGTTATCTTCTCATTTCTTATTCAGACACTTATCCTTGGAGGTGCAGCCAAGCTTGAAAGGTTGGTTGGTTTGAATTCTATCTGCTGACAAACATAAATTTCTTATGGAATTGATTGTTGATTAAATGTTCTTGCTCTTGGTACCTGAATTCTGTACAGCATTATTGGAGCTGTGTTGGTTGTTGGTGGTCTCTATCTTCTCTTATGGGCAAAATCTAAAGATCATGCAAGCGAAAGGATTGATTTCAGAGGCCAGACTCATCTAATTGAAGATCCAAGTGCAGAACCAATGCTACTTAACAAAGCTTGATAAATAGTACTGATATCTGGAGGTTCCTGTGGATCTTCAAAGCACATTTACAGCATCAGTCTCCAACCTCTGGGTTTATTTTCTAGATGTAAAGCATTGTTGTCATCAAGAGACCTGTATGTTTATGTAGCAACATGTCCCATTTCATTGGGATCTGATCATTGTGAGCAATTATATATTCAGATTACTGATGGTTGGCTGTATTCTAAGTTCAAAGCTTGGGATATAGAGGATTGGTTGCTAGAAAATTAATTGTAAGTATGATTAACCTCACTCAAAGGTGAACTCAAATAAGCAACAAAATAATGCAGAACCCTTTGTCAGCTTGTGAAATTAACATATCAAAATGACTGTGATAAAAAGGGCAGATTAATCCTCCACTCATTGGATGGATTGTCCATCTCACCTTGCATTATTATTATTATTATTATTCCCTCTTTTACCAACTTCAAGATACCAACTCGAAGAGGCCAGGAGGAGATCCCAATCAGGAGAAATTATGTCTCAGAATTTTTTTTTGAGTGGTTTGAGAAGTGATTGTTGGTTGGAAAGCCAAATATATGTCTCTTGGATTTCTATGTGCAGCCTAAAAAGATTGCTGAAGAGATCCTGATACATAGAATGCAACCCCTTCTGAGTCCGTTAATTAATCCTGAACGCAAAGCTTTCATCAAGGGAAGATGCATTTTTGATAATATTCTACTCGTATATAAATAATGCTTGACCTGCAAAAGGCTCCTATTTGAGGTAGTCTTTTAAGGCCATCAAGATGGATATGAAAATCAGGCTAAATGAAATTTTCTCTTTCACTCGTTGGAATATATTGGTTTACATAATGGCTAGATAAACTTGTGAGTAGGTGTACCATATCTCTTTTTGCACTTTTGATCAATAGTATCCATATTGATTGTTTTCAATCATTCATGGACCTTGGACAAGAATGCCTCCTATCTCCATTTTATTCATTTGTGCTGCTGCCTTGTCTTGGTTGTTGGTGAGCGATTATAATTTAGTCGCTTACCAACCTAGTTCAAGGGCCCTTCCCATCTCAGATCAATTGTTTGCTAATGATTGTTTATTGGTGGCTCGAGCTGAAGTATCCAATGAAAATATCGTCGTGAGAAGTGTTAGAGACTATTGTCATGTGTTAGGTTAGTTTTACACAAGTTAGCAATCAAGTTTAGCAACAAATTGATTTATTGATTAGGTTGGGTTATGTTAGGTCTATAAAAAGAATTATAGACACAATGAGTCATTCGATTTGGATCAAGGTCAAGTATGACCTAGATTGAACCCAAAATAGTTAGATTTGGGTCGGGTTAGATTGAGTCAGGTTTGCATTTTATTCATGCATCTAGCTATTATTTTATAATTAAAATCCAATAATGATAATTAAATGAAAAGTTATTAAAAAATTAAATAAGACTAAAGAGAGTCAACTTAAACTTAAACTTATATTTGAAAACTATTAATTCTATTCAAATAATTGATCATTCTTAAATTTATAAATTATAATTTTTAAAATATATATTAATATACTAGAAGGCATTATAAATAAGAATCCATGAAAGTAAACAATAAAATATAAATATGTAAATAGAAATAAGTCAATATAGATGGAAAAGATACAATTTTTAAAATGAAAAGAGGAATTAGTTTAAAGGAGAGTTCATTCAATGAATTAACAAAGATAATTGAAGTGAAGGAACATTGAAATTTATATAATTCAAGTGTATGGATAGGGCTAGATCGAGTTCAGGTCAAGTTGAGTCGAGTTGTCTATTTTTTATTGATCTAAACTAGATTCATACAATATTCGGATTGGGTCAATTTAGGTTGAAAACTACAAGATATAGATCTAATATGGAATTAGATTGAGATCAATTTTTAAACCTGAGTTTAAATATGGATTGGGTTGCATCTAATTTGGTTAGGTCAAGACTAGGTCAGATCATGGGTCATGCATTTGTAGCCTTGTTCTTGAATGTCCACATACAACCTTGTTTTGTTATCATTGTCACTACTTAGTTGGCGGAATCTTTTTTGATTTGCTTAAAGGAAGGCATATGAGGAGGCCTTGATGGAAATATTAGCACTCTCATTACTTACATTGTTTATATAATGTTTTACTCTCATTACTTACATTGTTTATATAATGTTTTAAGCCCATCTGCTGACCCAATTAACTTGTTAATGGATTGGATCCATACGGTCTTAAAAACTCAAGTGCAAGTTAATTGGTAGCAAGTGAATTTGAGTTATAACTCTTCAAACCATTCTTTTTCTATTTGATATGGGACTATTTATACATTGAGGTATTACGATCTTTCCTCCATTGCAGATACAGAGGTGGCTACACGTCATGATGAAACTCTCTGTATCAACATCTCATGGGTAATATTTTTCTTTTATTTACCAACTTTCGTACATTCAAGTCGGTTTTAATATTATTTGTAATGCTTAAACTTACCTACTAACCCAATTAACTTAATAACGGATTGAGGTCATATGTAATCATCTCTTTTCTACTTCCTTGGAGGTCGTCCATATCTTCATAGAAGCAAACAATGCCGTAGATTGGGTTGCATCTTATGTGACACACCATGTTTGTAGGATGCAATGCTTTATCCTTTATTTCTTCCCAGACAATCCTTAACAATCTTTATGCTTTTGCCTTCCCTAACTCTAATCTTGAGGTGTTGGAGCATTTTAAATACTTGTATCAAGGTCACATGTTGAGTTTGCATTAGTGAGACAAACCTTAGTGGCTCATTTAGTATTTTCTAAGAATTTTTTTTTTCTAAGACTAATTTTTTTAAGAAAAATCTTTTAGAATAAAATAAATTGTGTCATATTTGGTTGATAGAAAATTTGTAAAAGAAAATAGCTTTAGAAATATTTTTTTATATTTGATTAAAGATAATTTTGCATCAGAAAATGCTAATTTGACTGTAATAATTCTAGAATAAAGATTACATCGGAATTAGATGGATATGAGTTATTAGGTAGATATGAGAGGGAAATAAAAGAAATATTTAGGGATAATTTTAATCTTTTGGTATTAATTTTTTTTGTTATGAGAGGGGAAAAAAAGTGTTGAAAAAGAAATACCATCTCTTTATGGTAGTTATTTTTTGATGGGAAGAAGGAAAAAAAATATGCAGACCTCACATAAATTATTTCTTTTCTTCTCTAACCAAACTTAGGAAAATGAAGTAGAAAAGTTTTTTATTTTTATTCTTCCTACAACAAAATGATTCTTAGAAGTCATTGGCTTTGTAGTAAAGCTCAAGCAATTATACTCAATACATGCAAGTAATAAACACACTCCCAAATTAGGTTGAATCTAATTGAGAGCTTGAAAATAAAAGTAATGAAAGGGGAATCGAGCACCAAGGTGACATTCACCATCAATTTATCAACATCAATTTATTAAGGCCAAAATGTATAATTAATTGAGATAAGGATACATGCACCAAACACAAAAGCATGACAAAAATATGTTAATACAATGACCGATAGTGAAAGCTCTAATAACCATTTTTTGTGACATTTCACAGTTTAATTAGAAGGGTATGTATGAATGAGATTGGATTGGTTTAGGGATATTTTTGGAAGTGAATTGGTTTCTTGATGCTAGAACTGAAACCTGACTATTCTAGTAAATCGAACCAAATCAAACTTCGGTTTTTATAACAAATTTTATGGGATTAAATGATAATTAAGTCATTTACAATAATAATAAAAAAATATTACTCTTATATAATACAGTCATCCATACATGCTTGTAATACTTTAATTTTAAATATAGTATTAATGAAAGCCTATATAATATACACACATTATTTATTTTGTTTTATTTTAATTTTTTAAATATTCAAACTAAAATTAAACAAATTTATTTTAGTTTTAAAAATTATTATGCTGAGGCAAAATTGAGAAATCAAAATATATGTGTGTGTCTATATATATATATAATACAAATTACTATCATGTGTTTTTAGTTTTTATTAAATTACGCCAGTATGGTTTAACATGTTACACTTAATCACCATATATTTTAAATACTATCAAACTATATTCATGTAAAAATTTTGGCACATTAAGTAAAGTTGAAGCAAATTTAAAAGATATGATAGCTAAATGTAATATTTTAAATCATTT
Organism: Metroxylon sagu; assembly: GCA_017589505.3. Lineage (NCBI taxonomy): Eukaryota > Viridiplantae > Streptophyta > Magnoliopsida > Arecales > Arecaceae > Metroxylon > Metroxylon sagu. The sequence goes on from JACVBY030000627.1 coordinate 848,876, forward strand.
GATAGCATTTAAGATGTATAATAGTTAAATATAATTTCTTCAAACATATAGGTGTGATTAGGTAAAATTTAGAACATATAGTGGTTAAGTATAATATTTCAAACTATATGAGGGCTATTTTATAATGTTTAGATTGCGTAATAAATATTTTATCCAAAAAAATCTTGTCATATCCGCATCAAATCGTAAGCAAAGTTGGTCCTTTTTTTTTTTTCGGTTGGGTGGGGCCCGGCAAGAAAATTATAATGCGTGGCATCCGACCGGGCCGGGCCGGGCCGGGCCGGGCCGGGCTCCCAGTTACGCTGGGTCGGCCCAGACCCACAGCAAGGGGAAGAGGAAACCCTAACCACGTCTCTCTTGGTTCCCACCTTTAAAACACCTCGCTCGGGGCCGTCTTCAACCCTTCCCACCGCCGTTGAATCCGAGGCTCGATCTCGGATTCAGCAGTTGTTCGGCGCTCTCGATTCGATTCGATTCGATTCGTCTCTCTTCGGTAATCACCAGCAGCGGCGGAGTCTTCTTTGTCTCGCAAGTAGGTGAAGTACGGATGGTTTTATGAATCTAGGTGTCTGTAAACTGTAGTAATCTCTTTGATTGGATCCTTTTGCGTAGATTAACATTTTTTCCATTGAAAATTGCTGGATCTGATCGATCTTGTTGGACTTGAAGATGTATTTTTGGGTTCTTGCTCGTTTAGATCTTTATGGCTGTGTTTGGAAATTTAGAGTTCTGTTTGTGATTTCCTATTCTGCTCGATCTATTACGAATTGGGGGATCTGGTCAGTTTTATTCGTTTATAAAGCTAGGGTTTCATCTATTTATTTATTTATTTATTTTGTGAGCATCGGTTTAATCCTCTTTTTTTTTTCCTTTGGTCTTTTGTCTTTAAAGTTCGATCAAGGTGGGTATGCTGGATTCATGCTTGCTAGATTAGATTTTCTGTGAATAATGTGTTCCAAGGAGGTTTTTTTTAAAAAGGAAGGAAAAAATATTAGTACGTCCCTTCTTTGTTGAGATCGCACTTAATGATTCCTTATTTTAAGTAAAAATCTTGCCCCCGTGTCAGAGATTTGCAACTTCTGCCTGTTTTTCTTAGTTTAAGACAAAGAAATTATATGAATCGAGGCCCGATAATTTTAGATAAGAAATTTTGTGTGTGTGTGTATATATCCCCTGATTCTCACTCATTCAGATTCTCGTCCTATATCTTTTGCAATTAGTCTACATGTCATTTCCTAATGTAAGTGCTTTAGATTTGTTTGAATACTGGAGCAAAAAGAAAGTTGATGTGGGATTTTGAAAATTTAATTCTACGGTTAATCCTTGAACTGGTTTTTTATCCTCGTGTTCAAATCCATGTTAGACCTGGTTTTCTTTTTTTTGGTTTTTCATGCATTTCATCGGGACTCTTTAGGTTTCATTCTTGAGATTTTTTTTTTTTCCCCCACATGTGAATAATCATGTAGGTAGTGTTATTTTTACTCTTATATCAACTTGAGAAAAAAGAAGGAAATTTCGCTCAGTAACAACTTGTTGTCATATTACACTCTCTGAGAAAGTTGCAGTATAAATTATCTATACGTAATTGGTTATCTAATGATTCTAGGAATGATGTTATATTATTAACTAGAGATGTTAAATTCTTCTCTTTGTATTGGGACATTTACCTGAAGCAAATATTGTGATTATTGATAAAAATATATTACACAATGCTGACTACTTGGACCCTGGTTTCTTGCTTTGTCTCTTATCCATGCAATATTACATATGCATGTGTTTTCTAAGCGCTAATTCAGTAATGCACAGACATGGATTCGGTAATCATATTTTGTCAATGTCAGGATTTGTCTACTCATCTGTGCAAGATATCTAGTATCAATAAAGTAGAATTATATCGTTTAAAGAAGAAATTTTTTATATCAACAATTGGATTTGACCTTTTTGTCACTTTCCTCTTCATGGCTATTATTTTGTGGATCTTGCATGCACTGAAAATTCACTGTATACATTCATTACATTTTCTTTTGGGTTTTCCATGAGATATGAAATGAAAATTGTTAGCCCCACATGAGCTTGTGAATAAGTTATTATCGGATGATGGGCGAATCTTTCAACCACTCTATTGAGCTCATAATGCATGGGATACTTTTTATGAATGTCAACTGGGTATTATAAGTAAATTGATCCTGGCTGTTCAATCATTTGTCTGTGAATCTCCAAAAAAGTCTAATATAAGTACACAATCTGCAGTGCCAGTACATGCTGATTCAGTTTTCTTGCATGGACCCAAGAGTTCAAGTAAGACTGATCAAGTGTTCTGGCCCTAACTGATGTTGGCTTCAAGCAAGCATATTTTATCGCTTATGTTTTCTTTAGTTCATCAACAATAAGCAGTTTCCAAACTGGTTGCTATAAGCTGCTGCTCCACCCTCTCTTCTGCCACTTCAAGGGGCAAAGAACTGATGGAGCTCTTTTTTTTTTAATGGTTAATTAATTTATCAGATGCTGTTTGGTTAAAAAAAAATTCCATCACTATGTTTTCTTTTTATGAGATGGGAGATGAATTTGTTTGCTTTTGGTATAGTTGTTGGGCCTATAATTGGTTTCTCCATGGCAATTTTGATGTATAATTATATGAGATCTGCTTCCTGTCCTATTAAATCAACAATTGTTTTATCCTATTCATTCCAAAAAGAATTGCAGTTATTTCAGTAAGATATGATTAAATCTGACATTACATTCCTCGCACTCCTAGCATTTGCGAACAAAAGAATGCACTATTTGTAATTGTATGCTCTAGTTGGTGGATTGAGGGAACTGGCACTACATTATGTACAGTGAAAGTGGGGTTTCAAACTAGCTAAAGTCAATCCAAACTCATTTCATGGTTTTTAATCATGACTCTCTTTTTTTTTGTGAATATTAAGGGATATCTATGCAACATTTTTTTTTGTTTTTTGCTTAAGAAGATTTTACTGATTATCAAAAATAAATCGGTTCAACTAGTTTTGTCCATTTTCATTTCTTAATTAAGTGCATATAACTTTGATTGAATATCATCTTTTAGAAACTTGGACTATCCTTGATGTATACCATGTTTACCATGTTGCTATCCATAAGATATAGGAAATAGGACGTCTATCTTGCTACCTAGAGTTTAAATTTTTAGTAAACAGTGCTGTCAAACATAATATTTTTCTGAAATTCTTTCCATTCTTATTTGCAATATGAAATTCAAGTCTTTCATGATATGAAGAATTAAATCTTCTAAAAACACATAATCAATGATTGAGACTAGGCATTTGATAATTTTCAGTCTTCTTCTTCAAAGACATCCTTTTATGAATCAGTTTACTTCTCTAATGTGCGTAGCTATGTGCTTAAAGAATTGAGGTATTGTGTGCTGGTGTTGTACTGGTGTAGCACTTTTATGATGCATGTCATGTTGTGCCAGTGTTTGGCACATGCTGGCATCATTTTGTGCTAAACACTTGCGCACAAATTTGTGATGTGCCAATGCCTTGTGCCAGTATGGCATTGGCATGGTACATATCACCTGGTATTGGCATTGGCATGGTACATATCATGTGGTATTGGCTCTTCTCCCTTGCACTCAATTCATTATATTCTCTGTTTATTGTTCATGGATCATTCCTATGCAGTACCATAGAGGCATTAACAGTCCTAGAGAAGCATTAAATACTGGATACTTGAATGGCAAACCTGAACAAAAGTAACTTGAAATGAATTGTTATTAAGAAGATGGCTATATTTCTTGGGAAAAGTTGTGATCAAATAATAATTATGATATTGTTCAGGATTTTAAAACATCATTCTTAAAGGCAACAATATATTTAGTAAAGTATGATTTTTCAATTTATGGAAGCATAAAAAAGCATTAATTAATTTATAAGACAATCTTATTATTTGCTGCATAGTATCTAATAATGGATATTTGCATGCCTATGCCACATTCTCCTCAATTAATAGGTGTCTTGCTTGTCTTTTTCTTTTCTTTTCTCACATTCAGAACCAAAGATGTTCTTTTTAGGGGAATCTCTACCAATGTTATAAATCCCATGGGATGGGGCTACCTATCCCATAGGTACCTTGTCTCTCTCTCATTCTTCTTTCTTTTATTTCTTTTTTTACTTTGTTTTTTCTTTCTTTTTTTCTTCATTCTTTCCTGTGTTTCTTTTTTCTGTCTTTCTGTCCCTTTTTCCCTCTTTACCATCTTTCTTTTTTTCCTTCTCCTTTTCTTTTTTTCTTTCCTTTTTTCCTTTTTTTCTTTCCTTTTTTCTTTTCTTTTTTTCCTTCCTTTATTTCCTTTCCTTCTCCCTTTGGTTCTTTTTCTCCTTTTCTTCTTCTTTCCTTCCTTTCTATTTTTCCTTTCCTTCCTTTATTTCTTCTTTTTACTCTTCTTTCGTGGATGGGCTTCAGTGTCCCACCCTTGTCCTGATACCAATTTCCAATAGAGATGGGATGGCTGGGAAATCCCATTTTCAGTGTCTACTTGTTTTTTTCAGCAACAGAACCTTGAATATTAATTAAACCAATCCCCCATCCTTTCCAAAATAGGAGGTGATGTGCGTCCTCTAGAAGGCAGGAGGGTCTGCTAGGCAACTCATGGAATCTGTTGCGTGGCGATACCCAAAAAAAAATTGGAAAAAGGGGGGCTTGGGTTGGTTTTTTATTTTTTATTTTTTTGGGGGGGGGAGGGGGGTGTTTGGCACCAGATATCTTGATCTGATTTGTAGATCAATTTGGACTGTCAGGAAGGCAGCACATGAACCATGGCATCAGTATTGAGCTCCTATCCATGTGTTGATTATATTCTGATGTAGGAGCTAAGGCGCTTGTTGTGATGTTTGCCTGGCTTGGGTTTTATTTTTATAGTTCCACCTCAAAATTCTACCACTAACAAGCATATCAAGGTGAACTTTGTACTGCCAATCAGTATTAAGTAAGAACTTCTTTTTTTTTTTTTGCATGCCAACAACTGAATGGAGGTAAGATCATGGGATGGTTTTGAAAGGTTGATTCTTAATAAGGATATTAGTGCTGCATGCTAGTGCCATGCTGGCTTGTGATTGTATGTATGGTGTCATGTTGTGTTGTCTCAAGTTATGCCAATTCTTGTCATGCTTCATGTATTGACATAACAGTATGTCAGGTAGTAGCATGCAGCTGATGCTAAGCAAGCGCCACTTGTCAGTAAGGCATTAACATGGTACATAGCATGGATATCAAGTCATGCCAATTCTTAGCATACTTGATGTATTGGCCATGACAGTATGCCACATAGTAGCATGTAGCCGATACTATGTGAGTGCTACACACGAGTAAGTCGTTAGCATGTAGCCAATTCTTAGCATACTTGATGTATTGGCATGACAGTATGCCACATAGTAGCATGTAGCTGATACCATGTGAGTGCTACATGCGAGTAAGTCGTTAACATGATATATATAATGCATGCTGTAACATGCTGACTGGCACTTAAAATTCATTATTTTTTTCACCGTAATATTATGCTTGCTTTTGGAGCCTTTTTAACTTATTTGGGTTGCCTACATAGCCAACCATATTTTAGCATGACAAGAATTTGTTGTTGAATTGCTTAGGTTTTTTCCTAGAACTCGTACCATCTAATAACAATGAAAAAAAGTATCAGATAGTACTTCATAAATTTAACTTTGAGTTACTCTTTTGTAGGCTCCCAGTTTAACTTGTTACATTTTTTTTTTTATTTTTAATTTCTCTGTGATTGCACTGCTAACTTGATTGTCCTGTTGTCCAATCACTTCAGTAATCCAGTGATATGCATTTATTGTTCATTTGGTTGTGTAGTTAAAGGATTTTATGGCTTTCTATTTGTCTATTTTTCAAGATTTCAGGTTTTTTTTGTTTTGTTTTGTTTCCTAAGATATTGTTGATTATAATTTTGAAAAAGCTTAATTTGAAAGCATTAAGCTTTTTCTGTGTCACTTAAATAGCATTTCAACCCCTTATTTTCCAACACTTCAGAGAGATGATAACCTTTCTCACTTTTGAAAACTAGAATATGCTCAGTTTTGAAAATTAGAATATGGTTACATGTAAAATTCATTATCAGGAAAGATGAGTCTAACAATTTTTTAAAAATTGAAAAACATGATATCATTGTTGCAATGATATAATATGCTTAAAACTATATCAAATATAGACTTCAATGAGCAAAGCAAAAGTACAGCTGTCTAATAAAATATTTGAGTTGAAATGCATCATGTTAACTGGTGATGCACTGACTTCTTTATCTTCATGCTATATTTGTTCAATGTGTATGGCATCCTGCTATACTTTGGGCTAATGAGTCCAATGTATACATTATGTTTGGGCCACACAAATTGTTTAGCCTGTCACTATTGATTAACAAATTTAGTTGGCAAAACAAATTTGGAAGAAGGCGCCGGCTCATCAAGTTGGTAAAGTATTTGGTGATCGTACCAAATGACCTAGGATTAAATCCTGCCTTCACTAAGGTTTAGGGGGATTGGGGTAGGGGTATTCAAGAGAGGCCTACCCTCTGCTTTTCTATGGGCCTTCTCTATCAAGAAAACAAAAAACTTTAATGTCCTCAGGCTATCCTGGAGTTCATTGATCAATTAATCATGCCCTATTACTGATTATTTTCCTTTCATGGCCGAAGCAATTGTCTTCCTTCCGCACAAACTGCATGTGCACTATTTGCCTTTTAATGTTACTTGACACTTCCTTGTACTTTTTTATCCTGTTCTGTTAATACTACTGAATGCTAGCAATATATTATACTTGTATTCTATCATCATAGTAACCATCAGGCATTTTGGAGATTAAGTGCTTCTGCTCCAGGCCTTTTTCTTTTTCTTCTTTTTTTTGGGATTGTTGTTTTTGAGAACTATTATTATATTTTTCCCCTCCAGGCCTTTTTCTTTTTCTTCTTTTTTTTGGGATTGTTGTTTTTGAGAACTATTATTATATTTTTCCCCTCTTGGGATTGGATTTGCTTCATCATTGATAGCAAACGGTCGTTAGTTTTTACCTCTTGTGTGCAGACATGGCAGGACTGGCACCAGAGGGATCTCAGTTTGATGCTCGTCAATATGATGCCAAGATGACTGAGTTGTATTGCCTCTTACTTATATTCCTTATATTTTGTTTTGCTACATGTTCTTTTGCCTTTCCATAAATAGTTGTTTACCTATTATCATAATTTCATCTCAAAATGTTTATTCATATAGTCACATTCGAATTTGTTGTCTGTCCATGGGTGTAGGCTGTCGACAGATGGTCAGGAATTCTTTACATCATATGATGAGGTTTACGATAGTTTTGATGCTATGGGTCTCCAAGAAAATCTTCTCAGGGGCATTTATGCTTATGGTAGAGACATATAATTAGCTTCTTCTCACACTTTTGATTTAATAATGCCCTTGGTTTCAGGACTGATGAGTATAGTGTATCTGCAGGTTTTGAAAAGCCCTCTGCAATTCAGCAGAGAGGAATTGTTCCCTTCTGCAAGGGACTTGATGTTATTCAGCAAGCACAATCAGGAACAGGAAAAACTGCAACTTTCTGTTCTGGAATTCTGCAGCAGCTTGATTATGGGTTGGTTGAATGCCAGGCTTTGGTTCTTGCCCCAACTCGAGAACTAGCACAGCAAATTGAGAAGGTCATGCGAGCACTCGGTGACTACCTGGGCGTGAAAGTTCATGCTTGTGTTGGAGGAACCAGCGTGCGGGAGGATCAACGTATTCTTTCAAGTGGGGTCCATGTTGTTGTTGGTACTCCAGGTCGTGTATTCGACATGCTAAGAAGGCAGTCCCTTCGGCCCGATTATATCAAGATGTTTGTTTTGGATGAGGCAGATGAAATGCTTTCACGTGGTTTCAAGGACCAGGTGCCCTCTTTGAGCATTCCTTTTTAACTGTTTTTCCTTGTGTTTTCCTGAAGCTTTCTTGCTTTCATTTTACTGAGACAATAAATGATGGATGAGGAAAAATTCCAATCTTGCTCATTCCTAATAGGAACATGGTCTTATTTCTCATAATACATATTTAATTCCATATGTATCTTTTTTTTTTCTTTCCTATTATGCTACTATTCAATTACACAGCATTTGCTCTGTTATAGTTATGATATTGGGTTGTCATGGCTCTCCAGAGTCTTTTCACTTTTTAATTGGCATTGTGGATTCAGTTCCTGATGATGATGCAACTTTAAGATGGCAACTCTGGAGATATTCAAAATGTAGAAAAATCAAATTTCTTGATCATGGTTTTGCTAGATTGGATGACATGCTGGCCTCAGTCCATGTTGAATGCTTGTATCCTAAAATATTGTCCTTCCTCTGAAAAGAGGTAACTAAGTAAATCTCAACACTGGAGCACTACTATCTTTTACTTAATCAGTAATTGTACAGAATGCTAAGGAAATTTCTGCATTGGAGCACTAATATCTTTTACTTAATTAGTAGTATCACAGAAAGTCTGAATTCTTATGCATGCAATTCTTTTTTCGACTTGTATGATTTGTTGACCACTTTTGTTAACGCCCAAACTTGTGCTGCCAGTGACTAAATGGGAACTTGATAGCAACCATAACAACAATTTGATTTGCTTTAATACTATATTGTTAATGCTCAGTAACATACGTTGCCTCGAATGCTAGATTATCAGTGGTTCAGTGGGGCATGCCAAATTACGGCTCCTGTACCTTATGTTGCCTGAGTATGTGCTTCTGCAGCTGAATTCATAATATTTTTATGATGCACACATTTTAACCTGATGGTTGCAAGATGATTCTGCTTGTTTATGTTTTAACAGTTGACTTTTCACTGCAGATCTACGATATCTTCCAGCTTCTTCCTTCTAAAATCCAGGTTGGGGTCTTCTCTGCCACAATGCCTCCTGAGGCCCTTGAGATAACCCGCAAGTTCATGAACAAACCTGTGAGGATCCTTGTGAAGCGAGATGAGCTCACCCTTGAGGGTATCAAACAGTTCTATGTCAATGTTGAGAGAGAGGACTGGAAGCTTGAGACTCTCTGTGACCTTTATGAGACCCTGGCCATCACTCAGAGTGTCATCTTTGTGAACACCCGGCGGAAGGTCGACTGGCTCACCGACAAGATGAGGGACAGGGATCACACAGTCTCGGCCACACATGGAGACATGGATCAGAACACTAGGGACATTATAATGCGTGAATTCCGATCCGGTTCCTCCCGTGTTCTTATCACCACCGATCTGCTTGCTCGTGGTATTGATGTCCAGCAAGTCTCTCTGGTCATAAATTATGATCTGCCAACCCAGCCAGAGAACTATCTCCACCGAATTGGACGAAGTGGACGTTTTGGAAGGAAGGGTGTTGCGATCAACTTTGTCACTCGTGATGATGAAAGGATGCTGTTTGATATTCAGAGGTTTTACAACGTGGTGATTGAGGAGCTACCATCTAATGTTGCCGACCTTCTCTGAAGAAGTCATGGCATGGTAATTAAGATTAATGACTTTCTAGTTGTTTTCTTCCCCAAAGATTGTTCTTCTAGAACTTCAATATTTAGAGTGTTAAGGACTGGAACCGTGTTTGAATTGAGATGGTGATACAGAGCAAATCATTTTCCATGCCATCTTTTTGAAATTTTTGTAGCAGCTAGGTTTGTGCTGTATGTGTCTTCACAACCCTAGAGGGAGACACTATGGATAATTTGTCTTTGTTAAAATTGGTTTGACTGTTCTCGTATACTTTAATGAGGCAGTTCACAGATCTTTGCCAACTTGGTTTTTATTTTTATTTTTTATTTTTTGATGAATTCGGGTATTCAGATTACTCGAGTATATGAGTATACACCAAGGAGTCCAACAAAATCAGGTCTCTCAGAGCACTGGGTAAGACATTAGTCCATTGTATTTGGATTATGATCGGCCGCATAATTAGCTACCCAATCTGCAGGTCTGTTGGCTTAGAAGGGAGAATACTTTTTGTCAACCACCCTACATCCATCAAGAGGATCCACAACTGTAGATGGAACTAAGCCAATCAATGACTGTCGCTGAATCTCTTGCAAGCCATATCCTGTTAGTTTTTAATGTATGAAATGCATGATTAATTCCGCTGCCTTTAGTTCGTTACCATTTGCCATCAGTTGCCTTGTACCATTCGCCATGAATTGCATGAGGCCAGTAAAATTTGTTACACTATCTCCTCCAAGTTGACACCATAGGGAATGGCTTAACTCCAGGTGGCTTTAGCGGTCTTGCATTCACAAAGGATGTGGACCTTTGTATCCTCCATTTGGACACAGTAGTCACATGTAGCTTGTATGTTGATACCTCTCCAGTCTAGCAAGCCACTTGTAGGCAATCTTTCTAAAATAAAGTAATTCTTGGGGGGAGTTTCATCTTCCATACCCAACTAGCAACATAGACATTGTCCTGATGAGGTGGTCTGAAGTACTTGCATAAATCCCTGGCCTTAGGAGAGATGACTGCCATAGATCCCCCCCTCCAAGCCGGTCCTTTCAGTTTCCTCTAGGACTAGGGATTGTCTAAGACTAGGGATTGTAGAAATTCGAGTTAACAAGCTCTTGAGGGAATATCTGGAAGAGATGGTTCACATTCCACTGTTTATTATCAGCATTCATTAAGAGGCAACTGTACCTTCAGCTAGATCCATGTTCAGAGGAACAGGCTTGCTAATCAATGGAATGGCATCAATCCATGGAGCATTGTAAACCGATATCTTTGTTCCATCCCCCACAATCCACCTGATATTTGATAAAATTATTGGCTTGAAGGAAATTATTGTCTTGAAGCACTACTGTAGCAGCCTGTTTTGCCATCAATTATTGCCATCAATTATTTGTTCCCAGAATTGAGGGGAGGAATATTATTTAGGCCATCGTATTGTAAGGGCTAGACCTTGGTTTTTAATTAGCAGCATAATTGTCTTTATTTTATATTAAATGATGTATGTTGGAGGTGTTGGAAGTATGTGGAAAACTTCAAAGCCTTGCGATCGCAGTTGTTGAAAGAGGAGTTAAACTATTCTGCGCTCAAGTCTAGCACCTTGACGTATGTTCCGGATTCATTGTCTGGATATAGTTCATAACAATCTTCTCTATTTGTCTAATGCTTTTAGGATCTAATTGCGATTTTGTTTAAAGTTTCTTTATTTTGGTAGAAAGCAACGGACTCCAATCTTGTGGACCAGAGTTGGACAGAACTCATGCATGCGAAAACTGTGAAAATGTGCATGGATTGACCAGAGCGAGATAATTCTCTTAAAGCAGTCGTTTGGACAATAATAATCCATCTTAATAATCTAAGATTATCATATTTGATAATTAGATATAATAATTTAAATAATAATATAATATTTAATTCTTAATAATAAAAATTATCATGAGTCATGATCATTCAAGATTACCATGAATCATGATAATCTGAGATTACTAAAGCCTGATAATCTGAAATTATCCTCTTTACTTTCATTTAAATATTTAATAATATTTAATATACACTTTATTAATTTTAAATATTTAATATTATAAATAATATTATATATTTATATAATATAGTATAAATATTAAATTTAAAATTATTAATATTTTTGACCTTTTTACATTATAAATTATTATATTTAAATAATTTTTAATATATAATTAAATATTTATAATATTTAATTATATAATATTTTTAAAACAATTTTACGTAGAATCCTTGTATTTTACTGGAACATTTCATATTTAAGGAAAAAAGATAACCACTTAAATGATAAAAAAAAAAAATTATAATATGGTAGCATAAAACTTACATTTATGAGATTTTGATTTAACATTAATTAAGTAAATTAAACAAAATAATCAAGTATAAAATTATTAGAAATATAAAATTTTTGATAATATTATATTATATTATCATAAATCAAATGCCATTCAAATTCAAGCTCATTATTCGTTTTGCATTTGCTTGATAGCATTAGACACGTGGGATACCTAAGCTTGTAGGTGGCTAGAAGTCACAAAGCCATCAAATACGTGGCTATTGGGTGTGGTTAGAAGTTGGCAATGGTTGGAAGAAGCTGACGACTATCAAACAATCCGGTTAGGCTTGCATCAGCCTCAGGCCGAGCAGTGGGTGCCAAGGACCGCATGGTACCCGATTTGAGCTGAATCTTGTGCGATAGAAGCCATCAGTGGGACCCTGAATGCTAAGTTGTCTTCTGTTTGATTTTTGATTGATTGTTTTGTGCGTGGAAATTGTGTTGGCCGATTTTAAGGCATCCATAAGCACGAGAATAGCGATGGGTAGGTTAGGCACCTGCTTTCCTCCCTAGAGATCGTGTTTGATTGCATTTGATTCCACCTTAGTTGGCCTTGAGTGGGGTCGGACGAAACTTAGGTGTGGAGCATTATTTGTATATCCTTCGATTCTATACTTGTCCTTCTTTTTCTTTTTTCTTTCTATCATTATTTAATGTTTATATGGAGATTGAGGTGGTATTGAAGAAAAAAAGAATGATAAATAGAATCGAAGGGTATGTAGGTAATGCATTATATTTAAGTTTTATCCTTATTAAACAAAATAGGTTACAAAAACATTTTGGAATTATAAGTTCAATCGGCACCAAAGCGTCCATGGATCATTTGACCAAGATGAAGGTTTACCTACCAATTACTGAACAATACGTTTATATGTGTTCATTCATCATTTTTATGTTAAAAAAATAAATAAATTTTTAAAATAGAGTGCTCGATGGACAAGTGCTTCTGCTTGCGAGCGCACCATTGTTTCGCTTGTCGTTGGCGTGGGCACTCTGCTTGATGAGCATTCTACTCGTTATAAGTGTGAGCGTTTATAAACATTTCAAACAATATGAATTTTCATTGCTTTCCTATGTAACTTGAGGATAACAGTTGTTGGACCTTTAAAGCCATAAAAAGCTAAGCCATTAGGGATTATTTGGATTGAGTTTATAAATAAGTTCAAAGATCCAGAATTATGGATAATTAAAGTCTAAATTTATTTTTCTGTTTTGTTAGGGCTCTGAACTTTCTAAGATTGTATTGAGAAGAAGTCATAATTTAAAAGCCCTGTTAAGAAAAAAAAAACTCTCATATCTTTTTTTGTTTAGCAACTGCAAGTTTAATAGGATGTGTGTTTCTGCGCGCCTGCGCGTACATAGTTAGTGTGGGTCGAGCCGAACTCTATTAGATTACCATCGGATTGAGCTTGGATTAGTCATTACTAAACCCGATTTCAACCTTAATTCGGTGGGCTCAATGCTTTGGACTGCTATTTTTATCCTTAGCCGGACTCGATCCGACTCATGCCTATCTCTTATCAGAGTAGATTAGAATGAATTCCATAAGAACGAGATAACATTGCCATCCATATTGGGGCTGGCAAAATAAGTTGCAGCAACCATCGGCATGCCCATTCTTGTGCTACAGTGAACTTGAAACAATGTCAAATTTGGATTCCTTTGGCCTGCCAATCTGGTCAAATTTAGTCCCTTTCCCAAGCTTTTCCCTGTGTGATTGCTAAGCCTATTTTCGATCGTTGCCATCCATCCAAATCATAGCAATGTATGCAGCTTTGTGATGCCTTAATCTATCCATTCATTTTGTGCTATTTTATTCTATATAATTAATTTAGCCAGCAATAAAATAAGTTGCTGTTGGTTATCATACATGAACTAATATCATATATTTTTAACTGTATATGAATAATAAATAAAGGTCTAAAAAGTTGAATGAATGACATTGAATGAATTCGGTTGAAGATTTTGATTTTTTTTATTGTTAATTTTTTTTAAGTATCATCTTAATTTTCATATAAGATAGAAAGAAAAAAAAAAAAAAAAAAAAAAAAAAAAAAAAAAAAAAAAAAAAAAAAAAGGGAGGTGGACAAGAAGAAAAAGACAAAATCTTTCTCTCTAAGCATAGAAATTAGGTTTTGGGCCCCGGACGCCGGCCGACTTTTAGTTAGATTTTTGGCTGAGGCAGTCACCATCAACCATGTCATGGATGTCGATGTGTACCGAAAGCGGCAGCCATGGTCATGATGAATTGACCCGCTCTTATGCTTAGTTTTTATATTGCTTTAACGCCGTCGCCTTTCGAGCTCCAAAGCCCTGGTTGATTGAGCTTCCACCATTTCTAATCTATGATTAATCTAGTGTATGGGCCTTACGAGACCCTCCCATTTTCTTCCCACAATCCACATCTCCGAAGGAGATGGGAGATGGCCAAGCCAACTCTTTTTTATTTTCTTTTCTTTCTTTTAATATCCTATGATACCCAAAATTTAATTTTATATTAAATAAAAAAAATATTATATACTTATAATTCAAATTCATTTGCTACTCATTAACTTGTACTCGAATTTTTGGATCATATGGTTTCGATTCGCTAACAGAGTTAATTGGGTCAAAAGGTAAACTTAGGGCACTATAAATAGTATCAAATCCGATCCGAGTGTGTGAAAGTTGGTGGGCATGAGAAAAGAATGATAGAGTCCCGCCATAGCTTCACGATATGATTCGGAATAGATTTTGGCTAGCTTATGGTATGCGACGTTCTCGTCGTATTATAATGTGCTTATAACTCAAGTCCACTTGCTACCCATTAATTTTTATTTAAGTTTTTAGGTCACATGATTTTGGTCCCCAGATGGGCTTAGGGCGTTACACCTATTAAGTAGTTTGAAGCAAGATTTATTGTCTTGATATTGATTCTTGGGCTGATACCATATTGATAAAGTAATGATCCATTCGCTACATAGATCAATTCAATATAACGAGTATTGAGACTTGATATATATATCATTACCGGTTTCCATTTAGTGTATCATAATTTAAAGTCTTGTTAAAAAAAATAAAAAATAATAAAAAAAAAAAAATGTAGCCCTTCTAATCATTATGACTTCTGAATTTATAAACTTATGCTTGTACATCTGTCATCTATCAATAGAACGGATGGAACGGAACATGTCAACGGTCCATGTTCTCTACACCTTTCATTAATCCACTCATCTCAAATAAATAAATAAATAAATAAATAAATAAATAAATTTAAGCAACCCTTTCAATCAACAATTTCTAACTTTATAATCTTGCATATCATCGTAATAAGTTATCATCTACGAGTAGATCCGATGGAATTGAACATATCTTAAATTGAGCAAACAAATAGTTGTTTACAACTTCATCAAGCATGCACACAACTTCAATTAGCAAAGTGCAATAATTCTAGTTTATTTTTATGAATTGAAATGCTTCACATATTTTCTAAGCCTATTTTCGATTGTTTCTATTTACGGTCGTGCTTGGATCGTTGGATTAGATTGGAATGCAATCCAACCCTTAAAAACATTGGATTGACAAATCCCACCTCTCCCTTGAATTTGGAAAGGCTATGAGATTAGATTGGCATCCAATGTTAGAAGGATAAAAAATGAATTGAAATATCGTAAGCCTCATCATCTCATCGGTTCTTCATGCCTCAAAAAAACTTTTTCTTTTAAGTTTTGAAAGTTCATAGGATTGGATTGCCAATTCATCCAATCTGAAAGCAATTGATTGTGTTAATTTATTCTATGAAATTAAGCCGCCCAGCAACAGAATAAGTTTGCTCGTTGGCCATGAAGGTGTCCTGACGATTTTAGGTCACTGTCACAGCGACAGTTGAAAGGTTTTCTTGGCCATCAAGGCTTTTTGGAAAGGAGTGGTTGGGTCCAACTAAACGAAGGGTGAAAGCAGAGACCAATCCATTAATATATAAAGAAGATCATCAACTGGGTGCAATTTTTTATTGCTCCAAAATAATCCAGACTTTGGCATGGCTCTACGTAAGCTACTCATCTCTTTAATTAGAATGACAAGAGAATTTGCTAAGTCCAAACACACAGGATAACTCATCTTAAGATCTAAGCAATGAAGTCACCTACTCTAATGCTTGACTTTTATATTATTACCTTCAGAAATGCCCTTTCCAAGCTCCAAACCTCTGGTTGACTGAGCTTCTATTGGTTCTGATACACTCCAATCAAAGTGATTATTTTATAATAAACGATTAATCTAGGGCACTGGACTTATGAGAACCCCAATTTTCCCTAATCTTTGCCATGCTTATTGTAAGAGATTGGAGATGTCCAAACTCACCATCTCCCCTTTTCTCTTTAGCAGCAGTGTGGAGCAAGATTTATCGTTTTAGTATCAAATCCTGTACCAAGTTCGGTATATCGAGTATTGAGACTTAGTAGTACGCATCATTAACGCATTTCAATTTGGTACTGATATGGTTTGCATGCTGAAATAAGGCAATATGTATCGATACATCATATCATAATTTAAAATTTCATTGAGATTTGCTTTGCTTCTTACATCAGCGCTCTCATTGACAAATTTTAGGTAGCCCTTTCAATCATCTTGACTTCCAAATTTAATACTTGTGTATGTGATAATAAGCTGTCATCTATGAATAGATTTGATGGAATGGAGCATGCAAGAGTCCATGTCTTCTACGTCCTTTCATTGGTCCATCATCAAAAAAATTTGAGGCAACCCTTTCAACTTCTAGATTTATATACTTGTATATGGGCATAATAAGCTATCATCTATGAATAAATTGGATAGAAAGGAACATGTTAAAATTGAGTAAACAAATAGATGTTTCAGAACTTCATCGAGTTCACATGACTTTAATCAGCAAAGTGCAATGATAGAAGTTTTTTTTTTTTTATGTAAATTGAAATGTTCAACGTATCATATATTCATATCCATGAAATTTAAATTTGTGACAAGTCTAGTGAAAATTTTTTCACAGCCATGTCATAAACTTATTCATATCAAACAATGACGTCATTATTATTCTTACTCCTATACCAAACATGCTCAAGCAAGGCCCTTAATAAGAGATCATCAACAGCAAACAAACAACAATAAAATCTTAATCCAAGTGGTTGGAGTCAGCTGTATGCATCTTCTTTTCTTTTCTTTTTTTTTTTTTTTTTCATTCAACTTGGTTTTGAGTCATTTTTTTTAAGATGTAAAGATTTTAAATTTTTCTTTATCATTTCCTCTCATGTAATTTTTGATCTATTTCTATCTTTTTTTTTTCTTATACATATATCAAATCATTCCTTTATACAAATGCATTTTTAGTCCCATATTGCACATATCCAAATCATTTAAGTTATCCTTCTCTTAATTTGTCCTTAATTAGTACTACTTCCATCTTTTTATGAATAATTTTATTTCTTATTCTATCTTTTTTTATATTACCATACGTCCATCCCAACATTCTCATTTCAGCCATATTCATCTTATGTACATGTACTTTTCTAACTATCTAAAATTTCGTATCATAAAGTATAGTCGATTTTATGGCTATCCAATAAAATGTTTTCTTCAATTTAGTAGGCACTATATGATTATATACTATTCTAATTACACTTCTCCATTTCATCTAATATGTTTCAATCTTATGAAAAATGACATCCTTAATCTCTCCTTCTTCATGAATAATCGATTCTATAAAAATGACATCCTTATAAAATAATATTTTTTAGAAATTTTATGGTTCTCGATTTTTATTTTATATTTATCTTTATTTTTAATTATTATAAAATTACATTCATGTCTTTATCTAACTTAACCTAAAACCTTTAAATTCCAATGCATTACTTTATAATTCTAACTTATGATTAATCCGAGCATGAGTTTCATCCATTAATACTATATAATCTGCAAATAACATGCACTATGTAGATTAAAATAATAAAAATTTCTTAAATCATTTGAATATACTACCTATTTCACCACCACTGGAAGGCGACTCTCAGCTTTAGGAGCTGGCCCTTCCATTAGCCTTCTTTTTAGGTATTAGTACCGTAGTTGTCATAAAGACCAACACTAAGGTATTACATATCAATCCAAAATGGAACCAAAGGTAAAGATACTATCATAGCCTCAAAAAATTTTGATATGTTGTCACGCTCGTACATTATGGGTTCCAACAATTTTGATTGAATCTGACCTTAGTGATCTTTTGTGTCGAATGGCAATTGGAGAACACAATTGAGTGCACAAATTATTGGGTCGTCTAATTTTGTGGGCACTCAATAAGAATGACCCTTTCATGCTTTCTTTATATTTGGTTTCTTCTTTTCTCTTGCCTGCAGTTCATGCCTTGTGGATGTGTTAGGACATGGTGCTCTCAGTTGCACCTTGAATGGCTGATGCTAGTGGATTCCCAACTCATTGCCTCATCATAGTGGTGATGTGGGGGACTAGAATCTTGGTCTTATTTTGATTTGATTGTTTGTGGGATAGTTCTACTTGGCAGGCAAAAGATTACTTTTGCAAAGCACCTCCTAGGCTAAGACAGGCTTTACAATCTAGAAGAGTGGCCAAATATTAATTTTTTTTTTTTTTTTTTGTTTTTTTAATGTGTTTCTTTACTGAAGTTATATTTTCTAGAAAATTTTCTCCTAGAAACTTAGTTAATTGAATAATTCAAATGATTGATCTTTTTTTGTTTTTTTTTGTTTTTCATTATCATTTGCTTAAAAGAAGAGAGTAATGTGATACAACTAGAAAGGAGAAACAAAGCTCTTCAGCTTGCTTGACTTGAATTTATTTAAAAAAAAAAATTTAAAATTTTGATAAAATAGGATTTAGATTTTCTTTTTTTCAATGATAATTCCAAAAATAAAGTTATAAAATACATCTATTTTACTACTACTTGTACCATTAAAGTCCTTTATGTGATCTCTTTTCTAAAGAGCTTTGTTACTTTCTTCTCCTCTCCCATTTTTTATAATGTTTTCCCTGCTTTTCTGGTACTCTGTTCTTTTGGACAACTAATGGAAGTCCTTTGTTTAGATATCTATGCAATTATGCTTATGATTGGAGACTTCAAATTGAGTTCAATACATTGTATCCTAGAGATGATCTTGCAACGGAATTACCGGAGAAGGTAAGTATGTTCTTAAAAGAAAAAAAAAAAAAAAAAAAATTATGACATGTGCTGCTCCAAGCATGCCTCTATAATTTTTTTACATTATTAATTTTTAAAATTTTTTATTTATAAAATATTTTTGAATTTATTCACAAATATTTGAAATTTTTTCCATTCATCCTTAGTTTCATGAGAAATATTTTTCTAGGAATAGTCTTAAAACCTTTTTTTTTTTTTTTTCTGAAAAAGAAAAAAACTTTGCATGAAAAAATAGGTTTGAATATATTTTTTTACATTCTTATTTTAATAAAAAAAATTTATTTCATTATAATATCTTTAGAATAAAAATTTTAAATAAAAATATATAAAATAAAGAGTTCATTTATCACATTATATAAAAAATAAATAATTAAAATTTATTTATTTAATTATATAAAATACAAACTTAAACTTTTATTGAATGGCCGTTATATCAATCATCTTACGGAAAATATATAAAAAATATTAAAAAAAATATGGAAGGATAATTTTAATGCTTTGGTTTGGTAGTGACAGCGAAAGGAAAAAAAAAAAAAAAAATGTTTATCCAATGAAATTTGTCCTCTGTCGAAGGAAGGAAGGAAAGAATAAAGTGTGGTGATCCAACATCTGAACGTGGGAAAAGCCTAAGGCGACATGAAAGCTCCCGGGAATCGTGCATGCATAATATCTTATTATAAATGCTAAGGTGGTCAGAATCCACCTACAACCAATTCACCTTATCATATTACATCACCATTCCACTCTCTCTCTCTCTCTCTCTCTCTCTCTCTCGTTCATCTCTCCACTCGTTCCAGACCTTGTATTACCTCCAAATCTTTTTGCACTTAAAAAAGTCAACCATCTCACAATTTCAGTGCCTGTAACTGTCCTGGAGGCATCTACTGCAAGGAATTATTTTTTTTTTTTTTAGTGTCCATTTGTCCGGGATAAGAACTTTCTCCTTTGCTTCCCTCCAGAAAAGAGGAAATGCCAGCTGGGGAGAGGCTGGACGCCGTGTACGGTATCCTTAGGTTCATGTAGGGGGAGGTGGCCGTTTCATACCTAACATCGCATCAACTCTACAGGTACAAGTTAAATATGATATTTTAATCGTACATAATGGGCAAAATTTATATATATATATATATATATATATATATATATATATATATATAGAGGGGAGTGGAGAGGGAAGAGAGAGAGAGAGAGAGAGAGAGAGAGAGAGAGAGAGGGGGAGGGAGTTTAGAATTTAATCATTTTCTTCATCCTTAAATTCAATACTATTTTATTTTTTTTCATCTTTGAAATCCATAAACTGTATGATATCATTGGAATCGATGAAATATATATATATATATATATATAGAGAGAGAGAGGGAGGAAAGAGAGGAAGGATTAGAGTTGGCTACATTCGAATATAATCAAGTTTAGAATTCAGTCATTTTTTCTATTTTTGAATTCACACGGATTCCGTACCATTTCATCTTTTTCACTTTTTTACCTTTTGAAATTCGTGAACCATATGATATCTTTGGGATCATTGAAATATAAATATAAATAAATATATATATATAGAGAGAGAGAGAGAGAGAAAGAGAGGGAGAGGAAAGAGAAAAGATTAGAGTTGGCTATATTTGAATATAATCAAGTTTAGGATTTAGTCATTTTCTTCATCTTTGAATTCATATAGATTCCATACCATTCTACCTTTTTTTACTTTTTTCATCTTTAGGATCCGTGAACTGTATGATTCAAAAATGAAAGAGATGATCAGATTTAAGCTTAGCTACATTCAAATGTAGCCAAATTTATCTCTATATATAAAAGGAGAGAAAGAGAGCTGCATTTGCTATATTTGTATACAACTAAGCCTAAATTTTATCGTTTTCTTATTAGATCTATACCAATTTTTAAAGCCAAAAAAATCATCCATTAACTATCATTACTTGCTTTAAAAAAAAAAAAGGAACACCGATGAGATAGAACGATACAGTTCATGTTTCTATCATAAAAACATGTCACATTCCATGAAGGCAAAAGAAGCCACTTTTGTTATAGTAGTATAAGGATATGGTATAGCAGCACAGAAACATGCTACTATAATATATCCCTATATTATTATATAGTGTATTTTTGTGATAAAGTTGTGGATTATATTGTCTCGCTTCATAAATGCCTTTTTCTTTTCTTTTAAGAGTAGGTAACGATGATTGACGTATAGCTTTTTGTTTTTAAAATACCTGCAAATTTAATAATGAAGAGGTGATCAAATTTAAGTTTGACTATACATGAATGTAGTTGACTTCAACTTTTTCTTTCTATACAGTAGATTTCAATTAGCTTAACATATAGCTTAACGTAAAGATTTTATTGTTTTCGTTGCAGATGTTTTAGCCATAGAATCAATACCAATTTTTTCACCTAATTTTTGTACACCAAGTTGCCAACCTCCTAAATCTCGCATGCGTTGCAATTGCTAAGTATTTAACTGTACAAAATGACACTATATATCACGCATGCAGTGACCTAGCTTGTGAGGATTCCAATACTGCAGAATTTTCTACTGCACTACCAGTTCCTTTAAGAATTCCAAGGCCCATGTAAGCATGAGCCAAGGGCCGACATTTTCTACACCAAACCGTGTCGTTACTGAATTTTGTGAATGAGAATTGTTATTGGATTTATGGCTGATGATATCTGACGGAGATGTTAGGATAGATCATGAGATGATGAGAAGGGAAGGTGAATGGAAGCTGCCTGTCTTTAATGCTGCTTCCTAGTGAAAAAGGACCATCGTGTTGACGTAACCTTTCCTTGTAGGGTACTCCCACCGCCTCTCATGTTATGTTATCTTTCAGTGGTTTGTACTTAGCCTCCACCAACAAACAAAGCCATTAGAATGCAGTTACTCTAAACATCCCTCAGATGCATCTAATGTTTTAAACCTACCTACTAATCTAATTAATTCATTAGCAGATCAAAATTACATAACTCAAAAACTTAAGTAAAAATTAATTAATAGCAGATAAACTTGAGTCATAAGTACATAACATCTTTTTTTTTTTTTTTTAATTCAATATAAAACTATTTTTGGAGTATTACAATCTTCCTCCTAATAATACGACGTTTTCGTTGCATGCCATAAGCTAATCAGAATGTACTTCGGCTACGTTGCACGCCACAAGATAGCTAGAATATATCTCGAAGCAGATCATTGGTGCTACAAGGATAGTTTTATGCCATAACAGAAATCTACCACCATTTCATGAATAATTCTTTTCTCATGCCCACCAACTTTCGTGTACTCGGATAAATTCTGATACCATTTGTAATGCCTTAATCTCACTTGCTGGTCCAGTTAATCTGTTAGCGGATTGAAACTATATGGCTCAAAAACTTAAGTGAAAGTTAATTAATAGAAGGTGAACTAGAGTTATAAACCCATAACACTTTTCTTTTTCATCTAATATAGGATTATTTTTTAGGTATTACAGTATAAGTGTACTCTAGGCTGCCTTATTCCTAGTCATGCTGTTTTCAAAAAGGTCAAAACTTTATTTGTTCTTTCGTTGCCAAGATATTGTTAAGTAAGCGGTATAACAAATGTGGAATAGAAGCTATGTGACTTTAAGGCACGTTTGAGCATTATCTTTAAGATGATGTTTGTTTGGATCATCAAAAATTTACCGTCGGATTGATCGCAAACTACTTTAGGATTTCATATAACCATCCAAAATCTGCAGGCAGCGATTCTGAATATTTTTCTTCAGAACTTAATTGAATGTTTTGACTGATAATGGAAAAGGGAAAAAAAAAAAGAAAAAAATGGGACTCTATTTCAATCATGATCATTTCTAATTTGAACTGTCAGTTTCTGATAGTTTTTAATTTTTGGTATTAGCTTTAGACAGACACATCTCTTTGAATTAGTCACTAAAATTAATATGAAAGTGTTAAAAAAAAAAAAAAAAATCATCATTTGAACATGATCATAGCATGCGCCAAGTGCAATTTTAAATACAAGTGAAGGAGGAGGGAGCCAGCTAAAACTCATCCAAAAAACGGTTCCATTCTTTGTCTCTGAAAGGTAGCCTCATCGACCCTCATTCACATGGCTTTGTTTGTTTTCACCCGAGAAGTTTCTGATGCTACGTTCTTTGGATGCTTATCCGAGTCCCAAATATTAAAAGTTGGAACCGCTTAGAGTTAGAGAGGACAAATGTGTAATGATTCAAAGTTCAAAATTTTCACGTGACCATCTCTGAAAGAACCAAACCTTCCACGAGATATTTTTGCGTTCAAATGGAAGGAGAGATCAACAAGGCAGCAAAAAAAAAAAAAAAAAAAAAATGAAAAGAAAAGAGAAGAAAAAAGAAAAAAGAAAAAAGAAAAAGAATGTAAACTCTATTATGAAGAAAAATAATAGAGAATAGCTGATTTCAAAGATCTTGATGCTCTGATGAAGCTTGGATGGTCCCGTCCGTTCCAATGAACTGAACTCATTTAGATCTGCGTGCAATCAATATCTTGGCTTTTGGCCAGCCAGAAAGTGACATTTATGGTAGACTTGAAGATAACAAAGTCTCTGGTAGACCAAGTAAATGCATGTATCAACCACAGAACAAGTTTTCAAGGCACCAACAGGGACACAGAGAGAGAGAGAGAGAGAGAGAGAGAGAGAGAGAGCCCACTCATGGTTCAGTTAAGAGAACAGATCCCTCAAGAGCAAAAGAGAACAATTTGGAGGGCCATGTGGATCCCACTCTAAAGAGATGGGTGGGATGGCATGGATGAACCCTTCCCCAGCCTCATGAAAAGAATTGAATCCATATATGCATAGGTTATTTCCCATGAAGCCATTAAGCAAAGAATATCCTCTAGTGGTGCAAGCTCCAACACACCGCACAAAGGTGCCTTCTTAAAGCCCCTCACCTCACTTTCCTCCCATTTCCACAGCCAAGAGGAACCAGGTTCTCTCTTGGCACTGAGATCCTCCTCCACACTCTCAGGTAGCTTCTATTCTTTCTCATTTTTTTGCTTTATATATATATATATATATATATATATATATATATCTGCTGCTCTTTTAACACTGCTAAGAATCTTAGCCTTCCTCTGCTGAAGTTGCTGTAGAAGATCATTTGTAAAGTGAAGTCACCCAATTTTTTATCTTTCTCCATTTACCCACTCCTCTTTTTTAAACAAGATTACAGCACCAACCTCTCTCTCTCTCTCTCTCTCTCTCTCTCAATATAAGGGAAGTAGCCCCCTTCACTTCCTATGACTAGCTTTTAAGTTCCTTTACCAGCCGCCTTCTAAGAAACAGAGAGAAACCCGGCCGTTCGCACGCCAACATCAAGAGCAAGAACAGAGGTCTCCTCATCGCTTTTCACCTCCTCTTTGTCCTAGCGCTATACTTTTGATCTCTCTCTCTCTCTCTCTCCCCCCCAAATGCAGAGGGGTCGGTGCCTTCTTTCACACCTCTTAATCTTCTTCTATTTCACTCCTCATCCGATTTGATGTTGAATTTCTTTCCTCTTCTTTTCCTTTTAGAATTTGGTGTTGAATCTTTTTTTTTTTTTTTGTCTTTCTTTTCGTGTGAGTTGATGTTGTATTAACTAATAACTTTTTTCAATTACTTTCTTATCTTGCAAGTTACCCAAAAGCAAAAAGCTTTTAAGTCCGTTTCTCTCTCTTGTTCTCTTTTCCTCCTATGAACAGATGGTAGACATCTCTAGTCCCTACAAATGGACATAAATGAGACCGTTGCCGTTTGAAAACTTTAAGATATTTGTAATTTAATTTATGCATCTTTGAACTATTGCAGGCTTGTGCCTCCCTTTTCTTGCTGTCTTCTATTGGGCTACTGAATAAATTGACTAATTGTTGGCTTTTTTATTATTATTATTATTTATTTTTGTATCTGAGGAAAGCTTGAAGATGGGGGAAGTGGGCGGTGACAAAAGAAGCAGAGAAGTGAAGTATCAGAAGAGCTACTTTGATGTCTTGGGCCTCTGCTGCTCCTCTGAAGTCCCACTCATTGAGAAGATTTTAAAGCCTTTGGATGGCATCCAGAAGGTCTCTGTGATTGTTCCTTCAAAGACGGTCATAGTAGTCCATGACAGCCTCCTCATTTCTCAGCTTCAGATAGGTAAGCATCAGATAGCCTCAGCAGCACTGAAGCCCCTTCACTTTTTGGCCCTTCACCTTCTTAACCCTTTCATAGCACCAAAAGACCCTTAGATTAGTGGGCAAAGCAAATAGAAAGGTGATGATTATGAGAAATCCAAGCAGTGCCAATATGGTCTGGAAGTTTTCTGGAAAAAGATGAGTTGCCTTAGTCTTCTTTCCAGTTTATAGTTTGGCTAGTTGTGATTAAAAGACTCTTCTAATTAAGGCTTCAAAGGGGTAAGTATTTTGAGTTATTGGACAACTGGTTCCTGTTCTCACAAGGAAGCCAATTCAAAGTATTTTGAGTTATTGGACTCACCACCCGCCCAAAGTTTGATTCTGAAAGCTATAGCAGGACCACCCATCTGGCCATCCATCCGATCAGTGTTAGTCCAATTAAAGCTGGGCAAGTGGAACCTTTCCAATGGACCCAACTACCCTTACTAATTATTTGGATTTGATAGAATCCAAGCTGCTCTTGTTCATAGATTTGCAATCCAATAAACTCATTTCATGTTTCTTTTGAGGAATGAACTTTGAAATATTGTAATGTCTAAATGACTGCTAATCCACAATCAGTGCTTATTGATTGTTACTAGCATCCATGTTCTATTAAATCCAACTGACTGTTTTTATGTTTTCATCAGTTAAAGCTCTGAACCAGGCAAGACTGGAAGCCACAATCCGAGCATATGGAACAGATAACATCATCAAGAAATGGCCGAGTCCTTATATACTGGCCTGTGGGGCACTGCTGCTAGTCTCCTTGTTTAAAAGGTTCTTCCATCCCCTGCAATGGTTTGCCTTGGCAGCAGTTGTGGTAGGTTCGCCTCCTATTGTAGTCAGAAGCATTGCTGCAGTTCGGAGATGCACACTGGACATCAACATCCTCATGTTGATTGCAGGTAGATCCATTCCTCTAAACTTTAGAAGTGCAATCTTTGGAAGTGGTGAGAAATATACTAGTCTAATGTTGGCATCTTGAAAGGCTAGTCTGAGGTGTATCCAGCTTAACCTTGACTTTACTTGCAAGCCTAATATCCTTAGGTAGGAGTAGGAGACAGCCCACGTTATAAGATATGGTGGAGATTGTGCTTTCCAGTGGCAGAGCCAGGGAGGTGAGGACTGGGGGAGGAAACCAAACCAAACCAAACCAAACCTTTGGTAGTACAGTCTTTAGAAGGAAGAGAAATATGTTTAACATTCCATTGAACAGTGTTGCATGCCATTGAACAGATGGGAAATATTTATACAGATATTCCTTCCTCCCTCCCTCCCTCTCCTCCTCCTTTCTGAAAAATAGTGTGGTGCTTTGAAATAGGACAGACAACACCCCACACGCATAAACTAGTGTTTCACTTTTCCAAGGCTCTGCTTCACCATCCATATAGCAAAAAGGTGGCTTCTTACCTCTTCTTTTCTTTTCTTTTCTTTTCTTTTTTTTTGGTTGCCAGAAGGCACAAAATATTAAAATGCTGTTCTTATACCTGTGGTATAACAAAGTATTCATGGTGGGGGATGGCTGACTCCTACTCTTCTGTCCGTTTTTGGCAGTTGGTGGGGCAGTTGCCCTTCGGGACTACTCAGAGGCAGGGTTCATTGTCTTCCTCTTCACTGTAGCTGAATGGTTGGAATCACGGGCCAGTCAGAAGGTGCTCTCTCTCTCTCTCTCTCTCTCTCTCTCTCTCTATATATATATATATATATATATATATATATACATACACACATACATACATAGATATATACATAGATACACACACACACATATATATATATATATATATATATATCTTCGTATGAGGAGGGATAATCGGTCAACCACCAAACCAACTTGGTTAAATTTGAGTCGACTCAGCTATGTCATTTGAAATTCACAAGATTGCTCGAGGATTCGGTGGTCAACTCTCAACTAAAATCGCAGCCAATTTCTTCCCCAAATTTTCCTAAATAAAATCATCATTTTTTACTCAAAAAATATGAGCTATCATTGATATATATATATATATTTATATATACACACATATGCATGCACGTATGCCCATGACTACTTTGGATGTCATGGCTATGGATCTCCATATGAGGAGGGATGATCGGTCAACCACCAAACCAACTTGGTCAAATTTGAGTCGACTCAGCTACGTCATTTGAAATTCACAAGATCGCTAAAGGATTCGGTGGTCAACTCTCAACTAAAATCGCAGCCAATTTCTTCCCCAAATATTCCTAAATAAAATCATCATTTTTACTCAAGAAATATGAGCTATCATTGCTACTGTGATAGAAAATTTAGCTCTTGAAATTGTCCACAGCAACTTTCATTCCAAAACTTGCAAAGAATAATACCGAGTCATGGAAACTCAACATGTTGAAAGCTGATCACTTGTGACTTTTGAAATCATAACGTATAAATTTCGGAAACATTTTAAGGTGGTGAATTGTAATATAGTTTCTGAAGTATCAGCTTAAGCGTTGACTTTAATCAGCTGAGCAGAAGCATGAGTCAAGAGTGACCGGTGTTGCTAACCAAGGGGTGCTGCTACTGGCGTAGTAGCCTCATTGGAATAGAACAAAATAACATGGTCATTGAGACATGGGCTTGTCCCTTGGCCATAATTTGCTTAAGGATAAAAATTATGTCCGGTTCTATAGACGTGGACTGTCTTTCTCCTTTTTATCATCATATGAGGCTTAGATGAAAGCTTAATTAACTTTGAAAAAGTAGGAGAGACAAACACAAACTGCACGACCCATACCGATTAAACTGTACCTAAGTTTTGTCCATTGTTTAACAGATCTATGAATAGAAGACCAACAGATCTACTTGAATGTTTTATGCCAAGCTAATAAATTCCCACAATTTACTTAATTGAATTGATAAAGAACTAGAAAGATTTAGGCTCCATTTAGAACACAAATCACCATAGAATTCATTCACAAATAAAATGAATTTTATAATAAAATTTATTTGTAAATGAATTCTTATGTTTAATCTACCATACATAAAACTATGAAATTAAAATGTATCCTTATATTCGAAACAAATAAAAATTAAATTCAATATTATATTTTCCTAAATTATCCCTATTTAATAATTTGTTGGAATAGTGATTTGAGAATTGTTGTGTTAATTATATTCTCAAATCATATTTAATTATATTAATTATAATTTAATAATTTTTCTTAATCCATAATATTATGATTATATTTACTTATATTATTAAAATAGTGATATATTATTAATTATAATATAAAAAATTTATGTTCTTGATTTAAATTATAATTAAATTATTAATATAAATTAATATTAAGATTAATGATGTGATATAATTATAATTAATAATATGATAATAATAAAAATTATTATTACAATATGATATTATTATTTAATACTAATGGTGTAATTATTTTATATTATTATATTATTTAGTATTTAATAATATTAACATTATATATTAGGGTATGTGTGATTTGTGGGTATAGGGATAGAGCAATAGGAATGAACCCCTCCATTCCTATTCCACATGTTTGGTTCATAAAGTTTTCATTCCCATTGTTATTCCATTAGGAATAACAAACCTAAGTTTTAAGAGACTAGCATTCCATTCAACCCCCTGTGAGTCATTCCCATTCCTACTTGGACTCCCAGTCTCAGTCTTCGAAGTTTGCCCTCAATGAAGGCATACAAAGCATTGCCTTTCTTCTCCCTCTTTCTCATTTCTCTCTTTACCATGGATGCTGAACCAACTCTATCATTGTCCCCATTAGTGATGGCGCCACCTCTTAGAGGTGGTGGATGTGGTGCTTAAGGAGGTGTTGATGCCGAATAATCGGAAGACAAAGAACTTCCATCTGAAATCTTTGAGAGACGATAGTCACTGTCCTCAAGATCCTCCACGTCGCCCCCTCTAATCACTACAAAGTCCTATCCCTCTCACTCTTCTTCCTCCCCTCCTTTATTCGGCGTCAGTACAAACTTGCCCTCACCCTCACTTGAACAAGTCCTCATTCTTCTCTACCATTGCAATCACCGTTAAGACCTTCAAGTACATTGCCAACTTTTTTTCTTCCTCTTTGATCTTGCTTGCAGGCATGACTTTGACCTCTTCCTTTACCTTGCAAAGAAGGAGGCCACCGCTGCAATGATGGGCTACTGGAAATGTTTTGAACTACTTACACCATTTATCACTTCCTACATTTATGTAGAAAATATTGATTCCCATTCTCTTTGTTGTGTGAACCAAACACAGATAACGAGAATCCGAATGTAATTCACATTTTAATTTTTATGCAATTCAAATATGGGTACGAAAATCAGAATAACGTACCCATTCACTTGAGAATGGAATCTGATTCCCATTCAGCCTTATACCTATAAACTAAACATGCTATTAGTATAATAATATTATTATATTATATAATTTATGATAATATCATAATATTATAAATATATTATAATTATAACAATATAAATTATATTATAGAGCATTATAATAATTATTAATATAATAATAGTATCATAAAAAATATTATTTTTGGTCAAAAATTATTAACCATTGATACGAAAAATTTATCAAAAAAATAAATTGTTTCCTACGTTCCGTAAAATTTATTTGCAAATACTATTAAAATTGATAGAATTGACAATAAGAAGAAATAATTACATGGGTTAATAATGAGAATTTCAAATCCATAGTTTCTTATGTTCCTAATATAGAAAGTTATGGGTTTATAAATGAATTTAATAAAAAAAAAAAATATTGTGGAATTCATTTGTTTGTGTTATTTGACGCGATCTCAACCTGCAGGCCAGTGCCGGAATGTCGTCGCTGGTCAACATGGCCCCACAGAAGGCTGTCGTGGCTGAGACAGGCCAAGTCGTGGACGCCCAGGATGTAAAGATCAACACCATCCTCGCCGTCAAAGCCGGAGAAGTCATCCCAATTGATGGTGTGGTGGTTGATGGGAGGAGTGAAGTTGATGAGAGAAGCCTAACAGGAGAGTCCTTCCCTGTTGCCAAGCAAGCCCAGTCCTTGGTCTGGGCTGGCACACTCAATATAGATGGTATCCTCCCTTCTAAATTATTCTTATCCTCCCATGGGCATCATCAACTTGTTCGATCCATCATGACTTAGTGGTAGAGGCATTGCAGGTTACATCAGTGTGAGGACTACTGCTTTGGCTGAGAACTCTACAGTGGCCAAAATGGCAAGGCTGGTGGAAGAAGCCCAGAACAGCAGGTCCAAGACCCAGAGATTGATAGATTCTTGTGCCAAGTATTACACCCCTGGTCAGTAAAGCTTCAAAACCAAACGCTCCCTACCAATATAATGCCAGTTTCAACCAATTAAACAAGAAATGAACTTGAACATTATGTTTGAAAGGTGATGGCAGCAAGCAGAAATGAGTGCCAACACTGTTTAGCTTTAAACTCTGGCATTAAGCATATGCTGTTCGAATTTCTCATCAACTGAGCCTGACATCTTACATGATATTTGATTCGATTTCTTCCAATGCACACTGCAGCTGTGGTGATAGCAGCAGCAGGCGTTGCAGTGATTCCTTTTATAACGAGGGTCCATAATCCCAAGCATTGGTTCCAGTTAGCACTGGTTCTTCTTGTGAGTGCCTGCCCATGTGCACTAGTGCTATCCACTCCTGTTGCAACCTTCTGTGCGCTCCTGAAAGCAGCAAGGACAGGGCTTCTCATCAAAGGAGGGGATGTTCTTGAAGCCATGGCCAAGATTAAAGTAGTGGCTTTTGACAAGACAGGGACCATCACAAGAGGAGAGTTTGCTGTTGTCGAGTTTTGTTCGATCAACAATGAAGTCACCCTGCATGAACTTCTTTACTGGTAATAGTTGGCTACAGAGTTGTTTTTGAATTGAGTTAAAGTTTTGATGCATCGAAAAGACCTAGTCTAGAAACTATCATGATCTATTTGTACATAAGAAGTAAAATCTATAGCTAGCTTGCTCTCTTATATCCCCCTTGAATCCTAGTAGAATTATCTTATCGAAAAGGAGAAATATTGGAAGCTCTTCCAATGTATTTTTTGAGATAAGGATAATTCTCCAATGTTAATTGACAGAGAAAATTCCTACCCCATTGACAAGTAAGGATGCAAATGACCCAATCTGACAAGCTTGTAAGGTTGAATGTGTTGAAACACCGCATTTTTGTATAATATTAATATGTGAAACCATGCAAATCTTCTTCCTCTTCTAGTTTTGTTCTAGCACAGTTTTTAGGCATTTTGCTTCACATTTGAGACATAAAATTTTGCAGTTTATTGGAAACTGGATTGAATGTGGCACTTTTCCAGGGTTTCAAGCATTGAAAGTAAATCAAGCCACCCAATGGCAGAAGCACTTGTTGACTATGCTCGGTCAAATTCCATTGAACCAAAGCCAGACTGTGTGAGAGAATTCCACACCTATCCTGGAGAGGGAATTTGTGGAGAAATAGATGGAAAAACAATTTATGTTGGAAACAAAAGAATCGCAGCAAGGGCATCATGTGAGACAGGTAAGGATATCTATTCCATCAGCAAATTCTGAGCAACTGACCTATTTGTTTTGATTATTCTCCACCAATTCAATATCTTGCATTCCTGACTAAAATCCTCTTTGAATATCCAAGTTTGTGGAATTTATATTGAAATCTACAAAGCAAACTAGAATGAGATTTTAAAAAGCAAATTATGTGTTTTATTAATAAGAATAATATTTACAAGGGTGAAGAATATACAAAGAGGAAGTTAAAAGGAAGAGGGGGAAATGGGAGATGGGAAGACTTTTCAAGGATGAGTGGGCTTCTTTGTGGGCCCTTTTGTTTAAGAGACATTCCCAAGATTCATAGGCGAAAAGGATTTTACAAATAATAGCATTTACAGAAGAAGATGATGTAGAAAAGATTTTAGAGTTTCGTTCTTTCCAGATGTTCCACCAAAAGGATAAGGCTAGTTGGTCTCAAGCCGCTCTCATAAAAGACAGAATAGAGCTACTCCTCCAAAAGGGCCACATATGGTACAAGTCATGAGATAGAAGAGAAATGAACTCGATCAAAAAGCTAGGACCAAAATGATCATTGTGAAAGGGCACGAGAGGAGCAAGTGAGAGAGAGTCTCTGGTAAGGCACCGCACATCGAGCATCCCAAACTGCTCCACTATCCTTTCTTAACAAAGTGATCCTCAGCCTGCCATCTGTCTCAAAGGGCAAGCTAGGCAAAAATCTTGATCTTTTCCAAAACTGCTGCTTTCCAGACTGCCTTGTGAAAAGGCCATAAGACCCTATCATTGTTGAGGAATTTGTAGAAGGAATTCACAGAGTAGGATTCATGTTTTGCTGGTTTCCAGATGGGGATGTCTTCCTCCTCGGAAGGTCTCACAACTTCTAGAATAGATTCAAGATCCGCCAACTAATCACTCTGAATTCTAGAGAGGCCTGAAAAATTTAATGATCCATTTTTGACACCTTTTGTTTCAGAAGGAGACAGGGGCTTTAGATTTGAAGCAAATGCCAAACAAGTTAGGAAAGAGGGAGCAGAAAGGAATGTCACCTATCCACGAGTCCTCCCAAAATCTGATAGAAGATCCTTCACTCAACCTGAAGGAAGTGCAATTTTAAAAGCCACTAACATCCTGAGTGATGCCTTTCCAAGTTGTAGAGGTAGATATCGGGGCTTTTTTATCCTGATCGCAAACTTCTTTCTGGAGTGATAGCAACCTTTATAATATCCTTCCATAGGCTACAGTGATAATGGAAGATAGCTTTCTAAACCCGCCTTGCCAACAGGACCTTGTTGAAGATATCTAGGTCTTTTACACCTAGACCTCCTTCCTTCTTTGATTTACAAACTGTCTCCCAATTAACTAAGCAGTGAAACCCATGAATTGAATTTTTACCTTTCCATGGAAAGGCTTTTTTGTATCTATCAATCTTAAAGCGAACCCACTGTGGAAGTAAGAAGACTGACATATAGTAAGTAGGGAGGGCAGAGAGCACCGCATTGATGCGGGTAAGTCTGCCTTTAAAAGATCACTTCTCTTTCCAAGTTACTAATTCAGACCGGAACTTATCAAGAAGAGGAAACTAAGCCTATTTCAAAAGCTTCCTGTTGCTTAAGGGGAGGCCTAGATAAGTGAAGGGCAAGGAGCCTCTCTTACAATCGAGGAAGGAAATAAATCTCATTTCTTCTGAACTGGAGATATTAAGGTTAATTACTGAGCTTTTGTGAAAGTTGACTCTTAGACCTATCGCCACTTTGAGTCCCAAAAGAATAGCTTTGATAGATAAAAGAGAAAGGTAGAAGTTCTAACAATGCTATCACCACATAAACAAGGTACCAATGGATGGCAATGATGGTTTAAGAGATAGGTAAGAGGTTCAATCTATCTTATTTGTCAAGATCTTTTGACATAAGGAATGTCATGAGCCTGCGATACAGTGAAACCTTAATGTGGCTAAAACATTGCCTTTGAACCATTGCTTCATCATGGCACCTGGATTGACAGGTGTTACTAGCTGAGCATGTCTGATCAAAATATGAAAGAATGAAGACATGAAACATTATTCCAACTAACTACTAATTTCTATATTACTCAAATCATAACTACTGCATTTCATTAAAAGGTCTGTGTTCTGTATACATCTGAACATCTCTAATAGCAGTGTTATAGGACAGAAGCCTAGAACATGTTCCTTTGACTTGACTCATTTTCACACAGGCTTAAACTACTCAAATTTGTCCATCCACAAAACATATCAGTTACTTGTCTCAAAGAATTTCTGTGACACTTGGCCTTGAATTTTTAGTTCCAGAATTGGAGGACATGAAGGAAGGAGTTACTGTGGGGTATGTCTTCTCTGGTAGCATACCAGTAGGAGTATTTACTCTCTCAGACACCTGCCGGACTGGGGCTGCGGAAGCGATCAAGGAGTTGAAATTGCTGAGTATAAAAACTGCAATGCTCACTGGAGACAGCACTGCAGCAGCCATGCATGCCCAGAATCAGGTATGTCAAATGTATGTTTAATATGTGAAAAAAACATAAACAATTACTACATAAAGCTTATGACATTCCTTTTATGATTTCTATGTTCTTGAGCAATGTTACAATCCTACAGTCCTTGTAATGATATTGTTGCTGTTTGATAGCTAGGACATGCCATAGAGGATATTCATGCAGAACTTCTACCAGAAGACAAAGTGCATATCATCAATGACCTGAAGGCCAGAGAAGGATCCATAGCAATGGTTGGAGATGGGATGAATGATGCACCTGCATTGGCCATGGCTGATGTGGGGATCTCAATGGGCATATCAGGTTCTGCAGTGGCAATGGAGACCAGCCACATTACCCTCATGTCAAATGATGTCCGGAAGATCCCAAAAGCCATCCAACTTGCAAGGAAGACACATGTCAAGATCATAGGGAATATTATCTTCTCCATAATCACTAAAATCGCCATCCTTGCACTAGCTTTTGCTGGCCATCCACTTCTCTGGGCAGCTGTACTAGCTGATGTTGGCACATGCCTAATTGTGATATTGAACAGCATGATGTTGTTACCAACAAGAACCCGGAAGGAGAAGAAATGCTGTGGTTCTTCACACAAATCACTTGTGCAAAGGCCTCCATGCATGGACCACTGTGCCAAAGGTGCATGCGAATCTGCAAGCACTTGTGGACAATTAAATAGTTCAAGTTGCCTGGATGAGCATAGCTGCCACGACCACAATGAGGAAGAGGAAGTAAGGATGCACAGCAATTGTGAGAAACAAGACTGTCACAAGGAATCACCAAGTCATTCTCATTGTTGTCAGGAACCAATCACACCCACCATGAATGCAGGCCAAGAGCACTTGATTTCAATCACTCCTACATTGGAACATCATGATGATCATCACTTGGAGAAAGAGCACTCTAAGAGCCATGCTGCATGCAAGCACAAACACAATGTCAGAGAAGATTGCAGAAGCCATGCCACATGTGTGAATCAGCATTTAGACAATGATTCCTCGAAGGTATCTTCAAACGTTTGCAGCAACACAAACAAGAATGACGCAGGTAAGTGCTGCAAGAGGAAAGATGGTTGCTCATCTTCACAAGAGATCAGGAGGGAGATTGGTGGGTGTTGTAGGAGCTACATGAAGGAATGTGGAAAGAAAGACAGTTGTTGCGGAGGCATTATGGTACCCGAGATCGTTACAGAGTAGGAGCTGAAGCATCAAGTAGTTACCTCATTATCCCAACAGAAGAAAGAAAGTGATAATGCTACTTGGACTAAATAGCTGCCACACAAGTTTAGATACTTATCCTTGTAAGCAATTAGACTGAGTGCACTTATTGATCCCCACCTACCCTAGAAGACTAGAGGGCTGGTGACTTCTTGTTTCCTTTGGATGGAAAAAGGATCACATGCTTCAAGGCAAAAAGATATGTGGGAGGTTGGTTGCAAGATTTTGATTGCTAGCATGATGCATAAAACTTAGTCGTCTACTTTTAACCAACCAATGCAAGGCAACATGCCATTTATTGTTGGTGAAAGATCAGAAAAAGCACACAGCTACAGACTACAACATGGAAATGTGTGGTAGATTCGTTCTGTTAAATAAAAGGACTTAACGGTATCAAAAAGCAAAACAAAACAAAAACTATTGTAGCATAAAGCGCTCTGATACCATTTGTTGCAGCAAGAGGTGTTCTGAGGATCAAATACTAAAGAAGAAAATAAAAGGGTAAAACAAAATAAGAGATCAAATACTGATCTGCATCTATAGGGAAAGAAAAGCAGATATTTCACCATCAAAACCAAAACTAGATATTATAAGGGCTGCTGTTTTTCATTAGACTTTAAAATTATCAGGATCTTTTTTTTATTAAAGATGCTCTCTCTCTCAAATCTCTAATCGCATCTATCCAACAAGGCTTTTGCTGAAATCTCACAATAGCTCTCTGAGTTATCTCAGAGATTTTCTTTAATGAAAGCTAGGGTTACATATACTTATATTAAAAAATATGCAGTGTTTTATAAGAATATAGAAGCATGTTCTTCTTTATCTTATAAATTCTAAGCCTATACGAATTATGACTGGATAGGGGAAAAAAAACTTTCCTTTTTGAGCTAATGAATTCCAAGATAAATTCTAACAAAAACAAAACCAACTTTTTAGATGTTGAAGATGGAATATGAGATGGTGCTAAACACTGAAATTTCTTGTTTTTTTTTGAGAGAGAGAGAGAGGGAGAGAAACGCTGAAGAACTTTATCTACCATAAAAGAGAAGGACTGAATGCCATGAGGAAGTGATTCACAGTAAGAGAACATACACTGGTTTCTTTAAGAGGCTTCAATTTGGGCTCCCAGAGCATGCTCTTATTGCTGGCACAATAAAATTCGAAGCAATTAATTTGAGAACTCAGAAAACAAATGCCAAATAATTGTAATTAAAAAGATATATCAAGCTAAATTCTTGCATGTTCTAGCAGATAAAATTAAACACCACATGTTAACTGAAATAACCTGATCTCCATGGAGACTTATTTGCCATGTTTCTCTGAAATTCATCTTTTTGTCTGGGTTAATTGAAACAACCTGTGATTATTTCAAGTATGACCTTCAATGGTCTAGAAATTGTTTTCTACAGACTAGAACATGAAAGGGTCCTTCACTCCTAGCACTCTCTCAAATGCTCTTCTATCACAGATCTCTTTTAGAAGATGAAAAATCATCACTCCGTTGAAGCAAAAGGAATCACAAAACTGACAGTGGAAAGATGAAAAAGAAAAAAAAAAAAAAAAGTGTTTAGCCTTTGATCCTTGTTTCATTTTTGTCCTCATATCCCAAGGGTGTACTTGGATTAAATGCAGGTAGGATTATGTAAAAACCAATATTCAACTTGAAAGTACTTCAGGTCCAAGATTTGGACCTAGACATGAAATGACTTGCATATTGGGTTGGATTCAAGTTGGGTGAAGTTGTGTATGCACTGAAAGATCTTAATTACTTGTGCCAAATGTGGGCCAGTCAGTTTCAGACAAAATCCATTTTTTCCCCCAAAGTCATTAAGGATTCACTTATTCTATTAAACCTAAATCTAAACCGGTCCAGAATCATTAAGCATGTGGTGCAAATCAAGCCACTAGTCTCTTATTTCCACTATGACCTAATAACTTGGTAATCTTTTTTTCCAAAGGAACTTTTCTAACTCATATGGCTCTTACAAGTCTTATGATCTTTAGCCTTCTTTGCAGTTGTCCTGGTTTCTCAAGTCCTTCGTCACTCCGTACATGATTATGTTAGGATTTTAAGATTGTACATATGTAATTAAAACACTGAATAATAATAAAATAAGATTTCATAACCGTTTATGTTATCATGCAAAAGCTGTAGAAATTCAAGAAATTTAGGTCTTCTTCTTTTTGCTCCTTAAGATTTCATAACCGTTTATGTTATCGTGCAAAAGCTGTAGAAATCCAAGAAATTTAGGTCTTCTTCTTCTTGCTCCTTCTTTAGGTGGCATTTTTGATGGATCAAATTAATAGCAGATATAAAGAGAGAAGATGAGACTTAGCCTATTTATAATGAATTCTGATAGGCCTTCCCATCACAGGCACTATTAGGCTTCAAGTTCACATACACTGCCAATTACATCACCCAATAGATGTGCGCTCAAGTCCAAACCATATAGATCACAAATATATCAATATTGGGCCCATCCCACTTTTGTCATTAAACCAAAATTTGTTCTACCAATTTTACATATTTAAAATCTCTAACAATTAATAGTAACCCATGCATAAAAAATTTCCAACAAATTACTCATGACTTACTATAGTTTCATGCAGTCACACTATACTCCTAAATATACTGCAGTCTTTGTCATTGTTCCTCTGCAAGCCGCCATATTGTTATTCTCTCCCTCAGTTATATTTGTCTCACAATAATAGATTTTCAAAATGCCCTGCAACAAGTAAGGCTTTGAGCTCACATCAGAATCAGAAATATGGTTAACCTTTTTTTTTTTTTTGCCATTCCAATCTCCAAGTACAGTCTATCTTCAGAAAATTTGACTTTGCATTGATATCCTGCATATCTCAATCAACCATCTTGGCTTAATTGATCCACCTATTTTAATAAAGATTCATAGGCTGAAAAGTTAACACCAGTATGTCTTAACAATTACACTATGATTTTTTACTTCTAACTAAAAAAGATAGGAATTTAACCTCCCTGAAATCAAGGGTAGAATATGCCTGTTTTAATTATGAAAAAGAAAAAGGGGGAAAAAAAAGAGAGAATTTTTTTTTTCATTGCATGTTTGCATGGAGAAGATTTAGAATATTAAAGACTTTCAGAGATCACTTACCAAAAAAAAACACTACAGAGAAACTGTTCAGTTAAATTTTCTTGTAATTATTCATAACAAGGTTTAAACAAGAGAAAGGAGCATTATTCCAGCAACACTGCTCAATCCTTCACAAACACTGCCAACATCATCACCATCATGATCATAGCTAAAGTAACTGTTGACCCATGACCACCCTGACCATTACACCATCACCAATTTTGCTGCTACACTACACCATCATCTGCATTGATAACTTTTCTGTATACTTTGACTGATGCTACCAGACAATTAAAGTTCCAATGTTCTTTCATTTTTCTCATTCCTAATAAGTTTCTCTCTCTCTTTTCTTTGATCAGATGCAATCAATCGGATGCAACCTAAAAGTTTTGTCAAATTTCTGGGAGCTCATGAACTAGCTCTGTATTTTTGAAAGAGGAAATACCTCAAGTGCTAAGAGCCTTTTATTATCAACCATGATCCAGTGGTCTAAACCTGATCACACTTGAGCCTGCAGTAAAATTTTCTGGACACAATGCCAAGAACTGGGGCAACCGTGGACTTTGTTCATCATCAGAATCAGTTCCCCACTTCAGATAGGTGGCAGATTAGAGTAGGAGGCCATAGTTTCATCACAGTAGTACAAGATAAAAAATCTTTATATAATGAAAATGATAACAAAGATGTGTTCACTTAGGACAGCTACTTGGCAATGAGCAAGACGGATACACTACTTTGGAGGAAACCAGTGTTCTTTCACTATGACTATAATATCTAAGCCTATCTATTGATCTAATTAATATATTACCGGATTAAATTCATTTGGGACTATTCATGCATAACGGTGTTGCAAATCATACGCTATAAGTGCTCATCAATTTTTGTACATCCGGATCGGCTCTGATATTATTTATAACACTCAAGCTCATCTACTAGCCTAATTAATCTATTATCGAATTGAATTCATAGGACCTTAAAAATTTGAATACAAGTTAATTAGTAGCAAGTAAACTTGAGTCATAAATCTTCAAACTATTCTCTTTTTTCTTGTTCATGCATAGAAGTATTACAATGATATTTTCTAAATTTGGTTGCCCATGGAGAAGATGTGGTGCATTAGTTGCCAACCCTTTTTATGTGATAAGATACTCCACAATATGAGGGTGTAAATGCTGGACAAGTTCTATGGATACCCTAAACGACATGGATCAACTTGGGTTCATGGAGGCCAAGGAAACAAATCACACTAAAGACTGTTGATTGCAACTTGGTTGGATAGAATCATATTCCTTTCTAAAGGTTAAGAAATTCCAAGGCCACTTTGCCCACCATATCTTTACAGCAAAAGGAAAGGATCTGTCTTCTTCCTCTTGCCAACATGTCAACCTCCATGGAAAAGGTATGCATCTCACTGACCCTTTCCAATGTCAAAGGCCACTAAAACAAGATGGCATATGGAATCAACCAGCCAAAGGGTGGCAGGTATATCAAAAATCCCAGTCTTCCAACAGAACCCAAATATCCAATGGCATTGAACAATCTGGGTAGGACCATCGTTTATAACCTCAAAGCCCATGGTCACAGTGAGACAAAAGAATCACTTGGTCTGTTGGCCTAAAGCAGGTCCTCTGCAACCAGACTGAAAGATCATTTGTGAACTAAAGATTATTCAACCACAGCATCTCAACATCTGGCTTGAAGACCCCTCACCATAACCACAACAAACACTCTGTTTGTGCCCCCAATCCCCAAAGAAGGAAGGGTAAAGGGCATTGCAGATATGTTAAAAGACTTAGCTTTCAGTTGTATTAGCTTTATTCAAACAATTAGAGAATAAATTGCTCTTACTTTGGCTTGTGAAATTTGTGTGTGTTAGTCTAGTATTACCTGATATATTTTTAACAATTAAAATATAATGTAATCCATACTTTTATATTTGGAATATGTTTCTTCATATGCTACTTAAAGTAATTATTTTTTTTTCTCTTTTTATTTATATTGAGCATGTATAAGACTAGGTTGATGATAACAGAATTTAATGTAATGAATTCCATAATCTAAATGTTGAAGTTATAACAAATTTTTTGAAGATCTTTACTGAGCACAAAATGACATGGGATCAAGTTAATAAAACTAACAATAATTTTGTTTCTAAATAACAGCCTCTCTCATTTTCGGATTAAAATAAATTTTGATGGGCAATCAAACAACAACATATCATCCTTGCAATTGCTTGCAAGACAAGAATGATAAATTCTTATTCTATTAGATAAGTTAAAAAGTTGCGAGAGAGCTAATTTGTGCTAGTTATAAGCTAGTTTAAAGTCGATAATTGTTGAAGATGCCTAGTAATATTTGTCCAAATTGATGTATTGCATTGATTCTTAGTGATATTTTGCATTGCGCCAATTCTTAGTGATATTTTTACTCTTTTATATTTTTCTATGGATAATATTTAAATGAAATTAAGAAACAACCATCTTTAGTTAATCAAAAAGTTATATTATTGACACTTTCTTTACTATGCATTGTACATATGAATGTAAATATGCTCAATATTAATATTATTAATGAAAAAATAAAATATAATAAAAAATAAATATAATTATATATACAACCAATACAAATGTAAGCACAATCGTAATTTATAAACTAACTAATAGAAAATATGATATTATTATATTACTATCTTTGTTCTTGTAAACAATAATCTTTTATCACAATAAAAACTATCTAAAAACTAGAAGGAAAAAAAAAATATATTTTGCTTCCATAATTCCATCACCTTCTTTCCTAAGCTCTCATTAGAAGAAAAAAAGAGAAAAAAAATAAAACATTGAAAAAATCAACGGTTTTGGAAGGATATTGCAGCAACTTTCTATGCGAATAGAATTATTTCCTTCCATGCTCTCCCTTTCTCATTTTATTTCGCTGGAACTAATTTCCAATTATTCATAATTAACTAAAGAGGCATTGCTATTTCATGCAACATGCTTCCTTTTGTATTTATTTATTTATCTCCTATGATATGCTTAAAGTCAATAAAGTTGACCCAATGACATATGAGCTGGTCAACTCATTGAAAAAGGTAAATCAGGAGATAGAATATGAGAAAATAACATTTCTCAATTTGAAGACTCACTTAATAATCACCTTCCAACAATTGAAATGATGTTTGAAGGCCTGTGCAGTTGTGAGAAGAATAGTGACAGTGGATTCTGATCAAAAGAAAATCCCAAGATTAAACCAAACTATGATTATAGTTGACCATAACTAGAATCAGACAGTAATAATATTCTGCTCTATTTTCCCCCAAAAAAATATATTCTTCTCTATTATTATAGTTGACCATGCATCAAACTAACCCAAATGGCAGAATCCAACCCATGAGCATCCAAAAAAGGATGCCTAATTTCAACAGAGAATACAGTGGTATTTTGAAAGGTAGAATTCCAGAAGACTTAACAATAAAATAGAAGGTGATACAAAATCTAGCAACCATGATCCTACAACTAGAGGCTTTCCAAACCACTAAGCTCTATTGATTGCAGAAGCATTGAATCCAACAAACCAATAATTTAAGTCTTGATGAGATGAGAGCTATCCCATCTCGTCCAAAAAGATTTTAAGATTGATCTCGAACGTTTTATTCCATCTTGTTTTAATTTTAAATAAATTTAATTTATCATAAAAATATAATTTTTAAATTTTAAATATGTTCAAAAATTAAATAGAACATTAAAGTTTAATAAATATTTTTTTAGCAAAAGTATCAAATAAGTAATAAAATGTCTGACCAAATTAGAGATCAGAATAAGATAGAATGAGACTCTGAGCGTCTCATTCTATGAAAAATAAGACGTTTATGTTCATAAAATTTAAAATTTTACATAAAATTACTGACATTATATTCAAAAATATTACATGGTTTTATTTATTTTTAAATAGTGGGAAAAAAAAGAAAAAAGGAAAAACCCTTACCTAAACAGGAGATTAAAAGTGAAATCTCTCAGTGGGTTCCACCCCAGATCAGGTGCCAACTTGGGTCCCTTGAATTCTCACCCATTCCTATCAGATTCTATTCCAATATAATAATAAGCACTTTAGAGGCCACTGCACCACATCAATTCAAACGCAAAAGAACACCACCACATGGCCTTTTCCTATGCCTAACCTTTTCTAATGGAAAAAAATAGTCTTAGCATCTGTTCTCTTACTCAACAACAGACCCCCACAACAGGGCAAACTAGTGAACGAGAACAAAAAAAGAATCAGATTTAGAAGAACACAGCTAATTCATTGACTAGCCCAGCCTATAAATATGAACCAAGATCAAGTGAGACATATAACAAAAAAACTATGAGAACATAGAGAGATGGACGAGAGAGGTGCATGGCTAAACGTTCTGAGGTTGTTCATCACAGGGCCATACATGGGGAGGGAGAAAGTGGAATGCAGCCAAGGATGACTTGCCGACATTAACCCATGAGGAGAGACCTTCTGTGCCCAGTGCCGGCAGGTTGTCCTTGGCTACATTTGGCTTTCTTCTTCTCATGCAGGGCTCTTGCATGATTCAAAGCACACATTGCTGTGATCTTAGAGTTCATGGCGTTGCTGCACAAATGAAGCATAATTCTGACAAAATGGTAAGCCAGAAATCTGTCTTTGATAATTGTTTTCTCTTTCACATAGTGTATGTAAGTTGGTCAGATCGACAACGCTGCAACGATAACTGTTTGTTGTAACATCGATCAATTTTGTTGATGTTGTCATAGATATGCTAGCAATAAGATGATTCATTTTTCTTTCTTTTCGAATATTTGGTTATGAAATTCAACAGGAATTTCACAAGCATGGTGCAAGAGTAACCACTTGTTTTGAAAAAAAAAAAAAAAAAGAAGTTGAAACCATTTCTTTAGCACAAAAGAAGAGTTTCTTTTCTTTTCTTTTTTTTTTTTTTTTGTCAAGCAGTCCAGGGAGACTAATTGAAAAAGAAAAGAAAAATGAATTCGAGCCACTGTATTTGTTATGAGACATTTCATTGGAACAGGAGCACATGAAAATGTGGGGTAATGGTGATGTCATGAGGATAAATCATCACCTATGGACTATGTCAAAACCTATTGGAAAAATACATTGCAAATTATCGCCAAAAAAAAGGGGCACATCAATCATAAAGGGAGCATTGGTGGATGGTTGTAATAAAAATTTGATTTGGACATGTAGCTTTTTCCCATTATTTCCAAGTTTTGATTATAATTTTGAAAGAAAGGAAAAAGAAAAAAAGAAAAAGGAGGACTTGCTTATGTGACTTAACATATAAGTGTTTTTTCCCCTTGAAGCAAGAACTAAGTTAATTAAAATATATTTATTAATATTGTTGTGAGAGTGATGAGGAACTTTGGAGAATAGATAGTAATTCTCTAAATTTTATTATAAAGTAATAATTCCTGTAGGATGAGATTGAAAACCTTTTAAATTGATATTGTATAAGGATAGAAAAAGCATAAGCAGAACTTGTTTACTGAGTAAGCTCTCAAAAATGAAGTAGATGTAGGATAAAAGGTGGGGATTAAGAAGCGGATATGGGATAACAAGTTGGGGATTAACTCCACTTGGTTAACAAAAATTATAACAAATAATTATACATTAAAAGTTTTAGTTGCTCTCCATCATATATGTTGTACGTATATTTATCAAGAAGATGTAAAGAACAATACTTAAAGTACCCAAACAGTTGATGTTTAAAAAAAGCTTGATTATTCCATATCATAGTTTAGAGCCTATCGCTATCATACTTTTAGTGATATGTAGATGGTGCCATAATTTGTAAAAAGTTTAATGGCATAAGGAAGTAGTTTTAGAGAGTGGAAGGCTCTTAAAGGAGAATGATAGGATTGGAGGCTGGTTTCGGAGAAGAATCTTATAAAAGTACTAAAGTTGAATTCTAGTTTAGAATTATTAGGCTTTGCAGAGCTTTGTCTAAAGGTTAACATAGTTTATTTATACACAGAACCTAGCTTAGCCTAGCCTTCAATCTTACCTTTTAGGCTCAAGTCTAGCTTTTTACTTGGGTTGAATCCTCAAGACAAGCCTTAAATTTCTTGAATTTTTTCTGTTATAAAAATATTAAGAAAATTAGATATGAACAATTATATATTGCTAATAATCTATACCATGTCTATTACTCCATTAAGTTTAATGTCAACTATGATTGTTAATTAGGGTTGAAAGTGGGCTTGAGTCGGCTCGAGGTTCATCGGGCTGGGCTCGGATCGAGGTTTTCTGAACTTCGAACCAGGTTTGGACTCAAAATTAAGGCCCATATTAATTTCGAACTGGGGTTTAGCAGGCCCGGGCTTGGCTTGATTATGAAGCCTGAATCAGACTTGATTATGTTGGATTGATTGAATATTCATATAATTTTAGTTTATACAAAATTGAATACAT
Source organism: Metroxylon sagu (assembly GCA_017589505.3). Classification (NCBI taxonomy): domain Eukaryota; kingdom Viridiplantae; phylum Streptophyta; class Magnoliopsida; order Arecales; family Arecaceae; genus Metroxylon; species Metroxylon sagu. The sequence goes on from JACVBY030000627.1 coordinate 893,855, forward strand.
GTATTTATTGTCTAAACAAACAATTATTTTATATATGCTTTAATCTAATCTAAGCAAATAACTTGTATATTTAATTTTGTAAAACAAATTATCAAAATTGGACCAAAATTAGGCCAACCTAGTGTTTTGGCCAAACTTGGCTAATTCGGGTTAGCCCAATGGGTTTCAGGCTAAGCTTAGGCTTGAGCTCGGGTCAAGCTCAGACTTGAGTTAGCCAAAAATTTTCGAATCTTGGCTCAGTCTGAAATCTTAAAAAAAAAAAAAATTGAGCTAAGCTTGAGCAAGAGCCTAGCCTGATCTGGTCCAACCAACTTCCAACCCTATTGTCAATTAAGTCATAAATAAATGCATCAAATATAAAGTAATAAATCATAATAATAATAATAGACTACAAAAATTTCAAACTAAATCAAGCTTGGGCTAGGCTTTAATATCCAAGTGTAGGCATGGACCATCTATTAAATAAATTCATTTTCTAAGCTTGGATTAAATCATTAAGTCTTAAATTTAGGTTTGAGGCCTTCTAAAAGGTTGGAGGTTGAGTGGAAACGACCAGGTTCAAGGCTCAATCATTTGCATCAAATTTTTGGTATGCATTGATTTTATGCCATATTAGCATTTTATTTTTATTTTTATTTTTTAAAATTTAATAAATATATTAAAAAATTATAGCCAGCTGGAAATAGTACCATTACTATAGGGGAAAAAGGGAAAAAAAGATTTCAAAAAAATAATGGAAACAAGTGGTAGGCCGTCGGTGATGCGAGTCACGCTGGGAGGCCAAAGGCCGCTGCATTTTAGCATACCGATTTCCACCAACCTCAACAACCACGGCCTTTTCATCAAGCTTGAAACAATCCAACACTCCGCCCCCAGTCGTTTTTCATGCTCCGTCTGGAAACCGTGGTTCACCTGGTTATCCTACTTTGCGGTAACTTTCCTCCTCCCTTTTTTTTTTTTTTTCCCTCGACTCCAGCGAGCCCCGTCAAAATCTCTCACCTACCCCCCTCGCCACCTCTCACAACGACCGCACGATGGCCATCAAGCGTTCCGTTTCCTTTCCCGCTCAAACAAACGTTCTTTCACCACCCGTGTGGAGACCCGCGACGCTCTTTTACCGGACCGTAACCCGATCTCCATCCGAGGGCCGACCTCGCCGAGATTTTATCAGTCGATTACGCCGACGGCAAGCGGGGCCCAGCAAAATAAAAGTCTTATCCTTTAGATGGTCGTATAAAATTGTCTAAGCGGAGAATTATCTGCCGTCCATTCCGCACACGAGGTCTGGTTCAACGGCAGATCATAGGCCACATGTCGGATATTTTATGCGACGAATCGGAAGGTTTGTCGCGCAGCAACCCGCGCTTTCGGTTTGCGAAGGGAGCCGGCCAGTCCCCGAGTGCGCGCCCGCCACGTGTCGGTATCTAGCACGGCGATTTCGTACTTTCGGTTGACACGTGGCGGTCACGGATATTACAATTGGATAAATAGGCCCCCTCGCTCTACCTCTCCCCCTTCCTCTCCTCGCGTTTCGTCTCCCTCGCCTTGCGAAGGGAAAAAGAGAAAGAACGGGAGAGGAAAGAGAGGGTTTTGGGGTTTTCTCTGGGGTGAAGATCTTTGATGGGGCCTCCGAAGCTGGTGATATCTTTGATCGTGTTGTCGTTTGTCGTAGTGGGAGTCTTGGCCGACGCGGGGATCGAGGACGGGATCGCCGGAACCGATGCCTCGGATTCGGCGCTGAGGCAGGAGTTAGAGCAGCTCAGGACCAAGATCTCGGCCCTAGGTCAGTCCCGATTCGATTTAGAGAAGTTGCCGTCTTTTGATTCGACTGTGATGTTGCCGTCTTGTGATTCGATTGTAATGTCGTTAGGGTTTACGGAAATGAGGGAGAGATGTTTCTCTTTTTCTGGTCTTAATGTCAAATGTTGAAGACATTACGATGACTAAATTTTCTGGCTTTTTAGACCTTGCAAATTTGTTTGTATTCCCGCGCCCCCCCCCCCCCCCCCAAAAAAAAAAAAAGACTTTTTTGAACCAAAAAACCTTTCTTTCTTTTTTTTTTTTTTTTGAAGTTGGGAAAGAAGATAGAGGCAGTCATGGGATGTTTAGTTGCCAATTTCTGCCTTTTTTTTTTTTAATTAATGCTCTATTTTTTTAAAAAAAATTTATGAAAAAATTGATCAACTTTTGTATTTATCAATTGTCATATTATTTTGCATTGATAAAAAATTAAAAGAATAAATTATATTATCTTCTCAAATTAGGGGTAACACTTAACCATTTGATATTTAAATTCGTTTCTGTTATATTAGATAAAATATATTTTTTAAATTTTTTTAAATATCTATGCATGATCATGATTCTTTCTTTTATTGATACTTTTCGATTCTTCTTTCATCCATCTTTTAACGTTTATGAAAGGTTTTATAATTGAAATAAAAATATCTTTTATAAAATGATGTGGCACCATTATTTAATTAGTAATTATAAAAATTTATTTTTATTTTAAAAAATAAAATTTATATATAATTAATATATATAAAAAATATAACTGAAAATATAGTTTGGTAAGAAAATAGGTGTGATAGTATAAAGGATATTATGGGAAGACGAACAGATCTTAGTAACTTATTTAAGAAAGTTATAATATAAAAAAACATGACTAATACATGCCATAGTTATTTTCTAATATATAAAAAAAGAGAAAATTATTTTTCATCTAAATATTTTCTAAGTAACATTTACTCGAGAAAATATGAATTTTTGAGTAATTTTGATACCTTCCAAAGAATACGGCCTAAGAAAATCTAAGTAAAGAACTGGTTTTTGAGTCAACCTATATAAAGAGATTTGTTGGAACCCATCGATCACTTGTAGTCAAGTAAATTGGTCTAGATGAGGGCTGCAATCGGGTCGGGCCGTCATGCGTTATCTTGATCCGACTCGATTTTATATTTGGATCATAATTTTGGATACAGACCCAATCCATTATTGATTGGACTAGATTGATTCCATAAAAAGAATATTAGATCCAATAGATCATTCAAGTCGACTTAAGATCAAGTATGATTCGGATCAAATCCAAAATATTTTGGTTTGGGATGAGATTAGATTGGATCATATTTGCATTTAAATCAAGCATTTAACTATTATTTTATAACTAAAATTTAGTAATTGATAAACAAATATAAATCCATTAAAAAATTTAAATAAAATTAAAAAGAGTCAATTTAAACTTAAATTTTTAATTCAAAAACTTTTAATTTTACCAAAGTAAATGATTATCCTTAAGTTTATAAATTATGTTTTTTAAATATTTATTAAGATACTTAAATGCATTATAAATAAGAATTTACCAAAATAAATAATGAAATATGAATATTTAGATATCATTAAGTAAAAATAAATGAGAGGAGATTTAGTTGTTAAGATGGAGAATTAGTTTAAATGAGAGTTCATATAATGAATTGGTAAAGATAATTAGAGTAAAGGAATATAATATTTATATAATTAATGTTTATGAGTTGAGCTAAATTACGTTTGGGTCAGGTTTATTTTCTATCCCGAATGATGCATGGGTTGGATCGGATCATAAGTCGTGTTGAAAAATATAAGATCCAGACCCAATTTGAAATTTCGATGGATCCAATTTTCGAACCTGACTCAGTTTATAAATCTTTAAATATGAAACAAATCGAGTCAATTCGGGTCGAGTCATAAGTTGACCCAACTCATTTGTAGTCTGGATAGCTATACATTCTAATATTAGTATTGGGTTTCATTAAGTCTAGAAATTCTGATGTTGCAAGTTTTTCTTCTTAAAGTATATGACGTTGCATTGTCTTTGTCTTGATGGTAGAATCTAGTATTTCAGATAGAACCCAGGAACTGAAAAGGAAAGATGAGAGCATTGCACAGTTGGAAAATACTATTCAAGAGAAGTCAGCAAGAATTGTGACATTGCAGAGCCAGATTGAATCAGTTAAGGTAAGCCTATAACATACAACCCAGAGTCTTTTCTTTAAAAAAGAGAAAAAAAAAAACAACTTTTAAGGTTGCAGTTAATATTACCAGATTTTGTTTTTGGTTGTGTAGGAAAAGGGCTCGGCTGATGTGCAGAAGCTAGTGGAGAAGGCCTCTGCTCGAACTGTTGAACTTGAGAAGCAGGTATGCAGAGTGAGAAGTTTACTAGTGCTTCTAAGAACTCAGTGTGATTGTGATGTACATTCTCTCTGCAGGCTGAGAAACTGAGAAATGAGATTGAATTGCAAACTATGAAGAAAAATGCATTAGAGGCTCAGGCCAGTGAAGCGGAACAGAAGGTTCAAGAATTGAATTTAAAACTGGAAAGCGTGAGTATACATTATTTTTCGATTGAATTACTGCATCTTATAAACAATATTGTCTGTTTTAATCTAGCTGGTAGGTTTTGTGCTCTGTGTGGATCTTCTAACATCTTTATATACTTGTTTTTCATCCTGACTCAGCTGTTGTTATTTTTGCCAGCCTTTCTCAGAATTTCCTGGTAAATATGAATTCTGTTTTGCTTTTATTCAGTTGATGCTGGTGCCAGTAATCCTCTTAGCGATGAAATGCTGTCACTGTCAAAGGCACCTAAGAATTTCAATTGTTGCATCATCGGGGCACTGTTAATGTTATTAAATTGCCGTGCAGCTATAACATTGTTGAATTTATTTGTTCTTTATATTTTGTTACTTTTGTTAGGAAAACAGTTTATATGTTTCTGGTTCTATAAAAACAAATAGCAAAATACTTGATGCATATCATATTCCACACTCAAGTAACTGATACATTGGGATAACCTTTAATGTATGGACCTGCCTTTATATTCTTGGAGATGGTTGAATTGCATTGAGTTTGCAGGAGATGTTGTAATGTGACCCCCTGGTGAAGAGCTTATGGTGGGTTTGTAGCCAGGTGCATGAAGGATTTTCTGATGTTGTATTTCTACAAAGAACAATCAGTGTCTGGGATGGACTTGCAGGTTTCTCATTTATGAACCTGGTAGTTGATTGGAGGTTATTTAGATATTTCCTTTAATTACTGCTAGATCTCCAGATGCTAATGGAGTTTTAGGATGTATGGAGACCATGTCTGACTTGGCTTTTGGTGTTTGACATGCCACATAATATTCCAAAAGAATCCATGAGTGCAAACTTTCCAGTAAAACTTGAAGCAGGGGATAGGTAGATAGAAGGGTTTCTGGTGGAGATAGCTTGGATGGTCTTGCTGATTTGATCCCTTGAAGCTTTTAATATGATTGAACTTTGAACATTGAAGTAGGCTTATATTGAGTGTGGAAGAGTGTAAGTGAATAATTTCTTTTCCTTGATTCAGGTTGTATTGTCAGCTCTTTGTCATCATAAAAGGCTTTCTTTTTGAGTTATATTAGCAACCATAAGTCTTGAAGTTGATTCTGGGTTTTCCTCAGTTAATTGTTGTCACTGTAATCTCTTTCTGAACATGGGTTCTCGATACTGTGCATTGCATGTGGAGTTCTCTAATTTCATCACAAATTTGATGTGAGGGGACTTGCTTGCATTGAATCAACATTGGACCATGTGAAGCATTTAGCAGAGGAGCATAAACTAAAGTATATTAAGATTTTTACAAGGAGACCTCAAAATGTTATAGAACCCTGGGTCTCTTTGTCTGTCTCCTGCTCTTTCCAACTTATCTTTTTGTTCCAATTACCAAAAGAAATTGTCAATTTTTTTCTTTTGAATTTTTGTCGGTTTATTTTATTTTGGTGGTTCCTGCCGGATACCCATGGTAACTTGACTGTTTATCTCCCCTTATCTATATTGTAAAACTGTAACTATGTTGAGAATATGGTAACCTAGTAATTTGTTTGCAACTATTCATTTGTAATTATTTCACTCAAGTATTTAATTTCACCAAAGAAAAATGATCTAATTAAGAAATTGCTTTCACAAAAAAAAAAATGATGTTGTTTTAAAATGTTGTGACTAGAACAGCAATTGATAATAATGATCCATGTAACAGATTTGTGGCAGTCATTTTACATGGATCAAATTCATTGCCTTCATCTTGATTTGCAAACATATGCTATAATGCCCTTGTTGTATTTAAAAGTCTGTGATGAGGCAATATGAAATGAAAATTTCATATCCAAAGTTTGTAAAGCTTAGTGGTTAAATCTTCTCATGAGCAACTTACTCTGTATAATATGACTACAATAGATATATCTAGAGTTTTGAAAGGCTGACACCACATTCTTCCTTCTTATTTCTTCTAGCTTAAAAAAACCAATAATGAGCAAAAGCGCAGAATTCAGAAAACTGAACATGTTCTTCAACTGGCAGAGGTGTGTGGTAGCTACCATAATTTTCACATTTTATTCATTCATGATAAGGTGCTCATGTTTATTTTTAAAAATATTATTGCCAGAAAGAGTTGCTGAGGGCACAGTTAGAAGCAACGGCAAAATCAAAACAGTTGACAGAGGTGAGTATATGAATGTTTGCTGCTTTATCTGAATACCTCTTCTCTCCATGTACCGCTTGTAGTGTCTACATTTAAGCTTTCAAGATGAAACCTTGCATTTAGTCACTAACATCTTAAAATTTTTGCCCTAATAGTTAGTTTTGGATACTATGCAATCTGAAAAAAGATTTATAAAAGTTTTGAATATGGTTGAACAACTATATCTAGGGAGTAGTCAGGGATAGTTCAAGCCGATCCCAAACTGTTGCGAAAAGGCTAGATGATTGTAATCATGACCAGTTATGAGTAGTTCAAATTATGGGGGAATGATCAATTTTGGACTGGTGTTTTTATGAGTAGTTCAAATTACGGGGGAATCATTAGTCTTGGACTGGCGTTTTAAGACTTGGCCAAGTTGACCCACCTGACTTGTGACCTGCAAGCTTACACAGGTCTGGTCAATTCCAGACTTTCCAAAAAAATGACCTGCTCAACCCGTATGGTTCAACCTAGTAGTCGATTGTGGCAATGAGGACATGTTAGAGCATGGAGGTGAAGGTGGGGAGGCTGAGGGGAGACCTTGATATGGCTTTGGAGGCATAGTTGATTTCGATCTAAAGCACTAGTGGTTGACGAGGAGGGTGGGGATGTGGATGGAGGTGAAAAGCCACCACTGGAGGGTTGATCTCAATCTAAAGTGCTGGTGGTCATCAAGGAGGAAGGGGATGTGGATGGTGGCAAGGAGCCACCACTAGAAGGCTGATCTCAATTTGAACTGCTGATGGTCTTCTAAGAGGAAGGAAGATGTGGTGGAGGTGGGGAGCACCTCCCAGATGATTAATAATCCTGACTTCCTGTCATCAGCATTGGTTGTGGTGCCTTCAAACTTTGGCACCCGAGAGAGAGAGAGAGAGAGAGAGAGAGAGAGGTTTCTCGGGTCACAACATTCTTGACCAAAACTGGGATGACAAGGGGTTGTGAAGTTTCTGTGATTGTTTACCTGGGCCAATCCGTTGACCCAGACACCAAAACAGATTGGTTCTGGGCTAGGTTTCAGAACATCATTCTTGAGTGAGATCTCAATGTGAACTCAACCATTCAAATTAGGACTGCGTTAGAATTCCTATATGTTATTGAAGGGTGGTTGTAAGTCATTTAGTAGGTTTTGTCTTTATGATAAAAACTTGCTTATCACCATTGTCATTGTGTCCCTGCAGTCCCCATTTGAAACCTTATCCATTGGTGTACTTGCAATCCTGTACATGGAATATCTCATTTCCCTTTTATGTCTCAATGCGTTTAAATAGTTTATCCTTATTTTAGGGTATCAATAATTGAATCAGATATGAGACAAATCCCACTATTATTTCTCTTCAGGTCCATGGAGCATGGCTGCCACCTTGGCTGGCATACCATATAAGTCATTGTCAGGTATATGTTTTGTTTCACATGGTTATGTTTACACATGTATATACATATGGTATATGCTTCTCATGATAGCTCTGATGTTCCATGTTCAGGAGCTTGCAGCAACTCACTGGAAGGAGCATGCAAAACCAGCACTGGATGTTTTCCTTCAAAAGGTGATTGTTCATCACATATATAAAGCGAAATTGGCAATTTAAGAGACTTTTTGTCTTGTACGATGGGTGTCATTGTCTCTGACATTCCTAGTTAAACTTATACTTTTGATATATTATTTTTTTATATGGAATATACTCTAAATGTTCATTTTTGGATTTCAAAATCATTTCAGGCATCAGAGAAATCAGTGCAAGCACAGAAATGGGCTGAACCTCATGTGGAAAGAGCTAAGACAGTAAGTTGCTGCTATATATTATATGAAATGAAGGTTTCCGTTACATTTGTTATACCAGCATTTAGGCATGTGCAATGCATGTTTGGGGGAAGAGAGAGAGGAGAGAAAGAGATAGGCGCCAAGGTGATTAGCAGTCGAGCCAAAGAATTCAATTTGAATTAGAGAAAATTTTAGAGTCCAATTTATTTGGGAGTCTTATGAAAGTGATTCAATTTGATTGGGAAAGGAGAGAGTGCATGTGATAGTTAATGCAAGTGACAAACTTAGTGAAGTAATTAATATATATTTAAGATAAATAAGAGGGGTTTTTTCAATATAAAAAATAACTGACAGAATCAAGAGAGCATGTTCCCTCATATCAAAACTGTCATTTTCATATACAGTCTAGTCTAGATGGCTGACTGTCTTTCTTGTTGGACTATTATGCATGGTAGCTGTTGGAGATCTTCCTGAATATAAATAGTGTATACATTTTTGATGGCTAAATCCTATATGCTAATTGTAATTTTAAACGCTAGTGTTTCTGTAGCACATCAGTTTTGTATCTGATCATAGAAAGTGTTACTGTCGTTGGTAAATCCTTCCTTATTTTTGATATAATGCTTCATGCATTCTTGAGTTGTATATGTTCTATATGGCAAATTGATTTACTTGATTAGTTGAGCTTCCACTAATTTTTTGTTCTATGCCATGAAGAAATGGATCCCGGCCATTAAAGAACAGTGGACGATCTTTCTAACCCATGCTGAACCCCACATGCAAATGGTATCTACTAAAACTGTTGAGGTTTATGAGGCATCCAAGAGAACCATCATGCCACATATTGTCAAAGTACAAGAGCTGGCAGGTCCCTATTACCAGGTGAATTTTCCTGGTGTTACTTGATAAAGATTAGGGGCAGGATGGCTTCAGCCCTAGTGTAAACTCTTGACTTTATTCTTATAATCTGGTATCAGGAAGCAAAGAAGTTCTCTAAACCCTACATTGATCAAGTTGCCACTGTCACCAAACCGCATGTTGAAAAAGTGCAAGTTGCTCTGAAGCCCCATACAGAGCATGTTGTTCATGCGTATGGAAAATTTCTTAAATCAGCAACAACGTATCACCACCAGGTAGTTCCTGTCCTTTTCTTTTTTTCACTGTGTTTTGCTTTTCTTTCAGTGTGATCTTCTTCGCTGTTCTATAAATCATTATATTTTACCTCAAGTGTTGATTACCTCTTTCTCACTTCTCATTTAGCTACAATGGTTAAGAAGCTCTGCAAAAGGAAACAAAGTGTAGATATTCATTGTTGTTTTTATCAAAGTCAGTACCCTCCAAGAAAGTCCAATGAGCAGCTTTTCTATGTGCATAATGGTATTTCGGTAGTAACACCCTTTAAATTTTCAAGCATGAGAATAACGAAAAATTGCTATAGAATTATTGATTATAGAACATTTTCCAAATGATTAGCTTCAGGTTATCAATTGTACCAGTGCTTGCATTTTATGAAACTTTTTTTGTCCTTTCATAATGCCTCATCAGCAATGTATTTGTCGTCTGTACTTGTACTCAGTACTCAGAAAGGTTACGGTTGCCTATGCTTCATGCCTTCCATTATGCATTCTAACTCTTCATATAAGTAGGTGAACCTGCCAACCAACAGCTCCTGTCTGGAGATCTAGAAGAGGTTTTTATATAAGAGGACCTCCTTACCTGTCAACCATCCAAAACTGGAAATGACATTTGAGTTATCTAGAGTCCTGGCAAGCCTGGAGGTTGACCATGTAAACATTCAGGAATAACAACCAAACTGGACATCACTAAGATGGAATGGATCTGGAAAAACATCCTCAAGTTATTGGATGGATCCTAATTTGATGTAATCAAAGTAAAAGGAGTAACTGTTGTGATACTTTTTTAGGTTTTGGAGCACGTCCAAAGACAGTTCATGCCCTGCTGCTGGGACCATATTTTAGTAATATAGTTCTGTCCATTCCACGTGGACCTCTGACATATCCAAAGCTATCTATATGACAGATAAGCACGAGGACAAGTACCTCTGTTGCAGATACAACACCTTTTTTTCTTTTCACTTTTTCTTGTTTTCTAACCTCTCCCTGTAGAATTACTCTCTTGTTTTCTTGAATGCCATTCATCAATGTTTTCAGTCAGTATCTCTTGATGAATTTACAACTGATTATCATCCCTTGGATTTATTTGATTCTATTGTAGGTTCAAGCTGCTGTCTGGGAACAACTAAAGAAACATGAATTAACAAAACCTCTTGCAACTAAGGAGTTGGTGTGGTTTATGGTATGCATGATTCAAACTTTATCCTGAGCAAAGTTTAATAATTTATTTTATTTAAAAAATGTTGACTACTGCCATTTTTACTCATTCATTGTTACAGGCTTCTGCTTTATTGGCACTACCAATCTTCTTTTTATACAGACTCCTATCAGATGTTTTCTGGTCAGTTGTGTCCATTATCATATAATTGATTTTACTTATCCACATATTCTGTCACATCCCCACCTTTCCTTTTAATGGTTGTGATATTGTTTTCTGTTAATTGGAGTCCTGTTACTTCATACAGCAGTAGGAAGACAAGGAAACCTACACGGAAAGCCCATGCAAACCATGCACATCGCAGGCCTAAGCGCAGGCATCCTGACAAGTAGCAGTAAATATATAGAGGATACGACATTGTTCTTTCTGATATTTATATGCAGGGTATGATTCCTGGCCTGTGTTTATCCATTATAGATTCAATTGTGAAGAAGTGCAAGATCTGTCCAATGGTATTGTAGTTGTTTCTTAAATTTCTTGATACCATACTTTCTCTACTTGTTATTTGAAACTAGGAATAGATAAGGAATATTTCATAGTTTTTGAGTGTTTCAGGTGCATTTCTGTGAAACTATCTGCAGTTGATACACTGGATATGCTCATTTCTCTCTGAAAGAGTTTGATGTTATATGCCTTGTTGTTAGGAGAGTAATATGCAAGTAGGATTAGTGTTGCTTTGGTCTAGAGTTGTACCGGTGCAAAAATTTGTAACATTAATATAGTTTTTTTTATATAAAAAAACCTTAAAAATGAAGTGAAAGATGATATTCTAGTAAAAGAGAAAAATCTGGTTAAAGATTTAAAAGTTTTAAGGCTATGGCTTAAAGCTTTTTAGGCAATTTGATGTTGAAATTGGAATTGGAATTTGCTTATTCCTTCTACTTGTTTGGTCTGTATGAAAATCGGAATTGGAATTGGTTCTTTTTGATACACACACACTCAATTTAACACTTATTTCACAAATAAATAGACTTAAAAATTAATGAATAAAGGAAGACCATAATAGACTATAATATAATAATATCTTTGAGATCTAAGAGCCCTCTAATGTCGAAGAAGAGAGAAAGAAAAGACCCCCAAAGATTTCTATGTGGGGGTTTGTCTGGAGTTTTTTTTTTAAATATGCGATTTTAGTATATATTCGGCAAGTGAGGTTGTTCGTTCTCCATTATCCATTGCCCGTACTATGGAGAAGAAAGTTGGGTATGGTAAAAAGAAGAGAGAATAGGGGGTGTGAGAGAAGGATGAGATCGATTATGCACGAGAAGGATGAGAACAGTTACGACAGTGGAATGGTAATCGTACTCTTGAGTAAGAGTCCAAATTACAAATCCTCCTTAAAACATGATTTTGATTCCAGATGGAATTGGAGTCAAATTCTAATTCTATTCAAACAAACAGTGGGAATCAGAATTAGTGCTCCTAATTTCCATTCTAGAGAAACCAAACACCCCCTTAAAGTGGCAATATAATAGTGCTTATGTATTGCACTTTGGGGATATTGCTATTTATGTTTCCATTAGTTACTTACTGTAACCTGCTTTGGAAGGTTTTCATTTTTAATCATTTTCATTATTCATCATTCTTTGACTGACCACATTTATAATTAAATCTAAGGTCTCTCATGAACCACACAATGAAGATACGTAAACTAAATATTGGGGTAAGTATGATTACAGGTTGTATGCCTCCCTCTCTTCCCCCCCTCTTCCTTCTCCTCCTCTCTCTATCTATTATCTATCTGTGTATATGTGTGCGTGCAAAGATTTAATTCCTGGTAGGACAGGGAGTGTCCCTGTTGTCCTGCCTTTTTTCTTGTGTGAAAATGGGGCCAGTAAGGATAGAAGAATTGAAAGGAAAGAAAAAAAAAAAGGAAGGGAGAAGAAAAGGATATAAGGAAAGAAAGAAGAAAAAATAGGAAACAAAGAAAGTAATGGATAGGAAAATAAAGAAAGGAAAGAAACAAGAAAGAAAGGAAGAGAGATGGAAAAGAAAGGAAGGAAAGAAGAGAAACAAGGAAGAGAAAGGAAAAAAAAAAAGAGAGGAGGAAGAACTAGGGGTGTGCATGGGTTAGGTCGATTTAGAAATATATTTAGAACCAAATCGATTTGAATCAGTTTCTTAAAACAGAAACCGAAACTGAACTGGCTGTTCTAGTAAACTGAATTAAACTAAGAAATTTGGTTTAGTTTTAGTTTGGTTATTGGTTTACCTGGACCTAGTTTAAATGACCATAAGATTAGTTTTCATAGTAAACTTTATATAATCAAATGGCAATCTGGTTATTCACAATGAAAAAGAACATAGCTCTCACGCAATCCATTTATTCATACATGCTTGTAACACCTCAATTTTAACTGTAAACTGTCATACAAATAAATTCTCATATAATATATATACACAGTTTGGTTTAATTTATATTGGTTTTTTTAGAAACCCAAACCAAAATCGGACTAACTTTTCGGTTCCAGAAATTTTTAAACCAAAACCAAACAAAAGACAAAAAAAAAACTGATTCAAACCGAACTGAAATCAGATCACGGTTTGGATTGGTTTTTGTGGTTTAATCGGATTTTTTGCACACCCTCAGGAAGAATGAAAAGGAAGAAAAAGAGGAAAGGAAAGAAAGAAAAAAGAAATGAATTAAGAAAGAAATAAAGGAAAAAAAAGGAAAGAGATGGAGGATACCTATTGAGATTCTCAATTAGTCAATCGGGACTATTAGGGTTGCAAATGAGTCGAGTCAACCTAGTATTAACCTGATGAGACCTAGTCCAATCTATATTTGAAGCTCGTGTATTGGGTTACGTTCAAAAATTGGGCCCAATCTAAACTTTAGGTTGGGACTGGTCTTGTATTTTTCAACCTGACCTGATTCGTATATCACTCAGGTCTAACTTAGGTCTCCACAAAATAGGCTTGACCCAACCTAGACCCGATCCAAATAGACCCAAAAACCCAAATCATATAAACCTCCTTCATTCTAATTAAAACCAATTCATTGAGTGAACTCTCATTTACATTAATTCCTCTTTTTTTTCTTAATTATATTTCAACATTCATATTTCATTATTTGTTTTGGTGGTTTGTCATTTATGATATCCTCACGGTATTAATATAGCTTTTAAATGAAAATTCAAGTTCTAGTTGTCTCTTTTTAGTTTGATTTAAGCTTTTTAGTGATTCTACATTTAATTGAAAATTATTAGACTTTAGTTATAAAAGAATAGTTAGATGCTTGATTTAAATGTAAACTTGACTTGATCTAACCCCAATCGAAAACCAAATATTTTGGGTTGGGTCCAGGTCATACTTGACCCAAACCCCACTTGAATGACACGTTGGGTCTAAAATCCTTTCAATGGACTTGATCCAATCAGTAAATTGGTGGGGTCAAAATCATGACCTAAATATAAAACTGGGTTTGGTTGAGGTTGGGATCAAGCATGCCTTCGTCCTAACCAACCTATTTGAAGCCCTAGGAATGATTATCAGGATAAGGTGGGTGGCTGGACAGCCCATTCTGTGGAGAAATTGAGACATCCATCCTACAAGATTTAAAACCATTTGCGCGATGAAAAAAAACAAGCTTTCATCGGGTTGTGTATCGATGAATGAAATGAGTTAGACCCTGGCTAGGAAGTTGCTTAAACTGTGTAGTGATGAAGATGGCCTATGGGAAATGGTGATGAGAGAGATATTGCAGAGTAAGGGCGGTGAAAGAAGCTGTGAATAGGTTAATATGTAATGGTTTGAAAAGAGCATTTTGATTGTTCATTTCATGGCTGCCATCAACTAGTAGTGCTGTAGAATTGGAAGGGTGGTAGAGTGAGTTTCTGGATATATTGATGAAAGGACAGCAGTGCTATAGAATTGGAAGGGTGGTAGAGTGAGTTTCTAGATATATTGATGAAAGGGGAGCATGATGAGTGATTGAGTGTGAGAAAAGTCATTGGCATGATTTCTGAAAATGACATTTGGATGCACAAATTGTAGAGTGAAAACACTCTTAAGACATGCTTATGATGTTCAGGATTTCAAGCACAATTTTGCACCATTTTCTTTGCCTTGGGGGGGTTCAGATAATGGAGCCAGTTGTGGAATACTTTAAGTACCCTTTTCAGTTTCAATAATTTCTCTGGGCGGTTGTTTTGCATGGATCATTGATATGAAAATCATTGGGGTGAGTGATATTCATGTCGAGAGAGAGAGAGTACCATCAATTTTATAGGGAATGATATTGTAGTTCATTTTCTTGTGCATTGTGACTTTTTAGGCAAAGTTTATGACTTTCTAATGCTATCTCCATTATCATACTCAAGGTTTTAAATATTCTGGGACAAGGTCGTCTTGGTTTTTCCATGGAATGCCACCATCTTGCCTTGTTTCGATGCTTGAGATGGGGGATGTTTTGAGATGCAGATTGGAACATTGGGATGATGGCCAGATGGTTCTGTCCTGACATTTGAGATAGTAATCCATCCCGACATCCCACGGAATATCTTGTTGGGATTTAAAACTATGATCATATCCTTGTGGGAAGCTTTGTATATGGCCATCTATGTTCTTGGAGGCCACTGCTTCAGACATCATGGTGAATGTTTGGAGGAAAAATGCTGTATGGATTTGGATGGTTACTAGAGGAGAAACCTCTCGTAATGGCTTTTGGACTTACATCCTTTCATTTAATGATTAAGATTCGTATTTTGGCTCATTTTGAATTCCACCCACCCCCCCCCCCCTCCCCCCCCCTTTTTCTGTATTCTTGATTTCAGTTCTCATCATCTTGTGGCTATAATTGTCTTCTTTTATTTAAGATCATGTTACTTCACTCCATAAGTAGGGATTTCATATTTGCGGAAAGGGAGATTTGTGTTGCCAGCTTTTTTTGAAGGCAACTTTTCCTTGTCATCACATTTGATTAAAAAAACTGCTGCTTCTGTGGAAAATAAGGGAAACAGATCTTTTCCTTTTCTAGGATTGGTTCCAAACAGGCTCAAAGGGCTTTGGATTCAAGCAACCCTCTTTTTTTCCCCTTTTTTTTTTTTTTTTTTTGGCGGGGGGGAGCGGGGGATTGGGGGTTGCAGAAGGGAGGGAGATGATGAATCATTGCTAATGGTGTCTTAGTCAAAGCAATGGTTTTGATATAATTTGGGTTTTATGATGTTTGCTTGCAAGTCATCCTTGTAATTGCAAGAAATCCAGACTAAATTGTTTGATTTCATGGCATGGTTTAGCAATAGAACAGGTAGTCTCCCATTCTTTTGTGGATCTTGGTGAAGAACAAATTTGGTATTATGCTGATCTGCTTTATTTTTTTTACAAAAAAATAATTGAAGCTTGCAATAGCATTAGAGTTAGTGCTAAATATGAATAATTGGTAAATGAGGTTTCTGAGGTTGATACCTAGTAGTTGGCACAAGACAAGTGTTGATGGTTATTGCAATAGCCTATTCTTATAATAATGTCAAATCATGTATTGGAAAGAAATTATCTTTTGTGGATCATTGGTCTTGGATACGCAAAGGGTTTATTATGATCATATATGTCGATTCTTGCTTGATTATAGCTGTCTGAAGTCCAGATTCTTTTGGATGTTTCACTCTAAAAAAGGAGGAAAAAAAAGAAAATTTGATTCTCCATTGTGTTCCTGTCTAAGAAGGTGCTAACTAGGACTTGATTAAATGAATCATTTGTTTCCAGAGTAGCTTCTGAATAGAAACTCATCTTCTTATGTTGGTTTGACTATTGAAGCAAAACCTAATCAAATTTTGTTATTTATTCTGAATAGAACTTTTCACTAGCAGTTATTCTACAATGAAAATGAGGGTTCTGTTGCTGCTTTCCATCCATCAAACTATAAGTCGTGAAAATATTGCTTCTGGGAACCAGTTCATCTTGAGCTTTTATCCTCTGAGGGAGAAGGATATTAAGTTGATTCATGGACAGTTTATTAATCAACTGGTTGAGCTACCAATGCTGCTTTAATGTAATAATGAAGTTTCAAACTGATACTTGAACATCTTAAGGAAGGAGTTGGTAATTCTTGTTGTTGCTAACTAAGGATTCTTGCTTTATACCAACTGTAGCAACATAATAAGTAACCACTTATACTCTCTACGTCAAGGAGTGAGGTTTGGAATGTTTTTGAGGGCTTGTGGCTCCAAATGCTTCCTTATCAGAAATAATGAAGGTCTTCTGAATATAAATATCAATTATTGATCCTAATCTACGACATTTAGATTAGTTAAAAACTGAAAACCACATGCTTTGGATATGTTTTACCCATATATCAAATTAAAAAAATTTGACCATTACAATGGTATGATATCGTGTTTTACTTTGATATGGAGCTCAGAAATATCTAAACTAGCTGAATTTTTACCTTTGTTTATTTTTAAAATATTTAGATCAAGATCAATGGTGCAGAATTGCAAATTTTGTGGCTTAGGCTATATTTTTGCTTACTAGCTATATTGTTACCATTCATTTTTGGTTAACCTGATGCGTAGGCAAGAGACCTTCAAAATGTGTGGTTTTTGGTTTTAGCCAATTTAATGTTGTAGATCATGATTAATGATTCTGATTTTTATTTTGAGACTTTTCATATTTTTTTTTTGACTAACAAGCATTTGAAGCCAAATCCTCTCAGAAACATCCCAGCCTTACTCTTGACATACGTATATACATACACATACATAGTATGTATGGATGTAGATATGCATGCATACATGGGTGGACATACATGCATGTATGTAGAAAGGATGAAAGAAAGTTATCCATGCATGTATAGCTAAAGCAGTGTTCAAATCATTTTTTCAAAAAAATAATAGACAACTTCAGACATCAGTGACAATTGAGGAAATAGAAGAGTGGCTTATAAATTAGGGGGACTTGATGTGCGGTCCCTCCATGGACGGTGCTTTAAGGAAGAATCCCTGTGCTGTTTCCGTTTAACTCTCAGTCCCTATTAAGCGTGTATAGTAGTAAATAAGTGTGTACACTGATAAATGTCTACAGATAATTGTGTACATTTATAGGATAAATATATACAATGAATGAATAAGTCTGTGCATTGAGATTAGAAGTGTATATATTGGGCAGGTAAGTATGTACAAGAATCGAGAGTTACAGAACTAGTCAATAAAGACTAAAAGTGATAGTCCCATCTTTCCAAGGGCTGCTTATTAAATACCGCTATAAATTGTGTGCACAAATCATTTGATCATAAGGGTGATACATATTGATATATATTTTGCTTATTATTTGTGTGTTGGTGGCAATCTTTTTGACAGCCATTTCTTTTGTTTAATAATGATGCAGATATGTCGGTTGTCCTTTTGATATTAGGACTATACTCTCTGAATTCAAAAAATTAATTTTTGCATTAATTCTGAAGATTCATTCCAAGTTCAGAATTTCAAAGCATATCTATAACCTAAGAAACTCTCTTTCTGAAGGAATATCTTGGCATCCATTACTTAGGAGCTTGGATTACTTGCAGTTGTTTTCTGGGCATTTAGCTATTGGCGTACCTTCTGGAGCTCCAGAGCTTTGCTGTCAGTGGAAAATATTTTTGGGTTTTGAAGGGCCCTTTTGTGAAATTTTTAGAACATTCGTCACAAACAATACGTCTATTTGTCATGGAATGGTGTGCACATTTTCGGTGGCAGCAGTTATTTATGTTCTATAGAGATGCATTCTTTCTTCTCACATTCTTTGTGCCAGTATCCATCAATGATATATCTTCCCGTCATAGAGAACATTTTGGTTTGGCATCTGGCGGGAACCTTCGATTGCCTAAAATTCAATGAAATAAAATTTGGCATTATTACTGTGTAGGTTTCGTTTCAGGGCTTGATGTATTGATTCGACGTGCTCTGGTATCTGGTGCCGTAGTCAAATTTTGCTTTTAAGATTTCAACTCTTTTCAGCCGAACCACATTACAGCAGGCAATATTTCCATCATGGCACAGCATCCGTGACTCACTGAAATTTGTCTCATAATTTTATGCCTGCTTTTGGCTGACTGGTTCTTTATTCGTGCCATAAATAATAACAATTCTAAAGATTTATGGGTACTGTATAAAGGCACAGGGACGTTGTATGATGGGGTTGAATAATTGGAATTGAAGTTTTGTAGAAACCTTAACTAAACCTTTTCTTGTAGAAACTTTAGAGCTGGCCAAGAAACCATAACCTATCTCCAGAAAGAAGAGGAGAGAGGAGAAAGTAGGCAATAAGACTACAGAAGTAACACAAACACTGCATTTTAGTGCTACCAAGATGGCCAAGGTAGGTACAGTTTACTGATTTATTTTTGTTGAATATGAAATTGGTTGGATTGATAGCTCTCCAGACTTGAATGGTCCTGTAGCGTCTCTGTGCTGCTCCATCAATAAAAAAAACATTACTGTAATCTGCTATGATTCTTTAATCACCACCCTCGTACGTATTCCAAGATGATTTCATTAAAAAAAAAAAAAAATCAAAAATATCCAGTTGCATGCATGGGATTTGCAGACCACCTCCTTAAAATTAAAAATTTAAAAAATTTAAAAAAAAAAAAAATTCAACCTGGTTGCCTGTATTTGGAGCACACACCATGGGATTTGCGGTTGAGATTTGTTGATTGTTGAGCTATCGGCAATCTAAAGATTGGTATCGTTTACCGTAGCATCTTTCTTCTCTTTTTGATACGGTACGTGCCACTCCAAGTGTATAGCTGGTTGACTGACCATTAGAAGAAATATAGGCAAACATGAACGAATTCCTAATCAACTATGAAAAACCATATCGATCACTAGGTTAAACAGTAACGTTTCCATTTAACAAAGTAAACCATCCAATTCTCCAACCTAATTTATGTTTCGAAGAAACCCTAGTATATAAGAGAAGAAGAGAAGAACATAAAGCAAAGGCACCAGTACTACACCTAATGACACAGACAAGAAGAGAAAGAAGCTCACGTAAACTCCATGTATATTATATCTTCCACTAGTAATTTTTTCAGTAAGAAGGCCAGTAGACCTGATCGAACTCGACGCAGGGGTCCATTTGCTGGTGGAAACTGCCCCCGGTCGCGGCAGAACTCACCGCCACGTCCCCGTTAATGCTAAACCCACCGTCCGGCGCCATCACGCAGTTGTTGTTGAGCAGCACCGACGAGGGCGGCTGGACGAGAGGCGGGACGGGCGGGGCCCCGAGGTTGAGGTTGAGCCCGGAGAGAGTGAAGGCGGGGAAGTTGAGGAGGTGCGGTTGGATGGGGAGGCTGAATCCCGGGGTGCCCCTGGCGAACCTGGACAGCTCGGCGAGCTCGGCGTTGGCCGCGAGGTAGCTCCGGCCGTGCGCCACCAGTTCGGCCTGGTGATAGGGGTTGACGCGTGGTTGGCTCGACGGATACTTCTTCCCGCCGGAGCTCTTCCCGAACACACGGCAGACCACCCATTCATCCTGTCGTCACGTTCCAAAAATATTATATATATATATATATATATGGTCAGTTTAATCCTCTGCTGAACCAGATATCATCATCATCATCATCATCATCATCAAGTTTATTTGGAACTCATTATATAATAGCATGAAGAAAGCTAGCCATCATTGTTTTTGGATAGAATTATTTGCAAGAGCAGTGAAATATATGAGAAAAGATATACATAACGCCCCTCTAAATGTAGTGAGTGTTATATTGATAACAAAGTGATATTATTTGGACATGGAATATCGAGTCCTATGAGAGGAAATGATGGGCACAGTAAAATAATAATGTTATTAGACAACCGCTATTCATCGAATGTAATAAAGTAGCAATATTTATTTAATATAAGAGATAAGTTTGATCAAACGATTACAAATGGTTGTTATATATATATATATACACTACTGTTATCGTTGTATAGCATCATAAGGATGGAGGTATTTATAAAGACCATCAACTAGTTTGGCCATTATTGATATCACAACGTTTGCAAGGTGCGTCAAAGAAGGAAAAAAAAAAAAAAAAAAAAGAAAGAAGAGATTGCCTAAAGATATAATGGCCGTTATATCACAACTACATATAATTTCACTTGGTGCAGAACTATTAGTAGATTTGAACTTTTTTTTTTTGTTTTTTTTTTCATTATTTTCCTGTTATGAGTTTCAAAAGATTCTTCAATGAAAGTGAGTTACCTTGTTGGCTTTGTTGGCAGCTTTGGATTGAAGGCGGTACTCATGCATGACCCAGTTGGTCTTCTCCCCTCTTGGAGCTCTACCCTTGTAGAAGACCAGCGTCTTCTTCATCCCGATGAGCTCCGAGGTCTGGCTGTTAAAGATCTCCTTGTCTTTCCCGGTCGTCTTCCAGTAACCAGCGTTCGTCGCCCGGTTGGTCCGGACTCCGGTCGGGTACTTGCGGTCTCGAAGGCTGAAGAAATACCATTCCTTTTCTCCCATCTTCGCTTTTTCTAATAACAAAGTTCCAGTGTTTTATTATTGTAAGCACAAGTAGGCGTGAGATTTTTTTGTTTTGGTGGTAAGAAATGCTTCAGAAAGATGAGATAATTACGTGAGAGAAGAAAGGGAAGCTTCTTTTTTGGAAAAACTTGCATGGTTGGAGAGACAGCAGCATGCGTGTTCTCTTGAAACACTCATGGCTTGTGATATTGTTATTTACTGGTCACCAACTTCATAGAAGATGGGAAACCTTTCTTTGATAAAACGTAGAACAAAACAAAACATCCAGAAATCTCACTGTAATACCTTTGAACAAAACAAAATTTCAACATCTCCCCCCCCCCCCCCCTCTCTCTCTCTCTCTCTATACAGATTTGAGAAAAGAAAAAGAGGAGGAAGAAAAAACCCTAAGATGGTTTAAGACAACATTCCATGATTTAAGATTCTGGCCTCATATGCAGTTAGATCAGAAAGTAAAGAGTGACTCGTCTTTTGCTTTGCATCAAATTAGCTATTAAATTCATCCAAGATATAAAAGGACAACAAGACAGAAGCTATAAAAGGACAACAAGAGGGTTGAGAAATGAGTTGAAAATAGATATCTATATGAAGCAGAAGCAAATTGGTGTTTAATTTATATAAATCCAAATAAAAATTCATATTATTTATTTGTACATAGAATCAAACTAATTATAACAATCCCGTTAGTTTTTTACGAGGGGAATGAAATGTTTGACTACCTGGCCAAACCTTATTTTAGCTAACCCTATTATTTCTTCTAAAGGTGTAATCAAGGGTGGATCTATATGCATTTCAGGGTGGGCAGTTGCCTCCTCTAAGATTGTGGAAAATTCTTCATAAGGTTTTATTAGTTTTTAAACTTCTTATGGAAATTATCCTTCTCAAATAAAAAATTTGGAAGGCAATTGTAAAAAAAAAGTAAATAAATAAAAAAACCAAAGGCCTTGGCTCTCCCCCTGGATATAATAATACTCAGAATTTATCATGACTTGTATAAAACAAATCATGTTTTCAAAATATTGTCAAAGGATGCAAGCTATACCCAATAAATATACATCTAGGCACTGCTCTTTTGGGAAAAAGAAAAATAAAATCATGACATCGATGCATCAATGAAAATATATCACCAGAAAAAAAGAGAGAGGGAGTAAGGAGTGCTTGGTGCAAGCTAAGGGCTATGAAGCCATGCATTAATTGAGAATTCTACCTGGGAGATCCCATGGCTCACACTTGTTGAGGTCGACCTCAGCGATTGCTCTTGCACTAAAATTGGGCTCAGATATCTTGTGGGTCAGATAGTAACTGATGAGCTCTTCATCTGTGGGGTGAAACCTAAATCCGGGAGGCAACCGCTCCTCCTTGGCCCCTCCTTCCATCTCTCTTCCTCTTGTTGGTCAGAAAACCTCAACCCTAGCTAACACAAAATCATCAAGATACTCAACGTACAAAAAATCATATGCTACTCAAAACTTTAGATCTCATATGATCAAGCTCAAACTATGAGGGGAAAAAGAAAACCTGAACTCTTGAATTGGTTGAGGATAGGGTCCTTTTCCTTTTGACCTACTTGAGGACTACCTTTGAGTGCAGATAGAGAATTAGGATTTGGAAGATAAACCAATATCAAAACCAACGTCTAATATCAGAAGTTATTGTTGTAATTTGCTTGTCTGCGAACAGAGGGAAGGAAGAAAAGAAGGGAAAGGTGCTAACTATGGTGCCTAATGAATAATAATAAGGGGGATGGGATTACAGATCAAGGAGAAACACACGGCAACTCCTTTGGGCTTCTGTCTCTTGGATTATTATTCAATGAGGCCTCAAATCTTTCTTCTCACCATGACAAGAAGTTTGAGATTTAAGCTTTTGGCGTGGAGAGAGTGCTGATGAAGCTTTTACCAACTAAGGGCCTTCACTGACAAGATGATGAATGGATTAATATCCTTCAATTAATATGTCATTAAAACAATGTAAGGGCTTGTTGACTAGTTGTCCCCTGTTGCCACAGCAATTTTACTATTTTACCCGCACCTCATGAATGGTAATTATACTTGTGATCGCCAGTATCTTTCATTACCATCAATAGTATAAAATAATAATTTTTATAAAATTTATTTTATGGATGCTTTCTTTAAAGCTTCTGCATTGCGCAGACACCAAAGTTAAATTTATTCTAATACTTTGAGAAGTAAAACAGTTATAGAATTTTGTGATAGGATAGAACATAGATATCTATAAAAATTTTCAATCATTCCTGGTTATACTGGACCACAAGATGAGTCATTCCTGGAAAATCGAATGTTTAAAATTATTGCCACAGTTTTTGTGAACTAAATGTGAACAATCAATGTATAATTGAAAACTATGATTAACTGGCAAGGTCTCTGCGGCACATTATTCTAAGCTGACTGTCTGTTTGCAATATAGAAAATTGTAGAAACTATTAAGCAATTGATGCAAATGATCATTACCTTCTTATATATGCTTGTTTTTCTTAAAATATTATATATAAAATTTTTCAATTTCATTTTTCTGAACTTCTCTTATCATGATATACCTTTCTCATCTTTGAATATGCATTGTCCTAATGTTTGCCTAAATATTCAATTTCGTCCAACCTTTGCTAAATTAGCATCAATATTCTATTTTATTAACTTTTATACGTGCAACTGTTTTGTTTTAGTAGCATCTCTTTTAAGCAGAGTTACTGTAGCTAATCCATACAATTCTAAGCACAGTGGAAGCACCGAAAGCATGCTATCATAAGTTTGTGTAATATTATCCAACACCAACTTTTTCTTTGAAAACAAAGAAGAAAAAAAAGAAAAGAAAAAGAGGAAAGATGAACTCACTTCTTTCATGTCAAATTAAAAACAAAGCTTTAAATAATACTTGGGGATAAAATTGACATAGAAACGAGCCTGGAGATGAGACAAAAGGAGGAGAAATACCATGCAGACCGAGTCACGTAATCGCAAGCTCCTTAGATTTGATCTCTGACCAAACGCCCGGGCGGTCAGCAACACGCGGGCGGGTCCCACTCTCGCAGCTGGTCGCAACCAATCGAGCGCTTCCACGTCACCCGCTGGCCCCACCTGACGTCCCAGCCCTCCCTTTTGACCCGGGAGCAGTCGGTCAGGCGAGCCGGGTCCGGGTCTCCTCACGAGCAAACCACTGGCCATTAAATATCAAAAAAAAAAGAACACATATTATTAAAGAGAAACAATATTATAACTACTATTCTCTATTGGGATTCTCTACGTGCTTAAAACTAGGGTTTTGTGGGGTACGCCACTGCTGTTCCCGTTGGATTCTCTACGTGATCAAAATTATGGTTTTGTGGGGTACGCTTAGGTATTCCCTTTTCATTGCTTCCTGCCTTTCAAAGCTTTGTCTATTTTGAAGTCCTTTTGTGTTTGTACTTCAGATTCAGGAATACTTAGAATTGACTAGCATTTTTGTAGGGGTGTTGGAAGACACTGATAGTTGGATTCTATTGCGTTCAAACTCACAAAATTGTAAGAGATCACTTAAGAAAGAGCAAGTACAGTTCTCAATGTTCACAAGTTATTCTTTTTTTTTTTTTTTGGATTATTACACTTTTTTTCTTTTTGTCCTTTTGGGCGGGGAGTAGGAAACATGGTCTCACTCTCTAATATATATATATAACACAAAATTATGAGAGATCTCTTGAGAAAAAGCGATTAGAGTTCTCATGATTTACAAGTCAATTCTTTTTCTGGATTCTTACGTTTCTTTTTTTTTTTTTTTCCTTTTTTTTGGGTGTGGGGGTGGGGAGTAGGAAACATGGTCTTTCTATATATAGTTGGATTCTATTGCGTTTTAGCTCGCAAAATTATAAGAGATCTCTTAAGAAAGAGCGAGTAGAGTTGTCATTATTCACAAGTCATTCTTTTTTTTTTTTTTTGGATTCTTGCTCTCTTTTTTTTTTGGTCCTTCTGAGCAGGGAGTAGGAAACATGGCCTTTCTCTATATAGTTGGATTCTATTGTGTTTTAGCTCACAAAGTTATAAGAGATCTCTTAAGAAAGAACGAGTAGAGTTCTCATTATTCACAAGTCATTCTTTTTTTTGGATTCCTACGTTTTTTTTTTTTTTGGAGCAGGAAACACGGTCTCTCTCTCTCTCTCTCTTATCTATAGAATACTACATCGACCTATAATTTATCTATCGGAGAGGGGAGACCAGGGTTTCTATTATTTTGGATCTGATGTGGTTCAGACAATACTTTATGTGGTTTAACCTAGATGCATGGATGCATTCGAGCCTCCATTTGTGGAACGTGTTTTGAGTTCAGAGTACGTTAAGCAGTGATGTACGAGTGGTGCGTGCGCGCGTGCATGTGTGCACACGCGCTCATTCGACTATCTACTAGATGCTATATATCATGGTTGGGAGATCATTCTTCTGGGGTTGATCTTGATCTGTCTCCTACTCTTCTGTTCTAAAGACCAACTCTTGGGAGTATTAAACAATGATAGATTGGTGCTAGTTTCAAACGCTTATTTGAAGTTTCTCTCTCTCTCTCTCTCTCCATATATATATATATATATATATAGTTTTGTGCTATGATCAGCCAAAATTTATCATACTTGAAAATAGCATTTCAGAGAAAGATTTAGATAACAGTAATGAAGAATGTTTTGACTTGAAGTTTGGTGTTGCAAGCCATTAGTAAAAATAAAAAACCAATCACTCACTCACTCGTGCTTCTTATTTAACTAGAGAAATGTGAAAGCCAACAAATTTATTACTACGTTAAGAGCCAGCGTCGCTCTCTGTCAGCTTCTTTCAATGTTTCGTTGGTGATGACTAAATGAAGACAGAAGCTACCTTCGTATAGTGATGAACAAGTTTTTCCAATGTCATGCTGACTTTACTTATCAAACACTTCACAACCTGGAAAGGCACATAAATTTTGATCTCATCCTCATGCTGTCCACCCACCATCTGGCCTCTTTCTATTAACCATATATTAGATATGTCTGCAGTGTCTCTATCAACTCCTCAACAAAATATAACTGTGTGTTCAGCAATTGCATACCTAAAAGGGATTAAGATGGTATATAAAAGTTTGACTGACATATTTGACAGATGTTCCTAAAGCTGTTTTCAAAATAATGGTGGGCTTCCAATATTTTTATGCTGTTAGGTTGTTTGCATCTGTCAATGCGTCTAATTTCAACACAATAAACTTCGACATTCATGTCTTTAGTGATGAGAGGTGGTCTTATTAATAGAAATCAAGTAAGAGGTATATTTCTCCCCCCTGGTGCTTTCAAAGTAGTACGGTCACTATATAACAAAATGCTGGCATTATATAAACCACTTGTTTATAGGGAAATCCATCATAGTAAAAAAAAGGTTACAATTCATGCATGCTTCTGCATGATTCAAAGTTCTTTTGCATGAGATTTTTTTCTCTTTGTTTGCTAATTCTTTTTCTTAAAAATCTGTCCATTGTTTGTTTTAGAAACTATGATCTAATGTATAATCTGTCCATTGTTTGTTTTAGAAACTATGATCTAATATATAATCTGTCCATTGTTTGTTTTAGAAACTATGATCTAATATAAAATAACACTCACTGCATGAGCACTGCTGCAATAACTTGTCCTCTCCAATATTTCCTAATTGCAAAATTAGATTGAAAAATGAACACTGCTGCGATAACTTGTACTCTCCAATATTTCCTAATTGCAAAATTAGATTGAACATGAGATACATCCTTGCCTTCCATCTAATAAAAGATGTGCCCCTAACATTCAGCCAAAAAAAAAAGGCAAGAAACATTACTTACAGAACAGTTCTAGACATGAAATGGTGAACAAAAAAGAAGCATTTTGATTTTACTTTCTTCAAGATTTCTTGATAATTATGTCATAGACATGTATTAGAGATTTTATTCAGGTATGTCATGCAAATTTACATGCAATCATATTTTTAAGTCCTGCTTCTGTAATTCAGTTGAATGTTCCATGTTGTCCCTGTAAATTCATGTGGTGTGGGTGAGAGGATTCTCTAGAACCAGTAGATGGACAAGGAAATCTTCGATTTGTCTTTCTAATTTCTTGTCAAACACTTCAACATTAAAAACATTACCGCGGTTTCGACCTCATCAACGACACGATCTTGCGTGAGACTTTCACCTTGTTATACTGAATCTAAGAAGGCAGGCAGGATTTCTTTTTGGTACCGTTACCAAGTCGTTTAATGCTTCAAAAAAGGTGGAGTATATTCATATCTTTTTCATTGAGGGTGGGGAGTTATTGGTGGTTGAATGCAAGAAAGAAATTATAACTAATCATGTATTATTGAACTAATAACTAGGGTCTCATAAAAACAAGTTACCAGAATGTAAACATAAATTAAAGAGTTGAGATTGCTTGATGGATGATTTTTGGTTATAACTTACAGTTTTCCTGTGTTTTTGATTGTTTGTAAACTTAAAAGTGTTCACACTGATGTAGCCTTTCTGATACTTCATCTTTAACAGCCATTGTCGCGCAACCATTCTTCTTTTTAAAACAAGATGTTCAAACACGCATACATAATTAACATGATACTATCGTCACAAGAGAGGGAATGCCACAACATGTTAATTGGCATCACTCTATTGTCATGATTTTGCTTTACTATGTGCTCTATCTTTTAGTGGGAACTTTTCATGTAACCTCTGTCGTTACAATCTTTATGCAGGGACCATTGAGGAATGTAATTAAGTGCCTCTGGCTTATAGGAAAGAAATCATGGCAATTAACTTTCAGGATAGAATCAAAATTAATTAAAACATGTGATCATGATTTTGTTTTTTTTTTTCTGGTGATGATTGTTGTGTAAGTGAAGGAAGGTCTGTAAAATTGTATATTACAGTCTCATACATTCATCATTTTCTGATGATAAACCAATCATGTAGTAATATAACATGCACTTGCTCTCTTGAAAACCTATATAACGGATGAAATCTCCGTAAATGGTAACTCCATTCTAAGAATTCTTATCAAATATCAACAACTTCATAGACTAAAAAGCTTGATGCCTTTTGTCTTATAATCATTACAAGGTTAAAAGCAGTTTTCATTACAGAAATTCGGATGCGGTTGTGCCACTACTTGTAAATTTTGTGTATATATATTAACAGAAATAACCTTCTTGTAATTGAATGATCTTTAAATAATTCTGTGACATCTTGCAAGGCATGTAATAGTCGGTTTATATAGAAAATTAACTTAAATGGTCATGTTGAGATTAAGGAGATGGAAAGCACTTCTTTTCAATAGCATATGCAAAGAAATGAAAGTCAAGAACATGGTACTCTTGAATTACTTGTCAAACACTTCAAAATAAGAAATTTCATGCAAGTTTCGATCGATGTCATCACATTATCAGATGGAACATCTGGGTAGATGAAATAGTTCACTCTGGTTCAGTGGATTAGTTCCGTTATGTCTTTTGCGACTACCATGTAGAAAAAACAAGATTATAGTCGTTGAGATTGAGATGTAAAACTACTTTTGATGAGTTATTGAACAATTCTCAGAGTGCATCAATAAACTATATAGAGTGGTTATATGAAATGTTGATAGCTCTTGACTGCTGTTCATCATCATGTCCATAAGCATGCAGCGACAGATTTCAAAGGGTTCATTCACATCAAAGCTGTTTGTCAGAAAGATATACACGCTACCGTTTGCCTCAGATATCTCAACACCATTGCTGCAATTTGTCTATTAGGCCCTTTTTTTTTTTTTTTTTTTATCAGTATAGAAATATTCAATAGACATGTGCAGCATTATTAAACTGAAATTGCATGGAATTAATATCCATCCACTTAATCAAATGCTGAGATAGAGCGTGATCTCAAATCTGTAAGAACTAATTATATTTCCTTCTTGATACGCTTGTTGTAAGGAGATGAATTATTGGTGAAAACGAGAGATTTATACATTAATTTGTGTCTGAAATCTTCTATTTGAAGTTCTCTCTCTCACACACACGCAAACGTGCACACACTCTTTCTTGGTGTATTTAATCAGGAATTTTGATCATAGTGATAGCTTAAGAATGATATCTTCTACTCAAGATGTGCTCCTATCTTTGGAGTATAAATTTTAATAGCTTTCTTGAAATCGGTTTTCTTCACCCAACGTAATGACAGTAAAATTGATTAAGTTTCTCCAACTATTTGACCATGTCGACAAGATAATCATGCATAGGGTTGGTGGTGTCAACTAATACGAAGTTGGAATGAGAAAGTTTTGGACCATCCAATTGTCCTCTTGCCATGGCTGTTCTACTTGTGAGGAGGGCGGGTGGTAGGTAGTTCAGAGAGAGAGAATGTAGAGAATGCTTTAAGCTCATTTCCCCACTTCACTATTTTCTTTGGTTAGAATGGTGGGCCAAAACCTCAGTAGAGTGATCAGTATGACTTGGTAGGAACGTTGCTTTAAGCATCCATGTCAGTAGATTTACTTGTCAAACACTACAATAATTTTAAAGCGATCACGTACCTAGATGAAGTCCAGTACTCTAAGAGGTTGGTAATTGAATCATTCAAGGGAAATGAAGTAGCCATGTGAAAGAACAAAACTGTTCGTTAAAATTGCAAACATTTTTCTGAATTCAAATGCGAATCCAGAAGATATACATTTGGTCATCAGAAACGTATTAAATGAGCCTTTTAAGCTGCCAGTTTCGATTCAGTCCTTCAGCAAAGTCTCAACCTTCTGGGTGTCGCCTATATTTGAGCCATGTAGAATAATTCGGAATACAACCCTTATTTTCTGATCGGATCACTTTGTTCTTCACCATTTAGCTTTCTCAATATAATCACTTTTGTTCTCTCTCTCTCTCTCTCTCTCTCTCTCTCTCTCTCTCTGTGTGTGTGTGTGTGTGTGTGTGTGTGTGTGTGTGTGTGAAGCTGGAAGATCCATCAATCTTGCATTAAAAGAATATAATAAAGGACTGCTAGCAATAAATGGAATTAGACAGTCCTAGTTATTTGTCTTTCCAATTTCGTAAAAACATTAAGATAGGGTCTGGATTCATGTGAGTTCAGTAGATAGCAAGAGAGGATACTATAAGAAAGAATTATTAAGAGGCACCTAGCTCTGTGTGTGTGTGAGAGAGAGAGAGAGAGAGAGAGAGAGAGAGAGAGAGAGTAAACGCCTGAGATGTTGCTTTGATTTTGATATGGAAACAACTTGGCAAGCAAGCGCGCAATAATGTTTCTAAGTTTTTACGGGCCGAAGTCCACACAAAAGCCTAATGACTGTACTAGTCTTGGACTATATTTGAACAACTTTAGGCTGGATTTGAACAAAATTTCGAAGGATTCTTCAGGTTAGAACCTTGTGAATGCAGTGTTTTGCGGACTAGGTGGAGCTGATCTTTAGAGTTTAGCATTATAATTCAAAGAGATGACAGAAAATTTTCGAGCTGCAAGAGAGAAGATTAAAAATGCATGCCATCTGTAATAAAGTCTTCACAATTTTTGAAATAGCGTCTAATGGATAAGTTTTGAAATGAATAATGTTTGGTAATTAAGCCCTATACCATCAACAAAAACCCATTCTTATCGAAGAATTATAATCTACGTGCCAGCACAGCAGACTTCTCCTGGCTAAGTTCATGCACTTTGCCTCCTCTCTTGCAGATCATACACATGCAGATCATAATGATCATCTTTGCCTCCTCTCAGGTATTTAATTATTTTTGCCAAGAAAATATTGCTATGTCAAGGTGATGGGTGTAAAAGTAATATATGTTACAGAAAATAAATTATAAATAATTTTATCTTCTGTAATTTATGGGGACATTGATCCTACTTTAAGGTCGTCAGGCTGAAAGTAACTCGTTATATTTATAGAGATTTGTAAATAAATATATTTTTATAGTCTCACAGTAGACTCGTCTTAAAAAAACAAAATGGTGGATATGAAAGTAAGTTACGAAGTGTAGGGATTTATTAGTTATTTTGCATTTGTCTCTATATTGAGTTTGTGTTTATGTCCATTGCAAATTATTTATGGTATCTGCTAGTAAATGTGATGCAACTTCTTGATGGAAAACCTAAAAATAACTTATGATGCAAATAAGGAATTGTACGTGTACACAACCAAGCTGTTGCTGCTTAAGGCGGCGGACTTAAAAAATAATGATATGCATTGGCACTTATAAAAAATACCTCACTAGTATTGCCATAATACTCCGTTTTTGAATAAAACTTCTCCACTGGAGCTCTCTTTTCCTCTATGTTCCGGCCTAAAACCACGGCCTCCACCCTCGCCCACTCCCACACTAGCCACCGCCCTCCTCTTTAAATAGGACTGATTCGTTGTCCGAGCTCACCCATCTCGCTATCTTCTTCCTTCCTTCCTTCTCTGCTCCTCTCTCTCTCTCCTCTCTTTCTCTCTTGTGCCCCGAGGCTTAATCTTTTTGAACTAGCTCATTTTAAATTAAAATCTAATTTAATTAAATTAATTTAAAAAATATTAAAATTAATATAGTTAGAATTTTAAGTGAAGCTATATTCATAATGTTTGGTATTAAGTTGTCTTTTTAATGCATCTTGAATCACTCAAATAGAAGTTCAATTGAGAAAGTTAGGAGCAATTTCATAAATATATATAAACTTTTGTTAAGTTATGAAAACATCATTGATGGTGATAAGAATGATTTTTGGTATTCTTATCTAATTTTTTATATTTTAAAATTATGATAGATAAGTTAGAAATTAATTTTGAGTCAAGAATCTATTTTAAATATTTAATGGATATTTATCTCTTTGATTTTCTTAAAAAATCAGTATGCTATGAGAAGTCGGTTAGTTTTAGAAAATTAATATCTCACGAAGAGTAGAAAACATATTTGCTTTTAAAAAAATTCTCTATAAATAAGGTTCAATGAAGATGTTTTGGTATCAACTCAATAATACAGAAGATAGAGATTGAACGATCAAGAAAGATGATGGAGCCTTCGAGCCTCAAAGATTGAGGATTATTTCCTAGCAATTTAATCTAAAGAGGTAAGTAAATCCAATCATGGTTAGAGTAATTTTTAAAATTATTAAAGATTTAAATAATATATTTTATAAATGTTCTATTTGATTACTTTAAAATCCCAGATTTGTTGATTTTATAAAATATTTTATATTGAGAAAATTTATATGTTTAGAATTTGGTAGAATTGCTAAATTTTGTAAGAATTGTTTGAAATGATATTATACTTAGCTCTAAAGCTTAAGCTTTTTTTTTTAAATTGTGATAGGATTTTTCTTTGATATGAAAAAGCTGAATTACTAGTTTTGTAAATTTTTACATATATGTAACTATTAAGAATTGGATTAAGTAAGTATGCATGTTTTGTTATGTTGCTTATGTGCCTATTAAGCTTTTGATAAATTATGAATTCGTATTATAGTTTGTTCTTAAGTTTATTTGCTTGTAAAAGTTGTTTATTAAGTTAAGTAAATGTACGTGAGACTTAAGCAATATGCAAACCGTTTAAATATGAAACAAGATATGATATTTTTAAGTATAAGTTATGAACACTCAATCAACTATGATCTTTATTTGTTTCTTAGAGCTGCGAAGGCTTATGATTGATACCAAGACCTATCTTTACGAAGAATATATGCAGCGATCTATTTCTAACCCATCTCCATAGGATTAAATGTGGCGATCTATTCTAGCTCTACTATAGGATTTATATGTGGCCGGGGTTATGACTACAGAATTATTATCATAATTTTGAAATGAAAGCTTTTTAAGTTTTTAAAGTTGATATTGTTATTATAAATGATATGCATTATTTTTTATTAAAATTATTTATAAAAATAATATTTAAACATTATATTATGCATATGTTTTAAATTGAATTAAATTACTTACCTGATCCCTCTAAGCATATTTAGAGGTTACTCAAATTTACTCATAAAAGTTTCTTGTTTTTATAGAGGTCGAGAAATAAGTAGGATTTCAGATAAAATCTAGTTCAAGATTTAATTATTGTACTATGATTAATTAGTTTGATTTAAGAATGTTTAACATATCTGATACCTAAATGTTCTGTTAGATTTTGTTATTGATCTTGTCATATAATTTGACTAGTTTATTAAATGGATATTGAATCTACTATTATTAGTTATATTATTTAATTTTATATATAATTGCTCCTTATAAGATGTCTTGCATATTAGGGATTTCATTCTCAAATGTGTGGCGGAATGTCATGTCCTGGATTCATACTAAGTCTCAAGCGTGACACGTCCTGAACCATTGCCGCACCCAATCCACCGTCATGGTTCTTGGATGGAACCTATTCAATCAAAGCACCATTGTTAAGCTCTGTTTCTAACTGCAAAAGCTTCGTGACTGCATCACTTACATCGCCTATGACACCTCCCTTCTTGCAACCTTGTCATCTCTGACACCGTTGGCAAAGGGACTTAGGTTCCTTGCCATTTGCTGGATGCCACTCTCGATCGAAGCCAGATCTCAACCATAGAGATCAGCTATCAAGGAAGGGGCAATCAAATTGGGAAGAAGATGATGTCTTCTTCTTGATCCAATTCAAACTCTATAAACCAAACTTAATCAAATCTAACTTGAGCCATTTGAAACCCAGCTGACCCTAATTCAAGCTAGATCAAACCTAATTCGATTAGACTTGATTGATTTAAACCCAGGCCAACCCAATCTAACCAGATCAAAAATCAATTCACTCTGATCCAAGCTAGATTAGACCTAAGCAATCAGATCTGAGTCAATTTGAGAGCTAGACCGAGCTAATTAACTTAATTAGACCTAATCCAATTCTAATTGACCTAATTGAGCCCTAATTGGAAAGGTTTTTGATCTAATTAGACCTTAATTGACCTAATTGAACCTGGTTGGTCTAAAGGAATTGTAGTTAGAGCGGTAATCGACCTAATTAGACTCTAATTGATCAAATTGATCCCTAATTGGAGGAACCCTAGCCTAATTGAATCCTAATTAGAGGAGTCCTAGCCTAATAGAGCCCTAACTAGGGAGTCTTGGCCTAATTAAACTCTAATGGAGTTAATCTAAGCTTAGACTTAACCCCAATTTGATTCTAATTGACCTAATTAAGCTAGGATAAGTCCAGATCTAACCCTAAGTACTTAGATCCCAATTCAATTAGATCTAAATTGAGTCTCAAGATAATTCTAATAATGTGATCTAACTAGATTAAATATTAATTGAATGATAAATGATGAATTTAGAATGAATCATTATAAGTAATCACCCATCTATGACTGAGCAAAAATTTTAGAACATGGATTTGCTGATGGAGGTGAGAACCTTACTTATACCTTTGTAGATATGTAGGAACATTACTTATACTTTTGTGGATGTGTAAGATCCCTACCTATACTTTTATGAGATGTGGACGATTTTTACATATATTTTTTAACAACATGCATCATAATTTTGTCCTTATCATTATATCGGCATGTTTTGACTATGCATGGATATAACTTATGCTTCAGTGATGATAGTATGATTTTGGGTTATGTATAGATATGACATATCTTATATTATGACAATATGGTTTGATGGTATTGATGACATAAAGTTGGAATTGTCTTGCATATCAAAATATTAAAAGATTTGATGGGATAGATTGAGAAAATGGCATATGGACTAATCACAAGAATATTGTGAGGTGTCACCAACAGTAGGGTCTTTGGCTGGATGGGGTCTGGTGTAGAGCCAATCTTAGCTTAAGATGATGGCTATAATAGATTTTTAACACTTGGCATAAATTGGCAATGATACAAGGCATTAGTTCTAGCCCATCTTAACCTATGGTGATGGCCCAGCCCAACTTAGACATGTAGCACTAATGGCAAGGCCTATGATCGGATGAGGATTGGTATAGAACCAATCTTGGTTGCAAGTGGCAACTAGACTAAGTTTATAACATATGACACATTTTGAGAAACACTTTAGGCATGAGGTGATAGGTAGATTAGATTTACATATATAAAATATCTGTACGGCCGGATTACCAGTATGCATTTTCAGCATGTCCTGGTATTACTGATATGGTTGGATCATCAGTGTCCATGTATTATCAAAGAGCACTGATAGTATTGATACAGCTGGATTATCAGTATGTATTTTTAGAGTATACAAATATTACTGATACGACTGAATCACCAGTATTACTGTTATGATGATTTAAGATGTGGCATTGAGGTGATGTGGTCCAATGCCATGAATGATGAAAGCTATTAATAATTTTTCATATACTTAACATATGGTTTTATAGCTTGGTGTTTTACAGTATGATTTATTTTGTTATATATATTATTTTAATATTATGTAGATATTTTATTGCATAACTATATATGTATATATAAGGATTCTTGCTAAACTATGACCTCATATCATATTTATTATATCTTTTAAAAGCTTGAAGATTTAGTGGCAGAACAGGATTTGGGATTGATTAAGAGAAAGTCCTTGTTAATAGATCTGATTGTGTGCTAATAATAAGACAAATAATTTTATTTTGAGAATAATATAATACATGTTCATATGGTACTATGATTTGAGTTGTATGTGATATTAATAATGATAGGGTATGCAGTCGTGTCATGACCACATACCGTATAGCGGGTTTGGAGCATGACAATTGCTTTCATGCTCCCAATTCCATGTCTCCCACATTTTTTTTCTTTTTTTAAAGTAAAAAGGATGCAACAAGACCATACAATGAATTAGATACAAAAATCAACAAGAAAAAGAAAAAATTATAGAAAAATGAAAGAGAGAAAAATTGAAATAAAAACAAAGAAAAGAAGAATGGAAATGGTAGGGGAACGTTTGGTCCTAATATATAATCTCTAACCTTGAAAAATTAGTTTCTTTTTGGACTGTAAATTAGGGAAAAAATCCCCCAAATTTTATTAAAAGAGTTTATTTAAAAGAGGGAAAGAATGCACTAAGCTAGAAAGTAAAAAAGAGTTAAGTAAAGATTTCAAGATGCCATGGGCAGCTGAGAGTTAAGCAAGGATTTCAGGATGTCATGGGCAGCTGAGGCCCATCCACCCATCCTTGTGCAATATATTGCCAAGATTCGAAAGTAAATGAGATTTCCTTGAGAAGGCAAAAGTGGAAGAGGATTTTAAGAAGAAGATTCTTGAGTTTCTTTCCTTCCAT
Organism: Metroxylon sagu; assembly: GCA_017589505.3. NCBI lineage: Eukaryota > Viridiplantae > Streptophyta > Magnoliopsida > Arecales > Arecaceae > Metroxylon > Metroxylon sagu. The sequence goes on from JACVBY030000627.1 coordinate 930,139, forward strand.
AGATGCCACTAGAAAGATAAACCTAAATGGTCCCACTCTAGTCTCCACTATCAAAGGATATATTTTTTTTTCAAGATGTCCACATGTAGTGAAGACTTTGAGGTGCAATTGAAAAGTATAGACCAAAGGCTAACAGCACAAGAGTATGAGAGAAGTAGATGGGATATCGTTTAAGAATTAGCATCACACATTGGGCAACCGGCACTAATTGCCCATCCTTTTTTAGCAAGCCTCTCACCTATATGGAGCCTATCCCAAAGCACCAAGTAAAAATTTTAACTTTGTCAGGAATCGTTGCTTTCTAAATAACTCTAAACTATAACCATATTACTCCACCTCAGTTAAGGAATTTGTAAATAGAATTAACTAAGTAGGACTCTGATTTTGAAGGCTTTCATACAGGATAAACGACTCTCTCAAAAGGTCAAATAGATTCCAAAATTTCTTTAAGCTCACAATGAGCATTGTAAACTTGAAAGATGACCAAATAATTTAATAAACCACCTCTCTCTCTATAACCAAAAAGGTTAGGAAAAAGGGCATAAAGAGGGATGTCATCAATCTACAAGTCTTTCTAAAATTTAATATCTAATCCATCTCCCACACTAAAAGAGGTATAATTCTAAACCCCACTAAGATCCTGATTATGAGAGGGGAAAGCATCCTTAGTTCTGACTCCAAACCTTTTTCTAGAATAGTAGGCTTGATTAATAAGGTTTTTTCAGGGACTGGAGGAACCTAGGAGATTAATTTCTAAACCCATTTTACTAATAAAGCTTTATTAAAGGAGTCTAAATTTTCAATACTAAGACCTTATATAGATCTACATACCGCTTCCCAACTTACAAGGCAATTGAAATCATTGATGCCGTCCTTTTCTTTTCAAAGAAAAGCTCTCTAAGTTGATCAATTCTAGCATAAATTCATTTAGGAAGCTTGAAGATAAATATGAAGTAAGAAAGGAGAGAGAGTACTGCATTAATAAAAGTTAGCCTACCGCCAATAGGAACTTTCCTTTCTAAAATGCCAAGCAAGCTTGAATTCTCTCCATGAGTGGAAGCCAATTATGCTTTAGAAGCTTTTGGTCATTAAGGGGGAGGCCTAAGTAAATAAAGGGAAGAGACCCCTTCTATAACTCAGAGAGAAAGCAAATCTTTCTTCATCAATGCTTGGGTTATTGAGACCAACTATAAAACTTTTGTGTAAATTGACCGTTAATCCTATTGCTCTCTCAAACCTAAGGTGGATTGCCTTAAGAGAGATAAGAGAGGGATCTTTAGTAGCATAGAAAATAAGAGTATCATTTGCAAAATAAAGGCTAGAGATGCATTTGAAGTGAGGATGAGCATCAATGCCTTCAATTAATCCTTAGCTAGAAGCCTCTTTGAACAACCTTGAAAGAGCATCCATGACCAAAGTGAAGAGGGAGGGTGAGAATGGATCACCTTGCTAAAGCCCTCTTTTCCACTTGATCCTAATTTGCCATTAATGAGGGGAGCAATTGAAGAAGAGGAAAGCATGACCTGAATCTAACCTATCCACTTTGGAAAAAGACCTCATGTAGAGAGAAGAAAAAGAAGAAAGTCCCAACTGGCATTGGGACCCAAAAAAAATAGCCAGAAAACAAAATCCATTCATACTTCATGTAGGAGGGCCTTGACATCCTTTTACATTGAGCTTGCATGCCATCTCTGTTACATTGTTTAGCTTTCCATCACACCCCTTGTCAAACGACCCTAAATACAATACAAAGCCTTTCTTCTCCCGTTCCCTCTCCTTTCCTCCTCTCAATACACTAAAGCGGCCGATCCCTCCTACAATGATCATTCACCCATAGGATAGAATCATGAATGAAATATGATGGATCCATTTTATGCACACTTTAATAAATAATTAAGTCATTTTTTATTTAATTTGTATTTATGAAACAATAAGATGCCAACTTGCCTCTTTAGTGAAAGTGCCTGCTTTGCTGCAGTCTGTAGATTTTTAATTTTTATAATATTAATTTAAAAACTAATTCCTAAAGTAAGGTTATTTTGAAACTATTTACTGATGTAAGATGGTTTTAACCATGCTTGCATCCATATAGGCGGGATAGGAAACGTGTAGAAATCATCAAATATAGTGACGATTTCATCTATTAATTTTTTAAAAAAATTCAAAATCATCAATATAACTGACGATTTTATTTTTTATTATTACTTAAAAAATAGTTTAATAACATGATCTGCGAGTTAAAAAAATAGAAATCACCAGTCACACTAACAATTTAATGATTTTTTTTTAAAAATTTAATATTATTTCTATATTAAGAAAACTTATTTATTAATTAAATTTAAATTTAAAAAAAATGATTTTAGGGTTCTTCAAATTGCATCCTCTTTTAGCGGGCTACCTGCTGCCACAGCAACATGGGGTTCATGCCCATTAAAGAGAGAAGGCAACTAGTGTTCCAGAAAGTTAACAGGCTCTATCAACACCGGTGCCTCTGCATGATAAATCCCTCAAATATATTTTACTTTCTAAAATGACCGTTGATTTAACTGGTAAACAAAGCTAGATAGCAGAAAAGCCCATACAAGTATACACGAAAACGTCCTCTCCTTGCTAGAGAAATCGCACAATTATGCTGTAAGAATTAATGCATCTTGATAGAAAATAGAAAGAAGGAAACAAAGTAAAACGAAAAGACTTCCAATAGCTAAGCTTGTTGACCTTCATACAATTCATTTATAGACCTTTCAGATCAAAATACAATAGCTTATTAAGTTTAGAAGCTGGTAGACCCTCCAAAGAATGCACTGGATCTGTGAGCCATATTCATTTCTGTACAGCTAAAGGCCTCCTCAACTATCAAGAGGAGAGTTTGTAATGCTCTATCACTCCAAGCCTACCTATTGGTCCAATTAATTAGTTAGCAGATCAAAATTATGTGGCCAAAAAATTTGAGTGAAAGTTAATTGGTAGTAGTTTTCATATCGTACGCCACAAGCTAACTAATCAAAATTTAAAGTGACTTCACGCCATGGGGAAACTTTACTATTGTCGCATGGGAAGTCCTTTTCTTATGCCCATCAACTTTTGTGCTAGTTCAATTAATCCGTTAGCTATTGCAAGGGTGGTTCGACGTCATGGCGGAACTCTACCACTGTCGCATGGAAAGTTCTTTCCTCATGCCTGTCAACTTTCGTGCTAGTTCAATTAATCCGTTAGCGGACCTAAACTACGTGATTCAAAGACTCGAATGGAAGTTAATTGATAATAAGTGAACTTGAGTTATAAGCCTATAATATATTTCTTTTTCATCCAATATAAAATAATTTTTGGGTATTATAAGAGTAGAGGATAGCTAGAAACCTTCGAAATCATCCTGATTTGGTTTTAATTGATCATATATCATCCCTCCAAAGCCACAGGCTAAACAGCAGGCAAATAGAAGATCTAATATGGTGCTCATGTCATAAACCCAGTACAAATTCTGTGAACCAAGTGGCGTCGCTTGCTGTCCACCTGTCATTTCCCTGGCAAGGGCTGAGGAGTCAGGCACAGGAGAGAGCCACATAATTAGAAGATTTATGATGTCAGAGCAAGATGTGATCAACAAAACAGAGCAAAAGCAAGAAGAAATTCCATGTGGACAAGAGAATGCAACCAACCACACGGAATTATGTGGTAGTCAACACCCTCAAGCCTGCACTAATTCTCAGTCTGCCTCCTGATAACTGTGAAGGAGGAGCTGGGCTCACTCTAAAGCGGTAGATGCATGTCAGAGAAGAGCTCCAGCTCACATGGTTGGAGGAGAAATCAAGTTGGACTTTACTGACGACTCCTGAATGGATTGTCTCAGCATTAAAGGTCTGAGCGTTGCCCTTCTCAAGGTTGCAAGAGAACTCTGTGAAATGAAACATCTTCTTCTTGGATCGGTCAGATGGGTCATGATCAGGCCCTTGAAATCATGCAGAGACCCGGCAACCCTTTGGAGCACTGGGCCTGTCAAAAGCGAGGCCAGACAAAATATGTTAGTGATTGCTCAAGCTAAAATTAGGTTCAATGAGAGATTGAAGAAAACCAATGCAAGACCCAATCATTTTTCTACTTACTTTAGATTAATATATAATTTAATTAAATTAAACTAAAAAATTATAAAATATAATATAATTAGAATTTTTGATTGAGTCTATATTCATAATGTTCAGTATTGAGTAAGCTTTCTAACGCATTTCGAATTACTCAAATCAGATATTAATTAAGGATTTTATAAGTAATTTTATGAACGTATATCATTTCTGATGAATTACTGATAAATTACGAAAATATCATTGTTGGTGATTAATAATGATTTTTGATATTTTTATCTGAAATTTTATATTTTAAAATTATTTTGGTTGAATTAGAAGTTAGTTTTGAGTCGATAATATATTTTTTGAATATTTAATGGATATTTATCTCTTTAGGTTTCTTAAAAAATTAGTATCCTATAAAGATTGGAAAGTTTATTAGTTATAAGAGATTTTTATCTTATAAAGAGTAAGAAACCTATTTATTTTAGAAAAATTATTTATAAATGGGAATCAATTAAGGTCTTTTAATGTCAAATTAATAGTTTATAAAGAAGAAGAAGGTAAAGATTGAAAGATCAAAAAGGTTGATGAAGTCGTAAAGCGTGAAGATTAGTTTTCATCAATTTTATTTATTAACTTCAATTTTATTTAAAGCAGGTAAATAAATTATTCATGATTGCTAAAAGGATTTTAAACTTTGGTAAGTAGCCTGACCATAAATTATGATTTTTATAATGTTGCATGATTGCGAAAAAATTATTTTATAATTGATGAATCATTATTTGAATTGAAATTTTATATAATCAGTTATTTTGAAATAACAAGATTTTATAATTATTTTTAAAATATAATTAAACGTTTAATTCTGCATAGCATATTTATTACAAATCTGGATTAAGTAAGTAGGCTAATTATAAATTAAAATATTTTTATAAGTTACTTAATTATAAATATTGATTCAAGAATTTATAAATTACTGGTTAAATATTACTATTTTATTTTCCTATGCATAATTAATATTTTAATGCCTACTATTATACAATTATTTTTACATAGCTATTTATTGCAAATATTGGATTAAGTTGGTAGATTATGAATGTTAAAACTTTCTGTTATTATGAGAATTTTGTTGAAAAGAAAAAACAATAAAATTTACATAATTATATAAATAAGTAAATATTAATGAATATAAAATTATTGATAATAAAATGTAACTAAAAACATGTAACTCATGGTCTATTATGTAATAACTGATACCGGGATCCATCTTCACTAAGGATATATGAAAGGATCAAATCCCATCCATGGGTTAAATGTTGTGTTCTTGCCCTATCATAAGGATATAAGTGACCATAATTTATAACCGTAGCATATTAATAATATGATGATATGAAAATTATTAATTATGGATGACTTGAAAATTTTGAATATGATGGCATGAAAGTTATTTTTTAATAAATTTTTGAATATTAGTTAAAGATACCTTTAAATTTATAAGTATTAGTATATCAGTAACATATAAAATTATAAATTATAAGATATTAGTTTTAAATTAATGATATACATTATTTTATAAAAGTTTTATAAATTTTTACTTACTTGATCCACTAATTTATGCTTAGTATTACTTACTGAACGAAAGCTTATAAAACTCTATTATTTTTTTTTTTGTTTCAGACACAGAGAAATAAAATAGAAATCTGGGTAAAAGCAAGCAATCACCTGACAAACTCTTTAGTTATATCATTAGTTTTAATTTTGATCATGTTGATAATCTATAAATGGTTGCTAATTTCAGTGACATTGGAGTATGTGATTATGAACATTTTGTTAGCATTAAATTGATTTAGTGATTATTTGAATTAAATGTTGATATGTTGCGATAGATAACTTACATACCATGAGATATGCGATGGATTATTATGTCTTATATCCATATCGAGTCCAAAGATTTATATGGCAAGTGTGCAGTGGATCGTAACATTCTGGATTCACCTTCAGATCTATGGCATGATCAGGTGTTTCACTGCCTTGTATTGTTTCTGAATTATAAAAACCTCTTCTTTTCTCTCTCTCTCTTTTAACAACTCCTCTCTTGATAAGGGGTAGGCAACAGCTTTACATTTAAATCTCTCAATTAATTCTTTCGCTGGCTTGGCTTTGTTTCTGAATTATGAGTGCTTTTTCTTTTCTTTCTCTGTTAACAACTCCTCTCTTGATGAAGGGTGGGCAACAGCTTTACATTTAAATCTCTCAATTAATTCTTTTGCTGGCTTGGCCTTGTTTCTGAATTAGGAGTACCTTTTCTTTTCTTTTCTTTCTCTGTTAGCAACTCTCTTTTTGAAGGGTAGGCAATAGCTTTACATTTAAATGTTCTCCTGGATGGACCTATCTGCAGCTTGCTACCACTACTCATCCAGATTGAGCTAGGCTGCAGGTCCAGCAAGTCTGGAACTCCAGCACCCAGTCCTCTGATGTATGACCAAGAGATGAGCACATGGGAGACAACACAATTTTCCAACAGTAGAAACTGAAGAATAAAACACTAACAATGAGGGACATCCTCAAGAGTGGTCCTCTCAATTCAAGGACCCGGACCACCTCCTAGCTCTAATAGCGGAAGCCATCTTCTCTACAGTGTAGTCACACTAACCATTTGTCTCTCTCCCACTGGTCACCCACGTAGAGTTTTTCCACATTGCACTTATCTTCTTTCCACTAAGCAACCACAACTAAAGATAATTCTCATCACATTCAGATTGATAATGTTCAATCTTTGTACATAAACATGTATGCATGTACATCATAATATCACATATGAAGTACATCAGCCAAGCTAGCTCAATTATTCGATTCGATGACTCAACTTTTGGGCTGATGAGCTGAACCCAAGAGTTGTGATAACAATCTAAGCTAGATGAGAATTTGCTTGGCTTGTGTTGCAGAAAACATTCCTCTCTGAGGGAAACAAGACATTCCTTTGATGGTCTCTTTCTGGAGGATTAACACCTGTCCCTGGATTGACGAGAGTTGACTGAGCCCATCACTTTCATCTCATATTTTACCCATGACTCAGGGAGCCAAGATCAAAAAAAACAGGATCTGGAATCAGGATTTTTTTGCTGGGGAGTGCAGTGACTGCTCCATCTGTCTCCACTCAGGCAAATACAGTGTTATATACTGCTGTGCCAAGAACTCATTAGCAGAGATATATGTTGGAATCCATAGGCCACATTGATGTGACTGAGCTGACATAACTAACATCATTGAAGGTGTCCAATGAAAGAAGCCAATGACTGCCTAACACATCAGCTCTTAATGTTGCATCCCGTCTAAGAAAGCATATTTTAGCTAGATCTTGTGCTATCATATCACTGAGCCAACCCGTCCAACTCGGTTTTTGGAACTCAGTGCAAGGGGACAATAACTCCATGCAAGTTGTGAGTGATTAAAGAGAAGAGAGAACATATTAGAAAGAGCAGTCCCTGGCCAAAGCTGGCCTTCTTTTGCTTTTTGCTGAAACCTTTGTGTGCTTTCCATGGTACCCTTGACATGGCCTGCAACACTGCCTTGCCATCTACCCTCTCTGATATCTAAAGCGAGGTTAATTAGAGTGGAATCAGTATCTCTCCCACTTTTTTAACACCATAAGATGATGATGTGCTTGATGGCAGCCAGCTAATGGGTCACTTAGCTTGAGAACTTTGTCACATTATCTAAATAGGCAACATCTAAGTAGGCATCACATTATTATCTAGCCAGCTAATGGGCCACTTAGCTTGAGAACTTGGTCACATTATCTAAATAAGCAACATATAAATCCTAGGTGGCATTTGACAGCGTCTTACCATGAAGTTTCTAAATTTAATTATCTATGTATACTAGTATGGTTACTAAGTTAAATAAAAAGATATAGAGTTATTTATTATAATTTTATATTTATTAAATTTAAAATTTAAAATTATTACTTTAAATTTTAAAAATAAAAAAGATAAAAATATTTCTAAATTTTTTTAAAAAATAATTGATTTAAAACTATAGATTTAAAACTAAATAAACCTTTTTTCTTTTTATTAAAAGATTGATTTTAATTAATTTTTAAAAAATAAAATCTAAATAAAATAAATTTTTTATGATAAAGCCCTTATCATTATAGAAATAAATATTATAATTCTAATGCGCAAGCAAGTTTCTCACTTGCAAAGCTCTCTTTAGTTAATCATAGAATTAGTCATTCGTGTGGTGCAAGTCAATTGGTCTGGCCAATATATATATTGCTATAAAACATATATATTGCTATAAAATTCTACAAACAGGCTAACTTAATGCAGGCATATGATACCATGGTACAGTGAGTGATTTCTTAATATAATGCATGCCTCACCATGTATTGAGTAATTTAAATGCCTATGCAAAATGTTATATAGCCTTGTGGATTTTGCAATAATTTTATGAATCATATTTATAAATTTCATTATTTTCTCATGTTGTTAATGCTTATAATGTGTATTTTAATAAAAAATTAAAATTTTGTTTAATATGCGAGTCCTTTTAACTTTATATATAACTTTAAAGAGTAATATATATTAGATCATATCATTTTTCTCATCCTTGAATCCACGCAATTCATAAATTCAAAAAGATGAAAAAGATGAGATGTCTCCAAATTCATGTGTTTCCAAATATAGAGAAAATAATTGAATTTAAACTTAACTATATTCAAATACAGCCAAGTTTACACATATATATATATATATATATATAAACCATCACATCTTTTTCATTTTCTTTATCTTTGAAATTCGTAAACTGTGTAAATTTAAGGGTAGAGAAGATGATCAAATCTAAGCTTCGTTACATTCAAACATAGCCAAGTCTACTTTCTTTTGATCTCTTTTATTTTTTTATCTTTGGAACTCATCAGTAAATTCAAAAGTGAGAAAAGTAACTAAATTTAAGTTTCACTATATTGAAACGTAGCCAATCTACCTCTTTCCTCCTTTATTTATATATATATATATATTTTATTCTTAAATTTATGTAGTTTATAAATTTTAAAATAAAAAAAAATAAAGTGACTCTTGAATCCCTATGGATTTAAGGATGAAAGGATGATCAAATTCTATGCTTTATTATATTTGAATGTAATAAAATTTATATTATATATATATATATATAATGCTTAAATTGTGAACGTGGGTAATTAAATATTTTTTTTAAAAAAAGTTTTTATATTTAAATATATATAGATATAAAAATAGAACACTCCTTTTTATGCCTCTCGTCGCCAGGGGTCAAATCTTTTATCCCTTCTTCTCCTTATTACCCCATCAGATCTCGGAGAAGCTCCGGAGATCCCTACCTCACTTACCCCCGATTCACCCCTCCGGATCTCGCGGCCCGTCGTCTCGGCCGCCTCCGAGGGTTTTAAGGTACTCCGCTCTTCTCTCGCCGTTGTCTTCTTCTGTTCTCGATGGATTCGAGCTACCTGTCATTGGATTTTCCAGTCGTTCTCGTGTCATTCATCGTCGATCGGTCGGATTCTTGTCGGAGGTCTCGGCTTCTTAGTTCTTGTACTTCGAGAGATCGGAAAGTTGGATTTTTTTTTTGGGGGGGGGGGTGTGGGAGTTTCTTGAAAATCCGAGCTGGCTTCTTGAGTTTTTAGTGGCTTTTTTCAGTTGCTTGAGTTAATTTTTTTTGACCTTTAGTGGTTCGGAGAATGTAGATGAGGTGATTTTTTTTTTTTTTTTGACTCTCGAGAGATTTCGACATAGATGGGTTTAGTTTTTGTTGAAGTCGCTCTGATGTTTATTTTCTCCTTTTCTGAAAAAAAATTAGAATTTTATTGGGAGGTTTAGGGTTTGTAGCTGGAAACCCAACGGACGAATGCCTCCTCTACTCTATAGGAAACGTTTCTCAGTTGGCTTCCTCAGCTTCTTGTTTCCGTTTTGGAATTAGAATTTGACTGATGAGCGAAAGTGCGTGACTTTGGTGGATCCATTTTAGAAAGTTGGGGGATGGTTTGAAGGGGAGAAGGCAAGGAAAGGTTTGATTGGTGGTATATTCTTTTCATATGTTGGATTAAATAGAAGACGGGAATAATAGACCAGCTCTATTAATGACTTGTTTCCTCCGATCGTCGCATTAAGTGTTGATTCAATCAATAGGTCTATCCTCTTATTCTTTAGGTTTATTAGAAACCCATGGATGTTGCTTTGTTTGCTACCTCTACCTTCTTCTTCTTCTTCTTCTTCTTCTTCTTCTTCTTCTTTTCTTTTCCTTCTCTTATTTATTCTTCCTCAGCGTTAAAAAAATAAAATAAAATTTGAGCTAGCTTGCTTTTTATTCATTGGGAAAGGAAAATTCAGAGTTTCTGTTTCTTTTGATTCAGCACTAAAGTTGACTATTGAACAAAGCTGTCTCAGCATTTGAAGCAGTTGGTGGGTTTTGAGTAACTATATCTATGTAGGAGGCTTATGTTGCGACATCATTGATGAATTAGATTGCTACTGAAGGAGATGGTACCCTGATGAGGTTCCGTAGATGAAGATAGCACAGGCGTGGCAGCCAGGCACTGGGGACCTGAAAATCATGCCAGCGGCTCGCAATAGAAACTCATCCAAAAGGCCTCTATGGATTATTGTCCTGGTAGCTTTGGTGTGCGTCGCGCTGATCAGGGTTTATGTTTATCCACCTCAACGTTATTCTGCTTGCTATTTCTTATCTTCGAGAGTTTGTAGTCCTCTTGAGAATTGGCTTCCTCCAGTACCAGCTAGAGTCTACACTGATGATGAGATTGCTACTCGTGCTGTCTTTAGAGATGTTATTTCAGTGCCATCTGTTCCGCCAAAGAATCCTAAAATTGCTTTTATGTTCCTGACTCCGGGTTCATTGCCTTTTGAGAAGCTTTGGGAGAAATTCTTCCTGGTACAACTCCTTTGCTTTGCTCTAAAATTCATTGATTTTTTTTTGTAGTATTAATATGCTTTTCTTCTTTATAAAGATTTATTTTGTATATGTAACTATGTAGTCTTTGATTATGTAGATTCACTTTACAGAGATGGGTAGATATTCTTGGGCGCTGGATAGTTGATTAAAATTTTGTAGCAAGTTAGGGCAATAAAATGCTCATTCATCGTTGCAAACGTTGACCAAATTTGGAGGCACAAAACATAACATGCTAATACCATTGTTGTGAAATAATTCATATTACTACAGTCTAATGGGAAAAGCCCCATACATCTAGTTTGAAGTGTTGATCAATGCATGCTGTGTGGAGAGAGTTCATTGTCTGTGTTCTTTCAATGAATCTCAGGAATCTTAAAAAGCTGTCATGCAAACCTTTAATAAGCACACTAATGAGAGAACAATTACTATTTAAGGGTTCTAGAAAAATGGAAATCTCTCATGGACATTTATTCAAATTGGATATGAAATCTATATTCTTTACAAGATGTAATATTGACTAGTGTAAGCAACCATCGTTATAGTTGTAAGATGTTGTCAAGGTCATCTGTTTGACTCTTATGTATCAAATCTGTTGTTGAGGTGAGATTGTAATTTTGGAGTCTCATTGATGCTTAGGTATCAATTCTGTTATTGAGGTGAGATTGTAATTTTAGAGCCTCATTGTGATAAAAAGAGATTGCTTCACATCACAAGATTGCTTGGTGTCATGTGGAGATATGTCCTAGAGGCTTGTTAGTGTATTATGTTTCACCTTCTGCTATGCTAATATAATTCCTAGAAATGGAGACAAATGCTTCGGATATGATTAATGGTTCCTTAAGGTGTGTGAGTGGTCAGCTTGGGTCTAGGTCTTGTGTAACTTGAATTTGATTTGAATTGGATTTAGATATGATGGGATATAGAACTAGATCTAATTCATTCACATAAAAGATAGGTGAGCCATATTCATTTTCAGATTAAGGTGGATTTCAGTTTTGTACGATAGGATGGCTTTTTGACTATTCTTTTCCCTTTTATTTCAGGACTTGCTAGCTGGATTGAATTTTACAAAACCATTAAAAACATATTCAGAAACTTTGATCTAGTTCTGGGACCCATACTTGAAGAATCTAGATCTTTAGGTTTGGAAATGGTCCAATTTGGGTTTGGTATTGGCTGAATTTCATTCTACATGAACATCAGAATGCTATTTTAAGATAAGTGGATCCTGTTGTTATTTTTTATGTAGTAACCTTCATTTACCCAATGATGTTGTTTAAAATATGAAATTTATAATGAAAAACAATGGCAAGGTAGTGCCAACACCCCCCCCCAAACCGAAAAAAAAAGAAAAAGAAAAAGAAAAAAACCTTGAAGGGCCTTCCTCTTGGCCACGTCTGTAGCTTTATAAAAATCCAAACCAGTGTTCTGTTTTGATGAAGAAAGTTAACTGGGCACAAAAAAGACAAGCTTTTGATGAAGCATTTGAGAGTAATTGGAGATTTTTCAGAAGTTGGAAAAATTTAAGGACTCAGACCAATATATCCCTTTCATGAGAAGTTGAAATTTCCCAATTTTAAGTTGCAGCTTTAAGAAAATTTCAGGGATGTCGTATTGGCCTGAAACTTCAACATAAGCCTCAGAAAATCTCAATGTCGTTTCAATGGCCTAGTGTCATCATTTTGCATTCTAAGTGCAAACCAGGTCCATGATTGTAATGTTCGAAATCCAAAAACCTAGATGCCCCCTTCTTTTCATGCATCATAGATCTCTAAGTTGGTCAATAGTGACTAATGGCATATTTGCATATATGCAAGGTTCGTTGTACTAATAACTAGCACTGTTTTAGTACTGGATTAATGCAGTTTAGTATGGAATGTACTGTACCAAACATTGGTCAAATGAATCAAGAGGCCTTAACCCATGAATTGCCCTGTACCATGCCTAACCGTTATGGGGAATTCGGTATGGTGCAAGATCATTACTCAATATGGTATGGTCCGATATGGTATGAGATTGATATGAGATGGTTCTGAGCGGTTCAAGGCAGTATAGGTCTTGTACCATTTCAAAATGGTGAATTATACCGATCCCTCGGGGTACGGTTTGGTACACCATGTACTGGGTAGTTCGGTATGGTTCAGCATACGTTACATGTATGTACAATAACACAGGTAAAGACATTCACATTAATTGCAATTAGCATCTCTTGAAGGAAAAAAGATCAAATATTCTTATTTTGATTGAGGTAATTTTTTGGATACTCAATATCAGTCTCTGTCGACATGTTTTTATATGTACAGGGTCATGAAGGCAGATTTTCTATTTATGTGCATGCATCAAAAGAAAAACCAGTTCATGTGAGCCCTTTTTTTATTGGCACCGACATTCGCAGTGATAAGGTACTGACACCTTTCCTTTCTCACTTGATTTGTACAAGCTTTTCATCACCAAATCTAGTGGTACAAACTCCACCAGGAATAATATGTGAAGATCTTGCATGCATATAATTTGATAGGACTACGCTGTTCTTTTTATTAAACATAACTTTTCTCTCTACTTTTATTAAACAATATTTAATACAAGTTTTCATTGTGAAATGTAGTCCTACGTACCCCATTAGGAACAATATAAAGATCTTTCTGGCATATAATTTGATAGAATTGTGTTGTTTTTCTTAACATAATGTATGCCTATGTGATATATGTACCACAAATAATTACCAATCATGATGCACTTATAGCTGAAACCAAGAAATCAGAACTTGTAGTCTGAACATGTGAGAAGCCACCTTGGCAGTTTGATAATGTTAATACAGTCCAATATTTGAAGTCTCGTCCAACACATTGTGTTGAAGATGATAAACCACAGATTTTTCAACTGCTAAAAGCTTTTTATTTGTTCTGGAGTACAAGGAGGTCATTAATGTTTTGGCTGAAACAGAAGATGATTGATTGTTTTGGCCAAGGATTTAAGTTTTCATGCTTTTGGGCACGTTTATTTGCCTTCCTTTTGTTTTTAATATTATAAAATTTATAATTCAACTACTTTTAATGTTTGCAAGGACCAAAGTTTGAAACTTCGGTTATGGTTTTAGTTTGATGTAACTGGATGGGAGCATTTTGTGAGTCTACAAAAAGATCTGTGATACTTAGTAGGAAAGCATGGCTTTGTCATGTACAAATTAATCACCTTCCTCGAAAATTTGGTAGAAACAATCCTTTACCTTCCTATCTTTATGAAGATGGCAATCATGTAAACTAAAAATATTGTTATGTGTATGTATGATTTCATCTATTATATTCTTCTTCCAAACCCTCACATCTCTAACCTATGTTCCCGTACTTTGATCTATATTGTCCCTGATTCACTATCAACAGAAAGTAGAAAGACAATGTCAACCCATGTTTTTTAATCCACTAGAGCACAATTATCTGTTAATTTGCATTAAGATTCCTAAACGGCTGCTACCTTACATGTTTTAAGCATTTAAGCATTCTTGTAATAGCTGCTTAAGCCACTAGACTATTGCTCAAGCACTGTAATTCCTGATCACTGTTGTAAATGAAACCAGAATGTAATGTCATAACCCAATATTGCCTCCTTAACTACCACCTAAAAATTTTAGCAATTGAACTTTCTGCTAGCCATAGATGTCTATAAAGAAAGATGACACAGACATCATTCATTCTTGCCTCTGTTCTATGACTTCGAAATTGGAATAATATGTTTCATTCTTGAATTATAACATCTAAAGTGGAAAGGTCGTCTTTGTATTTGTTGATTAATGGATATGTCTTTCCTTACCAGCAATATGTTTTCCTTGACTTTCTATATGGAATACCTTCCATGGATGTCATGTTCTGCTTCATTCTTAATTCAAGCTGAGGTCACTTTTGAATATCCCTTTTTCAAGTTACCAAGCCAATTTCCAGGGCTCTTCAGGAAAAATGCAACAAGGAAAATCTTGTCAGTTCTTGCTGTTTCGTTTACTCGGAACAATTACAAGCAGTGACTTATTTACTTGCGTAACATTACAATACAGTAAGGGGCAGAGAACCAATCTGTTAATTATAGCAAGCATAAATATGTCTGAGTGAAATATTGATTTTTTGTGAACTTCAGCATGTACTAGCTGGAAACATGACTTTTCTGTGATGGTTCTTTTAAAAAAATGTAGTTTTGGTTTGGATTAGCTGGTTGGAATTTAAATTGATGTGCATGTTTTTTTTTTATATATTGCACATTTATTATTAATTCAAAGTGCATGTAGGTGGGCTGGGGGAAGATTTCCATGGTTGATGCAGAGAAGAGATTGTTGGCAAATGCACTTCAAGACACTGATAATCAGCATTTTGTGTTGCTTTCTGACAGGTGATTGTGTTGAATCTGTAAGTTATTTAAATTGCTTTGGTTGTGCTTTGGTCAGCATTCTGACTATTATTTTTTTGCATTGCAGCTGTCTCCCATTACATAACTTCGAGTATGTATATAGTTATCTGATGGAAACAAATATCAGCTTTATTGACTGGTAATGCTCACTTGTTTTGCCACAAAATTTATTCAGTTAAACTCACAGGTCTTTGATACTGGCTAGTAATTTTTAGATTCTTTATATGAGGATCCCAGTTATAGTTTCACTGAATCGCATTTTTTTCTCTTGTTGAATTATTTATTTTCAGTTTTGAGGATCCTGGCCCACATGGAACGGGCAGATATTCTGAGCATATGTTGCCTGAGATTGAAAAGAAAGACTGGAGGAAAGGTGCACAGGTAAGCTGAGCTGCTGAAGTATATTTCTGATTCAGTACAAGGAAACTGAAAATCGATAAATGAAAGATTTGCCCAGATGACTATGGGATGCAAGAGACCCATGGAGTTAAATGAAGCCACTAGAAGGGTAGGAAATACATGATCTAATCCAAGGTCTTTTGCAGCTGTTGCCATTATCTAGTATTTTAACCATCGGCATTAGCCTGTCAGTGAAACATGATATCCTAGTGCCCTTTATCTCTGGCGAGCATCAAACTAACAGGGTCATATGAAGTTTTATGGATCACCTATTAAAAAGGTCATCATCCCATTTATGAATTTAACATGATATATAATTGAAGTACCTAATATCCTGGTCTACCTCGGTGCTGTTTGTTGCCCTAGGTATTTTTGTATTGATGTTTGCCTGAACTACTTTGACATATAGGAATTAGTTGTGAAGGCTTTTTAGGATATGTTATGTACAAAGTATGCATGCTGGAGATGGATTTGTATCACTTATTCATTATTAGCAGCATTGAAGTTGATACATGGCACATGAGGTTTACTACAAAGTCAGCTTATTTTGGACCATATCCATGGTTTCAGTTCTTTTCCTTTTGGATGAGTAATTTGCTGAAGAAAAAATTAAAACCAAAATTAGAAAGGGTGAAGCATGGCATACATTGTCTTGAGGCTAGCAATACACCTAAATATAACAAGTAGATTTAGGGAGCATCTCTCATAGCACCATATTTTTCATCTGCAGGAGTCTTAGTTGACAATTCGTATGCCTGGAATATGTCCTCATGGGCAATCTTCAAATTATAAACATAACCTGCTAACCATGCAATACTTTGAAATTTTCAGTCGAAAAACATCATATGTGCGATTCATTTTCCATATGCTTTTCTGAATTCTTTGATTGGAGACAAGTCATTTTGATTCTTGAAATGATATGGAGTTTCTTACTTTAACTGGAAATTGAGACAGAATGATGTTTAATAGCAAAGCCAGGAAAAAGCATTTTATCGTGTGGGAGGAAGGCCCTACATATTTGGTTATTATAGGAACATGCCCTCGCATGAGCCACTGGTAGGATAATACAAAAATGAATAGAATTTATAGATGCGAACAAATAGAATAGTATCTGAACAGTAACAAAACTTGCATGGTTTTAGCATGTTCCACTTAATCCCTTTTTCATGACCAAGAATGGGAAATCTTTCTCTTGTTACATGAATTACATGAATAAAATTGGGTTTTCTTTCTTTCTTTCTTTCTTTTTCTTTTTTTCTTGTTGAGGGGGGGTGGGGGGGGTGGATGTTGAAATTGTGGCAATATGTAAAGCGTTATTCATATTGCAGTGGTTTTCAATCAAGAGGCAACATGCTGTGCTGATTCTGGCTGACGGCCTTTACTACACAAAATTCAAGCTTTATTGTAAGGTAAGTTGTATATGTGATAAATTACTGCTTATTCAAGCAAACAATCAAGATATTTTAGCTGTTTCTCTAATTATTTTGAACTGATTTTTTCTTTTGTGCTGTGACAATGTTGCAATACTATTGAACCTTGACATATTTAGTACTAAATGATGTGGTGCCCATCCCCAATTTCCACAGCTAAAAGTACTATGAACTGCAAGCAAATAACGATTTGTTTTCAAATTGACATAATACCTTCCTAAAGTTAACAGTTAATGGTGACCGTGTGGTAAACATGTACGTATACATGTGTATTTGAATTCAGCATGATGTTTGGCAAACAACAACAACAATAATCCTTAATACTAAACTAGTTGGAGCTGCATGAATCGTTTTTCTCCATTCTATTCAGTTTAGAGGCATATTTTTTATAAGATGCAAAGTTATTAAATCTTTCTTTATTATTTTTTTCTCTGTAATTTTCAGTTCATTTCTACCTTTTTCTTATTTTACATGTATCAAATCACTCATTCTTACTAGTGCATTTTAAGTTTACGTTACAAATATCCAAACCATTTTTTCTTACATTGCATGGTCTTTGACAATACCAATTAATTTGCTACCTGTAGGAGTTGGTTTGCTTTTGTGACTAAAAGATCCTGACAATTAGAATGTCTTCATAGTACTTACTTTTGTGAATATGCATTGATGTTTTTATATATTCTGACTCTTGCAGCCAGGTATGGAAGGGCGCAATTGCTATGCTGATGAACATTACTTGCCAACTCTTTTCCATGTCAGCACATAAGACCATTTATACTCAGAGCTGCGTCAAATAATTTTCCTCCTGTTTTTCACATTTATTTGTTATTGGTCTTTTTTTAATTTTTCAGATGGTTGATCCTAAAGGAATTGCAAATTGGTCTGTCACTCATGTTGATTGGTCTGAAGGAAAGTGGCATCCAAAAGCATACAAGGCTCGGGATGTTACTTTTGAGCTCTTGAAGAACATTACAGTATGTTTGAAATTCTTTTGAACAGCAGAAAGAGAAGCTCTATCTTTATCTTTACCTGTAACATCCTCAATTTTGTGTAGAATTAGTAATATGTTTTATCTCTTATTGTTGTTTTTTTTTTATTTTTTTTTATTTTGCAGTCTATTGATGAGAGCGTACATGTTACAAGTGATGCAAAGGTATACTTGGCAGATTTTGTGCGTTTGTTTATTTTATTTCCTGGTCCACTTTTCAATTTGAAGTGCACCTTTTTTATTTTATTTTTGCTTTTCTTCTCAACAAAATGTTCTTCAGTTTTTAGCATGCTCTTGTTATCTGTCAATAGAACTCAGCAAATACAATGCATAGACTGGTCCATTAAAGTATATTTGATGCGGTTGGCTTTGATTCTGTCAAGCTACAGAATATATGATATTTTTTTCTTAAGAATTTTTTTCTAATATAATTTGATAAATAATATCCCATTTTTTGTTGACATGCTTATCTTCCATCTCTTTGAACTATAGAGCTTCAAGAGGTAGTGCTCTGATAAAGAAAAGATCCCAACTAAAGCTCTGAAATTCTCACCGTGTTATGCATGCCTAGGATCATGATAATATCCATTTTATGCTTATGTCAACCATTTGCTTCTAACATTGTAAGCTATGCCAGGAAAAGCTATAGCTTAATATGAGGGACCATCATATTTTATACTGCATTTTGAAATATTTATCCTCTCTGGAGGTTCTCAACAACTTTGACGAAGCCTAACATATGGTCTCCCTTGTACTATTGTACTAGGGACCATAAGCTAAGGTCCAGTATCTGTTTGTTTTGAGTAAGATGTGGGGAGCCATGAAAGATGGACATCTCTAAAACCTGCTTCCAGAGAGTGGAAACCAAGGTTCTTACTAATACAAGACTCAAAAAGAATGACCAAAAATCGAGAGCACGGGCATAATTTTGAATTTCCATTAATGGTCACCTTAAGAAATCATGGACATGGAATGTTACGAGCTCTAAGAGACGATCCTCCAAAAAGGAAAGCTTCAAAACATAGAAAGAGGGCTTTATGTAGAGTCCAAAATCTTGCACATGCATGTTACTGCATTGGTGCTTAAATCAAGCTTATCAAGAGGATCTAGAGTAGCATTGATAAATCAAAATTCACTCTTGGGATTCCCTGCTGTGAAAGGAGAGGCAATCATGGCATCTGAAAGTGATAAATCTTGGTGGCTTGAGAAAGCTGTCATGGTCCAGTTCTCACTAATTTGTTTTAAAATTCAAAGTTGGTTCGAAGGACATGAATTGATTGTTAAAGAGCTGGGATAAATGTGCAAGGATTACACTTGTGCAAGCTACAACTGACACCTACATCACTGAATTACAAAGCTAGCTTTTGCATATATACATATGCATATTACATCCATATATAGTTGTATACATTCATATACTCATGCATACATACATATAATGGATGTGAATATGAGTGTGTGTGGGTGAATGTTCATGTGTGTGCTCATGTGAGTGCGAGCTCGTGGGTCTGTATGTGTGGGTGTGGGCATCGGTCTTAACAGGCTGAAAAGACTCGCTAGCAGCATGATGGATTGACCTGTCTGTGAAGTATACACACAATATTTTCATGGCAAACCTGCCAGGACCTGCCAGTTGTTCAAGATATGCTTACGAGGAATCACATGAAAATAGAATGTTGTGGAAGATACTGTAGTTACTGGTAGCAATTTTGATGCAGAATCTATAAATTCATCATCTATACGCGTTAGGATAATATTGCTTTCATGCCTGACTGATCGTGCATTTGAAGAGAGTCTTAGAAACAAATTTATTGGCTATGCAACCTATCTTTATCATTCTATTCATGTAAAGGTCTTCACTGAAAACATTAAAAGAGGAAAAGGTTGATGGTTCATAAGCTGGTTAGAGAAATTTTATTCTACGTAGTTTTGATTGCTGACTGAAATACAAGATTGTCCCCCTCCATGAATTTGGCCTTGCAAGGATAAATGTTCAGGCTATTGTTAAGTATTCAGATGGACCAACGCTCAGAGCTATTCCTATATATATATATATTTGTTTAATTTTTTTCTTCCCCCCCCCCCCCTCATTCATTGCATACTCTACTGATTCTCTTTTTCCACTTGGAGGGGATATTCCCATTTTCCTCTGCATTTTCTCTTAACATGCACTGATACAAAATGAATTGAACCATCACTGTCATTCTTGCTCTTGCAGAAGGAAGTGCAGAAGAGACCTTGCCTATGGAATGGATCAAAGAGGCCATGTTATTTATTTGCCAGGAAATTTCTCCCAGAAACGCTTGATAATTTGATGAATTTATACTCCAATTATACAGCTCTATTCGAGTGAACAACGAACTTATCATTCTTTGGTCGAGCATTCAACCTCTGCCCCTCTCCCTTCAGTTCCTAAATTACTATATAAATTGTGTACACAAGAAACCACTTGTGGATCTATAATGCTAATCTGGTTCATATAACAGGAAGAGAGACTGTTGGAGGCATGAGGAATGGCTTGAGTTGTGAATGTTTGAGTGGGGCTGAGGTGGCTGCCAGCTCAATGCCACTCTGCCCTCTCGAATTAAATTGTCCCTGTAATTTTTCTGTTTTCTTTTTAATCAATAGGTTTCTTTTGTCATCTGTTTTATGTAGGTTTTTTCTAATTTTTGTTCAGTAATTCTGCTTTTGGAACAGCAAATTTTGTTAGCCTATTTAACTGCTGTAAGGTGATCCATTTTCACAGAGATATCACAAATTACTTCCCTCTTGTACGTACTGTATTCAGACGAGGTTGTAGTCAGTGAAAAATTAAGAAAAGTGTTTTCATTACATAAACCAAGTTTTGTCTGTGTGATAATTTTTAAAAACTCATCACTGTCATCTCTTTCCATACCAACCCCCTGCCTGAATGTAGCACGGGGATTTCAGTTGAGTTGTTCCACGCCTCCCCTTATGGCAGGTTTATCAGCATGGGCAGTTAGCCAGCTTGTTTGGTGACCAGAGCAGAACCTTTTCAGATTCCTTCCCAATTTAATACAGCTCTCTTCTTGATTTACTTTTCAGGAGGGTGTGGCCTTAATGGTTTGGACCTCCAATATGCTCAATTTAAAAGCTATCATCCATCCAGTTATGGAGCAAAATTATTCTTTGTATGCTTGTGTACATCATGCATCTTTAAGGCTCTCCATTTTTGAATCTTTCAGCAAACATGCTGAAGGATTTAACAATGAGGTGGGACACTATTTTGGAATGATGAGTCTTCATCGAGCTGGGGACCAAATATGAATTGTCCCTCGTCTAAATTTCTGCACTTGCTATCCATTGACTGCATCAAAGCTTGTGTGATCTGGATAATGGCTTCCTCCAGCTTCAGATCTTGAACTTAAATTATGGCAATCAAGTGTTTGGTCAAACTCGAAACAGCTATCTAATTCACAACTCCTTAACAAGAGGCCATTTACAGCCTCAAAAATACAATTAACTGCTTTTAGTTGACCTTGGTAGGTGTAACAGCTGCTATTGCTGCTAATTGTCCCTCCCTCAAGACAATTAACTGCTGCTTGCTCTCCTTGGCTAATAGCTTACTCTTCCTCTTCTTCTAGAATTAAATAAAATGGGATCCATGTAAATGGATGATTTTTTAGGTTTGGATCTTCAAAGAAACTTCATCCGGTTTTCTGCATCTATTAGTGAGAAGCATGGGCTTAAAACACGTCTTTATGTTTTATTTATGTGGGATGTGAAAGGCTCTCATTTTTTTATGTGCGTATAAAAATATTTCATCTTTGTTTATCCTGCAATACGAAGACCAAGTCTTTTTGGTTGAATTCAAGCACGCCTAATAGTTTATTATATGAAGGAAAATCGATATTTTTATTAGCAAAAGCGACAAAGTAGTTATTAAAAGTTAGGAACACGGCCAACTAATCTTGCGTCATCTTGACATAACATTAGGATAAAAATTAGTGATCGAATTCAAAGTGATGACTCCATATGGTTCTTGTGATGTGGAGAGTATCTTCTTTTAAAAAACATAAAAAGAAAAGTGGGAACATCACCACTCATCTTGAAGAAATGACGTATGAATGAGATTCAAATCAAATTTGAATCAAAGCAGCACCTCCAAGAAGTTGAATGACTTTAAAAGCGTTAGGGCAAATCTAAGATCTCTTGTCGATTGCCATCTCATTTTGGGCAGTCTTAGGGCATGTTATGCCAACATGCATCGCTAAAGGTCAACTGCCTTGGAGATCCATGTGTGATTAGGCTAGCAACAATTTATGTATGAGTGGAGGAGGAAGAAATTGCTAAGAAAAAAAAAAAAAAAAGCATGGAACCAACTAGGAATGGCTTTTATGTGGCAAAGCATGAAGAGAGAGAAATTTAAGAATTTTTTTAAAAAAATAATTCTCAATCCTTAATTCTTCATTGAATTATTGTAAGTTTTAATACATAGAAAATCTCTGTCTTGAGAAGTTGTTGAAGCCCCATAGAAATGCTTAATTGCCTCATTTCTTATTTTATCTTCCTTATAAATTCTTCTGATCTTAATAAATTTAGTGAAGCAAACTCTTTGGCCCTCACTTTCACTAAAAGAAAAAAAAAAAAAAAGAAAAAAAGAAAAAAAAGGGCTGACACACATGCATTGCATGCCTTTCGTAGGACTTGACAAACAAGAACTAGATATGTTCTTCCTCTTGTATAAAAAACACTAAGTTGTATATAACACTAGATTAACAAATATTTGTGATGATGGTTTTGCAATGCAGTAAGCTTTTATTTCTGAAGACTTTGGATCAAGGGATGCAATCATATACAATCCTAATTGCATTACCTTTCCCATATCAACATACTAGCTAGAAGATTGGCTTCAATTGATGGATGAGTTCATCCAAAGTTGCTTGACTAAGGTAAGGCGTCGTTTGGTTAACAAGAACTACTGTGGGAAAGAAACTTTCCTAAGAAAATAAAAACAATGGCTCCTGTTTAATTGGAGAATTCAAACAAGTCAAAGAAAATAGTCATACTCTTCCATGAAGAAGAATGCCACCTTTCTTATAAATACAAAAAATGCTTATCACTTAAAAAAAATAAAAAAAAATAAAAAAACCTTCGCTAAATCCATAGAAAAAATTTATATTTACTTATCTTCTTCTAATTAATATTAATTTTGTAATATATCTGGATTACTATTATCAAAAGATAGAAAAAAGTTTATGAATTCATGAATTTACAAACATAAAAACTAATTTCCCGTGAACCTAAAACCAGGCATACATTTTGCAGAAATAATCTTTTCATTTTTCAAATGAGGTCTAAGATAAGATGATTAGTTACAGACATTTGTTTGGAGGCTAAAAAGTCATTGTGGTTTTGACATTTAGCTTGTGCTCATCCTATGATGGGCTTGAGCTATTGACAGATATCTATTCATATTATAATATTCTTGAATCCTTTTCCTCTGATTATTATTATAGTTTCTGGTTCACAGCCTCGCCTAACGCCATTTGGATCAGTCCGAAATATCCCAGAGAGAGCGAACGTCCGGAATAGTCAGAGCAGAGCTAGCACATTGAGCAGGTCATTTTCACACTACATCTAAATATTTATAAAGATGGTCGACATAAACACGCAATGTGGCTTCTTATTCAAACACCATGCCTTAAATAAATTATGGTGGGAAAAGTAGTAGGGTTGCTTTCAAGATTCCATGCCTGACTCCGCGACACATGCATAGGATATGAGAGTATTTAGAATAAAACATTTATTCATGATGTGTTGTATTGTACATATCATTTCATATTGGGCGTATAATATCGATATTGAATTGAAATTTATTATATTTCTTTTGTCAAACTAAAGGAAAAAAAAAAGTTTTGAACCTTAGCAATACAATCCTTTGGACATGAGCTGCAACAAGTTGAGAAAAAAAAATAAAAAAGCCTTACCTTTTTCTTTTAATTTACTAAGAAATCTGTTATTTAGTTAATCTTCTTAAAAGTATAAGTATACTTGGATGAAATAATCGAATGAAGGTCCTTCAAAAGTAGATGTTGATGGTATGATTTTTTCTATAACTAGGGGTGACAAAATTGAGCACGGCATGCGAACATCACTCGAATCCAACATGAAATAAGTGGGTTTAAGTTAATCTTAAGTAGATTCATACAATAAACTTGTCGACACAATTATGACACGAAATAATCATATTATGTCATGAGTTGACCTATCGATCCGAACTTGATTCGTTTATAACTCATTTAGTTGATGATATATTAAATGAATCGTTTTAAACGGATTAGGTCGTATTGATTCACATTGAGCAAGTCGCATCTATTCATGTTGAGCAAATTGTATCGTGTCAATCAAATATAATTTGTTTATTCAATGGATTGTGCATGTTCCATAGTGTTACCTATGTAACGATCGTATCATATTTGTGTTGAAATTTTTGATGCCATTAATTTATCATATCGTGTTTATATCAACTTATATATCATTATACCTTAACTTCGATACGATATGAACACAGTTCAAAAATACGAAACATCATTCTTATCTGTAACTAGGTGACAACTGCAGATACATTTTCTTTAACAATAATCTTGAAGTGCTAACACAAATTAGTCGCTGCTATCGGTCCATATCATGCTCCCATTGATACAGAATATTTCAATACGCTAAACTAACCCATGTTCCGAGTTTATCAATACCATATTAATGCCCGTTGAATCTTGTATCTAACGATATCAACTTAAGGTAGCAGACTTTATCAACCACTACAATGTCAGCGCTGCTCGCGAGCTGACTATTTTCTGGCTCATTCTCTCGCTCCAGAGGCTAAATGCATCCCTTCTCCAAGGAATTCTCAAATCCGAACACACCGCATCTTAAAGCCGAAACTTCGGACATAGACACCACACCACAGGGTAAGACCTCAGAAAAGTCAATACTCCACGACAGCACCCTCATAAAGTTTAGATATTATAATATCTAGATATTATAATATCTAACACCGTGATCCTACGATCTCCCCAAAGGAAAATAAAATAAAATAAATAATGAAGGCTCCCCTGAGTACCCCTCACACGCTATTACCAACTCCCTTGATGATATCTTTGATGGCAGTCCAGTATTCCCCCCTCCTCCTCTAATCTTCTACAAGCTCGGACCTCTATCTCTCTCTCTCTATTTCTCTATTTCTCTGTTCTTTTGAAGAGAAGGAGAGGAAGAGATGGGTTGTTTCTTTTCCTGTAGCTCATCACAGTCGTTCGATGGCGTGCGGGTGATCCACATCAACGGCTACGTGGAGGACTTCGCGGCGCCGGTGACGGCGGGCCAGGTGACGGGAAAGCCACCGAGGCACGTGCTCTGCTCCTCGAACCACCTCCTATCGCTGGGATCCCGACCGCTACGGCCCGACGACCCGCTCGAACCGGGCCGGCTCTACTTCCTCCTCCCCCACTCCGTCTTCCAATCCGACTCCTCGCCGATGGACCTCGCCTCCCTCGTGACCCGCCTCACCGCCGTGGCCCTGCGGGGCGGGCCGGTCCCGGCTGGGGCCCCGCCGGCGGTCGGTGGGACGGAGAGGGACGGGCCGTGGCGGTCGAGGGCCAGGACGTGGAGGCCGGAGCTGGACCCGATCGAGGAGCGGTCTCTCGGGCGGTCCATGGGGACGGACTCCTACTACAGCAGCGCCAGCCTCAGGGAAACGTGAATCGCCCACAGGTTAGGGAAACTCGTTTCGTGCCATGCCTTGTGCTTGGCACGTGTGTGGTGCTCCACGCGTGTGTGGATGGCCGGCAGCTCGAGGTTTTTTTTTTTATTAAGACGTTGGATGTGATATTTCTTTTTTTTTAATTTTCTCGTGTCCAAATCTCAAATACTATTCTAACTACTAAGAGAGATATCTACTTGGAAAATTTGCCCATAACTTCATATTTGAAGTGGACCCATGCAAAGTTGACGTGACCTCACAGCAATATTGATTGCCACTGATGGAGATGAGAGAAGAATCACAACTAAGAGAAGAAATCTCATGGCCATAACATGAATGTCTTCTTATTCTCTCCTTTTGAAGTATCAAACGCACGGGATATAATCGAGTTTTTCTTTCAGATTATTTTCTAAAATCTTTTTTTATCATGTAGTGTTCTCTTTTGTTTTATGTTTATGCT
Source organism: Metroxylon sagu (assembly GCA_017589505.3). NCBI lineage: Eukaryota > Viridiplantae > Streptophyta > Magnoliopsida > Arecales > Arecaceae > Metroxylon > Metroxylon sagu. Next base: position 956,540 of record JACVBY030000627.1, read on the forward strand.
TTCATTTATGAAATTTTGCATCCTATTGTATACATTGCTTGCGTTAATATTCTTAATCACAATTGTTTATATTCTTTAAATTATTTAAAGTCCACTTTATAGGAATTCATTGGCAAAGTATTTTTATCTGAGATCATTTCCAATGGTATTTCAAATTTCATCTATGTCTTTGTGGCATCTTCAATCCATACACATATTTTTTTTTTCCTTCCTTGTAACGTTCAAAATAAACTAAAATGCCTAAACAAAATATTTCATTTATATTTTTTAAAGATATTAATGTTATACCTTCTAGGTACTTTTTTTTTTTTTTTTGCTTGATTCTTATTAAAAGAAAAAAAAGAAAAAAAGAAAAAAAAAAACCTCTCTAAACCATTGCTATAATATACCAGTTAGACCGACCAATCTAACCAACAAATCAGTGAACCAAACCTTTAATATATTCATTTCTTTACTTAGATCGCTTATATATTTGATTCGATCAAAATCAAATGATCTAGTTAGTTTTTTTTTTTTTGACTCATTGATTCTAGGTGAACAAATAAAATTGTTGACATGTTTTGATTTAAATTTTTTTTCCAAATTATTTTATTAAAAAAAATTATTTATATCTATTTTATACGTAACAAAGGATAAACTTTATCCTCATGTAAAAATTATTTTGTTATCTACTTTTATATATATATATATATATTATATGAGCATATAGGACGATTATTCATTCAAAAACAATCACATGCAGTACCTTAAGAGAGAAGCATAGAGATTAATATTGGTGGGCTTTTCTAAACTAATTATTTGTTTCCTTAGTGAAAATTTTTTCAACATTAAACTTTTTTTTATTAATTTAAAAAAAAAAAATTTGTGTTTCATAGTATGGATATTATTAATTCTCTCCAAAGCAACTAGTGTATGCTGCCACCTCAATCATATCATGCATTAGTCTGACAATAGTGTTACCGATCTATCTATGACTATCTTATTTAATCATAAAAAGAACGGATCAACCTACAAAAGGATCAACTTATGCGAGAGAATTGACTTATTTAATCATAAAAGGAACCATACTGAAACCTGTAACTTAGGACACCTTCAGAAGTATGGTGATCGCATGAATGAGCACTAAATACTTTTATATATTTTGTGGGCTATCAGGACATTATGATTTTATATATTGTATACCTTAGGAAACGTTGGAACGTTTGGATGCGTGCAACACATTACACCTTTGATACCTAAGACAAAGATGAGAAAATTTTTTTCTATGAGAAGATTTTATCTATATCCACCGTACGCATAACAAATAACATCCTTTTATATATTTTCTTGTGAGTACATTCGATGATGATCGAGTTTCTTCTTAGAGACGAGCACTTCGGTGTGCTTCAATCCATAAGTTATTCTAAACTAATTTTCTAATTAAATTTTTTATTCTTAATAGAAATATCATTCATTACTTTAATTAATTTTTTCCAACAAAAATTACTTTTTAACAAATATAGTTTAAATACCAATAATCTCTTAGACAAAACAAGTTACATGTGAAAGATAAAAAAATAGCTCTTGTTTAATTGAAGAAACTGAGGACCGGGCTGGGCCTAAATAAATTGCATCAACCTTTAGATTGAGCATAGCTTGAGTCCAGCCCGGCCCAGCCATGGACGGATGGGCTGCCTGCAACTTGTCTATGGCCCGGAAAACATATCTTCTTTCCTGCAGCTTCTCTCAATCAAAACTTTTTCTTGCCATAATGTTCAGTTCTTATCATTATCAATAATACAGTTTGCCTCCTAGATATAAAAATATAAAAAGATAAATCCTTCCTCTCGATTGAAAGAAATGAGATTATTGCTAATACAGTACATTAAAAAACAAAAATTAACCAAAATTTTTTAATGTAGAGACAATCAAGAAAGCTGTATAAGTTAATATATAACCTACAGAAAGTGGACTAATCCAACCTATCTTGCTTGCACAATAAAAAAAACCACTGGCTTATCTCTCCATCAAATTAAATTAGCCAAAGGTGTGTGTTCATGAGCCTATGCTAAAGTCTCGATCAATTTCTGCCAATATCCATGCCAGGAAATTAAGAACATAAACCCAGTAGCCCAAACAAGATGTCCAAATAAGAACATCCACGCCCATACCGATAATATATATATATATATATATATATAGAGTGTTAATTCTGAAATATATATCTGATTAATTCTAGGTCTGGCAAGCTGGTACGTTAAACGGAGTGGTATCAATTGGCATGGAGATACCTTTGTGGCATTTGATGTTTGATTATATGGCAGTCGTGCATCAGCTCACTGCAGGCGACCAACAGAGTTGTTGTAAATGAAGTTAAGTTCTTCAGAAACGGTGTCAGCTTGGCCCATTCATGGCAGGCTCGTTCAAGCTTCTTCAGTTGGTAGGACAAGCCAATCTCAAGCTCCGGTCAAGGCTTGACTTCATAAACGAGCCAGTCTCACAGGAAGAAGGAGAAGAAGAAATAAGAAAACGCTTGATCTTAGTTTGACAAGAATCATCCGTGCAGAAGAAACCCTTTTTTTTTTTTTTTTTTTTAAGTGAAAAAATGATTCTTGTTTCAGCACTGGAGGAGTAGAGGAAGGAAGCGAGAGGTGTGAGAGGCCGCACTCAAGCCAATAACAAAGGGTAAAAAGGGTGGCCAAGGATGAGCCTTAAAAAAGAGATGAGATAAAGCACCTTTATCATGCCTCATGCTTGTGATAGATTTAAAGCGTAATAATCTATCGTACACTTAAAAGTAAATCCTCAACATGCAATGTATCAAATACAAAGTAATTTCATATAATTAATTGAGATAAAGGATCAATTTTTATCCAACTCTTACTTATTTCTCGGTTTCTAAAATAAAAAAATAATAATAAAGTTTTATGTGCCTTCGCTTAATAAGTAACACAAAGCATAAATTAGCGGATCAAGCAAGTGAAGATTTATAAAACTTTTTATAAAACGATGCATATCATTATGAAAATCAAAAACTTTAGTTCACAACTTCACATATCATTGATATACTAATACTTATAAATTTTAAGGTATCTTTAACTAGCACTCTAAACTTTTCATATAATATCTTTCATATAATCATATTCAAAATTTTTGAATTATCCATCATTAATAATTTTTATATCATCATATTACTAATACTTTACGGTTACAAACTACGATTACATATATCTCTGTGACAGAACCAAAACACCACATTTAACCCTATAGATAGGGATCAAAATATCATATTTAACTCTATAAATGGAGGCCACAACACCACATTTAATCCTGTGGATGGGGGTTGGTTCTCCGCATACATCCCTTATGAAGATAGATCTCGGTATCTGTCATCATGTTATCACATAGCGAACCGAGAGTTACATGTTTTCAGTCATATTTTATTACCAATAATTCTGTATTCATTAATATTTACTTATTCATATCATAAAATTTTTGTAATAATAATAATTCTCCAGTATTTGCAATAAATAGCTATGCAAAAATAACTGTATAACAGTAGTATTAAAACATTAATAGTGCATAAGAAAATAAAATAGTAATATTTAATTAGTAATTTATAAATTCTTAAATAGATATTTATAATTTATAATTAGCCTACTTATTTGATTCAGTTTTGTGATAAATATGCTATGCAGAATTTAAACCTTTAATAATATTTTAAAAATAATTAAAAAATTCATTATTTCAAAACAACTAATTATATGAAAGTTTAACAATTATTTTAATTTAAATAATCATTCATCGATTATAAAATAAATTTTTGGCAGTCTTGTAATATTATAAAAATTTCAATTTATAGTCAAGTTACTTATCAAAGTTTAAAATCTTTTTAAAAGTCATGAATAATTTATAAAATACTTTAACTTGTGATTAGATAACTTGCCAAAGTTTGAAATCGCTCTATCAATCATGAATAATTATAAAATACTTTAACTTATAATTAGGTTACTTATCTCTGTAAATAAAATTACTAAAAACTAATTCTCAATTTTTGATGCTCAAAGGCTCTATCAATCTTCTTGATCTTCTTAATCCTTCAATCTTTACCTTTCTCATTCTTCTAAACTATTGATTTATTATCAAAAAAGCTTCAATTGAGCCCTATTTATAAAGAGATTTCTTAGGTTCCCATTTTTCTCCTAAAATCAATAAACTCTTCAATTCTTATATAATACTAGTTTCTTTAAAAAATAAAATATATATAAATATCTATTAAATATTTAAAAATAGATTCCTAATCCAAACTAACTTTTAACTTATTCAATAAAATTTTTAAATATAAAAAATTTAGATAAAAACACCAAAAATCATTTTTATGGTATTTTCGTAATTTACTTTAAGTTCGTCAGTAATGATATACGTTCATAAAATTACTTCTAACTTCCTCAATTGACCTCCGATTTGAGTGATTTAAGATGTTTTAAAAGATTAACTCAATACCGAACATTATGAATATAGATTTAATTAAAAATTTTAATTATATTATCTTTTATATTTTTTAATCCAATTCAATTAAATTACATCTTAATTTAAAGTAAGCTAATTAAAAGGATTGAGTCCCACATCCTTCCTAAAAGGATGTTTAACCCTAATTAAGCTTGAAGGTCTGGTATGATAAATCATGCGCTCTATTCTTTGTTCTGATGCCCGACTAAATTTGAAACTAATTGAAGTTTAATAATTTATGCCTCATTAAATGCCAAAAATGCTTTTGGTTTGAAAAAAAAAAAGAAACCAAAAATCTTTGCTGTCCAAGTTCTAACATGCAATCTTCTCGTCAAAGGCTTAGCCCATGGGCCTATTAGTTTGTAGTAATAATAATAATAATAATAATAATAATTTCAAACTATGAAAGTGCCTTGGATAATTTTTAAGGCTTTAGAGAGCGAGAGCGTTGGTGGCTGATAACCGATGGGCACCATCACATCACAATCTATCAGAGGCTAAATACATGGCAGGTCTTGCACAACTTTTGTGGTCTCAATTAGAAGTTGCGTTGATAGCGAATAGGTTTGAGGCATGACTAAAGGTACCGGAGTTGATATGCTATGCTTCATGCAGCAAAGACGTGTAAAATTTTCCAACAGTCGATATCTGGTATTTGAGAGAAATAAATGGTTTCCATCCAACTCCATGGTTGATGGATTTCCATCCAATCCCATGGTTTGCTCAAAGGAAGGGAAAATAAATTCGAATTGAATGCTGCTACACCTGGATAAGAGAATGAGGATGAAGATGAGGATGACGAAGAAAAAATTTTAAGCATCACATTCAAGAGAGGTGTTACTATTAATGCCCACAATTCTCTCCTTTGGTGCATGAAGCATGGCATCTCAATTCAACGTCTTTTTGTCATGCCTCAATTTATTAATCAGTTAGGACACAACTTCTAACTGAAATCATAAAAGTTATTCAAGACCTGTTACATATTCGACCTAATTGACAGATTGGAACTTGGACAGGCTTCATGAAGAGTGTGGACTAGGTAGGACTCAGGCAAGCCAACAAGTCTAATTCCTACGAGATGATCAATTTGGACAGGGTGGGAGACTCAGTAATATGCCCATACCTACATTTATTATCTCTGATGTCTCCTATTTTGCTTTCATTACATTGGATAGTTACTACTATATTTTTTAATGGTCTAAATTCCTTCCACTCCTTTTTCCCACAAGCCCATGAGATTCATCAATGGCACATTCCCTTGTTCAAAGGAATATATATTAAGGACTATGATTGAAAATATGTTGAGTCTAAAAGATGATAAGTGTTGCATTTAGCTCCTTTGTTTTCTTTTTCTTTTTTTCTTTTTGATCAGTGCAATACTGATAGAGAATTAGTGGATGTGTTGGCTATGATGGTGGACCTCTACATAGTTTGACTTATAATTGAGCAATAATTTTCATCTCTCTCAATTTGCCACATCATCCAACTAAAATTCAATCTTGGAAGAATAAATAAAATGTCATACCCTATGACTATCTTTCTCTGGCGTTTTAAGCAAATTGCTAATTATATTATTGCTATAAGGATAGCGACTTAATTTTGTATACTTTGAATGCATTGCCTAGTGAACATGAGCCATTCAAAATTGCTATTTGTACTTGCAATCTATCTATTTTAATTGAAGAACTCCCTGCACTTTTTGTTGCACAATGGAAGAATGTCGTGCCCAGGTGCTGCTGATGGTGGTTTGAAAAGCAAGCAACAAGTGGAATGTGTACTTTTAATAAGATTCTCATGCTTTATAAAGTGTTTGATCTATTGACTTTTATGCACTACGTTCACATGTTCAATATGAGTTTAATTGTCATGCTTTATATATATATATATTTTAAAAATAAAATTTAAATTTAAGTCCTATAATGATATCATACAATGCTCTTTTTCATCGATGCTCTTATACCCTTAGCATCATAGTATTTGCCTTCCAATGTACCTAAGGAAAAATATATATATATATATATTTTATATCCTGTGAATATGTTCACCTATCTATTTTTATTTAGGTCAATATAATAGCATATATACTTTTCCCATAGGGAAGGGATGTGGATGGAAAAAGAATTTCTATATCATACTTCATGCATGTTGACATAGCAAGAAAATGGGTCAGAAGATGAAGGTGGTGAGGAGGGAAAAATGTTAGAAGCATGCGGCTCGACTCATCTAGCTAGTGTTGTTCTAATGATATAAAAAAAAAAGAACGAATAAGAAAGAATTTTTTTTTTAAAGAAGTAAGCAGTTTCATTGAGCACAAAAGAAGGGGATTCTAAGATAAAGCTAAAGGATATAAATAACAGAGTGCTAGTCCAACTAGGTGGATTTATTTATTTATTTATTTAATTTTTTGGAGGGGTTCTATTTCAATTTTATGGCCTTATTTTATCACTAAGTATATAGATATCTTATGGGATAAATAATCTTCTTTCAATGAAATTAATCATTTTAGGATAAAATTTTGTTTTGTTTCATGAAAACTAAATAAAAAAAAGGATTGGATTCTATTTCTAGTATTTTTCTTTTTCCTTTTTCATTATGCTCATCCTCCTTTATTTTTATCTTTATCTAAAACTGTTATAATAATTGAATATTGAAAGAAATAGTAAAAACAAGGCATTAATTTATCAAGGAGTGGGCATGGCCGATCCGAGCCAATCCCGACTCGAGCTAAGTATTGCCAGCCCAAGCCTAATCCTATGCCAATATCTTATAGTTAAAGCCACACTTTTTTACAAATAATAATAATAATAATAATAATAATAAATCATTCTATGATTTATGCTTTAATTTTATTTTAATTATTATAATAAAAAAAGTAATTAGAGAAATTGATAATGGGCTAAACTTGTTTATCTACCATTCAAGTTTTTAAATTATAATAATAAATCCAATACTATATATATATATATATTATAATAATATAAAGATATAAAATTATATAAATATTTAAAAATATTCGTGCGAACATAAATCCAGGATTGGGCTGGCCCACGGGCTATCTGGCCCAGGGCCACCCCTACCAAGAAATGAGGAAAAGAGCAAGAAAATCTCAAACTTATATCCATTTATTCGGTTTTCCTGGCATCATCAAAGCGTCATGCGTGCGTATATAAGAAAACATCAAGAGCCAGCCCTGGGATTCGAATCCCATTAACTCGACTCTCTCGCCTCGGAGAAGCTAAAATATTTATAACTGGAGGAAAGAGTTCTCCCCCCCCCACCCCCCACACTCTCTCTCTCTCTCTCTCTCTCTCTCGCTGGATTCCGAATCGTCGTTCGCAGAAATGGTGATGTTTCTTCTTCTTCTTCTTCTTCTTCTTCTTCTCTCCTCGATCTCTCTCTCGTTCGTCTCCGTTTTATGATCTTGAATGCCGTCTTTCTTTTGATTTAGATCAATATAGTAGCGTTATCATCTCATCCCCACGGCTTTCTCGATAGATCTGAGAAGAGAAAAACGGGTCTTAGTTTTGCTTACCTTCGGAAGGACGCCGGAGAGCGATTTTTTCCGGCATCTCCTCTTTATTATTATTTTTTTATTTTTTATTTTTTATTTTTTTTCCTCGCCGAGGCGTAAAGCCCGACGCTTTTCGCCGCCCTCCGCCCGCTCCGGCCGGTCACTTTCGGACCGGATATTCGTACCCTCCGCCAACCCTACTTTCTCGTCGCATATGCTGGACCTCCAGCTCGCGTTTGTTTCCCGTGGGGTGGATTTATTGGAGTAGCGTCACGTGCGGTGTGTTATTTACACTCCCACACTTTTTGCCAGCCGCTGCTACTCTGGGCCGGAGGAGTACAACCAAGGAAGGACGGCTGCTATCGTGCGCCGAATATTTGCGAGGAAATCGAGGCCGCGACGCGCTTGAAAGATTCCATTAAATAATCTTCTCCAATTTTTTTTTTTTTTTTTTTGTTTCTTTTTTATTATAATATTTTTCTTTTCCTTTTTAAATGCCGAAAAGTTCGCCAATAACGTGGCAAGCGCGTGCACGCTACGTGACCGCCGGTCGTTTACGTTAACAAAATAATAATAAATATATGCTTTTTTTTTTTTTTTTTTTTGGGCAGGTCAAGGAAGCGGGGGAGGAGGGGAGGACGGCGGTGTTGACGCCGCCGCTGGCGCTGGAGGGCGGCCTCGCCGCCGAGCACCGGCCCCCCAATGTTCTCCACCGCGTCTTCAGTCTCCTTCGGAATGTCCGCCCAGGATCCGATCTCACCCATTTCCAGGCAACCATTCTCTCTCTCTCTCTCTCTTTCTCTCTCTCTCTCTCGCTAGATTTCTTATGTACGTTTATTAGATGTTTGCTGTTAAGTGACTGAGAAACTGTGCTTGTTAAGTGGAGAATCTAAGGACAAAAAGTTAATAATAAACAGCATAATTTTAGGTTAGTGGGAGGCAGGCAACTTGCCTGCAGTTTATCAGCAATCGAATCCGAAAAAGTTGACGAGGTGTGAAGGGAAAATGCTGGTCGAAATATGTGATCTCCAAGTGGGAATGTTCTAATTCTCTTCTAATTATTCTTGAGGTGAAACCTATCATATATCAAATCAAAGGGCTTGGTAATATCATATCTAGAAGAAGATTTCGAGTATCCACCCAATGTGACGCACTCATGATGCCTGTCGTCAAAAGCCTTATCCACACCACAGATATCAAGATCTACATCAATTGTGAATTAAGCCAATCACCTCTTGCCATGTGTCATGATGCCTATTGTCAAAAGCCTTATCCACACCACCCAATCACCTCTTGCCATGTGTCCAATCTCGTGTAGAAACTTTGGGGGCTTTGTAGCATCACTAAATCTATTACTAGGAGGATGTAGGAAGGACTGGTGGTGTTGAGTTGGTTGGTTGAATGCTGTATATTTGTGCATGGTTTAGGCCATTCTAAGGATAACAGGGCAAGACTCTCCTAAAAGAGACCTATTGCATGCATTTGTGGAGTGGTGACAGAGAGTGATGAAATAAAATTTTCTTGACTTGGATTTTTTATGAAAAAATGGGAACATTCTTGACTTGGATTTAGCTAAATTTATATTAAGGAAACCATAGCAATCAAGACGTTAGGGGCCAAAAGTAAGGGTATTCATGCCAACCACCTTGCTGACTATCAAAAAGTAAATTAATTTGCAAGCAAATAACCTCATAGATTAAGGTTACTTGACCAAATAAACTTGTTTGATAATGGAAGTTACCCTGTTTCGGCACCACTGACAATCTCCTAACTCCTTTTATTTTATTTTATTTTTAATTTTTGCCTTTCTTTGGTCAATATCTCTATGAAGCAATAATGGAACACCATATAACCGGACTTATAACTGCTGTGAGATTACAAAAGATGTCAAGATTACAGGAGTGAGGGGAGACAAACTATAGCTCACAAAAGATTAGATGATTCAGAAGTTCATAATTAAAGCTTTGTTTATTCCTGGTGGCCTTTTATCATGATCTTTTAAATGTGTGATGTTTTAATTAATAATAATAAGAGTATTTGACCATGGTTTCTGTCGTTCTCTGAAAGGTGGGTCTCACAATCTCCAAATTTATGTGTACAATTAGAGACCTAATGCATCATTAACGACCCCACAACGCAAGCTGAAGGAGTAAAAAGCCAAGGAGGTTTGAGTTTCCTCATAGGCATAAAGGATGGTTCCTAGTTGTTAGGTTCTTGTTTCCCACACGTAATGATAACTTTTTGATGTCCATTTCTAGGGTAAGAGAGAAGAAAGCAAGGAATATAGGTTTGATGTTGTTCGATTGCACTTTCATGGTAAGCCGCAGGACAATTATTATGTATTTTTTTTTTCTTGACTTGTGGATTGCACATGGGTCTGAAACTATAAGACAAGCTCTCGCTGGCAAAGGTGTGGATCTGGTTGAATTGGATGCAACTTGAAAAGAGCTAGCAAAAGTTGCTTCAATTTGTATTGTTTGCATTTGGTGTTTATTTTAGACCTGAAGCTAGTTCTGATCAGATCCAGGTGGTCATGTTAGAAGCACATCCAAACTGACCCAATCAAGGCTGCATTGTATCCATGCATCTGTTCTACCAAAAAGAGCAAGCTCTCAACAGTCTGTTTCTGAAACTTCTAAGCAACTTCTCTGTGTATCATTATTGGAATGATTCATTGAGATAGACATCTAAACAACCTCTAAGCAGCTCCTCTGCTGAAACTTCTAAGTAACTCCTCTGTGTATCATTATTGGAATGGTTCATTGAGATAGACATCTCTGATACATCATTCCACAGCACAGGTGAATTAAAAGCATTTACAATAACTAAAATAATTGCTGGTTGTACCAAAGTGTATAAAACTAATAGAGAATGCAAAGTTTGAACAGTAATTACAGTCAATTATTATTATTATTCAATTAGTTCACTTAGACATTGTCAAAAGAGTTTATTAATTGGAGAACAAATAAAGAATAATGATGACCATAACAATGATTAACAAATTTTGTTTAAAATTTGGTTCAGATTTACATATCATTCCTTTCCCTCACAAAAATATAGATGTTATCATTCTTAACTACTAAATAATAATAGCTTGATACAATCCAATTCTTTCTCTCTCTTTTTTCCTTTTTTTTTTCCTTTTTTTTAGATTATTTGTGGCAGCGCCACCAATCATTTATAGGAAATAATAGTAAAATTACCGAGGTCAACCACCTGGATTATAGCCACTGGCCTGCTGCTTAGCTTGCAATTCAATCAACTTTTTTCATAACCATGCTGGTGAAGGAGAAAAGCAAGCAAATTATTTCAAGTACTTGTATGCTACAAACAAGAAAACGGAAAGAGGGGGCACCAATGCAACTTTGTGCCCATTAATAGTCATGAATTGCACATGCTTTAGCATGCATTCATTTGAAAATTCAAGGGATAAAATGAATGCTCATGGAAACTTACCTTGTTTCTATATGAATGCAGCTTCCTCCTGTCTTCAACATGCCAAAATCACAACTTCAATGCTATGGTGAAGGAGTGTATTGCATTGGTGAAGATTACTTAAGCAAGTGTGCTCGAGATAAGAGCTGCCTTGATAGATTCACTTCAGTTGTTGCATGGAGCATATCGACAACACGGCCTTTAATTTTTGGATTGGCTCCTTTCAATCCTGTTCTTGGAGAAACCCATCATGTGTCCAGGGGAACCCTCAATATCCTTCTCGAACAGGTAATGGATCTAATGATGCATATAACTCACACCACCCTTCAGGATCTGGGTCTTGCCGTTTGCATGCTATATCTTGCTTAGTAAATTTCAGTTAATTTGAACGCTATTATGATTAATGAGTTTATATTAGTAATTGCTTTCTTAACATTTTCAAGTAATTTAACTACAAGCCCATTCTGTATTTCCTTTCCTTTCTTTTCTTTTCTTTGATTTTCTTTAAGAGTTAATCTGAGGCTGCATATCTACTCTGAGTGAACATAGATTACAATCAGTCATTCCAATCAACTTGAAAATTTTGATTTTTTTTTTTTTTACTTAATTTTATTTTACATTTATCTTTTGCAGGTCTCACATCATCCTCCAGTCTCTGCCCTCCATGCAACTGATGAAAAGGAGAATTTAGAGCTGATCTGGTGTCACAACCCAGTTCCCAAGTTCCATGGTAAATCTAAATATCATAAATTTACATTGCTACAGTTTCGATATTATCATATCTGGCCAAGTAGCCAAACAATGAATTTGTATTTCATCAGTTACTTGCTCAAAAGCTGTTCCTAACTAGTTTGGAAGTAAGACTTTATTGTTGTTGTTGTTGTATCAGTCACTTGCTTATGCTTAAAGGTGATGATAGGTATCCATTGTCCACTGTACTTGATTTCTCTTAAATATGTGTTCATTACTTACACAACAATTAAGTTATCAACAGTTCTAATACAGTTTTAGCTAAGCAGGTTGGATATATGTTTTATTTACCACATTATGTGTTGTCTCATTTTCTCAAAATCCATATTTTCTGAAGGTACTTGGGTTGAAACTGCTGTTAATGGGAAAAGGCAGCTAAGGCTTTTGACTTTTGGCGAGAACTATGAGATGGATTCACCAAAGCTACTGATAAGGCTACTTCCAGCTCCAAGTGCTGATTGGGTTGGGAATGTTAGAATCCAGTGTAAAGATTCAGGCCTTGAAGCAGAACTTTGCTATTACAAGAGTCATTCCTTCTTTGGCTTTGGGGGAAATTCTAGGTCTGTTAAAGGGAAGATTTTTCATTCCAAATCATTGAAGACCATCTATGAGATTGAAGGCCAGTGGGATAGGTATGGTGATGATTTTTAGATATAACTTTTAATAATTTTCAGCAATTGAACTCTGATACAGAAACTTATGGAAAGTGGTTTGGCCTTGCAGAAATGTTGCATTAAAGGATGTTCACAGTGGTGAAGTTAGGGTTTTGTATGATGCCAAAAGAGCCATCTCCAAACTTCAGACTCCTATTGTAAAGGACCTAAAGGTACCAACAGTTCAAACACTATAACTCTCCTCATAGAAGCACCACATGTTTCTAATGACACATTTTAATCTTATATGACATGCTAGTATAAAATTATGCTGTGTAGATAATCTGAGTCTCACACGATGAGGGAAATACTAATATCTTTCGGTCACTAATGGATTTAAAATGAACAACACATCATTTTTGCAGGGTTGGTGAGAATGCATTAGTCTACAAAAATCTTGAATGATGGTTGAAAACTTGTATTTTAACTGAAACATTGATGAATAAAATATTCCAAAACCAGTCACATTAATGAATTGAAAAGGAATGAGTCTAATATTATGTATCATTCAGTGGTCTAAGTTGTTGTTGCTTGAAGGAGCCCAAAATTATTAGACAAAGAAATGAGAAGCAGTGACTGAAATAAATGGTTTGAGTTCACTATATTAGAATCGGAGTCAAAACTATTTAACAATGAAAAACTACTGGTAGATTGTGCTGTTCTGAATTTTTAATTGGTTGGTTTTGCACCTATTGGTTCATAAACGGAGTAAAATAGGACCATGAAGGCGAGATCTTCAAAACAGACAGAAGTTAGCTAGAGTATATCAGTTTTTCAGACAAAGCTCATCAGACTCATGGTTTTAGCAGCTACCATATAAAAGGAATTGTGAATTGGGCTTGGAACTGTAATGCCTGTAGCATCACATCTCGATCCTTCTTTCCTATAATCTGTACATGGATTGCATATATATGTATTCATCTACTTGATTATATTTTCTTCTTATGAACTTAGAGTATGCTTATTTTTGGTAGGAATTCCTCTAGAGTTGTAATATATATTCAGTAAGATTATAATGCGCATATTCAAACTGGTTTTGAGGCAGGGCTTGTGGTCGACCGAATCAGCTGTAGCGTGGGCCGAGGTAAACAAAGCCATACTGAACAAGGACTGGGAGAAAGCTTGGAAGGCAAAAGGAGCTATAGAGGAAAGGGAGAGGAAGCTTCAGAGGGAGAGGAAGTCGAGAGAAGAAGTTTGGATCCCCAAGCATTTTTCATTATCTCGCACCAAGGCGGGTGAGTGGGAGTGCCAGCCCATAGAAAAGTCAGTCCCACCAGCACCAATCATTCTTCCCCCATGAGACGAAACCCGGAGGATAATCCACCATATGTGGGTCAAAACACGGAGCCTGGAGTGTTAGATAACAAGAGAGACAGGAGTCTGGAACATTAGCTAATGAGTTCATGTCAATAATTAATGCCACCTTGCAGACAAGATATGGGGAAGCCTGCCAATGATTAGCACATGATAATGTATAAAAACATTAAAGGATTTTATATTTATACTAAACTTTATATGGTAAACTTAATTGCCCCAATCATGCCCTGTTCAAATCCTCGAGTTAAATTAGGATTAAAGTTCTCTTATCATGCCATTTGAAAACCATTTTCATGGCATCCACACCAATTTTTTGAATTACAGCAATCACAGCCACTTTTCTTTAGAGCAATTGTGACATCTTGAGGAAAAGCAAATGAAAACAAATGACACAGATAGCTGTTTTCAGCCATCAGTAATATCTCCTTTGAATCTAATGGTTTAAAAGACACCAGACAGTGAAGGTAACTGGATAAATACTTTGGTTGTGACCTTTTCGATTCACTTGCAGTACCATGCAATTCATGACCAATAATCTTGCCAGTGATTGCATCCCTGACATTAGTTCTTACAGTCTCAAATAATGCTGTTTGGAGCCTTCTTGGCATCATTCTAGGCTTCTTTTCACGTTTCATAGAGTGCATGCACATTCCAGAATGATCCAAGGACATACATAAGTTGGGATTGATGAAAGTTTTCTGAATCACAGACACTTAAATACCGTGGTTAACATTTACAGTGCCTGATTTGTACATATAGATATAGTTTCTTGTTAAGTTTTATTTTATCACACTACAAAGAATAATAGCATGGTTTGGATCAAACCTTCTCTTTGTATCACCTGAAACCCATCGCCACAACTGGGATCCTCACCTTGTGCCCTCTATTACCTTTCATCAGAATCTCACCAAAGCTGTACCCTCCGGTCACCGACCTAACTGTGAGGCTCACTGTTATCTCATGGGATGCTCCGGACAGCACTGTCATCGCTGGAGGACTGGCCTCTAATGCAATCTCTGGTGACATTCTGGTGGTGATGACGTAAGTCTCTGTCTCAGCCACGTTTGTGACAGTTCGCTTGACCGTTTGAGTTCCCTCCAGATGAGATATGGCGATTGATGGGTTGTTGAGATCAGCTGGATGACCAACAGTTGCATTGCAAGCTGAGCTTGTGATGTTCAGAATCTCCTGAGGATCCACGTTTGGTACTGAACACAAGAACCTGATGTAGTCTGCGTATGCTGTCAAAAGGGAAAACAAAAAAAGGGTTCAAAATTAAGAGTAGAATTGGTGTACCGCAAATAAAAAAAGAAAAAGATACCAAAGACCACTACATGGAAAAACTACTGCTCTGAAACTGCCAACCATTTTCTAATTAATAAGATTGAAAAAACATCTGCTGTGATAAAAATACAACATCACGCAAAGACAATGCAATCATAGTTTGAGAGCATGCAAAAAATTTTAACCAATTTTTCACCCTGGATTGCACAAATTTTAGAAAATCGGATATAAGTTTTGCCTTTAACTCATCGCATATTAGTTTTAGAGGGTTCAAGAAAACCATGCTAAATTGTGAAAGGGGAAAATTTGGAAGTCATCGACCCCTGATCACTGAAAAAGGCCAGTTGGCATAAAAACATTTTATACTCGTGCAATGTTTCAAACAATGGGAGCACCAATCCAATGTACCTAGATAATAGCACAAAAAAACCAAATAAAATGGATAAATTTTACTGATGAATCCAAAACCATCAGAAGACATGTAATACTAAATCCTCAATCCTGTATATTTTTTAGGTTTTCATAATGCATTTTGGTTAATCAATTAACTTACATGCCTCTAGAATGAGTCCAGGATCTAGAGCAGCTTTTGGGTCAACAGCACCACTCCCATAATCAAATGGATTTGCTTGTACTAGTGTCATAATTTCTGATCCAGAATATTGCTGTGCCTGAAGAGGTCTACCCTCACGATCCAGTGTAGTGGCTGTTGTCATCAAGGCTGATTTGATAGCAGCTGGGCTCCAGTGGGGGTACTTTTGCTTTATAAGTGCTGCTATCCCAGCAATGTGCGGAGCAGCCATGCTAGTTCCAGATATCATGGCAAATCCTTCTCCTGCTCAGCCACACAGGAACAGATGAAAGCAGTATTACTTTCCAGGATTAGGCTGATTTTACAGTACAGTGAAAAGATAGAAGCTGATCTTACTGTGCAAGTGATCAGACATCAGCATTCAGGCATTCGCTACTTAAAATAGTTATCTAGTAAGAGAATTCTAGGAAGATAATGTACTTTGCCATGAGTCAACAATGTTCAGATAGCAGAAAGTGATTATCTTTTGCCATATCATAATATCAAAGACCAATTCATTAATTTAACCAAACCTACAGAACCTTCATGAAATAATTATTAGCAAATTATCTTGAATAGTTCTCTTGAAGAAACTAAAGTCCTTGACTCCTTTCATATGACTTGAGAAATCCTCCAAAATGTTTGTCTAAAGAACTCAACCAGCAGGATGTTAATCGTGTTTCTACGCTGTCTTTAATTCAAAAGAAAACAAGAAAACATGGTGAAATAATTGGACATATCTTTACCAAGATAATTGGCCTCATCTGTTCCATTTGGCGCCCAAGCAGCCCAAATGAGATTTCCTGGAGCTAGTATATCTGGTTTAAGGACATCAGCATCCTGAAAGCTGAAATCTTTTACATCTGGTCCTCGAGAAGAGAATAATGCAACCTGGGGCGCTGACTTATGAAGCGTAGGTGCCAAACCATCTGCTATGCTAGCCGCTGCTTGGAAACTTATTGGCCTACCAGCCCAATCTCTTTTTGTCGAACTGTTATAGTAGTCTATGAGATCCTATAATCAAAGATTTAAAAAGAGAAAAAAACTGTCAGCAAAATCAAATTCAGAATAAGATATTAGCATGAATGAAATAACAAATACACTGGATGCTATTTTATGACAGAATTTTGGATAACATAAATAGGCCACTAAGAGAACCACGAATTTGTCACTGATGTTCAAGTACAATTTCTATGATCAAATACAAGAAACATTTGCGATCTTGTTTCCGTCTGGATATCAAAAATTTTCACTACAGAATTCCTGCACAATGTATTTTGTTCCCATTACCCCATCCACCCCAAAAAAGAATGCAGTGGTAGTAGCAGTTTGATGGCTTCATGGCTATGAACATGGCAACAGCCAGGTACAACACTTGTATCTCCTACCATCTGCTGACTGGCACTGGCATTGTCAACCCGTAGCCTACATACATGATATGCTGTTTTTAACCAAGATTGACTCAAAAAGGTTCGTCTTTAAAGACAAGGTAGTTTGACTTGAATGACCTAAAATGTGCTAAGACAATCCTAGGCATAAAGTTCAAAAGAGACAACAATCATGGTTGCTGTAATTATATGAGAACGCTTTAGAATGTTGCAAGCCAAGCATGAATAAACACCATTTGTCCAACTGCCAATGATGACAAATTCCATGGCTAGTTTTGCAACACTAAGAATGCATAATTCAAGTGTCACATGTTATTGATGTTAATTGTTCAACATTCATTGCAATTTGAAAATGGCTGACATCTTATATGCAGTTCATTTTGTCAACTAATATATAGCATATTCAAAAATTGGAAGAACTTTGGAGGCTTCCTAAAGACATCAGGGGCATTCTTGAAACATAACATCTTGAAGTACTCTGGAGCCCATGTAGGTGCAAAATAATGTGGTTCTGAGCATATGGGTGACAGTTGAAAATTCAAGTTGCAAACAATTATAATTAATTACATAAACTACTGTTATTTTACATGATTGGTAACAAGAGTCAAACAGAGCCATCAGGATATTAAGTACCTTTGTCTTACTGACATCAGAGATGAGAATCCCAGGGATACCAACAGGTACAGGATCAAATTTGGTTCCCGGATCAGTGTTCTCCACAGCAACAATAAAGCCAGCTGCACCAAGACTCTTGGCTGTTTCAGACACCTTCTTGATTGATGCAGTGCCTGAAACAAAATTGAACGAATACCCACAAAGAAGAATCTTTCCCTCCACCATGTTCTTATTTAAAAGTTCTGGTCTTTGGCAGTCTAATGGGCTGTACTTCATTATTGATGAATCAAGCATCACATCATTCGCAGAAACTAAGTTGAATGACTTGTTCCCATGTGTTGCAGCTGCAGTTGAACAGTGAAAGGAAACTTGTGATAGGCAAATGTGATGCTAAGGCTTTCTCTAGTGATAAAGAACAATTATAAAAAAAAAAAAACAAATGATTTAAGTGAAAACAAAAGCATAATTTTAATAATTGTTAACAAGGCATCTGATATATCAAAAAATCTTCTAACAAAAACATAAGCCAGAATCTCTAGACATTGAACCAACAAAAGAAAATGCAAGCAACCAAAATCACAAATATAAAGCAAAGATAACACACATCAAAAGGGACACGGCAAGGGAGGGGGGGGGGGGGGGGGGGGGGTGGAGGAGTCTAGAATGCTCTTCAGTGCATTTGGCCCCAGATGGTTCCCAATGAAAATTGATGGTGGACCACTCAAAATGAAAATCCACACAGTTGATCATGACCTTAGTATCTAGATTGGCTTGAAAAACAAATCACACATTTTGAGGTCTTTTACCCATGCATCAAACTGTTAAAAAAAATGGTCAATTTTAATGATACAATAGTCTCTTTGAGTTTGATCTATAGTCTAGATGTATCCAAGTCTTCTCATATTTGATCAGTGCAAGTTTTAAAGCACTTTTGGTCAACATCAATGGTTTAGATTTCCAAAGGTTAAATATAATTTTGCTCATTGAAATTACTATTCATTTTGTGCTTGATGCATAGGCAAGAGAAGTCCAAAACAAATATTTTTTAGTCTCTAGGTATTTTATACACTATAGATCGTGATCAACAGCGTGAACTTTTATTCTCAGAAGTCCATCATCAGAAGAATTTGGAGCCAAAAGCATTCTACCCTACCTCCATAATATATAAAAAACAAAGAGTGATAGAACAAACATTTCCTATCACGAACTAGTCTGTAACAAGTTAATTGCCTCATGGTCCTCATCATCGGGCAATGCACTCAAAATTTTCAATATTACTTCTCGAGCTAAATATAGTTCATTCACATACAATAGGCCAAATGATACAGGAATACTTTCTGATGTAAAAGACAGGATGGAAAAACCTTTAAGTATGATTTTTATAAGCACCACCTATGAACATGATATGACAAACTTTGATGAAAAAAATTCCACACAACTACCATGCCATATAAAGTCCTCATGTGTTTAAAGTGAGCAATGTATGGACCACTTTCTGGATAAACTAACCATGGATAATTGTGATTGCAACAAACCATGTAGCAATGTGTAATAAAGTAAAGCTATTTATATTGTAAATATATAGGCAAATTTTATCATTGAAGTGCAATTCAGTTATTTTACCTACAATGTACAAATTGATTTTAAGATTTCATATTACAAATAGATCTGCAACCCTTCCCCAGATATAACTTAACCATTCCAAAAGAAAAGACATACAACATAAACTTACGTGAAAGTCCAAGACCAGGTAACACTTCTCCATTTCCTAAGGTCATATGATTCTTATATCTTCGATCATCAACTGCAGCAGCTACGGTTGCAATCCATGGACTGAAGGACACCAAGGTTTTGGGAAATGGTCCTCCATTTCCAGCAGCTTGGGCAACAAATACTCCTGCTTTCACAGCTGAAAGAAGTGCCGCATCGAAAGGGTTTAAAAATGTGGTTTTTGTAGACGAAGGTGGGCTATTTGGCCCGACTGAAAGATTAAGAATGTCAACACCATCCTGAACAGCCTGTGTACCAACATTTATCCAAGTTACATCCCATATTTTACAGATGAATTACTCACAACATGTGAAAATCTAACAAATCTAATATTTCAACAGAATAAAAAATATATTTGGCAGCAATGGAAATACATAATACAGCATATTATCTATTGAATGATATTTTTTTATTTTATCAAGAAGGTGTGGAGCAATCTTGCTCCTATACTATACACTAAACTTTTATAATTGTATTAGTTCATGTCATAGGAGAAATGAAATTTAGTTTGCTCCTATAATATATGCTAGCTTGTATAATTGTATCAGTTCATGTCCCAGGAGAAATGAAATCTTTCTTCCATATGACCATATTTACTTCACTATTAAAGATGCTCAGATCCCCAAAAAAAAAAAAAAATCAAAGATGCATGATCCATCCATGCATCCAAAACAGCTTTCAAAGGGACAAAAGTTGTGGAAGTATGGTGGTGTATGGTCACAATTTTTCAAAGAAAGAGAACCAAAGAGGGCAGAACAATTACTGGAAGCAATTAGGAAACAGTACAATGAGACCAAGGAAAAAGAAGCTGAAATCCCACAAACTCCCCCCACCCCACCCCACCCCACACACACGCGCACGCATGCACAAAAAGAAAGAAATATATTGTTACAATGATAACAATTATTGCATAAAACTATCCAATAGAAGTCCATCACTTTAATCTTCAATTATATAGGCATCCTCATATTGCAATTTTGGAGTGTCATATTAATATCCCAATATAAAACTGCAATGGTAACCCTTGAACCAATAGCATTCATAATAATGTCATGGTATGAAAGCTACCATACAAGCTTGAACTTTGCTTTTGAGAGGAAAAATACAAAATTGATCTTATTTTCACTACCTACCAGTATCAGCATGTCTCATGCATACCTGTTCGATGGCAGCTACCACATCAGATACATATCCCCCAAAAAGCCTATAGAGCACCTTGTATACAGCAATCCTGAAGGCAGATAACCATAGAGGCGTGATCTTTCCAAGTTAATACTGAAATTTATTGTACATATCTTGTGCCACTTAAAGTGTCTAACCTGGCACGTGGAGCCATGCCACTTGCTTTGCCAAACTCGTGTCCATGCATTCTCACTGGTATTCCGTTGTTCCCAGCAGCAATTGCTGCTGTGTGACTAGTAATAAGTAAATTTAAACATCAGTCCAAATTAATTTGAACGAAAAAAAGAATTAACCAACATAGAATATCTGTAACAATAAAGAGGTAAAACAGTTTCAAGGATTATCTGCACCAAAAAATATAAGAAAATAGGCTGCTAATATTTTGCATTCTCTGATCAAATTGAGAGTGGTCTCTGATCATCCTTATGAAGTTGCATATGGTGCCTAAAAATCAAATAAATAAATGTGTCTGAATTTGGAGATAAAATAAGAAAAGGCTCTTTTATCAGAGACCAAAAAAAGAGCATGGTTATTTGAGGGAATTTGCTGGCAGGGCTTGTTTTGTGGATAAAAGTGATTAAGAAGTTGTACATTCTGCCTAAAAGACATTATGAAGTACCAAGGAGGAAATAGCATGTGTGCAACCAACAGTCAAAAGATAATATTGATGAAATCTGATCCAAAAACCCTTAAGCCCCACAGTGAGGGCCCATGAGTTCTTAAGCACCACTAGGATCCTTTCCCTATCTGATACAATGCTGATGAAATCTGACCCAAAAACCCGAGGGGCAGAACCAGGCAAAAAGGATTGGTGGGCTCCGATAACATGACAAAATTCAACCCAAAAACCTGGCATTCAGTTGGATGAACTTAAACATCACAAGAATCCTTTCCCTATCCAATATGGGATTATGTCGCGCTCAAAAAGTATTACCAGTCAAAGGCCTTTTATTATTCAGGTCATTTGCAGGAGTGCTTGGCATGACTTACGGCAACAATATTGACCAAACCAGATGGTAATTAAAAGATGGAAACTGAAAACATCAGACAATCAGACTCAGAACATAAGTAACTAGAAACTTAAATGCAAATTAAAATCCTTGTTAGCAAAGCAGGATACAAAGTTACTAATGCAGATCCAAAATCTTTAGAGATAAATACATCAGCAACAAGGATTGATTTGATTTCATATATTACACTATTTCATGTCATGCAGTAGAAGATGCCTGAGTTTCTATAAAAGTAGAGAAATAAAGGAAAAGGGAAAAAAATCATAGCAAGAGCTACAAAAAAAAGAAATTCCACAGTGCTCACCTTCCATGCCCATCACCATCCAATGGTGATGCAAAATCAATCGTAGGATTAAACGCTCCTGCTGCAATTGCAGCTTTTGCAAAATGTTGTGCTCCAATTATCTTCCCATTACAAAAATCCCTCTTTGTATCCGGATCAATTTCACACTTCCCTCTATAACGTGGAAGGGGCCCATATGGCTCGGAATTGTATGTAGAGAAGCTTGGATGCACTGGATAAATTCCTGAGTCCACAAAGCCGATCACAATATCTTCTCCTGCTCTGTCAAAGCCACCTCCTGTTGGCCATACACCCGTAGGTAGTCCCAAAAATTGCGGAGTGTGTGTTGTTAATTTTTTTACTTTCATGTCTTTCTCCACATATTTAACCCCAGGAGCTCTGCTGAGGGCCTCTGCCTAATAAACAAATAAACAAATTAATATATAATAAATAACAAAAAATGTACATTTGTGAAGAGGAGGAGAAAACTGCATTGAATGGTCTCAGAGCAATCTGGCACCATATCTTACCTGTTCAGGAGACATGTGAATAGAAAAACCATTGATAAGATGGTGGTAGCTATACAGTTTCTTGTAGGTTCCAACTTCAAAGAGCGAGTCTAGAAGCATGTCATGTTGTTTCTCAAGGTGAAGGCCATATGATGTCACAGCCTCACTGATAGGAGAAAATGCCCAAAATATGAGTACGCTCACTTGCTTATACAAACTTCATGAGATGCAGATGAAAGCAAAATAAGAATTCAAAAGAATAAACCTTACCAGCAAACATTGTCACATGCCCAGCTTTGCAAAATCTCATCATCTTTTCTTTTTCATTTTTTCTTAATATGATGTAACAAGCTCATTACATATGAATTTTAACTTTCCATTCTTTCTAAGTTTGCTTCATCTATGATCATAAACTACTTTAGATTGTCTAGCTCCAGATTTTATATGTTTCGAGTGATCATCACCATCATCACGATCATCAAGCCTTTTCTCGTCAAATATCGGATCAGCTATAGAACACAACTCAAAGTTGAGAAGGCTCCAAGGAAGCTTGAGAAGGTCAAGCATTCCTAGATCCCAAAGTACCTACCAAAAACTGATGATGATCTCATACTACATTGTAAGACAAGGCATGCCTTTTTTTTAAGTATTCATGATCATTTATTTTGGAGCAACAGTAAAAAATAAAGAGGGTGAAGTCAACGAGCAATCATTAATTTGAATGCATCCGTATCCAAAATCACAACTATTTGTGTGTAAAAACGACAATGAATACTGTAATGGACATGAATTCACACAGTTCTGCAGGTTTGTTGTTGATGTACCTTTGTAGCAATAGGTGATAACCAACTGAAGGAGATCTATGAGGTTTATGACAAAACGACACCTAATAGTGTAATATAATGTAGTCATCCTTGTCTTTCTTACACTGACAGGGATTTAGTGCCAACCTCCAGTTATTGAACTAATCAACAGTGACAGCAATTCCAAGTAAAGCTGATGCTTAAAAGAAGGAGTATATTAACCTCAAATACTTAATGAAGTAAAATGAGAAAACTGTTGATTCTTACTCACTGAAAGCAGAAATAGCAGCTGCATGGAACTATAATTGGAAATAAAAAATTCATAACAAACATCATATTTGGTCTGGTACCTGGTAATATCCATTTCTTCAACTACATCCGTAGCTGTTGGAGCAAACCCCTCAACACCACCACTATAACTCACTATAGGTTCTCCTTGCATGGTCACAATATAAATATCACCACTTCCACTAACTAAAAGGGGAAGAAACATGACTAGCATGCACCAGAGCTCCATCTTATCCATGTTCTTTAATTTGAAGCCAGCTAAAGCGCAAAGAGCAAAATTGTCTTTTTGAAGGCCCCAACTGTAAATTCAAAAAAAGCAATATAAAAAAGATATTAAGATGTGTAGTTATATATGTCCCAGCATTTGATAAGAAATTAATTGAAGAGGACATTTTATGATTAATTTAAACTATCAAGAAGTACTCAAATAGGAATTTTTGAAAGGAGGAAAAGAAAATGCATAAGAATGCAATCAAGGAGCTCAACTGGAAGCATTGATAAAGAGGTACCAAATGGACTAGAGTTGCTGAAAGAAAAGGCTGAACAAGAACTCTGCCAATAGCAGACTATTGAAGCAAATTGCTGAGCATAAAGTATTTACATTACAGCCAACAATGAGCCTAGAAATGCAGCAAGAATAAGCGAACTTAGGGAGAAAGTTTGGTGTCAATTCAATGGTAAATAAAGTGATGCAGACGTAAGAAGCAGAAAATGCAACAAATGCTTGAAAAGATGAAAGCTTTTTACCTGTAAATCAATCACAGAGAGAAACTTCGCAGTCTGTCACCTACATCGATGCAAGAGATGTGACTGAAACAACAAGAAGAAACCAAACGTAAAACAATAGCAATGTTAACAACAACAATAACAAATATTAATATCAATAATCATAACGATATGAAGAAGAAGAAGGAGAAGGGGGAAAATGGTGAGGAAATTTGTGCAGAAATCATGGGGTAAAAATCTATCTTTTTTGTGCATAATAAACAAGAAGATTTTTTGATTCGCTGCATAATAGACGAGCAGAAAACATGGAAATCGCATCATAATCCAAGAAAAATACAAAAAAGATAAAGCCTCAGTCTGTCATTAATGTTCCCAATCTGAAGTATTTATGGCTCTGCAGACAAAGAAAACTCGAACCGAAAAACTCATAAATATAATTCTTCTGTGATTTCAAAAACTCAAAACTGAAAGCAACAGCAGAAGAATATCTCTAAGAATACTATATTCTTCTGAAATACATGAAGACCAGAACTTGAAGTTATTAAAAGATCCAGAGCAGGAACTTCCTACTGTTACTCCAAAGAAAAAGGAGTAAAAATCCACAAAGACTGTCGATTTCCCAAAAAAAAAAAAAAAAAAAAAGTTAAGGCAAGAACTCCACTCAGATTACTTCACAAACGAAAAGCCATCAAAGAAGCATACATCATAAGAAAGCGAGCAAAGATTTCTCCCTTCTTTCCTTTTAAACAAACAAAAAAATCAAAAACCCTGAAAACCATACACGAGCTGGGAGTTCTGCCACAAAAACCAAAGAAGCCATCATCCACGCCATCAAAAAAACAAATTCTAGGTACATTGAAAAAAAAAAAAAAATCAAAACAGGCCATTAAAGAAGCACTCAAGACCAAAAAAGAATTAGAAACGAACGTTTTCCACCTCTTCTCTCACCAAAACTACGATCTAGAGCAGCAAGACCACCAGAGCGAGCCACAGGTCGGCGCTTCCACCGCTAAAGGATCGAGAACCTCATCCCACGGTCCCCAGAAGGAAGGAATCGGCGAGGACGGTCGAATCGTATCCTCACGCCATTAAAAAACAAGAAAAAAAAAAGCCAGATCGAAACTCACAAAAAGCGAGCAAAAGCTACGGTTGTTAGGGTTCAGAGAAAGAGAGAGAGAGAGAGAGAGAGAGAGAGAGAGAAAGAGAGGGGAAGGGGGTTCTCTAAATGGAGCCAAGGAATCTCTGAAGCTTGTAATTACGATCCTGCCACTGAAAGGAAGGGGGGTGTTAGTGGGACTGAAAGCTATGGGAGCGTCTCGGGCAACGAGGGAGGCGTTGAGGTATAAATGCCGGGGGATAAAGTTATCCGCGGTGAAGTTTAAAAAGAGCGGTTCGGCGATCATTGCGGCGTTGCGATTCGTGGGACCCGGTTCTGATTCGTCCGGCGAGGGGATCCGGGGATGGGGAGGAGATGTGGGTTGTGTTTGCGTTCGGGGTAACATACCACGGCCGCGAATAGACGCCGTGGTCCAACGTCTCCTGTCGGTACCACTAATTGCGCCATTATGGCCTTCAATGCTACGGAGATGCGAATAAACTCATCAGGTGGAATTCTTTATTAATTTCCCTGTACTCTTGAATTTAAAGATAGCAGCTGTAACCAAAAGGATGAAATTACATGGAGACCCCTCACATTTGGCACATTTATAATATTAACTTTTTTTTTTTTTTTTTAACATCCTTATTTTTATAAATTATTATGTATTAATGCTAGTAAAATCTTTATTACTCTCAACAATAAAATTATAAATAAACTAATTTCATTCTCATAGCGTACCAAAGGTTGAGAAGAGAATATAGAAGAGATAAAAGGAAATTTAAGTTACAGTGACTATTTCTAAGATAAAGTTACAGCTACATATAGAATAATTTAGATGTCTATTTCTTGATTCTAATGCAGAGAGATTGGATCTTTGGTAAGCACCATCGACCCTTATTTTTAAAACATTTGAATTATAATTGTAAAAGCCAAATGGATCCGTAACTTTCAATAACTCCTTCCAACTAAATAAAATTTTTAGCAACTTTTTATTTCGAATTAATAGTTAATGTAATTTTTTTTTATTTTAAAAATTATTAAAAATTTTCTTTAATTTTGAGCTAACTCCTTGTGCATCTCGTAATTTAAAACATCTCTTCAAACTTTGCTGAGTTTGATTGATCAAAAAAAATAGTCTAATTGCCTTGATTGAAAGTAAGCTTTAATTAATACTTTGTTGCCAATAAACCACAACGTAATGCCAACATTGTAGTTCTATTTTCATTCAAACTTTAAAACTAAGTCTTAAAAAAAAAAAAAGATAATCTTAATATTATTTAAAAAAAATACTACCACAGAATCATTACAAGCTAGAGTTTTTGAACGTTAAAAAGAAAGTTTTGGATTCTTAGAAAAAAAATATTTCAAAGTTAATATATAAATTGAGCAAACTTAAGGTCTCATGATAATTTTTTCTAACAAAAATTATAAAAAGAAAGGGAGAAGAGCATCAGTGACAACCACTTTTTTTAATAATGATATGCGGGACTTCTTTGATGCATTGAAATTGTTCATGAAGAACAATTATTCTCTCCTTCAATCCCTGCTATTTTGCTTTCACTTTGTTGCTTTGATGTTCTTTATTTTTTCCTTTGTGTCGCAGTTCTTCTTCTTCTTCTACCACCAACTTGATGAAAGATGGTACGCTCCTGCCTGGCCTTTTGGTCCAGATAAAAACAAAAGGATTCTAAGCATTGATTGCCATAGCATACGTGATCAATACTGCGTTCCTTCTTGAGAGGTACTACTCAAACTTTGATGTTTTGTCATGCATAGCATTCGTCGCATCAATCATGTGCAACTTCCCAACACTGGTTGCATCCGGAAATAATGTTTTCCCTTTGAGACAAGATACAATACACTGAACATTTGATGTTTTATTTGTCGCAAATTGAAGACATGGCTTGTTCTAATAAAAAAAATATGTTGGATTCTTCTTCATTACACACCTTGAAAAAACTTTATAAGCCATAGTTTTAAAATCCTTTGGCAGAATATTTTTACCAAGTATTAACCACAAATAATTTCTTTAGTAACAAATTGTCACCTTGCTATGAATGAATAGCCAAGATGATTTATTTTCCAAATGACACAAAATTTATGCTTGCCATCTTTATCATAGTAAATTAAATTTCCTCAAAAAAAAAAAAAAAGATTGTAATTAATTGCAGTATTTATAGGCAACCTCTCTTGGTTGACAAATAATTCTTTTTATTATAACAAACATGCTCTCTCTCTCTCTCCTTTTTTTTTTTTTTTTTGGTTAACTTTCATTTTTAATTATCTAACACTCTACGTATGATCTTAAGAGAACTGGCGTGGAAGAGTTGTAAGCTTTAAGAAAAAGAGCAGGTTAAAAGAAGTGAGAACGCAACGATGACTTTTGACAGCCATCATCACCACCTGTAGCTCCTCATTCACAGGACAAAATGATAAAAAAAGATAAGACAGACAGCAAGCATGAAACAAATTAAATAGGCTTGAGAGATGCAAAGGCCTTCTCCTCCTGGTCTTAGACTTAGCTCTTACAAAAGGCCTGAGAACACCTTATTTTTCATTTTAAGAAAATAATTCAAAATAAAAATATTTTTTTTAAAAAAAATAAAGCTCTAAAATAACAGAAAAATAAAAATAATTTAAAGTTATTTTTACTATTTTCTATCAAAAATAATGAAAATAACATAAAACAAAGATGAAAAAAATGAAAATATGAGAGCAAACGTTTCTTTCTTTAATCTTTTTAACATAATCTTTTGAATGTTATCGTTAATAAAATTTAAAATAATTTAAAATAATTTTTATTCTCAATGTATGGTAGGATTTCATAGTTTTGAAGGTTTTTTTAAATATATAAAATTTTTTTAATTTCAAAAATTAAGTTATTAAGAAAAACTTTTGAATTTAAATAATAATTTATTTTTTTAAATTATTTATTAATTTTATTAAAAAAATTATATAATTATATTTAGCTTTCATTAAATAATTAAGACTTCAACCTTATAAATATGTAATAATTCTTTTAGCTTATTATTATAAAACAATATTACTGTTTACTTTTGTTTGAAGATTTAATTTTTTCGAAGTATTCATCAAAAAATTTAATTCTTTTGAAGCGATTATAATTAATTTAAATTTTTTATTTTATTTATAATTATGATTAGATTTACAATAAGATATTTTTTAAAAAAATAAAAAAAAGATAAAAATAAAAATAAAAATAAAAATGCTTTCTAAAATACTTCCATCAGCACCGAGCAGTAGCAATGCGTGACCCACAAAGAGTCGGCATCATTTTGATTTGAAGTTGATGCTGGGATGAGAATCTTTTCAGCAGACGCGGAGTGGAGTCTTTTTGGACGCTAGACTGACTGGCTTCCATTCCCCCCCACTTTTTATTATTCGGTGCATGTGAGGGCCGGGGGCCCGCCGGAGTTTGTCTCCATTCAACTACACTTCACGTGCTGCGACCGCGAGAGCTACCGTCATCACTCTTTCTTCCAAGCGCTTGCCGGGGGACCTGATAACGTGCAGCAGGGGACGCATCAACGTTTGACGGCACTTGGACTCTTAGTCTCTCTTTTTCTTCCTTTGATTTCGGTGCTGATGCTTACCCTGCCCATTGTTTTAAAAGAGCATCAGCCACATGGTCTCTTCATCACATTAAATTGTATTCTTGATCCCTTCAACCTTAGCCTCTCAATTTTTAATTTGATCTCTTGATTATTATAATACATAATTAGCCTCTCCATCCATCTCTTTTAAAATACCATTGACAGCTATCTAAAAATACCAATTCTCTCTCTTTCTCTCTCATCCTTTTCTAAGCCATCTTCTCCTTGCTCTCTCCTTGCTTTAAGGTATTCCAATAGACTCAGTCTCTCCTATCATTTTCAATCTCTATGACATCCCTGTTATGAAAGGAATTTTTTTGCTATAAAAATTATTAATTGCTATGCTATAAAATCTCAAAAAATCTCCATTCAAAGAAAAATCTAACCAAGTTGAAAAATACTATTACAAGATAGATTTTGGGATTTTGATCTTGTTTATTTGATATATATATATATATATATATATCTTCAATCCAATTAGGTATAAGGATGCATTTCAAGATGGTAACTTATGTGGAAGATGAAAAGTAAGCAATAGAAGAATAGATTAATAAAAGAGGAAAGAGAGAAAATGAAATGAGGGACCAATCATTATGGTGATGAGCTTGAGCTCATCTTAGGCCGTGTCAATGAGCTCATTTACAACTGATTTGCTTCTCAATACTTGAATGTGATGGTAGGTAAAATAGGAGGATAAAATTTTCTCTCCTTATTTTCTCATGTTTGGTTGGAGAAGAGATAAAAATTATGTATAGGGTTTATACATATTTTCCGATCCTCTTTTCCTCCCTCTAAGGAAGATTTTTCTTGAAAAAAATTTTTTTAAGAAAATACCAAACAAACATTTAAAGGATCTAATGGAAGCTAGTAAGACAAGGTGGACAGGGTCAACGGTAATAGAGCGGTGAGGGTGAAGGATGTGTCGAAAGGCTTAAAATGGTGGCAAATAGGGATAGAGTTGGAAAAGAATATGGCATATACATATCAAACATTAAGAATTCATAGCTCATAGAACCACTGGTATATGAGATAAGAGCATTGTTGATTAGACCTCTTAATGGTGCCAATCATGGTGAGGCTGTATTGTTCAGATTGTTTGGATGAAAAGAAAAAGATGAATAGGGTTTTTACTTAAAACTAAATGACCGTAATGGAATGGTAGCATATGCAACAACTCATTTAACAAGTTTTCTTCCAACAATTTCAAGATAATTTTAGCATTCTAATTTGTGCAATTAGTTCAAGCTCAACATGGAACTACATATAACCCTCTAATAGATATGCAGACAACAGGTAAGCCAGTCTTGAGTATTCTTTTGAACTAGTGTGAGCACTTCAATTGCTGAAATTAGTTTGAGCTAAAATGCATATTATTGCGTATGGCCTTGTCATGGCACTTAGAGTGGCTATACATATGCACATACATATGTACATACGCACATATCATTGTGCTAAGAAAAGGCTTAGTCAACTCAGTTATACTGAAGATAGAGGAACATAAGGAACATATGAATAAAACCAGGAATCCATTTAGTCATTTACTAGAACAGATATGACAATCATCGATGGTCACTCTTACATGATTACAACCATTCACGCCTTTCTTGATGTGCATTATATGTATTAATGCAAAAGGCCCAATGTCTAATGCATGCTACTAAAATTCAAAGAGAATATAGATGGTAGAATCTCCAATGTTGTGACCCATGTGTTGATTTATATTTTTTTGAAAAAGGTTAGGATACCACGATGATATGCCATGTTTGATATTACTGTAAATAATAGAACTTAAATATCAAATTTATTCTATATCATAACTCTTTAGTAGCAACATGCATTTGCAAATGTATTATAATTAATAATAAAATAAGAAATCAACAAAGAAAAAAAGAATGTTTCTTAGATTAAAGAATCTATATTTGATTCCTAGATGAAAGTATCTATATTTTGTGTGGTTCGAAATTTTCTTTGCAGGTGAGAAATAATAGCCATATTTAACTTTCTAGAGATAAGTGTTATTGAAGGTATCATTAAGTGTTTTTTAATGTTTTAAGTCCTAGCAACCCAAGTTTTGGACTAATTCAAAGTTAATCAGCACTTTATATTATGATGTTATACTTTATAATTCAAAATTTTAAGTAGTTCAAACTAAATATTAACATTACTACATTAAACTACTTAAAGGGAATCGCTATATCTGTTAAACGAACAGAAGAGAAAACACTCTATATCAAATCATAGAAAAATATGAGCATGCCATGTCATGAATTTCAAACGGAACAAATTCAAACAAATCTTCATTCCTTACTTGTACTAAATATATTTTGAAACCATTTTAAAGATCAATAATAAAAGATCATAAAACAAAAAAAACTCACCCTCCACTCTTTATACAATGAATAGAAATCAAAATCTTCTCAATCTTTTTAGAGAGTGGAGAAGTTTCTAAATTATAAAAGACCAAACTCTCTTCAGCCACATATGACCCCAAGAGAAAGTGCTTAGTATCAACTTCAATAAGTGATTTGTGCATCTAATCTACAAGACAAGCTCTTGTGATCTATCTTCCTTCCCCTCTTTCACACCCTTAGCTTCTAGGCACCTCTTTCATCAAATGATTTTTAATTTTTATGAGTTTCTTTGAATAGATCTAATTGTCTTTTTTTATTTTTTTAATATATTTTGGATGATACAAACAAATTTGGTTAAAATTTTACTTTTTATTGCATGAGAATTTTCTTGGATGTTGGCATATTGTACGTCAGCCACTGTTAACAATAGAAAAAAAAAAAATCTTACATTTTAGAAAAAATTAATAATTTAGGAGAGAGAAATTCTCTAATTTAATAATTTAATTTACACGTCCAATACCTATCTTTTTTTATATTTTATTTTCTTTAATATTTTTCACCTTATTTTTATATCTCCTTGCAATGTAAGGTTATTTTGCTTATAATTATTATAATACATTTTTGGCTATAATATATTTTTGGTCTTCAAACTTTCATTAAAAATTTATTTTGATTCTTAAACTTTTAATTATTATAATTTAGTCTCTTATGTTTTAAGAATGTTATATTTTTGATATCCTATTAAATTGAGGCCAGTTAAAATAATCGGTATGAATTTATTGATGGATGATATGATAGCTATTTCGTTAGTTTTAACTTATCTTACGTAATAAGACGACGAAAATGTAATATTTTTAAAATATAAATGATTAAAATGTAATAATTGAAAGTTTTAGGATCAAGATAAATTTTGAGTGAAAGTTTGGGGGGACAAAAGAACATTTTCTACATTCTTTGCCTGAGATCTCCCAAATCCGCCAGGAACCCTCCGTCCTCGCAAACCCGAATCCGAGACCAAAACCGGATCCTATCAAACTCGGATTGGGAACACATGAAGATCCGACCCGCTTCCAGGCGCTCCCTCCTCAAGTGCCTAACCACCCGACGAAGAGCGGCGAAAGCCTCTCCATCCTCGTTTCTTCGATCGCCGACGCCATGAGCGACTCTCGCGAAGAATCTCCCGACTGGCTTCGAGCTTTCCAGGTTTTCCTCTCTCCCTTCTTCTCTTTTCGTTTGAGATTTTCTTCTTTTAATTCTTTTATGGGCTTAATTTTGAGCTCCTGCTCTTCTTCTCATTTTTTTTTTTTTTTTGCCCCCCCGAATGAATCGTGCTGAATTTTTGAATCGTTGAAGTATGTTTCAGTTATGGAACCTTAGATTTCACTTGCCTTTTAAGCTGATCAAGTTTTATGGTTTTCTTGTACTAAAATCGATACTGCTTAACTGAATTAGCTGTTAGGTCTTGGGCATTTGTTTAGGGTTTGTAAATTCCCCCTTCGTTTGGTATTTTTTTTATCAAATTAATTCACTCAATAATATCGCATAATGTGTCATCAGGTTTGAGATTCTGGCTGTTTCCGTGGTTTATTTTTGACCATTTTGTACTAATTTATGCTCAATTTATTAGATTTTTGTGATGTTGGATCACGATATGACTCTAAGTCTTAGCAAGGTTTTGCTCTCTTCAATAGGCACCAAGTCAGGCTGTCTTCACGCTATCTTCGGCATCGGACTCTTCCCCAGAAAGTAGCCCGACAAGGACTGGTTATTCCCATCGCAAAGAACCAGAGAAACCTCCAAAGGAACGGAATTCGATTCTAATAGACAGTGGAGAAGAAAGCCCGGTCATCAAGACCAAAAAGCAAAAGACTGTCAAAGCTAAACCTGACCTAAAGTTAAAAGAAGGTGCTTGAATAACTGAATAATATCACATCTCTGTTGTTTGGCAGAATTCACATGCTCAATAGAATGCAGTCAATCAGTAACTAATCTTTTAGTGACTTCATGGTTTGATCTCTTTGTTCGTTTTACTTTTACATGATCTGTCATTAGACACCTTGGATGCACAAGATGATGAACCAGTGGAGGAAGATATCATTGAGAAACCTGCTGGACCTACTGTAAGATGCCAAAAATGATCCACATTTTATCCTTCTAGTACTCGGCTAAATAAATTGCTGGTTAAGTTTAGATCCCACTAATGATGTTGATGTTGAAATTGCTCATTGTGCCCATTGTTATTTCTTCATCAAGCATTTAACAGATAGGTTAATTTAACAGATAGGTTAGTCATGGGATCTTCAATTCCAATACTTTGTTAATGTAGGATTGGGTGCAATTTCATCCGTCTTTGATCACCAATTCTCTCTATATATCAGTTTTCTTTTCATGCACAAACCTTTGATGGATCATGCGCCCTTGTTCATTTCAGATCTCCTCAAGGTTGCCCCTAGTGTTCCCAGATAAAGTTCAACGCTCAAAGGTATTTATTTTCTTGTTGTTTTTCCTTACCTTTTTTTTCCTTTGTTTTAAAAACTGTTTCATAATATTTTGTTCATGACATGTATATCTTTTTGCATAAATAATTCCTTGTATGAAATGCACATTCCATACCTGTTTAGTGACTTGAATATAAATATGAAAAATTTTGGGATATGAATTGACTTTCATCATCACCAAAAATACACATGTACCTCTATCCTGCATGGCATAACAATGTGATACTATACAACAATAACAACAAAATTTTAATCCTAAATTAGTTAGGATCAGCTACATGAATCCTTTTTCTCTATTCAGCTCTGTTCTGAGTCATATTTTTTGTAAGATGCAAAAATTCTAAGTTTTTCTTCATCACTTCCTTCTATGTGATTTTCGGTCTACCGTTACCTTTTTTTTCTTTACATGTGCCAAGTCACTCTTCCATACAGATCCATTTTTAGGTTTACGTTGCATATGTCCAAATCATTTAAGTCATTCTTTCCTTAAGTTATTCTTGATGGGAATTACCTCTACCTTTTTACGAATAGTTTTATTTCTCATTCTATCTTTTCTTATATTACCACACATCCATCTTAACATTCTCATTTCCATCACATTTATCTTATGTACGTGTATTTTTTTAATTGCCCAACATTTCATGCTATAAAGCATAGATGATTTTATTGCTATCTTATAAAAACTTTTCCTTTAACTTGTTAGGTATTTTATGGTTACATAATATTTCAATTGCACTTTTCCATTTTATCCAACCTTCTTTAATTATATTGATAACATTATCCTCAATCTCTCCTTCCTTATGAATAATTGATCCTAAATACTGAAAATGATCATTTTTAGTAACTTCACGGTTCCCAATTTGTACTCTACATTTATCTTCATTTCTAATTATACTAAAATTATATTCCATGTATTCTATCTTTATCCTACTTAACCTAAAACCTTTATATTCTACTGCATTTCGATATAGTTCTAACTTACAATTAACTCCAGCCTTAGTTTCATCTACTAGTATTATATCATCTGCAAATAACATATACGATGGAATATTATCCTAAATATATTTAGTAAGCTCATCTATAACTAAGGCAAAAGGATATGGAGTAAAAGCAGATTCCTGATGTAAGCCTACTGTAATAGAAAATTTGCTAATATTACCACCAATAATTCTTACACTAACAACTGCTCTATCATACATATCTTTTATTATGTTAATATATCCAACAGGTATTTCTTTTTTTTTTAACACCCACTATAAGATTTTTTTAGGAACCCTATTATATGCTTTCTCTAAATCAATAAAAACCATATAAAGATCTTATTTTTATGCTCTATACATCTTCATTAACCTCCTAAGAAGGAAAATAGCTTCCTATAGTTGACCTTTCTGATATAAAATCAAATTGATTTTCTAATATTTTTGTAGTACATCTCAATTTATGTTCAACTACTCATGAGTTTGATAACACGATAATTAGAGTAGTTTTGAATATCTCTTTTATTTTTATAAATTGGTAATATAATACTCTTCCTCCATTCATTAGGTATCGTTTTAGTTTCTAAAATCTTATTAAATAAATTTGTCATCCACTTTACTCTAACATCACCTAAATATTTCTAAACTTATATAGGAAGTCCCACAGCTTTTCCTACTTTTATTTTTTTTATAGCCTTATTTGCTTCAGATGTCCTAATTCTACAAATATACACTATAATTTTATCCTTAATGGAGCTAATGAAGCTAATAGAGCATTCTAAATTATCTACATGATTTTCATTTAATAATTTATTGAAATAGGTTCTTCATCTTTCTATAATCTTTTTTCTTAACTAAAACTTTTTGGTCATAATCTTTAATGCATTTAATATGAAACATATCTCTAGTTTTTCTATTTCTTACGCTTGCAATTTTATATGTCTTTCTCTCCAACTTTATTTTCTAACTTGTGATATAATTTCTCATATGTCTTACATTTAGCCTTTTGTATCGTCTTTTTAACTTCTTTCTTAACCATCTTATAGTTTTCATATGCTTCTCTATTCCTACATTTAGGTAATTTTCTATAGCACTCTCTTTTATCCTTAACTGCTAATTGAATTTTCTCATTCCACTACCAAGTTTTCTTATCATATGATCCTTTTTCTTTTGACTCTCGTAATACCCCTATAGCTACTTTTCTAATACTATTAGTAATCTCTTCTCATATGCTATTAATCTCTCCATCTATACTCCATTTTTCTTTCTTCATCATTCATCTTTAAAAGTTATTAGTTTCTCTTCTTTCAAATTCTACCACCTAATTCTTGAATTCTTATACCCTGTAGTCTTTCTCCATCATTTTTGAATATGTACATTCATAACCATTAAAATATGTTGTGTAGTTAGACTCTCATTCAGTATAACTTTGCAATCTTTACAAAATATTCGATCAATCTTTCTAATAAGGAATAAATCTATTTGATTAGCATTATATCTACTTTTCTAAAAGTTATTAAATAAGAGTCCCTCTTTTTAAAATATGTATTAGCTAATACTAAATCATATGCCATCGCAAACTTTAAAATTGTATTTTTCTCGTCATTTCTATCTTCAAATTCATAACCTTCATGTACTCTTTCAAAACCTATATTATACTTTTCTACATGTTCATTAAAATCTTTTTCAATAAATATTTTTTTTCTCAGTAGGAATTTTTTGAATTAATCCATTCATAGCCTCCTAAAAACTTTGCTTTGTCACACTATCTAAACCTATTTGAGGAGCATAAACACTAATAATATTTATTGACTTTTCGTCTATCACTAATTTAATTAAAACAACTTCATCTTTTAGGCTTTT
Source organism: Metroxylon sagu (assembly GCA_017589505.3). Classification (NCBI taxonomy): domain Eukaryota; kingdom Viridiplantae; phylum Streptophyta; class Magnoliopsida; order Arecales; family Arecaceae; genus Metroxylon; species Metroxylon sagu. The sequence goes on from JACVBY030000627.1 coordinate 993,522, forward strand.
ATTTATAATAATTCCTACTCCATTTTTATTCCTATCTTTGTTTGTATATCAAAGTTTAAAATCATTAACCTCTTTTACTTTTTCACCTATCCACTTGGTCTCTTGCAAGCAAGCTATATTAATTCTCCTTCTAGTCATTTTATCTATTAGTTTCATTAGCTTTTCTGTTAATGACCATATATTCCAAATTGCTAAATATATTTTATTTTCTTTTATTTTTATTTTTATTTTTATTTTCTTGTACTAACTCCTTTACCAACACTCGTACATGAAGGTGTGGGAACTCTTACTTATTTTTTGTTACATTCGGGTGCCGATGCGATGTGTCGCTTCTGAGGACCGCTCTAGCTACCCTTGCCATTTCCACTGCATTCAGGGTCTAATGCAGCGCGTTACTTTTGGAAATGTCCTAGCTTTATGAATTTTTTCTATTGGATTCATGTTCTTAGGGTATGACTATAGTTTTACACTGACTGTCAACCTACTGTAACTCTCCTTCTTTATGTGAACTTGGGACCGATTATATATAAAAAACTCATACATAAACGGAGTTAACAATGTGATACTATATGATTCAAAAATTTGCTCAGAAATGCTTTGACTGGTCATTAATTATTCATTTTAAGCATTCCTGGTTATTTAGAAAATTATGCATTGGATTCTTGTCTATTAAAACAATAAGATATTAGTCCTTAAAAAAAAAAGCAAGGTATATGTCTTCTAGATAAAAAGAGGATTGAATCAACAGTCAGTAGCAAAAAGATAGTATCCATAAAGAATTGGCTTTGTACTAGGTTTTGATGTGTACATACTGTCATCTAACATAATTTTGACCGCCAACATTATTATCTTCCAACAGCTCTAAATAAATTATGTCTTAGTCCTGTGCAGTGCCTGTTATGTATCTAGTGGACATTAGATTGATCCCTATCAACTGTTACTCTACTTAATTGTCTTTTTGGAAGTTCACGTTGTAAATATCTCGCTTGTATTAATTGCCTTTATTACGTTCAGGCCCTGGTCGAATGTGATGGGGATTCCATAGACTTAAGTGGAGATGTGGGTGCTGTTGGGAGAATAGTTGTATCAAATGGTCCTGCTGGAAACCAAGAAATGCTCTTGGACCTAAAAGGTGGTCATTACAAGTTTTTGTGAACTATTTGTCTTATCCCTGTTTGTGAAATAGATGATGAAGCTTAGCATTAAAATGTTTCACATGTCTCATACTTGATAATGGCTTTTTCCAAATGACCAATCATAATTTTTTTTAAAAAAATGAAAAAAAAATCTTTGAACTCTAAAGTACATTTTCTTAACATTATTCTGGAGAATGTATTGGAAATATTATGTCTAGATGGCAGGAAAGATCAAAAAGAAAGCAATGCATTTCCTCTTGATTCAAGCTATCAAATCTTAGATGGCTTTAGAACTGGAAGTGGCTCACTATCTAGGAAAACTCAAGATTTCCATCAACCTCTATTTTTTGATGGACATGTCATTATTAATTTATCTACTTTAATTAATCATTCACACTTCAGAATTTAGAGTTTCTAATGAACTAAAAGTTACTTGTTGTATAAGTTGACTCACAAAAACTTTTCAAGAAAATTAATTGCAAATCCTTTAAAAACCAAAGAGAAAATTACACTTGGCCAACAACACTCCCAAGGCAGATGCTTAATCTTATTTGTTTTGCTAACTGGTTGCAGCTATTGATTAATTTCTAAGTAAAATATAGTTGTCTGGAACCTGTCAATGGAACCATTGAAAATTGAGTTTGTTCTGCTCAGGTTCTTAATGAAGTAAAAGCAGATGAGAGTTTCTGTTAGCATCACTATCTTGATTAGCACTGCATTGATCACCTCCTCCAAGTTTTGATCCTTTGTTTTGGGTTGAACTTTTGAATGCCACTATGATATGAAATTTATTTCTTTACCTTTGAAATTTAGTCCTTTCTATTCCCTTTCTTGAGCTAACAATGGCACTCTTTTTCTTATCCATTGACAGAGTATTTTAGAGTTTCGCTTATCCCTTCAGAGAGAGCCTTTTCTGTATTTATCCTTGTTCATTTATCTTTTATCAGCACTTAACAGTATCATGTTATGATTGATATCTGATATTCCTTTTTTTTTCCTAATTTACAGGGACCTTATATAAATCAACAATAGTTCCTTCAAGGACATTTTGCATCGTATGCCATCCATCATAATCTCAAGACTACATTCAGTTCTAGCTTACTCCTGAACTTGAACATGTGAATTTTCTGTGATTCGAGTTTCCAAAAACTGTGATCGCTGGTTATTAACAAATGTTTCTTAATTTCCAGGTTAGTGTCGGACAGTCAGAAGCAAAGGTCTGTCAATAAAAATCCCAGATTAACATATTTTGAGTTTTCTGTTGTGTATGCACTCAGAATAAGAAATGCAAGCTCATTTAGTCTTGAATCTATTATCAAATCCTTATCTTTTGAATTGAATTATGCAACTTGTTTGGCTGAATCATAACTGGTCCTATGATCCGCATTTCTGCTTTCTCCCGTCGCCAACAGGCTTTATTCTCCCATGACTTTTCACAATGCTTAAAAATTGCAGAAATAATTCCATCCAATTTTATTTTTTTCATTGGGCAATTACTAAAGCTGACGCCAGTTAGTTGGGGAAAAGGCTAGGCAGTTATGGTTTTAACTTTATTTGGGCTATGAAATGATAGCAGATATTGATTCAAGGAGATCTGAGCCCCTCATTGCATTGTTTTTGTCCATACAAGTTAATGTTATTCTATTCTAAGATTCAATTATCTTTTATTTTGCTGTGAGCCCTAGAATTAGGAGACATAAGAAAATGGAACTACAACTTTTTTTCCTTAATCCTATGATATAAGACTGAAATCATGAATTTACGAGTTCATTGCAAATTTAGTCTAGACCACATGCAAACCTATTTTGGTTAAAGAAACATCATGGTGTGTAACTTTTGCATGCATAATTCTAATGGGCTGCGGCAGAACTGGGAACAAAATCCTAATTCTGGTTTTATGCATTTAATGTTTTAAGAATTTCTGAGGTTTTACATGAGTTTCCTGATCTGCATCCTCTTTTGGTTGGTGGTGTGTTTGTTTCAAGTTCTGTGCCAATAAGATCTGCATTTCATCTAGTTATTCTTGATATAAACCAGCGCCCAGCCTGAGTTAAATTTTTTAGATGTTTATATTTTTTTTGTTCCAAAATTGTTTATCTAGTTGTTGATATGGGATGGTGACTGCACAGATAGAAGCTATCATGAATGATTTTATCCAACTGGAGCCTCAGTCTAATGTGTTTGAAGCTGAAACAATGATTGAAGGTAAAGAAATCAGCACAATCCTTCTCCTTATACTGATTTTTAGTATATGATCATTTTTACAGAGAATTATGTTGCTCCTCTCATTGCCCGCAAGAATAATTTGCTACCACACACACACACACACACATAGGCATTTGTTTGGTCACATTCACTTGTTGTGGCAGTCAGTAATCATTGATTTGCTATTCACAATCACTTCAATTAAGGTCTAATGATATGTTCTTTGGGTTCATATGGGACCGACACTCCTTAAAATCATCAACCTATTACACGAAGACCCAAAGTACAGGGAATTTTAAAGCAAAACAAGTTGAAGCATGGTTTCAAAGATAGCTATTAATTAGTGGAAGCAATCTAAGAAGGTTTAGCGTCTTGTGGATATTGTAGGATAATGTCCTGAGATAATTATGCCTTTGGGAAGTCATCTTCAAAAGCACATCAAAACCTGCAAGATGGTGGAGTAGCCCAGCTCAGATGCATAAAACACCTATATGACATGCCAATACTCATTTCAAAATATTTGAATGGCTTGTTCTCATCTGCTTTCTCCCTGCTGTCTTATGCAGTTCATTTCTATGCGTATTTGCATTTATGCTTACTACTAATATTACTATTTGTTCTATGACAAGTCGCTCTCTCATTTTGAGCAGGAACACTTGATGGATTTTTGTTTGATTCGGAAGAGGAGAAAGATAAATTGCCTAGATCTTCTGTTCATCAAAGTGATCAAAACAATGAAAATGGAAACCAACCAGATATGAAGACCAAAGGAAAAGTCGAGAAGTCATCAGTATGTTCCTAAGCATAATTAAGTTCTTTTACAGTTATGGAACTGTAAATTCTTACAAAAATGCACTTGTATGTTTAATTTGGCAATCCTTTAGGAAAATTTGCTTTTCCAATTTGGATGAAGTTCATGGAAGGCTACTTTGTTCTGTTTCTGATCCTATCATGTTGCTTGTAATGGTGAGTTTGCATGTAGTTTGTTGGAAGATAGTACTGCAACCATTCCATTACATATAACTAAAATGGAGGCTCGGCTTGTGCTGAGCTCTCCATTCACCACATGACAAGCTGAGCTCTCCATTCACCACATGGCAGCAACTGTTTGCTCTCTCCCATGTAGTAGTTCTCAGAGTCATTAAATGTGAGGAGTGTAGGAAACTAAATCTAGGAAGTGGGGGAGTTGGAGAATCTCAATAGGAAAATAAGATTCCTAGGCAACCACTCCCTCAAGTAACTAATTTAATGGCTCATTTAAAAGGTAAAGTTGGAGAATTCCAGGAGTAAAATATGAATTCCAAGGAAAAGCACCCTCCGTAACCAGAAAAATTGTACCTTGGTTTTTTTTTTTTTAAGATGAGTCTCTCTATGAGGAGTACGGGAAAATAAAAACCAGGAGTTGTGGAATTGGAGGATCTCAAGAGGAAAATTGGAATCCCAAGCAACCCCACCCAGAGCTGACTAAAAAAAATTGTATTTAATGGCTCATTTAATGGAGGAAGTTGGAGAATTACAAGAGTAAATATGAATTCCATGTAAGCACACCCTCCATAGTTAGAAAAATTGTACCTTAGTTTTTGAATTTTTTTTTAATTTAAAATCAGTCTTTTTGTTTTTGAGACAAAGTGTTTTTAGTGGTAGATTTTTTGATTTCTGATTTTTGTGTGAATATATAAAATAGCCATACTGTATTAAACCAAAGTATGTGCACTATTTTAAAGTCGGTTATCTCTGGTAGAATTTCGGTGTCCTTTTTTGCATTCCATGCCACCTTTGATGGCAATAGACAGTCATGTGATACCAATCTTTTTAAAATTTAATAATTCTTTGCTTTATCCTGATCGAAGTTATACTGCTCTCAATATTGAAGACTCAAGCAATTTTAGATTTGAATGGCTTTTGGTTGAATTGATTTAGCATTTTACTAGCAGAGCCTGATAATCTAATCCTTTTCATTCGATCAGTAAAGAAATTGTTATATTTATATCCATGCAGGTCAAACAAATTAAAAAAAAAAAAAAAATTGCACCTCGCTGGATCATATGCTAGTTTCTTCCAGAACTTATTCAACTAATGCTTTCTCATTGCTGTCACTGTAATGCATGATCTCCCAAGGGTTATCGTGACTCCATTGAATTGGAACCTAGTTGTTATGCTGGATACCAGCACTTGTTTCTCATAAGTGATGCCTTACAAACATTCTTTTATCTTCAATCCAAAATATTACTGCATGGTAACTGACAGGACTTCCATGCAGCGTACGGTGCATAAGAAGGCAAAAAGTACTGCAAGGCAGTCCAAGAAAGCATCAAGGAAGCCTCAAGCTGTAAAGAAAACAAAGAAGAAATGAGAATGTGTGCTTGGTATATCCTTGTATCACTGAGTTTGATCATTTCAACACTGGTTATTATTAATTAGTAGGAAATAGGAATGGGGATGGGTAGTCTTCTTCTTCTTGCGGTCCACACAAGAGTCTCCCATCAGATGATATTTGTCGAGCAAACTCATGGAACAATCATATGGCATGACATTTGTGTTATGATCTGTTATTGGCCAATAAATGACAATTAGAAAAAATCTCTGTATTGCTACCTCCAGCTTGTAGTATCCTTTGCATTAATTTCAAACATTGTTACACAAGGTTTCTGGTAAGTATGAAACTACAAGGAACTATTAAGATGACCTCCAAATAGAGAGTTCTTGCAATCAATTTCTTGCTTGTTTTTCTTTCTGAAATGTACGCAGGTGTTCTTCAGCTGTTCAGTTCCGTGTTCTTTTGCTTGAGATCTGTGTCCTGGATTGCCATGATGTAAAGCTGGTTGCGCAGCTGTATTTTTTTAAACCGAGCTTGTAATTCTCAGGTCTGCATGTCACGGAGCCCCAACTTTATTCATGAAAGGTGAGGTAATCAGATCATTCATGGCGGACTAGAAAAAGAAAACAGCATGGACAGGTGAAATGACACGATGCTTGCAGATTAGGCCATCGTCTGAGGTTCCACACGTCCGTGTATTTCTTGGTCATCGGTTAAAGGTACATTACTTTTTTGTTTTTTCATATATTCTAGGGTTAATTTCAGTTGGCCTTTTTAAAGATAGGGTATTTGCACATTTTTTTTTTTATGAACTAAAAAAATTTACAATCAATTCTTTAATTTTGATTTCAGTCACAATTAGCTTTTGCCGTTTAATTCTGGGATTAAAAGTAACGAAGAAGTGGGCATGCTACTATCACGTGATCACTATAGATATAATTTGATATATAAAAGAAAAGACGTTTGATCAAGATCATTCTCTTTAAAGGATGAATATTGTTGCTTTATATCATATTATTTATTATGAAAATTTAACATCTTTAATAGCTATCTGATTTTTTTTTATTTCTTTTAATGTTCAATCTAAATGATAGAAATTAATTGTAATTTAAATCAAAATTAAAGGGTTGGTTGCAAATATATTTTTTTTTAAAGTTTACAAGGAATGTGCAAATATAAAGAGAGCCCAGTGAAATTAATCCTATTCTTTTACACAATAAATGAGTGCATTAGAAATGAGACAAGAATGTAGAGGTGGAGATAAAATGCCAAGGCATGTAAACAGTTGTTTGGGTTTGACAAGAAGGGGATTGTGACTTGGGTATTTGCATATACAAGGACCCAGTTGTATGGAATTGAGTGAAATATGAGAAGGCCATGGCATGCTAAACTAGCTTTGTACCATGTTAGGAGGAGAAGAAAGTTAAATTAGCACCGATGGAAGTTGTGAGAAAATTTGGTAGGACTGGCAATGACAGGATGTAAACGATGAAAGTAGTTGATGAAGTAGGCTGTATAAAAACCAGAAAGAAAGCTACAATTTTGCTGGAGGACAGAAAGGTTACCCATTGACGTTGGAGCATAAGGCGATGGTCTGATCATAGGCCTTCACAGTAGCGGTGAAGAATTCTCTTGGTGGCTCTGAATGTAAATTGATACAGCATTGAATTTCAATTTGATATAAATCGAATCAGTTTGAATCAAATAGAACTGAACTTAAAGAATGGGCACTCAATCATAGTAAAGCAAAACCTTAGACAATGTTTTTGTTTCTTTCAGTTTTTCTCTGACACAATACCTCTTTTATACTCTTTTGTTCTGTCTTACATTTCACCCACCTCTCAAATGGACCACGCAACGGGATCGAGTTCAATGCACCACATCGGGCCTGATCCAAATTAGCTACAGGTAGGAGCAGATTTACTTTTATCCACTTGGATTTGGAGACGACAAGCATCAAGCTGTGAATCATCCGCATTTGCACTGATTTGTTCTTCGTAGTTTTCAATGATGGTCTTTTAATATCCGGAATTTTATTGTTGTTGGACGGTCTACAGATAAAAGAAACAGCAACATATCCAACACTACGTAGAAAGAAGGAAGGTCAGCTGCTGCATGGATACGTTATCAAGAAAGGAATAGTCTACATGATCCAAACTGGATTCAGATTGATTAACTGATTTATGTGTGTCAAAGCTCCATGGGAAGTCATAAAGATACGATGGCTTTATCCCGTAGAGTGGGGGGAGGGTCCCAATAGCTTGCAAGCTTTCCTTCTCTGTTATCTCCATTCCTAAAATGCAATTTTATTTGAGTAACAGACAACACAAAATCACAAAACAATGGTTTTGATCAGGCTCTGCGAGAACTTGGATAAAATAAAGAATTCTAAACGTTTTAACAACGGAAGACTACGACACCAACATGAAAACCAAAAATTAAATGATCAAGTAGGCAGAGCTTGCTGCAAACAACAGGAGCTGTTCATGCCCTTCAAAGGCTTTACTTGTCACCTGCTTCACTTATTTCAGCTTCACTGCCTTCTTGTTGATCAGGATCAGCTTCACAGCTTGTGGGACTGAGGTAACGACCGCTCAGAGGATCTACAGGGCGGGTGTCGCGTGGCCCACCTTTGTGGGTCATTGCAAGCATTGGTGGGGGAGGAAGAACTCCAGCACGGAAAAGGATGCGTTGGACGGGCTCTGAAGGCTGTGCCCCAACAGACAACCAATACCTGGACCAACAGCAGAGAAAGGGTGTGAAGAAGAAAGACTACTACAAGAATAGATCCAGCAACATTCCTTTCAAGCAACATATGTTCTACTAGGATATGCCATCATTATACACAGGACAGATGATGGATTCTTCTAAATGAAATATATATATATTTACACCTAAACAGTCCAGAAAAATTTAGAATAGCATTTGTTTCCAGTTATTTAATTTAAAAATCCAGTTTCAAATAGGACAGGCATAAGAACAAGTCACATCCTATCGATCTCAAGTTCAGAAGATCCTCCTATTTCATCGTTAGCTCTTATTCCAAGCTAAATTTCCTATAATGGAAAGTTTTTCAGCTTAAGATTGTAATAAGGAACTCCAGGAAAAGTTACACAGGAGAAGATACTCTTTTCATGCATATGATTTCATTACCAATCAGAGCTGCACAAGTAACTTGTAAGAATCCAATTCAAATGCTGCTTCTGAATGAACATATTGCCCTAACTTAAGCAGTAAAAGAACATATTCTCCAAATCCTATGGTGCATGACGAAGGAAAATAGAGAAACAATCGGCATATTCTCAATTCGACATGTAAGCTAGGATCTCGATTTTGACCTTTTTCAGATAAGAAACAAAGCGTTTAAAATATTGTCAAATGGGCTGATAAGTTGCAAATATGAAGTACTACCTTAGCAAATAGATATTGTTCCCAGAACTACCCTCAACTTCCATGAGAGTAAAAAGGATCATAAAGCAGTCGAGGCAATGGCACAAACTTGTGCAAGGACTCTAATGGCAAGGAAAACCAAAATATAGTTGCTACCTACAAATCAGGAGGCCTAGATTTACTGAGGGGCCAGTGATCAAGATGATTTTGAATCTACCACCAAATACATGGGGAAAGCCATACGCAGATGAGCTTATCCGGCTTTTGTTTATGAGAGCAAACAACTGCATCACAAAAACAGAAATAGCATATGACCAGCCTAGTTACCGTGCAGCAATTGAGAAGTGGTTTTTATCTATGATCACACACATGGATGCAAAATGATTGTCTTGGCCAACATATACAGGGCCCTCTTACACAGGCCTTGATCAAAACCAATATCTATCTGGATTTTTATGGTAAAATATTGAGAGCAGTTGATCAGCTTAATGTAATATTGAGAACAATTGTTATTGGGAAGTCCTGTAATACTGATGCATCTTGCACACATTTGCCTAGTATGAGTTTCTTAGCTATCACATGTTGATTTCATATCAAACAGACAACCCAAAGGGATTTGTGTAACTGGGGCTTCTATAAACATTAAAAGAAGAAAAGTTGCAAGCAAAGTCACTTTGTGCATTTTGAGTTAGTGTACAATACAAGAACACATATGGTGATGCTCACTGAAGGACAATAAAAAGGACCATTCATAGGTATGAATGTTCACATGCCATGTCCATATCAAGCATATCCAAAATTTCCAAATAAGCATACTAAAATGAACAGACTCAAAAAAATAAATAAATAAATAAATAAATAAATAAATCACATGCAAATAGTGCCTCTTTGCCAGCTTGTAGAAATCTCTGTACATGGTATTATCTTAAAAGCAGCTAACTCAAATTTCATTTTCCATTTTTCCTTTTTCCTGGATAACTTATTCTATATCCAAAACTTATATATGAATGCTAGACTCAGTGATGATATCTATGGTCAAGCCAATTACTGATGGTCAGTTGCTAATAGACAACAACCATGTTTGCATTCCTCACTCTATATATTGAGAGATGAAAATATGAAACAAAGTCATTGAAAGAATGACAGAGGTATTTGGCATCATGTTGATGTTTTGTCAAATTTATGCATACAAGTATAGAATGTTAAATAGACATGACAAATATACCATGACACCTGGCTATAACATGGTATAAGGGCAATGAGGACATGGAGTAGGAAAACTCAATCCTACTCTTCAAATGAAAGCTCTCATTTTCCCTCATAATTACTACATAGAACTACTGGAGTCATGAAAGATAAAGATTAATAAGTAAAATAAAAGGAACCAAAAACACTAAATCAACAAAGTGCTAATTTAGGCGGAAAAAAATCTTGATGATCATAGAAACTAGAATAGAGAAAAGAACAACTTACTTCACTCTGTCAAAATTCAGGCCCATTCTCTTACCACCATCCTGCCCTGAAACAGAAAATCCAAACTTCAACAAAATTAAATGGATCTCAGAAAAACAAGGACAAATAAATCAATGAAATAAGCAATCTATTCCCAGGAAAAAGAGCGTTTTTACGACATTTTGCAACAAAGGGGATTGAAAAAAGATGAGATCTTTAGGGACTGGAAAAACCTAAAACGTGGCAAAGGCATGGCCAAAGATTGGATTTTTAGAAAAGATTAAATTACCTGGCAACGGATTGTAATAGCCAAGGACCTCGAGATGCTTCCCATCTCTGGGAGACCGGCTGTCGGCCGCCATGACTCGATAGAAGGGCTTGTTCCGGCACCCGAACCTCGACAACCGAATCCTGACCACCATCTTCTTTAAGCCCCTCGTTGTTGTCCTTTCGCTTCCCCTATAAACCTTTTCCGGCCTTGCGGACTAAAACCCTAGCGCGACCAACTCTCTCCAAGCCACCCAAATTCTCAAAAGAATTGGAAAAGGAAGGAGATTGACGAGCCCCTTTCCAGATGGATTTGAGGAGAAAGTGGACTCCGCTATCTCTGGCGGCGCGTTTCCATCCTGAGAGCAAAGGACGATGGTACCAAATTTTCTATTGAAGTCGTCGAAGACAATACCGATGTTGGCTTCCCATTTATGCGACTTCCTCAGAATCGGACGTTGTCTGGAATCCGGCTATCGAATCGCCGGCTTTGGGTTTTATTTTGTTAGTTACCTTTCCCTACCACCAGGTTTGCTTGTTTAATTTCATGCTTGTGCCCGTGTAACAAATTAGGTGGCATTTCATTGCCCATATCTTTAAATTTTCACTTCGTGCATGCATATATATATATATATATATATATATATATATATAATTTAATTATTTTTTAATTCTTGAATCTACACAGATTTTGAAATTATCCTATTTTTTTTATTTTTTTTATCTTTAAAATCCATGAACTATATGGATGAAACAATGGAGAAGATGATCGAATATAATCTTAATTACATTCGAATATAATTAAGTCTATCTTTCTCTCTTTTTCTATATATATATATATATTTGTATGCATAAATATGGTTATATTTATATGTGTGTGTGTGTGTGTATATATATATATATATATATATATATGGTATGATGGCACAAATACATATTACAGAATAAAATTTATTTATGAATAGATATTTTATCCTTTATTTATGCATGGCAAATATGTTATATAAAGATTTGTGCTATCGATAGCTATAATTAAAGTTCTTTAAAATGGTTAGAGATGCTGAATCGAAGATTCTCAAGAAGCTGATGTGAGCCCAATAATTATCCTCCTTCCGTCTACCTACATCAGTAGATAAATTTCTATTCCAATGGTGGCCTATCTACTATTAAAATCCTTCTAACACTAATTATGACACTATTGGATCAACTGATGATTAGATTCACCATTGATCACTAAGACCCAAAGGACATCTTGGAGTAACGTCCAAAGCCTTCAATGGAATAATGTTATCGTCGGCTTTCTAAGGATGACTAGTGTACCATCAGCTAGATTTTGGTGGTGCATAGTTCATCACTAGTAGGGTTTTGGTCTTGATTGCCTTGTTTTTGATCTTGCTTAGTTTTAGCATGCAACATATAAGCTGACAATGAAGTCAAAGTTTATAGTAATATTGGAGGTGCCGGTTTATCAAGCTAGTAAAATTGACCTATGATCAAGTCTTGCTTTCATTGAAATTTGCTGATTTGGTAAAATTAACTTATACCCCTGTGATTGAATGAAATAATCTTCGTCAATTCAAATCCTCTTTTAGCTGAAATAATATATAAATTTTTATTGAATAAATAATTGTTTTTGCAATACTACTGCATCCCTTGCATTATGATGATAAATAATACTCACAATCATCATCATTGCATTGTTCGCACCTAAACAAAGTAGAAGGTTGAAGTGGCACCTAACGGAGGCTTATTGTCTAGAGAAATTGATGCTATTGTATCCTTCAGCTGCCGCACTGACTTCTCTCAGATCCACAACAAATATGTTCATGAAACCAAATTGGTTTACAAATCCATGGTCAATTGGTCATCAAACCACATGAAGTCAGTCATTCAATTGTTTGATTTTTGATCAGATGATTAGAACAAACCACTATCAGATGCACACTATGACTACATAACTCTACCTGTGTTATCCGTGGAAGATGATAGTTTAGATCATGGTATAGCATACCAATGTGCACTGTCTCGAATTAAGCATATTAGATTGCATCGATATTAGATCGAATCTCAATATCAGTGCAAATCAAGTTTTAATATGTTGAACCGGTCTATATATTAGACATATTGGCACTATACCAGCATGGTGTTGGCATGAAGCTTGGTACCAAGACTATGAATTTTAGTTCAAATGTTACGATTTAATGGCATCGATAGCACATTTTGCTGTCTCTAAGCATATGATCTGTGACTCATGTGAGGATCTGCTCTTCTTCAGGGCCTAGATAAATGGCATTTGTGGAGACATAGCTTGATAAGCTTGATTAACATTGAATTGGACATCTGCTAAGAATTTGGCCAGTAGTTTGGGTCACACAAACAACTGATAGGCCATTTGAAGCAGATGATGGGCCTTGCATTGTGGCTTACCTTTGGCAAAGCTGGTTGAAACTTGGTGAGAATGATTGGTATAGTGAGACAAATATTTAGAGATTCAGATGTCCAGAATTCTCTTCCTAGTTGTCATTGTTTTATTTTCTTTCTTCTTTTATTATGTTGTTGCTAGCAAATACTATCATTTTTAGTTTTGGATCTTCCAAATCATTCCTATGGTAGATTTAGACTGATTTTTTCTAATTCTTTGATAAAAGAAATTCATTCTCTTCATAAAAAAGCGGAGAGATTTCTTTTTCCGATTCATCTTTGTAGTTGAATACATATTCAAGAATTTTTTTTAATTCAAATATATACCACATCTCATTTGACTATTCATAGAGTGGATAGACCTACCATTTCTTGAAATCTCTTTTCTGATTCAAAATCATAATGTAAATAAATTGAAAATACTTTTTAAAAGTAAAGCCTTATTAGAACTGTTCATATCCAATTCAATCTTTGAAACATTGTCGCATTCTTGGTTTGGTGAAATAAGGTAAATTGAGATGGTACTTTTATTTATTTATTTATTTATTTATTTATTGGCACAAATTAGCCTTGACAATTAATGCAGCTATGATTTTTCTAGTTCTTAGTCTCTTAATGAAATAGATCATGATACTATAATTAGATATTTGTTATTTTATTATTTTGTTTTATTTTTTATTTTATAATTTGATTTGGAGAAAAACCATCCCATGAGCCAAGGTTTGCAATGTTGAGAAGTAAACTAAAGGCCACTAATATATATATATATATATATATAGGCCTCATTTAGCAATCTAAGAAGTATTTTTAAAAAATTTCTTTCTCACTGAAAATTCTTTTTTGATTCAAATCATGGGATGACTTCTGGTGTAGCCAAAGGAAATAGCTTCTTTTAAGAAATCATCTTTTCACTGATCAGATTAAAATCATCGAGTAAGTATTAAGAGGTCTAATTTTTCTTGGGAAAAAAAAAAAGTCTTCTCATAAAAAATACACGTCAACCAAAAGCAGCCAATTGCCAGGTAGGTAGACAAGCTATATTGGAATGAGTGATCGGTGGAAGTAATGTGAGTAAACAAATTGAATGCTTGGACCATCTCGCAGTGAACTTTATAGCCCAAAAGGCATTTCATTAGGTTTCACTTCCAATAGGGCATCATTTTGCTTTCTTGGTGAGCAAAGTAGTTCTTGATCTCATTACCCTCTACTAGAACACCGTGAGGCACTGGAGCCTAGCTAAAAGTGAAACCTATACCACCATGATGCTTATGTATAGCTTCATATCATTGCTCAAGATGCAAGCTAAATCTAAAAATACAAAAAAGAGTAGTAGTTTGGATGTCTCATGCAGATCAAAAGCCTTTTCTGCCTCAATTTTCATGGTTTAAATGTCTTGATCACAGGTGATCATCAATCTCAAATCATTCTCTCACTTTTCAACTTTGGTTTAAATTGAGTTAGGAATAGTATGATGGAATACTAATATACGATAGATTTGAATATATTCGAATATAGCCAAATTTAAAATTTGATCATTTCTTTTATCATTGAATCCGCGGATCTTGAAGCCATCCATTTTTTTCAAATTTTTTCTATTTGGAATTCATGAATTATGTGGATCTAATGATGAGAGAGGTGGCTAAATATAAACTTAGCTACATTTTAATATAAGCAAATCTACCTCATACTAATATTATATTATTATAATCATATTACATTATTAGATGTAACTAATTTTGTTATTCGAATTTATCATTTTTAAGTCCAATAAAAGAAACTTTTCCAATTAAATCTTTTTGAAAAATCTTTGAATTAAAGCTTTTTCACATAAAATGTTTTGCATCTTTTTGTTATCATAAAAGTATTTTTAAAATTTTTATCAAACATTTTAAAAATAGTTAAAATAATTTTATTCTTTCAAAAGTGCTTTTGAACCATCGAAATAAGGTTTAAATAGTTTATGCAATATAAACGAGCTCACATTTTATGTATCTCTAAATGATCTTGATGCATAAGTTATCTTCATGTTGGATTTGGTGTCTTGTAATATGGATAGTGCAGGCTTCCTCCTAAACTATTCATAAATATAACATAATTAATATGGAGATGATTGTTTATTATTTTTTATTTTTTATAATGCTTTTGGTCGCATATGAATGATACCGTAAATAAAAAGAAAGCTAAAGGTATAAAGGTGTGGAATTAGAGGCTAAAGACTTGGAATGGAGGTTTAAACGGATAAGGCTGAAGCGCTATTTCTCAGAGTAATAATTGAACCCTTCTTCTTTATATAAAAGAAGGTTAGGACAAAGTAACATTTAAATAGTATAAGCTATTCTTTCTGGATGAGAGAGAGTTTGTTGAGAGGATGGAGCACAAGACGCATACAAAGCATACAAAAATAGTTCATTGGTTGGGTGGGTAGGGGGGATTACAAGATCCCAAACGCATGCATACAAAAATACCATCAGGAGAAGAGGTTAGGGAAGAAGGATGGATATTAAAATGAGGGTCTTCCACAGCACCATCAACCAACCAAACTAAAGAAGCAAGATAGAGATTAGGTTAGGTTTTCGGGTGGTAAAGGTGTCACCACCCTTTCAACCCTTAGACACTAAAGCTTTATTCAGAGCTATTGTTAGTTCTATCTGATGATAAATAACTATGATTGGCCTCTCTCAGCATCCATCTCAAACAAAGCCTAAGGTTCTTATTAGACCGGCAGCTGAAGAGCATGGTATATCAAGCCTTCTTTGTTCTATGTTCTAGTAGTTGTTGTATAGCTGGACTTTGAAGGACTTGTTAAAAAAATGATGTCAATGGATGCATTAAAGTATGTATGACTTCATGCTATCTGATGAATCTCTTAGTTGCCTATTGCAATCAATCCATTTTGAAGGCAACCCTTCTGTATTTTTGACCGGAAGACTTAACAATTATTCAACTCCCATATGCCACCATGACAGCTCCTTTGCCAACCATTCAATGATGAGTTTATTGTAAATATCTCGGAGCCATTTTGATATCACTTTCTCTCCTTTATCCCTGTGGATTACATTCAAGTGGATCCATCTTCTCCGCTCACCAAGTAGTGAACGATGTGGACCATTTGGTTTTGGGGATGATGATGCCACTACTAAATGCCAGTCCATTTCTCCAACCCATCATTTTGTCAGCTCCAGCGCCATTGGACCTGGCCTTTCTCTGAATCGAATCAAACTCTACTAATGAAAGCAAAAGCCATTATTAAAACTAGAAGGCAAAAATATTCTTTTGATCCTCAAACTTCATCCAAAGCTCATTCCAATCATCAAATTTTTAGTTTCTCATATTTTAAATATGTTCTCGTTCTATCAACTAGCTTATATTTTTATCTTATAATAATACATTATTTATTTTATTTATTTTAATTAATTTTAAGTAATGAGAAGTTAAGAATATAATATTTTATAATAACTAAAAGTTTAAGGGTTGGAATGAGCTTTGAGGGGCTGCTGGGGGGTTTAATTTTTTTTAAAAAAAAAAAGATGGACACGCCTCGGATAGTGAGACGCTTGCTTCGATGTTTGGTATTCGATAGCAAATATGTGATTCAAAGAGTATTAATCTAGCGGTCTTGGTCTGCGTGTAAATGCTCGACGTCGGCGGAGTCGCCGTCTCGGTGCGATCTGCTCGTCAACTTATTGCACCAACCATTTTATGCCGCGTGTCCATATGTAAATGTGGGGCCCACCGCCACTCGTACCGTCCGGTCGCAAAGCTCCGCCTCACTCTCTCGTCTCTGGGATGGCTGTATGGTTGGAAACACCGTACAGCCTTTTCCAGCAAGTTGCTGCTTTCCACTCTACCCTAATAATGGACCAGCGCCACACGGTGCTCGCGTGCCGGGAACTGATTGGTATAAAAGGCTGTCATCTGGTTCGGTGGGGAATGCCTACTATTGCCCGTGGTTGCCGGCCATTGGAGTTCTTTCGTTATTTCATTTATTTATTGATGGAACTTTTACGATTATTATCAATTTATCTTTCACAAATGTTCTCTTTTGTCACCACTAGGTGGTGGCGGTGACGTCCAACTTTTTTTAAAGGAGTAGTAGATGGCTTTGCATTAGTCTATATATCACAAATTCATATATATATATATAAATATATATTTATTTATTTATTTTCTTGATGACCAAAACATAGTGGTGGTAGAGATTACAATAGCTTGTGGCAACAATACCAAGGGGTCGAGCTAAGACTTTTGCTTTGGCGCCCATCACTTATATTTTCTTTCAAAATATTTTTTAAATATTAAATATTAAAAAATATTCTTTATAATACTACTATAATAACTAAGAACAAATAAAAAAAGCATTCATTATAATAAATCGTCATCATATCAATTTCGTAATAATATTTGAGTAGTTTTAATGAAGAATTATGATGGTTATATTTTTATTATTATCACTTTAAGATAAACTTATTATGGCATCGATCATTAATGATATGTGATGTATATCATGGAGCGATGAATGATTGTTGATTGAGCTATCAAAACAGCTGAAGTATGCCCCACTTTTTCTAAGTTACCATGTTTTATACTATTTTGATTGATGCATTTAATACTTATACGCATATATTTTTTTGGCTTACTATGTTTAACTCTCTTTTTTTTAGAATTAATATAAATTAATATAGTATATCTCATTGAGAAGCAAAGTTTGTAAGAACTATTGATGGAGGTAATTCTTATAAGAAGTTCAAAAGCCAATAGCCCAATAAGATATATAAGTAATTTTTCAAAATCTGATGAGGACAATTATCCACCCTCATACATGTGGATCCATCCCTGCTAATACTTGTATTCAAATGCATATCGGTAAAGATAGCAATTTTGCCTCGATCCAATGGAGAGCCACCTTGATTAGGTCAGAATCTTCAAGCTCTGATCGAATTCAAATAAGTTTTGAAAAAAACTTAAACCTTTGTGGTTGAGGTCGGAGCAGAGCTAGTATATATACTCTCCATCACATATCTACATATAAATTATATTTTTACTTTAGTGGGACAATGGGATAACCAATGTGGATGGTATTTAATTAAAAAAAAAAAAAGAGAGTGGGGGCAAGGCAATGGAATGGGATTGAGGATTTTGTTTTCGAGATTAGGTATGGGCATTAAATTTATTGCCTTCATGGGGTATGGAACAGGGATGGAATGGGCCATGGAAAGATAGAGTCGAGGATGGGATGAACAAAATTCTATTGACTCGTTCCATTGCTATTTCTATCTGCTAGTGTTGTTATTCTTATTTGCTATAAATCGTATCAAAGTTTTTG
This sequence comes from Metroxylon sagu, assembly GCA_017589505.3. NCBI lineage: Eukaryota > Viridiplantae > Streptophyta > Magnoliopsida > Arecales > Arecaceae > Metroxylon > Metroxylon sagu. The sequence goes on from JACVBY030000627.1 coordinate 1,012,033, forward strand.
CCAATATTATATATAAAACATCACCTCATATCATTATTTTTAAATTGAAAATAAAATTTATCTATCTTGCAATAAATTCCTTCTATTAATCCTATATCTTGCTATAAATTCCTTCTATTAATTCTATGTTTTAACTAGTTAAGCATAGATAATAGTTAATCCTTTTATCCTTAATTACTCTCAAACAAGATTCAATAAATAATCAATTTTCTGCTTTATCATGCCAGAAGAGGCTACCTTCTCCCTAGGCATTATAGCCAACTTTGCCACCACCTTAAAATTTTGATAGACCATGATCTGTTTAAAAGAAGTTTTTACGATGATACTTCTTTATCTTTTAAATATAAAAAATATTAATTATTTAATTTTATTTTAAGAAATACATATGCATCATTGGCAATCCCAATTGTATATGTGGTTGGTATGGTAAAAAAAGTCAAATTTTTTGACCACTATTTGATAAGTATGGCATACCCTGCTTGATGATAGCATATCTATGATGGCATGACTAGGGCAACCAAGGGAAAAGATGGCAAGAGCCTCATCACATTCTTAAGGTGGCATGAGTATCAAGGGTAAGGTGGTGGTGGCTCTAGTTTTGGCCCTCAATGGTGAGCTGATGGTAGCAGCTGTTGCCCAGCTAAGCAACCCAAGAGGAGGGATGAATTGGTTCTTTGAACAATTTTTGGCAAGTATGTGCAATATTTCAAAAAAAGGAAATCAATGTGAGAGTGGAGTATTGATAATAAAAACTAATCATAATAGCAAACAATGAGCACACACACAAACACAGAGATTTATAGTGGTTTGATGCCAATCCTTGCACCTACGTCCGCTCCCCAAGAATCCCTGAAAATTTTCTCCACTAATCATTCCACAAACGATTACAAACCTAGCTAACTCAGCTAACTTCTTATTTTTCAGGCACAAGGGAGCCTTTTCAAATTACCAATTAAGGGTTTGACATACCCTACACAAGTTTTATCCAAGTTGAAACTCAAAAAGTATACAAGGAGAAACAATTTCAAAAAGTACAGCTCCTTAATGAGCAAATAAAAGCAATAATGGTACTTTACAAATTTTGAAGCTTTCCTCCCTTAAATGAGCTTTTTTTCTTTGAATGCTGAAATTATGAGTACTTGAAGAAGCTTCTGAAGTGGTTGAAAGGAGTTTTGAATGGGCTTCAATGAGTTTTCAAACTTCTGCAGCACAATAACTTTTCAAATAAGAAAGGCTGAATTCTCTCTTGATTTTTACTTGATTTTTCTCTCTTTTTCCCACTTGTAATACTTAAAAAATACCCTAAATCCCTTGATAATCAATCCTATTTATGTGTATGAATAGTTTATTGAAGGATTGGAACATTAAACTACTCATTTTTGATTGTTGGAATGTCAGAACTAGCCGTTACTGTGCTTCTCAGACAGTTAGTCGGTATGGGAGTTGACTAACTTGGGATTTTTCACTGTCCAGGCTAAAGTAGTCGACTCCAGAGCCGACTAACTTGGGAAACTTCACTGTTCTAGCCATAGTAGTCGGCTCCAGATCCGACTAACTTGGAAAAACTTGCTGTTTGGCCACAGTAATCGACTAGTTAGTCGACTAACTTAAAAATCTTCACTCTAAAATCGTTTGTGGCACAGATTTGACTTGTTAGCTTGCATGTGAGTCAGCTAATGGCTTCAAACTTCCATTATAAGTACTAGTAGCTGACGTGGGAGTTGACTAATGATTCTAAAACTTGAAAAACTCAATTTAAGGCCAAGAGAACTCATTGTGTTGAACAAAATAAATGCCTTATCTCTTATGTCTTGAACTTTCTTCATTTAATAACTTGCCAAACATCTGGGTTTCACTTGATTTGAGCTTGAAACATTCTTCTCAGATTTTGAAAATCTCTCTCTTGAACCATAAACTCATTTAGAAGCTTGGAATCCATTTTGATAATCTTGGTGACTCATGTATGCCTGCATTTCATTGTGATTCTTTACCAAACTCATTACTAACTTAATTATTTTGTGATCATCAAAATCAATGCAAGGTGAACAGTAGCAAACAAGGAAGCACCACTTATGGGAAAATAAGGGTTAAATACTCATCAATAAGATTTGCATTTGCAGAAATAAATTTTGTGTAATTATTTTAAGATAAAGAAGAGGCATGCAACTCTATATTTTCTCATGTACCATCCATTTCAGGATTTAAGGAAGATTTCAACTTATAATTTTATCATTTATAACTTATAGATATGCCAAGATGAGTCTAAGGGAAACGGGAAGAGGTGGAGAGGAAAGTTAAGGAGGAAGAGAAAAAATCTGAAACTAAGAATGATGTTAATATACTAGTAGCTAGTTCATCTCGTCGCAGAAATTTAACGACTGAAACATCCTTTGCTATGTTAATGATTTTGATTTGATCATTTTTTTTAAAAAAATATATAAAGAAGTATCATCGTAAAACCTTATAAAAATTCTCTTGTTTTTAATAATATTATTTTCTTGATTAAATAATTTTTTCACACATAATAAATATCGAATGCACTTGGCAGAGAGATAAAAATTAAATTTTATCAACTATGTATTCAAGAGATTACACTAGTTAAGATAATTAACAAATCGTCTTTAAGCAAGCTTATGTTTGGTTTAATTATTTCTTTAGAAATGTGGTGGATGTGATTCAATGGATGGTTGCTCTTAAGACATAGTAGGCTAGTGAGGTTAGTCTTGTGAGCTTCCCCCTTTGAAAAAAGATTGGAATGTTTTTATTTAGGGAAATCAATTCATAGCTATGCGACTAAACATAGGTTGGATGCACATGTTTTGTTGTTGAATACTTTGATTGCATTGCATAAGAAGTGTGGCATCATAGAATTTGCAATAACTTTGTTCATTAATGGAATCATAATTTAGGGTTTAGTCACATGGAACGCCATGATAGAATAAGAAGTGAGGAGGATCGGATTTTCATAAATTCTTATTTCTAAGAATCAAAAATTAATATCTTTCTTTGTTATTTTTTTATTCTTCAAATTGAGAGCAAATGAGAATCTCAAAAATAATTTGATGTAATTCAAACATCAAAATTTTATATGCTGATCAATTTATTCAAAAGTCTACATAAAAATGTTTCCTTCAAACAAGCTCTAAAAAAGACCAATATCTTTCACAGTATGCTGTGTTGGAGATCTTTGGCATGGTGATGTTCCCACTCATGAGCAAAGGGTGCCAAAGTTCAAGGGATGGTTAGACTTGCATAGAGGAGGATAAAAATTAACTTTGGGATGCATTTTGGTGATAAAATATGCAAGTCCCTCCAAATGCCTACAATAATTATCTCATCAATATTTATTTATGAAAACTTAAGTAAAGTTTTCATTATAATATAAATATATTTTATTTAGATTGGTTTTCTATATATTGGATCTTCTATATAAAAAAAGTTTATTTTTTCATTAATAATTATTTATCTATATAAAATATTATTAAATTAAAAAAATTAAAATTAAAATAATATGTAATTTATAACTTATGAATTCAAATATTTTTTTTTCATTTCATACTAATAAATATTTATAATAATTTTTTATATCTTATAAAATAATTTTATTTTTAATTAATAAAATATTTATAATAAAAAATATAAATTTAATTAGAAACATTTCTAATATTATTTATAAATATTTTATTCTATTATTAAATAAATATTTTAAATAAAATAACAAATATAAATATTTAATAAATATAGTATTAATATATATATTAATATTTTATAAATGTTATTAATATATAGAATAATATGAATAATAAATATTTTAATATTAATAATAAAATATTAATACTGAAATAATAAATATTAATAAGTATTATTGAAATGAATATTAAGTATTTATTGCATAATTATTTAATATTTACATAAAAATATTAAAATATTTATAAAAAATTACATGCATTTATATAAATATTATAAAATAATATTTATAGAAAACTTTATAATCCTTCAATAAAATTTTATTTTCAAGAGCGATTATCCAAACAAGAAATTTATGAAATTCTATAATGCTGCATTAAACGCAGTCTTATAGAATTATTAGTAGAAAATATTCATTTTTTGCTTTGAAATATAAGAGGCTTTATGTTTTCAAGCCATCTGATATTTCATCGCTCTTATTATCAAGCCTAACCTTCATATACAAGCCTTTTTATCAAAAGATACAAGTTAACATAAAAGGGAAGTTAAAGGATTTTTATTATCTAATGTGGGACTTGAAAATAAGGGGAAAAAAAAAAGTATTTTGAAACAAATGAAATATAAATAGCTAATATGAACAACTTTCTAGCCACTAATACTAGTTCTCTTGTGAGAACACATCAAGAATGAAAGAAGTGGTATTTAATGAAAAAGGTTACAAGAAACTGAGTTAGATCAAAATGCCGTTGAAATCTATCTTTTAGAAATATGATATCTATTTTTATTTTTTTAAAAAAAAAGAGATAATGCCAACAATTGTCTTGAAAGGATTAAAAGCTAATGATGTTGCTTGTATAGGTCAAGCATAGAAATTGTTATAACAAAAAATGCTCACTTTTTTTTGATAGTTTTTTATGTTGCCAAGACCAATGTTTTAGAATTCTACGATATTTTGTTCTGTTCTTATTTTAGTAAATATATCTAACCACTTTACTTTTTTTTTAAAAAAAAGTGTTGACGTTTATGTATTTTCTTATACATTAAATTTAAAAATCTCTAATATGGCGAACCAAAGGAAATTAGTATTCCAAAACTTTATTCAACTTTGTAGAACCCATACTATATGTTTAGTTCTACACCAGTTAAAAACTTGAGAACTAGTCCTTTTAGATGAGATTCGAAAGTATTATAAATCTATCACAAACCTAAATTGTGATAAATCTAAACAAATTTAATTATAAATACCACAAGCTCGTCTACAATATTGTTCATCAATTTTAGTAAATATATGCATAACAAAACTATCCAATGCTTTACTTTTTTTTTTTAAAAAAATCTACTTTCATACATTTTCTTGTATGTGGAACAATTTAGATGAATAGGAGTCTAATCATTGATAAATAATAATTATTATACATTTTTTCTTTACTATTTAATAATTTTATTTTGTTGGTAAAAATATTAATTAACAATTCAAATGTCAGAGTTGAACATTCATTTATTATCATGAAGCAATTGTAAATGGCTTTACCCCTTTCCATATATAATTTTACCCTTTCATAATGCCCATATCCTCAGTATACTCCATGAATTCTCTGAACTTCAATTTTTTTCTATAGCTAAAATATACTTTGATCCCCAACAGTTGTTATAATTTAATTTTTTATATTTTAAATATTATATTATATAAAATTAGCTAGAATTGAGGTATGAATATTTTTAAAATAAAAAAAATTAAACGATAATAATAATTAAAAGTTTGAAGGCTAAATGAATTTTGAAAGTTTGAGAGCTAAAAATATATTTTTACTTTTACTTTATTTTAATGTGAAGACATTTATTTTCCAATATATTTTCCAAAGGGGATGGCCATGGAAAATAAATAAATAAATAAATTGGGAAACCAACTCGACCTCCGCTTTTTGATACATGCACTCCTTTTACCATCCAGATGAGACCAGTAGGAGTGAATTTGAGAAAAAGGAAGGGGGAGTTTATGAAACCTGGACTAAAATGGAAAAATGTTAATTTTTTTTCTCTTTTTGGCCCGGTCCGTGATGTTAAATTAGATGCAGCTCCCCTGGGTCCAGAAGCGTTTGATGGGATGAATTAAAGCTCGTCACCCTCGGCCTTCTCCTTCCTCCTGCCATCTAAAACCCTCTTCTTTTCCTCCCAAATCTCCATCTCCGGTTTCCTCTTGGCCTATGTAACGAGGAATCGTCGAATAGGCGTCTAGGTCTTGGAAGGAAGGAAGGAGACGGCCCCAGCTCCAATGGGGGCTCCATTGCCGGAGCCCTCGCTCGAACCACGGAGGAGATTCTCGGGGCTCCGTGGCGTCCAATGGCGGATCAATCTCGGGATACTGCCGAGCTCGTCCTCGGCTTCGGTCGAAGAGCTCCGGCGCGTCACGGCGGATTCTCGGAGGAGGTGAGATTTCTCGATTTCTCGTGCCAAAATTTCTTTTTTTTTTTTTTTTGTTCTGGTTTTTGAAGCACGGGTATTGATCATTCCAGTATCTTCTATAAGGCTTAATGCTCTGAAGCAGATAAAGATAAGCTTTTGATGAACTTTTTATTTATTTATTTATTTTTTTGGGGTGGTTTGGTTATATTGATATTTTTCATGGGGGTTTTGATTTTTAAAACTGTGTCGCCTATGGTGTTTGATCGACTTCTGTTTGGATTATGAGTGTATTTTAGAGAAAAATTTCTGACTGTTTCGTGTCAGGAGTGGAGTGGCCTACTAGATTATTATATTTTATGATGACGTATCACATACCTTTCTGTTTTCATCGGGAGGTAAACCAAGCACATCGAGTAACTTTATCGTGAGGCAGTGTGGGGAATTCCAGTTTAATAATAAAAATCATTTTTATGCCTTCTAGGTTATACAAGTTGTTGTTGTTGTTGTTTGTGTGTATCCATAAGAATTTGACGTTTTGATTCTGGTTTTTCATTTATATCTTAAGCTTTTCACTGTGCCCAGTGTCTTGTGACATGTAGATCTTTTCTAACTTTTTTCCTCATTTAACTTGCTATCCTGGAAGCTGTTGATATCTCCGATTACCTAAGTCTATTTGTTGGCACTTGGTAGTTCAGATGAGCATGATGACGGTAAGAATATTTTAGAACTTAAGCAGTACCATTTCTAATGTGCCAAAACTTTGTTATCTAGAATAATTTTACTGTTTTCACCAATAATTGCTATTATATGTCTATAATTTTATCCTCTGTGTTTAGCTTAATTACTTTTATTTTGTTGAGGGCCAATCGTGTTTGAGATCTTAGCATTATTATTTTCTGCTGTCTTTTTTCCAAAGCAATGTTGGTTTTTTCCTCCCAAACAGTAAGAACTAAATCTTCCATTTGCTGTTAATAGCTTGGCAGTATTTTCACCTTGGTTTCTTTAGAGTTAAATGCACAACCTGTATTTGAGATTTATTTGCTGTTCCTCATTGTTTGCTTTGTGGCAATGAACTAATCCTATATTGATATGTTCTCTGTCTTTCTGTCCTTATTGTGTACAAATATGTATCTTAACTAAGTTTCTTCTCAGATATGCCTACCTGAGGCGCCGCCTTCTAATAGATCCTCATCTCCTGAGAGATGGAAAGAGATCTCCTGATCTTGCCTTGGACAATCCCTTGTCACAAAATCCAGGTGCATTTGCTCTCTTGTTCATGCTTCCGGCAATTTTCTCTTAGCCACATAGATGATGCTTATTTTACTTAAGAAACCCCAGCATAAAGTATCTTTCCATGGTTTACCCATGTCCTATATCATTGCATGAGTTGGAAAGCTCATATTTTATTCTGCCTCTAGCCTCTTTTGGTGAACTTTAGGTTGCATTCAGTTTTTGAAAATGTTTTCTATTTTATTTCCCATTTTTATTCTCCGAAAATAATTTTTATTTTCTGTTTTCTAATTTCTAGAAAATGCATTTGAGTAAATAAGAACGAAAAACTGTTTTCTGCCAATGAGAGGAAAAAAGTAAAACAGATACTGTTCACTTCCATTTTTTCAAGTTCTCTAGCATTAGTTTTCTATTCTCATCTTTGTTTCAATAGAAAATGGTAAAACATCTTTAAATCATTTTCAATTTTTTACTATTTTGGAGTTTTGTTTTCTCCAAAAAAATATTTTTATTTTCCATCACCACATACGTTTTCACAAGAGTTTTCAATTTTTTTAAAATAAAAATGAAAAATATGGCCATTCTTAAAAATGGAACGCACCCTTTTTTTTTTTTTACATTTTCACGTTCGTGCTTGGATTTAAAACAATGCATCTCCCCATATCTTGATATTTGGACTTAGAATTCTCCTTCAGAAAATTTGTAGCTGTTATTTTTGCTTACCATCATTCTTCCTGATGCCCATTTTGTATGTCAACTTTATTTTTTTTAAAAAAAAATATTCATTCTGCATTCACCATTGAAGCTTTGAACCAATGATTCAAGTTTCAGTGAGATAGGGTCCGAGACGGCTAAGACATCTTATCTCAAAGAGATTCCAAGACCGATCCCTGTTGTCTCATCTTATTCTATCTCAGTCATAATACATTATAATATCAATTTTAAATAAATCTAATTTATCATAAAGATATAACACTTGAAGTTCAAATATATTTAAAAATCAAATAAAACATTAAAGTTTTATAAATATATTTTTTTTTTAAGAAAACAAATATTTAAAGCAAGTATTAGAATACCTAAGCAGGTCATGGATTGAGATGGGACGAGACGTGAGATGTCTCGTTCCGTAAAAAAACCGGGCACATACCATCCTGTGAGAAAATTGGGACACCTTTGTTCCACAAGATTTAAAACCTTGCTCTGAACAACAGTCAAATGTCTGTGATGAACAAAATCTTTGAATATTTATGCCATTATACATTCATACCAACAATGATAATTAATTGTAATCACTTACACTAATATGGATTGCAATATTGTTGATGTGCCTGAAACTCTTTAATTTGTAATCATGAGAAGCTTGTCAAGATATAATTCATGCCATTTACTCCAAGAATACTGTTATGGTAGGAGTGATGAAATTCCACTCTGATGAAATTCCACTCTAATGAACATGCGCTACGTGCTTCAAAATAAGAAATTTAATGCTTAGATCTCATTATTGCACAACTGATCCGTCTTTTGATCCTGCTTTCTCAAAAATTGTTTTGCTGATCTTGTTGAACAAAATCATTGCAGACAGCATGTGGGGCCGCTTCTTCCGAAATGCTGAATTGGAGAGAATGGTTGATCGTGATCTGTCACGGCTGTATCCAGAAGATGGTAGCTACTTTCAAACACCTGCATGCCAGGCTATGTTAAGAAGAATACTATTTTTATGGTGTCTTGGTCATCCAGAGTATGGATATCATCAAGGCAAGTCCGCCTATCTGTGCTTTTGTTGCATGTGCATTTCTACAAGAAGATTGCAAAGTGGAGGGTTAATTGCTGAATCATTCTCGATTCTTTGACTATTAGTTGTGAACTTTATTATTGTTATTTTAAACATCATGCAACATTTTGGAGCAAATTGATGTTTATGAAAATGGTAGGTAATTCTTTTTTCCTGAGGCTTTATTTTAAGATAAACCATGCCCAATAAAGGTTTTTGAACCAACTCTATTCAAGATCTAGGTGTGATTTCATTATCTCCAGTACAGAATAGACATCATATTTAAATTATAGTGAACAAGCACTTTTTAATCTCTATGCCAAATGACAGGGGCCTCTATTTTTTTCCTTGCAGGAATGCATGAACTATTGGCTCCTTTGGTATATGCACTTCATGTTGATCTGAATCATTTGTCTCAAGTGCAAAAACTCTATGGAAACTGTTTTAAGGATGAATTCGATGGGATTTCTCTTTCAGAAAGTGACATTGTCTCCAATTATGGATTTATGGAAACCACAGACTGGGACACAGCAACTGATAAAGACAGTGATTTTCAAGAAAGCACACCCAAAATTAGCATCCTGGATGACCTTGATCCCAACACAAGGGACATATTTTTGTTAAGTGATGCTTATGGAGCAGAAGGCGAGCTGGGTGTTGTCTTATCTGAGAGGTTTATGGAACATGATGCCTATTGCATGTTTGATGGCTTGATGAATGAGGCTCATGGTGTGGTTGCAATGGCACATTTTTTCTCTCCCTCTCCCGCCATTGGATCTAGCACAGGATTGCCTCCTATAATTGAAGCCTCATCTTCATTGTATCATTTGCTCTCCATTGTGGATTCATCTCTTCACAGTCATCTTGTTGAGCTTGGTGTGGAACCTCAGTACTTTGCGCTCCGGTGGCTGTGTGTTCTGTTTGGACGTGAATTTTCCCTTGATGAGCTATTAGTAATTTGGGATGAGCTATTTTCTTCTTCCAATAGTACATGCAGGGACAATGGCTTGGAATATAGTTTCAAGTTCTTATGCTCTCCTCGAGGAGCATTTATTGCTGCAATGGCTGTATCAATGCTTCTTCACCTACGATCTTCACTCTTTGCCTCTGAAAATGCTACTTCTTGTCTCCAGAGGTTATTAAACTTCCCTAAGAATGTTGACATGAAGAAGCTGATAGAAAAGGCAAAGTCATTTCAAGTTCTTGCTCTTGATTCAAACATTTTCTCATCTCCATCCCCAAAAAGTTCTAACAGGAATAAGCTGGTGGTCAGCAGAGGTTATAGTATGCCAACTGTTTCAACTTCACCCAGGTCTCCACTTTACCCTTTACCAGATAGTTACTGGGAAGAGAAATGGAGAGTGTTGCATGAGGCTGAACCTCTTCTCAAGGGGACTAACAGTGATTCTTTTTTAGGCAGAACAATCAAGATGTCTTTGGTTGGAAGATTTGGTTTAGCTAGGACAGAATCATCTTTTTTAGGCAGAACAATCAAGAATTCTTTGGTCAGAAGACTTGGTTTAGCTACGACAGAATCAGATCCTTCTTCAACAAAGCCCGAGAGTGGGAAAAAAGATTATCGGTTTTCTGTTAGGCATAGGCTCTTGGATGATTTGTCTCGAGATATAAATTTAGAGGCCGATTACGGTAAATCAGAAGGCAAAGAGGTCCCTGATATTTCAAATAAAGAAGAGTCTGTCTCTGTTGAAATAGATGCAGGTAAGGATTTTCCTGAGGAACCGGCTGATGAGAGTATTACAAGACGGACATCAGGCTGCATGGCTGAAGAGGGATGTTTGAGTGGAGAGAACTCTTCAGTCTTTTCCATGGCTACAAGTTCTCATGGCACAGGCAATGATCATGACCATGACTCGGTAAAAAGTAGTGTTAACTCAAATTCATTTGATGGTGAGAATGATGAGGAAATGATTCGTAAGGGGGAATGCTGCAGTCACACTGATGATAATCAACCAGTTCAAGACTCCGAATCTGTCACTACTACCACCATTAAGCCTGAAACAGATGCATCTTTGAAGCAGGTAGCAGTTTCAAGGGAACGAAAACCATTCGCCACTAAATTTCAGTGGGTTGGGAAGCTCGTTAGAGTGTTTGACGGAGCGAAAGTTGAAAAGGGAGGAAACGAGCATTCACAAAGATCCCATGGTGCTGGAAATGTAAATCAGGAAGCCTTAGGCAGTTCAGCTTCTGATGGGTGCTGTAATTCTAGTGGGATTGTAAGGAAGATGGATCTGGGAGACAAGAAAAAGATGGGCACCTTGAAAAATATCGGGCAATCCATGCTGGAGAATATTCAGGTAATACTTGTGTGATTAATATTGTAGTAATCTGCTTTTTCGCTAACTTATATTATTTTGCACTTCTTTGTGCCTGAGTATTACTTCTAGTGCTTAAATTAAGTGAATTTTTCCAAAATTTGACTGTACAAGCTTGCAATTTATTTGTAAGCTTGAAAACTTGCGTAGAACTTCATGCTTGAACTTTCATATAAGTTCTCAGTGCCAATGCAGTTACAGTTTCTAAATTCAAAAGACATCCAATTTTTTTTTTTTGCTTAACACATTATCAAACTTTTTTCTGGGGAAAGATTATGATACTTGTCCGCTTTCATGTCAGCAATGTGCATGCATCTCAACAATGCCAGTTTTTAGTTGTTGTCCCAAGTTCGATCTATCATCCTTTGCAAGAGCGACGAATTATTTTGCTTTCCGCTTAGTCTGGATGCATAGCATTCTTCCAAACCATTAGATGAAGATTCAAAGCAGAATGAAATCCCCATGATTGAATTTATTGTAATTATGAGTGTTGTTGGACTGTTCAGGTGATCGAGTCAGTCTTCCAGCAAGATTGGGGGCAGTCTGGTTCACTGGAGCACTTAAACAACATTCTTGGTGGCAGAGGGAAAGTTGCAGCAATGGCAGCCCTCAAGGAGCTGCGGAAGATGAGCAACATATTATGCGAGATGTGAGGTGAGTTGTTTGGTATGTATGCAAGTACCATTCTTCATTGGCCTCGTAATAAAAGTAGAGTGTCAAGTCCTTTTTTTTCTCCCAACTTCTATACATTTTTTGCAATTAGAAAGGAGCTGATACACAAAGGAGACATTGTCCCCATTATTTGGCGAGCAATTAGAAAGCAGTTCGATGTGCAGTACGCTGTTGTTCTGTAATAGAATGGTTCTATTATTATTTTTTTTTTTTAAGAATAAATCACACCAATGCACTTGCATACTGACAACGCTCTGTGCCACTTTTAGATTCAGACAAGGGTGTGGAAAGAAATTCTAGAAAAGAGAGGAATGATAGCAGTTATACATTGATTTCCAAGAGAACTATGGAGCAAATGTGGATTGTTGGCCAACGAGACTAGCTCCAGTGGCAGCAATTTTGTCAACCCCTTCCCTTCTCTCTTGTTTTATAGATTTGTCTATGAGTAGTGGTGTAAACAGTTAGCACATTAAAGTTTGTGATGAATGAGCTGACTTTTTCCCCTATATTTAATATGTCAATTCTATGTGTTTGATGATGCAGTGCCAATGGCAGTTCAAATATCCCTCGAAAATTAAAAATAGTGGGAACCAAGTCCAAAACATAGAATTGGAGAAACAAATAGAGATGTGTACATAATTCAATTAAAATTGACATTTTTTTTTTTTAATTACCATTGGTTTTGTTATATCTTACTTGCACAAGAGCTGGCGTGGAAGAAGACAGCATCATTTAATTTTCAAGTATATTTTTTATTTTTATTTTTACTTTTTGATATTTAGAAAATATGTTTCATAAGTAAGAATAATTTTTTTTATTATAAACAATATTTTTTAAAAGGATAAGATAAAAATTTAAAAAATATTTTTCATTTTTTGTTTTTTATTTTTTTCATAAAAAATAATTAAAATATTTTTAATTTTTTATTATTCTAAAATTATGCGTTGGAAGTTGTTTTCATTTTCAACTATCAAATATATTATATAAATATATTTTTTTATTTTATATAAAAATAAAAATAAAAAAATAGAATTATTCATAAAAAGTAAACATATCCTCAGTGGCAGTCATTATACCATAATATTTATCCCAACTATAATGGAGTCAATTCGGGCCTCCACATGTGGGGCAATAAGGGTGATGAGGTAAGCCAGAGAAGTCAATGTCTGTAGCGACTTCCAAACCAAAATAATCGGTCAATAATAGCGACGGCCAGAAGTATCCAACCAATGCATTTTATTAGATGGGGCACATCAAGGAATGAAGGTGACATCAGATTATGATAAGGGCATCCATCCTCTTGCCTTGTCAGACTGAAAACTGAACAGACAAAGAAGTTGAACTTTGTAGCACTGCTCTGTTCTGTGACATTTTCAAGTAAAAAATAAGAAAACAAATGGCCCAGCTTAAATCACAGATTATATATATATATATATATATATATGTATATATATTAGATTTCCTTAAGTTGCACCAGTCCCTCTTGCCATATTCCGTAACATTTTTAATTGGAAAAAAGAAAACCTTGAAGGCACATGAATGATGATTACTCTGTTTATATTATGTTCATGAGGTTCTGATTTTTTTAAAAAAGAATTGGAGAATACCTAAAATAATTATGAAAAATAGATGCAAAAAATTTAATATAATAACTTTTTAAAAAATAAAAATAACTTTAGATACAGTCCCCCTATGTATATTAGATGTTGGAAGATCCTTACAATCACCAGAATTAGTTTTTTTTAAAAAATTATTATTTTTATTTTTAAAAATAATTGGGACAAGACTTCATGCTTATGCAAGGGTGAACCACCTCCTAGCATCGTCAAACGAAGATGGTTTTTGTCCACATATTGTTTTCCTTGAAGGCTTGATACAAGCTCTATTGGTTCACTACAAGCTCAGCAACTCCAACTTGCTTGAACAACGAAAGTAAGTAGAATCTCTGACAGACTGAGCGCAAAAATGTTTCATCTGTGATCAGTGATGAACCTTGAGAACTAGAAAATGTCCACTTGACTTGAGATAAGAACACCTCCTGACAAAAAACAAGGCTGGCCTATCAACTTTAGTGTAGCTAAAGCAGCAGGCATTGTTCATGACTGGATTAAAGTGTAGCTAGAGCAGCAGTGAAGCACTGATAGAATCAACTGGGGTCCACCCCAATGCATCATTTGATGAAGGGAATATCATCCAGCAAGCGAAAAAAAAAGAACCTCAACATTTCCAAGATGTCCAATTTTTAGCTTGATCGCTAGATGGTCATCTGCACAGAATACACTATCCTTGAGGATGGGTACATGCATAAATTCCACAACGTGCATCATGATGTTGTACGAGTGAAACAGCTAGCAAAACATTCCTCCTGGGGGGCTGATCCTTACTGTGACTGTAGATTGCTCTTGCACCCATCAACCAAGAAAACTCAATAGATCCCAGGTATAATCCTGTAAGGTACCTTGATACAGTACATCTTCCAGTATTTCCCGTACCTGTCAGAATGCATTGACACAGTTCAGGGTAAGCATGAAATGCCACCAATGCTAGAGAGAGAGAGAGAGAGAGGTCAGGCTTTTCAATCATGTTCTCTCAAAAGCAAAGAAAACTACAAAATCTGCCACGGAGGCTGTCTCAGAAACTAATAAGAGCAATCAGCTTGTCCCTGTAGGTCGGTTAATTTCTTATCATGGATATTTGTTCTGACCTCCAAATTGTAAGTGCTGATAGGGGTGCATTGTGATAACCATACATCTAAGTGAACAGCAACCTAATTATCAATAAATAGGCTAATTATCAATAAATAGGCTATTAGCTTTTATGGTGTCAAAACATCAGCCTTCAGCAGCAGCGGTTAGGGCAGAATAGATGCTTTCCAACATATCCAGAAGTTCACAGAAGTTCAGCAAAAAAATTTGCCATTGGCAAGATAGCCAATTCTGCACTCATTCCTTTTAATGGGTGCAGAGGCACAACAAGAATTCATGGATCAAGAATAGTACAACATTTATGGCAACAAAAGGTCAGTGACTATGGCACAGTGAATGATTAAAGTAGCACTGATAAAAATTCTCCCATACAAAGGACCAGCAAAAATTTCAATCTTGAAATCTGCAAATGAAATCAGTCATACAGGATGCAGCAAAAGAGATAAAATTAGTTTCTATCATCTAGACTTGAAACTGCACACATGCATGCTCGACGCATACAATGCATGCATAGGAAACTTGTTTCTTCTTCTTACTAAAAGATGGCAAGACAATGATGCAGGTTTGAGTCCTAGGGTAGCCACTTTGTGCCCAAAAAAATAGCAGAAGGCTAATCTATTCCTAGTCTGCCCCCCTGGATACCTCGGCTCACTAAAAGCAGTCAAGACTATTGAATTAAAATAAATGAAAAAGTGTAATTACCAAAAGAGAATCATTTATCAAATAGGTTCTGTTTTCTTACTTGGATGAACACCGGTCATCATCTCTTTTTGCTCGGTCAAAAAGGAGAATAGTCAGAAACAACACATAGAAGTAGGGCAGAAACTGAAAGAACAACAACCCTATTAGAAGTATCCTGAAAATGTTTCTTTTGAACAGCACTGATAACATATCAAAAGATGCTTACATGATTGAAAACAGCCGGCACAGTCCAGAAAAATGCAGCTAATATCTCGGGCACGTAGTGGAAGTGACGAGACAAACCCCACCTACCCAAAATCTTGAAATCAGTAAAGCCCATGCTAGAAGCCTCCAAATTAATCCAACCAAACTTGCCATCACACAACATAATGGCTAAATATAATATTAAAGGCAAAAATATTCTTCTAAGATAAAGGCCTAGATATGAACTGTTTTTATACTACATTTTGAAGCTTAATAAAATATTATATTAAAAATGCTAATATATCAAAACTAGAGCCCAATTAAATTTACCAGCCAGAAGTTAGAAGAAGACTAGTTTTGGTTTCTCCACTAGTGGTCTGATAGGATGCTACAATCTGACAAAATTCAACCCCTAAAAAGTTAGAACACTGCTGCATATTGCAAAAAGACACAAGATAATTATATTGAAAACTCAATCATGCAGAGGATGGAAACCTTTGATGGGGCTTTTCCCCAAACGAAACACTTTCCATTTGTTCTGCGGAATTCTTGTCTTTGTCTATCACAGTCATAATTGATGTATATGCACAGAAGTCCAGACAGAAGTATAGAAAGCGCAAGCTGCAATAAAGATGAGTCCATTAGCAATCCAAAGAAAGGAAATTATATTTTTATCAACACCTGGTTATTTTTTATACAGTAACTCTGAAGTGGTCAAAAAAATTTACCTGCGTACCCAGAGTTACAGGGTGGTTAACCAAATACATCCCTGGAGAGGTATAGACTGATGGAACCCATACCAAGCATCCCCAGCAAATATAGAATCCAGCTGGCAGAAAGTGAAACAGAACATCAATATAGCAAGCCAACATTTGAATCAAGGAAGAAGCAGGCAAAGATAAAATACACAGGTACAAAAAGGACAAGTCTTTAAATCCAGTTCATAGTAAGAGGACATTAGTGCTACCCAAATACTTAGTAGTTTCAAAGTTATGAAGTGCTGAAACTTTTACATACTTGGCCATGGTATGGTTTCAAAATCTATGAAGGGAGAGCCCAGCAAATAAAGCCAGCATTCACATGGCGTTATTGAGCGTCAAATATAGATACAAGCAATTGCTAGCAGGCCACGTAATACAAATTTTATCATGAAAGTTATTTTTGGACTCAACATACTTCTCAATGAGCTGATGCAGCTTTTTTGCTTTTTTCCAGTAGTAGTTGTTCATCAAGGATTGGTCCATCTCATGCTTCAGGTGATATACCTCAATAACTTACCAAAAAATTGTCTTTCTAAATCTGATTAATTAGTTACTAATTTCTTACATTGAGTTCTATTTGAACAACAAATTTTATTGAAAAGAAAGCCAATTTCAAGCATCTTGACTTGAATACAAATGCAATTTCAATTTCAATATACAATAAGATCGATCATTATTTAGCCATCCACAATGTTCAAGCTATGCCAGAAGAAAATTCCACTTGTGTTTTCATGAAACTAGCTAGATGTCATCTTTACAGGAGTTTGGAAGCTTGTTCTGAATTCAGCTTGCATTAACAACTAAAATCTAACCATCAGTTACACAATGAAGATAGTGTATTATATGCATATAGTACTAAATGATTATTTTTCTGATCTTTCTTTGCGTATCAAGTATGCTTAAAGAGAGTGAAAATTTATAAAATAAGATTTCCTGGCCACAGTTATTATCTTCTGGGGTCTGTTTGGATGTTTCAGTGGAAGTTACTACAGGAAGCTATGGGAATGAATGCTGCTGCAAAAAATCCCAAGGAAAATATTTACTTTAAAATTTTCTAAAAGTCATTGTGTGGCTAACTGTGGTAGATTTTGTGGAAAAGGCACTGTAGTAAATACTAGTTATCACAAATTTTTGTGCTCATCATATGTTATTTCTACATAAAGCAATCAATCCTGAAATATTTCATATGACATCCCCATTTTTACTTTCACGTGTACTTGGTAGAAGCAAAGTGATTGATAAGCATAATAGTAAACATATTTATGCTTTTATTATAATAATTTTAAAGATTTGATAAACACATTTATTTTCATCAAACCTTTTAATATATATTTGATATAGATAATGGAAAAGATCATGAGCCATTTTCATTTGACACTAGAAAAAAAAATGAAATCACTTGCTAACATATTATTAGAAAAAAAGACTAGTTGCATTTTCTATCTCTTCTCCTTCCCAACTTCCTATCTAAATTTTTGACTCCTTTGCATAACCCACCATCATCTGTAATGAAGATTTGGAGGCCTCGATAATGTATCATAATCATAATCCCCATGGAAAAGGTTTTAGTACTATCATTGGGGTGTCTATGGGCAATGGTGATGGTATAGTTAAGAGCAACTTGTGCAGCCAAGGTTTTAAGACTCAGTGAGATAGGAGGCATCCCTATTGTCCTGTCCTATTTCTGTAAGAAAACAAGATCGAGACAAGGGTGGGACACTAAAACCAACCATGCAGAGAAAAAAAGAAGAAAGAGGAATGAAAGAAAGAAACGAAAGAAGAGGAAACAAAGGAAGGAAACAAGAAAAAGGAAAAAAAGAAAGAAATGGAGAAAAAAGAAAGGAAAAGGGAAATAAATAACAAGAAAGGAAAAAAATAAAAGAATACAACAACAACAACAAAGCTTTAATTCCAAACTAGTTGGGGTTGGTTACATGAATCATTTTTCTCCATTCAGCTTAGTTTTAAATCATATTTTTTTTATAAGATGAAAAAATTCTAAGTCTTCTCTTATTACTTCTATATAATTTTGGTCTTCTTTTACCTTTCTTTTTCCTTCCACATATATCAAGTCCCTCTATAAAATTACATCTTTAGGTCTATATTACATATGTTCAAATCATTTAAGTCGTCCTTCCTTTAATTTGTTCTCGATTGGTGCTACCTCTACCTTTTCACAAATGATTTTATTTTTTATTCTATCTTTTCTTGTATTATCAGACATCTTAACATTTTTATTTCAGCATAATTATCTCATATACGTATATTTTTTAACTATTCAACATTCTATACCATAAAGTACAGCTGGTCTTATAGCTGTCCTATAAAATTTTTCCTTCAACTTAGCAGATCCTCTGCAATCACATCATTTTTTAGTTATACTTTTCCATTTCATTCAACTTGCTTTATTCCTATGGACAATATCATCTTAAATCTCTCCTTTCTTATGAATAATCGATCCCAAATATCTAAAAATGATCATTCTTAGGAATTTCATGGTCCTTAATTTTTACTCTACATTCATCTCTATTTTTAATTATATTAAAATTACATTTTATGTATTCTATTTTTGTCCTACTTAACTTAAAATGTTTAGATTCCAATACATTTCACCATAGTTTTAACTTACGATTAACTTCAGCTTTAGTTTAATCTACTAATAGTATATCATTTACAAATAATATGCACCATAAAATATCATCATGAATATGTCTAGTAAGAAAAAGGAATAAAAAAAAGAAAAAATAAGAGAAATAAAAGAGAAAAAAATAAAGAAAACTTGGAGGGAGAAATGATGTTCCAAAATAGCTATTAGGATATGGCGGAACAATAAGACATCATGTTCTATGGAGAAATCGAGATACCTCATCTCATGGGATTTAAAACCTTACATATGCTGATAGTGCAATGGCTTTTTAGAACCAAGCATTCTTGAATAAGTGATGGAACCATCCTTGAATCAATTGACTTATTGACCAATAGGATTTCCAAAGGACGTAGAAGATTTGCACCAAAAAACAAAAGACTTAGAGATAGTTGCATTGGAATAATAATGGGAGGGTCTAGAGGGAGCACAAAGATTATTTCATCCATGATAGGGTTCAGAAGATCTAGAGTGGATCCTTCACAATGAGCGTTGCAGGATCTAGAAAGAAAAGAGAGAATGGATTCTGCAATGTGGGGCTGTTAGTGGATCTAGAGGGAGGGAAAAGAATTAATCTCCATGGAGGAGTTCTAGAGAGTCTAAGACAGAAAATGGGTCATCCATGTTAACATCTTAAACACACAAAATGTGGGTTAGGAAGAGAGGAAGTAGAAAGAAGGAAGAAGGAGGTGATTAGTTGAGAAAGGAGCAATGGGTTCTTTCTCACACAAAATGTGGGTACAAACAAGGGGAAAAAATGTTTTTTTTTAGTTCCTTTGGAACAAACTATTTTTATGATATTTTCAATTGATAACATCTTATCCAAACATCTCTAAAGGAACAAAGTCCTTCATGGTTTAGAATTCTCTTGGAATGCTCCATTTCGATGAAATACCATGGCACTGAAGTGTATCCAATCAGGCCCTTAAATGTCATGGAAACTGCATCAGCATAACATGACATACTTTGATGTGGCTAGTGAGTTAATAAGAATTAGAAATTTCCATGAGTATTGCATTCAACAAACAGGCTATTATAGTGCTAAAATTATACAAGATATCCACCTATCTTTAGGAGAAGCTAAAAATTAAGGCTGGATTATCTTCACCAATAATAATAACATAACGATAACAATAACAATAATAATAACTAATAATAACAATAATAATAATAATAATTTGCCACCTCTATCATGAGCAATATCCATAGTGCACCAATATCCAGCTTCCCACCAAAAAAACTTAGTAATATAAACCAGCATCAATACAGTGTTGACCAGCATGGAATCAGCCACTCGGCCATTTTCTTCATACTGCAATATCAAAGTAATTAGTGGAAAGATTATACAATAGATAATTGTAATGCAAGTGTATTATCACCTAAAATAAACCCCCAAAAAACTATTTATTAACAATAAAAGAATATAATTTGAAGAGTACTTGGCAGTAGGACAACAAATAAGAAAAAGATTAAAGACTTTGGATTCCCAGGGGGCAACAGTTGAGTATCATGCAGACACAATATTTAAATGACTATAAGTAGAGAATTTGGCTTCAAATTACCAAGAAGAAGACAGCAGAAAAGCAATGCTAACCTGTTTGATGCAATAGGTCATGGCAAGAACAGCCCAGGACATCATACCGAACCGGCAGTTTGTGAACACCTTGATATCAAAATTTTTACCAATACGAGGATACAATTCCATTCCCTGCACGAGACAAGTTATGGTAAAGCAACTGATTCAACAAGAAGCTACCTAGATTGAACTAGTTCCATGCACAAAATGTCTAACCTCATATATATAATTAAAACTGTTTTTTTTTTTTTTTTTAAATAATCATTTCAAGTGCTCCCTGGAAGGCATTATCATCAGTTTTCTCTAATAGGCACCTGATACTTCTAGCAGATAAAAGCAAGCTAGAACTGCACTACCTGACTCTATTGCAGAAAAACCAGCAATTAGGATGCAAGAAACAAACCAACAGTTGTGTTTGTCAAGATGGCCACTAGAAGCCTTTTTTTTTTAAAAAAAAAAGGAGAAAACTTGTATCATTTGCTGAAGATATTGACCCTTATCCAAAAAGAAGGAAAAAGAAAAAAAAAATCTATGACGCATATTCCCAACAAGTCTCATTCATTGAGACATCATATTTACAGAAAATATCTCATAAGAAAATTTCTTTGGATAATTATAAACTATAGCATCTAATATGTAGCTTATAAAGTCATGTATCAGAAAAACATGCTTTAGTAACTCTTAGCTTTCAGGTTCTATATCTTCTCAACATTTTTTCTCCATTCGATTGCCCTAGTCTGAGTAGTTTTTTAGTGTGCTTAAATAAATAAAATGATGTATGTGATGATCATAACTAAGTTTTTGTGCTCATTATGGAAGCTTGAGCATAGAGATATATTCAAATTTACATGCCCTTATCAGCCTTTTTGAGAAAAATAAAGTTTAAAAAAGGGATGAAAAACAGAAAGGAGTATGGCCTGTTGCAAAAGAACATAGATCATAGTTACCCAAAGGAAGAGAAAAGATGGAAAATACAACTACTCCATGGCATTTGATTCCTGGTAAATGGTGATTAAAGTGCAGATACATGTGGAGAATTAGCTTGAGAACATGAATTCATAAATAGCACGAAGGAGGAACTCTACATAAGTGAAAAGAAAATCTTAAAACTGAAACCAAGGACCACAATATTGGCACCGAAATCCATACCAATACATTCTATACCGATACAGTTCATATGCTACAGGTCGATACGGTATGGTATGTATCCCATACCAAGATAGGATGCCATTCATTTTCACTCTTAACTACTCAGTACCAAGCAGTATAGAACGATACCAAGCGATATGGGTTAGTTTAGACCAATTCGATTCATACCGAATCGAATCTTGGTATATAAGAATATGGTCAGTATAGCGGCCCTTAACTAACCCGATCCATCCAATTCGGGACATACTGGACTAAACCAATGTCAAACCAGGTCGGTTTGCTGGTTCAGTATAGGAACCAATTCATATTGACCTATATCAGTCTAAATCAAGTGTAACCACCCCGTTCTACTTGATATTGACTAGTATCATCCCGTAGCGACCTATACCATTCCAATTTTGAGTAATACCATCATAGAAAGAGCCTGAAAGTTGTCTCGATATGAGATGCATTGCATACTATTTCAATCATACCATACCAAACCGGTAACTACCAAGATTGCAAACATTACTTAAAATACTTGTTCACTCATTGCAACACGAGATTTAATAGAAAAGAAGACCAAGTGTTTCTCTTTTTTTTTGTGGAAAGAGAAAGGAAGGGAGATGAACCTACATTATAATAACATAGGCTGCAATGCTTGAGGATACACCACCCATGATTCAAATGCAGAACCTCTGGTTTATAAACAGAGATGATGGACCACGGGGTAAACCCTAGTCATAATAAACCATGTGTAAACCTTTAGCACTTCACATGATATTTTGCCCTCATCTTTTGACTTCTGTTGCCCTATTATCTGTTGTTATTTTTCCACTGGAGTGGTTAGAAGTTATATGAAAGAAAACAACACAATGCTCCATTCACACATAACCTGAAGACTCCTTGTGCCTAACATGAGAAGATGGTCATCCTTGAAGCCACATTGTATCTGCTCAATACAGAAGAATAAACACTCAAGATGCTTTGACCCATTGTCTATCAGACCAAAAATGCCTTCGGTTTTCCCTGTCTTTGATGGTCATGGCATGTTACCTACTGCCCATTATATTGCTCTAAATATCAAAGAGGACCACAAGAAGATTTTAAGAGGGGGATTCAGGTCTGGTTGAAAACGAGAAAAAGATGACACAAAGACTAGAGAAGAAACTGATGTTTGTAGAATGATGAAAATTAACAGAGCCTAGTACTTCAAAGACTTAGTATTTTGAATGGGAAGCTACGACAACATAGGATCAATTAAACAAACCATAAATAGATGGAAAAAGGCTTGAACTTATCTTTGATATCTCTTTTAGAAACATTGCGAAAGACTATATCATCAAATTGAAGAAGAACACATTTTTATTGAATGTGCAACCTGATAAAAAAAATCATGTCACCCTGTCTTGAAAGTCAATCAGATGAGACAAGTGAAAGCTATAAGCTAATTTTTATTTATTCTTGATCCAGAATAACTGTAAAGGTCAGACAATAAAATATGCATTTGAGCAACTGCTAGCAAAGCTCACCCAGTAGAAGTCAATTATCACATTGCCTGATGATCCAGAATCAGTTGAAGATGGTGCCAAGTGACCCTTGAAGGTAACAATATAGAGAAACTTAAGAACAGGAACAAAATATTTATTATGATGAATGAAACTCAAATACAAAGCCGAGAAGCTCACTTTTATGTATAAGAAAATGCAAAAGACAAAGCTCCCCACAATGAGTGCTGCATAAATTTCTCCCAAATGGTCATAAATGATTGAAGGGTCAAAAATTCGAAACCTACAGTGTAGAGAGGTTGACAAATGTGTTAATTACAATAGAATAAGATGACTGCACAAAAGTATAAGGAAATTTTTACCAATCAGGAGATCACGAAGCAATATCATATGCCTATAAATGAAACAAAGAAACAAACAATTATCCAACTTCTCTTTTAACAGATCATTGAATTTGCTCATTATCATTTGCATGCCCCAGTCGAACCTATAAGAACCTAGAACAACATAAACCAACATGCCTTTTTTCATTTGGTGAAACTAATTTATCATTTTTAAAGTAGAAAAACAGTAGTAGTATCATTAGTTTACATCAGGGAAAAAAGAAAAAACAAGATTAGGATACATCACATCCTTATTATATAGACAACTGGTGATGGAGAAGCATGAGACAATTTTGATGCAAGAGTAGACATCTTTCAGACCATTGGGAGTCATCAATGTACAAGTTTCTTAAATTTAGAGTATAACTAATTAATGAGAATCAAAGTAGGATTCTTCACCAAATGATCAGCTAGAGGAAAGATCACCAGCTATTTCTTGGCATAACAAGGTGGTGATTCATGGCAAACATATGTGACCATCTAGCATTTTGTTTGATAGCATGAGACTGTTTTTTTCATGGCATATTTTGGAAGTAGCACCAAAAGGATCCAGAGTACAAAGAAGCAAACAAAACAGCATTAGTCCAATAACTACATTAAAACTTCATGTTGCAAGCACTAAAAACTTCATGTTGCAAGCACTAAAAACATGACTGGCACAATTGCAAGCATAGGGACATTCTACTTCATAAACAATTTTATGAATCTTAAGTATGTATAAGACAGAGAATTGAGTACAACATATGGAAACCAAAACATGAAATGACAGAAAGAAACCTATTTATTTATATAGAGTCTCCAAATTAAAATGTTCTACCATATAAAAAATAAGAATATATCTTACCACCAAAGGCTGACATAAGTTATTAAAGTCACTGCATAAGCTTGCAAACCATTTGCCTGTAGAAAAGGAAAAAAAGAAATAACATAAACAGAGAATACAGAGATAAGTTATCAAAGACACTGCATATGGTTGCAAACCATTTGCCTGTAGAAAACAGGAGTGATATTATTTGTTAATGCCTTTCTATATCTTGAAATGCCTAGCAGAAGGTCAATAAAACTAAAAAGGGAAATGGGCTGTTGGAACAGACATTCTCCCTGTTCCTGAATAAAACTTGCTTTTTGGCAGCATAAATTAGGACTGGAGGCTGGTAGGCCTCACTGATAGTTTTGCTATTCCTCTTTCTGTGTTTCTTGATGTTTATCACATATTATTCCCTCTGCTTCTTTATCAGTGAAACCATTTAACTTGTAATAAAAAGTTATATTGTAGAAAATGTAAATCATAAAAATGGCTGCAACCAGTGCAATCAATCATTGACTTGAGCCAAACAGAAAAACTGGAATAACCAAGATGATCCAATCTTTGTAATATGAAAAGCCATGCGAAGCTTTTGAGTGGTGAATGAGTTATGGGAACTAGAGTCTAGACAACCTTGTACCTGAATAATTTTATGCTTAAAGCTAACTGTAACGACACATGCATGATAGCAATTCTTGATACCGACAAAGATATCCTTGTGGATCAGTAGATTTTAGTTCACTTTGAAATCATCTTTCTATCAAAAGCCGCAGAATAATGATGCATGTAGGATGCACCAATGGCATTCTTGAGTTAATTTACACAGATTCAAACCTTGTATACAGGTATGTTGCCTGATGGAGAAACTGGACCCTCAACCCTTTTCCCAGGAAGTGCAAGCTGAAGAAAAGCTTCGAATGCACCAAAGCAACCGATGATTTTCCATGCGACAGGGGATGGCGTCGGACAGAGATTCTTAAAGCCCTGCAGCCCATTTTGCTTCAGATACTTATAAGTTTGCAGCACAGAGCCATCAGCGTGAACCATTGTATACCATCTAAAGAACAAAATAAAAGTATTCAGTGCCATACATTGCTGCATCTAGAACGATGGTTGCGGAGAGCTTTCAAAACAAAAACAGGTGGAAAGACATCCAAATAACCAAAGGAAAATAGACATTCAAAAAAAATTTTAAAAAAAACTAATCAAGATCGAGCCTTTAGAACTTTGCTGCAACTTTTCTTGGCATACGTGAAAGAAAATGTAATTATTCTAATCATTCCAAATATTTAAAAAATAAAATAAAATGAAATCTCGGATCACCGACCAGCTTAGCTTTTCCACTGCAGAAAAAAGAATTAGGTAACAGTAAAGAAACAAAAAGTGTTTTTTTTTTTAATAAAGGGAAAAAAAAAAGAGAGAAACTAGAGGATGATATCCTAGCGTTCCCTTGAAAACTACAGCGACATGAAGAAAAATATTCTTGGAACCAAAAAAAACCAGCAAAGAAGGCATGATTTGAAGAAAAATAAGAAATCAATTTATAGGCATCAGAAACAAGAATCCGTCTCGCACCACCGTCCATCTGAGTTTTCTGTTCCCAAAAATCTCAAGAAAAAACGAAGAAGCGCAAGATTCTAGGTCAAAAAATCAAAAAAGAAAAGGAATAGAAGAAGAACAATTCTAATAGCCGATCTCTTAGTTCGGATCGCTCTTTAGGGATTTAAAAAAGAGAGGAGAGTAGAGCAGAGCAGAGCAGAGCTCACAATAGGATGACGAAGGGAGGGCAGAGGGTGAGGAGCGAGATCATAGACGTGTAGGTGACCAACGCCGAATGGACGGTCTTCGATTCCTCCATCGCCTCTCTGGCTCCCTCTCCTCTCGGACCTCTGAGAGCGAATCGGGAACGGAAGGAGAGTATATAATTTTTTCACGATGCATGTGAGCCGCATGACGTGCGAAAGTCGACAACGGCTAAAACATTCTTCAAGTCTATGCTAATAATAATGTTTTTTAAATAATAATTTATGTATATAATGCGGGACTGGAAGTAATTCTCAACATAATGTTGAGATGCCATGCGACATGGCGTGTGGAATCCTTGAAGCTGTTTTTATAATTAGGGTTAAAAATTTTTTTTTAACAAATTTAGGATGGAAACAAAACTTTTTGCAAAACAAAAGTGTTAAAGTGAAAAACGTCATTTCAAATGATATTTTTTTGGAATAAAAAATACTTCGTCAGCACGCACTGTTAAAAAACGCTACTCAGAGTGGCATTTTCCTCAAAAAAGACCCTTCCTTCTCCTCCCCCTCCCTTAAGACCCCACACCAGCCCTACCCCGAGCCCCCCGAAACCCCATGCCAACCCCCCGGTTCCCCCGACCCCACGCCTTCCCCTTCCCCGAGCCCCCGGGACCCCACACCGCACCCACCCCCCTCTATCGAGCCACCCCCACCCGAGCGAAGCCCCCGGTCCGCACCGCTTCCCCCCCCCCGCCCGGTCCACACCCGAGGCCCCCCGGTCGCACCCGAGCACGAGCCCCGAGCCCCCCCGCCCCCGCCCGATCCGCACTCGAGCCCCGAGCCCCCCGCCCCTCCCCAGGCCCCACCGGGACCCCACTCCACACGCGCCCCGCCCCGGTCCGCACCCGAGCCCCCCCCTCCCCGAGCCCCACCGGGACCCCACTCCACACGCGCCCTCCCCCCGGTCCGCACCCGAGCCGACCGGTCCCCTCGAGCTCCCTCTCTCTCGTGCACACCCGAGCCCCCCGTGCTGCCTCTCTCTTACGCGCACCCAAGCACCCTCCCTCTTTCTCGTGCGAACCCACCCGATCTCCCTCTCCCGCACCCGAGCAGTCCCCCGTGCTCCCTCTCTCTCATGGCCCATTTGAGGCCCGTCTCGCGGCCCATCCCCTTCTTCTCTCGAGCCGGTGGTTCCCCAAGGTAATTTTTTTAATTCAATTAAATTATAAAAATTTAAATATGCTTTGTTGCTAGTTGCTTCACATTCATCTTTATGATAAAGAAATTGATAATTGAAACAATGATATTTTTAGTTCAAGTACATCAGTTAATCGCGATAGAAAAATTTAAAAATCAATAAATTTATGTATCGAAAAAAATAAGCAAAGGTTAGTTAGCTTTTTGTGAAAAAATTACATTGTTTGATAAGTAAAAAAAATTCAATGAGCATGAAAAAATTAAATGAGTATGATCTATATTATCAGTCATGATGAGCAACATTGACACACTTGATATGCCAATATGTCTTGTTTTAATAATAATAATTAAAAAAAATGAATGCTTTGGATGTGTTGCTCGTATGATGCAAGAGGAAAATAAGGCCAGTCATAGAGACATCCTTCCTTAAGAACAACAACATAACAAGCTTCATCAACACTGCCACATTTAGCATACATATCAACTAAATAGCCTCTCTTGTAACATCAGGTTTAAAAAAATCTTAGATTTTCTAGACCACAGCACCGTTCTTTTAAAATGCATGGCATTTTCGCAAAATTACTTGAACCATAAATTACTTATGTAAATACATTCTCAGTTTCAGGCAAATATAATTTATTTTAAAATTATATCATATTTGAGCTATTGCCTTAGTTGTTTACTGCTGTTGGATTAACATTTATTGGAATAATTCAATTAAAAATTATTCTAATAAAAATTATTTTATTAAAAATTTCATTGTACATCATCATGGTTTCTATCTTATTATCATAGTAGTTATGTTTTTTTGTTCAAATATATCAAACTTGTTTTTACTTGTTATTATCAATGAAAAAAAAAAAATTTCTTATGTGATGTTTTTACTTGTTTTGACAAAGTAGTACGAGATGGCTCATAATGTTTTACATCCTGGGCCTCGCGATCCTAGTGTCTGCAAGCCTCGCATAGATCAACCAAAATATTTGAGGGCGAGGTATGCATTATTGATCGATGATTCTTAATTAGTTAGCATGCGTTTATATTATTTATATGTATTATTGCAATGAATTTGTTGTAGAAATTATCGGTGCTCGGGTGTGCGAGAGAGAGAGGGAGCCCGGGGGCTAGGGGGGTTGCACGCTCGGGAGGGGACGGGGGGAGGAGATCGGGAGGGCGGGGGACCGGGGTCGGGAGGGGGGGGGGGAGGGAAGGGGGGAGGGAAGAGGGGGTGGGGGAGATCGGGAGGGAAGAGTGCTCGTGAGGGGGGTGCACGGGAGGGAGGAGGGGGGGCCTCGGGGAAGGGCGGGGGTGGGGGGAGGGAAAGGGGGGGGGCATGGGGTGGGGGGCTCATGAGGGTGCACGCGGGGGGGGGGGGGGGGAGATCGGAAGAGGCCGTGATGAGCTTTGAAAAAATGCCATTCTAAGTGGTGTTTTTTTAAAGCTTGGAAAACGTCACTCTGATTGGCATTTTTTAACCGCCTTCATGCCTCCCATGCTGGCGCTGACGGGGCATTTTTTATTCTGAAAAAATGCCATTTCAAATGACGTTTTTCACTTTAACCCCTTTCTTGCAAAAAGTTTTGTTCCCACCCTAAATTTGTTAAAAAAAATTTTTTTAACCCTAATTATAAAAACAGCTCGAATCCTTGGCATCATTAGATTATTATTATTTCTTTTGGTGCCGTGCCATGGGTTCATTAAAAAGGACTCTTTGCAATGGATGGATCTTGTACTCGTTAGCTGTAGAGACGATTTTAAATCCGTCCTGAACCCGCCAGTAGTAGAGATAATTTTAAATTCATCTCTTCAAAAGAAGAGTTCAGCTCGAAAAAATCCCCAGCATGAGATTTCAGTGGGTTAGAAATTTTTTTTTTGCACCAAACGCCCCTCCCAGCACCATTCTACTCTGTCCCTTGAACGATCTGCATGTCAAATGTACCATCCCTAAGCTTCTCGGCTGAATTTAGGTTTCAGCATGATAATGTCCGAAGAGGGGCATCCGATATCACGTTGGGTTTACGCACTTAAATGAATTGATGGTCTTGTGCCTATATCTACCCCCAATTATGCCTATATGATATAAAAAATATAAATTTATAGCAGTAACATGGAGTAAATGTATCATAGATTTCTATCAAATTATTAGGTGGCTACCTGCATGTTATACCATTGCCTTCGATCATGAGTTTTTAAATCTGCAG
The DNA here is from genome assembly GCA_017589505.3 of Metroxylon sagu. Classification (NCBI taxonomy): domain Eukaryota; kingdom Viridiplantae; phylum Streptophyta; class Magnoliopsida; order Arecales; family Arecaceae; genus Metroxylon; species Metroxylon sagu. The sequence continues at coordinate 1,041,667 of JACVBY030000627.1, forward strand.
TTGAAGTTATCTACAACATGATATAAACAGAAGCGATGGTATGCACTGAGCGGTTGCCATCCTTGGCATTCATAGTAGTATCAATGATCCATGCATGACGGTTGAATATGAGATAAATATCCGATCTTTTTGCAACATTCATTTTAATGTAGACAAAAACCATGACTAACTACTTCTATTCCCACCTTCAATCATGACAAATGCAATTGGATAGATCTAATTATTACCATCAACCAACATGGTGATCAATAGGGTACCCTGATATTTGCCATATTGGAGTGTGCCATTGTCTTGGATTATGGGTCTATAGTAGTTGAAGCCATTCATTCATAGTTTGAATACTTAGAAGATATGTTGATATATTTTAAATTGATAGCCATCAATGCTCATCTCTATGATATCCCATATGATCTCAGTTCTAGGATTGGACTGATGCAATGAAAGCATATATTTAGATAACTATCTGTAAAATTCATTTCAGCCACTAAATACCTTGATAATTGCTTTTTACTTGCTATACCATGCCTTTTTGTAGGATGCCTAGTGTTCAAACTTACTCCTTATCTCCTCCATGATGATTGCAACTAAGATTGAGGGATATGCACTTATCATACCAATATGCAATTGGCAATGACATTCAAAGACAGCTGATGATGGTCTCATGGCATCTCAGGATGTATACACAAATGTGAATTGTTGTACTATCTAATTTCCTATAAACTATCACTCTTTCTCTTGATTACCCAGAGCCTCCAACTACAACTGCTCGGATACTACTTGCATTTCACTATTTAGTACAATGGCTGCGACTCCTCTACTATGCACTTTTAATAATTCCTCTAAGAGTAAAAGCTTACTGCCATTTACACATCATCCTTACTATGAAATAACAAATCTCATTCAAACTGCTTACTTGGCTCTCAATTTGCAAGCCATGTAACCCTCAAGAGATATGGTGCATCATGATAATATCTATTAGAAGAGCTATGGTAATATCTATTAAGTTGTATACAAATTAAGCATACTATCTTCTAATGGATATTACCATGATGAAAACATGGTAGTGGTACTTTCTACTTTTATATTTACCTCCATCCCAAATGATGCTACTTGGGACAAGTAAATGCCTAGTATCATCTCGACATTATTATCATTTCTGATTTTGAATGACACATGAGCCATCATGCCTGCTTGAACAATTATAGGAAATCTATAGGCCATCTTGTTCACCTTTGTTTAGGGCTCAACTGTAACATATGATGAAGCTTGGCTACTAAATCACCATAAAAGATACGTTGCTTCATCTAAAGACCCCTCGGACTCAGTTCATCAAATGTGATGCCATTTAGGCCTTTTATGATTATCCCATTCAAATAGGCAAGACAAATGAATGGCTTGCGAAAAACCTAAAAAAAAGTAATGTATTATTAGCCATATATAAGTCGAAGGGCCTGTGCAATTAAAAGCCACCAATGTTTAATTAGTCACATGGGATGATTCTAACTATTCATGGTTTTAGCGGACATGTTTCGCTTGGTTGAATTGATCTACCAATATGATTCAAAAGTGTCAGCCATGATACTTCTACATCTTATTTAGACCAAAATATTTAAAATTTATTTAAGAGTTTCCTTTTCCTATTCCTTTTTTTCTCTTTTCGTATAGGAACCTACTAAGTTCCTAAATTATATGAAGTAATGATAAATCAGCTTGGCTCCCACCAAATCTTGACCACTATGTCTACCATGCAAGATTTGTAATATGAATACTAGACCCATACTAATACTCAACCAACCCATCTCATACTGAGCATTGATATGGTATACGAATCGATATTAGCCCTGTACTGAATCTCAAGATCCAACCGATACAGTACAAGCATTTCTAGAATAGCTCCCAATGGAGATTGTACAGATGAGATAACTTATAGGTAGAATTAACTACCAGCCCTTTAACAATAAGTGATGTGGATATCCAAAAGCAAAGGATGCAAACCATATTAAATAACCTATCATGTCGTGTCCAAAGTGTCATTAACAAACCTAACATCAAAGGCTTTTTTATCATTCATGGAACTTTGAACAGGCAAGCGTATTTCTTACACCTCTATGGCCAAAACCTACGATGATAGGTTGGTGCATTACCTGCACCTCTATGACCAAGATGAGCTAATTATGAAGCACCACTGGAGTGGCATACTCCCTACATATTTACCTCTATATCTATCTCTGCCATAGATATCTAACATTTTTTAACCAAAGAAAAAGATATCTAACCCATCTCATGCATATAGAGTTTACTGCATCCACAAATATATGGATTCTGGTAGAGTTTATGCAAACTTTCTACATAATAAAATTACCTTTTGATGTCATTAGTCCTAACATCAAGTTAATAGGTTATCTGTCCTAATAAGGTATGTGCAAAATATTATAAAAATGAATAATGAATTGTTGGTTGTTGATAGAATTGGTTATAGTTTAACCAGAATTATTTCCCAATGTATGTTCTAGATAAGAAAAAAAAAAAGAAGGATATCATTAGATTTTTATTTGAAGACACAAAAAATAGGCTTAGAAATACACTAAAAAAATATGCTAAAAATTTTAGAAAAAAATTCCGGCAAAGGGATCCCTTAGGTTATACGTTAAGAGGTCAAAAAAAAAAAAATTAAATAATCTAAATAACATAAAATAAAAAAAGATTTTTTGATTTCTTGTTAATGCATGTGTTAGTAATCTCCAAATCATATGTTTTCTTGATATGTAAATATTTTAGAGGCAATAGATTGTATCTAAATAGAAACCTTCTTAAGTGTTGAGTATAGCTAAGTCAAGTAATGTAAACTCAAATGCTTTCGGAATCAAGTTACATGTGATATAATTCCACCTCTTTAGAATTGGATCAAGGGGTTCGATATTAATGATACTAATCGTTGGATTCGATCTGCTCTTTTTAAAATATTTACGCACTAAAAATCATATAGTTTGGAGACCTATATCCAATATATCAAGTGATTAAAAATTAATACTATTCGAATTACCTATTTTCTTATTAATTTTAACTCTACTTAAATCATATTAATAATTTACAGATAATACATTACATTTAATGATTCGGATCATCAATATAAAACTCTTATCATCTGATTTATATATATAGAGAGAGTACTTGATGTAAGTACATTCAAATATAGCCAAGCCTTAATTCGATTGTTTCGGATACTGAAGGTAAAATAATAAATGGCTTTAAAACTCGTATGAATTCAAGAATAAAAAGAATGATTGAACCTAAAACATTTAATTATATTATATATATATATATAATATAATATAATATAATATAATATAACTTTAACCAAACCAATAGTGTTTAAATTATTGTTTACTTGCTAAAACGTCATTGTGTTAGATGGTGTATTCTTTTGTTTTGAAGAAAAAAATAAAATATATTATTTTATCAAAGAAACAGGGCAAATATGAAGTATGGTGGTCGTCTCATTGCATAATTAAAATGTAGTCAACCCCTCCGTCACATCTTAACCGTCCCACTCGTCCTAATCTAACCACATATCCACCGTCCGAACCCATTGGAAACCTAACAATAGAAGTCACCGTCCGCGGTGTATTTTACAACGGAGAAGATGGGGTTTTCGAGAGGTTTTGATGAGACCAAAGACCAGCTAATCCCTTTGTTGGTGTTAATATATATATATATAATAACTATTTTTCCAACCCCCGCTTCTCGTCTCATCCTTGGACTCGTTCTTCTCTCCCTTTTCCACCTCCTCTCCTTCCCTCGCCGGCGATCCATCCCTTGGCGAAACACCCGGCGAAACCCTAACTCTAGAGATCTCGTGCCATTGGTGGATCTCCGTCGGATCTTTTGGATCTCTCGCACGGAGTTGTAATCCGTCTCCTCGGAGGCTTCGAGAAAATCTCGTGAGTCGTTCTTCCAACGCGCTGAGGTAAGTCCCGGATCGAATGCGGTTCTTTTTCCCTGTTTGTTTGGCGTATGGATTAGCCTACTGTCTTCGTCTTCAAGAAGAAGAAGGTCAGGGTTGAAGGAAAGACTGGATCTGCTTCTAATGCCCGTGGATTGGTCTAGGTTAAAATATTAACACCTTTGCAATCGGACATTTATGATAAATTTCCCGCTGTCTTGATTTCGAGCTTACGAGTTCTAAAAGATAGAAAGTTGATATGAATTGGAACTTAAAGTATACATCTGAAGCCATGAAAAACACAATCTAGTTCCAGATTATGTTGTTAGGAATTCAAATTCAGGATAGATAGAAGGAAACAAATCACGTTTCAAGATCTACATCTTTTGAGTAAAAAAATAAAAAAGGAAAAAAAAAAAAAAAGAAGAAGAATATTATACGATCCAGTTACTCGTGGTGGTACAAATCAGTTGTGAGAAAACATAGAGGGCGAGTGAAAAAGTAGGGTTTGATTCAGTTAGTCTGATATGCAATATTATATGATCCAGCCATTAAATCAAACTATTAGGGTATACCTGGGAACTTGTAGCATGAAATTTATTCAGAAATAAAATTCATTTATGAAATAGCCCAGAGCACTGTGTCTTATTTGAAGATAATTGTCTTTGCAAAGGGGGAATGTAGGTCGAAGGTTTTCTTCATCAGCATGATTTATCAGCCCATATGTTTTGTACAACTGTTTCATGGATGCCAAGATCTCACCTTGTTATGTTTTAATCATCTATATGGCGCTAGCTTCATAGTGCAAGATAATTTTACCACTAACTTTCACTGGTCTGCATTTGAATTGACTCCGAGATCCTAACCAAGGCAACTTTTGGTAAGAGAGGAGGCTTTCTGGAAACTTAAAACACAGCTGGAGGTACGAAAACCTTAATTGTTTTTTTGGTAGGTGGAACACCCTCATCGTTGGTCATTTAGTTTAAACCGATGCAATTGAAAAGCAGCCTTCAAATATCACAGTTTGGTATAAAGAGTTGCACTCATCTAAATTGTGGTGGAAAAGACGTTGAAAACTGTCGGGCCTTTTCAGGGTCATTCCTTTTAGGGCCTTTGTTTTCAGAAGCGAATGCGTAGCTTCTTGTGCAATAAAAAAGTTTGGCACTATGTTCAAGCGAAAAATAGCAGGTTTAGGAGGGAGCAACTGCAGCAGTATACAAGTTTGTGCTACAGCATAGAAAGAATTGCCAGGTTGCTAGGAAGAGAGCATTTGCTACTGCACAATGAATTATATATTTTTTGAATTTTGTTCCAGTTTGGCTCCATGCTTCAAACTGTATATTAGGTGATAGTTTGTCTTTTCTAGTACAAAGAGCATCCAAAATCCTCTGTCAGCTTCAGCCTTGTCATCTCCTAGCTTGAAGATGTTGATTTGTGGAATCTCAACCTTATCAATTGTATTCATTAATTTTTAGTTCTTTTAACCATAAGAAATCCATAAGCAAGTTGTCCATGCGAAAGGGTGAGAAAATAGCATTGTTTGGAATAATATTAATTGTTACTGGGCACAATGGCCTATTAATAAAAGTGGGTTATATTATTATGGTAATTGTAACACCTTTCTAGTTTCAAGATTGTAAAGATATAAAAATGAATTAGAAGAAAAACCCAACCAAGATAGGGCAGGACACTAAAACCCAACCATGTAGAGAAAGAAATAAGGAAGAAGAGATATAAGGAAGAAGAAGGAAAAGGAAAGAAAGAAAGGAAAGAAGAAAGAAAAAAGGAAAGGAAAGAAATAAATAAAAATGGAAGGGAGGAGAAACTAGAGTACGAGGATGTTCTGTTGGAATGGCTATCGGGGCTATCGGGAAAGGGTGGGATAGTAAGGCAACCCATTTTGTGAAGAAATTGGAACCTCTGTCCTATGGGATTTAAAAGCCTGGTTTGTCATACATCTCAATTACTTGTTATTATGGCATGCCTTATCGATGCATGTTGCCTTGTACTGGAAATATTGTGTCGTTCCGGTATCTAATTGAGACTCCATACCTATGCATACCGAGTCTCAGGTGTATTGACATTGTATCAGTGTGGTACTGATACCAAGTTTGGTATTGAGATAGCGAATCTTGCTCTTTAGCATCTGCCTTAGTCTATTTGTGGTATTTGATCTCAGACTATTTTTGTGAGATATCATGCTTCCATCATTCTAGACTTATGATTTTTATTATGGTTCTTATTTAATGGGTCAAAGTGATCGGCATAGAGCACCATGAACTGATGCTTAGGAGCATTTCTCTATTTATTTATGTGATAGAGTATGCAACAGTGGTTGCAGCCCAAAAGTCAGTCACATGGGTACTCTTTAAAGATGCGCATGTGTTGAACATGGTCTGATAGCAGAGAGATCAGGCATGTTGCATTGTAGGTTAGAACCCTAATTAGTAGCATAGGATTAAACACCAACTCGTAATCCCTTATGATAATTTTTATTTTTTCCTTTTGCTATCTTAGACTTTTTAGTTATGGGATCTAAAGATCCATGTCAGTGATGGATTCTTGCTTCCATCATGCTATGTTTAAAGTTTTAACAATTATTATGATTAAATTAGTGAAATATAACATTTCATTGCTCATGTTTGAAGATCATACAATTTTGATTTTGGTTTGATGTGGTAAAATAAAAAAAATGATGAATTGTGGCTGAAAAGTCAGCTACAACAAGCACATTTGAATGGGCTCCTGTGCTAGTCTTGAATATGGTCTATTAAGAAAGTGTCAGACATGTCTTATGTGTGGGTAAGAACCTTAACCATGACATAGGTATCCATAATATGACCATCAAACCTCATCTGACTATTTGGGGACACCTAACAATTAACATGGGTATTACAAATCAACGTTTAATCCCTTTTAAAGATTTTTTTTTTTTTTTTTGAAATGTTTTGTGCTTCTCATTTGTAAATGCCCTTTGGATATGTGATCTGAAACTTTATATGAATTATAATATCATGTTTGCATCATCAATAACATAATATCTAAAATTTTGCCTACTAATTCATTGAGTGAGATTTTGAAAATGGAATATAGACGATTGGAGAATTACCATGGTACTTGTTCACAAAGATAAATTTTATACACATATTTGTTCTAAATATTGAGGAATTAAAATTATGAGCCACTTTATGAAGTTATGGGAAAGTGAAATGAACCAAGATTATGAAACATGACAAAAATCTCATATAACTAATTTGGATTCAGGCATCAACAGCCAACAATGGAGGCCAGGCCATATTCTTAGTCAATTGATGGTTAAATGTAGAGAAAAGGGTGAAACTCTACATATGGTTTATGGTGGGGTACCAAGAAAGATCATTTGGTGGTCATTAAGAAGGAAGGATGTGCATGAATTATACATTGAAATCACTGAGGATATGCATGTTGGAGAATTTAGAAGCATATGGAATTGCTATAATATAGTTAGTGTACTTTGAGTCATAATAGGCTTGCAACACTGATTGGATATTATTTGCAGATGATATAGTGTTGACTGATGAAAAAAGCATTAGATAAATGCCATATTTGATTACAAAAGAAAATTTGAGAATAAGAGCTTAAAAATTAATAGAAAAAACAGTATATGGAACACAATTTTAGTGAAAATAGGAATTGAGATGAGAACATAATTAAGATTGCTAGATGACATCTGCCACAAAGTGATCAATTTTGTTATTTCAGAATTTTATATAAAATAATGAGGAGATAGATGAAAATATATGTAATAAAAAATTATAGCTGATTGAATGAAATGGAAATGTGCTTTATGGTGTCATGATTGATGCATACCTTGGAAAATTAAAAGGAAAAATTTATATATAATAATAACACTACAAAGTTGTATGGCTCATAATGTTAGTGGATAAAGAGGGTCTAGGAAAACAAGTTTTATGCTACAAAGGTTTCCTGGGTCAATAAATCTACACTTCCTTTGAGTCAAAAGTGTCTCATCACTTTTAGATGAAGTAAAAATTATTTTGATGAAGCTTAGTGTGATGTCTTTCTGATGAACATCAATCATATCCTATTAGTTCGTCTATAGATTTATGATAAAAATATCATTCACTAAGAAAGAGATAACATATATATACCTTTAGGATAAATGGGATAGACTTCACATTATGTCTTCAAAGAGAGCTTCCTATTCCTAACAAGCAGAAATTGACCAAAAAGTCAAGCAGAAAGCTAATTAGAAATAAAGAATTCAAAATATAAAGATAACATAAGTGCAATTGTGACTAAAGAAATTTCAATAGAAAAAGAGCTTGCTTTTGATGCCTTATATATACCACTATTATCTGGTTCGAAGTTATATATGCCACTATTATCTTGTTCGAAGAATGCTGATAGAAAAGCAGAAAGGTGGATAGAAAGGTGGATAGTGAAGGAGTCAGTAAAAGGTGCCCCTAAGAAGTGGGATCACTCAAAGGAACCAGGGAAGATAATAGTAAAGGAGAAAATAACCACGCTTGGTATAATTAAAGATAAACAATTGGAGTTAATTAAAAGCATAAAAAATAATGGAACTGGCAGATTAGGAAAAGAAGCGATAGAAAATCTTAACTCAGAGAAGATCTTAAAAGAACAAAATACAAGTAGCCATAAGGGCAAGTCTTCTGATTCATAAAGAGAAGATTGAAGCAAAGCTGAGAAAAGTCATGATAATGAGAATTCTAATATTTTTGAGGGAATGAATAGGTGCAAATTCAATGAGGAAGAGATAACAAGAGTTCTAAATGCACCCAACATGATTCCTATCTTTGAAATTGGTGCTAGTTTGGAAAGTCATCATAATGTTGCTATATCAAGCATCACTTCGACCAATGCTCTGCCTCTTAATCCAAAAGTTGCACATAATATGCAAAATATGTCTCCAATTGGAAAGAGAAATACTGAATCCAAGAAATCCTGTAGCATCCCTCATTGGTCAATTCAACTTTTAAATACTAAGAAAAGGAACCAACAGGCCTCTAACAGATGCAGAAGTTTGGAAAAAATGTAAACCAATATCCTTTCCAAGCAAACTTATCAGACAAAGTTGGCTTCAACCATATGGGTAAATCAATTGACTTTAATATCAAGAAGCAAAAGTTCAAATAAAAGGAGAAGCGTGAAAATCTTGGCTGCTATTTCACTGAAAGAGATTTTATTAAAAAGAAGCAAGAAAAATTTAAACCAAGGAGCAAAAGAAAGGTTGATCAAAATGATTTTACAGCAGAAAATCAAAAAAAGGAGGCTCACATTATGCTTTTGAAGATCATATGTGGAGCTACAAAAGCTTAATATGGATTTTTATAGATGGCAAAGCATTCATTAGGAGCCAAATTCTTCAAGCTAGGGAGAATTGATGCAGCCTAGAAAAAAGAAGAATGAGAGGAACTTCAGTCAGAATAAGAAATTTTAATAAATACCTTTTTAGGATTCTTATTTTTATTAGTAGAATTCTTATTTTTGTTAACTTTGAATAAGTTTATGATCAATATTCTCTTATTTTAGGAAGTATTCTAATTCTAGTCTAATTTTGGGCTGGAATTTCTCTATAAATAAGCCCTGGTGTATCTCATTGAATCAATCAATTTTAATAATCAAATTTGAGTTTTTTTTTTTTTCTTGGCTTGGAGAAATTCCTTGATGTGGTCCAAGACCAATAGTAATGTATTTTGGCAACTCTACTAGCATCAAATTTTATATCAGAGCTCAAGATCCTACCTGCATCACCATGACCCTATTTAGATGGAGCCTAGGTTCACCCAAACCCCAAAAGGATTCTATAATGTTCCACCTTATTCCACCCTATTCCACCATGTTCCAAATTGTTCTAGAACACTGAGAATGTTGCACTACTCTAGCCCATTCTATAATTTTCTTGTGATTTCTACTGTCTAGTGTCTTGAAGTTTCTATTATACAGATTTGTACAAATGGCCATTCTAGTCCCTCGCCAACCTCTATATAAAGAAGAGGGGTCATGGTGTAAGCAAGAACTCCTCATAAGAACTTCTCAAAGCTGAGACCCTCGCAAATATTCTCATAAGAACTATGAAAGATATAGTTAAAATGTGTATATTAAAGAAGTTATAAAAAATTAGATAAATTAAGAATAAAGTGATAAGAGAGATTACATGCCCTTATGGATTGAAGATTTGAGGGTGCTAAGTAAGGAGAGCTACTTTAATTTGCATTGAAGGATGTAGGAAAAGGAAGAGAGGACCTGAGGTAACATAGATGGAGGTTATGAGAAAACATATAGAAGCGTTTGAAATAACATCAAAGGCAGCCCTAAATAGAAAAGCTTGGCAAACAAGAATACATAAAGATAACTCAACTAGTTGGAACAAGGTTGGATGGTTATGGTTATGGTATAATATTTACATCATATTAGATTTACATTCTACAATAATTGTGAGTATATAAGGAAAAGAGTTAAGCTTTCCTTTTTGTGCGCTTGATTTCATGCAAAAATTATGGTGGAAAGGAATGTCGGTATCCAAATGGAGGGAGCAATTATGTTAGGTTATATCATAGAAATCTAATTGTAAATGTTTGGACCTTCATTATGCCATTGGTATGACCATGAAGTTGGTCTCCTTTTCAAATTTGATTGCTGAATTTGGAGGTTAAAGAATTTTTTTTTGGGAAAAGTAACATGTTTATAGACATTTTTTTGTCTCCTTTATTATTCATTATTTTTCCAAGCCCAAAAATCCACCGATTAGATAGGAAATCATCTGAAAAAGGGATTGAAGATTGGCTTCCGTCATGTAGATTGGGAAGAGTACATCAATCAAGGATGACGGTGGTTCGAGGTTGAGATGAACAGTGGAAACAAATGTCTAGCCTTTTGCTAAAGGGTCTTAGAGGATGAGAGGCGTTTGTGATTAGGACTTCTTGAAGAGAAATGTGATAGAATAAATTGTTGTAAGTTGTAACAGAAATGACAGTCATATCTTTAGTCACCTAGACTCTTGATCTCAGTCTCAATTTTCCATATCCAACACTTTAACATGCATATTAATTAGTATGATACTTGGGGATGGGCTCTAAGAATAGATTCTTAGATATTGGAAGGATCCAATATTTAGGCACAGGCCTGCACTTGATGCATGTAACCAAGTCGTTGTAACATTGTTCACATCTTTTAAATTGATCTTTAAGTGCATCGTTAGATAATTTCTGTTATTTTGAACATGCCTGAACATTCCTGGTGGAATTAAATAGCAGATTTGGTGTCAAAACCTTTTCATAAGACAGATCTTGCTCCATGGATATCTGAGCTTAAGAGTGATGATTAAAAGATGGCTATCATTTACGTGTTTAACATTTATTGTTTCTCATGTCTTCTGAACCTTCTCTCAAACTCTTCTTAATATTGATTACTGGTCTATTGGACCTTAGGTTGCAATTTGTTTATTTGTTTAGTTTCTCAAATATTTAAGCTCAATGAGAGGTGAATAGCAGTTGGTTTTATTTTGTGTTTATGTTGTTACATATTAATTTGATTTTTGATGCTACCCCACACTTCGATGTTTCTTTCTTTCCTCTTTCCTGAGTGGATCACACTTTTCTTTTTTTCGAAATGAAAAGCTATTTAGATCAAATAGCATTTTCTACTTCACTAAGAAGATTGCTAGTGTTTGGAGTCCAATCTTGAAGATACCTAGTACTACTACTACTGAAGAGGTGTTAAAAGGTTTTAGATACTTCAGTTTCACAAACAATGGATTTTTTTTTTTTTTTTTTTTTTTTATCATCTACTGCCAGGCCATTAAAAGCTATAACCAAGAAAACACTCCCACCTTTATTTTGTTCACCTACTTTTCTCCAGTGAACTACACATTTTCAAGTATGGGAAGGAGATATTTCCTTGTGAATTACTGAAGATCATGAGCTCAAGGTTATATATATATATATATATATATATATATATATATATATATATATTATCTAAAAGGAGATTTTCTTTCATTAAGTTCTCATACTTTATGGTTTGTAGCTAGGATCTGACTTACAAGTTAACAATTACTAAATATTTGCCTTCTGCAACATCTACTCTATGAATGGGTTTGTAGTCATTGCCAATCAATGAAGAAATTTCAATTTATAAAGTATAATGAGTAATAATTTGGTGAGATAGGAACAATTGTTGGCTATGCGTAGCCTTTGCAACTATAAACATATGGAAAGTCTGGGATCTGCTAGCATTTCTGGCATGCTAGTGAGATTATCTGATACTTCTATATGTTTTGAAGTATTTTATCTGGATTACAAGACATGAATTCAAAAGGATCAACTCGGTATGCTGACCTGATAAAGTGCTAATTTTGTGATTTTGGTCTTTCATCAGCCTAAAATGAACTTGAAGATTAGATTTATAATACTATAATAAAATTAATATAATAACATATTCTTTAAAATTAGTATTCCTATTTCCAAATTAAAACTGGTTTTTGAACCATGGTAGTTTTAAATAGCTTCTTCAAAACAACTTTGATGGTTGGGACCTAAACTATGCTGCTTTTTATGAGGTCAAGGATTTCTCTGGTAAGAGAATCACTTATATATTTTCTAAATTCAAGAATCTGTATGGTACTATGAAAATAAAGAAATGTTATTTACTCGCATTTTTTACGAGCTAGATATTTTCTTCTTCTTCATAATCTTCTTTTTTTCCCCCAACTAGCTTAAATGGTTTATTCCAAGATCTTGAGATATCATCTGATTGAAATAAGCTTGGCTAAAAAATTAAGATATCACATGTATTAGGAAGACAAAATCTATTTTAAAGAGTTAAAATGATGACTGGATAGGCAAAAGAGTTCAGTTAATGTTCTTGTTGTCCATCATTAATTAATATTATTGTTGTGTATCTTTGAGAAACATTGTCTTCTCTCAATGCCCCAATGCTGTAGATTAACATATTGCAGTAGTGGAACCTCCTATTGAACACATTGCACTGCACTTATATGCAGGTACCAGGATAGTTCTCATTAGATGGCATGGAGGTGGAGGTAAGGTGCTTCTGCTAAAGGAAAGGAGTTCCAATCAATTATCTGAGTAATTTTTTCTTTCCTGTAACATGCTGTTCAAAACCTTGCTGGCCTGTATGAACTTGGAGATTGGAGTGATGTCCTGGTTATACTGCAAGCTTATGCACATAAGCTTGTCTGTTATATGCATTTATCTTTTTTGCTCCATTACTTTCTTTAGCCATCTTCTCTATTGGTGAAGTGCCTGATTGACAGGCTATTCTTTCTATTTTGCAGGATTTTTGCATTATTTTGAAAGGAACTACAAAACTGAGTCATTTGGTGATGTTTGGATATGATTCATAATGCAGTTGGTGTCTGCTGGCAGTCAGGCAGAAGAGCTATCAGAAACTGAGCCAATTCTTTCTCAGCCAGTCAATGCTGGCAGTTCCAAGGAGTCCTCATCTTCATGTGAAATCAGCCTTGTGGATGTTGATGATGATGATCAAAACAATGATGATGACGATGAACGCCGCAATCTTGTGCATCAAGACTTGCCACAGTGCCGGATTTGCCTTGATACTGGAGGTCTTTACTTATTATACTCGGTACATTAAATTTCTCATAGAAATTATTATCAGTGGTAGAGGTGAAACAATTCATCTTATGATAAATATATGTATCTGCATTATTTCTCTACATGTAGAATATATATGTTGTACAGTTAAACATTTATTTCTCCATCTTCTTCCTTTTCTTCCCTCTGTCCAGACGGCTCCTTTTTGCTTACAGGTGATGACTTAATTGCACCCTGCTACTGTAAGGGTACACAGAAATATGTGCATCGATCGTGTCTTGATAACTGGAGATCAACCAAGGTATTGTTTAATATGTTGATTGAATATATTTTTTTCTCAATGTGTTGCCTAGCAGTGGTCTTTCACCAAATGCTTGAACCAGTGTGCTTCTTTCATATAGAGATCTGCCTGCAGTAGTCTGAGATGGATTGGCTAATATGTTGACATTCTTTGTGGAAGGCAAGCTTACTATCTATTTGCTATCTTCTGTCAGGAAGGCTTTGCTTTTGCACACTGTACAGAATGCCGGGCTGTTTTCATACTGCGTGCAAATGTGCCACCAGATCGGTGGTGGTCAAGACTGAAGTTCCAGCTCCTTGTTGTTAGGGATCATGCACTTATATTTGTTATTGTGCAACTGGTAAAATTTTTAAAATTATATGCTCTATTTCTAAAATCTAGTACTTTTTTATGTATGATCTAGTTTATCTTGACAGGCTTCTAGTTGTTTGACTTTACAAAATATCTAAATTTCATCACATTCATGCAGCTTATATTTTATATATGTAAATCAGATGCCCTTTTCCTAGGAGAACTGTCAGGATTCTCTTGGAATCAATGTGTTAATGTTTGAATAATAGATGTTCATATTTCCCATTTCATTTAACTTGGTTCTGTGAGTTGCATTTTCAAGAAATAATGAAAACCTCTTTGCTCTGTTTAACATATTGATGGGTATTCCAAGATAAGGCGGGCTTTTAAGAAGTGTTTATTGCAGCTTCACTAATTATTGAATTAAAACTTTGTCTTGTATTGATTTATCCCAAAAATGTTTCAAGTCACCTGTTTGGAACATGCTTCTTGCAAGCAACTTGCCATCCATTGTAACTAATATGTGACTAATGCCTACGTAGTAGAAGCCTGTAAAAGGAGGTCAATAATTTACCCAATAATTTGGAGACGTAAAATAGAAGGAAAAGCAACTAGGAAAAAATAATTTAATTCATTAGGAGAAGAGTATATGGGTTCTCTCCTATTAACCGATTCCACTCAGCCTTTGCAAAACCTAAGCAAGTCTTGGAATACTAATTTTGTTGCATTGTTTTTGAGCTTTTTGGGGACCTAAATTTGCTTGTTTTAGAATCTTAAAACTGAACTCAATCTGATACTATGGAATCCCCATAAAGATGGTAGCCAATTCTATTGCGATGGCATTGGCACTGCTAGAAGTAGTGTTGATTCCTGATAGCTAAATTTTGAAGGGTTTTCTGAGTTGCCTTTGCTGGACTGTCCACTGCAATTGCTTGCAGACACTGGATACTAGGGCCTTCACAAATATGTTTCCGGCAGGTGATGGCAAACGTAGTGGAAGAAGAGCAGGGTGGTGTTTGCATGGTTTGACAAAGGGTTTTACTTTTTGTGATGGAGTGGAGAGTTGTCTTAAAAGTGTCGTCATGGAAGTTTTTTTTTTGGTAATAATTCTCTTAAATTGTTTATACATTGAAATATATTAGTTCCCAGAAGCTTAAATTTCGATACAGATGTGACTTTTCCATTAACCACCACTGTTGCACAGCATTCCTCCCCACTTACCCAAATAACAAATTTGATACTCTGTAAATATATTTATCTTTGGTTTTTTCTAGTGAGTTTCTTTAAGCAATTGCTTTTGACAGGTTGTCGCTTTCTTGAGTATGCTGATATACAGATTTTATGGTGAGGAACTGCGAGAAATGTTTGGTTATGAGGAACACCCATATGGATTTTATACAATGGCCAGTATGTTCATTTTGTTAACAGCTTGTGCTTAATGCAATGCTTGATGCAATGCAGTTGAATTTTATTTTATGCAAAAAAGTTTAGTTACTTATTTTGTTCTTTTCATTTTCTGGAGTACTTATGCAAATCTTTATTATGCAAGTGACAAAAGCTGATTCATCTTCTTAGCTAAATGAAGGTTGTGTCAGTCCAACTGCATTCAATTTTCTGGCTCTGTATCTGTAATGCTTCCATCTTGGGATCTAGAGCTGATCTGTGAATCATATTTTGCAGATAATTTTATGCTGATGTAAAATGTCTAATCAGATGGTGAAAAAGTTTCATGTTGAAACTCATCATTATTTTTTTGATGATATTTAATTGAAGATTTCAAACTAGGATCAGTTGCACCGAGGGTCTTACTTCAGATTCCTTAACCAGCTACTTATGCTGTTTCTTATTTTATTTTGTTAAATTTCCCACTAAAGTTTGTGAATGAGGAAATGTTATCTAGATTGATCCAGAATTACAAAGTGGATTGAATATGGTTCTTGAATTTTGTTTGACAGATAAGTAATTATTGTAGAACATTCATCATACTCAAAGCTGTTTAAATTAGCTTTTTTTTTTATAAACAACATATGCAACTTTTGATGATTGGTTTTTATTTCTCTTAATCTAGAGATAATAAAACGAGGTTCATTTTGTAAAGGAAATTGTTCAGTACAGTGGGTTTAAATGAAGACCATGAGCTTCATGGTGATTCTGTCTCACTCCTTCAAGACTTGACCCATGAGTTTGAGTTATTTATAGTAACTGCAGGAATTTCTGCTTCTTACCATGGAGGGAGGAGCAAATAAAGTGTCTTGGGTGGTTTAGGGTGGCTGGTTTAGGGTGGCTGGTGTGCCTAACCAAGCCAGGCCATGGTCTTTTTCAGCATACACACATGTTTGGTCTCAAAATGTCATGTCATTTGATTGCCATGAATGCTGACATGATAGAAGTGCCCCAAAACCATTTTAAATTATATTGCGTAGAGAATTCATGAAATGAGATCATGTTGTTTGGGTGGGCAGGGTATGAGGTGGGGAGCACATTATAGTAAGTCACCGTAAATATGAATAAAAAGGACTTGTGTTTTCTGATTACTTTGTTAATGCTTCAAAAATCATTATCATCACCATCATCTTGTTGTTGTCATCATCTTTACTAGGGTAACAATGATATAAATTATATGCCATTGCAAACTCTAAAATAACATCTCCTTATTTTTATCTCCAACTTCATAACCTTCATGCACCTTTTCAAACAATACATTATAATTTCTCATATCCAAATCTCCTTCAATAAATATCTTTTTTATGCTAGAGATCTGTTGAATTATTCTATTCATGTCCTTCTAAAATTGTTACTTTGTAACATCATTTTACTAGGGTAACAATGATATAAATTATATGCCATTACAAACTCTAAAATAACATCTCATTTTTATCTCCAACTTCATAACCTTCATGCACCTTTTCAAACAATACATTATAATTTCTCATATGTTCATCCAAATCTCCTTCAATAAATATCTTTTTTATGCTAGAGATCTGTTGAATTATTCTATTCGTGTCCTTCTAAAATTGTTACTTTGTAACATCATCTAGTCATACTTGATAGACCTCTCTTCTAACATCAATTTAATTAAGGTTATTCTATCTTTTACTTTTTTGATGTTAACAAAATTTCACCTATACATAAAGTTTTATACATAGCTAGTTGCAAGTTCGAATAAAAGAGGATGATTGCGGTAGGTTGGTGGTCAGTATAAAATTATAGTCATACCCTATCAGTATGAATTTAGCATAACACTGTTGTTGCATCTCATCTTTTGAACTTTTATAAATAATGATTCCTACTTCATTTTTATTATTATCTTTGTATATCAAAGTTTATAATCATCAATTTTTTTTATTTTTTCTCTTATCTAATTAGTTTCTTATAAGCAAGCTACATTAATTCTCTTTTTAATCATTGTATTTATTTGTTTCATTAATTTCTTTTATCAATGACCCTATATTCGAACTTGCTAAATGTATCTTAATTTTTTGAATCAAATTCTTTACCTACATTAGTCCATTAGAGTTTAGGAATCCTTTCTTCTCATTATATTTGGGTGCCAATATGGCACATTGCTTTTAAGGAATGCCCTAGTTAACGTTTGCACACTTTTCATTATACTCGGGATTTGATGTAATGCATCGTAAGTAGGAAAGCTCTAACAGTTTTCTTTAATGGATTTATGTTCATAAGAGGTAACTATAATTTTACACTGGTTGTTAACTTACTGCAATTCTCTTTTTTTAGCTGAGCTTGAAACCAACTATGCACAAAGCATAGACAAAGTTAATCTATGTTTTTTACATAGGCGGAGTTTTTTAGCAGGTGTGCAAGAGGCATGTTGGAAAGATAGTAAAGTAGGCGATGTGAAAAGAAATAAATTAGTGTTGACATTGGTACACCTGCATGAGGAATTGATGTTAATCATAACTTATGCCTCATAGCTGTTCTCAGCTATGAATGATTAACTTAGAAAGCTACTACCGTAAAGTGGCAATTTGAAAAGAAATAGATCAGTGTTGACTTTGGTAGACCTGCATAAGGAATTGATCTTACATCATAACTAATGTTGATTGCGCTTCACAGTTATGAATGGCTGTTAATCTCCTCTTATCTGTGCAAGATACTATGTTATGGGGTCTATGCTTTAGGACCTGTTTGATGGGCATGCAATCAGCTTATCTGTGTAATATCTTCTGTGAGTGGGAAGGTGACTTAAAATGAGGTGGGAGGATAAATGCAAGGAATTGAGGAAATCTGTAAAGTTTGCAGTATCTTTTGGATACCATAAGATTGCTGTTTATGTGGATCGTGGTGTCTTAGAGAACTGGGAATTGGGAGAACAATTATCTTTGGCAATTCCTCAGAGTTTCTCTTCCTTCCCTTTGCTCATCAAATCTCATCTGTGAAAACGGATGGGTGATTGATTGGCCAAACAGGCCCTTAGTTTTTCACTGCAGTAAGATAATCATATTCTGGATCTATACTTGAATTGCTTTCTTATTAATTATTTGGCTCTGATGTCTGCTTATACCATGCAGTATTAGCTGTAATTCTGGTTGGCTTGCTGTACGGATTCTTCATTGCCATAATATGTGGGCAGAGGATCAATGAACGCCACTATCATGTTCTTGCAAAACAAGAACTGACAAAGGTTCAGTATGGCTGTATTAGTAGTTTAAATATATGCACTTTTCTGGATCTATCTCCTTCCTAAACTGGATATCTCAATTTTCTCAATTGGCAGAAATCTGGTTAAATCCATAATTCTGAGCACATATAGATGGGGAAGATTTGGTCGTGGCAAGGGTGACCATAGATCTCTAGAAGCATAGTATCTAAAAAATTATGTAAAATGATTTGAATATTCAGAATTGAAGCCAGTATTTTTTTGATTACTTATGCACTCAAGAACTCCTCAAGTACTGTTTTTGTAAGGCCTAGAGATATTAAATCTGGCTTTTCACCAGCTTGTCTGCTAGTCCAAAGTCAATAAATCACCCGGTCTAATGAAGAGAAGATAGAATAGTTTTCCCTGATTTATTCTACTGTTTCCAGCCGAGCACATTATGTTCCCTTCAATTATTACAAGTAACCAAGTCTTGTAGGCATCAGTCTAGTAAGAAATCTGACCAAACTTGACGCACTGATTTTCTTTGGGAGCAATTCCATGTGCAATATAACCTCAAAACTTTTCTTATCAACTCTTCACGTTCTGGAAAGAAACATCACACTCCAACAGGTGGGAGCACAAGCATGTGATGTCATTTTCCAAAATGGAAGAGTTTCCATATTTGTATTCACTAAAATGCTGATCATATCATTCTTTTTTTTTCCTTTGCATATTTGTTTTGGCAACAATAATTTTATTCTTTTTGTTGGGAGATTTTTGGGATGTCAGTCCCATGTTTGATGATACGCATTAACTTATCATGGTACAATTCCAGGAATATGTGGTGGAAAGTAGAGATGAAAATAAGAATTTGCCAGAGCTTGATCCCTCTCATGTCACAGAGTTGAGAATGCTGGGACTTTACTGAGCTGGATTATGAGCTTGAACTATCAGGTTCTCCGGTAAGCAGCTGATTTTGCAAAATGGCTTATTTTACAAATACATCACATTAGAAAGTTCATTATAAATAGATACATGCATGCATGTATTGTATATATGAGTATATGTGTATGCGCGCGCGCGCACGCACACACACACACACACACACACACACACACACACACATATATATATATGGAATTAGTGTAGTATGTATCTAGTGACTACCTTGATTTTAAGGCCTGATGCTCATATATGAACCTTTCCATTTTTTTTTTTTTTACTGTGAGGTGGAAATTTCTTTTATGGCGTATTAAATAACTTTCTGCCAATGACCAGGCTAGGCCTCACTGCCCTTTGCTGATCTTTGTTGGTGCGTGTCCTTGATCATCTCAATCAATTCTGTATTATATGGGTCCAGCCGGAAGCCTTTTTCATGGATTATTAAGGGACAAACTACTTTTTTTTTTTTTTCCAATTTTTGACATGCCTTCTTTAATGTTTCAAAATATTCAGCAGACAACTCAGCACTCAAGTGAGCTGTGGGCATTTAGGCAGGTAACATGGTGGATTGTGTTAAAATTTTTTGAGAAAAATGTTTAAAAGTTAATAACTAATAGAGGATTAGTAAATTGGAAATAGGTTAAGAAAGCATAGGAAGAAAATGGTGCATTATTATTTATCTGAAAACCTATTTTTGTCATATCAACTGGTAAAATTTCATTATTTCTTGTCATACGGTGCTATAATACTGAACTATTGATCAAAGGAAACATGTGCTTTAATCCAAGTTTATGCAAAAGCCACTCTGCCAAATCATGATTATCAATCTGCCAATTGGTTTTGAAATAAATATTTAACAAAAAAAAATTACTCGAGCTTTCAACCAAAGCGTTGGAAAGCAATGGAGAAGGCATGGGGTTCATAATTTGCCTCTGGCTCAACATCTAGCACAAGCCTGCCTCAAAAAATAGTGTGGGCGCTCACAAGGCAGCCAATCTGTATGTAAGGGATTGCTTAGGCTGTTGAGCCCTACACAGGGCAGCCGAGGTCTCTAAACCTAGGCAGGCAGCACAAGTGGCTGCTTTTAAGACAATAAATCTAGAGCACGAGACCCTTCAGACTGGTAATAGAGGAACGTTTAATTGGTTGTATCGACTTTTCCTTGTAATTGAAGAACATTATCAATGGCTTGCTGCTACTAGAATTCTAGCATCAGTTCAATGATGTACTTTGTGAATTCCCATTATTTGTCTGATATACTGATAGAGAATCTCAACTAGATATATATATATATATATATGTATATTATTTTTTTCTAATGATGCTTTTACCTGGCAAGTATTGGAACTCAGGGCTGCATTTACTTACCATATTAAGGTTGATTTCAATTTTCTCCAGTTTGACTTCATAAGCATTTTAACAGAATCTTGTCACGCATTGCTTCAAAGATTAATTCTTTGTTTGACTCCATAATCCATAATTTTCTCCAGTCCAGTTACCTGGCGGGATCTACCTTGCATATGCTGGATGAATCAACCACAGCGCAAGCAGAATCAACTACAACACGATTGGATGGAGACCGCTGCTCTAAAGGAGAATGTAATTACAAAACATATGGAGATGGTTTTTGATTTTTTTTTCACTTAAAAAGGCCAACCTTACAACTTAGTTCCTCCTTTTTCAAATATATATTATTTTTTTGAACGTATTTAGAGAAATGCACGTGGAGATATTTGTACACATCAATGTATTGCAATTGTTGAGCTTGTGTCCAACAAAAGATTCAAATCTACAAAATGTTTTGTAGCATTTGTCATGCATTTGTGATGCATGACTGATACAAAAGGTGAGATTGACATGACATGACATTTCATTATCAACATGTATATGCTTGTGCTGTCATACTCTCTTAGCATGTATTAGGTGGTCTGCGCTGCGCTTGCAAAAGCATGAATTGCCACATTATCATATTTATGCCTTGTCAATCTTTATACCAAGATTTGAACCAATGCAGTTCAAAAAGGGTTATACCGTACCAAATTGACAATGTCCATGATTTTATTTTAGAATTTTTACTGAAGGATTTATCTATATAAATTTATTTTATTTTTTTTAATAAAGTAAAAGAAATGTTTGACTATGATTTTATTTTATTTTTTAATAATAATAATAAAAGAAGGGTTTGGTTATGATTTTATTTTAGGATTTTTCTTTTAAGGTTTGTTTATGATTTTATCTTATTTACGTTACCGTTCAGATTTCTAATCCTAAATATGAGAATAGAAATAAGATTCTGAATTCTAGTTCTTAAGCCATGCACCATACAATGAGAGGGAGAGAGGGGCAACACCTCCCAAATATCCCTAACCTTTGCAACAGTCGAAGTCGAAGACCAATAATGCTAAGCTTGGTAAAGCATCCCGCAGTATATGCTTTCAAGATATGTGCAAATTAGGCATATTTTGTTCCATCCCATCTCAGAAGGTATCTTTATGCTCGATATTTCCACCCAATCAGTTCCACGTCTACTTACACATCATCCCCAGTTTATCTACAATGCATCCTTGAACAAAAGCATCTTATGATAATGATAAAAAGGTCACTGCAGTTTGCGCATATCATGAAACCATAAATTCTTTGTGATGCTGAATATTTTTAAAATTACAATAACATAACAAGAACCTCAGCAGGGAAGCATGGATAGGTCTGTACTCCGGTGTCCACTCAATCAGCTCCACCTCTATACTTGCATCATTCCCAGTTGATGGGGCACAGTAACTATCTACAGTGCATCCAGGCCTACACATGAAAATAGAAATATTAAATTACAGGAATCACAAATAATGAGTACCATAAACCAGCAAACCCACCTGACCTCAAAATAAAATCAATCATACTCTGTCCAACATTAATCGAAAGACAGCCCAGCAATTGCAAACACACCGAGGCAGCTATGAACATACTGACATGCATGCTACGGTCAGCCATTGCTCAAGCAAAGACTATTAAGAATTTGGAAGGACGTAATCTACAGCAGCATCCCTATTAAATGGTGACAGAGTTTTGATTACCCCATTTTCCACTTTGTAGGTTACAGAGCTTCTTCTTCGTCATCAGACTCTGCTGTGGCCTTCTTTGGTTTCCTTTTCACACGGTGTGGAGAGATGCCTGTAGTCAATACGCCAGGATTCCAAAATAGTAGCTGATTAGTAAACCATATCATGCATTGGTATCATGCTAGCTCATCTCATTGCATGATCTGCACTAACATCCAAAACCAAAGGAAGCTTCTTGACCCATGTTAGTAATTACTTTACATGGCAACACAGCAAAGCTATCAAAAAACTTGCAAGAGCCATTTCACAGCATGCTAGCTGCATACATAACATCAGAAAAGTTGTCTAAAATAATTGGTTGAGTAGTCTTGACAAAATCGATAGATGTTGATGGTAAAATACTGGAAAGAACTGCAATAAATAATGAGAAAGTCTTCGCTGATCACAAACCGAATTTGTCAAACTATCAGATCTACTGTACAAGCAATATAGTACAACATACAGAGGTTAAGGTGACTAACAGATAAACTACATCATGTTTAAATCTTACTTATTTGGATCAGCTATTTGAACCCTACTTTTCCACTGCTTGCTGTCATCATCAATGCAGTAATTTTCAGATCCATTATCATCTTCCACTTAAATTCCAGTTTCCAGGTGCCAAGGCCTAGACAAGTTTTTGGCTTACATGTTCACAATAACATGACCAACCCATGCAGCTCCTCTACCATCACACTCTCTTCCAAAGTCATAACATCTTTCTATAGTAATAATGTGTGAAGAAAGAGAAAACATTGAACAATAGATAAATAAATAATTCAAGAAATTAGGATTACTAAATCCTAGAATATGTGTGTTGTGTGTGTGCGCGCGCACGCGTGCGAGAGAGAGAGAGTTGGTTTGGTTACTCCTCCCTCTCTTTTGTTTTCTCTTTAATTAATTAATTTATTTATTTTCACTTGTGCATCACACATGCCTTTCGCTTGTGTATCCAAGTAGTCTCATCTCTCTTATTCTCACTCCATTGTCCACACATTACAATTTATATTCTCTAGTATAAAAGGCATTTAATGATCACAAACACCCTTGAATAATTTCTCTACTATATTTGCTTTAATTCTATGACATATGTCTCTGCCTTCCACTCTGTTCTTTTGTACTAGGGTATCACTTGACTATTCGAGCGGTTGAACACTTCACTACGTGTAATATATAACTATGACAACAGGGCTCATAGCATAAATCTGTGTATAAGTTAAATGATTAGAGTTGGCCTTAATTTCATTCCTGTACAGCACATTAAAACATGACCCTATAGTCATACTTAGGCATCATTTACCTTATTAGAAAGATTTTTATTCTTTGTCCTACATCTGGTTTTCTGTGGTGTCAAGTCTTAAATTTTTCGGTAAAAACAAATATATATGAAACCATAATTGCATGCCAATGTATGTCCTAAAGAATTTAGTGCAAAGCTGGAGACTGTTTCCATCAACAAATTATTTCCTTCACTAATCATATCATAAATCCAACATAGTATGGTTGACACAATACCAAATATGCAAAACAAAACACAACAAAATTTACTGCTAAGCATAAATTATGAGCAGAAAGTTGTGACCTAAGGTACATTAGGTAAGCAATAACATACATATTAAACTCAAACTTAGAACCTCACATAGATTTTTGTAACCATTTACTTTGAGAACTAAAAAAAAAAAAAATTCAGTTCAACTAGAAAGCAATACAATCCAGAGCAGGCCTCTTCCTGTAAAATGAACCATTGTTACTTGGACACTCAAAATTTGAGCTTTTTGATGTGAAGGACACTTGGAGACACGCTGATCTCATTGACACTCCATACAGTTAATTCATAATGCCATCATTATCATGCGTCTACTTTTAGGACTTCTATTTAAAAGTTTTTAGTTCTTACATAATAATTAACAATTATTTTCCAAATTTTATGAACTTAAGAAGCATAAGCCTAACTTATTTATTCATTATATGCATACATTAAGACATAATTACACATATAAGATATAGACATGTCCCCTTATCAATTTATAGAAGATATTCCTCTGAATACTTGGACACATGAAACCATATCACCTGTTCGCTAACATCAAAATTGACAGAGGCTAAGCTCAAGTTTTCCTGGTAATTCTCCCTATATATGGCACCAACCTCCCTGCATAGATGCATGCTTGCATGTGAGACATGATGCTCTCACCTCTTTAATTTCACTCTACTTTAACTAGCATACCTCCATTTGAACTCCTATTCAGCCGTGGCTACCCACACACACACACACACACACACACACACAGAGAGAGAGAGAGAGAGAGAGAGAGAGAGAGAGCAATATCAACTCATATTAAAATCCTCAAGGTAAAAGAACTAGGTGGAATCACAGCCATCCAGTGCTTACACCTACTTCTTGAATCCTTCTTGTGCACTGCAATGTGATGTAATGTAGCGGATGTCTTCTGTGGTATGGTTTTGCTTTCTATTTTTAGTCATGGGTGTACCTATTTAGTGGGTGCAGTATCAGCCGAACTGGATCAGCCCAGATCCAGGACAATTCAGCCTCTTGATTTGATACGAGGAATAAACCGCCCTGAACTGCCCATATTGACCCTATACCAGTATCGAACCGAACTGCCTTGAACCGAACCAAACTGCTTGATTCAGCTTCAATCGAGGCGGTTCATGAATTGAAACCTTCTAGTCCACCTAACTGGTATACCATCGGTTCAATACAGCATGCCTCATACCAAACCGTACTGCTCCGATATCGAAATGGTCCCAGTTCTCGGCACAGCAAACATTGAGTAATTGCAAATATAATATACTTTTCAATTCTTCAAGATCTCTTTTCCCTTTGTCTACCTCAAAATCACTATTCTTTAGCTGCCTTTTTAGACTCTGGTTCTGATCCAGTACTAAAAATTCTGCTTAATTGCTATAATCTTCTCTTCCCTAAGAAAGGGTTACAAAGAACATACTTCAGATAACAAAAGAGGAAATAGTACACAGATGGTGCATTCAACACTTCGTTAGCAGTCTTTTTCTTACACACATAAAGATTATTGAAGATGGAGATAAACAAATATCCAGATGAATCCAAGTTACAAGCCCAACAAATATTCAGCTGAATCCAAGTTACAAGCCCATCTTTGTGAACAAAAAGAATGAGTTTATCTTGACTAGTGTTAGCTGAAACATATAGAATCCCACTACTTTTTGTAGCACAATCGATGCTTCTTGCAGGCATCATCACCCTCAACATTCTCATGCTTAAGAGAAACTAGACAAGATGATCTGACATTTTGTTATATTTGTATTAAATCATTAACAGAGAAGGAAAATACTTGCTTTTCAACCAGAACATGCATTATTTTTGGTAACTTTATTCTTAGCTGACAAGTTTCATCCTTTATATTTCAAATTACCTCTATAAATCTTTGTCTAGTCTATTCTAGTAAGTTTTACATCCTCATTACTGACAACTTTTTCGACTCTCTGACAAGTCTTCCATCCATGTTGATAATTCTACTGCACAATCAAATAGGAAAAAGCAGCGAACTTCAAATCAGCATGACCTAGAAAATTCAAGAATCACATATTCAAGAAAAGACGAAATCTTCAATTTAGTTATTTACAAGCTGAGAAAAAGTGGAGCTTTAGTTAGTTTGCAGTTAATTTGTGCAATTTACATCAAATCAACACAACAGACCACAAGAACTATCCAAGATAACATTTCAACAAAAATTATTATAAAAATCAAAATGTTTGGAATCTTTGAAAAAACCCACAAATAACAACAATGTTCTACATGATTAACCCACAAACTCTTGCTACTAGTATTGAAAAGATCATGAGCAAACTGCACATACATGATTTCATATGACAAGCACAAAGCAATCTCCTTAAGCATAGCATGGCCAATGAATAAACAAAAGACCATGTTAAATTTGAGAATCAGCATGGGTGATTTCAGATACCTCATTATAAAGCAATGATTCTCTAAAAGGGGGGGGTTTAAATTTCAGCAAGTTTATTTTCTTTGACTACAAGGAAATAAAAAAGGTGATGTTTCCTTATGTTTCAGTAAATTTTCTTGTTCCAAACAGAATCTATATTAGTTAAACCAAAGCGCAGAAACTTACACAAGAAACTTTCAAGAAGGCAAACTCAGCAGTAAAAGATGATCAAATCATTAGGTAACTGAAGGCTAAGGCATTCTTGAAACTACAAATGGAATAAAAAGGTAAAGACTAAAGCAAAGAACAAGAGTTTTAGAATCAGATAGGTGTGGTTTCATTTAATGCTTACCCTTAGAATAAATTCTAAATCATGCAATTGATGGAGAATTTGGGAGAGAACTGAAAAACCCTAGACAAGAACTTCTGTTATTAAGGAAGAAGATTATGATATTTGGGGGTGGCATGAAACGAAACCACATATAGCACAATTGAATCAAGTAGAAGACATGTATCGGGAAGCAATGAAAAAATACACTTATGAACTGAATTTCCTAAGAAAAAATTGAAACTCGTACGTTCTCACTATTATTTCTGAAGCAATAGTCATTGATATCAAAGATGCGAGCCTTCCCAGATTCACTATTCACAGATGCTAAGATGTTGGTAACAACAAAGATACAAAGAAGAAGTTCAAGCAGAAGGTATAGAGTGCAGCTTCAATATGCAACTGAAACCAGATGATACCTCTTTTTCTGCTTTTTTTTTTATTTTTAAAGAAAAATTGGTGCATGTTTGCGCTCGTGTGTTACATGATCAACTTACAGTAGTACATACCAACAAGAAGAATATGTATGCGCCTGCATGTTGTATCATTAACCCAATGCAGTACTTTACCAATCAGAAGTATATATATCGTTGCACATTAAAGATATTCAAGTTTTCTTTCTTTTTCTTTTCTTTTTTTTGTTTTAGTATGAACACCTAACACTTCACACAATCAAGATTTGAAGAGAGAAAATTCTGTTCGTGAAAAATTAGACGAAACATTTATACTCCCAGATTATAAACAACCAACAGATTAAATCAAGAAAACCCTAAATATTATTTTTTTTTCTTCGAAAATTATCAGTGGATGAGAAATTTAATGCATCAATAATTTCCAAAAAAGAGAGCAGATGAGATCAGAGGGACCGGCTAGAGCACAGTAGATGACAACCCGTTACCTTCGACGAAGTGGGATGACGATGGCCACCCTCGGTTCGTCATGAAGGAGAGCGTTTCCTCCTCCGTCAACGGATTGGCAGCCAGATTCTCGATGATCTCGGCCACTCGGTGAGCCTGCTTCCGGGGCGGGACCCAGTAGGAGGAGCCCGGGATGAAGGGGAGCCAGTCGGGGGCGGATCGACGGATGATAATGCTGTGGATGGCATCCTCGAGGCGGCGGACGCCGATGACCTCGACTTCCACCTCCACCTCGACCTCGCCGGACTCAGCGGCCTCAGGATCCCTCCCCGGGCGGTGGGAGCGGCCGCGGAAGTTGACGAGGCGGGCGGCGTAGATGGGAAGGAGAGGGGATCGGGCGGCAGAGAGGAGGTGGGACGGATGACCTCCGATTAGGGTTCGCGAGAGGAATCGAGCCATCGGGAGAACACGGGGAGGGAGAGGAAGGTGAGATGAGACAGGGGCAGGATCAGGGAATAGCGTATAAATACTACATAAGATTGGTACGAAGTCCAGCAGGGAGGCCTTTGAGATTTGTGATTTCAGTGGATGACGCAGAAGCGATCACATACCGAACACGAATCTTAAGGCGCGCTGTTGTTTAACGGAAAACGAAATGGATAACGACCGATGTCGTGTTGATGGTGCGTGCGTTGATGGCCCGTGTTTGATTGCTATAATTTCGTCGCTGCGGTCGAAACTCCGCCGGTTTCTTCAACCTTCGTAAATTTATAGGGTACGGATCTTCTACCGTCCAACTTTTGTTCTGATGCACTGCATGGCTGCCGCGTGTTTTATTTGTTACAAAATGACTATAATATATTTTAAAAAAAAGGAAATAATTTATTCGGTGCAGTGTAGGCTCCATTCCTTCTAACAATCTGTCCGTAGAATTCACTTATGAGTCCTTGAACATATAATCGCTTCCCCTCAATGATGGAGGGGACAAAATTTTTTAGATAATTTTAGACCAAAAAATATATAATTTGTATTACTAATTATTATAATATTATTATAAGAATTAAACTTTAGTACACTCGAATCATTCTTTTTATTTTTTTAGGTTTATACGAAGATTCGTACAGATTTAAAGGCACAAAGAATGATCAAATTTAAAGTTTAACCAATCCAAATTTTATTATAATATATATTTTATATTATATTAATTACAATATATATATATAATATTATAATAAATTATATAATATAATATTAATAGTACTAAATATCATATTAAATATCATAATATTAATAATATGATATTATATTATGATTATAATATTAAATATTAAATATATATTATAATACTATAACGTATTATAATATTATTAACTATAAATATCCAATACTATATATTTATAATATTAATTTATATTAAAATTGTAAATTATTTATATTATAATTAATATTTAACAAAAATATTATAATAATTGAAATATTTAATGAAATTATTAAATTATAATCATAATTATATTTAATTGTGTTTCGGTATGTAATCATAATTTAATAAATTATGATTCTTACTTATAATTAAATATAATTATAATTAATTTAACTAAACATGATTTAAGAACATAATTAACACAATAACTTTTAAATGATCAATTTTTAATTAATTATTAAATAAAAATAATTTAGAAAAATGAAATATTTATTGAATTCATTTCAATCCCATGGTATTATACGCATCGAGGCTAACCCAGTCTTTCCCCTCCCGTCGAAGGCCTCGTCTTCCTCCTCTTCCGATCTCCATTGCCGTCTCTTTGAGAATGCCCACCGCTCCGTCATGGCCTCTGGCATCAGTCGGAGACGAGTAGGGTGAGAGTTGGTAAGGGGGTCGAGAATGGAGCGAGGCTGTCAAGATTCAAGGAGGCAAAGGTATGGTTCTTTGCCTTATTATTATTATTATTTCCTTTCTTTTCTTCCTCTTCTTCTTCGTTGTTTTCTTTCTTTCTTTCTTTCTTTCTCCCTGGGGCGACCTTAAACAACACAGGAAGTAGATATTATTTGGATTAGATGGTTGAATGTAACCATGATCGGGACCAATTTGATGCCTATTCGTGATGGATTGGGCCACCGCCTTAGCAGTATTGTTTCATCCGTTGTTTCTGTGAGAATTGGAGGTTGTGGGGGGGATGAGGCAAGGTTCGAGATTCTTTCGTTCTAAGGGTATGCAGATTTTTCCCCTCCTGTAGCTGTTTTCCCTTTTTCAAAGATTACTGATGCTGCGAACTCAATCAAGAACTCGTTCGTTCTTTTGGGAAGTGATTTCAATGGCTTTAGGGTTCTGCGAGGCAGAACATAGCTATTTGAATAGCTTAAAATATCTCCAGGTCATATGCTAATTATATATTTTAAGTTCTTCTTTTCGTTTTCTTGAAGCCCATGGATGTCTTAACTCTATGTTTCTTAAGCTCCTTTGTTGTGCGTGTGCGTTCTTAATTTTTGAATGAAGTCTGGATGTCAGGTACCATCAACCACAAAGTAAAGATGTCCACAATTACATAACATCAACCATAGAAGAAAGATGTCTATAATCGCATCATATAATTGATTTCTCCTGGCTTCTTTTCTCAACTTGGTTGTTCAGCTAGGGTATGAATTAACTAGATTGACCTGTGCTTTAAACAAGATATTATACCAGCTGATTGGTGGACCAGTCCGATTGGAAACCACTCCAACCCGAATAAATTGCCTGCTTTGAACCTGTGGCATAGCGGTCGCTTTAACAGGTACTGCTTCTTCCACTCAAGTGTCATATAGCACCACTACTTAGAGTAGTATTTTTGGGCCAAAACCAAAATAGCAGCTGAAGCAGCTGATTTTTATTTAAAACAATGGTTCTATGATGTCATGTTGGCTCTCGTAGGCCTTTGATGCATCACAAAATTGGAGGGTGCATGAGTATGAAGGGTGATTCACTAAATATTGTGTGCTGGTTGAATGGAGATCACTTACTCATGATGTTTTTCAGACTCCAAGTAATGGAAGGGGGGAGACATATATCAATGTTGGAGAGCTGCTTATTGACATGGCATCTGATAAACCTTTTGTGCTCTAACATGATTTTTTTAAGGGTTCAGACTCCATGTAATGGAAGGGGAGACATATGTCAATGTTGGAGAGCTGCTTATGACATGGCATCCAATAAACTTTTTGTGCTATAACAAGATTTTTTAAGGGTCCTGTCTAGATAAACTTCTATATTTCTAGTAGGACCTCTTATTTTCCCCAAACTTGGTTGTTTCTTTTGCACTGTTACTGCCCTCATTTGTACTGCTACTGCCTGTTCTCTTTCTTAAATTCTTCCTTTTGCATATAATAATATAGGGGGAAAGGATGATAAAAAATTAAGGTTAATGAAGAGTACATATGAAAATCTCTCTCTTGCCTTGACAACACAATTTCCTGTTGATTGTCAAGCAAGAGTCCACATACCAAGCAATTAGTATCTATTCCTTTGTCATCAAAACTAACCTATATAAGCTCCTGCCACCTGTGATGGTTATTCATATTAACTTGGGTTCTGGTGCTGCTGTATTCTTGTCAATGATTTTTAGCTTGCTGTATTATCTTTTTATGATGCTCCAATACTGCTATTGCATTAGTAAGAGACCTTTAGAGATGGCACTGGAATTCAGCTACTTATAAAAAGGTAATGGTGTCGCATGCCTAAATTGAAGGGGTGTGAAGGGAAGCTTCCATAATAATAAAACAAAGGGATAAGATCCACATGAAAAAGTGATTCCTACAGGGGACTGTAGGGAATGAGACAAGGCTTGTGGGTTATGGTGGTGGGTTTTAACTGCAAATTGTTGCATTTACTTGTTCATTTTGTGGTAGAAGTAGATTTCATCCGCATTTCATAATGCTCCACATGAAATCTGTCAATTTTTCATGTGTTATAACAGAAGCTTCGCCAGGTTTTAGCTGAGAATGAACTTCCTTCAAGGGCTGTCAAGGAGAATCTCTCAAAACAGTTGAGTATTTCATCTAAGAAGGTAAGCACAAATTTCTCTGAAATTACACCAATATTTATATTGAAACTAATGAAAATTTGTACTATTTTGTAGCTTACGTTTGGGGAAGTTTAATATGCTAATGCAATAAGCGATTCATTTAAGGATTTTTTTTTTTAATATAATTTTTATTGATTCTACTCGTGCATATCGAGTTTTAAAAGATCCATATTTTAGGCTGACATAGTTTGGGAGTTTGCCTCTGAAATTTAGGACTTTGCAAAGTGTAGATTTCATGTGTGATGTGCACCACATTATTGATTTTTGTTGTTAGAATTAAATTCCTACTCAGTATCCTGGATCTTATTAAGTAAATTACATCAAACTAGCATGTGCAGATAAATTTTCTCTACATACCTTCCTTTGAAGGATAACCTGCCTGCCCATCTCCATAACCATTGGTAAAAATAGAGGAACCAAACCTTAAAATTGCACGAAATTGCATGCAAGTTACCAAGGTGGGCCACTTTTGCGCTGACAATAACATTGCACAAGAAACCTCCTATAATCAACAATCTATAATCTATTCAACATAGCATAGAGTAGCACCGAAGCTTGTCTTGAAGCTATAGTGGAAGCTTTACCTTTCACTTTAAGCGTTTAAACTGGGTGGCTTGGTACTGACAACATAAATCTGCCTGGTTTCTCATGCACATACTACATGTTGTGACATCATCCATTGAAATGCCATCAAAATTAAGCTTTTTTATAAGTCCTAAAGAATGAGGCTGTCCTTCCATTTTCAAATGAGTTTGCATGCCAGATTGCACATAATGCCCAGTTTATAGTCCAGAAGTTCTGGAGCACTGCCTTAATGCAATATCAAATTCTTCATATTTTCAATAACTAAATCATCGCATCCAACCACCAGGTTGTGGGATGGAGCCTACAAAAGACTCCACCTATTGTGACTCCACCTGTTGTCTAAGTGCCTCTTTAGGGGTGCTGTCATACTACACTACTGCTTTTTAGGGTTCATGGCAAAGGGTTGAAGTTAGACTGGAAGATACAATCATGCAATTATGCAACTCCAAAAGATACCTTTAGTTCTGGTTGCTGCCATTGACATTCATCATCATGGTAAGGTTATAAGTTGGAGCCACCCTAAAGCAAAAGATATAGATTGATATAGATTATGCTGGAAGAGGATTTTCAGGGCTTGACAAGCGTCAGCAGTTTAGCCATTTTTCTTTGTTAAAGCAATAAGATCAATTTTAGTTTAACTTACAATTTTGTCTTATGAAAATTCTTTAATTCTCCTCTACCCATTCTGTTATCTGCATTCATAGGTCAGCAAGTGGTTTAAAAATGCAAGATATGCTGCTCCTAAAATGAGAAAATTCTGTTATTGTCATTAATCTATCCTTTTGTTATCTATTATTCATATTAAAATGCTATTTGAAAGTTTATCTCAAGGTATCAGGTATCATACTGGTATGTTACTGATTCAATATAGCGTACGATATACATCTTGTACCAAGACAATTCTTGAGTACTTTTTATGCTGATACTGTTTAAAATAGGGGCAGTACAAGTAGATACTGAGATGGTACCAGGCAATTCCACTTGGTTTGGACCAGCACAGACCAATTCCCGCACCAAATTAGCAAACTGACTCGGTTTCGCACTGGTTTGGTGCGGTATGCCCTAGATCAGAGGATTCGAGTCAGTTTTGTAATCCTTGAGATTTGTTTCTTGGGAAAAAGCTATAGGTCACCTGCCAGATCACCACTCAATTCACTGGTTTGATGTGGGAGTCAGTGATTGGCTGTGCAAAATGCAGGGGTGGACTGACACCATGGACCTGCCCATGTATTGCACCATTCCCCAATGACCACATCAGTCTGCTGAATTGGGCTGTTGTTTGATAGTTGATCAGTAGCATTACTCTATTTATTATCCTTTCATGCTTCTTTTGGTTACTTTCTTTTTTTTCCCTCCAGACATGGATCTTTTCAACTATCTGTTAACCATGGGATTGTTATAGAAATGATCCAAAGTCATGCCTCATAATTTTGTTAGTACAGCTCATACTGCATGGATCTAAAGTATATTCATGTTGTCATTAAACGATTTTAGATCAGAATTAAATAATATTGATTATTGAATGCCTCCATGTTAGTGTTGTCAAAGGCGTGCCTAATGCACAAAGCGTAACGCATCAAGGGTTAGGCGCTTCTTATATCCTAAAGTGCATATAAGGCGCACTTAAGACGGATTAGGTGCTTCTTATCTTGGCATACATAAGATAAAAAAATGTACGTTTTTAATTTGATTTGAGACGTAAAAATTGTACGCCTTTCTTCATAAGCTATATTTATAATATTTTTTTAAATCTATTATATTTATTAGACCATGTTGACTTTATAATGTACCATCATACATAATTATTTTTCTTACCGTATAAAAAAGCTAAAAATTGGAAGATAACGAGATGGAACATCAAAAAATATGCTATTATTTGAGAAAGAGGAGGAAAACATTAACGGACTGCAAATTTCGGCTGAGAAAAAGAAAGCTTTCCATTGAGCTAATAGGCTAAATATATTATTATTATGATTTTTTAAAGCTTTTTTCTATTGTGTGCTATAAATCTTGCTTATATAAATTATTTTATTTATTTTAAAAATATGTGCCTCATTTTGCTAGGTGTGCGTCTTTTGCTTTGTGCCTTGCACCTAAGCTCTAAGAGCCATTTGTGCTTAAGTGCACTTAATACTTTTAACAATATTGCTCCATGCATCACTTAATTGTTCTCAAATATGGACATTTGAATTTGTTATTTGTATATTATTGAAGTGTCATTCTACTAGGCATGCTTTGCTCTAAAGTTCATTATTTGTATACTATCCAAAAGTTTCTGTACAGGTTTGAAAACTAAGAAATGACAATTCTGAAGCTGTGCGAACCTTGACTCCACTCTAAGCAATGGTCTAATGATAAATACCAGCCCTTCTTAATTAGCACATGGATCACCAAATTAGCTTAGTGTGCTGAAAAGATGGAATTAGCAAACATGACAATTTTAATGGCTTCAGGTGCAAAACTTCTTTCTTCATGATACACCACTTAAATTATACCTTACTCTTGGCCACCTACTCATTGACCTGCATAGATGTTTTTCACTTTCTGCCTATCTATAAACCATCCTTTTTGCTGAGAATAATAATTTTTTTCCACAACTAACCTCTTTTCCTTCATCAACAATTTCAGAAATTAACATAAAGATGTCTTATCATGTTACTTTGTTTGGAACTGACTATTAAGACATGGCCTTATAAACCTTGGAAGTGAGGCTTAGACTTACAAACCTTTTTAAGTTTTATGGTTTACAGTTCTGATATTAAGTTAGCTCTTTGCCTGTATGCAAATGCTCCTTGTTCCATATCCCATCTTCCTTGCTCATGTATGGTAATGTGTGCCACCTCTAACCTTTTTCCTTTATCAATGATTTCAGAAATTACATAAAGATATCTTTTCATGTTACATTTTTTGGAACTGAGACATGGACTCGTAAACCTTGTAGTTTGTGGTCAATAGTTCTGCTATTAAGCTAGATCTTTGCATGCCATGTGCAAATATTTCTTGATTCATATCCCATTTTCCTTGCTCATGTGATAATGTTATGGGATACACCATGCATTAAGGAGGATTTTCCGGGCATGTGGGATAACACACCTGAAATTAGATCTTGCCAAGCAAACCCCGAACCCAGTATGCTCCTTTGTATCATCGTCCATGCACTTTTGGAACTATAATCCAGATTTCTGTTTCCTTTTTCTTTATTCCACCTGTCTTTCTTCTCTCCCAAGCAACCTTTTCTTAAACTGATATAGGTATGCAGAGAGGATACAAGTTGAAGCTATTTACTTAAGGCTACATGAGGGAAAAGATTATAGGCTTTTTTTTTTTCAAAAAAAAAAAAAAAAAGATTGCGAGGGGCTAATCTCCACCTTTCTACCTTCATTTCTTTGAGAGTAACTCCAACTAGAATCACAAACTCTTGAATCAAACCCTTGATCTCTTGCCTAAATGGCAAGAGATGGTATCATCGAAGCTAAAGCTTGGTGGTAGATTATAATTATTTCCAACAATGAAACTGTGCTTGCCAGAAGATTATAACCATTGACAGGCTTGCCTCCTCTTTTTCCTGACAACCTCCTAAATATGTCTTTATCTTGTTTGGAGGGACTAATTAGCATCATTGCCAGCTCTGTTAAAAAGCTGTGAGCCAAACAATCAGAAATTTTTTGAAATTCAAAGTCTGTACTTTGAATGAGATGTTTTCCATGTCATGGACTTCTTTTAGTTCTAATAGTTCGATCAAGAATTTAGGCCGTTCGCTTTTTGTCCTACTTTGTTATTCAATCCTATTAAGGTCATGTCCTTTATCAACACAGGTCTTTGAGTTCTTAGAATACGCATGTAAGACATTCAGATCTAGACAAAGTACATGGTGCAAATATTTGCTTTGGTTGAATGTTCAAATATAGACTAAGTAGAAACTAAATCGTCTCATGTTCCTTCTGCATCAATTATAAAAGATTTAATGTCATTCTTCAATCCTGATAACAGGCAGGAATCACCAAACCACATCATGTTAATAGTGTCATTAAAAGATTGAGAATAAGTGGTAGAAAGGCTAGAAGCCTTGATGAAGTTGCACCATTTGTTCATTCTACTTTGCTGCCCTTGTCATCCATCATTCATGTATGCAGAAACCTGAGAAAATTCCCCAGAAAAAGAACCAAAAATCAATGAACATCCCTTTGAGAATGCAACATAAAAGAGCTAACAATACAGAGTCCATTAACAAATTTCAGGTAATACATTAGACATTGTGGTCTTTATCAGATGCACCTTTTTTTCGTTCGTTTGTTTTAACTTTACTCTCATCTTCCAAAGATCCAATGTGATCAATGCCCCTGATCTGGTGTTACTGCAGAATCTCAGAATCAGTCCAACTGAGAACCAATGTGCTTCCATGTCTGCCAAAGGGAAACTTGTCAAAGGAGCTCAGCTTACCACCGAGTCAGGTATACCAAAATATTAGACATTATGCATGATTTCCACATTTTTATGTTTATTACACTTCCCTGGCTATGATTAAGTTAGCACATCAGTTACCAACACCATGAACCTTAAGAAAACAATCTAAGTGGTATAGGAAGAAAGTTTACTCTCAAGAGAACACTCAGAACCAAGGGAGGGACTGTATTTCAGATGGATGAGATGACTTGACAGAGACTGAAAGACTGTAGTCTTGAAAATAGGCTTAAGAACTTGAAGAAGGTATTGCTATCATGCAAATAAAATGAGTATGAATCAGTTTTGACTTATTCAACTGAAGAAAGTGTGATCTATGTTCCAATAGCTGAGGTTAAGGGAAAGGCATAATATCTAAAACTCATCTCATAAATGTTATTATGCACTATTTTCAAAATTACTACTGATAGTTATCATTGTTCAGAATCTCTAGTATTACTGCAAGCAGTTGTTTAGGTAACAAGGAATTATAAGTTGTACACAAACTTTGCATTATTTAATGATTATGACCCCTATTTTTTTGCCACAGTTCTTTTGGTCTCCTCTGTCCAATTACAGAATTCCTATTTGCTTGTTCGAGATCAGTTTACAATGATGAAGAAACAAATGTGATAAGATCAGTTTACAAGAAATATCTGCTGCTTCAATGTGATTGTGTTCAGTCTTGCTCAAAAAATATGATTGTGTTCTGCTACTCCCAACTCTGGGAGTGAACCTTTTGTTTGAACCAGAGGTGCTTCCATTAAACAATCAAATCTTGCAGCAACAGCCTTGCAGCAATAGCCACAGTTATAATTATATAGTACTAATAAGAAGGCAAACTCCTGAGGGGTGGTCAAACCAGGCATACATCCCATCAGCTATAATCCGAGATTAAAACTTCTTGTGAGGGTGTCGACAAACTGCTTAATAAATTTGGGTGGTCACCCCCATTTCATTCGAAAAGAAAGAAAAACTGCTGAATAAATTCCAATTACTTAGTGTAGTTGAACAAATTGTTTAGAAGCCATATTGCTAGTTATAAATGATTTTTGATTTGAACTATGCCAAAGAAAATACATGTCCCAAACCAAGGAAATGATCTCAAATTGGTTTTTATATGGAGGAAAAAAAAAAAGAGAGAACTGATTATGGTTTTCTATAATAATGGCTGCTCAACAAATGAAAACAGATGCAATTACCGAAAGCTTTTGATAGCCTTGTGACTCTAGAACAAGTCAGCTGAAAAAATTAGAGTTGAGATCGACTGCAATGTAAAAGCTTAAAGATTTTCTATGTGGCTTATATAAATTTTTCAGCTGTTCTTGCTTGCTTATGATATAAACGATTTTCTGCTAATTATTTGTATACTGAAACTCCTGCACAACTTGTATGATTGTTATGTCAAGTACCTGTATAGAAAGCTCACAAAAAACAACATACAAATATAACATTTTTCAAGTGCCATAAAAATCAGAATCTATATAAAATTTGGACAAGCCACAAGTAGGATTAGAGGTGGTGAGGAAACACTAACAGAACAGCATTCTTTTATTCTCAACACCAAGTTTCACTCTGGACAGTATTTAAAAGCTGAATTCATCTTATCCTTTTTCTTCAATTGTGCACATATTTTTTTGATTGGTGTGATGGAATCAAGAAATTCACCACATTTTTCCAACTCTCACAGATTTAAGAGGAGTGTATTAACTTCAAATCTTTCAGAACAAAATCAGAACTCCACTCCCAAATAAGTTACAATTTCAGCACTAACTTTAATCAAATAATCTGTCAACAGGTGAGATATTGGCATCAGAAAACTTATATTTCAAACAAATTGAACAGTCCCTACACCTGGCTTATATTTTCCAGCCATCAGAAAACTCTTGCCATCTGACCCTCTGTTCAAAACAGTCACTATGTGACAGCCCATGCATAGTACTAATGGTAGGACTAAAATAAAAGCTCGAGGGAAAAAGAAAAGTGGGGCTCAACATTCCATATGATATAATGCTCAGATCTCATATAATTTTTGATTCAGTTGTCTCTCCACTATTACAGTTGATCTTGCCAGGTCCATGGCAATGCAACATTTCTTGATGCAAAATGTTCAAAACTGCTCACAAAAGTCAACATATCCAGGCGGTACAAAATAGCAGATTATTTATATGTTTGTAATTGCCCATGTGAAAGAGAAGCCACTTAGATAAAATCCAGCAATTCATGCTAGCAATTGGAAAAACTGCATGGTTCTCTAATTATACAACTCAATTGTACAAAATGCTTAGCATAGCACACAGTAAACTTTCACTGATCGTCACCTTGCAAAACATCACAGCCTCTGCTCGGTACCATCATTTCTTGTTTGACTTGTTTGACCAGATTTCTGCTTCTTGGTTCGACGCGACCTTAACTGCATGGTATTTTAAATCAATAATAGAATGCATTAATTTGTATGCCGACCACACAACTTACCTTAAGTACTCAGAATCTAAGAGTTAATTTGTAGATTATGAGTATTCAAGAAGCATCAATTTGTATGCCGACCACACAACTTACCTGAAGTACTAAAAATCTAAGAGTTAATTTGCAAGTTATGAAGTATTCAAGAAGCAAGAGGGAATAAATATATTGAACATATATTTTTTTTTTAAAAAAAACACAATATGGGAGATGCAATAATGATGCAACCTCTAAATGACAATGTATTGTGCATTGCATCTTCGATATGTTCGCACAGCTAAAATCATCAGCTTTTAATGTGATCTTTCCCTAATTATGCTTAACAGTGTGAAAAGTTTGAAGCCTTGACATGATAAAAGAGTGTCACCTAAGATACATGAGAGGAGAAAATTCCCGAATGCTAATGTGACACATACGATGACTTGATTCTCTCATAACAAGTGCTATTTACTTATTTCTCATTATTGTTGAGTGTATGT
Organism: Metroxylon sagu; assembly: GCA_017589505.3. Classification (NCBI taxonomy): domain Eukaryota; kingdom Viridiplantae; phylum Streptophyta; class Magnoliopsida; order Arecales; family Arecaceae; genus Metroxylon; species Metroxylon sagu. The sequence goes on from JACVBY030000627.1 coordinate 1,081,601, forward strand.
ATGTTCTCCAAGTTCCAAGCACTTTATAGTAACTTTCCAAAAGTACAAAAGGTTTCACTTTTGGATGTCGAAACCATACATGAGTACATCAAGATTTGATGGTTTATGACTGATGAATCAAAATGTATAACACCCATGGGCCAATGATTACCATACATTTGTGAGACGCATGAATCTCCACTTTTAAATCCGTTAGTCAAAAAATGTTTTAGGCAGTGAATGGTCATAAAGCTTTGGACATCTAAGATACATGTTCAAGCATTAGAGGGAAACAAACTCATTCGTATCAGTGAAAAGTAAAGACAGTGTAATTAAATGCCATTACACTAGCATGGATTGAAGTGCAGTACTGTATTGGTCCATACCGATTGTACCATGCTATTCTAGTAAGGTACCATTAGAGATATATTCTTTGTACCTTACTGTACTGATATATGGTACCGCATCTCACTTTTGTTGTACTGGCACAAACATGCATACCATGTGATGGTATGGTTTGTACCGGTGAGATATTGGCATCAAGACTTTTAAAACATCTCGCTAGACAACTCGGGCAAGCAGAGCAACCCAAACAACAAATTGTAGTCAAATTATATATATGAGAAGAGTACTTTAGAGAATGGCAAAAGCTTCTGAAGGGCTAGTTGGCATACCATCTCTATATACTTTAGATGCTTGAGAATTGTCTCTGTGTCCAGCTCCTAAAATCACATAAAACACGAGATCAAGAAAAGAATGCAAAGAAGAAAGCAAAGACCAAGGACCAAAAAGAGTGGACAAGTGAAACTTCGAAAGGTGGAATCAACTAACGGGGAAAAAGTCAATAGCGCATCTCATTTTTAAACGGCAAGCATGGAGGCCATCCTTTTATAACCATAAGCATTTAGCCTTTTCACAACTATTTAGCGTTGGCTATTCTTGCATATACTACATAACTATATCAAAACCCATAAATACTCTTTTGAATGCTTGCACATGTGCATGTTTCTGTGCACAAACTCATGCATTTTGCTAAAGGTCTTTTTGTAGATTAGTTACTATGGGTGTTAAAAAGGGGAGCAACTTCAAGATAAACCTACTATTGAGTTGTATCACCATCATTCAACCAATACAAAAGTACCTTCAAAATTAACCATGATGCTACCTATTATCAGAAATTGTCAGCTAGTACATTGACCACTTCAGTAGTTTGCTGCAGATTTTTGGAGTTATAATACCCTATTAAAATGTCTAACCACCATAAGTGTAAATACATTACATATCAAGAAACAGATGCGCAACAAAAATCTAGATCTAAACCTCAAATTTATTTTTAACTCAAAGATAATAAGTCAATTTGGTCTATGCATTGTTCTATCTGTTACTGTCAAAAATAATGAAATCAACAAACATACAAGGGTGTTTTGCAAGAAACAACATGCGACTGGATGAGTGCAGTTAGGGAATGAACTGCAATGCAACAGCAGATAAACAGATTACCTGGCCATCAGTAATTATAGCAACATACAGAAAACCCAGGAAACATTCCAGAGGTTAACTAAACACTAAGAAACATTTCAGAGGTTAACAATCACTTTGTCACATAATGGTTTTACAAAAATCAAAATAGAGGATCAGAGCATAAGCTGAAGATATATGCAATACTATAATCTCAATCACAACCAACTAGACTAATCTCATTTAAAAATTTGTACATTGTGAGTGAGATGAATAACTAAAATGCAATTACCTGAGGAACAGCACAGTCAGCATGGATTGGATCCCAAAGTACAGCACAAGAACAATCCCAATCATCAGTTTGAACTACATAAAGAGGTGCCCTGCAATAGAAACAGAGAAACCATGTCACATAGCTTGCATTTCTAACTGACTGTTACTTGCAGAATTTTAATTGTTTAAAGGACCAAGAATTGAAATCTGATAGTTGCTTGTTGCATTGGTCCATATTAAAGTTTGTAATCTAGGTGCTAGATCTGTACCAGTACCATATTGGTACAGTGTCAAATCATCCCATACCGGGTCAGTTCAGCGTACCAATACTTGATACACGTCCCTATGGACTCTTAGCTTGATACCAATGCGGGACAGCATGCACCGGTATGGCATACCATGGTCCATCTTACAAGCTGCAAATTACATATCTAAGCTTGCTCAATGCAGAGCAATGTTAAAAAACTGCAAATTACAATTCTAGTTGTGCACTTATATGTTACTGCTACCCTATCAGCTGGTACTGCCAGTTCATTTGCTTGGCACGTGTTCCAGCCTAATTTTGCCTATCAAAGCACATATGTGATTCTAATACTTTTTGCTGCTTAGAGAAATGGTCAACTGGGCTTAAATACTGATCCCACTGGTATTAAAAATTCTAATAATGCTTCTGCTAACAATTTATTATGCTGTTACTCAAACTGCATTTTCTAAAGACTGAGGCAGCTACTTGCGGCAAGAATTTCTATCATTTAAGAGTACTGATTGGGGTATTGCTGGTGGCTGCTGATTATTTATAATTTGTCTTATACCTTTCCTTTTTTTCACCTTCTCACACATGTGTCTCAATCAATAAAAATATTTGTATGATTTTTTTTTTGCATGTATGCCCTTATAAATATCTAAAATTGCATGTATACCTTACTAATTATTTATATGCCCTTATAAATTATTTCTTTTGTATGTATAATCTTATAAATATGTAAAATTATATGTGCACCCTCTTAAATTTACTATCTTCTTATATACCCTTATCAATTATTCAATTTACTATACACACTTCTTTTTGTATGTCTACCCTTACAGAGTTCAAGGTATACATATAACAAAAAATTATGAGGGTATATACACATATTTTCAGATATTTATAAAGGTATATAAGCCAAAAAAAATTATAAGGATACAAATGCAAATAATAAATTTGCAAGTATACATGCAAAAGAAATAATTTATAAGGGTATAATAGTAAATCTACAAGGATATACATGCAATTTATAAGGGTCTGGTATATTTACAAGGGTGTGTGTGTGTGTGAGGGTATATATGAAAAACCAATTTTTTAACTATGAGAGAAAGAAAAGTTGTCTCATAAAGCATGGTATTGAGATAATTGGTTTCTAGGAATTCAAAAGGTGCATATAAAAATAATTATAAAAAGTATTAACACCTAATCAAGTGTGATACAATTGTTACAAATCAAAAGACATTTTCTCCATTATATTTATAACTTCTAAATTTTGTTCAAATGCAAAAGAAGTAATGATAATCGAGTTATATTAGATAAAATGTAATCAACCTTATCCATAAACTAATAACACCTAATGCAAGATGGAATGCATCAAGAAAACAAGAACTTAGGGGTCTTTGTGATCCATATAAGGAGCATCAAGAAGATAATAATAAGTATATATAAGCTAAAAGGCATGTATATTGCAAAACGAAGGGGATGACAAAAATATATTAGTTCCGCAAAAAAAATTGAGCTTAAGAAAACTTTCAAACAAGTATTAAAAATCCAATAAACTCCATTAAGATGGTTACACATGCATTTTGACTCCACCATTATTGATTTAATGGTTAAGCAGTAGAGATTCTTTAGACATGCATTTTGACTCCTCCATTATTGATTTAATGGTTAAGCAGTAGAGATTCCACGTGCCCCCACCCCCCCCCCCCCCCCCTTCTCTCTTATTTCTTCAAAACTTTGGATGATATTTATGGGTCAAGTAAAAGAACATTTACATGCCTAGATAGTAGAGGTAGAGGGGATGACGCTAACATCCAGTTATAAAAAGCAAGTAAAATTATAAAAGGAATTAAACTTCAATATCCATGAATATTAGAGGATCTCCTATTTTATGCAATAGTTCACTACCTAAACATGGAAAAGTTTGGAATGGCATTAAAGGTAGTCCTAAGTAAAATGTTTAGTGAATGAGGATTCACAAAGCTAACCCCAAAGGGTTGCAACAAGCTTTTGATGGTTATCTTTGCAGACAAAATCATGATACAAAAACATGAATAAACAAAATCATGATACAAAAACATGAATAAACATATGCAGACACTTGGGAAGAATATGCATGTAGGTTACAAGAATCTTTGGACAAAACAATTGACATAGTGTTTTGAAATTTAATATCCAACTCCGCCTATGTATAAAGTTTTATACAAAGGTGATCCGCAGACTGAATAAAGGAGGAATGTTGCAGTAAGTTGACAACTAACTTAAAACTATAGTCATTCCTTATAAACATGAAACTAATAGTCAAAATCACTGAGGCGTCCCCTACTTATAATGCACTACATCTGATCCTGGGTATAGTGGAAAGTTTTGTAAGGGTTACATCACACCAGCGTCCTGGTGACAGAAATTAAGCAAAAGTTCTCATACCTTTATGAACAAATGTGGTAAAGAAATTAGTCCAAGAAAATAAAAGATACTAAAATATGTTTAACAACTTGGAATATAGGATTATTAATAGAAAATAAATGAAATTAATAAATACAATGATTTGAAGGAGAATTAATATAGCTTGCTTGCAAGAAACTAAATAGGTACGAGAAAAAGCAGAAGTTAATCGTTTTAAACTTTGGTATACAAGTAAAGATAAGAATAAAAATGAAGTGAAAATTATTATAGATAAGAGTCTAAAAGATATGGTTACATATATTAAAAGAATAGGATATAAAATAATTTTGATTAAATTAGTGTTAGAAGAGGAGTCAATTAATATTATTAATGCTTATGCTCTTCAAGTATATTTAGATAATGTTATTAGCTAAGCTTTTGGGAAGACATGGATTAAGTAACTTAAGAGATTTTTGTGAGAAGAAAAAATTATTGGAGAATATCTGAATGGATATGTCGAAAAATATAATATAGATTTTAAAATGGCACATGAAAGCTATGATTTCGAAGATAGAAATGAAAGAGATACTATTTTGGAGTTTGCAATTGCATATGATTTAGTATTAGCCCATGCATATTTTAAAGAGAACCTCATATAATAACTTTTAAAAGTTAATATAATACTAGCCAAATAGATTTCTTTCTTACTAAAAAGCTTGATGAAGTTTTTTTTATAAAGATTATAAGATTATATTGGGTTAGAGTTTAGCCACGCAATATAGATTAGTGGTTAAGGATAAAGCACTAAAAAATATAAGAATCTAAAGATTAAATGGTAAAATTTGAAAAAAAAGAAACTTATAGCTTTCAGGGATAGAACGATGAACAAAAGAAAATAGAGTTTAGATGGAGAAATCAATATCATATGGAAAGAAATGGCAAATAGTACTAGAAAAATAGCTATAAATGTGTTGTGAGAGTCAAAAGGAAAAGGACTATATGACAAGCAAATTTAGTAGTAGAATGAGAAAGTTTAATTAGTAGTTTAAACTAAAAGAGTGTCATAAAAAACTATCTAAATATAAGAATAAAGAAACATACGAAAACTATAAGATGACTAAGAAATAAGTTAAAAAGATGGTAGGAGACATTAAAATTAAGGCATATTATATCAAAAACTAAAAATGAAAGATGGAGAGAAAGATATAAATAGAACTGTAAGGCAAAGAGAAAGAAAAACTAGAAATATGATTCTGATTAAATGTATTAGAGATAACGATCAAAAAGTTTTGGTTAAAAAGGAGAAGATCAAAGAAAGATAAGGAAGCTATTTTAATAAACTATTAAATTAAAATTAATTACTAGTTCCATTGAGCATAAAAATATGGCATATATTCATAAAATTAAGATATATGAGGTAAAAGAGAATATAGAAAAAAAGGTAAAGATAGAAAGAACAATGGGAACTGGCAAAATTTTAACTAAGGTTTAAAAATATCTAGGTAATGTAGGAGCAACTTAGGTAATAAATTTATTTAATAAGATATTAGAGACTAAGAATATGCCTAATGAATGAAAAAAGAGCATTATAGTATCGATATATAAGAATAAAGGAGATATTCAGAATTGCGCTAACTATCATGGCATTAAGCCCATAAGTTATGCTATGTAACTTTGAAAAAGGATAACTGAGTATAGATTAAGATATACTATAAAAATATTAAAAAATTAATTTGGTTTTATGCTAAAAAAGTCGACTATGAAAGCTATTGTTCTCCTTACGAGGTTAATGGAGAAGTATAAAGAAAAGAGATAAAAACTTCACATGATTTTTATTGATTTAGAGAAAGCATATGATAAAGACCCTAGCAAAGTTTTATGATGGGTGTTAGAAAATAAATTAGTATCTGTTAGTTATATTAACATAAAAAAAGATATGTATAATAAAGTAGTTACTAGTATAAACCTACTAATGGTAATATCAATGAGTTTTCAGCTACAATAGGTTTGCATCAAGGATCTACTCTTAATTCTTACCTTTTTTATTTATTATGGATGAGTTAACAAAATATTTTCAAGATGATACTTCATGGTGCATGTTATTTACAGATGATATAATACTAGATAATGAAACTAAGGCCAAGATTAATTGTAAGTTGAAATTATTGAGAAATGCATTAGAATTTTAACGTTTTAGGTTAAGTAAGATAAAAACAAAATGCATGGAATGCAATTTTAATACAGTTAGAAATAGAAATGGAGGTAGAATAAAAATTGAAGACTATTAAGTTCTTAAAAGCGATCGTTTTCAATATTTAGAATTGATTATTTATGAGAAAAGAGAGATTGAGAATAATATTGTCCATAGAATTAAAGCAGGTCAAATGAAATGGAGAAGTGCAACTGAAATATTATGTAACCATAGAATACCTGCTAAGTTAAAAGAAAAAAATTTACAAGATAGCCATAAGACCAGTTATACTTCATGGTACAAAATGTTGGACAGCTGAAAAATTATATGTGCACAAAATGAATATGACTGAAACAAGAACGTTGAGATGGATGCGCGGTAATATAAGAAAAGATAGAATAAGATAGAATAAGAAATGAAGTCATTCATAAAACAGTGGAAGCAATACCATTTGAGGATAAATTGATGGAAGGATGATTTAGATGGTCTGAATATTTGAAACATAGGCCTAAAAATATACTAATGTAAAGAAGTGATTTGATAGATGAAAAAAGAGATAGAGGAAGACCAAAAAATTACAAGAGAAGAAATGATAAAGAAAGATTTCAAATCTTTGTATCTTACAAAAATATAACTTTTGAGCATAATGGAGGAAAAATATTCATATAGCTGACCCCACCAACTCTTGGATTAAGGCTTTATTATTGTTGTTGCTATTATTTGAAGTTTAATATCCAATGGTATTTCATAGGTTATTTAAAAACCCAATGCCAAACACTAGGACACAAGAATCCCTTCATGGCAATAGATACTCACATACTTTTAGCCAGTAAAGATCTAATATGATATATTCCCCTTAAAAAAATAAAAATCAACAATAACAATAAAGTTTTAATTCCAAATTAGTTGAGGTCGGCTACATAAATCCTTTTTCTCCATTCTACTCAATTTTGAGTTATTTTTTCTATAAGATCTTAAAAAAATTTAAAAAGGAACTAAAAGGAATTAAAAAAGATGAATAAAAGCAAGGTTTTAAATCTCATGGAATGAAGCCATCTCGATTACTTTATGGAACAGGACATACTACCGTCTCGTCCTGTCCCAACACTTAGGACAGAGAGTGTCTAAGACATCCCGATTGGGATGCTAGGATGATGGCGAGATGGTCGTGTCCCAACACTTGAGATAGTAACCCATCCCAGTGTTCCATAGGACGTGAATAAAAGAGTTAAGTAAAAGAATACTAATATAAAAATTAAGGAGGAGAAAGGAAAGAAGCAAGGAAGTAAGAAGGAACTGGCTTCTATCTGTACAGATACCCATAATTTGATTTGTAAGCATAGTAACCGCTACTTCTAGTCAAAGGACATGAAAACCATTTTAAACAAGAGCAACAAAGGGTGGCCAAAGGACATGAAAGCCATTTTAAAGGGTGGTTATATCTAAACACTGGTCCAAAACAGAAACCCATAACATTCTAACCTGATAACTCTCATATGCCTTGAGCAATATAACCAAACATGATCTAATTAATGAATCTTTAACAGATCTTCAACATGATGTTTAAAATTCATGCTAAAACCTCTATGTTTATGGCTTATTTAAATTTCCTGCAGCGAATACAGTAATAGTACTGCCACCATCTTGATTGCCACAGATTTGTGCACCATGACATGCAACTATCCCTTAGTTTATAAAAAAAAGGCATTGTTTCAAAAGACAATGACTAAAACAATATCTACAAATGTATGCACGCATGAATTTTCCAAGAAGCTTACCTACGCCACTTTCCGCATATAGTCCCCTCATCATTCTCACTTGCATAAATCACCTCCCTACACTGAACCCAATTACCAATAGAAGTGGATTTGGATAGCTTGTGGTACTTCCAACCCTAAGAAAAGAGGCAAAATGTTCAAACAAAATAGACATTATATATATATATCAATGGAAAAAAATACAGTAAGATAATTTATAGGAGAAATTTCCTAGGTCTTACATCTCGACTAGCATATTCAGCAGGACCCACTTCTGAAGGCTCCCAATAAGAATCACAATCACTACATTCATAGATAAAACAATAAGAAATTAGAAATAACAAATGGTGGGGACAAGAAAACAAGGAAAGAAGAGGTAATTGGTGTTCTAATCAGAAGCATGCACAATTGCCCTTTTGGGAGAAGACTATTTTAAAAAAAAGCATAACAAGTTTGTAGTAGAGAGAAGGGTTCAGAAAAGATCACTCGTAACGCACTATCAGTTTCTCTATAAAATTACATTACCCTGTCAAATAGCAGGATTAAGTTCCTTATATCATGAGCCTAACTAGCAATTTTACTTTTTGGATCTCCAATAACAATGGTACTGACTGACCCAGTGCATGGCATAGGTTTCCAGCACAACAATGCCATGTACCATGCCAGCCACTGGCCTGCACATTTCTTGACTGGCGCTTGAACCCTTGGATCAAACCATCTTAATTTAGACTACATACTTTAAAGAGATTTAGAAGATGACTACACATCACTGCCCTGTAAGAACCTGATTCTTAGTAATAAACAAGTCATGAGATGTTACATTATGGCTATTGCTTAAAGCCAAAATCTGCCAGATATGCCGGTCTTAAATAGAGCCATCTGCCATCATCATGGCTTTTTTAAGATTTTTGAAGGAAGAGGTTCAAGGCTATTCAACTTCCTGGTATGGTCAGTTTCTAAGTTGTATAATACTCTAGGTTGCATAACACTCTAGGTTGCTTACAGAAGTGCTACGTACCTGTACAATGGAACAGACCAGAACTGACAGCATCAAAAACAATAAAAAAACAACCAGTACAGTACTGTCCATATTCACCGGTACAAACTGGTATGTACGGTTTCAGCATCCAGTGGTACATACTGATTGCTGGTTTCTAAATCCTTGCTTAAAACTACCTCATTATTGTGATTTCATAAGACTAATTTGGTTCAAAATTTAAGGTGGGTAATGAAAAGTGCCATCGACTCTGAAGAGATTATTATTATGGTTTCAATTTCAATAGATTATTACTGTGGTTTCAATTGCAATAGAAGTGACTTAAAAAAGCCACTTAAAGGTAATCTATCAACATCTTCACTGCTACAAATCTTAAAAGAATGACAAGAATGAAAATGAGTGGCATTGGTAGGACATACTCAGAGATTGGACCAGACCACTCAGGAACTTCTGCTTGAAAATCTTTACCAATTCGAACCCCAGATGTATATGGCTGGCTGTCTGTCAACATATTATATATTGGACTTAGATCCCCATGAGACTTTTTTTCCCCATGCCCAGATATTTCGCCCGAGATATTCTTCGATTTTCCAGATTTGTGATCCGGTACAGACTTTGGCCTCTTTCGGGAACAAGGCTGACAATACCATTCATCAACTGGTAGTTTTCGTCCTCTAAAATTGCAACAAGACAAATGAAATGCTTCTTCACAATGGTCGCAAATTAGCATCTTTGATGGATTTTCCAAATGACCACATATTTTGCACAGTTGAGAAGGTTTGGCATCATCACCACCCAAGTCTTCTAGAGAAGCACATGCAATGCTATCCCGTACTTCCCCAAGCAACCCATGGTGTTTAAGCACAGAGATGCATAGTTCTTGTGCTGAGCTAAACTCCCAGAATAGTTCTGCATCAACATTATCTGATGAAGAGAACTCACCAGGGTCCACCTCAATCTTCATGAGATCTGAACCATGTCCAATGACAGATTTTGATGATGAACTTATGTCGATTGTACCAGAATTGAGCTGTGGAGAAGATTTCTGAGGATAGCTGATAGACGGTTCTACAGGCACTTTGTCATATTCAATGGAACATGTCTTACTAGGTACAGTATTTGGAGATGGGTCCTGTAGATCAGTTTGTTCATGAATTGACAGATTTTCATTATCATGAATATCTCTAGAACTTACAAATATAGTTGTATTTCTGTCATGGTCATCTTTCTGGACTCTTAAGGGATGCTCTTCAGAAGTTATTCTAGAATGATAGCTGGCACTTTCTTTAGTACTTTCGGTTGCATTTTCTTCAGATAGTCGAGCAACACTGCTCCTCCGCAGCTTCCTTCGTTTGTAGACAAAACGATCCCTCTTACTGGCACACATGTTGTTCACGCTTAATATATCAGGACAGGCTGAGAATTCTGTAAACTGCAAACTAGATAAATTGCTTCCTTCCTCTCGAACAGCTATAGCTTTTCTGCAGCTATCCAATGAGCATTCATCACGTTTTGGAGACTTCTGCCAAGTTTCATCATAGTGTGACCAATCATATAATAAGTCCATGTTCTGTTGTTTGCCATATTCAGATGCAAAAGATAGTTTTGTACTGATAGAATTAGGAAGGGAGCTCTGGATCAGCATTTCACCTGTTCTGATCATGAGTGTATCCTGGACAGATTAAAATTCTCTAATACATATTTGAGAATATGTGATATAAGAAGCATCCCAAGAAGTCACTTTGAGAGCCTAAGTATCCTGAAACATATAAAAAGGATCAGAGAAAGAATATTGTGACAACAAAAACCTAGACTTAGAATCTGGATAGTAACTTTCATACTAATTGCTAACAAAGACAAGCATGAACATATGCATGTAACCAGATTTCAATAAACTAGTAATGTAACTGACCAGTCTTATGGCAACTAGTTAAGATTAGCTTTGTAAATCATGTTTTGCCATTCATCAGACCTTGAAGTAACATCTATAGTGACCCAAACAAAAACATAAATTATATCAGCAAACATATTTAAGATGGCCTTGAAGAGAATATTAATTCATCAGATCTATGCTTTAAGTTTACAACACAGCACAACTAATGGAGATCATAAGAGGAGCACCATCTTGTTTAAGTCACAAGCTAGAGAATCACCATCCTCCTATGCTTACAAACAAACTAAAGAAGTTTATGAATAAGGCCTAAGACCTGCCTTATTCTCACCAATATAATGAATAGAATATTTATATTAACATAAAGAGTGAAGTTTCTTTTTTACAGCCCTTGGCCCCTTTTTATAAGTTTTAATTCCAAAGCAAGGACAAAGAGCCCCACACTCCTATTCTGAAACAAAGAACTATTGATAAGTAAAGAAGAATTCTATTTCATAAAAGATAGAAGTTTTCTAACATCAGATGCTGTAACCTACTTGGTGACTGACTTTGATTCCCGATATCCCATGAACACCTATCAAAAATAGTTCAAAATCCTATTGAAACTAAAGTTTCCTAGTTACCAAATGGTAATTTTTATAATTTCTCAATTTTTTATTAAACTATTTCTACCATTACTTTGTTTGAGTTCTCCATTTTGGTTTCTTCAACAATCCCACAAAAGCTCAAACTTGCCCATGACTTGTGCTACATCACTTTATACGATTATATAATGATAAAAGTTTAGCAGCAAAACCTGATTAAAGAATAAGAAAGAAGATCCTAAAAAAGCAAAATCTTACGGATAAAGAAAGATTTCAACCCATGACATATAGCATGACTTCATGAATTCTATAGGTGATATATCATAACCATGTTTTAAATCCTGTGGGATGAAGCCGTCCTGATTTTTTCATAGAACGAGATCTGCTACCATTCTATCCTATCCAAACACTGGGGATGGGTTCCAAGATGCGCTGATTGGGATATTGGGACGATGGCGGGACCGGGACAATCCAATCCCAACACTTGGGATGGTAGCCCATCCTGGCATCCTGCAGGACATCCCACCAGGATTTTGAGCCATGATCGTAACTCTTACCACCATCTAAGAAAAAAATAGCATGAGTAAATAGGTGTTCCATTATAATATATTGGTTTATACTAGAACCCCAAAATGAAAATAGAGCAGTCTGCTTTTGGAGTGTTTAATTATTCATTAACAGAATCAGTTCAATAACCAAAAATTAAAGCCCCAAAATTTAATTTCATAAAAAGACTATCTAGATCACACCACACAACTATCTAACTTGGTCCTTTGCCAAGAAGATTGCTTGATTAGAAAGAAGAGCAAAAAAAAAAAAAAAAAACATCTGTTGTTTTGGCTTCATAAGCACCTAAGAATTTTGACTTGAGCAAAGCAATTTCATATTGCAGTAAATAAGAGGAAAATAAAGAAGGAAAAGCTAGAGGATTCTTAATAGAACTTAGATCAGAAATGGGCTCTTCATAAATTTCTAACTCAATCCTCGTGCAGTTTCTGTCTACTTGTGGTTTCTTGACATTCCATAAACAAAAAGCTTCAAAGAAAGATGAGAAGAATCTTAAGCTTTATAGATCTCTTCAAAATAAATAAATGAATGAATGAGCAATTTCACATAAACAATTTACTTACATTGCCTATTCTTCTTGATAGTAGAACACTCTGTAGGCAATTAAGAACTAGGTTGTGAACAATCTACCACAACTTAAATAATATAATTGTCAAGTTTTGGTGCCAGTGAATATTTTCTTTAAAGTAATATGAAATAGAGTTTTTACGATCAAACATATTAAATTTAATCAGGTCAGTTGAAATATCATCATATCACTTAAACCAGCCTATCTCAAATATCAGAAATTGATCTGGATTTGGCTTACCTTGTTTCCACGTCCTTCAATCAACTGGTTAATTGCCGCACCTCTAGAAAATAATGATGGCCAAATTCATCTCAACCAAGCCAGTTGGCCCACGTAACCATTACCTAAATTAAAACAAGGGCAACCAGACAAAAATAGAGCTTATGACATAAATAGCAATTCCAAGCAGGGATCATCATTCCCTACTTAATTATAACTATTCTTGCACCAATATAGGCTTCTAGAGTTCAAATCAAAGTTTTAAATCCCTTGGGACAAAGGGGCTCCGATTTTTCTATGGAATGAGATGCTCCGCATCCTATCCCATCCCCTCCCTGACTTAGTGAGGCATCCTATACTTGTTTAGAATACTTTTTTCTTAAAAAAAAATTATTTGTGAAGCTTTAGTATTTTATTTAATTTTTTAATATATTTCAACTTTAAAGTTATATTTTTATGATAAATTAGATTTATTTAAATTTTATAATATAATTTATTATGCCCAAGACAGGATGCAATGGGATAAGATGGTCGAGACCAATTCGGGAATCTCTCTACAATGGGAGGGCTGAGATGGCCTCCGTCTTGCCAGGACTTCACTAGCTCAAATCAACATGACCTACATATGTAGGCATGTTGTTATCCTCAAGAAAAATGAAGATTCAAAAGTTCCATTTATTTGATAGTCTAAGGAATCCGGAGGTGGCCATCTTTTTGAGTGGTTGCTATCAAGATAAATTTAGGTCTTGGTTTATCTTAGCTAAGATGGAAGGCTAGAAAAATATGGAAAGAACTGAGACATTCCGAGATCTTAGCTAACATGCAGGAGTTAAGTTATCAAAATATCAACCAATATCATGAAGCCTATAATAACTGTCATTTTAAGGCATTTATTTTTCAATTTAGTAACTAGGTAAACCTATTGAAGCTTTGAATTATGGCATTATAAAATCTCCCTAATAATATCTTAAAGACATACCACTTTATATTGGTCCAGCAACAAAGACTGAGTATATACAACATATCAATGAGTGCCCAACATCAATAAAAACCAATATCTTGGCCAAGATATCAACTAAGATGAAAACATTGTCAATATTCTTTCCTTTACTTTCCTCATTTACAATTAATTTAGTGCTTACATGAGTTTTCTAGGCTTGAGAATTTATTCATTATTCAATGCTCGTCAACCCCCTTTTTCTATGTTTTATCCTAAAATGCAGCCTAAATGTGTCAGCCCCCCACCCAAAATAGAAAGAAAAAGTTGTGGTCATAATACCAAATCATGAAGCCTATCAATTTCAAAACCTCCAAGCAACCCCTTACTGAAAGTTTAGTTATCTAGTAACGTTAGTCATACAGATCTTCCTCTATTTTCCCAAAAATAATGAATTTTGTGGTTTCGGATGGACGAGGAGGGGATCAAACATCTAATCGAACCCTAACCCTGACTTTCATCCAAGATTTCCCAACAAACAATAACTTCTTTGGCAGCAGGGGTGGGGGGTGGAGGGGAGGGGATCAAACATCCAATCAAACCCTAACCTAGCTTCCATCCAAGAATAAGAAACCCTAACCTAACTCTACCGAAATTTTTCAAAAGAAACACCATCTACAACTTAGCTTCTTGATTTTTATTGCTTGAGCAGGACAGGGTTGAGAAAGGAAAGGACTTGATCTTTGAGGAAGGGGAAAAATAGCAAGACAAGGACAGATAAACAGACACGCACATAAGGCAATAGCAGATGGTGCAGATGAATTACCCTAATGCTATGAGAGCAACCAAACTCTTAAAGTGATTCCTTATCTGGATAATTTCACAATAGAGATAGATCAACTCAGCCCATTAAAATTTTGCCACCCTAATCTCATTAACCAAAAAAAACTCGAAACCCTAATCCAAAGCGTCCCACACTAACAAAACTCTCAAATCCATAAAAGCCCAATGTAGGAAAACAAATAGACATCCAACAAACAAAGCAGACAGCATCCAAGAACGCTTAAAACCATCACAAAAGCATATCAAACAACAAGAAAAAAAATGATCATCACATCTCGAGATCAAAGGGAAGGGCAAACATGGATTAGATTTTCTTAAAACAACAGCAAAGGCGGAAAATCATGACTTTGTGCAAATCCAGGCATGAATAGTCAGAACAAAGCAAAAAAATCGGTAGATATACAGCAGAAATTCTAGGATTGAGTTTACCGGACTCCCCGCCTGGCAGTCCCCTCGGAGGCTTTTCCTGGGGAGAACGAGGAAAAGGGTCCCTTCCCCCAATTCCCCTCAAAACAACCCAAAGTGGGTTTTTTTGAATGGGTTTATATAGGGACTTAAAGGCTGAGTGGGTTCTCCTTTTATTTTATTTTTATTTTTATTATTTTTATTTATTATTATTATTATTATTATTGTTGTTTTTGGGTGCAGTGGTGGGTTCTCCTCAAACTCAATAAGTCTCTTCCCAAATTTGTCCAGCGTTTAATTTATGATCCTGAATAACTTATCCACAGGAACAATGTAGCTATACTGGGGGTCTCAAAAAAATATTTAAAAAAAACAGTGAGATGAATCAATCTAAGCCGTCCGATCGATATGCTCCCTCTGAAGTGTATTGTGAGATTGAGCTGATGCATGTTCAAAAATCCATAAATTTTTTATTAGTGCATGGTAAATATCAAGCCAATCATTGCATTAACATGTTGATCCAAGGATTTAGAGTCTCTCGGAAGCTTTCGAAGTTAGATTTATTTAATGGCTAGCTAAAATTAGATTGGCAATCTCGTTTATTGATGACAATTTGAAAGCTAAGAGACCCTACAATGGACTCCGAAGTGGCATTTGTGATTCTTTTATTATCTCATACATAAGTTGAATTTAGGTTGTATCAATGCGGTACTCATAATGAAGATCGATATGGTAATTTGAGTTTGCAGTAATATATTGTATTTACTTTTTAGCAGATTCATTAAGTTTCTCTTTTGGAGCAATTCAAGTTTACAATGTATGCAATGATAGTTTCAAACTTATTGTTACTTGGATATGTGCTCTCTTGTTTTGATTTTTGCCATATTTAGTTTGACTGTAGTTTAAATGGAACAATCTGGTGACAGTGGAACCACCAAATTTATATGTTTCATGTTCATAATTTTGCTTTTTTTTTTATAACTTTTATAGATCAAAAATCATATATCTTGTACCAATTGAGATGGAAGTATTAGGAACCATATCACTTCATAATTAAGCTAGGGTGATAATAGCTATGATAAAAGTTGCCCGAATAGTTCGAAAGGAAGAGTTTTCCTTCTTTACTGACAGGAAGAAATGGTGGTGAATCATTCATGTCAGGCCGAATGGACTGGTCATCAGTTTCAACCTTTCATAGAAATTCATAAGCATGAACTGATGAGAGTTTTAATACCTTCTGACCTCTCGCAAACTTTATAGTGAAATTAGTCCTTTTTGAAGAATGATACATTTATGACTTAGAAGGACAGATGTACACAGAACCTCCCTGGAACAGCTGCAGCAGATGTATTTTTGTGAACTACCAAGGGCAAGGTTGGTTTTTTATCCTCAACTCAACTGAACTCGAAACCCCCCAATGTATCGAATGTATCGCATTAAAACCCTGCTTTAAACCATCTTTACAGAATACATCCATAAATAATGTAAGACAGAATAAAATCCGGTCCAGTTTTAACTCTTGAAGGCACTTGCCTTGAACTGCCAAGATAGCTCCAGCAGAATGGCACTTACCTTGAAGTACTAAGATAGCTCCAGCTGAACAATGTTCTCCTGATAATGAAATAGTCCAAAGCATCAAGACCTCAAACACATAGTCAAGATTCCTAGATTACAGGATGGATCCCTCAATATATACCATCCTATGTTTCAATTATAGCAGATCTCATAATACATTCTGATAATAAACATTGGATTCCATGTAACACAAAATCTCATAAACATCCATGGATATTCTGGCATCATGGCATTTATCTGAATTATCATGATTCGCTAAAATCTAATCTAACTAGCATTTTGGCTAAATGAGAACCAATTAAGTACACAAGTTTATAGTAGTTTCTACAATAAGAAAAGTAACCCCTTATGTATGTGCCAAAATCAGTATTGACAGCAATAAATAAAAATGATGACAACTATTAAGTCAAAAAAAGCAACTGGTACACCTAGCTATGTCATTTCAGTGGTTCCATGAACTATGGCAGCCAAAATCAAAGAAGGATAGCTTCGAGGGAGGTAAATGGAATCATCACAGCTCTGACTGTTGAACTTTCATCACTAGATAGCTAAACAGCTTCTAGAACCTGTCCAATTATAATCTAAATTTGATAGATTAGGAATATGCAAATCACTAGAAGTTCAACTTTGCTCATTTTGGATACATGTGAATTCTAATGAGTAGTGACAGTAAAATCATTAAAGAATCCTTGTACACCCTTAGATTACACAAGAAAGAAAATTACCTTGAATATGTGATGTCAATAATAGTTTGTGGTCAGGGAGTTTCAGAATTCAATAGTGTCCTATTGTGTTACCATAAATAACTATTCCACCTTTCTGGTCAATAAACATCAGTTGGAAAAAGGAACTGTGTGCCATGATGTAAAAAGTGTGCGCCATAGGTTTGCAGCCATACTTTCAGTTTTAGACAACCAGGAAGCTTCTGAAGTTACGATACCTTGATGTATGAAGGGTGAATACAAGCCTCAAAACAAAACCAAGAAAATTGCCTTCATTTGTAACATTTCTCTATAAACATCAATTGACTTGTATTGCTCAAAAGCCAAAGTCAGCATGAATGAATATGTGCATGTGTGAACATATTCTCTGATCCATCTTTCATACACCCAGGTTTTCTGAAGTCCAAACTGCAAAGCCATAACACGCATAACCAGAAGGAAAGATCTGAAGTGGGTTAGTTGCAGTATTTCTTCAAAAGGCCAAAGGACTCATTTGGAAGCTGATCAACAAGAGAAGGCATGTTTGAGCTTAGTGAAGTATGAATTGCCAAGGCTATTGGAGATGCATTGCCTTAATACAAACTGTCATTGTGGACAAGATTGTCTGTCCCAATTTTCTTCAGTGCAGGATGCTAACTACCAAATGTATCATCAGTTTGGCTGTTCAAGTGAATTATTATGAAACTCTTCATCTATTGTTTGCACGATGCTGAGGTCATAAATTTCAAGCCTCATGAATCAAAGCTTAATGAATTTCTGAATAAACTGTGAACTTCTATGAAGCAACTTGCACCTCACAGAACAATGCCTTTCTTTTCCAACCCCTCAAATATGCAACAAGATCATGATAGAAAGAGAGCCATGAAAGAGAAAAAAACCAAATTTTGAGTCTTGGTGTTAAAAAGACTCATGCAAGACATGGTTCCTATGAGAGAATATGCATTATTACAACTCTAAAAGGTTATCGACTAGCCAATCAAAGGTTGGGAGGTATGGCGAAAATACAAAAAAAGTTCTTTGGTCAATGCAGGATGATGTGCACATATTGTCCTGCCATCATGACTTGGTTTGTTGGTACACCTCTCCTTAAGGTAGAGGTCACATGCTCAAGTTGGGATGGTGGCATTCCCACCACATTTCTCAAAGAACAAAAAAAAAGAGAAAGAAAGAAAGAAAATGCACTCATCATCATGAGTCATGACTTTTTGTTACTGTCAACTATAAAAATTTCATTGGCAAATTGAGAAAACTTAAGATGGAACAAGGAATTTTTTTATACTTAGAGGATAACCTTTGATCGTTAGGGGGGACTTGTAAATTTAACAGCATGGTGACCTGTTGTATATCTAAGTTCAACAAAATCAGCAACAGATTTACTTTTGATGCAGGACATTAATGAGGAGACAAACTCAGCATCATAACATGGAGTACAGACTCCTCAGTTACTGTTGGCAGTTCCTGGTCCACCTGCGATCAGCCAATAGCTTGAGATATTGAGTATGATGCTTTATTACTGAACACACACCTATGTTAGAATTCAATTTTTTTTTTAACTATAATTGAATATGATCAGGTGTTTGGTCTTGGATGCATCATGTCAATTTATAAGCACAACCCACCTAAGACTGGCTGCATTCTGTTCTGTTCGATAATCCCCCAGTTACATTATTCGCAAACCAAAGGTCATCCAAAGAATCTGATACTAAGTAGACCTAGAGTTCATAGGATTTCTACAGTCTAAGTTGTATGCTCTTCTAAACATTGAGAAATACATTGGGAATGCCACCATCTGGGCTTGAGCCTGGACCTCTCCTCAATGTATGCACTAGGGCAAGGGATGCCCCCTGCCAACCAACACACCCTAGTCATGTTGGAAGCTATCACATTTAGAAGATTCCTGTGCTCTTCTAAGTTGATGACAGGTGGCAACCTTCATTTGAATATTAGCAATATCCACAGAAACTATCAGCTAGAGTAAGCACATCAGCTATCAAAAGTGAATTGACAGATTCCATCATCATAAGCTGAGTGATAGATGTGATTCCAAACAATGTTGAGATTGTACAATATCTCAATTCTAGGTGCTATGTGAGCGAAAAAAGGTGATGCCACTTAATCTATCGACTGAAACATCATCTTCTCATGATTATCATGACTATTTCAATAATTAGCTGTGTTTGCAAAACAAAGTTAGGTGTCTTCTCATCATAAGGAACCAGATGGCATGCATGCTGAGTGTTTGAAGTCTTCATGGATGACTTTGGCATACGAACAGAATGTGGTTTACTTCACATTCAGATTATTTAAATAGCTGTTTTGCATTTATCAATTCAATTTTGAGAAAAGGCTATTGCAAAAAACAGGTCCAGTTCAGCATTTGTTTTGAATTTGAGAGAACTAAAATGGTATTCACAAAATAAGATTATCTCGAATCGAAGGAAAACATACAGAGCATTGGTAGCATCACTGGAAAGGTTGTGAATATGCAGAAATCATAAGACTGCTTCTAACAATAAAACTCCTGCCAAATTCAGAAAACTGTAGCAATATTGCTAACATCAAAAATCAAAATATCTCTAGATAAAGTGGAATTTTAGAACAAGAGTTAGGGAAAATAGCTTGTTATTCAGAGCTAAGAATGAAATATTCAGATAAGCTTTCTGAACAAAAATATGATAGCAAACTTATAGAAGCAGAAGGTAATACTAGAGTTTAATACTTTGAGAAAAAAGCCACCAATGTTATTCTTGTTGTGAATGTATCCTCATGGTAACCACAAACATCAAGTATATGGTTTTTGTTACAGGAAATACTATAACTGTTGGTGCTTTTCAGAATGAGCACTTGAGATTAACCTCATTTTTGTTTTTCTGTGCTCCAATGGCACTTATATTAAAATGAGGATAAATGCAAACCACTCAGGTGGATTGTGATATTATTGAGAAGTAGGAATGCATGGGATTGGAATGAAGTAAACAAAATTCTAGTTAAATGGTACAAAAGCAGCAAAAGTTGCATTAGGAATGTGGAAATGACAGAATGAACCCACTTGATGCTTAAAAATTCTCAGAGGAAGTAGGATAATTGTGTGAAAAATGGAAAAATCATGCTTATGACTGGTGGTTGCCCATTCTTTAACAGATAAGATGATCCTCCAAAAGAAAGGGCACTTTTTTGGTCAATTTTAGAATGTAAATTTTCTTTGGTAAAATATTCTATATCTTCTGGGTCAGGTTGTTTTGTCATTTCTTGTAAGTGGATTTAGATTTAAGGCTCAAGCATCCACAAGAAGATAATCACAGGATGTCATCCTACTCTTGGTCATTTGAATAGATTGGATACATCATATATTCATATTATGTACAATTTATATAAAGAAACATGACTTTAGAGTTGTTAATTCTCTACACCTTTTTATGTGACCTGACAGCATGAGAAACCAATGAGAAAGCTTACTTCTTTGCTAACTCCCAAGTCCCATCTATGGACATCATACTAGCATTAAAAATTTTGAAATGTAGCTGGGAAAATTGAGAAAGACATGACAGAAGTATTGGAGCTATTTAAATAAAATTTAATGTATATTGATTGCTACTACCAATGGAGTGCATTTACCAAAAAGCATGTAGCACTAGAAGGAATACTGGTAACCACAAGCTCAGCATGGATGTTGCACCTAAAGAAACCTATGAAGTTTTACAAGTGCCAGAAGGCATCCTCTTTTTTTGTTTCTTTAACTATAACATGCTGGCTGAAATGTCGGTTTGTATTAGGTGGATGGAAATTATATTTAGAGTAAATATAAATCCTAATTTTATGACTTAATTGCTTAAAACTCCAGAGTAAAACCGACTATTTAATTAGATTTTGCAATCCTGGTTTACTCATGCTTCCACAGAAAGAAAAGTTAATTGTAGCATATCAAAGCTTTGCTCTAAGTTGGTGAGAACTCATACTTCACAAGCAATAGTTACAAAGTCTCTCTCTCTCTCTCTCTCTCTCTCTCTGTGCGTGCGTGCATGCGTGCGTGCATGCGTGCGTGCGTGTGTGAAGACTAATGAGTAACTTTAAGAGATGATGTGATTTGGACTGAGAGAAGGATATGGGACAAAGGCTCCTTTGTTGGCAACTTTTTAATTTTAATATCAGCATAATCTAGAGGAGCCTGTCATTCCAATTGGTTGAAAACAGAATAACTTATCCATCTTCTGCATAGTTTATATCAAAAAACCCATCATAAGGGTGCTCGACTTAATGCTGTCTATAATTGATAATTGGATGATATGGTAGACCCTATAAGCACAAATGCATGTACACATACACATGCATGCACACATGCACACAGAGAGTATTTCTTTTAGAAAAAAGGCTTGCTAGCATAGTCAAAAGTATATGCAATGAAACTTTCATATATCCAAGAAGAAATGGATCACCTTGGTGTTCATTTCTTTTGACTGCATAGATGAACTAGGTCATTTAATCTATCTAATATATATATATATCAAGATCGAGATAGATCGAGATAGATATAGAGAGAGAGAGAGAACGAAACCACTTTCCATGAACTTTCTTCATGCTATAGCTACATGAGAATTCCATAAAAATTAAAAATATTGAAACAAGTAGCTGGTTTTTCTTGCATAGCAGGTAGGAGAAGACACAAGTTGCTGAGATGGTCTGAAAGTATGTCAACTTTAGGATTAGAAAGAACTGAACAAATCAGATGGATCAAGTAAATTAAGAGCTTATAAAAGTTAATGAAATAATCCCCCTTTTCTTACTATATTCATTTGTTAAGGATTTGTTTAAACATGATTTATGCTGAGAAAAGTAAGTTTATAATAAACAAAACAGCATTGAGCAATAGAGTGGCCCTAACTTCAATCAGATGGATGCTTCATGAAAAGAAGAGCTTTGTGCAAATCATAAGATCAGATGCTTTGTTATTAGTGTAGAATGTCATGTTCTAATTAGCAAGCTTTCTTCTCATGGATCTGATAGCCACTTAAACTATTTCACATTTTCGCTTGATAAAATTTCACATCTTCACTCAGGCACTCCAGCACACTACTCCTGTAATACAATATATACCACAATGTGCACACTGTTTAATAACTGATCATGGCAGCAATCTAACATCAACCATCAATTCAATCAGAAAACTCAAATCTCAAGGAAATTATAACAAATGTATGGTAGACAAAATTTACCATAAGCTTCTTAAAACAACATATGGTTACTCTCATAAGTATCAAAGCTATAAAACATCCTCAGAACACCTTGTATTCAGTTATTACCACCATGTAACGCTCCCAATCAGGGAAATAAATACAAAAACAGGGAAAACAATCAATTCAATACTTGCTAACACTTATTGCATGTAAGAAGCCTTATGAAAGTTGTGGTATGTCCCAGCACCACATCATGTGACCATCTTGAATGAGCTGTCATGAAAATCCAGTTCTCTGGTGCACTCTTCAACAACATTCATTGGGGCCTTTGATTTTAACATCACTTCAGCATATGCATCTTCTGGGATTGATAATGCCACAATTGCCCCACCAGCTCCTACCGAAGCTTCCCCCTTGTGTATAATAATAGTCCTAATGGCTATTCTGTTTAGATTAAATGTCTGATTGTATGAGAGGAATCCAATGGAACCTGAGTAGACACCTCTTGAGCAGCTCTCTAAAGAATCCAGAAGCTCCATTGATCTTAGCTTTGGTGCTCCAGACATTGAGCGGCCTGGAAAGACAGCTCTAACACAATTAATAGGTCTTACATTTGATTTCTTCTTCCCCTGGATATCACTGACCAAAGTCTGAATGGTGGCATATGGCTCCACTTCCATTAGATGAAACATAGGAACACTGCAAGGTTCACAGACCCAACCACGATCATTTCTCAGCCTGGTCTTTTTCACTACTGAAATGATATTAAAAACAAAACAATATAAGCAGCTAATCAAAAAATGTAAAATTCAAAATCTATGAATTGATTGATGAAACAAAGAATCCTACATAAATCAAAGATTATATGACATTAATGACAAACAGATACTGCCAACACTACAGTCCTTTCATTGCATGAGCAAGGTTCAAGAAAATAAGATGATGGACAAGAACATCCAGAGTGAACAGGTATCACACCAAATTCATAGACAAGGAGAGGGGAAAATGTTTGCCATTTAGGAACAATAGGAATAGTCCAAATATTCCCCCCCCACACTTGGAATCTAACAAGTATCATATCAGCGGATGAAAAACAAGCTTATTGCATGGAAATAACAAAGGTACTGCAATTTGAAAAAATGTTTTTAAATCTTTTACACTTTTAAGTGGGTAGGATAACATCAGTTATGGCACAATCAGTAACATTTGACATGAGTCAGACTTAGGTTTCCTCAGAATATTAGAAAAATTGTGCTAAAAAGGAGATTTTGGGAGTAAATAGAATTCTAGCATTGTTTGTATGATGCTGATACAGAAAAAACTAGTCTATACATTGAAAAACTTAAGCAGTAAGGTAAACGAAGTATCTGTTCTCCAGATCATAAAGCCTCAGAAAATGTCGGGCAACTTAATCATTTCCCAAGCTGCGGATGTAGCCATATGCAATTATAAAGAATAATCACATTTTCAGATCTGGAAAGATTTCCAAAAACCAGGGGGGGAGATCAGTAGGAGTGTATTGCAGCTGTAACTTCATCTTCTTCAAGTGTTCAACCATGAGTTATAATACCCTTAATAAGCTTTGCCTCCAGCATATCATTCTCATCCAACCACAGAAACCTTTCAGGAAACAAGCAGAAGATGCATAGATTTTCCTTGGTAAAATTCAGCCAGGCAGCATATGGAGCTGGATTTTGATCTCTTAGATTAAGATAAGAGTCTCGGCATTTATTTTGTCAACTCTCTTCCTCATTTGTGTTGTCAAACACAATTCATACTTTTGTCCATCTCTAATGAACTTCAGATGCCTCTCAATGTCTTTAATATATTGATTCTTTGATTTATCAATAACAAAGTCTTCCTTATTTGGGTTAGAAGGTCTAGGCCATGACTTCTGTATGTTAAGCTTTTTTTGTAGCCATAGATTTTAATCTGAGAAGCCTCTTCTCAGTTTCAACTATCCATGATTTCTTTTTCAAGTTTGCAGATGATCCTGTTTTAGTATCCGAACTGTGTCTCATATATGGACAATATGCATATCCATTCCAACAATCAATCACTACCAAGGTTAGCAGCAAAGAAGAAGCATCTGAAGTTGTCGATTTGTAAAAGTTGGATGATGCACCACATTCAACTTTAAGATTGTACCTGCTTGATTGGTTAATCAGGGTTAGCAGCAAAATGTGTTTCAGCTGCAGCAATATAAAACAAGTGGCAAGCAAATAAAAGAGATTCAAGGTGCATTCAGAGAACTAAGAAAAATACATGGTAGGTTTCATTAGCTTCAAAGGATAAATTGCAGCCGAAATCAGGCACCAAAAATAATGATTTCACCTGTCCATATAATCTTGAGTCAAATTTTCAAATAGGATAGTAGACAAGCTAGAATTTTGTCATATTAAGAGATGAATTTGCTTAAGGTACAAATAAGAGTTTGTCCTAAAGGTCTGGATCAAAGTTGACAAAATTGAACCCAAACAAAACCGAACCAAACTAGCCAAAAACCAGTTTGAAAACTGCATTCGGTTCAGTTCTACCTGCAAACCAATTCAAACCATGCCAAACCACCTAGTTCAGGCGTGGGATGGCTTAAGGGGTGGACTAGGTGAGATGTGGATTCTTGTGAGCTCACTTCAAAAGAGAGGAAAACTAAGAGCCTTTTGTATACTCTCATCCTCTTTTCTATTTTATTTGCATTCAAAATCATTTAAGTAAATGAAAATCTTTCCATTTTCTTAATATTTGTCATGAAAAATAAGAAAAATACCCCCTATCTGAATTTAGCAAAAACATCAAAAAATCAAATTCTTTGAAAGATAAAAAACTAACTCCCCCTCAAGAACAAATTCGGAGAATTTCAGAAAATGATAGTTTAGCAAATATCAAGTTAGCATACTTCTACTTAAGATAAAAATCCTAGAAAATCAATTTAACTTAGAAATAATAAGAAAATAAAATATTAAAAAAAATATTTTAAAATATAATTTATAAAGCTTTGGTCAATACTTATTCAAATTTATAGGGTTTTCATATTTAAATAAAATCACAGTAACAGTGAACTTCACACTGACTTATATCAACTTGATTCACAGCTCATCAAAATAATAAAATTAAATTTATCATAAAATTTTAAGGTTAAAATGTATTTCTTAGAGTTCAAATTATGATGTGTCACTAGACCAAAAGTCGGGATGTTTTTCTTAATGAAGGTCCTGAGAAATATGTTTTAACCTTAAGATTTTATAGCAAGTAATTTGTTGTTTTGATAAATTGCAAATCATGTCAGCATAGGTCAGTATGAGGTTCACTGTTACTATAAACAGTGATCCTATCTAAGTCTAAAAACCTTATAAATTTAACCAAGTGTTGACCAAAGCCTTATAAATTTATTTTAAGATTTTTTTTGATATTTTTTCCTTATTATTTTCAAGTTAAATTGATTTTCTCTGATTTTTATCCAGAGTAGAAGTGCCCTATCTTGACATTTATTAACCCAAGATTTTCTGAAATTCTTCAAATGTATTCTTGAAATAAAAAGTTGAATTTTTATTCTTAATAATTTGATTTTTTTGATATTTTTATTGAATTCAAATGGAGGTATTTCATTTATTTTCATAAGAAATCTTAAGTAAATGAAAAGAAAAGAAGAAAGAGGAGAGAGGATGATATTTAACAAAAAAACTGAAAAAAAAAATAGGGCCTGAATTGACCAGTCCAGTACCGATTTGGTATTGGGACTCCAACCTTGATCTGGATTATGTCTAAACTTTCATTAAGCCCTCCTCCATGTTACAAATTCTTTAAGCATTATACCATATTTCTATTTCCATTAGTTAACAAAATAATGCATCAAAATACCTTATACTTAATATCAATGTAAGAAGATAGAACTTCATGGCAATATTTAGAACCCGTTGACCCTCCCTGGCTCACTGCAGTGACTGAGACCTAGGTTACTTGTTGACAGCAGGTTAACCATGGTTGGATTGGGCCACTATTTTTTTTCAATCCCTACCCTCTTCAAACCTTCTAATAGGGATGAGGGTTTGTTCCTTCCCAGTTCTAGGCAAAAGAAGGGGAGGAGAGGAAGAGAGAAGAAGATAGGAATGGAGAGGAGCAGAGAAGGGAAGAAGGGGATCAATCAAATAGGCAGAACCAGTTCGACCTGCCGAGTTTGAGAGGTTCAACCACATGACCCACGAGATCGAATGGACTTCTTAAAAATCTAGGTATTTAGATAGCCCAAATCTCCCAAGTGGCAGTGTGGGTGGGCTAACCCCCAAGGTCTAAGGACATTGCTTCACCACAACAACTAAAAGCTACTTGTTTTGCTATAGCTATACTGAATAGTTATGAATTGCCACTAGTACTTTATATTTAGGTTTTAAATCTCACAGGACGGAGGCGTCTTGGTTTCTTTATAGAATAGGACACTCCACATCCCATTTCATCCCCGATGGCCATCTCGATCGAACGTCCTATTACCTACTTGGGATATATTTTTTTATTTTTTGATTTTCTTCTTAATTCACCTATGGAACTTTATTTCTTTATTTATTTTTTAAATATATTTGAACTTTAAAAACAATATATTTAAGATAAATTAATTATTTATATTAGTTACACTAAGACCTTTTGATTGAATATTCTGATACTTTTCTTGATTATATTGCCTTGTTCATATATCTACTTAAAACTAACCCTACAATTTTTTGTCTTTCTAGGTTATTTGAGATCCATTTTAGATTACTAAGCAACAATTTCTTGTAATTGATATTGTATAAGCTCTTCACAAAAAAAATGATGCAGCTTGATAAAAAAAGTAGCAATTTTTATGGTATAGAACTTAGTTGTATCACAAGGTACTTTTATCTTTAGTGCTTTAGCATCGAAATATACAACTCGATACTTATATGCCACACGAGTGATAGTGAAGTACAATGATCTATTGTATAACAAAATAAGCATGTATAAAGTTTATTAAATGCATATACTTTATTCTCATCTTGTTGCTTAATTTTTTTAAAACTTTTACCCAAGCCATTTTTCCTAAGTTTAAAAATATTATTTCTAGATATGAGTAAAATAAATAAAAGATAATTTAAAATTTTATATTTGTTATAAATAAAGGATGACAAACATTTTCTATACCATATTGTTTTTTATTTTATGTAATATTTTTAATAAAAAATTTAAATATCATTATATTTATATATACACATCTTTTAAAATTTTTATATAATTTAATTGATGAGAAAAAAATTGCAATGAGTAAAGAATCAAACTTACATCCAACTAATTTCTTAAATTACTCATGTTAACCCTTATGACCAATAGTTAGTTGGTCAACTATAAAGAAACTAAAATTTATTTAAACTAGTTATATATAACTACTTTAAAAAAAATTAAAAACTCTCAGCATCTGGAATCTTCATCATCTTTCCGAGCATTCCCCCTTTTTTTTCTTTCATCGCATTCCTTCTTCCATTCTTCCATTCCTTTTTGTGTTCTCTTCTTCTTTTCCTCCCATTAATTCATCTTTCCTCACCATAAATTAAAGATAAAGGAAGAGCATCAAATGACTACACCAATGGAGCAACAGTAAGGCTTCAATGAGCTATATGAGGAGGTGAGGGAAGTGATCAGATTTCAGAAGGCCTGCAACCGGTGTGGGATAGTCAAAACAACACATAGACATGGGTTTCGGTGTCCTACGACCATCCCAGGTCCCGTAATCTTAGAAGAATGAGATAAGATGGCTGGGTTGTCTATCGTCCCACCAAGGCTTCAACCCATGCTTTATAATAAAAGTTAAATGAACTCAATATATTAGGGGTGGCAAAATTGGATATGACACACGAATACGACTCGGATCCAACATGAAATAAGTGGGTTTAAATTGACCTTAAGTGGATTCGTACCATAATCGTAGTGACATGATTATGACATGACATAATCGTGCCATGATACATTTTAACACATTATCTCAAAAATGACATGATTATGACCCGATTAACATACTTTACTAATGACATTTTTAGCCTTCTCAATTGTTTCTTTTTTTATATAAAGACTAATTAGAATCTAATTTTCAAAGAAATGAATGTTACTCGTCTTTTGTCTTTATGTTATTACAATTTAAAAATTATAAGAAAAGTTAAAAATTAGGAAGAAAAGTAAAAACCCTTGTGAGTTGTTAAGTGAATCATGTCTATTCATGTTAAGTTGTAAAGCAAGTCATGGCTATTCGAGTTGTTAAGCGAGTTATGTCGTATCAATGCAACATGATCTATTTATTAAATAGGTTATGTACGTAGTGTCATATTATCTATTTAATAATCAAGTCATATTCATGTTGGAATTTTTTATATGATTAATTAATCATGTTATGTTTATGTCGACCCATAAAATGTTATATTCTATCTTTGACACAGCACGGCAACCCAAATTAGCACCCCTACAATATTTTACTTAAGTGTACACTCCATACCTTGATGCCCACAAAACACCTTATCTTATATTACAAGCTTTCTTCAAGTCAAATAAACACCATGCAAGTTTTTTTCTATACATAATAAATCTATTTATCAACAATTTTAACTTAACTTATCAAAAAATAACCATTTTTTAGATATTATGGTACAATTATTCCCTCTTTCTTTGTTTACTTTATTTTTCCTTTGTCATGGCTCTGATAAATTACCTATAACCATAAGCATAAGCAATATTTATTATGGCTACAAACTTATGATTATGGTATAAATCAAAGTTCATAATGTTGATAACGAATATTTACTTGTATCATTTTGGTACAGTGTCAATACACTTCCAGAGGAGTGATTCAACAAAACGATACTCAATAGGACTCCCCTACCATCTATGATTTGATACCAATATAGTACTATATGTTTAGTATGCACCGATATGGCATATCATGGTAAATAATGCAAGAGATACATTGTAGAAATAATTTATCATTTGTCAATTCCAAGGTTTGCTGTAAAAGAAATCGGTACTGGTCAGGTGGAACAAGGTGCTCCAACCCATGAACCACTCCAAATCAAGCCGAACCAGATGGTTTAGTTCGGGGCAATTCGGTTCAATTCAGTACGATCAATTAGATCGGTTCTCCCTCTGTACTGAATCGATAGGCCGACTCTCCTAGTTTGATTCATCCCGAACCACTTAGTTCAGAACGGTTTGGCATAACATGGTCAATCCTAAAACTTGTAATGAATGAAATTTAATAAATTCTTTCACAAATAAAAAAATCATAAAAAGAGAGAAAAAAATGTGGGAGAAAAATGAAACCAAAAACATATCTAATGAGGCCAATGAATCCACCACAAAAGTCAAATGGCAACCCTTCGGAATCTTTCTTGTCATAATGAAATGATTGTAGTTCCTGACAAAAATGCCATAATTGAGAGTGAGGGGGAAGGGGCCATAAAATGTACATGCACGTAATTTTTTCCACAATATACGTGACTATTTTACACATCCTCATAGCATGGAGGGTTTGGCAAACAAATGAAGTTGTAGGAAAACAAATGAATTTGCAAATCATATAAAGGTAATGATAAAAAATAAAGTAAACTAAATATTGTCAAGGTAGTCAAACACATATTCATGACATTCCACATTTTATAACTTTTATAGCATGATTCAAAAAATGAAAACATCTACAAAAATAAAATGTATACCTTGTTCAGAATATCAAATAAACCAACTTTGAGAATGTTATTTGCACTAACCCAAAACCATCTTGAATCAATAAGTAACCTCTAAAATTGTTCTTTTTTTTGCTGCAATACAGTGTCCGATCCTATATCGTTGCCTTGAAATTAAGGGCCGCAAAACCGATATTAAGACCTATATTGATACATTACTAATTCAAGGTTGGTACGGTATAGAATGCACCCTATATCAAGATAGAGTATCATTCTTTTTTCATTCTTAATCACTTGATACCGATTAGTACAGGTCGATACCGAACAGTTCAGGTTGGTACCGGTTGAAACAGAGACTAGTTTGGTTCATACAAATCAAAACTTAGAAGGTTCATACTAAATCAAAATTTGGTACCGGTCTAGTACAACAGACATTGCTTGAAATATAAGCTGTAGTAACTTTTCCAAACACATGACATGCAAGGGAAGCAAGATTGGATCTGCTTCTGAGTCCAACTTCACAGAGAGTTGGTTCAAATATTTGATCAGAAAGCCTAAATGTTATCTGCTTCCATAAGGATCCTCCTTTACCACCCACGAAAGAAAAGCAAGCTCTGCTCTGAAAATAATAGATATCACAATTTAAAATTTATCTACTTGACTACGTTAAGAAAAACCAAAACTTCATAATAGCAATAATCATAATGCACACATACATGCATACAAACATGTTAAGATAATCTTATACATAAATTAATAAAAAAATATCCACATCAGTGCAGCCCTTTCTTAATTAGTTATAAAGCATGATTTTGTAGCAAGAGATAATAAATTTATCAACACAAAATTAAAATAAAGGGCTTCATGAGTGAACTATAATTTAAAATTTAATACTCATGACAATAATCAAACAGGATACTTTTCATAAGCTAAGTTTACATAGAGCGTTCATTGGTTGATATTGAGAAACAATGGAATTAACACAAGGGTAATAAACTAATAATGGTTTACATGACTGCTTCAGCAAAGATTGTGAGGTGCAGCAAACGATTCAACTCATTAACAAAGTAACATAAGAAAAACCATGTCTGTGCATTTCAATTCAAGCAAATAATCTGAGGTACGACACAAGACTACAAAGATAAAGAAAAGTATATAAGGAATATGGCATCGCACTTAAGCATAAAACTTTTTGTTTAGAATACCATTAAAAAACTC
The DNA here is from genome assembly GCA_017589505.3 of Metroxylon sagu. Lineage (NCBI taxonomy): Eukaryota > Viridiplantae > Streptophyta > Magnoliopsida > Arecales > Arecaceae > Metroxylon > Metroxylon sagu. The sequence goes on from JACVBY030000627.1 coordinate 1,113,258, forward strand.
TCAATAACAGATATGCGGCTTGTCAAAATAATCTCAAGTTGGCTAACTTGTCAAGTGATTGCACTTTCTAATAAAATCATAAATTTCAAAGCATAAATTTTGATCAAATGATGCAGACCAGAGAAGCCCCCAATAGAATCATGCATAGGTCAAAAAGGTAGCACCAAAGCATCATAGAAAATCCCTAGGAAGCTAAATTGATGGCCAAGCATGTTCAAGTAGATGCACTTAACTCACAAGTGCCCAAGGAGCTCAAAAGTTTATAGTGTTAGGAGATGTCTAGGTAATAACAACTTTGAAAATTCACCAAAAATATCACAAACAGAATTTCATCATAAGACAATTTAATCACATTCATCATTGAGTAACTCATGTCAGTCAAGGGTTGAATGACAAATTTATGGCCAGAAAACTAGAGTTGTGTCAATGCAGTCTGATGCTGTGAACTAATGGTTAGAACTTACCATCACAAGGCAACCGACAGTGACAAGACTGCTGTCAGTACTGTTTTGATGGAAGAAACACTGCCATTAGTTGATTTTCGAGTCTAAGTCACCTATGAGTCATCAAACATTAGTAGTCTGTTGTCCGATCATTGCCGATAGTAAATAGGCCACTTTATTTTGGCTTTTAGCATCAAAATCATCCTTAGGGTGTAGGGTTTGTTTCTAGAAGCCTTCTCTTGCAAGTTTTTTGAGTCTAGTTAAGTTCTAAGGGATCCCACAATTTTTTATCAATGTAAGGGCTCTGAAACATTAAAAATATTCCTTGTACCCCACTCTTTTGGATCATAATGAGTATTGAATTGAATTGAAGCTTTCTTCAGTTCTTTTTGTGAGAGTTCTTGGTGGTGTGACTGTCTCACCATGGTGTTGATGTCATGGCAACTTTCACATGACTCAAGGACTCTTGTTCCTTTAGTGCAACTCCAAAAGATCCTATGTGAAGCTAGAGTGACATCAGTGGAATATGGGAAGCCCGAGTGAAAACTGGTGCGATTTTTATTGGATTAAGGGATTCGATTGGTGAGAATTCAACTAATTATCCTAAATAACTATGATTATAAATCTTCTCTGCTTCTTGCTTTTTAGTTCTAATTTAGATTTAAACCCTTCTAGTTGAAATTATTTCTCTAGTTATTTTCTTTGTTTTCTTACTTTCAAAATTATTATAAAATAAAAAGTTTTATTTTACTTTCTGCAATGCTAGAAAACCCCAATTCCTGTCCAAGATGGGAGATACTTATTCGAGCCCTACCAAATTTATCCTAGCAATATTTACAACCCAAACTTTCTCCTGCTTGCAACCATCCTTGGCCTATCACTTCTGCAACCCAGATAGATTAACCCTTTTGCCTCCATGCGCACACACCTCATATAGTCAAATCCTCAGTCCTCTTTCCCGACCTACATCATAGAAAGACTTGCATCACCAACTCGAGTTAGTCTAGAGGTGTCAAATAGGCTAGACCGGCCGCAGGTTGTATTGGCATAGCAGTCCATCATGAGTTGGCACGGCACGTGAGCTACCACGACCCATGGCCCTTGAAAAAGCTCAACCGGCCCTGGTCGGGTTGACCCATTAAGCCCACCAGGGCCAGCACGCTAGGTCCACCAATCCGGCATGCTAGGCCCACCAATCCAACATTCCAGGCCTATCAGACTGGCATGCCAGGTACAATCCACCGGGCACGCACCTGGCACGCCTCGGTCCGAAGGGTTTTTTTCAAATATACCTCCCAAAACGGCCATAAAACAGTTAGTTTGGGGGTATTTTCATTGAATTCTAACTTTACCTATTCCAACTACTATAAATGGCTAGTTTTCAAGGGTATTCTGGTCTTTTGGTTAAGAACACCTATTTGTCCCAAAAGCCATAAACAGCTAGTTTTCAAGATTATTTGGGTTATATGGAAGCCCTCTAGCCTTTATAAATAGCCTCCAACCCTTCTTCACCTCACAGCAAACCAGAAGCTTTCTAAAGCTCACTTAAGCTTTCTTAAGCTCTTATAAGCCCTTCTCATCTTTCTACATGTCCTTAATTTCTCTCTAGTTTCTAGCCAGCTATCCTAATCTCTCTAGTCTCTACTCTTACTCTTTATCTCTACAATTAACAATGTCTGTGTCAGTAACTCTCACCCACCCCATGGCCAAGAGTTCTTTGACTTCAACATTGACATGGTGGAGTATGGGGTCCACCAGTCATAGACTAGAGCTAGTGTCTCCAAGCCCACTACTGCCATTGATGCCACATCGACCATCAAGCTCAGGGCTAGACTCGGGACCTTTAAAATATGGTTACATTTTGACATCAAGAAAATCGTCGGTAAGGGGCTTCATGTTGTCTGTAAAGTTTGCAAGAAAGGCCATAACCCTGACATTTCAAAAGAAACCAGTCACCTAGCCTAGCACTAGAAGAAGCATAAGAGTCTAGCTCATGACACCACTCAATTTCAAATTAGACTTAGACAAAGAGGTGAGTCTGAAAAATTTTCTTATTCTCAAGAATTAAATAGAAAAGAATTATCAAAATTTATTGTATCTTAGATCGGAAATTATTTCATATTAGTTATGCATACCATATTATAAATTTAATTATACAAGATGGTTTAAAAGTTATTGAATCATATATAGGTAAATTTAGAGATGCTACTAAATATATATAATCCTCAAGAGCTAAAAGATAAGAATATAAAACTTTATGTATTGCTAATGGACTAAAACATAAATAATTTTTATTAAATATAAAACATAGATAAAATTCTACATATTTAACGTTACAATCATATTTTCAATATAAAGATATTATTACTATATTTTATAATAGTCACTTCCCTAGTGTTAGATTCTCACTAGAATAATTCTGGTATTATTATGTAATTTTTGGAATGTTTTTACAAAGCTACTAATATTTTATCTGGTACTTTGTATCCTACCTCTCTCCTAATTTTGCAACAAATATATAATATTACCTGCTATTTTTCATAATATAGAAAAGTAGAAAGTTTTGAAGATATAATCTTACCAACAAAAATAAAATTTAATAAATATTGAGAATAAATTTCATATTTTAATTGTTTAACTTTAATTGTGGATCCTAGAGTTAAATTGGATGGTTTATATATTAATATTAGAAGCAAGTTATAAAAATATGAATTATGAAGTAAATAGAAACAGATTTAAAAATGAAGTTAGAAATTTATTAAATGAAATGTTGTATTATATGATCAAAAATATAATAAAGATAAAAGTTCCTCTACTTCAGGACTGGCCCCAAGTGCTGGTAGTGGTCAATTTTGGACTTTGTTAAAATAAAGAACTACCACTTCATCATCTCCATCTCCTAAATTAAAATTTTATTTAAATAATGATTATATAGACTTCCTAACTCATGAAAAAAAAGATAATTTTAATATTTTGGCCTAGTTGAGAGTATATGAAAATAATTATCCTATGCTTGCCATAATGACCCATGATCTACTAACGCCTTCGGTGTCCACAGTAGCATTGGAATTTGCTTTTAGTATAGGACAGATACTCGATAAAAAGAGCCGTTTGAAGCCAGACATGATGGAGATGCTGGTCTACCTCAAGGACTGGTATGGAAGAAAGGATGTAAGATCAAAAGAATGATGATAAAGAATCCTCTTCGAACAATAATGAATAGAGTAGTAGAAGACTAAAGATAGGAGATCATGAAATCTGTCATGGTTCTGAAAACCAGTCAAGAGGAATGATCATAATGGGTCATGCTGATAATAAGCCCCAAAAAAGATAAGTACATATAATTTATTTTATTTAGTTTCTTTAAAATTAGTTTTAAAATCATAAAAATAATAATGTATAAAAATTTGCTTTACAAGTTGGCCCATCAGGTCCAACAACGCAGGGCTCGAACTGTATTAGATAAAAAATGAAGATGAAGATTGAAGACTTTTTTTCGAATGACTAGAAAATGAAGAAGATGATCGAAAAATAGAGTAATGAGATGATGCGATCGCAATGGCAAGCCACTTGCTCACCCAAAATCAAAGGAATATATCTATTTTATTTTATTTAAATAATATTAGAAAAAATTAGATGGGCTAGCATGCGAGCCAGCCCGGCCCGGCCCAACATGGCCCAACTCATTTGACACCTCTAGGTTAGTCTGTGTCGATCCTACTTTGTTGATTGTCCATTAACTGAGGCCAAATCTATTAAATCTCACTAATATTCATTAACTAAGGCTACATCTATTGAAATCTCACTTATACTTTAACCATCATTCATTACTTTAATCCAACTCTTTTTTAGTCTTCCCCTTCTTTTCCTTTTAAGGACATATAATAAGCTCCCTATTTTAATTTTTTGGGCATGACACATGCCACAGGATGGGACACCCTATGCTAGCTGCATTTAAATCTTAGTATATTGACTATAATAATTGTAAAAGGTTGAAACAAAAATAGAAAAATGGTGAAGCTCTATGATACTCCATATAAGGCAAGAATTTCACATTAAAAATGTTTGTTGTTCATCAATACTGTGAACCTTTTTCTTTTGATGAGGCAGTGACGTTCTCAACCAATAGTCAACCATCAAAGTTCTTGACCATTTGCCTTCCATAAGAAGTAGCGATACTCTCAGGATGAAACTGAATGCATGATGAATTTGAATGAAAATCAGATGTTAAAAAACAGGGCAAGTTAATAAAAGATATCTGCACACCATAATGAGGCTGGTTAAAGTACATGACACCCATGGTGCTCTTTAAGTTGTTAACATTGTTGTTTCCTTCAACAAAAAAAAAGTCCTTAACATTGTTGTTAATTGTGGATAATCCTTTGCCCTTAGAATACCATCTAAAAGACCTATTGGTTTTAGTTGATTTGATTTATCCCCAAAAGCACTAGGGATAATATCAGATTGTTGGTTCCCCAGAAAAAAAGTGTAGCACAGTAGTCCATGCTATGGGAATAAGATCCTCCTGAAGTGAATTGTAAGCGAATGATACTTCACAACCTGCAATTAATAAAATTTCAGTTCGGATGCAACAGAGTGCAGTCCATGGTTGCAGGGTAACTAAATGTGAGGACAAAAAGAAATTCTTGCTTCTATATTTTAGAGATAAGCAAATGATGCTGTGGACATCAAAAGGAAAATCATTGCAAAGCATGTGCATGTCATGAGTTAGACTCACAGCATATAAAATCATAGAAAGATACATGGACTTGAAAACAATAATACAACAAAATGACTGGCTATAAAAATCATTAAGTATATAGTGTCTCTAGGTAATTGATATATGTAGAAATGGACTCAACTTAAAACCAGATTTTATTCCTGAAGGAAGTTCTTTGAAAAGATCACAACCTATGTGATCAATTTCACTGACAAAATAAGAAATTAGTCAATAAATGCCACACTAGAACCAAAGTGCATGCCAATTTTCCAGAAAAAATATAACTAAGGTGATTTTTGAATAATGGAAGCTAACCCCAAATATGTGGACCAATTATAATGAAATAGTGAAGAGTTAAAATTAGGAAGATGTATGGCCACTCTAAAGGCAAATTCATATATCTGCAGAATACAAATTACATTAGAACATTGGAGACTTAACTTGAGGCATCTGTGAATTGGTTCAGGAGCATGGACAATTTGAGCACTGTGCATGAATCCAAAGGCCTGTGATAGTTGGAATTAATGAAAAAAAGAATAATTAAAAAAATAAAGCAGTGATCTAATCAAGTAATGAGAATAAACACTAGAAATTCTTCAAGACCACAGAATGTTATAGTAAAATCCTGGTGGCCAAGACAGATACCCAAGATTTGAATATCCTTGCATTCACTAAATATTTGAAGGCATATTCCTATAAAATCATAAAATTCTTCAGTTTACCAATTTAACAATTCTTAGGTCGATCCATGGAACTTGGATAACTACTGAGTATGGAAGAAAACTGAACTAGGAAGAAGTCATATGAATTTACTGCTAACCTACATCTTTAGGACATGTTGGAGATCCAGCTCCCAGGGATATGACAATATTGTTGAAAACCTTTTCAATACACTAGCAACAGTATAGATGCATTCCCATGTCCATTCATCATTATGAACCACAACAGGAGGCACTGAGCAATAAAACAAAACAATTATTGAATGGCTTGACAGAATAAAGAAGAAGAATGTTAAATGTGAAATGGAAATGGACACGAAATGAATAATTCATGAGACAAAAGTAACTTGTGCATTAATACTTTTAGTTTCAGTACAATGAATTTGACATATCTAACAATAAACATGAGCCACATGCTTTATCCATTCTTTGAGAATATTTTTATTGCTTGTTTCTGCAAAGTTTACATCTTCAATGACAGCCATTTTCTTGAGCCCCTAGTGATAATCTCTGTTAAGTTCTCATATGTCCACCTCATGACAGCTCAAGCCCCAGAACATATCTCCATACTTCATTATCTATCACCTTACCATCTCAATCTAGGATACCATGTTCATATCAACACTATCAAACATTAATGCTTGTTAAGTATGGCATCAAATACTTTTTCTTAATATGCTATGCTTTTTTAAAAAAAAAAAAAGAAAAGGGATCCAGATACTTCATGAATGTGGCTAGATATTTCCCAAAATATCTCCAAGGATGAAAAGCATTTTCTTTCCTTCTTTATCCTCCTTTCTTTTAAATTAATGGCAACATTTTAGTGACGGAGATGATGTAGTATTAAATTTAGTCCTTGTTGTGTTGGCATTATTATAAGAGAGTATGGACTATATTGTTGCAATAACCCATTATGCATTATGGATGGCCTTCCACATATGTGTAAAAAGTACATGCTTATGGTCATGTCTTAGCTATGCCATATCCTATCATTCCAAAAATTTGTCCTATCATTATAGTTGTGTTATGCCATACCCGTATGCTGTATTTGCATCCATGTTTCACACATATCATCAAATGGTTTGCAACAATTCATCCTTAATCACACACTTCTATTAATACAAAACATTGCTTTAATAGTCACATCACAATGTAGATTAACGCTCTGTTATGCCTGCCTCCCAGTTCTCACAACATTTTCCTCAGAATCCACAGGAAGAAAGTAAAAGAGCAAGAAGAATATTTCAGAAAGTTGGAATCATGGTTTTGATTAAGAGTAGATGCTAAACAATGTGTAAAATAGTCCTGTTAACTTGTGTGCAAACCCAGCTTACATGAATCGAAGCCCTCACTCGACCCCAAGACATGACGGCATTCCAATTCTGACTTTTACTACAGCTTAATCTACCCCCAAACAATCCAATGTCAACTATTTTGAAATAGAATTTGCTCATGAAATCAAAAAACTACGAAATCTAATAACTCAGAGCAATTCCCGATCCAAGAACCACGGCGGGCATCATGGAAATAAATAATTACGATCAAGAAACAAAAGTAAGGAAAGGAGCAATATTTGCAAACGATGCAAAATTACTCCATTTGAGCGGATCACTGACTGGTGATTCCAAGATTCAAGAAGGCACGCTAGTATTTAGAAAAAGAAAGAAAGAAAGCGATCGGGAGCGCGGGATAGCTCATCTCACCGACATTAACAACCGGGAGTTCCAGATATATGTTGTAGGTGTAGCTGTCGTGGCTGTCGCTCCACAGCGTTCGCGCGGCCTCCTCATCGTCTTTCCGGCGGAGGCCGCCGGACTCGGGGCGACGAAGATGGGGCCGGGACTCGGGACGGCCGCGCGAGGCCCCACGGGTGGGCTTTGGGCCCGGGCTGCGGCTCCGCCGCGGCGGCCGCCGGACTCGGGGTGAGGAAGGTGGGGGCGGGCCTCGGGACGGCGATGGCCACGGCGCGAGGCCCCGCGGGTGGGCTTTGGACCGATGGGCCCACGAGGTCGTGCGCTTGTTATGGAGTTCAAAAAATATACATATAATGAAAATATATATATATGTTTAATTATGGTGATAAATAAAAAGTAAAATATTACATGTGTAACGGTTAATACCTTGAACAAGATTAATATAAAAATAATAAAAAAATAATATTAATATTATTAATGCAAAATAATATGACATAGAAGATAATGATGAAATTATTTAATATTTTATTAATTCCGATGTTTTAATTTCTTTTCATTTTTTGAATAATCTTTGCTTTTAACCTTATTCATCCATCACTTAAAGCCAATAATTTATAAATATAAAAGAAGAAAAAAGTTATACTCTAAAAAAATTTAATTTCATACTAAACACACTTAAAAGAAGATTGAAAATTACGGAAGCCACTCTCGATCCTCTTTAATCACATACCAAACTAATCCATTGTATTAATTTATGGTCAAAGTATGCATATATACCATCATCAAATCAATGCCAAACTCATTCATTTAATTTAAAGGAAAGTTGACAGGAAGCCATTGCATGTTTTGAAAGAGTATTTTTTTTATTAGAATGGCTTGTTTTAAAGTCTTAATTTCAATTCCATCCCTCTTTTCAATTTGGTTGGATGAATTATTTGAGTCCCAAATCCATTTACAAATGAAACTGAATCTCTATCTGTGAAGAGTCTCTTATGAATTTTGAAGATTATAGAGAGATGAGAAAAAGGAGAAGGATTTTTCTTCAATGTTTGTCTGTCTTGTATTTAGCCCTTACCTTTTGCTACAAGGAAGTTAAAAGGAGTTCAATAAGGCTTTTGTAAAGAAGTTCTAATAATTATAAAATGAAAGAAGTTCTAATAACTATTAAATGATTATTAAAATTTCACTCAACAGGTGCCCTTAAAGGTAGATGCTCTGAGCAAGCTAGATTCCATCAAATATGCCTATTTTTATGGGCCTTTCAGTCTAAAGGTGTTCCTCATCCTCATCCTGACAAGATAAGAAAATCAAGGTCCAGTTCTAAGAAGACCAGGAATGGCCAACATAAGAGAGCAAAGTGGGGTAGCAAAGAGACAAGAAAGAAATGAAATGCTATGATTTTGGTAAGCTGGGTTACCTCACTTTACTCGTGAATGCACTAAAGTGAAGATATATTTAAATACCAATGTTAGATGATATAACATTCAATATAAAGGAAAATTGAGAATATATCTTTTGGGCATAAGTGATGCACTCTCTTTAGAACTTTTCTTTTTTTTTTTAAGAATTACTCACATTGGGCTCTTAATTTTGTTCTTGGCCCTTCTTTTCAGTTTGATTAGACAAATAATATGATTTTGTGGTCGGAAATCCAAAGGAAATGGAAACTTTCACTCACAATCAACAAATCTTTTAAGACCTTTTTATGGCAAAGGAAAAAAAAAAAAAGAAAAGATTTCTTTTACGAGACTTTTTTCCCGTATCTTGTAAAGAAAATTAGGGAAGTTTTGAGAGTTATTGTCACCAAGGAGTTTTAATAACTATTAAAATAATCATCAAAAATTCTTTCCACATACATAAGCATGCCTCATGGACATTGTGACCTCAATCTTTAATAAAGAAATAAAGCACACCCATCATCCCTTCAGGCTCAACCATAATTTACCTATTTTTTTCCCTTTTTTTTTTGTTTTTTTGTTTTTGCTATGAGTGAAAGCATCCATTTATTTTCTTTCAATGTCAACTTCAAAGCATTTCTTGGTTGGATATGTAAACAATAGGAGCTTGGTTAGTGATGCAACACCCCTCTTAAGGCTCTTTATATCCACTAACATGCTTATCTGTATTATAAAATTCTTTTCTAAAACTAACCTCCAATTCTACAATTTAAAGCCTCATTTAGAGGTTTCAACCTTTTATACCACTTTCTTATGGCTTCAGACTTTATATAAATTATAGCACCACTCAGATACAATCAAAAGCATGATAGCAAAAGTCTTGAATCTTGAATCTTTTTTTGGCATTTTTAAGCCCTCAAGGGATCATTTTACAATTAGATTTCACCTCATGATGTTGGGTGCATTGTACCTCTTTTTAGCATGTCATTGACAATAAAAAGCCTCATCTAATGTGGGTGCAGAAAGTCTCATTCATTACATTCACGCATTAAGTCATTTTCTATAAGGACCGATAATTCTTTAGATATGGTTCGTACGATTATCTACTTTACAAGCAATACGTATATCATCAGCTTACTTAAAAAAATAATACATATTTCTTAAATTTTATAAAAAAATAATAAAAATATATATTATTTTTTAAATAAAATGATAATAAATATGCCGCTTGTTAAGCAGAGAATCGCATCAAAGGAATGGTACCTAACTTCTATCCTTTCTAAAATACTAGTGCTATCCAAATTCAAGCATTCCAATTATTGTAGAGTAATACCAGGCTGAACTGGGGAACATGTGTTAGATCATCCAAGCTGCTTTCTTGCATCTTTACTATGCTTTCTGCATGGACTTACCTCTTGTAGAGCCATCTCTTGATCTGCCCACTAGAAACATCATTGGTAAATACTTTAGAGGTACTTGTGAAGCTACTACAGTAGAGAATATGCTGGTACCATAGTTTATGTTAGTTTATGATTGAGCTCAAAGTCATGACAAATGAGGACAATGAAAAAAGAGAAATGGATGATTCATCTTACTTTGATAGTAAGTGGCTGGCTTTTACTTTGGATCAGTAGGAAAAAAGATTGGAAATTATATTAAAAACAAAAACACAACTTCAAAATGATAAGAAATTGAAAATATTTTAAAATATTTTTATTGTTTTTCATAAAAAAAAAAGTAAAAAATAAAGACGATAAAACTTGAAAATATAGGAGTTGATGGTATTTCTTTTATTTTTTTACTTATTTTTTAAAAAAATATCATATACAATAAAAATATAAAATAAAAAATAATTTTTATGTTTACTTACTAAATATATTTTTTATAGATCAAAAAAAAAATAAAAAATATTTTTTGAAAATGAAAGTAGAAAATGGAAATGGAAAATAGCTTTGAAAATCAAATGCAACCTAAAATTTCACACTATCTTGAACTTCTATTTGTAGATGATTGGGTTCCAACAAGATAAAGCTTTCACATATGTATTTTTGACAAAACTTATATATATATATATATATATATATATGCACACATGCAAACAAATATGATGTTCAAGATCTATTTGGATCTAATTTTTTGACATATAGGGTTGGATCGGAGCTAAAGCGGAAACTAAAGTGGGACAGGATTAGGAAAAAGGTTATCCTAATTTAAGCTACTTCTCGGGGCTGTTTCCGGCATGGGTCCGGGTCGGGCTTTAGCTCGCCAATGCTTTACACGAGTATGGCCTAAAATTGATATGGACTTCAATTTTAAATTCAAGTCTATCCCGAATATAGATAAATCAAGCTACTAGTCGCCAGCCCAGCCTAACAAGCCTTCTATCAGCTATGTTCAATACATACCATAAGAGTTACGAGAACATATGCAAGAGATGTGATGCATCTAATTAATTAAATTAATTTGATAAAGAGATATACCTCAATAGATCTTATCAGATAAAATAAATATAAGGGACAGTGATTAGATGGATAATGTGGAGGAATGCATTCACTTAAAAGATGTCTAAACATCCATTTATATACACCTCTTTAAATTTATAAATAGAGATATTATTATGCATCCAATTGATAAAAAAATAAGAAATCATAAAAAAGAAAATAAAAAAAAGAATTTGAGAGATTGAGTGAAGCCAAATGCACCTTTTGAAGAGATGATTGAATACGAAAGATTTTTATCAAATGATTTTATTAATATTTTTTTTGTTGTTAATGTGCACTCAAGAGACCTGCCATTGCATTTTAGAAGTAAATCACCATCAACTCTTTGCATCCACGGAAGATGTATTTACTCTTTTAAAAATAATAATTAAAAAAAAAAAAGAATCTACAGCATGCGTCGAATTAAGTGACATTATATAATAAACAAATTTCCAAACAACCTTCCGAACAACCAATGCTGGGCACTCAACGTTTATACTAACCTGCACATTTCCTTCACCTTCCATTGATAACTTAAAAAAATTAAAAAAAAAATAAAAAAAAAATGAATGACATGTAACACTTCAATCAGTGCACCCAAACCATTTCAAGTTTAACCTTTCCCAATCTCCAAGCCATAAGCATGCAAGCAAGCAACTCTGAGTAAATTTTAACATTATTTTTATTTAAAAAAAAAAAATAGAGCAGAGCATATGATAAAGAACTAATAGCAAATAAAGAAAAAGTTACAAGAATGATCAAATGTAAAACCTATCGAATTTAATTATCTTCCCATGTTCATTTCAACGTTCGAACCTCCCATTTCGGTGCCTCTCAAAATCCAACAAAAAGCTTCTCTCTGTTCTTCTATCGTCATCAAAACTTTGAAGTCTGAGCAAAAATACAGCCTTCATCCAAAGACCCGAGAATCTATTGGCTCTCTTCCTCCATCGCCTGCTGGAGAAGCCAAGGCCTTTTAACAAACCGGCCCTGAGAAGAGACAAAAGGGAACCAACAAGCCGAAGTTGGTCAGAATTCTTTGCCAGCTAGAATTTGTTTCAATTGAGAGAGGGTGGGCCAAAAAGGAAGAGACAAATCTTACACTTGCCTTCATCCGGGGCCGCCGGTCGGCGTTCACCTTCCGGACCTGGTAGCGAATCTTCTTGGAGAAGAGCCGAGTCCTCCGCTTCTCCTTGTACCTCAGCACGCTCGCCTCCCGCACCCCGCCGCCGCCAGCGGCCGCGCCGCCCTCCAGAAACAGATCCATGTCTCTTAGCTTGGCCTGCAAAATTATCAATCGGACACCCAGGAATCAGGACACAAAGACCCCATCATCACAAAACAGTCACAATATAGAAGAAAATTCTAAGAGAACAACATTGATTGATCTAACCTACAAGTTAGAGATGAATGCCTCCAGGACCAGTTCTCTTTTTAAGGTCACAATATTCTATTCATCTGCATCTAACCTACAAGTTCTTGTCTCCCCTCGTTTTATATGTGGACGGAAATACCCCCAAAGGGTTGGATATTCTAGGTGTTTTACTAAGGGTATGATGAGGATTTTAGAAAGCAATTTTTATTTATTTATTTTTTTTTTTTTTTAAAGGAACCACAAACGGTCGACTGGATTCAAATTTACAGAGAAATAGATGGCTCTATTGCTGATGGTTGGGATTATCTCGTTGGTAAAATGTGATGCCATGGTTAACATTACAGAGCTTTTAATCTTAAACTAGTTGGGGCCGACTTTTAATATTACAGAGCTCTGATATCTCAAAATTATCAGTGGAGAAGAGAGTTTTGATACATACAAGAGCTTCGGTGGGGGAATGAGGAGAGTCAGAGCCGCCGGCAAACATGGACCCACGGTCAGACCATGCCTTGAGGACCTCCTCGTGGTTCAATTTGAGGCCCAAACCAGGCTTCAAGTTCCCCTGTTTGGTGGTGGAAGTGGCGGCGGCGGCGGCGGCGGTGGTGGTGGTGGAGGACTGCAAGTCCGCCACTTCCTCCTTCTCCACCTTCTTCTTCTTCTTCTTCTTCTCTGATGACGACGGCGTCGAGGTTGGGGTCTTAAATTTGGGGACAATCTCTTGCATGGGAACGGTCGGAGACCTCCACCAGTCCCCGTCGTCGGAATGCCTCAACGCCCGCCGCAAGTCTCTCCGGAGCTGGAACTGAAATCCAAGGCCGAGCTCAAGCTTGCCACCTAAGCCGAACGGCATCAGGCTCCGAAGGTAGGGATGGATGTGGGAGTTGCAATTGCCGGATTCTTCCTTGCTGTCGGCATCGGCGGCGGCGTTCATGCTGAGGTTGCCCATGATGCTATCGATGCCCTCATTGACCTCCTCGTCGAGGATGGATTCCGCGTCGAAGTCCTCCTCGAGGGGGTCCGGAGAGAGGGGCTCTCGGAACTCCGTTCTCGCCGGGCTCGCGCGCTCCTTATCGAGGGAAGTCTTCAGCTTGGGCTCGATTCGAAAGGGCGGCTTTTCAGGGGAAGACTCGCGGATGAGGAATGCGGCATCGCTGAGGACGGGGAAGGGAGGGAGTAGCTCGGAGCAGGACTCGGGGAAGGAGTCGAAGGGCTTAGTTTGCTTGGAGAGATTCCTCGAGCTCTTGGCGGAGGAGAAGATGTTGGGGTAGATGGTGGAGAGGAGGGCGGCCGCCTCGTTGTAGGTCTGGTGAGGCCTTTTCCGGGGGGTTCGAGCCTTCTTGATGGAGATAGGGCGCGAGGAGTTGCTGGACTCCGAGAGGGTAGAGGAAGGGGAGGAGGTGTGGGAGGACCGGGCCGACGACGAGGAGGATTTCACGATGTCGAGGTCGAACCCGTAGGCTCGGCTGCCGCCCGTGAGGCACGACGACATGGTTGTCTTGAAGAAGATACAGAACAGTGAAGCAGAGTCTATAAGGATTAGAATCTGGGATCGGACATCACACGAGATGGTCGAAAAACCCTAAACCCAGATGCAGTTGCCTTCCCCTAGCGATCAAAAACCTTCTCAGATGAAGAGATGGAGGTCAGATGAAGAAGGGGATGGAGAAACGGAAGCAAAATTTGGACCTTGCTAAAACCCTGAACCCCACTTCACATCAAATATATTTATATAATTCAGAAGCCGCTATCGGGGCAACTCAGCTCTAATATTTTATTGTTTCAAAAAAAAAAAAAAATCAGAAGTCGCTGGAACCCTAAACCCTAAAAAAATCGAATTCTATTAAAAAGTTCTCAGGGGAGCAGGCGGTATAAAAGATTAAAATTTGGGAATAACTTCTCTTATACCGAATTAAACCCCACAAAAACACTACCAGCTACCACCACCACTTCCACCAAAAAGAAGGAAAAGAAAAGAAAGGTGGGGACGGTAGGAAAAAGACGCGATGGAATGAATCCCCAGTGTCGCAGAAGTCCGAAAACGCCACCAAATTTCGCTCAAGACGCGAAATTTATACCTGAAAACAAGAGAATGAAACGAACCGATGATCAAAAAGGGAGCTTTCCTTGATCGCAAAATTACCAGGGAAGAGTCCCACGGTTTCGAAGAAGAAAACAGGGCAAGCGCTTGTTGCAGAAACCAAGCAAGAATTCCAAGGAAGATAGAAACGGAATCAACATGGATTTCGCTCGGAAGCTCAGAATTGAATTAGGGGCTCCAACGGCCAAAGGGTATGAATCCCTGCTGCAACACTAAAACAGAGAGAGAGAGAGAGAGAGAGAGAGAGAGAGAGAGAGGAAAGGGTGGGTAATCTCGCAGTGGGGGGAGGGACGGGAGAGGGGGTCGAGGGATTGGAGAGGGCGGAGGAGATGGGTTTTAGAGAGAGAACAGGCGAAGAGACAAAACCGGCTTTCATCAGCCGGGCGTCTGTGGACCCCTGGAGGCTCCTCTCCCTTTCTTGCTCTCTCTGGCACTCGCTCTCTTGTTGGTGCCTTCTGAAATTATTCTCTCTTGTGATTTGTCCCTTACGCCCCTTCCCAACTCCTAATATAGGTTTGATGGTTTTGTCTTAAAAAAATAAAAATAAAAATAAAAATAAAAATATTAAAATATTTTTAATCCTTAAACTTCCACTCAAAACATATTTAAATTATCAAACTTTTAATTATTATAATTTATATTTCTAATATTTCATAAAATTAATTAAAATTAATAAAATAAATAACATGTTACTTTATTATACAAATATTATTATTATTATATATAATAATTCATAATTTTCATAGTATATTTTAAAGACCACTTAAATTTGTTTGATTCATAATCTAATTGACATTATGAGAAAAAAAAATTATTCAATTTCATTTATACCTTAGCATATATGTTCTATTAGTAAAAAAAAAAAAATTTAAACACTAAATAAAATTATGATTCTCATTGTTGGCACCTCATTAATAGCTTTTTTTAGTTCAATAGATAAAATTTATTCCTTATTTAATATAATTCTTTAAAATTTTTATTTGATCAATCGAAGTAATAAATATTTGAGTCTACGATTATATGATTGGACATGTCTTGATGTTTTCACTAGCAAAATTTTTCAAAAAATAAATTTTAATTCCATCAAACCCATTTAAAAGCTTACAAAATATAGGTGAACCATCAAATATATGAACTAAAAAAGTGCTAAAACTAATTACTCGGTAAAGATTTTTTTTTTTTTTAAGAGAAGAATACTATTGAATAATAAATATCAATAATATGTATATGAATTAGAAACAAAGACAAAAATAAAATGACTAATCCACAAAAAAGTAGTCATCCAGGGATCCATTTGCAACTGAAAAGATTAAAAAAGAAAGGCAAAAATAAAATAAAATAAAAATAAAAATAAAACAATAATCAAATAATAATGGTAATTTATATGAGATTTGTGAGAGTTTTTGTCTGATGAAATTGGATGCAAGGGTACTTTGGTCTTTTTAAACAAGCCAAATGGAGGCGGTAAGTGCAGTTCTCGTTGAATCCAGGGGCAATTCCCTGGGGATTATTTCCCACACCATCCCGTGCTTAATGCGACTTTGTGCTTATCTGATGACATGGCACTCCCTCATTGGCCGTGCTGGATTTTATGGCCTACCTGGCCTGCTCTTTATTGGCTGTCAGCCTTTCACGTGAATGGAGGCAAGTCGTGGTGAGGGTGGGGGCATGTCTGCCTTCGGATCTCGCTCGCAAGGAGATGTCAATGATTTGAGCGATTTGGCCAAGTTCAGGTCGTTGTTGTGTGGTCGTTTTGGGCTACACGTCGTGGCCCTTGCATTCAGTCACTAATGATGAGAGCCATCTCACCTCCACAAGGGTTGGTTTTGGGGAGCCACAAGGGGCCAATGAGTATCATTTCAATGTCTAGGATTTTTATTTATTTTTTTCTTTTCTTTTCTTTTCTTTTCTTTTCTTTAAACGAGGGATATTAGATGGGATATTTTGGTAGATATCTTCTTAAAAATTAACCTATGAGTCTCACATTTATAGATTTTTGAACATGTCTTCCATTGATTTTGCAAGAATAGTATGCAAAATTATCACGACCTCCGATTTAGAATATGGTGCAGTGTAATATGACCGCATACTCTTAAAGCGAATCATAAGAACAAGCAGGGCCTACTAAACCTCAATATCAATAATATAATGACAATCAAAATAATGCCAACGAGAGCTAAATCTCATAATCATTAATCTCACTCCTAGTACATATCAAGGTATTTGCATCAATATCAGATGATAGAGAAAACTAAATATTAATCTCACACCTATTACCCCTTGCTCAAGTCTTGAATAGGTAAGTATCATCATCATCCTTTAAAACATAATGGGTTGGGTAGGAGGTAATGAGTTAAAAGTCAGTAAAAATTTTATACATATCATTATGAATATGCCAAGAAAATACAGAACGAATTGTATATTAAAATATTTTTTTATAAAAAATAACATAACATATTTATGAAACCGACTGTAAAACCATAAAACCAATCAAATACCAATATAAACCATACCAAATACCAATATCACCAATAAAACCATATATCACATCATCCACTTATTAAAGATACATCCTGACAAACCTCATGCTGGTAGTCCATGTTTAATAACCTAATCTAGCGATACACAGATGTATAGATTGGTTCCTATATTAATGTCCATTATAATAAACTCAACCACGCCATATCTATAGACCATGACTAGTTCTATATCAGCTTTCTCAACCTTTAGCTCTCTTTCGATACCACTGATTTAAGCCAAGTTTATCTAAACTAGTATCGCGTAAATCATCAATATCTGATGTCTTAAATCTAGCCATGTTATATCCACAGACCATAACTAGTTTCATATCGGCTTCTTTCGGCATTTTGCCCTTCTTCAATGCCACCGCTACCACATCTCAGTGACTAGTCCACGTGCCTAAATCATCACATCACATAGTCATAACCATATCATACCAAAATAATATATCTTAGCATACCATACTCATATATCTCAAATTAAAGCCAAAACTATTTCATAACTAAAATAATATACCACAACATATATAACAACTCCACAAATAAATCATCATATACAATTTAATCATGTTAAGAAATCCAACAATAAATCCATGATGTATACAAGCATATAAAATATAAAACATATTACATAATAGTAAGTATAAAACTTCTACCTCATTTTACTAGTCCAAATTAATCTTCTCAATCAAATTAATCAGTCATTAATCACCTATAGTTAAACACAAATAATTAATTAATTTACTTAAAATTCATAATTAAAGAAAATTACCATTATGCCATTTTAACTCATATTTTGAAAATTATTACTTTACCCTTCTATTGCAATGGTTACTAACTTATGCTTAATTATCTTTACTTAAGATTTATTTATTTATTAATATTACAAGTTACTATCAATTTAAATAAAATTATGAAAATATCCTTGTTAAGCTTGCTTAAATTACTACCTAAACTTAAGCTTAAGTAAACTTAATTCATGGTTAAATCAATTATTAATTAAATTAATAATTATCAACCTATGTTTATCACCCATTAATAAGCCTTAATTAACTCTATATTATTTTAATTAGATTAACTGCATCCTAAATAGGTTATTAGTTCCCTTGTTAGATTTAGTTAGACTAAACCAATTATGATTTGACCCAATCCTACACCAATTCATCTTAACTCAACACTTTGGTTCATTGATTTGAGTCAATTTAGGGTCTGGTTCACCAAATTAAATCTAAATTGATTTATGGTTCAAGAAATTAGACTCAATTTGAAAGTTGGTTCATTGAACCAGCTTAAATTGAATCTAAATTTTGGCTTACACAAGTTAATATAATTGATTTTTGGTTCACTGGAATTGAACCAAATCCAAATAAATTGGTCTCTAATTCACTAAACCAGCTATAAAAAGGGTCAAATGGTTCAGGCTCAATTTATTTTAAAAAAAAAAGGTTTTGGTTTTCTTTAAGCCAGTTCGACAAAATTGGATTAATGCATTACAAAAATATTGTAGAGAACTTTATATAACTTTGTTTTATTTATTTCTTATGTGCTATTATTTGGAACAAAGGGGAAAAAAAAGTTAAGTATTCATTTCTAAATTATAAGGCTTATTTCAAAGAATATAAAAGTTGTAAGGATCCAGGGTCTCATTCAAAAAAAAAAAGTCAGTCAAATAATTTTATTTGGGCTCCTTGATCCTATATTGGTACCAAGATGTTTTCAGTATAAAATCGATATTTGGATGAGATTTTGGATTGTTACAGAAATAGGTGCATAGAGATATGTGGCCTAAAAGTTAGATGGAGATAACAAGGGTTGTTAATTCATGGGTTCAAGGAACTCAAACTAGGGAGGCAAGTGTTTAGCGCTTGTATGATATTTTCTCAAAAAAAATATTTTAAGAAGAAAAAAGAGGATTAGAAAATAAATTCAGCTTCCTTTATAGCATTTATTTTTTAATGAAGAAAAGAAAATGTGTGTGGATTGCTAATTTACGAAATAATATCCGGGGAAACCATATCTGATTCATTTGGAATCAAGTTACTGGTTTAAGGCAAAATTTGTAAATTTTTAAAAACCACAAGAAAAAACTATTTTATTTAAAAAATATTGTAGAAAGTGAAACTGAGAGAATGGTGTTGGGCAATCAGCATTATTTGGATCTATAACCAGCATTATTAGAAAAACCAAACTGTGAATAATAATTGTAAAGTCCTGGTGACTTCTGTGGACCAACTACGAGTCCCCAGTCCCTGCCCAGTTTACCATCAAAGCTTGTACTGGTATTGCCATGCCCTCTACTGCACTGCATTAGATAAGCAACAATTTTCTCAACACCTCAACTTCTCCCCAGGTGTCATTTATTTCTTCACCAGTATCCTGCTGATCTTTTGAGTAGGTATATGCCTTATCCCTCCATTGGATGGTTTGCTGATGCCATGGCCACTTTGATATGGATAAACCCAAGATGGACAGCTCTCCTACCTCCATGATCCATGTGACTTCTCTCTCTACCTCTCAGAGAGAGAGAGAGAGAGAGAGACCAATCATGAACTTTGACTTTGTACTGATTAAGACTCAAATCCACTGAAACCCAGAGAGGTGCTCATTTCACTGAAAATTTTCTGCTTGGCTCCTTAAAAATTTTTCTGTTCTAACCTACAGAGTCCACCTCCTCCAATTATATTACTCCAATGAACTCATCTCAAGGACTTGCATTGCATCCCAAGCTCATCTCCTTCAGTCTCAAGTGGATCTTTATCTGTTAAATTCTATTACAGTCTGGATTATAATTTCCTGCAGCAACCTGTCTTTGTCTCAGAGAATTACAAGCCTATGCTGAAGTTTTATTGAAGTAAAATCAAGTGGGAGAAACAAATCCTCTGAAAGAATCCAATGGCATGACTTGTAGTCGGTAGAAGGCTCCAAGGTCAGTGTCACAAAGGGAGCTCACCTTATCACCTCCTCTGCTGTGGTGCTTGGGGTCCCTGGCATGGACACGTTGCTTCTTTTGTGATCCAACGTTCACTTTGGATAATTTGAGACATGGTCCCCAATGAAGGCCCTTTGATCCAATTGCATGGAAGTTTGTTCAGATGCACAGAAGTCCTAGATATCGTCTTATCTGATCACAGAATTTTGTGGCCATGGCCTCTCTTTGCTGTTCTAACTGAGATCAAACAGTGGGGATAAAGTCTCAGTTGCGTCCAACTCTCAAGCTTACGAACTGTACGTTGCTTATATAACAACACAAACAGATAAAACCAATAGAGGTATAGTGGGGGGAGAGAGAGAGAGAGAGAGAGGGAGGCATTGCAGTAGGTATGTGGACTCCAACGATGAGATATTAGCATGGATCACTGAATGAAAAATAGACCTTTTGGACTGGTATTCCGTATCTTATCTTGCCAAGGTTTGAACACCCTGGCCTAACGCCCACTAGCCCCTACTAGTAAATGGGTTGGATAGACTCATGACTTAATCGATTAGATTCAATCCGATTCATATTTAAAGGCTTATGAGTTGGATTGAATTTAAAAATTAGATTCGATCTTGTACTTTTTAATATGTCCGATCTGATCCGAATCCGATTTATCTCAATCCATACATTTAATTATCTTTATGAATTCATTAAATGAACTCTAATTAAAACTAATTCTCTTATTTATAATGTCTTTAATTATATCAATAAATATTTTAAATATCATAATTTATAAACATAAGAATAATCATTTACTTGAATATAATTAAGAGTTTTTGAATAAAAAATTAATTTTAAATTGATTCGTTTTAATCTCATTTAAATTTATAAGGGTTCTATGTTTAATTATCAATTATTAGATTGGAGCAATAAAAAAAATAGTTAGATGCTTAATTTAAATGTAATATTTTGAGTTAGATTTGAATAGACCCAAATAAACCATTTGGTCTAAAATTCTTTCTATGGATCCAATCCAATCTAACCCGCTTAACAAATGGGTTGAATCTAGTTTCAATATCTAGACCCAAATATGAAAACTGATTGGATTGGGATCAAATATGTTCTAACTTGACTTAATTTATTTACAACCCTACCTACCAGAAAAGAGGAGTATGTTATTCCATACTGAAGTCGGTTATAAAATGTATCAAGACAACTTTCTTAGAAGAATTTAATCTAGTAACAACCTAGAAAAGGCCAGCTCCTATAATTCATTAGAAGGTGAACTATGTAGATTTTTCCAGTTATACTTAGCTTTGAGGAATAGTGGAATTATGTCAAACATGAAAATTGAGGGTTACGATTTTTCCAACATTAGTAGGGTTCTTCTTGTTTAGTAAAAAAAATGATGTGAATGCTACCTATTTGAATTTGCTATAAAGTAAACTTTGGTTACTATTTGATAATTGATGTGGTTAAACTAAGTGCCCAATCGTAGGGTGACAAGCGGTAAGAAAAATATTATTCTAAAAGGACCACTCTACTCTACTCCACTTAAGAATAGAGATAAGCTAAAAACGCCTATGACATTAGTCAAATTAGAACTTTAGGGACTCCATATCTACGGTTTCCTAAATCTCAGGAGGACTAAACTCTACTATTGTAAATAGATACTTTATAATTCTCTCTACCTTCTCTATTCTTTTATTTTCTCTCATTCTCTCAACGGGCATCAAAGTCCCTAAAAAATAACTTCAATCTCTTATAGGTTGTTTCATTGGTCAATGAAATTTTGAGATGTCTTCCCATCATTTTCCATTACTGAGATTTGATGTGAACTTTAGATGCCAATAGCAACAAATGCCATCCTTGCAATAAAAATGTTGATACAATATATGGTAGGCATTTTTTTATTGGTTATTTTCATGTTGCAGTCATAGAATCCCTCAAGATATACATTTCAAAGCTTCTCAATTCCATCAATATCATGCTATACTGATTACAAATTGGGACCACTGTGGTATTGGTGTGACCTCTACTAGTAAGGACCCTATATCGGTTCAGAACTTTAATAATTAGAAAAATAGGGACCTAAAACCCTTTTCTTCCATTATTTTCAAGGTTAAAGAAGAGAGAGAGGGAGAGAGTAAAGGTAAGCAAAAGCTTCAATCCACATATTTTTCTCTTATCTTCTCTTTTTTCTATTATATCTTAGAAGCAAACAAAATTTGAAAAATATAAGTAAATCATGTCAATATAAGTATTTGATGTTTTTAGTACTATAATTAATTAATTTAACATATATTATATGATCACTCCATTCTTGAAGCATGTAATATAAAAAGTTAAAATACATTACCTTTAAATATAAAAATAAGCTCAAAAAAATCTTGGTTTACTCAAAATAAATAAAATTTTAAAATATTGAAAATAAAAAAATAAGAAATATATTTTTAATGTATTTATATAATTTAGTATACTAAGTTATGGTATTGGAATTAATAGGGTACTAGTTTTGAGAAGGTAGCTTCTTAAATAGGATAATTCTTGAAAAGATCATTAATGATCTTTAGCATACTGATTAATCACTATATGCATGTTTGATACACATTTAAATCATAACAATTTTATAATTATATATATATATTATATAGAGAGAAAGAAGGCAGCTCCTTTAAGATAACAAATATATTTAGCTTCTTTCCTTTAAGACCTAATTGCATTCTTTTAGATCTTGCAAGGAAACACATTCAAATTAGTTTCTTTCATCTAGGTCATTCAAAGCTATTATCATAGCATTGTGATATGATAATGGTCCTATGCTAAGTGACCTTTGAATCTTGCTTTTACCACATTACTTCTCTGTTTGAGGATTTGTCAAGTAAGAGTGGGGGTCAAGCCTTATGAAATCTTCGAGTTTGCCAAAACAACACTTAGGGGCCATTTGCCAATCTCAAAAATTGATTCAGAACCGACTAAGGTAATCCAGTTTAAATTATCCTTTCTTAACCTAAACTAGTTTTTAAATATGAATATTTTGTTTACTAATTGGTCTAGTTCTAGTTCTAACATAAATAAATATAACTAATTTTATTGTATAAATATGGAGGCACAGGATTTAAAAAATATAATTTTAAATTGGTACAAATTTTTGGCATGAAAATTAGTTTTGCAAAATTAGCATTGTATTAGAATTTCTATGAACCAATTTTGAGTCCAAATCTGTTAAAAATAAAATCAGTTTTAGATTTTTTTTTTTTTTTTAAAAAACCTATTAAACTGGTTTTATGGGATTGCAAAACACCCTCTTAAGCAATAAATATGAATTTAGGATGTCAGCGGTATCTAATATCATACGTACAGCTGAGCTCACCCCATCAACTTGTTTCCTTTTGGCAAAGTCGGCAAACGAGTCCCACAATGGGTGATTCGAAAATATTTGAATGCCGATTTACAAATAATCTTTCGTCAACGTTTTTGGTCTGACTTCTTTTAATGATCTTGTTCTAAGCTTTACATGAAGAACCACTGATCTTATTTGAAGCACAAAATCGGCAAACCAAGCCTTACTAGACGAAACTTGAAGTCGGCAACCGCGCCAACTTCTCATCAAGAGCAATATCAACGAGGCCTCATCATCCGTTTCGCTTTTGTAATTATAAATCAATTAATGTACTTGTTCATAATTTGAGATTTCATTAGGGAGTAGGAGATAATTTTAAGCATACATTTGGGGATTTGGAAGCCCATTTGTTTCTTTCCTCCTCTCTTTTTCTCCACAATTTCATATCAAATTATTTATGATGAAAGGAAAGACCCCTCCTTAATCTTATATTTGTTAGATGTTTGGGAATAGAATTTGTGAAGCTTGGTGAACTATTCAAATAACTCTCTGCCACTATAATGAGACTTCTTATTCTGAAATTTATTTGAATGGATTGCATTTGTGAAGCAGATTTTAGTTGTATTTATGTAGCTGTTGAAGGCCAGCTGATTCCAATGGATCAGCTACTTATACTAACTGTTCTTCTTCAGTAGCCATTAGTGAGTCCTTAACAACTATACAAAATAAGTCTTTTGGTAAATTATTAGATAATTTATTAGTTTGCATTGTTAATGATAGTATACCTTTAGATTTAAGGGGAAAGCTCTTTGCTTTAACTTGATTGGTGCCATTAATTATTGTAGCAGTACCATCAAAGAGAAGTACTTTGCCTCAACATTGGTTATTTTGGTAAACAATTTGAGCTCCTCACATTGCTAGCACCATCAAAATAAAACCATGACTTGAATCTTCTCTCCTTCCTTTTGTCCTGAGCATTAAGTATGGGGATGAGAAGGGAAAAAAAAATTCAATAATAAAAAAATTGGGGCTCTTGTCATGGGATGCCCATGCACCTCCTTTCGAAGGTAGAGAGTAGGTTCGGAAACAGTATTAAAGATCAAAAAAAAAAAAAAATCAAAATTTTGGACTAAAATCAAGCAAAAAAAAAAAAAAGAAAGAAAGGAGCTATTTTTCTAAGAAAAGGTTAGCAACAAAGGTGTCAATTTTTTTATTTTCTTTCCTTTATGATTTTTTTTTTCTCTTAAGACTTAGGGCAGTTGAATGAGCAAAGAGAATGCTCCCCTCTCTCTCTCTCTCTCTCTCTCTCTCTCTCTCTCTCTTCTGCCTTCGTGAGCACGGTTGGGGAGCTCTTCAACCTCATCAAGAGGACATTGATGAAGTTGCTGTAGATGTCTAGTAACAGGTTATTATGAAGACACTGGAGGGTGAAGAGAAGCTTCCATTGAGGTTACTATGACAGATGTTGAGGTAGGTGAAATTTAAATAATTAAATAATTAAACAACTCTTTTATATATTAAGTGCTCGTTTGATATTTTTTAAATTTTTTAATAAAAAATAATAAAAAAAGAATAGATAAATTAGAAGATAAAATTAGTTTCTTTATGATATTTATTTTTTGATGAAATAGAAGAAAAAAAAGAATGAATTTTATGTATATATTTGTTTTTTTCAATTAAATGTAAAAAATTGGAGATGAAAAAAATTTATTTTTAAAAAAAAAATCAAATGAACTTCAAGAGAAGGAGGAGTATTTTTGTAAATAATAAAATATATTAGTACTCATGTGATGGTCAGGTTATGATATTGTCTTTGGTGACATTGGCATCATATATTATTTTTGAAGTTTAATTAAAGGTTTTTAAAGTAGTGGTAAGGACAGGATATAATATTTTTCAGAAGAAGTGCAAGTAGGTTCTTCTTGATAAAATATTTTATGTTGTGTCCCTTCTTGTTGGTTCATGTGCAAGCTTTTTTTTTTTCTTTTTTTTTTCTTTTTTTTTCCTTGTCACGTGGTGCAGCCAATGAGACATACTTAATAAAAATATGGGCCTTACCATAATAAATTATGTTTGTCGTATCTTAAAAGCCATCCATCTAGATGGTAGAACGCAAGCAGGGAGTGCAAGTGCGTTGGATGGATCATCCATTGTTGTTTATAATAATATAACTTCATTAGGAGGTGCAAGTGGGTTGGGTAGACCTCGGCACAGTTCTCACCATTTTTAAGAAAAAAACCACACCTAGCTGCTGATGCCAAGCTCATGCTATTAGGAGTGATTGCATTACAATACAACTTTTGAAGCCATATCTACCTTGAAATAAATCAGCCACCTTCATTTTTATTCTGGAGTAAAAGTATAATTCCAGATCCTCTAACTAAAATCAACACATTCGAATCCAAATTACACCTAGCTAAGTTCAACAAGCCATTATACCTCATTTGTCAGGGCTTGATTAGGTATCCATATTCAACCAGCTCAATCTAAACATAAATCTTTCCAGCGGTTAATTTCAAAGAAATTGCAGAATGATTTTTAGGTCCATCTGAAATCATCTTATAAACTATTTTCTTTTTTCTATTCTAAGAAAACATACTGTTCACTAATAAAAATAGAAAGGGAGATAAGGAATTGAAGAGATTTTATATTGTTCTCATTTAGAGAGAGGCATGATTTTAGACCATGGATAGAAAAGTTTTGTCGTTTATAATTATCTCGTAGTTAGCGATATCTCTTGAGATGTTCGGGCTAGCAATTCATTTCATTCTTTTCTTCATCATTTTTATTGGTAAATTCATGCATCCATATCTTGAAAAATATTTTCATACAAAAATTAATCCTTTTGTGGAATCCCTGCTGTAAGGAAATATAATAGACATCACCTGTTCGTTGATGGACTTTTTAATGGACATAATGGCTTCTATTCCAACTACTACTGCAATTTAGGATGGAAAATAATTGATCAGTAAGAATAAGAACAGAATAACAATGCTCTCTCTCTCTCTCTCTCTCTCTCTCTTAAAGCAGCATCCAAGATTTAAATTCTAAATCTTTGTGACAGCATTTTTCATTTTTATATGAAACAAACTGTCATTTTTTCCTTTTGTAACATGATCTTAATAAATCCTTTGCACTTACTTCATATAATAAGCACAAGGAATCTAATTGGTATGTTTAACCATGACATTGAAAGAAGGTTAACTATAAAAGAAAAGATCAAAATAGAACTAATTGAGATAAATTTTTAGGCTTTCCAATGGTTAATCCTGGGGTTAGCGTAGTAGCAAAGGCAGCTCAAGCTTCTTGTCAAATAATTAGAAGTCTTGCACACTATAAAATGACAAAGCCACCAAACTTGCTCTCGATTCTTGTCGGCAGATCGTTTGAGGTGGAAACTGCCTCAATTGCCCTCCATGTCTTTCCAAATTGACAAAGGGCCCCATGACATGGATTGACCAAAATAGCCTATGCTAATGAATATTTATTGTATTGCTCTACAATAATTAGGTTTGGATGATAGAATACCAAGAGGACTTAGAGATTCATTCAAATAACTAGAACGTGTTAATGGATTCCGAGTTATTTGTTACTTAGCATGTAAAATTAAGTTTAAATAGCCAAGGGAGGTGAGAATGAGCAAGGAATGATGGCTCCTTTTTCTTAAAAAAAAAAAAAACTTTTGAAGGATCAAGATGTTAATGTGGCAAATAGAAAAGAAAGATGTTTGATGTGAAATTTATCTTGTTTTTGTTACACTAGTAGGTTACAATCGATTGTTCTTCTTATAATGTCTTGTTGGAATAGAAATGATTTTTTCAATTTTTAATGTAATGATGTTTTAATTTAAGACTTTAAAATTTTCGATTCAAGATCTATTACCAAGTAAACAATTACAAAGAACCAAAATGTGATGTAAAGAAAAATAATAAGTAAATATTTTTGGATTGTTAAATTTTGATTATATATATATATATATATACACTTTGTATTCGATTGGTGTTTCTAAATAATATAAAATATATATACATATATCTTAAGAAATGTGCATAGATTAAAGTGATTGATTTTTATTTTAAAAAGTTCTATGCTTTTTATCTAGTTAGTAGCTTTTACACCACTTTTTGAAAAATCATGTCCCTGTTTCTTGGTTTTCAAACAAATAGCAAGTTAAAAAAAAAAAAATCTTTAAAATAATGCAAACTTCTTGATTTATTATCGTTTTTATTAACTAAAAAATTTAATTTTCCACATATTTATCTTTTTAGCCTCCAAGCTATAGTTTCCTTAGTAGACTTAAAAATAATAATAATAATAAGTAAAAACAATAAAGCTCATTCAATGTTTAAAATCAAAATATTTTCTATTAACTAAGATTGTCCAATTAAAGCAAACCTTGCTAATTATAAACTACTTGGTAAAGAAAATCCTAACATGTTTGGATTGTATAATCCAAACAAAATATTCATCTTTCTACCCTCTCAAAAAAAAACCAGGGTATCTCAAAATATAAAGCATGCCATGCCTCACCATTATATTACCCAAGATTGTTTCAAAAGAAATGCTTTGTTGCATTACTTCTATTCTCACCTCAGCCTCCACTTGTAGTAATTAGTAGATTTTTACAGTCACTCATGTGACCTATGCATTGCACCAATTTCAGACTACCATGGAAAACTAATGCCCTAACAAAACCCTTGATGGATAGCCTAACTATCAGTGGTCTCCATCAATTTTTGCTAAGCTCTCTGGCCTCATTTTGCTATGTCAAATGAATATGGACTACAATAGCATGTAACTTGAAATGACTCCCCTCGGCCTAGTAACTACAATAAATACATGGATGAGTAACCTAATTCAGCAAGAATCTTCTATGGTACAATCTTTATACTATGAAGTACTATACTTTTTTGGATGAACATTATTCATGCACCATAGATGATTATGATTAAATTTAAGAAATGAAGGAGTTATTAGTACCCATATAAGCTTAGACTATTAATGAAGGATAGCTGTCCATATTTAAAATGAGAGACATGTCATAAAAGTTGTATTATTGTTGATTCAGTCTCAATCTAATCACTTAATAAAAGTGATTTATTTGGACCATGATACTTTCACCTTGAAAGGTTATAGTTCATACTTGCATGACATGTGTCTATGCTTTACACTAACAAAAGGTCTTTCATTGGAGCAATGATACGGTTCAATCCAAATAAATTACTTTGTTTTTTTATACTTTTTGTTTGGTGCCAATGCATTCCTTTTTTTTTTTAACCTCCTTGCATTTAATCTTTCTTACGAACAACTCCACCAATATTACATTCTCAACCATTATTCGTATCGACTCCTTTAAAATCATATATCAATCTTTCTAAACTTGGTTTCAAATGTAATTCTTTTTTATTCTCTCTCACTCCGTTTGTAAAATTATGTTTAGGTAAGTACAATTCAAATCTCATAATTTTAGTAAACTTACAAGCTAAGCTCTAAAGTTAACAATATATCAAAAGAAATTCTATGATACATAGCACGTGTTATTTTAACCCTTTTATCTACCTATATCGATGACATTATTATCATGAAAGTGCATGCATTACTCATGATAATAATCATCATAAAATATTATTTAACTATTAGATAAAAAAATTTAATATATTAATAAATCATTCAAAAATAATAATAATTTTTTAAATTTTAGACTATGAGATTTAAATTATAATTATCTTGATTAATTTTTGATTTCAATTTTTTTTTTTTTTTCGCTTCGAATATTGGTTAAAAATCTGGATGCTTAACCCAACCGGTTCATCGTCCGCGGTGGGTTCGATTCGAGGTCGCGCTTGAAGGGAACGGTGGCGAATGCCATCGCCGTAGTTTCATCAAACCCTAGGCCTTGGTTCAATGATTTGAGTGCCGAGGACAGTAGAAGCTAAGCTGGCTCGCCCACCTTCTCTTTCCTTTTTTTTTTTTTTTTTCTTCTCTCTCTCTCTCTCTCCCTCTCTCTGCTCTCACTGCGCTTTCGTGGAAGACGGTGCGGTTGAAGAAAGGGAGGAGCGCTCTCTCTCTCTCTCTCTCTCTCCTCTCCCGTGCGGCGATGGCGATGTGTGGCGGCTCGAGGCCATTCCCATTCCCTTCCCCCTTTTGATCCGCCGTTTCGACCCCTTACGCAGCTCTCTTTCCACTGGATTCTCGAGGTATGGCAAATCTCCGCCCTTCCTCCATCTTTTTGCTCCACTTCTTGCTTCGCTTGATGCGTTTCCATTGGGGGGTCCCGGATCGGATCTGTTGGATCGGTTCCCACCGACCGAGCTCGTTTCTGATGCGAATGGGAATGCCGGTGGTTTGGGATCTTGGGGTGGAAAAAAGGTGAGATTTTTTAGGGCCTGCTAGTCGCTTTCTAGGGTTTTAATCTTTATTGTTCGGCCGTGCTTTGAACCGGAAATTCGAAATGGGAATGTCGGTTGGTTTGTTTGGCATCGCCATTGCGGATCTGGGATCTTCGTTTGTGAACTTTTGCTGTGGTACTGACCTTGGGTTTTCTAGTGCTCCGTTCTTCTTTCGAAGTGTGATTTGCTTTCTTTCCCTCATGGGATCTGGAATCTATCTGGATTTAAGTTGTTTCTTCTACTCTTTCAAATGCTCGTCAGCTGGAAAACCGTGATGGGGAATGGAAGGATCGTCTCCTTTTCTTCTTGCTATTAGAGATCTGTGTTCAATTACCTCAACTTGATGCAATGTTAGTGGCTGGCGCTTCTAAAAATTGTTGCTTGGGCTGATTTGTATGGAATCCAGAGTCTGACTTTGTGTTTTGTCTCGCCTTTGGGGCCTGGGTTTTCTTTGGAGCTCTTGACATGGAGAAAATCTGGGTTTTCCTCTTCCATACCATCATCTAGGGTGTCCGAATGCCTCACTCTAGAATTTAGACATCTTTAGAAAGAATTGCAAGTGTGGATCGGCACAGTCGTCCCATATGGACCTTGGCTTGGCTTGGGTGCTTCAAATTAGTACTTTTGGGACGTTCTGAGCCTCACTTTGGATTATTTTCGAGGATTTGATTCTGGGTACTCCTTTTATTGATCATTGCTGATATTTGTTGATCTATGATATATTGTGTAAGTTCAGAGAAAGTTTTTCTCAATTTCGCACGCAGAGAAACATGAGATTCGATTATTTTCTGCCTTGCTGCGTGGGACCTGATGATCCATCATTTTGACTTCTTGGCCGAGCTCTTTCATCCAATTGCGGAATGTGGGGTTTCGGTTTTAATACTTTTTTACATCTGTCCTTTTTTAAGGAAAATAGAGTTCGATTTAGTTTGACTATGAGTAATCTGCACTATTTCTGTATGACCTCTTTTTTAGTGATTAGACATCATATATTGGAAAAATTGAATTTATGTCAATCAGCACGGCTCTTAGAATTCCTAACCTTGCCTGTTTTTCTCACATACCACAGTATGTGGCATGTTGATGTGATGTGACCTTGATGATATATTTTTTTCACATTAACTAAGGCTTACTGTTCTGGTTTTGTTTTTTCGAATTCATTGGAAGTAATAAGTCCCATTAGGATGGCAACCCTCCTACTAATGTGTTGAATTAAATCCTTAAGCCTCCTCTCAATCCCTCGCACAAATGCTGATGCGTGTGGTTCAGGTTCCTCTACTCTCCAGAAACTTTGTGAAAATTTCCAGTCAATCCTTAAAGTGGATCTTTAAAAAAAAAAAAAAATGCATATCAAATTAATTGAGCATCTATGGTCAAAATGTTTTGCATGCTGCAAGCTAATAGGTTTCATCCTTTCTTTTTTCACTATCTATTATAACAGCTTAAAACTTAAAACATAGTAATCAGAAAATAAGAAAATAAAAATAAAGTAAATAGAGATATTGTGTTGCTGTGAGAATCTCTTGGTTGCAGAAATCAGGGTTTATATTATGATCTTGGTTCCCCAGATATTCAGGAGCAATTTGCCCTATTGTTTAGGCAACCTTTAGGCCTTTTGATATATGAAAAGTTCTGTCACCTAGTTTGCTGTCATAATTTTATTTCTTCTGCATCTTCTTTATGATGAGATATATACTTCAACAGTAAAGATTGGCAAAGTTTTATCAAATTTCCACTCTATCCAAAAAAGAGTCAAATCCTCATGGGCCATTCTTGAAAATAAAATTTGTGAAATTGGTGGTAAAAAAAATCCTTATTTATGGCTTCTTCCCCCCGCTCTTTTTTTTTTTTTGCCATGAGTAATTTATGAGAGGCCCTTCATATGACTGATTGGGATGAGTGAAATCAGGGAATGAGGGCAGGACAGGCAAAAGAGTAGTCTAGTCCAAGTCAACAATTTCTGATTTTCTGATTTGTGGCCTTTCTTTTGGAATAGCTGCAAGGATCAAATTGATGGCAAATGCATCAATTTGGGGAGTGGAAGTTTCCTCACTGCAAATTTTCTTCAATGTTGTTTTGAATGATGTGTTTTGATTAGTTGGTTTTAACTTGAAAGAGTGGCATTGAGGGACTATGCTGCTGGATGAATGAAAATGGGGTAGATTTACCAGCTAACATTTAACTAAGTATCTCATTCTGCAATGTAGAAACATGGGCTGCTAATTATTTGGAAAAATTGTCACTTTCTTCTTTTTACCCCCATGTACTCTTGCGATGAGTAATTAATGTCATACACAAACCTATGCTGTAAGTTGTTTCTTTTTTACTTTTTTGGTTGTTTTAATGATGATGTTGGATTTTGGAATTTATCGATGCTATTATTTAGAGCAAGGTCCTTTTGATTGAATCTTGGGCAGGCAATAATCATGTTTAGTTGGTCTCCCAAGTTTTTCTAGAGTTCAGTTGTTATTGCATGGAGCCTTTCTTTATCTTGATAGACATTTTGGTTTCTTATTTTCTGGATTTAGATGTTAAATTTGAGAGATCACCCCAAGCCTGTTTCTTCTTTGACTTTTGTTGTTGGTTCCATTTTTTTGGTTTGGGGGCAAATCAGCAATTTAAAAATTTAGGTGGAGGCCACCTGATTGGCTTTTTTTAGTGACTGGAGTGTGTGGGAGATGGTGCAATCTTATTGTAATTGTTATGGAAAGGTTATCTTCTTCAGCTGTTAGTTTCCTGGACTTCATCTGTCTTTTGCTACTGATTTTGTGTCAATACCTGGATATTTGTGTGTCTATTTGGAGTTTTCAACTATTTGGTTGCTACCCTCTCTTGTTTTTGGGTTTCCTGCAGCAAATGCTCATATTAATGTGATTTCTTGATGTTAAAGTGCCTGCGATATTTCAGGACCAAGGACATCAGTTTTGATTTCAGCTTGATTGTTAATATGTTTTTTCAGTGACCAAGGTTTTCTTTATAGTTTAGTAATTCTATCTAATTTGGATTGATTAGATACCATGCGTATCTACAAAGTGTTTTTCTTTTTCCTTTTTTTTTTTGGGGGGGGGGGAGGGGGAGGGGGGGTGTAGGTTTTTAAATTTACTTTTGTATCAAAATTAGAATGCTGTCTGGTTTTCTCCACCACATTGATTCTATGCAGGTTTATGTTAAATTGCCTGCAAATCTGTTTGATGTATTCTTTTTGGGAAGCGCAATATTATTATTTTTCTTTTTATCATTCATATCTATACTGTATAAGCTTTAGTTTAAGATTTAATTGGTTGCTCATGACCAGGCATTGGGACTCACTTTGGCCTAGGGAAGCCCGTTTTGGTTGTTTGGTTGGCCTAAGTGGAGCTGGAGCGAGTTTCCACAACAGTTTAATTTAGGAAGAAATGACCTAAAGTGGGCTTGCACTAGCCCAATGGGACCTTTTCTGAGATCACAAGTCCTGGTCCTATCAAGAATAAGAAATTTTTATTCCCTTTTTTGGTTTTTTAATGTTGTCAAAGTATGCTTTTTTATAGATTTGTTGAATTTATGATTATTAACTTCATTTTTTTTGAGCAGATCACCCTTTTGAGCTTCATCAAGCAGCTGTCATTCTAGAGTATCTTGAAGTCACCACGATAGAGTTTTGCATCCTCCTAATCAGGGTCAACTGAAACATATCAGCTAAGCTTGATGGGTTCCAGATTCCCATCACATCAGCTCAGCAATGGCCTGTATGTTTCAGGCCGGCCAGAGCAGCCAAAGGAGAAGCCACCAACAATGAGCTCTGTAGCCATGCCATACACTGGTGGCGATATTAAAAAATCTGGAGAACTTGGAAAAATGTTTGACATACCTGTGGATAGCTCGAAGTCCAGGAAATCTGGTCCTATTCCAAATGCTCCTTCAAGAACTGGATCATTTGGAGGTGCTGCTGCTCATTCGGGGCCTGTCATGCCTAACTCTGGTGGGCGGTCTGGCTATTTGTCTGGTCCAGTATCATCTGCGGGAATTCCTATTACTGGGAGCTCAAATAGACAGAAATCCAATTCCGGACCTCTTAACAGACATGGTGATTCAGTCAAGAAGTCATCTGGTCCTCAATCCGGAGGGATGGCTCGCCAAAATTCGGGTCCCCTTGCTCCAGTGCTTCCAACCACGGGTCTCATCACATCTGGACCAATATCCTCAGGGCCACTAAATTCATCGGGGGCCCCCCGAAAAGTATCTGGTCCTTTGGATTCCAGCGGGTCAGCCAAGCTACATAGCACTTCCACTGTACACAACCAAGCTGTCACTAATCTCAGCCAGGAGGTTGACAGTTATTTCAAGAGCAATTTCCCCAAGCCAATGTTGTGGGCTGTGATTCTTCTGTTTGTGATGGGGTTCATTGCTGGTGGATTTATTCTTGGAGCTGTTCACAATGCTATTCTTCTCATCGTTGTTGTTGCTTTCTTTGGTGTTGTCGCTGCACTTTTCCTTTGGAATAATTTCTGGGGAAGAAGAGCCATGATAGGGTTCATTGCCCGCTATCCTGATGCTGAGCTAAGGACAGCAAAAGATGGTCAATATGTCAAAGTCTCTGGGGTATGTAGCTTCCTGAGTCACACTGAAGGTTTTTTTCTTCCTTTTTCTTTTTTGTTTGAGGATTGATGTTTTATGATTGAATGGAATCCAGCTCTCAACTGCACGTGCTTCCTGTTTTCTTGTCTAGGCTTCTTAAATTCTTCCAAATCTTTAAGTTAGTAGATTTCAACTTTCACCCTTCTGAAGTTCTGATATTTTCTGCATTTTTTTTTGTTTTATCTCTCACCTAAATCTATGTGAATTGCCATAACCTAATTTGCCACCCACCTTTTTGCATATGTCCCTTTTGTGCACATATAGCAAATATGACCAAAAGTAAATGGAGGCATGTTTAGCATGCATGGTTGGCTATTTACTCTGAACTTATTTTGCTCTGTTATATGCATGCTTATTGTGCATCTTTAGGACATGCTTATTTATATCGTTCTGCCTTGTTTGACTTATTTAATCATATCAGGTGATCGACACACCTCACCTGACGAACGGTTTTTATTAAGTATTATTTCTATATTTGAATAATGCTCAAGCTAGGGAGTTCTTTGATTCTCATCCATCTCAATGTCATTGTATTGTGAAGCTTTTATGTAGAAGTTACGCCTATGAAAAACTACTAACTGCATATATGCGCTTTGCCTATAGCTATTAGTTAAGACTGCTAAATGATCTTCATGACACTGACAACTGCTAGCACGTTAGGTTGGCACCTCATGCCCAAGGACATGCCCTACAGGAGATCCAGGATTCAAATCCTGGGTATTGCTCAAAAACTGATCTTCGAGGCAGGTGAGTTTTGACTGAGCCTGAGGGATATCAGGTCAAATGGGTATATGATACAGAGTTTGGTGGCAGTATTGCTATGTTACAACATAGAATGCAAATGAGGATCGAATTGCATGAATGGGCTTTTATGTTCTTTGTAGATCATGTTGTTCTGAATCAGTTACCTTTGGAAGTTTTAACATGGTACAACATATCCTTCATTCTCTTTCTGGAATACCCTGAGTAATGTTTCAGATTTTATATTACTGAAACCCATTTCTTCAATTCTAACATCAAATTTCCAGTTTAATGGAGGAGAAGTAAGTGCATTGATTCTGAATTTCTCAATGCTCTGCTGATTCTTTGGTTTCTTTTGCAAATCTTTTTTGTTAAACTATTAAACTTGAGTTCTGCATTTGGTAAAATCTGGAAGTCTTGTTTAGGTGACCAGATCACTTCGTAATAATGAAAAAAATGGTGGAGCAAGAAAAGATGCTGATTTTCTGATTTGTTAATGATTTTAATGGCTATACAAAGTGTGCCCGGTGATCTGGTCTTAAGCTTCTTGTTTTTGATTTGTCTTGGCAATGCAAATGCTGTTTGCTGGGCTGGCGTTCTGACTCAATTTCTCAAATTCTTTTTTTTTTTTAAAAAAAAAATTGTTTGCCTTTTCTGTTAAAATAGATTGGATGCCTGGTAGGTTATTGCAGAACTGCTTGCCTTTTAGGTTCTGTGGCATTAGGCTGCTCATCTTTATGACTAATGCCATTGAGTATCTTGTAGCTTCTTAAGGTTGGTTATCTTTGTGTCTTCACATGTTTCTTTTATGGCTTGATATTAATGCTTAAAATTTGTTGCAGGTGGTTACTTGTGGAAATGTTCCCCTGGAGTCATCTTTCCAAAAGGTACCCAGATGTGTGTACACATCTACAAGTTTATATGAATACAGGGGTTGGGACTCTAAGGCAGCCAATACCCAACATCGCCGTTTTACGTGGGGCCTCAGATCAATGGAGGTAAGTTACAATTGTTGTTCTTATCAGTCTATTGTGTGGGGCTAAACTTCTTTTGGAGAGCATCAGAGCAATTCAACGGCCTTGGTTAACATGTGGATTTATAAACCGCACTGTCATGCACATCTTGCAGTGCACTTTTCATTTTTCATATTAAACAGCCTCTTTTAATTGACTGCAGAGATTGCATAAATCTGCTCCTTTTAGAAACTTCTTGGTGTCATAGGCTGTTTTGAGTCTGACCTTTCTAAATTTTTCTTTTTCTGGCAGAGACATGTGGTCGACTTTTATATCTCTGATTTTCAGTCTGGATTACGAGCGCTGGTCAAGACAGGCTATGGTGCAAGAGTGACTCCATATGTTGATGAGTCCATTGTTGTGGAGATTAATCCAAACAACAAAGATTTGTCTCCTCAATTCCTAAGGTGGTTAGGGGAGAGGAACCTTTCAAGTGATGATCGTGTAATGCGCTTAAAAGAAGGGTAATTTGAGACTTCTGAGATATTATAAATTTAACAGCTTTATCTGTTCTTTTCTTTATTCATCGGAACCTAGATCTCTTTTTTTTTTTTTTTTTTTTTTGGGGGGGGGGGGCGGGGGGCTTGGTGTGTTGCACCTGAACACTAAGAATTATAGTGAGAGAACAATGTCAATCACCATGCAGGTGGCTGTTTAATGTTACATAGATGGGAAACAAGCTCTCGAAACTTACGACTGCTTTATCTCTTTCCTGTAGGTATATTAAGGAGGGAACCACTGTAAGTGTCATGGGAGTTGTCCAAAGAAATGACAATGTCTTGATGATTGTTCCTCCCTCGGAGCCAGTATCTACAGGATGCCAGTGGGCCAAGTGCATACTTCCTGCAAACCTCGAAGGAATAGTTTTGAGATGCGAAGACACTTCAAACATCGATGTCATACCAGTATAGCAAGTGCAATGTTGGTTGTTTGGTGGTCAGGAATATGCCACTTCCAGGGTTTGTTTGCTGGCTATTGGTGGTGGCGTGTGCCTGAAAAATGACAGATTTATGATGATATTAAGTTGGATATGTTGTTTTTCTCGACTTCTATTGTATAGCTTTCTGTGGTTTTTTTCCTGCCTCTTCTTGTTTAGTAGGCTTAAAAGTTTTTGTAAGAAGGATGTCTTGATCAGTACAGTAGAGGCCCTAGAGGGGAACCTTTGATGTGTTTTGGAAAGGAGATGAAGTGACTTGGGCATATGCTGGGAAAATATTTGAGCTATTGTGTATAATTGGATTTGGTTGATCTCTCTCTCTCTCTCTCTCTCTCTCTTTCTGTGTCTGTTTTGATGGACGGCTGATTTGTAAGATGCTTTAGATAATGGATGTAAACTCATGGGTCATGAAATTTACATTACACTGGTGGGAAGCATGTTGCAGTGGTGACAATTAATTAATTATGCTTTCATTCAACCGTGCACTTGTGCACATCTGTTCCGCTGAAGCAATTTGAGTGTTATTGAACTACTACGAAATCATCATTCCAAGAGCTTGATAGCTGCGAGAGCTGTTATATTGCCAGATTGCCTAGAGAGGTATAGTTCTGGGCATTTGTTTGGAGAAGAGAAGCCAGGTAATTGTTGGTATTTGGTACAACGTTCTGGTCTCTATTTTTCTTCTGACATTAGCTGAATATTTGGTTGCGCTATAAAACTTTTTCATTTGAATGTACTGAGTTTGTGTGAGATTTAATTGGATGGTGGCTGAGAATGTGGTAATTACTGTCATTGAATTGTCTTTTTCCTTGTGAATTTTCCATTCTATTATATAGGCTGCCTAACCTCAAAAGTGCTACTCGCTTTCTCTCACCCGGGTCCACTAGACTTGGACTCTGGCTGGCAGCCACCAAGGAAGCAATGAGAGAGAGAGGAGATGCCGACGTTGCACCTGACGACCGACTTGCCGGTGAATGCCGTCGTGACCTCCGACATCCTCAAGGGCAGCACCAACTGAAGATCCTCTGCTTTAAATAATTTCGGATTAAGACTTCGTTGTTATCTTCTACTCTCAACATCTTTGATGGGTTTAGTTCTTCTTTGTTTATTTGTTCTTGCTTGCAAAATTGACGAGCTGCAACAAAGTGTGGCATTAAAATCAGGTTTTTCCTTTAAAAGTTATATTTTTTATTGGGTTATATAACTTATTTTTTATTGGGTTATATAACTTATGATCATGTAATCATAGTGGGATGGACTGCGATGTTGTAGGTTGTGGCTTTATAAAATGAGTCCCAATTGTAGTGCAGGGCACTATCAATTACTATTTCCAGTTGGGATGTTGCTGGAGACTCACAAAAAAAAAAAAAAAAAAAAAAAAACAGAGGAGTTTTACCTATCTTATTTTTTAGTTTCTAATTTCGGTTGATGGTTTTGATATTTGATGATTTTAATAAATGGAAGCTGGCGGTAGGGTGCGGAAAAATTATAAGCATTAGAGGGTTGGCCCCAGTATGAATTGGAATCCAAGTGCATATCTTGCTGGAAGTCTTTAAACCCAGCTGTCAGTAGATGGTTCCAAGTTTTATATCAAGTTCTATAACGTACAGTAAAGACAGCAATCCACACTTCATTTTGACTTTGGTGTCTCTTTACACTTCTTTATTAACATGGGGCTTGTAATTTCTATAATGCTGGCTCTATTTTTGCAAGCTTCTTTCATTTGATACAGGATCACCATGGCTTATTAGTTATCTCTATGGCAGGCATTTCCAAAGCTCAGAGACCCTATCTCTAACAGCAGTTGTTAAAATCTACTACTGGACACCAATAGCTAACAGAAGTAAGCCTTTAGTGTTGGTTCTTATGTAAAAATGCTATGATGGGGGCAATCAGTGATGCATTCAGCCTCCATTAGAATTTTTGCTCTTGTACTTCTGACAAAACAATGGCCATATATATAGCTTGGGGGGTGGGGGATGACAGAAGTAGAGCTAATTTCTTAGTCTGCGAACCTCTCTAGGAGGTGCCCACTAAATTGCTGGAAGGTAAAGGCTCCTGGTGGTTGGACTAACTAAAATCACATATTTTATAGTCCATTATTGGATCAACGGCTCTCACCATCTGTGTGATGCCTTAGTGCTTGGCTGCGTGCCATTGGCACTTAAATGTGTCATTGCTGTTGGGCTGCAACTCACAGCTCCAGAAGGCCATCCAATTCCAAACAAGAGAG
This sequence comes from Metroxylon sagu, assembly GCA_017589505.3. Taxonomy (NCBI): domain Eukaryota; kingdom Viridiplantae; phylum Streptophyta; class Magnoliopsida; order Arecales; family Arecaceae; genus Metroxylon; species Metroxylon sagu. Next base: position 1,152,890 of record JACVBY030000627.1, read on the forward strand.
CCCATGCCCATATATATATATATATATATATATATATATATATATATATATATATAGAGAGAGAGAGAGAGAGAGAGAGAGAGAGAGAGAGAGAGAGAGAATATAGTCAAATCTAAATCTGATTACCTCTTCTACCTTTAAATCTATATAGTTCACAAAATTTTAAAATAAAAAAAATAAAAAAATTAAAATATCTTCAGAATCCGTATGGATTAAAGGGTGGAGAAGATGAATGAATTCTAAATCTATTTTTTTTATTTTTTTCATATTCAGATTCATAAAATGTGAAGATCTAAGGGTCGGATTTAAGCTTGGCTATATTTGAATGTAGACAAGTCTAATATATATATATATATATAGAAAGAGAGAGAGAAGGGGGAGTGGGGAAGCTAAAATAATACAAAAAAATAAAATAAGTAAAAAATAAATATAAGATAAATACTAACTATTTTAGGAGTGATAGTAAACACTTATCCTATAGAATAAATATAATATATTTAAAATAAATAGTTAATTTGAACTAATAAATATCTAGTTGTATGGTAAATAAAAACACTACATGAACAAAAAGAAAATATTGAATCAGAATGTGATATGTTATGTATGAATAAAAAGAAAATATTGGATCAAGATATAATATGTCATGCGCCTTAAAAAATATGGCACATTTATGAAGATGAGATAGATGAAACATGCAACCAAAAGAATGAGATACTTAGAGCCTATATACACATCGTGCATCCTATCTGTCGATCTCTGTAGCTATGCATCTTCTCTTTGGGATATAGCACGTTTTTTTTTTTTTTCTTAATATTTCTATTTACTACTTACATTATTTACTTATTTAGGTTAACTATTTATTTTGAATATATTAGAATTTATAATATAAGATAAATATTTATTGTTGCCTCTAAAATAATTAGTATTTATTTCTATCATGATTTTATTTATTGTTGACATACTTTTATTTATTTCATATTTTTTTGTAAAAAAAACATCAAATGAGAGCCAGTGGCTTTTTGACTTTAGATTTATAACAATCTAATGATCAAGAAAGTGATCAGATCTAAGTTTGGCCATACATGAATACATTTAATTTTACATATGAATGCAGCTAATTTTAACTCTTTTTTTATATAATAATAATAAAATAAATAAAAAATTTTAGAACGTAGGATTGCCAATTTTCAAAAGCGGAAGAAGCTTGCAAGTGAGAAGAGAGAGAACTTGGATTCCATCAGGCCCACGTTCTCCCTTTCTCTCTTATTAAAACCTCAGAACTCATCTATCCTGCGTCCAATACGAAGAAAGAGAAGCGAGAATTAAAAAAAAAAAAAAAAAAACAACAACAACCATTCCTTCTTTTCTCTCCATCCAAAACAACAATCAATTTACGTTTTCACCTACATGCAAGCCATTGCGTGGAATGAAGACGACTCTTTCACTAGTATTAAAATCCTGCGATTTTGGAGCGATGAAGAAGCAATCAACCCTTGTCTTGATGGCGAGGCCTCCTCTATTCTTCCAAAGTAATCAATCCTCTGGTCCACTCCTATTAAACGTAGTGACATAAGACTTAGAATGCACTCATCCATTGGAGTGGTCCCTTAATTTTTCCACTTTGACGAAACGCAGCAACTGCTGAGCCTGGACTTGGCCGAACACGAGACTCATGCTGAGAAATATATATATATATACATACTTTTGGTCCTCAATCTTTCACTAAGATTTCTTTTAATTTTTAAAACTTTTACTGTTACAATTTAGGCCTCATATTCTAAAATTATTATATTCTTAATATCATGTTACATAAGATTAGTTAAAATTAATGAAATAACTGGCGTATCAATAGAACAAAACCTCCAAGCATTCGTGTTAGGATGATGCATGAGTTACTATGAATTTTATCCCATCTCATGCCATGAAACATTGGAGATCCAAAATTATTAAGGTACGAGAGACGACCAAAAATATAATTTTGCTTTTAAATAAAGTTGAAGAAGAAATGACTATATATATATATATATATATATATATATATATATATATATAGTAGGTAGAAAGGATGAAACTATCCCATTTTTTTTATTTTTAAAATTCGTGACGATGTGGCTTTAAGAATGAAAAGAATGATTAGATTCGGAATTGGCTAAGTATAGCCAAATCCAACTTTCTCTCTCTTTATCATATAAAAAAAAAAAAAATGACTATATCCCTAAAGCAATTTAGTTATAGGTTGAACTCAAATATGGTTACTATAAATCCTTAATCAAGAAAAGAATTGTCATGAATTTTTTATGCTTCATGAACAAAAAAAATGTTATGATCATCAACTTTTTGTGGTTAATTTATATGATTACAAGAAGCATTCCAAATATTATGGATTGTAAAATCCATTACAATCCAAAACTTTATAAAATATTTTTCAAACTCTATCGTGGGTTTTATTTTTTAAAGAAATAACTCACTTGAGATCTTTCTTTTAATAGAAATAGAAACTTGAATAGAATTTGCTATTCACGTTTGGGATAAGAATATTAGAGGTAGAATTTTTTGATACAACCTATGAACATGATTGAAACTTGATACAGGGTTTATAGATTTATATTAAGCATAAATAAGTTTATATCAAAATTAGGTTGACTCTTTAAACACAATTAATAATATATTAAGCATAAATAAGTTTATATCAAAATTAGGTTGACTCTTTAAACACAATTAATAAACACATTGTATCTCAGGTTAATCCAGTAATAAAATTAATTCAAAATCAATCTAATTATTAAATAAAATAATTTATGTAACATGGCCTATAAATCCAAAGACAACTTACTGGATTTATTTAAATTATCCAAATTAATTTTATCTTTTAATTTTAACTATTAAGATCATTATTTTACCATCACACGGGATTCAACAAATGAAAATAGATTGATGTACAATTTTATATTTTAATTATGACTATAAATATATAATTATTTTATGATTGAATTAATATTAGACGCTAAATAGGTCATACATATTGGATAAAGTAAAATCTAATTTTATGTTACATAGCTTAAAAACAGATCAAATATCGATATCAATTCAAATATAACTGATTATTTATTGGATGCCAGGTAACTTATATAATTCATAAATACGTTGGAATCTAAATTTTTAACGAGATTAATAAATATAACAGTTTTAGATTCGCCTATTTATAAATGATACGTTTCTTAAATAAATAAATAAATAATAATAATAAAAGAATAGCAATCTTATTCGCATCTCGAGGGTCTATGCTAGTGAGCCCATTTAATCATACGATGTTAAACGAACGGTGATGCTGTGCTCGGACCAATAAAAGCTCGTTAATAAAGGAGGGAAGATGGAGTTTCCGGCAACCGAGTTTAAAATATCCGCCAAATCAATTGCCGTAATCTATTTTAACCTTTCTAAAAATAAATCCCTTCTCATTCTTCTCTGTCATCAAACGGCAAGCAATCGACACCTGGACGCGACCCACCGAACTGCGTCAATAAGAATAAAGAAATATGGAGGACTCGATAAAAGCGAAAAGGAGAGAAAAAAAAAAAAATCCTAATTTGTTCTCAATCTTCCTCTCTCTCTCTCTCTCTCTCTCTCTCTCTCTCCATTCGAAAATTCGAATCTAGGTGCGTTCGATTCTCTCTTTTTATCCCCGATTTTTTTTTTCTCGTTTTATTTTTCCTTGAGAGATTAGGGTTCGTGTTTTCCTTCTTCGAAGTTCTGCGGTCGGTCTAGGGTTTTGCCTCTGCGTTCGAGAATTTGTTTTTGTCGATTCTCGTCATTTTCTTGCTGCCGCCGCGTGGCTGAAGAAGAAGCGGGCAATTGATGCCGCCGGAGCTCCGCTGATCTCCCGATCGCGGTCTAGATCCGGGCCGTCGCCGATCCGATGGATAAGAGTAAGAACCGGACCGATCTTCTCGCCGCCGGCCGAAAAAAGGTTTTCTCTCTTCCCCCCCCCCCCCCACCTTTGGTTTCTTTCTTCGTTGTATTCTCGCTCCAGATTTTTGCGGATGTGCACTGTTTGAGATCTCGTGGCTTATAAAAAAAACCGTTTTTTTTTTTTTGCGTATTTGATCGAAATTTTTGAATTTTTTTTGGGATATCAGCTTCAGCAATTTAGGCAGAAGAAGGATCACAAGGGCGGGGGTAGCAGCCATGCGAAATCCTCGAACAAGGCGGGCAAGCCTGGGAAGGATACCGATGCCGGTGAGCCGGAGTTGGAGCATATGAAAATTGCTGTTGCCCAGGAACCAGTGACGGCGTCCGAGCCCTTGCCTCCTTCAGGCATCGATGGTGATGATCCAACGAAGTTGCCTAAGCCGGAGTCAACTTCAGCCATCGATGCTGATGAGCCGGAGAAGGTGCCCAAGCCTGATTCCACTCCGGCCGACGATGCTGATGAGCCAACGAAGGTGCCGGAGCCGGAGTCTACTTCAGCCATCGATGCTGATGATCCGGCGAAGGTACCGGAGCCTGATTCCACTTCGGCGGTAGATGATGATGAGCCAACGAAGGTGCCCAAGCCGGGGTCTACTTCAGCCATGAATGCCGACGGGCCCGCTAAGGGTTCTGAGCCTGAGCCCGGGCCTACTTCAGCTATCGATGTCGAGGCGAGGACTGCTCATCCATCGGATCCTTCAGTCGCGGTCCCAGATGTGGATTTGCCACCTGTGCCCTCTGCTGGGGAGAGTGACGTACGATTTCAGGAAGATCAGGGAGATTCTGAAGAGGTTCTGATTGACCTCCCCATTGATGATGGAGGCTCGAGATCTGCTGCTATGATACATGGTGAGGTAAGGGACTTCAGTTTGTGATTTAATATCTCTCTCTCTCTCTCTCTCTCATGGCTTGTAAGGGGTCGGATTGGGGGGAAAATAGTTGCAGGTTTGATGTATAATTTCTATTCTCATTTGTTCCTTGGTAGGGGCAATGCAGGAAGCTAAAAATTCGGGATTGGAGCAATGCAGTGGCGAGAGCTCTGGCATTGGGATGTTGATGGTGGAAGATAGATGGGACCAGGCTGGAGAAAGTACTGTTGCCGTGGCTCTGGACGCTGGGATGTCGAAGGATGATCCTGCTGCTGCAGAAGCCAGTTTGGCAGTTGAAGTGGCTCAAGAGGTGGACAAATTGTCTGCTCCAACTGAAGAAAGAATTAAGGGAGAAGATGATCTGACGAAATTCAGTGAGAACTTGAAAACAAGATTCTTGGCGATAGAGAATGGAAAGGATGATCATGGCACAGAGAAAGATGGGGTGAAGGAAGAAACTGTTGCCCCTGAAAGTCCGCTACATGGGATGTCTCGGCAAGCAAATGAGGTTTCCATCCCTGATGAAACACTTCAAGAGATGGGGACACAAATTTCTGATGAGCACATAATGATTCCCTATAGGGAAGAAAGTTTGGAAGTGCCATCACAAGTTACTTCCGACAGGAGTCATTCACTTGAGAAAAATGTGGATATGCCAACTCCATCACATGTTATTTCAGATGCTCCAAGAAAAGAAAGTTCAGTTATAGCTGATTCCGGGGGAGAAGGAAGTATTAATGAGGAAAGGGACTTGCATCAACCTTATATTGGAGAGGTTGTTGGTGCTGAGAGTGAATCAGTAGAGGTACTTCAAGGAGAGGCAATTGCTTCTGCAGAAAAGGTTGAAGGATTTAAAGAGAATGATCCTCCTATCTTATCTAAGTCGACGGATCCAGTTTCTTCCATGGGGATGTGGTATATGCTAAAAAGAGGTCTGCAGGAAGGTAGCTTTGCTGATGAGTTGGATAGTATTAGAAGACATCTTTACTTAACAGTTGTTGCAAGGGATTTTCTCCAGATGCAGTTAGATGAACAGACCGAGTTGACTGCAAATCTTCGCCTGCAGTCTTCTGACGAAGCATCCAAACTCTTGGGGTTAGTTAAAGAAGCTCAGGAAAGCAAGGCAGTGGCTAGTGAGGAGCTAGTTCGGTGCCAGTCTGAGCTCCAGGCTATGTCTGTTGCTAAGGAGGAACTTGAGATCAGGTTTATTTGCACAAGAGAGGAAATCGAGTGTCTCAGTTACAGGGCCTCTGAGTTGCAGAACAAACTGGAACAATCACAAAAAGAATTGGCACTTGTTTCAGCGGACTTAGCTAACTGCAGAGGTTTAGTGGAAGATTTACACAAGGAAAACATGAACTTAAGTGCAATCATCAGTTCGGAAACAGATGCAAGGAAGAACCTCGAGGAGGAGAAAGAGTTCTTGTCTAGTGAGAATATGCGACTTGCTGCCGAGTTGTCAGAACAAAAAGAGAGGTTGCTTGTTACACTTGATAAGCAAAAGCAACTTGAAGGCAACCTAAGAGAAACAGGGGCATGCTTTGACAAACTTGCTAAGGAAAACCTTTATCTATCTAGCAGTTTAGATATACACAAAGCTAAGATAAAGGAGCTTGATGATGGGCATATCGAGTTGCCCTTTCAAGCCCAACAAGCTGGAGGTCAAGAAAATAATTCTTATGTGGAATACATAACCACTGATAATGCAGTTGAAGGTCCTCGGAGGAGTATGAGGAATTTAGCACCGCTTCAGGTGTTTGATGAGAAAGACTCTGGCGGCTCTGTTGCATTGGAAGTTCTGAAGGGGCACTTGGAAGAGGCCAATAGTCTATTACAGAATCTTGAAAAATCAATTCAAGCGTTGCATTCCCATTCTGTGTCCTTAAGCAGGTCAGATGGCAGAGCCACAGCACCTGGAGTATCAAAACTTATACAAGCCTTTGAGTCAAAAACGCATCATGCTGACAATGCATCAGATGAGGTGCTGCTGACCGAGGGAGGACGACCAGATGATTTGTGCACATTAATGAGGGAACAGATAGGCCTTCTTGGAGATAAATTAAAGCAGATGGAACTGGATGCCAAAAAGGCTGAAGTACTTGTAATGAAAGAATATAATAGCAGGGAGATCTCCCAAAAGTACGAGATGGAGTGTGAAGCCCAAAGGCAACAAAATAGCATCCTTCAGGCGAAGATTGATGAGCTTGTTAAGAAGCTGTCCCACTATATATGCAGGATAGATTATCTACAGAATCAGTTTAATAGTATTCAAGCTAGTGACGAGGAAAAGAAGCTTTTAAGTGAAATGCGGTTGTTGCAAGAGGAAGTGAGTGAGAGGGTGTCCATTCTGCAGCGTGAAAGAGACTCTATTAAGGGATTTTTTGAGACACTTGAAAATCTTTTCCCATCTACTGGATTACTAACCTCTGATCTTGCTAATGATAAGAAAGAGAAGCTCTTAAATAAAATACAATCATTGCAGAAGGATGTGATTGATTGGAAATCTATTAAAGGCATGATTTTGGAGGCACTTGAAAAGCTCAACTCATCTACCGGACAGCTGTTCCCGGATAACTTGGATATTGACTCCCATGTCTCTGCTTCAGTTGATGCTGCCATAAGATCAATTGAGAACCTACATGACAAACTAAATGCTGCTTATCTGAACCATGAGACACTCCATACTTCGTACATGGAATTGGATAAACAGTGTAACAATGTTCAAGGAATGAATGAATTGGCAATTGGGCAGATGCATAAAATGTACAACAGCCTACAGAAGCTGTGTCCAAATGTTGCTGATTCTGAAATGGATGTCAATGCTGAAGAAGTGCTAGAAGTTCTACCAAAAAAGCACGAACTGCTTATTGAGCATCTGCAGAAGTTGCTGGACGAGCAGGTTCTCTACTTATCTAAAAGTAAGGAGCTAGAATCAGGGTTATTGAGTAAAAATGAAGAAATCGAGGAGCTGAGCAAGAGGTGTAGCGCTTTGGATAAGAAGTTGGATGACTTGTGTTATGCCAAAGATGGGCTTGAAGCAACTTTGATGAGTAAAAATGTAGTTTTTGATGAAGTGAACAGAAGATGTCTTGCCCTAGTGAAGAAGCTGGATGACCATGAACTGAATAAAGATCCAAATACCTTCAATGGGCTGGTCCGAATTAATGAAGTTGTCGCGAAGTTTGACAACTCGGAGAATGACTTGAGTGCGACTGTACTACAACAACTAGAGGCATTGGTTGCTATCCATCTTCAGAAATATGGAGAGGCAATTGAGCAGATTGACTTGTCAAAGAAATACTTAAAGGAAGTTAACATCATACCAGAAATTTCATCTGACAACTGGTCCTTACCCTTGCTTTCATTGATTAGTCAAGAGTTTGTACCTAAGTTGTGTGAGTTACAGGAAATGTTGGACTCTTTAGGTGCCTTAAATCTTCAACAGGAAACTGAAAATCAAATCCTCAAGGAGGGTCTACATGAGATGGAAGAAGCTCTAGAAGCATCTCGTTCTGAGTTGTATTTGAAAATATCTGAACTTGAGCAGTCAGAGCAGAGACTTTCCTCTGTTAGAGAGAAGCTCAGTATTGCTGTTGCGAAAGGCAAAGGTTTAATTGTGCAGCGAGACAGTCTTAAGCAGTCTCTCATGGAGAAATCAAGTGAGCTTGAAAAGTGCTCACAGGAATTACAATCAAAAGAAGAATTGCTGAAGGAAGTTGAGGCAAAGCTGAAGTCTTATTCTGAAGCAGATCGTATTGAAGCTCTAGAATCTGAACTCTCTTACATCCGCAATTCTGCTACTGCATTGAGAGACTCCTTTCTTCTTAAAGACTCTATTATTCAGAGGATTGAAGAAGTTTTGGAAGACCTGGATTTGCCTGAGCATTTCCATTCTAATGATATAGTTGAGAAAATTGAGTTCCTTTCCAGAACGGTTGCTGGGAAACCTCCTTTTCCTATAACTGAATGGGATCAAAGGAGTTCTGTGGGGGGCTCACATTCTGATGCAGAGGCCTGGAAGGATGACCTGCAGGCAACTTCAAACCCTGGATTTGAAGAACTAAAAAACAAATATGAGGAGCTCCAGAGAAAGTTTTATGGTTTGGCTGAGCACAATGATATGCTGGAACAATCCCTAATGGAGAGGAATAGCCTTGTACAGAAGTTGGAGGAAGCTCTGGATAGAATTGATATGCCTCCACAGTTCAGAACATTGGAGCCAGAAGATAGGGTCGTATGGTTACAGAATTCACTTTCTGAGGTCCAACAGGAGAGAAATGCATTGCAGCTGAAGATTGAGAGCCTTGAAGACTCTTCTGATATGCTCATAGTGGACTTGGAAGAGTCTCACAAAAAAATATCTGAGCTTAGTGCAGAGGTTGTAGCTATTAAATCTGAGAAAGATTTCTTTTCAGAGAGCCTGGAGAAGCTCAGGTTTGAATATCTTGGACTCTCAGAGAAAACTGTTCATGATGAAATCGACAGAGATAATTTGCGAAAACAACTAGCTGACTTGCAGGAAAAATTGGCTGAGAAAGTTGAGAACAGGGTTCGTCTTGAAAATGATATCTGGAAACTATTTGATTTGATCAGCAATGAATTGCCAGATAGTGATAGGTCTGAGGCCCTCTCTGCTGGTACCGCTACTGAGTGTTTGGAAGGATTGTTGAGGAAGCTTATAGATAAATATGCAAACCTAGCTTCAGAGAAATCTGTGCATAAAATTAGTGAGAAGGAATTTGTTTTAGAGGAAAGCAATTTGTCTCCTGATAAAAATGCATTGACAAATGTTGTGGATGGCAAAGATCAGGAACTTGTAAATCTGAGGTTAGAGCTTGATGAGGCTCACCGTGATCTGGTTTCAGTTAAGGAGGAGAGGGATGAAGCCATGGGGAAGTGCCATTCTTTGATGTTGGAAATTGAGGAAATAAGTAAACACATGAACTTATTGCAGGAGAAGTCTGTTGACAAGGAGAAGCATCAATCTTTGCTGTTGGAATTAGACACCATAAGTAAACAGAGGGATGCTTTGCAAAAGCAGCTAAATCAGGAGGAGCAAAAGTCCGCCTCTGTGAGAGAGAAGCTAAATGTTGCCGTTAGAAAAGGGAAGGCACTGGTACAACAAAGAGACAGCCTGAAACAGGCGATTGAAGAGATGAGTGCTGCGATGGATAACTTGAAGACTGAGCATAACCAGCGGGTGGAAGCTCTAGAAGCTGAGAAATCATTATTAATGAATCGGTTGGCAGAGAGGGAGCAAAGTTTGGAAGATACTAGCAAGGCCTTTAGCAGATTTTTAACCGCTTTGCATGGCATTGATGTTGGTTGTGACATTAATGTAACTGATCCTGTGCAGAAGATGGAAGAAATTGGGAGACTCAATCATGATTTGCGTTCAGCACTAGTTTCTTCAGAGAATGAAGCAAAGAGATCTAAACGAGCAGCTGAGCTTCTTCTAGCTGAGTTGAATGAAGTTCAAGAGAGAGCTGACATGCTCCAGGAGGATCTGGCAAAGGCAGAAGCCACACTTACAGAGTGTTCTAGACAGAAAGACGTTGCAGAGGCTGCAAGAATTGATTCTCTTAATCGCCTAGAGCAATTTATTTCAGTTGATTCAGAGGAAAGAAAGAAACAAATAGACAACTTGCTGGAGTTAAAGTCAAGCATTGGCCAACTAAGCAATGCCTGCTTTGAATTTTCAAGTCTTCTTGCTAATATTTTTGCCAGAGATTGGAACCTCTTCTGCAATTTAGAGAACTTTATGGAATCTATAGAGAAACAAATGAACTGTGCTAATTTGGCTGACCTACCTGTTCTTTCATCCAGCAGCCTGCTATCAAATATTCCAGTAAATGAGGTACTTTTAATGCCAGTTGCAATTTGCTAAATGCATGCTATTTACAGATTTTAAGGCTTTTCTTCCTCATTTTTCTATGGCAGTCTATATGTTTCATTGATCATTTTGGGCAATTTATTGGTTTTAGTTTAAGTTTGAGCCCACAATTGGAATGATGTTGTAGACATATCCTTACAGAGCTATAATTTCTATCTCTTGTGAAAGGAATATTGATAATCCCTCTTCAATTTTATGTCGAACATAAATCATGTTTATCTTTGCTATCTATTTCGTAGCATATTTTTATGTGCCACTCTCTTTTGTTGAATTCTATAAACAAAGTTACAATATGGGCAATACTTTGGTTGGTACCGCTTGTAGATCTATTGGCTAGCCACTCAACTAACGTTTGTTGTACCTACCTGAACTGTATCATATCGGTAAGATATCAATACGATATTGAGGTTCGAGTCGCTATGAACTGAATCGAGTGGAACCATCCTGTACCACTCAGTACTAGCTCATATTGCTCGGTATTGATATTGAGCAGTATTATAGCTAGGAATGAGAAAACATATTGGCTCTCTGTTTCAGTATAGGATGCATAACATATCATTATCAATTATACTGTACCGAATCGATAATGTACTAGTAGGGTTTTCGGTACTGACTTTGTGGACTTTGCTCATAACTAATAGTTTGCTTTATCTATGAATGCTCTAACTTTAGGTTAAGGGTCTCAAGGAGGAAAGGATGTCAAGGTTCATTTGTGTAGGAGGTCATGGAGAGGTTAGTGAAGTGCATCAGTGAGAAAAATCTGTGTATTCCAAAAATTCCCAAGTTTGATGAGAGAAAATCTTAGCTTGGTGTGACACATGGATGTAAGCATGAGGGATAGCTGTTCTAAATCGATTTTTATGATATCTTATTGTACCAAATTGATTGATGTTCTTTTTTTTATTTTTTGCAGATGTTATATTCTAGTATTGATTTTACACTATGAAGTGCAGTTTTATTGATAGATTTTCCGTATAATTTATGGTTTTATTAGTGAAAAATATGTAATATTTTATCTCTAGGTGGGGCACTTCATAGCCATTTAAGCATTTGCATGATTGTCTACGACGACCTTTTTTCTACTGTGGTCAAATATATGATATTTATGAGCTGTTCCTTGGTTGATAAGCTTATGCCATATTATTTGGACGTGGGTGACAACTATTTAAATGTAAACATTATATTATAATTTCTATGCTTATTGTATGGTACCTACAGACTATTATAGATAGGCTAACGAGGTCAATTTATGATTTCTGACTATGAGATGAGGGTTTGATGAAGATATCTGTATATCATCTATCATCTATAACATACAAATTTGTGGGATGAAAATGTAATACAGGATTGGTTAGCATTGAGGTTTGAAGACCACAATACTGCGGCATACTGATCATATACATTGCTGCAGCATGCCCCATTGTCTGCCTATGGTCTGTTTATGTGGGGCAATATGGCACACAGTACCTACCACATTAAAGGGCAGATTGGACTGTTACGTACTGTGGTAAGGTTGGTTTTTCCAAACCTTTGTAAGCAATATTGCAGTAAGGTTGCATACCACAGTATGCGCCTTATCACTCATGGTCTGTTGTTGCATGGCAGCATGGCATGGTGCATGGTACCTACCATGGTATGGGGCAGTATGGATTGTTCCATGCTGTAGTAAGGTTAGGCTTTCAAACCTTGGTTAGCAGTACTTGGAATGTGTTAAAGTGAGTGAGACAAAGATTATATTCTTGCATGATTGATTGATGTGGCTTAGATTACCTTGCACCATTTGCTCCTGTTTCCTTGTTTTTGTGTGGATAATACCATTGAACTAATCCAATGTACGGTATTTGGTTATAGTAGTTCATATGTTGCACTTGAACAATTTTAGCAAAGACAAAATTAAATATGAAGAAAAGATTTAGCAGAAGAGAGATTGTGGAAAAAGAAAATGTTTACTAGCTAGGAAGCATGGCCACTTCAGTTTGCATGCTTTTTTCATATTGGATACATATCAGAAATCAATATTCATCTGATACATCTGATATGTGCCTTTTATACTTGTGCTAATTGTCCTATTTTTCAAAATTAGAAAAGCACTTTGGTTACATCTTTGATACACTCGAGATTCTAATGCTTGAGGAAATGAGTGAGAGAGCATTTTCTTTATCTTTCTTTTCATGAATGTTAACCTTTTAATAGTGAATGGTCAATTTCAGGGTTTGTAATGTTGATATGATAATATGGAACATGGATTTGGGATTTATAGATTTGAATGTTAATTAAATGATGCGTTTGTGGAAGTTGATGATATTGTATAAAGTATATAATTTGGACAAAGCTTTTTTGATGGCCTATTATGACCTGTGGATGCTCTTTGATATTACATACATGCATATATATGTTTTTCATTGTCATATTGTTTCCTACATTTTCAATATTTGTTGTATTGGCATATTTGTTTTATGTCATATCCATATCTGGTGTCTGCGTCCATGTTTTATAGGTTACTAATATGGGTGGGAGTTAGATGGTTCACACACACATAATACCTACGTACATCAGATATGTTGTATATTGCAATTTATAAGCATACGTACTTCTGCTAGGATGAATGATTTAAGAGATGTCCCAAAATGATATGTAACATGCAACTGTTTTTCTTTCAATTAATTCACTTTTTGATAGTAAGCAAGATGTATTATAAGCTGCTCGCTTATTAAATTTTCTGCACCTGGCCCTTATCGGTGTATTTATTCACTAACCTACAATATGCTGATTTTTGGTTATTTTGATGAATTATGAACTTGTGGAACACTAGAAAGATTTGGACCTATGATCTCCTTTTCTTGCATGTTCCTTTGTTCGCATTAATTGTTCAGCTGACTGGGACTTGGGTTGCTTCATTCTGACTGGGACTTGGGTTGCTTCATTCTACACAAGGAGTCCTTAGAGTGCATCTTTGTATTCTTTAGTCACCAGACATCACTACTCTCATTCTATCAATTTTGACAGAAACTTACAATGGATTTCTTTTTATAGAACTGAGATTACTTTTTTTTCTGAAACAGTATAGATTCTTGAAATTGATTCCATATTTTGTTCAACCTTCTTTGACTCAACAAATGGAATGCTTTTTCAGGAGAAGTTCCAAGCCACTAATGCTGTTTCAGAACTTAGGATGCAAGAACCATTTGATGAAAGTTCAATAGCTGAACATCTTTCTATCACTGGCCACAGCGTGTTTGAATGTTTAAGGCAATGTAATGATATGAAAAGAAATATTCACAAATACTCCTTGTCAGTTGACCAACAAGCCACACGCCTGTTGCAAATTATGGAGACGGTACAAAGAAAATTGTCTTCTCAGAGGGAAGTTTCAGAATCTCTGAAGAGAGATTTAACTGGACTTGAGCTGATGATTAAGGAAAAAGAGAATCAGATTTGTTCAATGTCAAGAAATCTGTCCCTGCTTTATGAAGCATGTAGCAGTTCAATTACTGAGATTGAGAATGGTAAAGCCCAATTAGTTGAAAATAGCCTACCTTCTGGGGAACATGCCTTAAAAGAAACAGGTACACTTAACAGTAAGCAAGAGCATGCTGATGGATATACATATTCCTTCACAGACGATTGCATCAGATCAATGGCCAATAAGTTATTATCAACTGTTAAGGGCACAACCACTGTAAATGAGATGACAGAGGGCAACCAAAGGGAATTGAAAGCCATCATATCGGATTTGCAGAGAGAACTACAGGAAAAAGATATCCAAATGAATAGAATCTGCGAGGAACTTGTATCTCAGATAAGGGAAACTGAAGCTAGTACAAGGAGATTCTCATCAGATCTTGATTCTGCGAAAACAAAAATTCATGATTTAGAGAAGCAGGTCGAAGTGATGGAGAAGGATAAGAAATTATTGGAGCTCAGAGTACATGAGCTAAAAGATTTGGAGGCTTCATCAAATGAGCTACAAGGGAAAATTAAATCTTTAACTGATGCATTAACTGCTAAAGATCAAGGTAATTTACTTGAACTATGTTTGTTAGATTTTTCTTTTCTTTTTGAAATTCACTTTTAGTGATGTGATTTGTGTGTTTGAGGTGATATATGTGAAGCTTTTCTATCGATTTTTTATAATTTTTTCCTCTTCCAATATAGAAATTGAAGCCCTTATGCAAGCGCTTGATGAGGAAGAAACACAGATGGAGGATCTGGAAAGAAAAAACCAGGAACTGGAGAACATAATTCAAGAAAAGAATCTAGCATTGGAGAGTCTTGAAGCTTCTCGAGCGAGGGTGGTGGAAAAGCTTTCAACAAATGTCAGCAAGTTTGATGAGTTGCACAACCTGTCAGAGAGCCTTATTGCAGAGGTGGAAAATCTTCAGTCCCAATTGCAAGGGCGGGATTCAGAGATCTCATTCTTGCGTCAGGAGATAACTAGCTGTACCAATGATCTTCTGGCCTCACAGGAGACTAACAAGAAGTACTCATCTGAAATATGTGAGTTGTTAAAGTGGTTTGATATGATAGTCTCACGCTTTGGGGTGGAACACATGGATATTCATGAACTGGAATTTGGACAAATTCGTATCTACACTGATGTGCTGGACAAGAAAATTTTAGCTGTTATGACTGAATTAGATGATCTACGAGTAGCAGTTAAGAGCAAAGATGCTTTGTTACAAATTGAAAGGGGTAGAGTGGAAGAGTTATCATGCAAATCTGAAGTTCTTGAAAATTCTTTACGTGAGAAAGAAACACAGGCAGAACTTTTTCAAGAAGGTAGAAATTCTGGTCAGCCATCTCGTATGAACTCCCAACGGTCTCTAGAGATTGAACAAACGGTAAGTCTACATGTATAGCTTTTTACTTGCACTGTGCAGCTCTTCTTTTTAATGTTGAATTGTTTCTGCTTGAAAGTATCATATTCCTGTTCCTTGCATTGTTGTACTATTTAAGATAAATTTGCTGTAGTGAAATCAGAGGCATGGAGGGAAAACATGAAATTTCTTTTTTATGTGTTGGTTATCATTGCCTTGATTATAATTTTCTTTTAGTTTTGATGATAATTTGATTTCTTTTTTTATTTTCCTTTGGTGCAGAAAAACAAAGGAAGCTCAGGTGCAGTTGTTACTCATGTTCGCAGTGGGCGCAAAGTCAATAGCGACCAAATAGCCATAGCTATAGATACAGAAAATGATAATAATATATTAGTTGATGAGGACGATGATAAAGGTGACTTCAGTTCTTCTGTCTTGTTATTTCACTTGTTTCAGTGTTGATTTCTTTTTCTGTGGAGTGATGAATGTTATTAACATTATTTTTGTCTATTGTTCCCCACTGAAGCGCATGGTTTCAAGTCACTTACTATGTCTCGCTTTGTTCCGAGAACCGCTCGTCCTATAGCAGACAGGATTGATGGGATGTGGTGGGTAGATTTTTAACATTTCCTTCATTTTGAGATGATTTTCTTGATTATGTTCCCAAACCATTCATTTTCGTCGTTATTCTTCCAGGGTATCAGGCGAAAGGCTGCTTATGAGACAGCCTACCTTACGGATTGGATTTTTGATATACTGGGTCGCATTGCATGCATTACTTGCTAGCTTCATCTGAAAGCAATGTCATCAGTAAGTGATGGATGCCTCATTCCTATTTTCATTTACTTTAATAGGGTTTCTGTTGAAGGGGTGCTTTAGTCATTGTGATCAATGAAGTTTCTTGCTTGTTTTATCTATGTTGATGTAATGATATATCTAGGCTTATGTTTATGCTGTTACTTTAAAGAGTTGTTTCTCACATGCAGCATTGTCTTGAGCAAAGGATGAGCAAAGGATGAGTGGCATTATCTTTCAAATATTTCTGTTCACCTTGACAGATGCATTGATTTGTGCTTGGATTCTTTTGTGTTCTATACTCTGATGACATTAAATGGCAGTAATAATAAATTAATCATGTGCATAACAATGTTCAACTGTAATGGGAATGCAGCACAGGTTTGGATCCATTAAACAACTGTCTGATAAACTTGAAGTAGAATCTGTAGTTAAATGCATTGATGGAACCCTGTAAGTAACTATGGTGAGAGAGTGATCTGATCATACAATTGTCATGCTTTTTAATTATGAGATGGATGATGAAGATGGTCTTAGAAAGAATTAAAATCTGTGCTGGTTATGGGATCTTATGAGTGAAGCAGAAATGAGTGGTGAATAAGCGATCGATGATGGTTTCTATGATTATCAACATGATTGTTTACAAGTAGTATGTCTAGCAATGATTGTAGCTGTGGTCACCTATAGGTTTTTGTTGATATGAGGTTGAGATAAAACTTACTCGAAAAGGATAGATATCAAGATGGTATTTGGAGACAATTATAAGTTTCTTTGTTTGTGTGTGCACATGTCTTGGAACACTTTGTATTTATGAATGAAATTTTCAAAGGCGAAGAGGATTGTGAAAAATGTTTGCAGGCTTTTTTTTTTTTTTTTTTTTTTTTTGTGCTAGTGACGATCTAAACTACTTGAAAAAGGAGCCAGTTTGACTGTGATAATGGGGAACACCCCAGCTTTTAAAAAGTTTAGAGTAAGGAAGAGCTTCACAAGTGCAAACTGTGTTAACATTCACATTCTGCTCCAGAAATCCATGTCAGATTTGTATCAGAGTCAGATATATATTAGTCATTCAAATACTTATGAAGTTTTATATTTGTCACTTCCAAAGGTTGGTGAAGAGTTGTACTCTTCCAAAAATGAGTTTGGCTTTTTGGTTCTTTTTAGTGATTGGTCAAGGATATAGATATTGAAATAACTCTATAAAATATTATTTTTCTTATATCTTGAGTTGATTGGAAAGTTTGAATTAGGAACACATAGATTGAAGGACCTTAACAAAAAATATCTTCTTAATGTTTATTTTTTTAAAAAAAATATTAAAGGTATAAATCATATATAGTTTAATTAAAATTATAATTTATTCTATGGAATACTGTACCTCCTTTTTTTACCTTTGTGCTAAGACAGACACTTGATATGCATGTGAATTTGATTCTTGCATCCATGCCAATGCAATACTGAGTGCAAAAGCAAGATTCAAAGAGATTCTGGTGTGTCAAAGGTTCCGGCTATTTGTGCGTTGTTTTGATGAAACTGTATGGCTCAAAACAAATTCCCATCTATTTGTGCACCGTGTTGGTTAATAAGGGATTTCAAACGAAAGTTGGACCATGAAATATATTTGCCAAAGTCAATATTTTTTTCGAAGCGACAAATCTAAATGACTGGAGGCAGGAGAAAGTTTGACTATGATGATGGGGAAGCACTTCACAAGTAAGTCTAAAAGCAAGATGCAAAGAGATTCTGCTGTACTAAAGGTTCTGGTTGCAGATACTTGATGGCTAATTTGATAAAGCTGTATGGATCAACTACAATTCCCATCTGTTTGCGTGTAGTGTTGGTTAATATTGGATTTCAAATGAAAGTTATGCAAGTATTATGAGATGAACTATATCGTGAGGCATTTATAAGGGAACCAATTTGACTTTTCCATTTTTATCCATGGTGAGCTTGGCTGAGCCTTATAGACATAAATTTTAGGAGGGAAGAGGGGGAAATTTTTTAGAATAATTGAAAATCTAGTTATTGCTAAACTCTGCTAAGATACATATTTTATTGGTCTCACTTTATGCAGTGTTGGTGGAAGGAGTTGATGAGAGTTTTTATATGAAAGATGGGCAATCAGTTCCAGCTTTACAAAATTTTAATTCAACACCTAGATGGCAGTGTTTAAATGATATTTGACTTGTCAAACATTTTGAAACTTCCCTTTCGAACCTTATGTTATTCATTTTTGTCTCCACAGATATAATGGACATAACATTACAGACCTCTCCTTATGCATTTCCATTGCATTGGTAGTAAGTAGGTTATATCATTGTTGCAGTGCGGTTATGTGGATATTATCTATATTTTTTCAGAGGGAGGATGTTACCTTGTTTGCTTGGATTGATGAAGTTCTATGATCAAATAAAGATCTTACCTGTGTTTTCCTTATTGTGATTTGCAGCTCTCTTCGGGTACCATGTATGGCGAGTCAATGGCCATTTCCCTCTCAATTCCATCAGCAATGATGCATTCACCTCTGTATAGGCTCTCTATTCTTTCTTTACAATATCAGACAACACATATGGGCTACCATACAATTATTTTGGCCATACAGGCAGCTGTGATTTCATCACCATTTTTTTTTTTTTTTTTTTTAAATTCTGAATCCCAGTTTGCCTTGGCTGCACTCAATAAAGCAGCATCCCAGCTCACAGAAGCTTGCGAAGAATGAGCCCCAGCATCCCATGTACATTATACTCATTCTTTTTGTTCTTCTACATACATGAAAACTTGGATCATCTTCTTATGTTACACAGGAAACAGCAAAAAATCAGCAAGACATTTGGGCAGTTTAGTGCCCACTAGTTCTTGTCTTCGAATGTTTTGATGCTGTTTAAAGAAAACCTTGTGAAGGAGGTTACTGATAGTGATGTCATGATTTCATGAATTGACAGGTGGTGTTTTTTTTTTTTTTGGCTTTTTCTCTCTTCAAGTTAATAAATAAAGTTGCTCTGGTTCCTCTTTCCATGATACATTAATACTATATAATTAACTATAATATAGGAGATAAGCGAGAACCCTTGTGTGGAATTCTTTGGTAGTGGTGGTTTGTTTTCTTGCACTGGTGGCTGGACTTTAGGCCTTCAGATCTTGTTGGCCAGCAGGCCTGCCTCCGGGTTTGATCTGGCTCTCCTGTGAACCTCAGATTGGAGTCAAAAGCAAGGAAGAGAAGAAAAGAAACGGAGAGGTGGCGCGTGGTGTTCGGTTGGAGTCGTCATTGTTTCGCCTGCTACCTACTCGATGTAAATGCCTCCAGATGGTTGGTGGAGAAGAATGAAGCTGACAGCCACATCTACTCTCCATCACCCAAGTGTTTGGAAATGCCTCCAGATAGGGTACGAGGAGGTCCCCACAAGGATACATTTCGCGTGTCAAAATTGTCCAACCCATATGAAAAGATTTGAAATCTTTGCACAGAACATGACTGAAAACTAAGTAGATTGAATGAATTAAAAAAAAAAAAAAAAGGCTTATATGATCTATTATAATTAATTTAGAATTAAAATTTTGTTATTCGTATTGATGTTGGTAGTGCTGGGCCAACAAGCCGCTTCTAATTAGTTCATTCAACATTTAAATGCTAAGCATAAATTTGCATCAAACTAAATGTAAGACAATAATCAAATACTTTTATTCAATAAAATGTAACATTTTAAATGAAGTGCCAAGCGGGAATGCAAGTTTATCCAAACATGGCTCTAAGTATTTCAATATAAATAACTACCACTATTTATTTAGTAAATATTTTTATACATGCAACAAGATAGTAAGTAAATATTTTCATCTAATAAAATATAATATTCAAAAAGGGTTCAGCTATCCTTTTTTTTTTTTTTTCTTTAAAATATATATATATATATATTTCAAAAAGAGAGTCTCATTTCACCCGTTCAATTTCATCGTACAAATGTTTTTATACGCAAGACGACCACCACACGTGGCTACGTCGTGAATTCACGTCGATCCAAGGGTCGGACCGGACCGACGTAAATGCTAGCCTTGCTTTTTAAAGAAAGAAAACGCACCAACGATGACGTCGTTGCCGCCGGTAAACGAGCGGCCACGATTCAGCCGTCTCTCCTTGCAAGTAGGTTGACGTGTTTGCCCTTCAACATTTTCATAAATTCCAAAAGACTAAAAGGGTATTTACGGAAGAAAACACATGCGAATCTAAGTGGTCGAACGTGTCGACTCGTCGAGCAGAAGCCGTGTGGGACCGCGGTTAGATATTTTCCGAGAATCGAATCCAGTTGCGGTGACCTTCCGGTATGTTACAATCCGTTTGGAATCAATTCAACGAAGCAAATTTTTAATAAAATTTATGGTTTTAGAATAAATAAAATAAATTAAATCTTATAAAATTTCAATATTTACCCTCTAAATAGTTATTTTTTTAAACTCTTAGCAAGTTGATGGTTTATAACTGCTAAAATATATTAGCATGATCTTTTTCTATGTATGAGATTTTTACATATAACTGATTTTACGCTCGAAAAAAAGGAGAAGAGTTGCGATAAGTTGATGGTCAATGTAAAACTATAGTCACACCCTATGAATATAAATTCAATAGAGAAAATTAATAAAGTTAGAATATTCTCCATAAGCAACACGATGCATCGAACCCTAAATATTCTGTAAATCGCAAGGGTAGATAAAGCGGTCCTAAGTGACTTGTCACAACGGTGCTTGAGTGTGACAAAAAATAAGCAAGAGTCCTATACCTTCATGGACGGGTATGGATAAAAAAGTTAGTTCAAGAAAATAAAAATAAAAATAAAAATAAAATAAAATAAAATATATTTAGCAACTTGGAATATAAGGTTATTATTGGAAAAGTTAATGAAGCTAATAGATACAATGATTAGAAGGAGAATTAACATAGTTTGCTTGCAGGAAACCAAGTGGATAGATGAAAAAACAAAAGATATCGATGGTTTTAAGCTTTAATATACATGTAAAGATAAAAATAAAAATGGAATAGAAAGTATTATAGATAAAAGCCTAAAAGATAAAGTTGTAAATATTAAAAGGATAGGAGATAAAATAAGTTTAATTAAATTAGTGATAAATAAGGAGTCAATGAATATTATTAGTGCTTATGCTTCTCAAATAGATCTAAATTGTATGGCAAAGTAAAGTTTTTGGGAGAATATGAATGGACTAATTCAAGAAATTCCTACTGGAGAGAAAATATTTGTTAGAGGAGATTTGAATGGATATGTAGGAAAGTATAATATAGGTTTTGAAAGAGTATATCGAGGTTATAGATTTGGAGATAAAAGTGATAAAGAAAATGCCATTTTAGAGTTTACGATATTATATGATTTAATATTAGCCAATACATATTTTAAAAAGAGGAATTCTCATTAGATAACTTTTAAAAATGGATATAGTGCTAGTCAAATAAATTTCTTTCTTACTAAAAAGTTTGATCGAGTATTTTATAAAGATTACAAGGTTATACCGAATAAAGGTCTAACTACACAAATAGATTTCTTCATTACTAAAAATAATCATTTTTAGTATTTAGGATCGATTATTTATAAGGAATAAGAGATTGAGGATGATTGTTCATATGATTAAAGTAGGTTAAATAAAATAAAAAAGTGTAATTGAAATATTTTGTTATTGTAGAGTACATGGCAAGTTGAAAGAAAAGTTTTATAAAACAGCCATAAGACCATCTACGTTTTATGGCATGAAATGTTGGACAATTAAAAAAATACACATATGTAATATGAATGTGGTGGAAATAACAATATTAAGATGGATGTATGGTAATAAAAGAAAATATAAGATAAGAAATGAAATTATTTGTAAAATGATATAGGTAGCTTCAATTAAGGATAAACTAAGGAAAAAATGATCTAAATGGCTTGAATATATGCAACATAGACTTAGAAATGCACTTGTGCGAAAGAGTGACTTAATACAAGTAGAGAAAAAAAAAGGTAAGAGGTAGACCAAAAATCACGTGAGAGAGAGTGATAAAGAAAAGCTTAGAATTTTTGCTTCTTATAAAAAAAATATGGCTTGAGACAGAGTTAAATAGAGAAAAAAGATTCATATAGCCGATTTAAATTAGTTTGAAATTAAAGCTTTATTATTATTGTTATTGTAGCATAATATCTTCTTTAATTAAATTGTTTATAAGCCTATCAAGAGCCAATAATAGATTAATATTGAGTAAGTATTTTGAATTGAAAAAATAAAATGTAATATAAAATATCACAGAGAAGATAGAAGAGAGAAGTGTAAAGAAGGATATTTTAGTCTTTTTATAAATGGGTCTCATAAAATAAATTTTATTTTTTTAAATCATATGTAAATAGTAGTTGCATGAGGACCTAACTTTTGAGTTTTTTTTTTTTTTTTTTTTTTTTGCTTTCAAATAAAGAATCATTTGAATACAGGGAAATTCAATTAAATTTATTATTTTTAAGTTATTTTAAAGAAATAGAATCCAGAGAGAGAGAGAGAGAAGGGAATACGTAGAGAGCATGGAAAACACACCATTTAATTATCTAATTCATCACTATTATGATCCATAACAGGTTGAACAAAATTGGTGGCTATTGTTCTTCCTTGGCAAAGACAATCTCTCTGAGCCACTAGTTAGATTCTTAGAGACAAAGGCAAGCTGTTGCACTACAATTCACAACATCTAATAATAAAAAATCAATCAAATCACCACATAAACTTCCTTTTTCTAAAGACAGAGCACAAGTGGGTGCATAAATTATTCCAAAAATTGCTAATATCCAGTGAAAGCATCATAGATTATGAGCACCATAATGTAATAATAACCAATATTAAATTCCAAACCCCTCTAAATATCTCAGCCAACAACATATATTTAAGTCCATGGAAGTGGTCCTCTTCCCTCCCAAGTCCCACCCCTCCTCTTTCCTCCTCCTCCTCCTCCGCCGTTTCCTCACGATTCCGTTCCCCCGGCCTCGTTTCTCTCTCCTTTCTTTTTATAGCCTTCGCCCCTCTTCTCGGCGCTCTCTCTCTCTCTCTCTCTCTCTCTCTCTCTCTCTCTGGGGTTAGATTTAGATTTAGATTTAGATTTAGGGTTAGGGTTTGGGTTTGGAAGGGATCGATGAAGGGACGGCAGGGCTGCGAGCTGTGCAGGGGCGGCGCCGCCGTGTACTGTGAGGCGGACGCGGCGTTCCTCTGCTGGCCCTGCGACGCCCGCGTCCACGGCGCGAACTTCCTGGTGGCCCGCCACCTCCGCCGGATCGCGTGCGCCGAATGCCACGCCCTCGACGACGCCCGCGTCCTCTCCGGCGCCGGAACCTCCCACGTCCGCTCGCTCTGCCGCTCCTGCCGCCCCCCGGAGGAAGCCACCTCCTCCGGCTCGTCGGATTCCTCCTCGTGCATCTCCACCGCCGACTCGGAATCGGCCCGGAGAGGACGGGCGGAGGATGGTGTTATGTTCAAGTGGGGCCGGAGGGTGGGGCTGGGGGACCGAGTCTCGCGGCGTTGCACGGCGGCGGCGATGCGCCTGCTGCGCGCGTGCGCGGGGAAAATGACGGCTACGCCCCTCCGGGTGGCCCTGGCGGCCGCGCTCTGGTTCGCCGTCAAGCGATGCGGCACGTGCGAGGGCGCCAGGCTGAGGGCTCTGGAGGCGTGTTCTGGTGTGCCCGCGAAGCTTATCGTGCTCGCCGAGTCGAGGCTCGCTCGGGCCGCGAGGCGAGCCCGAGTCGGCGAGCGGCGAGAGGAATGGGCCAAGTGCTGGTGACCAAGTGAAGGTCTTTGGGTCGTCGAGTTCGTTTCTTTGTAATATATATATATATATATATATATATATATATATACTTTGTTTAAAAGGTTAGCTAATGGTTCTGAATATATTGCTTTCCTCTCTCTCTCTCTCTCTCTCTCTATTTCTCTCTTTAGAAGCCAAAAAAAATAAAAAAATAAAAAATCAACACTGATGTATTAGAGATGATATGTGCTTAGTTTCTCCTGTAATTTCCTTTTAAGAATAATATTAGAAGCTATATACCGTGTTTAACTCTTTAGAAATGTTTATTGCCTTGTGTTAACGAGAAAAAAAGAGGTGCCACCACTGGACTATGGTTCTACTTGATTGAGAAATGGGTGATATATTTCCAACTTGAAAGCTAAGCTTCCACATAAGACAAAGGGAAAAGCCAAGATTCTTGGATTAATTGGGTGGATTATGTTGCATATAGGTTAGAATATATACTGTTTTATTGATTGATTTAAGCTAAGAGCCGAATAATTTTAAAAAGAAGTATATGATAAGCTTTTTCAACGCTTTCATCTTAGGACTTTCTTTGTGGTCTTCAATTCAACTGAACTCAATTGTGTGGGTAGGTATTTTTTTTTTTAATTTTCCAACCTGTTTGGATTCTCTCACAAACAAAAGATGTCCTCGACTTGCCAATCTAACGGTTCTTCACGAAATATGGCACTTGCAATGCAATGGTAGCCATCGGTTTGGTGGTCTTCCATGTCCATTTCAAAATGGTGGCTTGAGGCTTTAATTGTGTGAAAAGAAAGGAGGATCGCTCTACATGGTCCTCGTTTGGTTATCACAAATTTCCCCAAAAGAGGCACAAATTTCCCAGGAAAAGTTTTTCTTTTAAATTTCCTGGGAAGATCTTCAACTGTGTTTTGTTTGATCACCGTTGTTCAATGCGGTCTGTTGAAAGAAATCTTACCAAAAAGAAGTTAAGAAGAAACTTCTCATGGGTGTACAGTAAGTCAAAACCCAAGATCAAGATGAAAAGTCTCTCTTCCCATGGAAGCTTGGTTTCTAGGAGCTAAGTCCTGTTTACCAAACATGACGATAATGAAAAAACTATCTGTACCAAAATCCATCGTTCTGTAAGAGGATGATAAATTAGATCAATAGGTTATAAACGAATTGTAACAACTTCAAAGTATAATAATAAATAGTTCAATCTGAATTCAACTCATATTAATCAGATCAAAAATCTAAATTCGAGCTCAATCCATGCGTTATACGGGTTATACGATATAATTTATATAATTCATTTAATAATCAAGTTGTGTTCGAATAAACATGACACGAATACATAATCCATATGACCTATAAAAACCATACAATTTATATAATATATTTAATATTAATTCGCTTATAAAGTAATTATATATTTAAAATCGTAATTAAAGTACAAATAAAATTATACCTTTTAAGAAAACAAATATAAATATAAAATCTTTTCATAAGTATATAATCATAATTATAAAATAATAAGTAATTAAAAAGTGACATCAACTTAAATAAATAGATCTAATGGATCGTGTACATGAATTAATCCATTTAATAATTAAAATCAATTTTGAATTATCAAATCAATTCAAGACCCCACTTATTTATTAATCGTATTTAATGGAGCAATCCAATTTTAATCCAAACTCGTTTATATTCAACCTGAATCATTAACTTTGCATTAGGTTTGAGTAGTGTTCAGGTTATATCCAAAATTACCATTCCTATTAACACACAGAACGCTCAATACCAATTTTGTAGACCTTAACTTGCACTAAAACTTATATTATGGAGAGAAATGGACCGGAAAATCTAGTAAGAAGAAGTTCCAAGCAAACAGTTTTTGGTTAACACTTGACATATTCCCCCCTTTTTTAAGCCTGACATTACACCTTCTGCTACATCTTGAACAATATGTTCATGGTTTAATGACTGTTAACAGGCACCAAGATTAGTATCAACAAGGTGATATTCTCAAGGGGATCATCGATACCAATCATGATGCACAGTTACATCTAAAAGGTAGTAAATGAATGAATGACATGCAAGCAACAACAGAAATGGATGTCTCTGTTGATAGCAGCAGCAGCAATGAAATATTGAATATCCTCTTCATCCACCCTCTATCTGCTCATCCTTCCACCTACTCCTACTTCCTCCTGATTCAAAGGCTCTATAATGTTACTTCTCTCACCTATACAAATCATGCTCAATAATTCACCTAATAATAATGAAATATCCTAAATCTAACCCACTGAACTGTCTGGCAGCTGTGTCACTAGTGTTGCTGGCCTCTTGGTTCAACTGCACCTGTTGATTGACTGATAAAATGGGCATTCGCAGAGTCATCGCCGAATGATTTAAATTTGAAGGCAGTCACAATCCATGGCTAGATCACATCATGTAAACTTGCACTGGCTTGAATGCAACCTCTCATCTGAAATGAGCTCTGACACCAAACTTCTGAGCCGCTTTCCTGATGGTCCTGGTGCGACGACATTGATATTACCCCAGTTTGAGCATGGATCCTCCTCCTCCTCCTCCAAGTCCTTCCCTTTCTCACTGCGGAGCTGGCCAAGGCACCACTTACCAACAGCAACTCCATTTGATGAGCGCATTAGTATCTTTCTATCTACCTTTTTGAGCACTCTGTCATCTTCCATGAACCTCCTCGCGAAAGCTGCTCCACTTGTTATGATGTCCTTGTACCGTGAAAGGTTGAGAAAGAGAGGGTCCAATCCTGGTGGATCATCCCAGACAAAGTACCTTAGATCGTTGTTGACAGTGGTGTTTCTGAACTCAGGGCTATTGCAGATCACCGTTTGGAAGTAGGATTCCATCGAGTAGGGCACATTGGCAAAGTACATGAGAAGTTGTCGAGGGAGGTTGTCCCAGCTATGCACACAGTACTCCACAAAGGATCTGCTTAGAATCAACCATGGAGAACCTGTTTCCATGTGAAGAAATGAAAAATTAAAGCCAAGTCTCAATGACGAGGGAAACCCATTCTTGTGTTCACTTGATTGCTACTGATCTAGCTGATAAAATTTCAAGTAAATTTAACAAGCTCCTTTATCTTAGTGAATTTACTTCCATCCAAGATAATAAGGAGGATTTCAATAAACAAGGAGCCTATCCAAATGGCCTATCAAACAAAATCAAAAGAGAGAGCAGCAAACAACCAAATGGAAAAGAGTTCCTGACTGCAGAAAACAGACCTGTGAATAATTTAAAAGCATCAGGTGTCGCTCGTGTATCTGAAGAGAAGAAGGGTTGTGTGTTTTCATCCATTTGGAGACTTGGGTCCACGATGATTTTATCAAATCTCTCATACCTGCAGGACGGTAACACAGCCTAGCTTAACAAGGCATCTTAAAAGACAGAGAAAAGATCACAAAAGCTACTTCCTACTGAGCTTACTCTTTCCATCCAAGGTCGCTTGTGTGATCAATGAAGTTCAGATCTCTTGGCAAAGGAGTGAAAGCATGAAGAAGATCTGTATGGCAAGACAATTTTTCAATATTTGTTAATAGAACAAATTTAGGTGCAAGAAACATTTAAGGCAATGGGTTATTTGTATCATTACCACTAAAAATACTTAAATGCAGAGGTTGCTCCTCTTTCAACAAAATTGCAACTTTGCATACAACAAATCAAAAAAACAAAAGACTAACTGAAATTTCATGTGCTCAAGGAATATGAGATCATTATTATGACTCAAGTAGTATGTAGCATCAGATATTAAGCCTTTAATGGTCCTCTCCTTGCTTAAGAAAAACAATTTTTTATTTTCCAGGAACAAACAAAAAGAACTTGACAGAAGTTTCCCATATATGGTAATGTCAAATAAATCAAATTGATAAAATTAAAACAGAGAATTGATGAGAGCATATCAGGCTCGCCCATGAGGAAGACTTGAAACACCAGCATCAAGATAAATGTGGACAACGAACGCATCCGGTTCTTGGGTTCCTTATGAGTAAGAATTCCAAAAGAATTCCATGACAGACAGCATCAAGATAAATGTGGACAATGAATGCATCAGGTCTTTGGGTTCCTTATGAGCAAGAATTCCATAAGAATTCCATGACAGAATACTTTTGGTCTCCACCCTCAGCTATCAATGTGATCAAGAGCTAAATCTATGATGATGATGAGAAGGGTAATGTCTGTAAGGTGTCCCCATTAATCTTGAGAAACCATAAAATAATTACAAAGAAAAAACTAAGGTATGCAAAAGTGGTACTGAAACTCATACTGGCATATTATTGGTTTGGTATGTTATAATACACACCCTATATCAAGATAGAATGCACATTTTTTTCTCACTCTTAACTATAATACCAATCAGTATTAGAGGTTTAGCTTAGTTTGGACTAGTTTGATTCATATCGAATTGAAATTCTGTACTTTACCAAGACAGCATGGTATAGGCCAGTATACCTTGCTAGGAACCTTCACCTCTGCATGACTACGGAGGACCAGGAATCGGAAATCACAAGCATAGCAAAGCACCATATAGAATTGCTGTTACTAATAAGGACACCATGTTACATGAACATTGGCAGAGGAACAATGACTCAACTGGCACGAAGCCACCAATTCAAAGTGGTCTAGAAGGAAAGTTGGACTGTTATGTTTCTTGATCAGAATAACATATTTGATTACTAAAAAAAATTATACTCAAAGAAGCCAAATTTATTGTCATAATTATGCCATAGTTTCAAAAAGCAATATATTACATTCATAAGACTTTGTCATCGTGTTCATGTGTAGAATCAGATCAGAAGGCAGATCATTGTGATACTGAATTCCTAATATTCAAACCAACGGCCAAATAGGTTATGGTACCTCTACTGTCAGATTTACTAAAATCAAAGAATTGTTATTTAAATCATTGAAACTGGAACCTTCATCATATGTGGACGGCAGGGAGGAGGAGATCCATACCCTCATCTTGGCATATATGAAGGAAGAGAAACTCTAGGATTTTCTCTTCTAAGGCTTTCTCCCTATGAGTTATTTCTTGAAAAATTCTACGTACCTTTGAATCTTGGGGATGCATATCCCTGGAGGGGTGGGGGGAAGGGAGGGATGGAGGGCTTATGTGGCCCATTGATATCTTGAAATCTCTTACCAACTCTTAACTCTGTTAAATTGGACATTCTTCTCATCTTGTAAATATCTCTTAATAAATTCAAGGGAATATTCCCCTATTTACAGTCCCCAAAATATATATATATATATATATATATATATATTGAAACTGATAAAGGAGTTTGTGACCAATTGAGGGCAAGACAAGATGGGTTAACAAATTGGAGAGAAAAGAATGAAAGATAGAAAGCTTACCATCTTGATTCACAACTGGATAGTCTGAAGAACTCAAGTTGATGAACCAATCCCAGTCTGAGTTGATCTTAAGCAGAACTGCAGCTCCATGAAGCGTGGCAGCAAGTACCGATGAGCCAGTCCTATCAACCGCATAAGTCTTTCCCACAACATCAACATTTGCGAAGGCTTTGAAAATTTTATCAGACTGAATGGAGAGTGCCAGTTTTCTCCTCTCAGTGTCTGTGGAATTAGCATCAAGGTGCAAAAGGTAGTGATTCCTCGGGTGGTAGACTGCCTTCAAGAGCCTCAAAATCTTCTCACTTTCACCACCAGTTCCTGATATCCAGTAAGCAAAAACTGGAGGATCGCCAGGAACCCTCGAAAGGGCGACAGGTTTGAATCCTTGGTCCACAACCAGAATTCCTTTCTGGAGAAACGAATGAGAAATAACTCGTAATAAAAATGCACCACTGACAAATGCTGCAATTCCCATCCATGGAGAAAATCTAAGCAGCCTCATTGGCGTTCACCTCTTTTGCTCAAACATCCAAAACTTGCAGCACTACTCACAAGATTGGATCTTGTATGGAGTATGATTGATCCAAACACCAACCGAGGGGCACTCTTAATTCCGATCCAAACTAGACGAAATTATTCCCCAAATATCACAATTAGAGCAGACTCAAAAAAAAAAAAAAAAAAATCAGATCTTGTAAAATCTCACCTCAATTCAACCAGGAGCAACCTTCTTCATAATTAAATTGAGAGAAGCCTCAGTTGTAACTTAAAACATTCCAAACTAACGCAACGAATTCAGCAAACGGACAAGGAAAACGCTTTAAAGATCCATAAAGCTCTAACCTTTTAACATCCAACAACTCGCGAACTAAATCCATCCAAGAAAGAACAGCTGCAGACGTCCCATTACCAAAACTTGCTTTAATTTCAACGGGCCCTCGGAAACGCACACTCTGCAACCGGCGCTAAAAGTTGGATTTTTTTTTTTTTTTTTAATAACCGAGACGAGCAAATTAATGGAGAAAAATCGGAGAAAATTCAACCAAACCCAAAGGAATAAAAAGCCCTGCTTTGGAACCGGGGAGAAGCCCAAAAAGAGACGCAACTACAGCCGAAGAAAGGTGGAATCTTGTTCAAAGACGGAAGTGGGCACTATTGGAATCTGGGCAAGAAACGCGGAAAGCCGTCGATTTCCGAAACGCCCACCAACGAATGGACGGCCGCCGCCAGAAAACTCGCCGACCGAGTACCTCTCGTAAACTAAAGCGAGATGAGAGAGAAGGAAAGAAGGGTTCAGAGATTAGGAGGGAGGGAAGAAGAACAGGAGCAAGGGAAAGGGATTGGAGAAATTGGGACCCGACAGAGGGCGAATGGAGGACGAAAGAGTACGGGTGGGTGGGGAAGTTTTCGAGGGAGTTTTTGTCGCCGCCTTCGACCGCGCCACTGCTCGCGGTGCGAGGTATTATTATTGCTTGTGACGCTGTTGAAAGGTGGCTGCTTCGTTGGCAACTAATCGCCTTCGTTAACAATTTAAGCCTATCTAGTTAATGCTGATTTCCCTCTAATATAAATATATCTAAATTATAAATAAATTAATCTATCTGACCTATTTATTAAATAAATATATCTAAATTATAAATAAATTAATCTATCTGACCTATTTATTAAATAAATTAAATTTAAACTCAATCTTTGGCTTATTTTTTATGTATTTTAAATATATTTAATAAGTAGATTAAATAATGTTAATTTATTTAATTTATTTAAATCTACATAATTTAAAGCTTCAATTCATTTGATAAATAAAATATACATCAAAGAATAGATTGTCTATTTAATATATATATATATATATATGGAGTTAAATTTATTTATATCCGATGTATTCAACTTAAGAATTCGGTTATTTTTTTTTATCTTTGAATTTATATGAATTTTAGAGTTATTCATCTTTTTAACTTTATTTATTTTTGAGATTCATGAACTTTATAGTTTAAGAATAGCAAAGATAAACAGATTTGGACTGAATTATATTCGAATATAATCAAATATAATAGCTCATATATATATATATATATATATATAAAGAGAAAAAATTGGACATAACTACACTAGCATGTAATCAAGCTTTGAATTTGATCGCTTTTTTATTTTTAAATTCATACAAAACTTAAAACAATCCTCAGTTCTTTATATATATATATATATATATATATATATATATATATATATATATATATATATATATATATATATGAACCTAAAGATGTAAAAAATGATTAAATCTAAGACTCAATTGTAATCCAATGTAGCCAAGAGAGCTCAGCTCTCTCTCTCTCTCTTTATATATAAAAGTAAATATATTGGTTTTGTATGATACATTAGATTCAGATTGGTATAACTTTTGACCTAACTCTCATCCAACCTGATCCTATTCTATTGCCATCTGAGTGTGGATGAGAGAGAGAGAGAGAGAGAGAGAGCTGGAAGGTCGTGAGCTGATGGAGGGTGGTCAACCTACCAATCAGGGGCTTGCAGTGTCCCATTTGTTTGGTGGGATTGAAAAAATAAACACAGCACGCAGGATGGAGGTCTCTTTATAAATAGTATATTTAACTAGTGGACCTGAGGAGATCTTTTCTTCTTGCTCGGTATCTACCAGGAGACTACTCACACTGTTCCATGTTTTAATATTTAGGGTGCAGTTGCAGTGGGTTAAATGGTAGCAAATCCATTTCCTCTATAGTTTCTATGTTGTCCAGTCCTAATTTGATCTGCACCAGTTTCAAGTTGTAGACAGCTCCAAATTAGACTTGATATCATAAGTCTTGATCTAAAAACTCATGTCAAGTTGCTTTGCAAAAGTGATCACT
Organism: Metroxylon sagu; assembly: GCA_017589505.3. Taxonomy (NCBI): domain Eukaryota; kingdom Viridiplantae; phylum Streptophyta; class Magnoliopsida; order Arecales; family Arecaceae; genus Metroxylon; species Metroxylon sagu. The sequence goes on from JACVBY030000627.1 coordinate 1,185,274, forward strand.
CAAATTGATTAAAAAAAAAAAAAGGTACATAAAATCTAAATCTATGTTGGATGTGAACTAAAAGTGAGTTAAAAACTCGACAGATTTTGGATTGCTCAGCCTCCAACTTGAATTCAGCTTGACTTCAGAAGCAAACTGATGACCATGAAACCAAGACCCCATTTAGCCAAGAAATATAGAGGTCCAAACTAGACAAGGTACAAGTTGGATAATTTGAGTTTCTTTCGACCTAAGTTGTGCTGCTAACTAATATGATCAAGACGAGGCCACTGTGGTGTCATAGTCTCTAAGTTTGATGACCTAATTATCAACAAATTTTCTTACAAACTAGAGAGAGTTATATAATTAGTGTTTGTTTGCAAGACCAGCTAACTTCTCTCTCACTCTCTGGAGTGGGATCTATTTGCGTTTTAGAATCCATTTGGATTAGCTGTTAGTCCTAATTGTTGGCTAACAGCCAGCCAATCCAATTAGAGCTTTAATTGACTAGATTTTTAATCTAAGACTTAACGCAAGAAGTGGACCAAGACTTGCACTTACTAGGAAAAGGACTGGCCATCTTATTCATGCAATGCTTCCTCCACAAGCAAAAAAGTTTGAAGAGATTAAAAGATTGGATGTTGAAGTTGGACTAATCAAGCCTATAGATGTCACAATCACAAGTTTTTCAAAATACATCTAAAATCATCTTCCATGCTGGATTGGGTAAAGATGGATTTTGATATAGATCTACAAATAGGCACAGCCATCTATGGTGCACAAGCAAGGCACCAAAACATACATTCTTTCTTGTAATTTGTAACTCTTGCTTCCAGACACACCCTATTCTAGAAGCCATATCTACTCTACCACTAAAGAATGGCTTGACTTCGGTCACCATGGCCTGCAAAGATGGAGGAAATCTTGGACTTGGTTGAGCCAATATAAATAAGAAAGAATGTTTTTAGACCACTTTGTAATAAATCTCACTAAAATATTGATGCTAATGCCTGGCATGATCATGGTTGGAATAATTCTCCCTCACATGCCAACGTATTAAAATATTCTCACAGTCCTGGGGTCGGATGGAAGGTAGGGGGGAATGAAAGCCATGATTCTTTCTTTCCTTCTTTCTTCCATTGCGTTCTTTAACTCATTAACTAATGTTATTGTTTTAAGTGGGTGGTGAGAGCATATAGGGACAAAAACTCCTGTTGTCATGCATTAAATGGATTCACTTGGAGGTGGTTCGCACTCCATAACAGCTTGTGGGGTGCATTGAATTGGACGGTCCAACAGTAAACAAAGTCACGAGCTCAACCATCCGAGAAAAAAAAAGAGGAGGAACGTAGGGAAGCATCGTTTGTTAAGGAATCCGATGGCACACCAGACATCAGCATCAAGCTTGAACTAACGTACGTAGCATTCATGGGTTTTATTTAAGTAGCAGGAGGTCCCATGTGGTATCCAGTGACAATATTATTGCATATTAATATGAACCTCCTTGTCGGCTTGCAAGGATTGATTTAAAATTTATTTTTAACATAAAAATTTTGATCCAAAATGAGTGGCTAAATAGGCCATGCTCAGATATTAAAACTGATTCAGTCCTTCTTAGCGTACCTTTTTAAAGATTTCGTTATCTAAGGTTTTCATTCCTGTGGTCCTTCGGATCATTTAAAGTTTATCTCTTAAATTCTTCATAATTAAATTTTCTTAAGATAAATTCTGATAGATTAACTCATCAATAAGTTACTAATATAGGAGTTGTAATTAAAAACCATATGAGGCAGAGTAGCTTTGACGATTCCTTCGTCTACTTTTATGGTTTTATTCACTGAAATATGTACTGCTTGGTAAAGCATGAAAGAAGATAAGTAAAGATTTTAGGACTAATATATTATTTTGGATGAAGATTCTGTTTTAACCCTATTTTTGTTCCTGCTAAATATCCTTGCTCTGCTCCATATCATTCCGTTGGCCTCATACTTAAGTACTATATTATTTTTATATATTTTTATATATAAAAAATTTTCTTTTTCTTATTGAAAGTACAATATTTATTATTTTGTTTTGATGTTGAACTTATGTTGTTATTTGAATTATGTAATTTAGATGATAATGTTTAGTTTAGAAAAAAGATATTGTTTTCGGTTTAGTTTGATATTGTAATTTCGATGATATTTAACTCTGAGTTTAATTTAGAATTGTAATTTCTTTAACGGTAAATATAAATTTAAGAAATAAATATTAAATTTATTAATATTCTTAAGAGAAATGGAGTGAGGATGAAGATTTATATATGTTATAATTTTTTCAGTTGTATTATTAAATTTATAATTTTTACTATAAATTTATATATGTTATTCGGGGTAAGGCAGCTGAAGATGAAAACAGAATTAAATTGGAATGAAAATGAAGATTTATAATTTCTTTATTTATGAGAACCTAATAGAAATATTTTTTTTTTTTTCTGATAGAAATGAAATTAAGGTTCCTAACCTTGTGTGGTCTCATTTTACTCCATTATCATCCCTACGATTGCTAACTTTAAGTACGACGTTATCAACATATTTAGAGTTTTATAGAGGAGGCAAATTTGTCTTCATCCCTTTCTTTTTGCTCTCTCAATGTTGAAATGGATGACCTTGGACATCATGCTCATGGACTTCAACAACTCTCTTCCTTCCACAAGATGGTCAGACTGTTTGAAGCTTTAAAACAACAATAGCAATAAGAATAAGATGGTGGAAGTTTTAATGTTTATTCACTGAATTGGTATAGAGGCAATAAAAGCTATTTTAATGGGATGTGGTGCTTGCCCCGTAGATTGTCACTTTCTCCATTCTAGAAGGCCTATACCAAGTCATAAGCTATTTTTTATCTACTAGAAAGTTACAGATGTGCCTCAAGGGAAGCTTGAAACGAAGTCAATTAATTGGTGATCCATGTGGTGACAACGACTATTTGGTTGCGTTTTGAGGAGAAAAAATTCAGAGATTGGGAATGATTATGAGATATAGTTCCTAGGTGGCAAAAGGAGGTCATCTCATCCCCATTTTCTTTATTAACTCTCCTTTTCCGAATGAAAACTTTTCATTTTCTGATCAATCCTTGAGCCAACAAAGTTCTCTCGCTTTTAAGCATGCTTTTGGTGTGAGGTTTTTTTTTTTTCTAAAAAAAAAAAAAAGAAGATTCAAAAGTTGTAGGGATAATATTTTTTAATGTAAACTTTAAGATATAAATTTTTTCTTATTCAGAGACGTAATTATGATCTATATATAAAAAAAAATTTAATATAAAAAAATAAAAATATTATTAATAATTTATCAACGTTATCAACGTAAAAGAGGTAAGATTAAAAAAAAAAAAAGGAATGGTGTGGTTATTTATATTTTGTTAGTTCTTTTTTTTATCTTCTAAATAATTTTTGTTTTTAACCATGTTAATCTACATCTTTCTGGATTAGTAATTTGAAGATAAATGAAAGAAAAAAATTATCTTCTTAGAAAAATTTAACCCTATACCCAACAACTTAAAAAAGAGTATAAAATTATAAAAATAACTTTTCATCTTTTGTAGCTCCATACCAACTGATGAAACTTAGGTGTACTGTGTTAGGTGCGATTCTATCTCTATCTCTTTTTTACTTTTTCTCAACAATCATGGCATTAGGCTTCGATGCAGGTTGAAGAAAGAGCTATAGAAAGAATCATAGTGCTAACACTTAATGCACTGCACATCAGTTGACAGCTGTTTGAGAAATAGGGCCTAATTATAAGGATACGAGCAAATTGGTGGGCTTCAGCTTTTATTTTTATCAAAATGTTGTGGGCTTTAGGCCTTAATATCTCACACATAGGCAAATTCTTTGGGATCCAACATGGTGGGCTGGGCCACTAAAAACACAAGCCCAAAGGACTCCTTTCTTTGCTTCTTTTCTTCTTGCCCTTTAATTTAAGGGCACATCCTTTCTTCGCTTCTTTTCTTCTTACCCTTTAATTTAAGGGCACATTTCTCACACACAACGTGCTGAAGGCTCTTGGCCCTTGGGAGCAGAGAACCATATGAGCTTAGGTAAAACATGGACTAAAGGTGAACGCTTAGTAGTCAAGCATTTGGATGTTCCAACTTCCAATCCATCCATAAGGTGGCAGTTAAGATGAGATAAAGCTTAAGGTTGGCCATGCTTACCTCTTCTATGTTAGTGATGCATGATAGAGTCTCTTGGACCACGCATGGATGGAACTGGAAGTAGAATGACGAGAAGAACCAGTAATTTGGGACTACGCAAGTGATGTCATGTAGCTTGAGGATCTTAGAGGACCAACACAAAATCTTTTCAATAAATATTTTCCATTCTTGAGATCTCCAGTTGGCACCACCATGAATCCTTACCCTTTAGAAATAGATCAATTCAGGACAACAACAACAAAAAAAAAAAGAAAAAAAAAGAGAGAAGTTATTTATCCCTAATAACCAGGGATTGGATGTCTTATTGAAATCTTTCCCTATTTAATTTAAACTAAAATATATTTTTAGTCCTCAACATAAAATTCATTTGGATCTTTAAACTTTGAGTTATTGCAGTTTAGTCTCTCATGTTACATTCTTAACATTTTAATGCAATAAATTTAGTTAAAATTCATAGCCAATGTGTTAACCTGATACGAACTTGCCTAAGGTAATATATCAATGAGGAAAGCAATTCGCATTTTCATATCATGATTATGCCTTGTTAAAGCTAAGGTAAATAGTATATAGATCGACATGAATACTACATGATTAATTAATTAGGTCAGAAATTCAAATATGAACAAAAACATGATTATTATATGAGTAACACGATACGGCACGTATAACCTATTTAATAAACAAATTATATTGGATTGATATTGCATAACTTATTCAACATTAATAGATAACTTAATATAATCTACTTAATATGTCATCGGGTAAATGAATTTTTCACTTTTAAGTTAGCAGGCTAATCAGTTATATGATTATTGTGTGTCATAATTGTATCGATACGAATCCACTTAAAATCAATAGAAATTCATTTATTTCATATTGGGTTATAGTTGTATTTGTAATATCGTATTCAACTTGGTCATCTCTATATGTCAATTTACTTTATCAATTTTAAGATGTTAGAAATATAATATAGACTAAACTTTGGCTCTCTGTAAATCCTAAACATATTCCCTCTTCAGAAAAAGAAAAAATAACAGTTGATTATAACTAACATAAGATCAAAGCTAATCCATCATGATGCAAGACAAAATACAAGTCAAGAATACAACATCATTCTAAACTACAGAGATCACACTGAGTAAAAGCGTGGAGAGAAGGTGATCCGAACCACAGCCGGAAGGAAGGTTGCTCATGGGTCGACATGGGAGCATTCTTGGTCCTCCAAATCCTTGGCATTCCCCTTCGAGTCCTCCTCAAACCTCCCAATCCTGAAGTGCTTCGCCTCAAACCCCCCAGCCTCTCCATGGATCGCCAGCTCCGCCAGAATCCTCCCCATCACCGGCCCCATCTTAAACCCGTGGCCGGAGAACCCGCCGGCGACCACCACGTCCTTCCCGAACTCCCCGCCGAGGAAGTCGATGACGTAGTCGCAGTCGGGCGTCATCGAGTACATGCACGCCTGCTTCATGACCGGCTTCCCGGCCTCCACGCGACCGTCGAACACCTGTTCGATCCATGGCACGACCGAGTCCACCAGCGCGTCCGTGTCCGCCGTCCAGTCCCTCCGGTCCGGGTCGCACGGGTGGCCTTCGTCCAGCGCTATCTTGATCAGCCCTGGGAACTCCATCGACGGCGTCCCGTAGATGTGAAGCTCGCCGTAGCTCACGAACGTCGGGAAGCCTTCCTCCGGCGAGAACTCCTTCTCGTGCCCCTCCTTGATCTTCCAGTAACAAACAATCGTGTGGATGGGCTGGATGGGGAGGACCAGGCCGCTGACCGCCTTCACCAACTTGCTCGTCCAGGCTCCGGCGGCGACCACGCACTTCCTCCCCCGGAAACGACCCCCGCCGGCCGTCGAAACCCGGATGCCGCCTCCCTCCTCGTCTCTCTCGATGCCGACCACCTCCATGCGGTCTCTGAGAACGGCTCCTCTCCTCACGGCCAGCGCTTGGAACATGGCGACCGCCTTCGTCGGCTTGATCACGCCGCCGACGTCGGTCGCCAGCCCGACCCACCGCTCCGGCAGTCGGAACGCGCCGGAGAACTCGTGGCGAAGCTGGGTTTGATCGAGAAGACGGGCGTTGATCGAGTTGGGCTCGCAGTTGGCGATCACGCGCTGGAGGCTCGTGTTCGACGCGTGGCCCAAGTCGAAGTGCGGGGTCTTGGTGAGGACGCGGTAGCCGATCTCGGACTGGGCTTGTTCCCAGAGGCGGTAGGATTCGAGGACCATGGGGGTGTAGTAGGATTCGGTGTAGGTGGCGCGGATGGTGCGGGACTCGCCGTGCGACGAGCCGAGGTGGTGGAGGAAGTCGAACTGCTCGACGAGGAGCACCGTTTGGCCGCGCTTCGCCGCTTCGTAGGCCGTGCAGCTGCCCATGATCCCGGCGCCGACGACGATGACATCGAACCGATCTCCGGATGGCTCCATCTCGGCTTCTTCCTCTCTCCCTCTGTGGACTGAAGGGGATGGACGGCTCTTAGAAAGAATGAAAGAGGGTCAGCGGGAGGCCCAAGCTAAGAGATGGATCTGAGATTCCACTTAAAAAATGATGGCCTCTGTTTGTCTTTTGTGAAAGGATTCCACACAGCCTTTAAAAAAAAATCTAACAAATATTATATATATATATATATATTATATATTTCTCGATGCTGCTCGATTTGCTAAAAAAAATATTATTTGATTGATCTTTCGATAGATACGTGGGCATTCAAGCTTTGAATTATATAAGATGATAGAGTAAATATCCCTTAACTAAAGTTGTTCACAGTGCCAATAACTCACCTATCAAGTCAAATAAATCTAAAGAACTCGTTGAATTGAGCTAAAAAATCAAATTTTCATACCATTAAATTTTAGATCAAAATTTATGTGATTTAAGAAGTAGAGCCCATTCTACAGGACTTATTTATTATTAAAAAAAAAAAACTAAGGTACATTTTCTTAACACTTCCTCTCCTTTTCTACCTTCCCTTGTATTGGCTTATTATTGAATCTTGGTGGACTTAAAATCAATTTAATTAGAAAAAAATACAAAACTAATATTTTTATAAGGCTCATTGAGCCTTGATAAGAGCTTTAAAAAAAGATAATTATTTAAAGTGTAATAATGAAATTTTATATAAATTCAATTAATTCTTGTCTATTTCAAAGTATAAAATTCAGTTGAATTTTGATACTTTAAATTTTTTTCCAAATGCTAGAATTTTATTACAAACTTACTTCAATTTAATTCTAATAATGGAATTGAATTTTACTCTAGAATTGATTCTAAATAGACTATAATGGAGATATCTTTAATTTTCCCGGATTCATCCTAACAAACACTGAGCCAGCTTTAAAAACCGTAAAAACTTTTTTTTTTTTTTTCCTCCTGCTTGCATGAAACCAGGAGAACACATATTTTATAATATAAAAAAAAAATTAATAATTTGATGGTGTGCTCACACTTCTATTTGTCTCATCTTGGGGACTCCATGATAGGGGGTCATGGTAGCCATTGGTGAGTTGAAGAGCAGAACACAAATGATAGAGAAGGGAAGGGAGAAAAAGAAAAATTTTTATTGCCAAAAATTACAACTCAAGTGATCCAAAAGTCAGGCCCTCCAGCCCAACCTAGCATATGATTAAACTTATCAATCAGATCCAAAAAAAAAGATTGGATTCAGTAGAACAATCAAATTTAATATTTAACCAAAAAAAATCGAAATATGCATCAATATTTTTGTTGATAACTTTGTTTCCAGTTTTTGAATATTTTTAAACAGCTAATAATAAGTAGTGCATTTATTTATTTAAATTTGGGACCACCCAAGTGATATCATGTAGCTTGAGAATCTCAGAGGACCGACAAAAATCTTTTCAATAAATATTTTCCATTCTTGAGATCTTCAGTTGGCACCACCATGAATTCTTATCCTTTAGAAATAAATCAATTCATTGAGGACCAATATATATATATATATATATTTATCCCCAATAAACAGGGATTGGTTGTTTTATTGAAATCTTTTTCTATTTAATTTAAACTAAAATATATTTTTAGTCCTCAACACAAAATTCATTAAAGCCCTTAAACTCTGAGTTGTTTGAAGTTTAATCTCTCATGTTACATTCTTAACATTTGATTATACATAGTTACTTAAAATTAATAAGATGACCAATGTGTTAGCCTGATATATCAATTGAAAAGATAATTTATATTTTTACATCATGATCATGTTCTATTAAAGCTAAGATATAACAGTATCTAAATCGATACGAACAAAACATGATCAATTAATCAAATCAAAAATTCAAATACGAACACAACATGATTATTGAACGAGTAACATGACACGACATGCACAACTTGTTTAATAAATAAATTATATTAGATTAATCTGACATAACTCGTTCAATATGAACAAATATGATATGCTTAATGTAAATAGACAATAGACACTACCCGACCCACTTAATACAATTCACTTAATATGTCATCGAATAAATGAATCTTTTTTACTTTCGAATTAACCGATCAATTTGTGACACAATAACTTGCGTTATAATTGTAACTACACATGTCGATATGAATCTACTTAAGATCGATACAAACTCACTTATTTTGTTTTATTTTGGATTTGAGTTGTGTTTGTGTACCATGTTCAACTCTGCCATTTAGCTACTTCATCAATTTTAAGGCGTTAGAAATTTAATATAGACTAAACTTCGACTTTCTTTAATTCCTAAAGATATTCCACTTCACCAAAAGAAAAATTAACGGTAGATTATAACTAACATAAGATCAAGGCTAATCCATCATGATGCAAGACAAAAAAAAAAAAAAAAAACAAGTCAAGAATACAACTACAAAGATCACGCCGAGCAAAAGCGTGGAGGAAAAGGTGATACGAAACACAGCCGGAAGGAAGGTTGTTCATGGGTCGACATGGGAGCATTCTTGGTCCCCGAAATCCTGGGCATTCCCCTTCGAGTCCTCCTCAAACCTCCCAATCCTGAAGTGCTTCGCCTCAAACCCCCCAGCCTCTCCATGGATCGCCAGCTCCGCCAGAATCCTCCCCACCGCCGGCCCCATCTTAAACCCGTGGCCGGAGAACCCGCCGGCGACCACCACGTCCTTCCCGAACTCCCCGCCGAGGAAGTCGACGACGTAGTCCCGGTCAGGCGTCATCGAGTACATGCACGCCTGCTTCATGACCGGCTTCCCGGCCTCCACGCGACCGTCGAACACCTGTTCGATCCACGGCACGACCGAATCCACCAGCTCGCCCGAGTCCGCCGTCCAGTCCCTTCGGTCCGGGTCGCACGGGTGGCCCCCGTCCAGCGCTATCTTGATCAGCCCCGGGAACTCCATCGACGGCGTCCCGTAGATGTGAGGCTCGCCGTAGCTCGCGAACGTCGGGAAGCCGGCCTCCGGGGAGAACTCCTTCTCGTGCCCCTCCTTGATCTTCCAGTAACAAACAAGCGTGTGGAAGGGCTGGATGGGGAGGACCAGGCCGCTGACCGCTTTCACCAACTTGCTCGTCCAGGCTCCGGCGGCGACCACGCACTTCCTCCCCCGGAAACGACCCCCGCCGGCCGTCGAAACCCGGATGCCGCCTCCCTCCTCGTCTCTCTCGATGCCGACCACCTCCATGCGGTCTCTGAGAACGGCTCCTCTCCTCACAGCCAGCGCTTGGAACATGGCGACCGCCTTCGTCGGCTTGATCACGCCGCCGACGTCGGTCGCCAGCCCGACCCACCGCTCCGGCAGTCGGAACGCGCCGGAGAACTCGTGGCGAAGCTGGGTTTGATCGAGAAGACGGGCGTTGATCGAGTTGGGCTCGCAGTTGGCGATCACGCGCTGGAGGCTCGTGTTCGACGCGTGGCCCAAGACGAAGTGCGGGGTCTTGGTGAGGACGCGGTAGCCGATCTCGGACTGGGCTTGTTCCCAGAGGCGGTAGGATTCGAGGACCATGGGGGCGTAGTAGGATTCAGTGTAGGTGGCGCGGATGGTGCGGGACTCGCCGTGCGACGAGCCGAGGTGGTGGAGGAAGTCGAACTGCTCGAGGAGGAGCACCGTTTGGCCGCGCTTTGCCGCTTCGTAGGCCGTGCAGCTGCCCATGATCCCGGCGCCGACGACGATGACATCAAACCGATCTCCGGAGGGCTCCATCTCGTCTTCCTTCTCTCTCTCTGGACCAAAGAATGAAAGAGGGACAGTGGGAAGGAGAGAATCATCAGTTGTCACACAGATAAGCCAAAAAAATTACATGCCATAATGAACATATTTACATGATACTGTAAAATAAACATCCATAATTAAATGTCATAATCATCATACTACCTCATCATCATTTAACTTTCTCAAGCAACTTCTGCTCCCCTGCATTTGTATTGTAATTTCAGTCATGCCACAATAAGTTAAAACTAAAGAGGATCCTTCAATTTAATTCTAATAGTTCATGCAGTCAATTTTTAGTTTGCCTACGAGCTGACAACATGTGAAATGTCTCCAACTCTCTACTTCTTATACCATAAGAGACATGCCTTAATGTTACTAACTTCTGTATCCAATCAACAGGACCCTGGAGCATGTTAATATTATGAATTTTTCTCTCAGATAGGAGCCATCATCGGATGTTACTTTCATTAAGAAAACAAAAGATTTTATTGCAGCAAAAGAAGAGTCATCAGTAAAGAGCAAAGGAATCATGCATGTTTGATATAGAGTACTAGCAGACATCAGTCAAATATCTGTGGAGTGAATCATTAGCTAACACCAAAAGATAAGGGAAATATCAGGAACAACGTAACTTGACTGCCGAATCAATAATAACAAACCTTAGGATGTTACATTCAGATGATCTACATCCAGGTAAAAAAAGAAAAAAAAATTTAAAAAAAAAAGAGTGGGAGGTCATTCTGTGAGAATCACCATTTTAATGAACATATGATTGGCTCAGAGCACATCCCTCTCACTTCCAGCACTGACAGTGTCTAAATATCCGACATGTGGCAGATAAGCATCATGAATGGCAAGTCAATTCCCACTAAGACAGATAAAACTTGACTGAAGAGTTTGATGGTGATATTTGGAGGACCAAGGATGGCATGTCTGGTAAAAATTGGCACCACTTGACCTGGGCATTGACAGGGTCATGTCTGATAAGAAATGAGTGACTCAGAACAAGCCATGCTTCATCTCAGAGGAATATATATATATATATATATATATAAGCATCACGTGTCCACTGCCAATTTGTTCTTTGAGTGCGTGTCTGGGGTGGGCGGATTCAGAATAAGCCAAGTCACTTATTGGCTTAAGTTCTAAGAAGAATAAGACTAAACCCAAGTTGTTTCACTGAAGCTTCTCATCCCAACCATCACCCATGCATCATCCTAGCAGAGTACTTGTATCTATGATGACTTCCAGTATTCCCCATGGAGAAGTCCATATAAACAAATATTACAGTCATTTTGTGAAATTATGACATATGATCCAGAAATAACATAATTCTTTGGTCATGAAGAGTACAAAGAGGGAGAGAAAATATCATGCAATTATACTGTAAGAAAAAGCTAACACATCTGCAGCAATCTCACAGTTCACACATATGCCATGTTGGTGTCGACTCTAGTCCTTAATAAGTGTCAGGCTCTGGCTGTCACTTTCCACCATCACAAACAGATCTCTCCTGTTTCTTCTACATTATTTCATTTATTCTGGCCCAGGTTTCAGTATCACATGCAGGAAGATCTCATGCAGCAGATTTCTTCCAACTTCTCGACCATCTTTGTCTCCTTTCCTAGAACATGGACCGCATCAAACCGATCATTGCTTTCACTTTCTGGAACACTTTTCTTTCCCATCGGACATTACATGTGCAAAATGTGACCCTACTTGATTCTTGATACTACACATCTTCCAATGTTTCTTAGGCCATGCCATTATTATTCCATCACTCTTCTTGATTTACAATTTTAAATTTTGAAAGTTTAATTTTCATAAGAGATGTTTGGCTATTGAAAAGAGAAGGGAATTTTGCAAGAGAAATCCACTTTATATTCACTTAAGCAAAAACAGGTCACTTTTCCCCTAGAAATGTTCCATTTTGTACTTCACTGGACCACCATACCTTTTATAAGAACATCTTTACATGTGCGCTAATTTCTATCAAGTATACAGCCAATACCAATATATGTACGTTGGATACGCTAAATGTGTGCATTCATTTGAGTGCAAAGGTATGAAGTTATAATAAAGCCCCAAAATGGATCATTTCTACAAAAAAGGAAAAAAATGTTCCACTTTTGCAGAGATGTAGACGGAATAGGTTTTTTTTTCACTCCAAATTTCCCAAAAGAGAGAATTAAAATTGGAAAAAAGGTTAGATTATAAGGATGAAAATTTATCAATTCGATAAATACTACTCAGTTAGAATTTTCCAAAAAAAGATTGCAGGTAAATGGTGGATTTCTATTATAATCAGATTTCTATGGCACATCCTAACACCCTTAATTTTATAATAACCTCACATTCTTCTTTCAACCTTGAGGCTCTGTTCTTAATTTAAAGCCATACATTTTACCACTTTCCTCTGAGAAGCATTTGTTCTATGTTTCATCAGATTCGAATTTAGCAAGCAGAAGTCCCATAGGTTCAGTTGTGGACAATAAAAGAAATGCTAGGATATTTTCTGAACAAGGTGCTTTCAAAATTCTAGTTCCACTGAACCTTCAATCAATTTAGCTCACAAGATCAACTTACACAATAAATGATGTTAAAAATTCTGTCTCAGTTTCCAATTTCTATTCCACATTAGGAGATGAGCAAGATTACGGAACTGTATAACAATGCTATTGCTCTCAAGTCTCAAATTATGTGCGCACTATATTCCTTCGTGCACTTGGTTTCTTGCTTTTCAGTTTGTGACTTAGCTCAATTTCCTTGTATACCAGTTAGTGTAACTAATTTAATAATTAGAAATGACTGCAGTTCCCTAACAGCCAGGAACCAACAAAAAGGTATTATGGTGTTGGCAACTTGACAAAAACCACCAAAAACACATTCCCATGGCAGATCATCGACAATCCAGGTATGCACTTAAGTATTAGCTTGCATAGGTAAGTAAAAGCTCCATGAAAATTTGGACACAGTGGCACTTTCCATCAAAAAACTTATGAATTCACTGCTGCAGAATGAAATCAGGGAGTTTGAGCAGCTTCTTTCTCTAATAAATTGATCCCTTCAGCTGTTCAAGATTCAAGACAAGGGGAAAAACACATCTAACCTAAAAATTCAATTCCAAGCTTTTATCTGTTTGACTAGTAATAGAACTGGTCCTGATCAAAAGTCATTCCTTCTAATCTAAACTCCACCTGTGAAATTAGGATCAAGATATATGCATATAAAATGCAAGATATATTGCCAAGCTCCTAAGAAAACACTGATAACCAACATTTCTCCATTAATATGTTAATAAACTAGAGAAGAAATGTGATATAAGAATGCCTTTATTCTCTGTTAATTTGTATGTGTGGATAACTCGTCTACAATAGAAATACATAATATTCCAATACAAAAAAGATTAAAGATAGCTGCATAAAGGAAACAAATTGTCCTGTTCAGAGCTCACCACATATATATCTGTGCAATAATATGCCTCCCAAAATCATGTGCTAAGTGGAGAAATCACCTTGGAATGGAACATCTCCCTAAAAGAATGACAGTAGTTTCGAAAGGATAGTTTCTACCAATAAATAATGGCTGATGCATGCTTTTTTCTTTTTTTGGAGGGAAATGCTTTTTTCATAATTATTATGAATCATTAGCAAACATGGTTGACAACATCAGGGTCTTTGAGTTTCTGAGCTCATAAACATAAATATCATCCCATCATAAGTTTGATAAACTTGACAAAGCGGGGAAAAATAAAAGATCAGTCCAACTAGCATGCCAATGTATGCTTATTAACCCATTGATATCATCCAGGCTCGGTTTGAGCCAATAATCTTGTTATTGTGTTTATTAAGCCAACAATCAAGGCTTATAGAAGCATATTAATCCATGAAAGCACATTTGGATTGAGTCAATAATACAACGATACATTTCATGCCGATATTCAATAAATTATCTTGGATTGAGCCAATAAGCCGTCACTGTGCTTAACAAAGCTTCATCCACTATTTTTGCTTCTGGCATCTCGGCTACGAGGATATCCCCTTTTTTTTCACTAACTTTTCTACTATTATCAGCATTACTTATCTTCTAAGTCTCATAATTTTGCTGGTTTCACCATCCATTTCAGACAGGTGAATGCATGATCCATGCATCTAGTGAATTAAATTTAATAGTGTGCAGGGTGCATTCATATTCAAAATAAGTCTCCCAGTAGACTGGTTTAACAGCAACACACTTTGTTAGCTTAGAGCAATTGAGGAACAAGAGTTTCATGATCATTATGAATCCTTAAATCCTAACACCACAGGCTTACAATCTATATCATTGGTTAATTGATTACCTACTCTTTTATAGCACATTCAAGTTCCAAAGTGTGTTCAGAAACCAGAAGCAAAGACGTGAAGAGATTGTCCAAATATAGTATGTTGGTAATTCTAAAACCAGTTTCTTAGAGTAAATGATTATTATCATTTCTTGACAGTAGATTCCTTTGACATATAATGTTCATACCCTTCACTGTTATTCTGTGAAGCTCTTGACCAATTTCATAACCATGAAAATAGAAAAGATGAGAGAACATTTTCCACGACTCACATGTCCAAATTGCATGTTGAAAGACTAACAAAAAGGTGTCCTAATGCATAAGGCTCCTACCACTATAGGATTTTGAAGGGTCAAATGCATGCAGTCTTACCACAGCATGCGAAGTAGCTATTTTCGTATTTCAAACACCTAGGTCACATTAGATCAACCTTACTACCGGACTAAGGCATGCCCTCTTTTATCAATATTGAAAGACTAATACATCCAAAAACTCAGCTTTTTCTACAAGTCAAAGACAAACAAGAAATTATAAACTTGACTACCAATACTAACAAAATTATGTATGCTGCTGTTTGTCTTTCATCCAAAATTTTTTTTTTTTAAAAAAAAAAAAGAGCACATGTAACTAAAATCTTCTTTGTACTCCAAGAGAAGCACATCTCAAACCTACTTTGTTCTGTGAGTTTCAGAATCTGCTACACTTCCTTTTTTAAAAAAAAAAAATAGAATATCTTAAAATTAGCATCAGAATGCTGAAAAGCTTCCAGAAATCCTTAACATATCAGTGACCCCAGGAGGAACAGGCAGACCCTCAACCAATGATGTATCATATTTAAATTTCAATAATTCAAGCTACGTAGTGCTGTAAGGAACAATAGCCTACTTTAAAAACCTCAGGCTGCCTTCAAATTTCTGGCATGGTTCCATTCCAACCTCTTATCTAAAACTGATATGTAAATGAGTGCCACCCAGTACACAAGTTAAATGACCAGAAATTCAAAATGCATTTTCTTGCAAACTTAAATTCAAAATTGGACTCCTAGCTTGAAACTACAATGTGGAAAACCTTTGGGACGCAACGTAAGACTTGTAATACATTGTTGCTTCATTTACTAAGATCGAAAAAATTAGGCTCTCAAAAAGATGAGCTTTATCTTAGAGAACTTATTAACAACTGAACAGCATTGAAGGAATTGCATAGCTCATGCAAGCAGGTCACTCTAAAATTAATATTCCATATTATCACAACTTCATATCTCACTCAAAAGACTAATCAAGAAGTATTATTTAGGTTCTTTGATCTTATATAACTATCCGGAAACTTTTTAGTACATATAACTAATATAAAACTAAACACTTATCCGTATGAGCTCTCACATAGTCCCTTCGTTTAAGTTCTAACTTCTCGTCAGATTAAGGATCCATAATCAAATCCAATCATATAAATACATAGAACCCATATCCCTTAATCAATATAAGCTATGAGCTGGGTTTATTTTGATACCATTTATCATAATTTAGGATCTCACCCAAAAATATTAGTCAAGAAGGTATTATTTGAGCTCCTTGATTCCAGATAATTTTTCTGAAATATAATATGGAGGACTAAATACTCACCAGCATGGGTTCTCTCGGATGTACTCATATCATCGAGAAAGTCTTTTGCTTATGTTATAATTTTGCAGTGGATTTTTTCAGTTGAGAGCAAAAAGGTTTCACCTTAGACAAGCATTCAACATGAGTTGGAAGCATTTCAAATAAAGAAGTAGAGTTGTGCTTGCCGTTTTTCTGGTTTAAATCACAATTGCGCCGAATAAAACACGAGGTACAGAGTGAAGTTCATAGTTTTCAAACCCAGCAGCAATAAACAAAGTATAAATTAGATCAAGTTTTGAAAAGGTAATGGATTCATCTTCTCCATGAAATCTTTGAGCACGAAAGAAGAGAGACAAGATAACAATTTTTTTCGGAGAAAAAAAAAAAAAAAAAAAAAAAACCAAGCAGAAAAATCCAAAGGTGAGCCATGGTATAAGCAAAGATTGGATTTTTAGAAGAAAATACAGCACCTGATAACGAATGGTAACATCCCAAGGCCTCAAGAAGCCGAATTCTCGTCACCAACTTCTCCTCCTCCTACTTTTCTTTTAATCCCTCTCCTTCGTCCTTGAGGACTGGGCTCGGCTGTTACCGATTCCTTTATCCGCCCAAACTATGACACAGAGTGGAAAACGAAAAGAATCGAGGAGAAAGGAAGAAATCCACATGGCTTTATGTAGAGCGGAGGTCGCACCGTGGTTTCGAGAAGGCAACGAGAAAGAGAGAAGAGTTAGGGGAAGAGATTAGGATTTTAGAGGGCGTGGAGAGAGGTAAGCCACCGTTTCCCGTCGAAGCGCAGGAGATAGCGAGAACTAGCAAAAATTATTCAGAGGCCCCTGTGTCGCGCACCAATTACGTAAACGCGAGGGATTTTGAATAGGGGGTAATAAGTAATAACGGGGATGGAGAGTTTAGGGGTGCAATTTGGTGTTGAAGTTGAAGCAGGGTTGAAAACATATCACATCCGAATCCAATAATAATAAATATTTACATTTATATTTATTTGATAAATTCAAATACCAATATAAATATTGGTTGAATATAAAACTTTAAATTAATATTATTTTAAGTATATATAAATATAAATCAGATATTGAAACCTTGATTATAGATTTTAATACAAGCTAAATGGTTAAACTTTACAATGATCGATTCAAAAATATCAAGCAGTAGAAGATAAATAAAGCTAAAATCATATTAATATGATCATTTATTTTTTAAAAAAAATTAAAAATACTATATAAATTAACTCTAAATGCTTAAATATATATATATATTTGAATACAAAAATAGATTCAAATGAATATTATCCAGCATACTTTCATTATTAGGTTGAACAGAAACGAACCTAATTACCTATTCCTCAAAAATAATTTCATACAGGATAAGAAAGAAAAGTTTGAAGTGCTTATAACTCAAGTTTACCTACTACCAATTAACTTTTCCTCGAGTTTTTAGAACCGTTTGAACTATTTATAACTCGAGTTTACCTGCTATTAATTAACTTCCACTCAAGTTTTTAGAGCCACATGATTTCAGCCTGCTAATAGGTTAATTGGATGGAGCTTGGGGCATTACAATCCTTGGGTATGGTTATGTTATATTATGATTTTAAAAACTAGCAATTTGCATATCTATATGGACCTACAATAAAATAATAGAAAAGAAGAATAACCTAAATTTAATGGCTCTTCGAAAGAAGAACCTGACCAAGCTCTTTAAAAATAATTGAAAATAATAAAAAAAATAAATGCTCAAGTAAAGCCAAAATATGAGCATTCGCATTATAATAGGAAAGATTTGGATTAAATTTGGATTGAAATAATCCAAACTTTACCCCAAAGTAGTTTAGGTTAAAGCAAATTTTTAACCTAGCTTAAACCCAACCAATTCAATATGGAAATAAATAAATTTATATTATATATATATTACTTAATAATTTATATATCTAGTCTTGTTGAATTAAATTATATGTAAATATATTATTGAACTTGATGAATTTGAGGCACTAATCTAACAAAAAATAAAATTGAATATTTTTCTTATCTTAAAATTTCTAGTTGACCTAATATAATCTAGCACAACCCAACTTGACCCACCTAACTCAACTTTACTTAGATTGAGCTTGAGAAAATATTAGGTTGAGCCAGGTTAGAGAAATCTTTACATGAGATTGAATTGAGTTAGATTAGGAATATGAAGTATACAATTTGGTTTAGGGTGCATTTTGCCCTGAACCAACTTAACCCATTCGAAACATTGATAGAGAATGCGGCCTTGTAACTCTATATTGAAGCTATTAAGAGAGAAATTATTATCAATCATTTTCTAATCTTAAATTATTAGACATTTTTAAGTAATAAATTTCATATAGATTAGAAATTTTGTGCAGTCTTTATATGTGATATTCTTAACAAATAAATTATATAAACCTTTCTTAGTTCTATTATGATATAATGATTAGGTGCCTAACAAAACCTTTTTCTCTTGAAAAATTTATTAGGGGCATGAGATTTTTTTTTTTTTTTGGGTTGCCTAGTGTATTTAATTAGAAATGCATAAGATCCTAAATGGATCTATTTCAATGGAATATAATATCTCATTACTATAATTTCAAATCACCAGATAATTGTTAGAATTAATAAGCTCCATTCCGATATTTTATAGCAATTCAATTTATTAGCTTTATTGATTCTATATTATATTATATCCATATCATTTATCCCTTTGAGATATTGCAGACAAATATAATGATTGTAGAAGGAAGATATATTGGAAAATTCTTGGTTAGATCTTCTTATAGGAATGATCCACTTTATTTTAGTGATGGATTAAGCATTCAATTTTGGTAAATGTTCTTATTCGAATTTGAAATGCGGTGTGATCTTAAACCACTTATGTTCTTGAAAATAATTACCTCGAATAAATTCTATGATTTTTTTTTTTTTCTAATACTCAGCAACTTAATTGAACCAAGCTTCTAGATCCCATTTTGATGTAAAAGTCTTTTAAATGTCTAGTAACATATTTTTTATGAATTAATTAGTTTGTTATTAGTTTATGCAGAACAGAATTATCAATGTATAGGGATAAAATCACTCAAAAATTCAACATCCAAAGCTTTTATAGAAATTGCTAATGATTTGCACGCATCATATATAATAATTTGCGAAATAATCACTTTTTATATATCGAGTTTTGCCCTGATATTTAAGCCACAAGCATGCACAAAATTAGCACATCACTATCAAACTTCATAAGAAAATATATATGAAAAATCTTATTTAGAGGTCCCCACATTAGGTTCCAAAGTCATTATTTTTAAGCAAGTAGAAATCTTTTTCTAGTTATCGAAAAATTCTTAAACCATTACCCTTTGTTTTCTTAGCTAAATTATTTCCTAAAATTTAATTTTTTTGCTAAATTATTCTAAGTAAATTAATCAATCAATAATTATTTAATTGTCCTCTTGACTTCCTAATATCAGCCAAACTCTTACACTAATTAGTCAAAGGACCAAGGACATGAAAAGAAATATGCCGATCAATGAAATTTATATATAAAAGATACTGTAGTGCAAGTGGAATAGCAAATAGTAAAAGACGAAAGAGAAAGATAGAAACCCAAGCACAAGCACAAGGACTCGAGAGAAGCCAATGGTAAATCTTTAACTTATAAATATAAGGGCACAACTCTATCCTTAAGGTTGTATTTTTATTAAATATTTCCTAATATATACAATTCTTTTTTCTTTTTATAAATATACTTGAAATGAAATATAATAACATAATAAATTATAATAAATAGAAAATTTTAATAACTAAATTTTTATTGTATATTAAACAATGAGCTTTAATGATGGTCGAGTAGGAACTCTTATCAATATTTGCATTATTTATACCGAAGTTTATATAGTGAACGAAGAATTTTACATAAGCCAAGTGCTTATTAAAAAACTTTTATCATCAACGTCATCGATATCAATATGAACTGATGCAATGGAGCCAATTCTTTTTTATTTTTATTTTTACTAACTATTTTCGAGATGCGGTATAATAATGTGTCATATTATAATAAGAAAAAGTCTTGAATAATAAAATTTTTATTACATTTTAAGAGATGAACTTTGCCGATGGTCTTGGCATTTATATTTGCATGCATCTTATTCTAGTAAAAAATATTTTATGATAAATAATATTAATTTTATTGTATTGAAGTGAGATGGATCATGCTTTAACCTGGGGACTTATTGGTACATAATGCTGTTTCCTGTATGGAGGTTATATCTGGTCTAAGCTCCCTCTTTAAACCTGGGGACTTAATTCCCTGGATCCCTCGGATTACAGCGGATTAGAAGTGTGGACGATCTCGTCCCTTTCTCGGGCTTTTGTTCTCTCTCCCTCCCCAAAACCCCAGCAGCGCCTCTTGCTCTCGTTGGTTTGAATCCATGGAAGCCCTCTCGAGTTTGATCGTTCCTCCGAAGCTCGCCGAAATCTCTCCTTCCCACCACTCTCCGATCCCTCCCCTGTTCAGAGCTGCTTCGTTTCGACCTGGTGGGTTCCGGAAAACCCACGAGAATTTCGATTTCTTGAGGCTTTCGTCATCGTCGGAATCGAGCGCCCAGAGGAGTTGGAGCAGGCTCAGAGCTCTCGCCCACGACGTCTCTGGCAGCGGCGCGGCGGAGGAGGGAGCGCCCGGGAACGGGCCTGGCTTCACTGCCGACGAGGGTTTGCCTTCGGAAGAGGTATCCTTCTCTTTTCCCGCTTCGGGATTTGATCTTTTTGTTGTATGAGATAGTTGCTTGGTTCTCTGGTTTGACTGTTGAGGTCAGAACTGAATCTTGACTACGAGAGTTGTGCTCTGATCAGAGAACGGTCTTTAGTGGATTGCTAGGCGCCCTAGTTTTACGTCGATTTTATAGTTTGAATCCTTGAAATAGTTGTCTTTGTGAAAAAAAAAAAAATAATCCTTATGTGCAAGTGGGTCATAAAAACTTGAAATTTATAATGAACGAAGACTCAGAGAGAATCGCATTAGGGTTTATGCAGAGTGCCTTTATAAGTTGCTATCCTGTAGGTTTTTTTTTTTTTTGCAAATTTTCTCTTTCTTGAACGGATTTCCCCACAAAGATCATCTTTTTCATGCGGTGGAGTTACCTTAGAAATAGTAGATAAAAAAATCTCAATGTCATTCAGTCTACAAGAAAAAGAAAACAAAGAAAAAAGAAATAGTCTGTAAGTTTCAAATTGATAATACCCTCAACTCTCTAGTAAATCCAGTCTTTCTGAGATCCACAATTATCATGCTTTCTAAGCATTCTATTTAGCTCCTTAACTGACAAAAAAGACAAAAAAACAAAGGAAAAGAGGAAAGGCAACAAGAAAGGGACTGCTTGGCTTATAGTACTCTTGCAAGTTGCAGTATTGAGTTCTTTATTGAAGAATCTACACCTAGGTTGAATGGGCAACCTGTCAAAAGCCTCCAAGACATTGCTCTTTTATCCCTGCTTCCTAGAATGGAAAATCACCTCTTGGCATATACAACCTTGTCCAGCGTATTCCCCCACCAGTATATTCCCTGATCACTGATATGAGCCCTAAAATGTTAGTAATTCTCTAGATTAGCCTCATTTCAATGACTAATAGATCTAAAACATTCAATCTTCTCTATCCTACTATTCTTTTGGGAATCTAAGTGTGGAGGATAACCTAAGAATATCTTCTTTGCCTCCATAATTCTAAGAAGGTACTTGTGTGCCCAGCTCAGCAACCTCGTGTAACTTTTGAAAGAAACCACGATAAGTTCTTTTATTCTTTGTGCATTTGTACCCCTAGTTCTGTATCTTTAATCCATTATGGTCTTAGAAAAAAAGAGAGAGAAAAGAAAAGAAAAAGAACAAAGAGAAGGAAAGAAGGAAAGAAAGATCTGTAATTTCGTGGCCTGCCCCATGCCAGTCCAGGCATCTGACCCTCCATCCCTTTATTCTCCTGAGAACTTTAAAATAAGTACTGCTATATAAGTAATTGCAGCAACTGGATATAGGGCTTGGATCTTCAAAACACCCATTTCTAGGCATGTAAAAGGTTTGATAGTTTATAATCTTAAGTCATCATATGAGACAAAAGACCACATGACAGTTGGCTGACGATTGAGGCAAGGGCTAAATTTCTTAAAGTGTAGTCTCTTCTACTGAGCAATAAAAGAAACTATCTTTGTTATTATGTTTTCTTCTTGTTTTATGGAATTTTTGTGGGCTTATATCTTTTATAGATAAGTTTCTATATATTTGAACATTGTTGAGATGGTCTCTTTTGTATCTGAAAGCTCACTGAGGTGAAGGAGAAGATTAAAGAAAGTAAACATTGTGATTTATATATAATGAATCAGGACTCATTTTTCGGTCAAATCATATGTAAATTTTTATGCATTTTTCTTATCTATGTTATGACTTTTGATTTCTAGATTGTTTATTCAGCAACTAGAATGATAAATGATTGACGGGTGATTATCCTATGGTTTCTCTTATACTATTAAAGAGTAATTTGAGTCAGAATGGTAGCCATGAAGTGGGCATCACTGGCAAATCAGAGATGGTATCACCTGTTACTTATGGAAGTGGAACCAGTGGATCTAGAGCTGGGCTTTTCAGAACACCCATTTCTGGGGGTGTACAAAGTGCAACCTCTGCTCATGGTTTACCTCCACCAGCCTTGGCTGTTCGTAACTTGATGGAGCAGGTTAGATTATATCTATGAAGTATAATTTGCTTTTTTTTTTTTTTTCCTTCCTCTCTCTCTTAGTTTACTTCAGCGTCTTTGATTTTAATTATTGAATGCTCATCAGGGCCTTCTAGTTTCTTTTGGTTGACAATGTTACTCTTACTGTTTTTTGTTTTTTTTACAAAACAGGCTAGATTTGCTCATTTGTCCACTGTAATGTCTCGGATGCATCATCGCCGTGGAGGATACCCATTTGGATGTCTAGTTGATTTTGCACCGGATTCAATGGGCCGTAAGTTAGCATAGTCTCGATGCGTGCATGTAATATGTATTTTTCCACATCCCATTACACTATCTTTTAAAATTCTATGCAGATCCAATTTTTTCACTGTCACCGTTGGCAATACACACACGGAATCTGTTGGCAGATCCAAGATGCACGGTTGTTGTACAGGTTGACTCTTGTGCTAAGAAGTATCTTTGGAGGGCATCTTTTTCGTGTTTTTGCTCGATCTTTAGCTTTCTCTTGCTTGCAGATACCTGGATGGAGTGGGTTATCAAATGCACGTGTGACAATATTTGGTGATGTTGTCCCTCTCCCAACTGACCTCCAGGTTCGTAGCAAACCATATTAATTCATTTCATAGTTGTTTTTACCTTACTAGGGAACTATTTCTTTGGTGAAAAGATATATTTAGCTGGATTAGTTTGATGCTTGTGGCCATTTATGCATGCACAACAACAACAACAACTAAGTCTTAATCCCAATCTAGTTAGAATTGATTACATGAATTCTTTTCCTTTATTTCTCTCAATTTCAGATCATATTTTCTCTAACATGCAGAGATATCAATAGTTTCCTTACTATTTCTTCTCATATGATTTTCAGTCTATCTTTATCTTTTTTCTTTAATATGTATCAAATCACTCCTTTATACTTGTACTTCTCCTAACTCACATTGTACATGTACGCTTAGATGCACACACTCAAAAAAAAAAAAAAGAGGTTTATCTTTGTAAGTTTTAAGTATTCCAACCAGATCTAACTTCCTCATATACTAATCTTAGATGTACACATTCAAAAAAGAAGTTTATCTTAGACACACGCACTTAGATGCACACACTCAAAAAAAAAGAGGTTTATCTAAGTAAGTTTTAAGTATTCCAACCAGATCTGACTTCCTGATATACTAATCAAGATAATATAAAGTTGACATGTTTAGACAGACCCAAGGGAAGAAACCCATATCAAGTTCTAAGTGGTCAGCGGTTTTCATCATCTTGTAGTCTCTCTCTCTCTCTCTCTCTCTCTCTCTGAACACAAACCAACTTTTGGGGCAAGGACCTATTAGGTGTCCTTTTATTGAACTTCATCGATGAGCTAACCCAAGGATTGCCAGCTGGCCACCATGATTGCCTGCAAGGATGCATTA
Source organism: Metroxylon sagu (assembly GCA_017589505.3). NCBI lineage: Eukaryota > Viridiplantae > Streptophyta > Magnoliopsida > Arecales > Arecaceae > Metroxylon > Metroxylon sagu. The sequence continues at coordinate 1,209,682 of JACVBY030000627.1, forward strand.
ATCTATATTTCATGGAAGAGGATAATGACTACAACCAGACTAGGAGATCATGATGAGAGCAATGGATTGAGTAGGGGGACTTCTGAGACATGGATAAAGCTATTCATAGCAAGGCATCTTCATCCTTAGCACGCTGACTTAAATGCTGCCGCAATGGTCGGGTGCTTAATGTATAATAATATAAGAAGTGCTCTCAGAAGATGGAGGAAAATTTTTTAGAACAACGAACTTAAATAAATAAATGACATTTTTTTCAGAGATTTCTATCCCAAATATGGCAATTTTCACATTGTTTGACTTGGTCACCTGACATCAAAGTTAACAAACTCCTCAAATTTCTACTGGAACTTTGGTGCTATACACTCTGTCTTAGTAATATATTTAGTCAAAAACCAAGGGTCTTGGAAGCCCACTGTGTAGGATAGCGCTCAGAGCCTCATAAGGTGCATGGAGTTTGATGAAACATCTCTAAATGATACCACTTAGCAAAAGCTGGAGAGAAGTATATATTTTTGATAAACGATAGAACATTTATTAGGAAAAAGAAACACTGGCTATATGAGTATAATAAAGGATCGAAAAGATATAACAGTCAATGAAAGAAGAGGTACAAATTATGACTCATTTCTACTTGTAATATGTGCATTACAGAATCCTTACTCTTTGAATATGATTTTTAAGGGTATACTTGAACATTGTAAATTTCAAGGTACTGTTGGGTATAATGTATTCATTAATCATCTTTTGATTATTCATGTGTGTAGACTTCCGATCGCTTGACCAGCATGTGTTCTAGAAGGGCTAAATTATCTCTCCATCTCCGCATTCTTTAAGCCTGTCATTTTCTAGGGTCGCACACAATCGTGCTTATGCTTTTGCTTTAGTTATACCACTTTAGTTTTGGTCACCTATGCTGTTCAAGAATATCATAGGGAAGTTAAGGTAGTATGCAACAAAAGCAACAAAAACATGCTCATATGTATATTACAACACTAGTCATAAAGTTTACACAAGGATTGATCAGATTTCGCAATACTCAACCTGATATTAATCCCTTCACAAATTGTTTCAACAGGCCAGGATTGACTTGGAACAAGGCAAATCTTTAAAAGCGAGAGTTGTCTGGCTTGGAACTAAGCATGTTAATCGTGGGCATTTTCATTTATTTTCGAAAATACCAGTGGTAATGAAATTAAATTTTATTCTCCTCTATAACCTAATGAAAAGAATATTATAATATAGTAAATCAACCGGGTTGATTTATGATTAGAAAGGACTTCCTGATGCTTATAAAATCCTCAAAAGTGTTGGCAGTAGGGAAAGTCAACTTCATCTTGCAATAGATCTTGAAGAACAGTAGTGCAAGCTAGAATGTAAAGCAGCTTACAGCTTTATGAAGATTTTTTCTCTCACTTTTGTGCTACTAAACAAGAAGTAGCTATACATGTGAAAATAAGTACATGTAGCACATCTATGCAACAATGCTCCCATGGCCTTTTGTACTACAAACTGTCGTGCAGGTGCTTAGAAAGTCTTGTGTTATATGTAGTTCTGTCTCCAAAGGAATGTGGTTCAGTTAAATAGAATGATAAATTTGCACTTTTATGAGCTTGCTAAAAGAGTTCAATGGCCCAAATTTTGACTGATGCGAGCTTTCTTGATAGCATATTATTATTTGAGATCATATGACCACCTCACACGCTCCTTAGAACTCGCAGAACTTGTGAGGTTTTTTTTTTTATCTCAGTCATGTGGAAGAGTTTGTCAGTTTAATGGTCTCATGTGATTTATGGTGCACTCTTTCTGTAGAGCAACATCTCGTAATGCTTGGAACTATCTTGAACTTTCAGTTTACTGCTCGATTGATTTGTGGTTGTAAATACATTTTTTTAATGGTATGTTGCTTGTCCAAATCTGAACCTCAGTTTTAATGAAAGACATGCTACAAATAATTGTTTTGAGATCTTTTCAGACGATTGATGCGTGATGTTTTTTAAGATCATATCTTTGTGCCTCCTTCAGGAGTGGGCTCGCAAGCAATATGTTGCAAAACACCAACAATGGGCATCCCAACAATGGGGAAACTTTTACTATTATAGGATGCAGGACATAAGGTTTGCTCCTCAGCTTTTCTTACTGGTGTTTAGTCTTGCATCATGACAACAATCTAATAAGAGATATTAATGACCAAAATTCTATTTAATGGACAGGGCATAAGCAAACAGGGGTCATCCATATGTTTGCTTTTTCCTCATGCTATCATTACTGTCAGCTCATGAATGAAGGGATGCATTTGTACAAGAGAATGAAAAGCTGACATTGGATCTTGCATCCTTATGTGCGTACATATAAGAGCATGGTCCTATCAAACATAGCGTGCATAGAGAGAGAGAGAGAGAGAAGGGGGGGTTAGACATATGCTGAAATTTTGCATTCTATCACAGGTGCAAAATTTGTCATAATAAAGATAAGTGTAAAGGGACTATTAAAGAGTTGGCAAAATAAACATCTAGGATGGTAGAATAATTTAAGCCCAACACTTTTTCTTTCTGGGTGTTTAAGTGCCTTCTAATTCTTCATGTGAGATTTTTACCATTTCTATGACTGTTGGTCAAGCCCCTTTGATCTAGTGGTTGGATACCTCAGTCCAGTAAGGGAGCAAACTGAGTTCAAACCACAGAGGTTTTGTGCCATCCAAAAAAAGAAAATAAAAAAAAAAAGAAAACATGAGTTATTTGAGTGAATGTGTTTAGATTACAATTAGTATTTTCCTGAGTTTAATTAGAGGTGCGTTCCCTCATGCTACTTAATTTTTGAGTAAATAACAAAATAGCTCAAACATAGATATGTGAACTAATGTTTTTTGCTTTTTGTAGGGATAATGACTAAGGTAATTTCAGTACAGATTTTGACTGCATTTCGTTTGAAGGTGTTTAAAGAATGCTATCTAGGACCCATTAATTTAAAGAATGCATGAACCTTCAATGCTAAATCAGAAAACTGCAGAAGATATTCAATATCATGGCATATGGTAAAACTGATTTAAAATGAACCATAGTAGTTTCATGAAGTTTGTCATTTTAAGGGTAGTTTTGGTTTCAGAGAAAAAAAAAAAGAGGTATCTTGTAGTCTTTGATTCGATATACAGGAGGAGTCTTTTGATGCTAGGGGCTTGTTTGGGATAGTAGTTGGTCCCAGCTATTGGCCAACAGCTATCTCACGTAGCTGCTGAAAAACAGCGACTTAGAGATATCCCAGCAGCCAATCCAACAGGGCCTAAATATCTATAATAATGTGATCCGTGACCATAAAGAGAAACCTTCTCCCATGTTTATCAACCACTTTTTTATTGCTAGATGCAACAGCTGCATCTGTGACAGGACATTTTAACCTGTAATTGTTACATAAAGCAAAACATCGCCCTCATTGCTGTGATTGTTGAAGTTACAAGGTCAGTTAGAGATTAAAGGAGGATAAAATAAATAGTGAGGTTGATAAATTGGTACCCCCTCGGTTGGAGGGGGAAATATCATATACTTCAGTCTATGCTTTATTTGGGGGAAATATCATATACTTGGGTCTATGCTTTATTTGGACTCCAAACCTTCCATGTCCACCCTCAGCCATGTACAACTACCGTTAGAGTATTAGAGTATTTTCCTGTGCTTCTATTCACCTTCCACTGTTGCAACCGCTCTGACCCCTCCATCCATTTCTTCATTGCTCCTCCATTAACAACTGTTGCTCTAACCATATATACTACCTAATTTAACAGGTGAAGGGTGTAATGGTGGGTGTAATATTGGTGATTGGGTGGGAATAATTGCATCAAGAGAAGGTAGCTTTGCATGAAAGTGTGTTTCATGGCATTTTTATTTCAACTATATTTCCTGTGGTCAAAGACTCCCTAAACAGAAGTTATGCACTCTTCAGCATTATTTAGCATTTGCTAATGCTAGCAGCCAGCAAAAAAAAAAAGGGGTGAGAGGGACATGCTTTTGACACAAACTATTTACCATTAACTCATTCAAGACAGTCTTGCATAAAGACATAAATAGTTGCGAAAAAAAGAGGATAAAACATTGATGACTATTCCTTGAAGAAAGTGGTTTAAGCCCTGTTTGGTTGAAATTTTAGAGGACCGAAAAGCATTTTTAAAGGCTTAAAAGCATTTTGAGTGATTTCATGGCGCTTGGTAAAATTGTAAAAGTGCTTTCTAACTTAAGCTGTTAAAAGCTCTATTTGGAAAGCATCAATCGGATCTTTTTTCAAAAGCTCTACTTGTTAAATGTTGAAAAGCTATTTTCAGATTTAAAGGTCACAACTTTGAACCATGAGAACAATATTTAATATTATAATATAATAAAAATATAATATAACTATAATATTATATTATATTATACTATATTATATTCAAATATTATTATAATGTATTATAAATAAAATATAATTATTATAATTGTATGAAAATATTATTATAATTATAATATACTATGCAGTGTAAAATAAGATAATATAATAATATTATGAAATATTATAATAATTTTTCATTATAATTATTATTATATAAGAATATTATTATATTTTCTTATATTTTATCATAATAAATAATATGATATTTTTTCATATTATTATAATATGATGCTATATTATTAAAAAATTATTAGAATAATTTATAATAGTGATTTTTAATAGGTTAGATGGCTAAAAGTATAATGCAATATTTTTCATCGTTTTTATTGTAAAAGTACTTTTCTAGTTTGGTTGCCAAATAGGTGTTAAAATCTCATAACACTTTAAAAATATAGTTACTAAAAAGCAAATAGTTTTGTCGAAAAACTCTACTTTTAAAAGCTTTACTGCTAAAAGCTCTACTTTCAAAAGTACTATTACTAATAGCTCTGCCAAATAGGGCCTACATGGCGGATAATCAATTACTTATGCAACATCTTTTGTAACCTTGAGCAAAGTCATTATCAATACAAGATATAGCTACAATATTGTAAATGGAAAGTATCTAGCCTTCATCATTTAACAGGTAGTGACATCCAGTTGTGTAGTGGCTGAGGTAGTGACATTCTATGAGGTTAGATATCCATCTTCTGAAGAACATGACTTGAATATCTGCACTTGGAAATTAAGATCAGTCTGTGAGGCTCCTGTCAGATTAGAGGGGCAGGTGTTGCTATATGAAGACTTTGTGAAGAATGTAATAAAAATGTAAAATGAGGAGATCTTTATGAAGAAAGTATGTGAACTACACAAGCTGCCTTAAGAGAAGTATTGCTCCTTAAAGATGAGGTGGCCGTGGAGAAGCTGTAAAGCATGAAAACTTTGCATCACTTAACAAAAAGAAAAGAAATAATAGCTTGGAGTAAGAGGTCTGGTCAGAAAGTTTAAGTTCCCTGCACATGATAGGATGTTCCACCATATTGATTGAGTTGAAATTGAATGTAGAAGATTTGAAGAACCGGTTTTGAATTTGGTGAAAATGTGAATAGCTTCACTCCTAGTACAACAAGAACAGGGGTAGATGTGATTGAGGCCGGAAATTTAAACTTAAATGGATGAATGAATTTTGGACTGCCTAACTTATTCGAGGAGTGACAAAGAAAAGAATAACAGAAACAGGTAGTTCATATGCAGTGTAAGAATCATCCCTGGCAGGTTTTCCATCCTGTTCCCCCAAAAATTCTTGGTGGCATAGACTAGTTGATTGATATTTTTAGCAAGAAATATGTCTGTGAAATGTAATTATATAATATTTAAAGACAGAGTGCCATCATAATAGTTTTCATAACTCTATAAGTTAGTTGGATAGAGTTCAGTAAATAATCATAGTTATTAAATTAAATATTCACTTGTAGATTGCTGAAGGCTAACCATGAATGCGGTTTGATCCAGTTTAGTCCCTCATTGATTAATGCTTTCCTTAATTAATGGCGTGTCTGTCATGACATTGCTGCTTCAGATTCTATTAAAAGATGTCAAAATGCTAGATTGTACTATTTTAGCATTTCAATGGTGAACTATCATATTTAAATAATCCTTTTGAGACTTTACAAACTTGTGGAGATAAATGTGCCCACTGCCTGCCATGATGTTCTATGTATTATGATTCATATATAAACTCTGCTTCAACTCTATGTGGTAAATTCTCCAGGGGACTACTTCCCAAGCAAAATGAAACCAGAGGCCATTGCATTATTCTAATGCCCATCTCCTTTCCTGAATGTGTTATATACTACTTTTATCTTGTTGCAAATTATGATTATTTTTTTCTTGTTACATTGTTTGCTACAAACATGATTATATATGTGATCTTGATCCTACATATCATTATTACCAGTGATATATATTTTATCGGAGGCTTCGGTACTGTTCAATGGGTAGATGTCAAGGAATACGAAGCTATTCAACCTGACAAGATTGCTGTTGATGGTGGAGAACAAAATCTAAAGGTATTCCCTTGAATGCTACTTTTGCTGCATCAAACAATTTGAGTTATTTCTGTCACTGCATTTCTTCTCCAGTTTGGATCTTGAAATATTCAAAAGCTTTAACCGAGTATCAACCTTGGTAATGTGCAACCCGATACTTGTGTTTTGGATAGGAATTGAATGCAATCTTCTCGAAACCACTTAAAGAACTTTTATCTACTGAGGTAGAGATAGATGATGCGGCTTTCATATCCATCGATAGCAAAGGGACTGATATACGTGTTCGCCAAGGTGCACAGGTATGAGATGCAAAACTCAAATGTTAGCTAGTTGGTGCTGCGTTTGTTTTGTGATCTGTTATGTTGATGGTTAAAATTCTTCTATTGAACTCAAGCTAGTGACAGATCATCAATCATTGAGATTGTTATTAGAACTTATTTCATAGCAGATGGATGTTGTGCTTTGTCAATTACTGTTGACATTCAGATGTCATTGGGGATGGATCGGATCCATGTGAAACAATAGGACAAATGAATATAGGAGTATATGTAGTCTAATGGTTAGAATTTAAGCATAATTTAGATGGGATATGATTTTGGGCTCAAGAAATGATCTTAGAGGAAATGCTGTTTGTTAAGGGCACCATCATGGAAAAACTTTGGTTCATATGACTGCCAGCTGCCTAGAAAGGCCGACAGTCCGGAACACTTAACCATGACATTCACGGTTAAACTTGGATTGTTTCAAAACATGGGGAATAAGTGTCTGAATACCATCAAAGCTGGTGAGGAACTATTCATGCAATTCATGAGCGTCCAAATGGTGACCCAAATTGATGGGAATTGGCTGCCTTAAGAAGTATATGCTAAAAGCTGTTCTTACTCAAACTTGTGGAGTCTATGGGTTGCTTCTTTCTCTAAGAAGACTAGCATCTCACCAACTGTAAAATCTCACTGTGTTCTTTTGTACCATATCCTTTTGCACATCATTCCAATGGAAAACCTAGATTAGGGCTTTGTGTCATGTTTATATGCAAGGTTTGTTAAACCGAATTGGCACACTGTACTGGTTGATTGGTTCGGTATGGTACCGGTATGTACCATACCAAACCGCGGCGATCCGAAGAAAGGCGACGATGGCAAGTAGGCCAAAGAGAGAGGAGAAAAAGGAAGGAGAGAGAGAGAAAGGAGAGGGGGAGCGGAGAGGAGGCATATCTATGTTGCGATGAAAGAGTGACGAATGAAGATTTTAGAGAGATAAGGCTGAAGACGGCAACCGATAAATGGATTTTGTTGTTGTCCCTTCACTTGAATAGGTTGAATGGATTTTGTTGAGCAAAGAAATGCAAAGATTTTGCTGGCTGCTACGAGCGGAGATGGCAACTGGCGATGAGGGTTGTGATGGGTAAAAATGATGATGATCGAACATCAGAAAATAGGGTTAGGGTTTTTTTGATCGTGTGAGAGAAATGAAGGGGCGAATCAGCGGGCCATTTTATAAAATATTAAATGGGTTGAACAGACCCGTAGCCCGTAGCCATCCGAACTTGCAACCCGCATACTGATTTGAGTTGTTGAACTAATTTGGTTCCTAGTTGGTCTGGTTCGATTCGCTCCGAACTAGCCAGTTCAGGTCAGTTCAGCTTTCCTTCTTTATATGTTATTTAAGAAGTTGGGCATAAAAATTTTTGTATAGGCATTTAAAACTGAATATGCTGCTCATATAGGGTTATCTTATGAATGTCCAGCAACCAATATGCCTACTTGCAAAGTGGGTAAAATCAAGTTGTGAACTGCACGGATGAATAAAGATATAGATTGATGGTGTTAAAAGTCCTTAAAATATTAGATATGTCAGATGGCTATGACTTAAAAAGATGTTCTTGTAAGACTGTGGTTTCTTGACCATCCACTTCGGATAACAGACATCTGAGTTCGTGTGTTTTGAGGTACCTTACTGAAATAAACATTTTAGTATAAAACCTTCAAAAAATGCTATCTTTCGTTGTCAAGGTTGCCTGAATTTCTGCATATGCGGTCATGAATGTTATCCTCCAGTTCCTATTTTTTCTTCCTCCTAATAAGTTGTTGATACTCAAGGTTTTAAATACCTGTAACAAGTCCCATATTGTGTATAAATATGAAAAATTGTTGGTATGTATTGGTATAATGGAGTATGGTACTTGGTATGCATTGGTGGTGTAGCTGGTACATATTGGTGCATATGATTTGGGTGTCTTTGACACTTTGTGCCGGTGCTGGTTTGCAGTGGAGTCATATGGTATTTTTTTGAATCCATATTTATACTCATATGGAGCATGGAGTTGCTTGCTAAAAGATCCTCTCTTAGTAGAACCAACTTTTCATATAGTTTTTCATCACATGCATAAATATGCTATAGAATGGTTCCCATCTTTTCCATGTTATGTGGATTAATCTCAATCTTTCTGCTTTCAAGATGCCATTATCTGCCTGTAGTCCTGCTTGAGTAGGGATTAACTTAATATATGCTTTTGTGAACGCCTCTGGCTATTCATTGGAAAAAGATGAAGTTGTCTCTGTAAATTTGTAGTTGGTCATATTTTAAATGATCTGTGCCTTTTTTTAAAAAAATCCAAAAACTTTGTCGATGCAGTTCAACATTCAAAGGCTATCATTTGAAGTGGAACATGGAGTGGAGACTTTGGAGGAAGCTAAGAAAGCACTTCGAAAGATAATTAACAAGGATTGTAGGTCATCAAAAGCGCATAAAAGAAATTGAATTTTTGGCTAGTGGTTGGCCCAAGGAGTGCAGGAACTAGTTCCCTATAATAATAATAATAATAATAATAATAATGTTTGCTTTTAAGCTCGCTAAGGTGTTCCTTGTAAAATCCTTACCATGATGTTAGTCGTTGTTCCCGCATGCAGTGTACTGGGGCGTTCAAAGTTGACAATAATAAAACTCATCTGTGATATTTAAGTTCTTAATGGTTTTTATATACAATTCCTACTCTTATTTTTCAACCAATCCTGTCAAGCTACTTGCAGAAATTTGTTCAATTTTTTGAGGTGAAACTAGTTCAAATTTCACACCAAAAGTTTCAGAAACTAGATTGAAAGGGGGTGGGAGAGAGCGATGAAGCCTGTGGGAAACCTATATATATATATATATATATATATATATCAAATTAGCCTTGTTCCTCTGTCTACATATGAAATATCAAATTGGTTTACCAGAATTGTTTTATGGGCTAATTTATCTGAGGAATTCTTTGTAGTCTTCTCTCTCATCATGCTAGCCACTTTGACATGTTATCTGGAATTATTGGATAGCTTTCTCTTCTTATATGTCTTGTTTTCTTGTAGTAACAAAGTTACTACTACACCAGTAAAATAATCTCAATAGCCCGTCATAAAAAGCATAGAAACATAGATTTATTGAACGCCAGCCTTCTGCACACCATGAAGGCTTGGAAAGTAGAATTAACCAAACAGCAGTCTGGAAAGCAGTCCTTTTGCTGGCAATAGGGAAAGAAGGACAAAGAGGACCAGAGGAGGCGTTGATAGCTTCAGTTGATCTTCTCTGCTAATAACTCATTGAACTCCCTGGGCTTTTGGGGGCATCAACTTCAGCAATGGCGGTCTCGATCTTTTCCTTCAATTGAGCACCATCCATCTCCTCAGCCTGCGCACAGATGATTTGTCTTTTGTTAGCTAATTAACCAATATGGTTTTCAGGTATAGTAGTAATATCAAAGATAGGGCAAAGGGAGGAATCTTTTAGGTTCGTAGTGTGGCATAAAATTGTATGTTCTGTGGGGACAAGCTTAGAGAATCATGTTGTGCTCTATAGTGCGATAGCATCATCATTCTCCTTTTTTTTTTTTTTTTTTTTTTCTTCTTTTCTTTTTCTATTTTTCCTTTTATCGGATGGGAACAAAGGAAGCAATGTTCGAGTCAATCTCTCATCAGCATGGGTGGAGAGATATGTTGAGACTAGAGGATTCTTGCACCTCCCTATCAGCTGATGAATCTTTTAAGGTGTGACATAAGACATCCATGTCAAGGTGTCGTCAGAAAATTTGGAATCAAGATGTGAAGTGCAAGCGTAGACAATAAGTCCAAGATGGAGGAACAATTTTTTAGGAGATATTCGATCCTATTCTATGGTTTGAAAATCCTTGCTTCAATTGTACTAGGCTTTAAAAGTCGAGAAAAAACAATTGTACTATACTAGGCTTCATGTTTTAGGGCACTCAAGAACCAAGATTAAACATACAATAAACAAAACTAAAAATTGAACCAATAATTAAAAGATTGCCAACACTACAAATCTCGTGGTTCCTTATTTATTATTGGAAATCAATCAATCGGTGGTTACCAGTTCCTTAAGAAGATCCAAAATCCGTTAATTACTTCCAACAGTACTGCAACCACCAGCAGAAGCCAAATTGAACACGGTGTCCACCACAGTCATTATAAAGAAAGAAATTCTATAAGTAGCCAAATTGAACACATTGTCTACCATAGTCGATGGTGTACTACTAAATATTGGAAGATGTGGGAGCACCATTTGAAAATCATGAAGTGAAATCCAACTCAAAAATATAGATCAAGACGTTTAGGTGGCAACATAATAGACCTGTGGAAGAAAATCTTCTCTGGAAGCTCACCAGGGGCAAAAATATTTAGTTTTAAAGTTTTAGGATCTTTTTATTTATTTTTCAACTCCAAAAACACTCAACTGACCCTATCACTTGTAAGAGATCCTGGGGCCTATCCTCTAGTTTTATGAATTAATTTTTTTTTATTTTATTTTGAGTACATGTTACCTCTTATTTGTTTTAAATATTTTTGTGTGGCAGACTTTATGCGAGACAGTTAAGTCCAGAATGTAGGAAAAATTTCTTGAGAGATTTTGAACATCATATAGGCCAGAGATATTCAATCCTATGATTTGGAAATTCTTTCTTTAATTATGCCGGGCTCTATTTCTAGGGAAATACAATAGCACCATCAAGGCCAAACAAACTAAAAATTGAACCAATAATAAAAAGACTGCCAACACCATAAATCACATGGTTCGTAATTTATCGTTGAAAAGCAACTGATGGTGACAAGTTCACCATCAAAACTAAAAAGATCCAAAATCTACCAATACTTCCAACGGTACTGCAACCACCTTCAAAATAAAAATTAAAAAAAAAAAATCTTTAAGGTTTATACGCAAAGCAACACAATTTAACATAGTCTATCCTAGTCGGTGGCGTACCACTAAACATTTGAAAATCTGGGAGCACCATTTGAAAATTATGGAGTTGAGTCCAACTCAAAAACATAGATCAAGAAATCTAATAGTAGATCCATCACCATGAGATGGTATTAGATGGCAACATAATTACCATCCAAACGCTTTTGATGACAATTAGTTTACCATCAGAAGGAAATCTTCTCTAGCAGTTCACTAGGGATGAGAATATTTAGTTTTAAAGTTTTAGAGATTTTTTTTTTTTGTTTTGTTTTATAGACTTATTTTCTAACTCTAAAAACACTCAGCTAACCTTATCACTTGTAAGAGATCCTAGGGCCAATCCTCTATTTTTATGGATTAATAAAATTTGACTTTTTGAGTACATGTTAAATCTTATTTGTTTTAAAATACTTTTGTGTGGTGGATTCTATGCAAGTCTTCATATATTCTGAAGTTTGACAATAAGGTCAAATGGTGAATTCTTTAGTTGTGACACAAAAAGATGATGCCAATTGATAAAATCCTTGATGATTTCGGAACACTTTTGATAGCAAAGTAATAAGATAATGAGTATCCTTAAATAGTTTAGTTTCTCAATATCTTCTAACCTTTAGATTTCAAGATTTATTTTTTACTTTTTTTATTTCTATATTTAGCCTAGTTTTTGTTTGACGATTTAGATCATTGCTCAGCAAGTTGGTCTTTCATTTTTTCGCTCTAAAAGGCTTTCTCCTTCCATGTTAAAATATCAAAAAAATAGCAAATTTACCCCACCATGAAAGCTGCAATAGGAAATATAATCAACAAGTAACACCAATTTGCTAAAAACCCACAAGTAGTCATAGTACTTTGTGACTCATCCAACAGCTAATGAATAATTCAATAACCTAAGATTATGAATCTGAAAATTTTGCCACTAGCTTCACTTACTTGGGGATTAATGTAATTGTGGTTCAAATAACTGAATTGAGAGAAAAACAATGTTGTCAGTATTCACTTTTAATTCCTAAATAACAAATCATTATTGTCCTAAGGAAAGCCATCAATACATAGACAATGGTACTTTCAATTGTGCTCATTTGTTTTGAAGTGTGAATGTATTTTTGATCAGACTATATGGAGAAGCCAATTATTGGACCAAGATGGTTTAGATCTCTAAATAAACACTGACATTGACTATGTTGTCCCATTACATCATACATTGATATAGTGCCTCTATGTATTCTTTCTTGATGGTGATCTTCTCACCAAGGAGTATTAAAAGCCCATGATGGACAACTCAACAATACCAATGAGACTTGAAATATCTTCAACAGTGGGCCAAGCGTATGGTGATGCGACACATAACCCGGAGTCCTTTTTTTTTTTTTTTTTTTTTCTCTCCATTTTTTATCATCACAATGTCCAACTAATCCGACAAGTTCTCTACCAAGTCTTTTTCACTCGTGTGAATTATGTTAGGCATGGGAGCAGGCTTGTTGGAAAAGTAATAATAATAATAATAATAATAATAATAATAATAATAATAATAATAATAATAAAATCTCTAGAAGAAGCACATGGCTGTAAACTGGTCAGCTTCTTGACAAACAAGCAGAGCATGTGAAAAGAATTTAATAAACCAGCTGAGCTCAAGGCACTAAAAGTATGGATTCTGAGGTATCTCCTTTTAGGTTTCTGAATAGACTAGGAGAGATCTCTCCACATGTCCAAAATTTTAGTCTAGATTATGGTGATAGTCATTTAAAATAAGCAGCAACAGTGTTGTTTCTGACAATTTGGCCTCAAACGCGTTGGATTGGGAATAAAATATAGAAGGAGAGAGCATGTGAAGAATAAGCTAAACATTGTTGAGATAGGCACATGGTCTGCTGAGCAGCAAACAGAGCTTCACACTTAAAACATGGGCTAAAAAAACTATGGAACAGCTAAATTAACTAATCTGTAAGTAGAGAGAGAGAGAGAGAGAGAGAGAGTATCAGATTTGGTATTTAGCACTTGGGTATTAGATTTGGACCCCCATGCCAAGTTTCTAGTGGAATTTTTTTTTTTTTTTTCATTTTTAGGCTTTGTTTGGAATGCAGATCATCATTGAATTTATTTGCAAATGAAATATATTTTATAATAAAAATTATTTATAAATAAATTTTTATATTCAATCTATTATAAAATTATGAAATTAAAATAAAATTTTATGTTTGCAATAAATAAAAATTAAATTTAATATTTTGTTTTCATAAATTACCCTCATTAAAACTCAAAAAAAATTATGACTAAAAAGAGAAAACAACTGATAAATAGGATCTGAAAGAGTGAAAGAGTGGTTACTTTTAGCCATGCTGGTGACGATGAAAACGGAAAGGGATTGCTTCACTACTGAAAAGAGGAGGAGAGAGATGGAGCATGAGAGAGAGAGAGCGAAGCGAGAAGGGTAGAGCTTGGTTTTTAAGAAAGAACTTAAGGGCCGACCGATATAGAACCCATGGAAAATAAAACAATATTATTTTTAATAAAATTTTATTGACTGTTGATGAGGGCAATTTGGTCAAAAAAAAATATTATTTCCCTGATTTTGTTAAATTCATTTGCAAACCTTATTAACATTGATAAAATTTGTAATAAAAAATTACAATTTTATAATTTAATAGTTGAAATTTTAAATTCATAATTTGCTATATTCTTAAATATAGTAAATTATGAATTTATAATTAAATTTTATAAAAATTCAAAATTCATTTGCCCCAAAGCAGCAGGATGTTTAATTTTGTTTCTATAGAATGTTAGGTGTCACCTCTGTCGGAGTAGAAGCAAGCCAGCTGGTCCACAGAGAGAGAGAGAGAGAGAGAGAGTACCTCGACAAACAGAGTGTGCATGAGGCTCCCAGAGACAGAGGTGATGTTGGCAGTGACGATTTTGAGGTTGAGAGACTCAAAAACCTCGCACATCTTGATCATGGTGTGCCTCTTCTTATTGCAAGTGATGCTTACCACCAAAGTCTTATCACCCATTTTACAAACTCTAAGCTGCATGCCACCCAAAAAGAAGACAACCAAAAAAAAAATCAATTTTTAATACCAAAAATTAAAAGCTCTGCTTCTCCTTCTCATTCCCTCCGTTGACGCACTCTGAAGTTCAAAAAACAGAGGAGTACTTACTTCCATTACTTCGATGGATGGCGAACTCGGGGATCCAGGAGCCAAGGGCAATTCTCGAGAAGTTCTCTTCTTCTTCCTTTGCGTGAACTGTGGGTCGTCACGCTTGGTGTCACCAATTGGCGATTTCTCCTCTTTCCCTGACTCGAGCTCAGATATCTCTGCTAACATCTTCCTCTCTTGCTCTTGAAGCTCTTGGATGTAATCGATTGCGTCCTTGATGATCGACGCCTTGTCCATCTAAAGCCACGAACAAGCCACAATTCAACCGTTGGTCGCCTTCAACTGAGAATTTGAATCGATGAAAGAGTTCTTTTTTTTTTTACCTTTGTGATGTTGGGGACGACACTTCGGAGGGCGTAAAGCCTCTCGTTCAGCCTCCTTCGCCGGTTCCTCTCCATGACGATGTTCTTCGCGGCTGTGGAGGACGCGGCATTGTCAGGGGAGCTCGAATCGTAGTAACCAGAGATGGCTTCATCCAGTCCCCAACTGTTTCCATTTGAGATAAGATCAGAGATGGAGAAAAAGAAAGCTGAGAGGAAAAGAGATCCACTTCCATATATCAAATAATAATAATAATAATAATAATAATAATTCGGATGGAAAAATGGAGAGTCAAATTGATTCCATCAAGGGGGAATCTGAGACAACCGCAGACAATAGCAAGAGAAAGGTTGGATGTTCTGAAAGAAAGAATGCCATTCTTTTCACATTCTTTTGATCAAAAAGCCATTAAATACCTGAACCCATTACCTTATTTCTAGTGGAGTCTGACCTCCTTGAAGCCTATCCAATTCCCAATAGAGGTGAAATGATGGAGATGGAATGTGTACAGTCTTCTTGGAGTAGGCATAGAAAGAAGAAGAAGAAGAAGAAGGAGGAGGAGGAGGAGGAGGAGGAGGAGGTTGGTGTCTCAAGAGAAATTCTTCTATAAACCCAAAGATCCAAGCCAATTACTGGAACACTAGACTCCAACCAAATAAAATCTGATAGAAAGGTGCAAATAAAATCTGATAGAAAGGTGGTGGCGGCGGCCATGAAAGACCAGCGTGAAAAAGAAAGATGGATGCAAAAAGATGGCATCAGGTGTGGAGGGAGGGAGGGAGGGAGGGAGAGAGAACCTGTCGAGCTCCTCGGACTCAAAGAAGCGCTTGGTCTCCCAATAGAAGTTGTAGTCGGCGTCCATGTCATCCATCCTGTTGCTCTTTTGCTTGGCTCCGGTCTGCTGGCGAGAAGGCGAGCTGGAGCTGAGGAGGAGAGCTCAGCTGGCGTCCACTCCTTATAAGGAGAGAGCCAGAAGAACGCACGGAGAAGGCCTGGGCTATATAAAGGCAAAGAGAGCAAAAAGAGAGACAGAGCAAGAAGAAGGTAGCACTTTCTCTCTCTCTCTCGCTCTCCTGAGTTCTGTTCTAATATCCCACTTGCTCTGTATGGAAGGGTTCTTTGGGGAGAGGGGTGGAGAGAGAGAGAGAGAGAGAGAGAGGAAGAAGGTAAAACTGTCTCTCTCTTTCTCTCTCTTGAGTTCTGTTCTAATATCACTTCACTTGCTAAGTATAGAAGGGAAGGGACCAGGGTTGCCCAAGAGAGGGATTGGGTTGGGGAATAGAATGGGCCTACAAGTCCGCGTGAGACCAGCCAACCAACACGTGTATAATAAGATTAACATCCTGGGAATTTCGGGACCCAACGGCTGCCTTGGGGTCGCCTTTCGCTCAATTAGGCATCGCCAACCCCTGGACCCAAAGGCTTTTTTTCTCCTTCCATTCCTTCCCCTTTCCCGTACCGTTTGAAATCACGCCGTTATGGTGGATTCCGTCCTGTTCCATTTCTTTTTCCAAAAAAACTAAAAAAAAAAAAAAAACCTTTTCTGTGCCTAGAATTTTAATAAATAAATCCATTTTAGAGCACTTGTTCTTGATATTTAATTCATCATCATCATCATCATCATCATCATCATTTGCAATGCTGATGTTGTGATTAAAATTCAATTTAGCCATAAAGAAATGTAAGCGATTGTTAAAGTAGTATGAGTTGAAAAGTTTAAGGTGGCTAAATTTGATTGGTTGTAGCCCAAGTTGATCCAAGATTTTTTTTTAAGGTAGAATCGGGAGCATGTTAAGTTTTCTAACCTAATTTTAAATAAGTTGGTTATGGGTCAAAAGCTTGGCTAGGATGAAGTCGTGAGAATAGAATTATATTCAACTTGAGATAATTTAGGTTAGATTGAGCTTTTGAATTGGATTTGTTTCAAAAAAAAAGAAAAAAATTGATATGCATTGTAAGTATTGGATTTGATATAAGTTAGTCTAGGTTTTATTAAGGATTGGGTTTTGAGAAATAGGTTATATCAAGGTTGAATAAGTGACTCGAAACAAGTTGTAGATGCGTATGAGCCGGGAGATGTTGATTCAATGTTAGGTTGATTGAATATGAGTCAAGACTTTGGTATTTCTTTAACTAATTTGATTTGAATTTGACTTGACTTGACTTAGCTTAATCTATGATCATCTCGAATACTTTTTTTTTTTTTTCTTTTTTTGTAATGCTACCTTTCAAAAAATATGTATTGGTGTAATGCTATCCTTTGGACTTAAAGGTAGTTTTGCCATATAACTTAATTATTTTTATCATTTAACTTGCGTTTTAAAGCAAGAGCTATGACATAGAGATTTATAATTATATATCAGGGTGGATAAGATGCCCACAAAGTGAAATAGAATTGAAGGATATATTATAAATTGCTAGGTTACGTCTCAATGTTTCAGTGCACGGCGTAATACGCGGAAAAAAGGCAGCATCATACGAGAAGAGACTCCATCAACCATGGAAGAAAGCATATTTCCTCAAAGCAATCTCCAAGAGAAAAAATAATATAAAATGACCTATCATTTTTGAACACACATTTCACTTTCCATCGTGTTCAAATGTTATCTTCCAATTGCAAGGCTCCTTTTAAGTCTCTTCATTTTTTTCTAAGCAAATATATATATATTTCTTCTTCTAATGGAAGGAGGTTAAAAATTAAAAATGCATAAATTTACAGGAAGAATATTGACTGTAGATTAAAATAAAATTTATCATCAAATAAAATGCAAAGAGCCTCTTTCTTTCTGTTCAATCTCATCTCTCGTACTTTAAATTTTTTTTTTTTCTTGCTCTTATTTTTATAATTTTTTTATTATTTAGTTATCTTTTAATGTATTAAATTAAGTGAAAGAATAATCGATTTGAACTGTGATATTGAACTTAATGGGATTTTGTTACTGAATGTAATTGTACAGGATATAGGGATGAGAGAGATAAAGATTCAACTCTAAAATATCTCTTCTTTACCGTGCTAATGCATAGAAAAGAAGAGTCGAGATCGACGAACAATCGATTTATCTAATAAAATACTATGTAATATCTTTAAAAATAATTTTATATTGAATTAAAAAAATACTATATGTTTATAATTTAAATTTATTTGCTACTAATTAATTTTTATTTAAAATTTTTATATATTATATAAATAATTTTATTTTAATGAACCTTTTCCATTATATAATCCATGGGGAACAAAACATGATAACCATTAACAAAGAACAAAATCCAACAACTCCTCCTCGTGTCTCACTCAATCCGGAGTAACGTTTTCAAGGGGGAACAGCCTTCGAGAAGAAAGGCACAACTTTAAGACAATCACCACCTTTAAACCCCTCATCCACCGCATGTTTCATTGCGTCTGGGTACTCCGGTTGTAAACTGTCTCCAAAACCTTGACAAACCTTCAGTTTGCCCTCCATTCCTCTCTCTCTCTCTCTCTCTCTCTCTCTCTCTCTCTTAAGATTTTACTCAGAAAAGTTTATTGAAAAGTATTATTTGGATGGCATTTGCTGCGGTACTTCAATTTTTTTTTTTTTCTTGCTCTTATTTTTATAATTTTTTTTATTATTTAGTTATCTTTTAATGTATTAAATTAAGTGAAAGAATAATCGATTTGAACTGTCATATTGAACTTAATGGGATTTTGTTACTGAATGTAATTGTGCAGAATATAGGGATGAGAGAGATAAAGATTCAACTCTAAAATATCTCTTCTTTACCGTGTTAATGCATAGAAAAGAAGAGTCGAGGTCGACGAACAATCGATTTATCTAATAAAATACTATGCAATATCTTTAAAAATAATTCTATATTGAATTAAAAAAAATATTATATGTTTATAACTTAAATTTATCTGTTACTAATTAAATTTTATTTAAAATTTTTATATATTATATAAATAATTTTATTTTAATGAACCTTTTCCATTTTATAATCCATGGGGAACAAAACATGATAACCATTAACAAAGAACAAAATCCAACAACTCCTCCTCGTGTCTCACTCAATCCGGAGTAACGTTTTCAAGGGGGAACAGCCTTCGAGAAGAAAGGCACCACTTTAAGACAATCACCACCTTTAAACCCCTCATCCACCGCATGTTTCATTGCGTCTGGGTACTCCGGTTTTAAACTGTCTCCAAAACCTTGACAAACCTTCAGTTTGCCCTCCATTCCTCTCTCTCTCTCTCTCATTCTCACCTCCCCGCCGTCTCCTCCTGGCGCTCGGTCTCCGGGGGTCCCGCCGCGAAGAACGCAGCAGGGAACACGTTCAGACGAACCCGGGCGACGAGACGAGCCGAGCCGAGCCGAGCCCTCCCCTCCCCTCGCTGGCGGGGTCTCCGGCGGCCGAACCGCAGTAATGTTTATTCCTCGCGTCATGGTCTCTTACGTCAACGTGCTTTGTTTCGTTGCGTGAGGTCAGTTCCCACTGAAAAGTCGTCCCCCAGAATTCCTTCGTGTGAACCTCTCGGTGGGGAGGTGGGGCGATGACCACCGGCCATATGGTGGGCCAAAGCCAACTGTAGCCAGTCAACCAAGTAAAGGACCATGGAAGGCGCCAATGGATTCGTGATGGGAATCCGAGACGACGTTGTTGGGCAAGCCTCGAAGATTTCTGCTTTTTGTTAGCATCATTAATTCTTTCTGCCATCCTTGGTGGCCATCAAACACCCAAAACAAAAAAAAAAAACAAAAAACAAAAGCCTACCTGATCCACTAGTGGTTAAAAGTAGCAATCAGCGCTATGGTCTTTCATGCATTTGAATCATTATTCACCATGTGATATGCTCGCCAACTTTCCAGCATCTGATGTTGTTGGAAGCTTCCATTGCAATTTAGTCCATAATCAACGAATCCAAATGAATTGAGACAGATCGATCGGTTCATGTTTGATTATAGTTAAATTTAGTTTTGTATTTGGATCATAATTTTGGATTCGGACTCAATTCATTTACTGATGGGATTATAGTGGATTATTCGGATTGATTCGATGTTAAGTATGATCCAGATTGAAGTCGAAATATTTTCCTTTGAAATAGGATTGTATTAGATTATGTTCGTATTTAAGCTAAACATCTAATTATTATTGATAGCTAAAATCTAGTAATTGATAATTAAATATAAATTTATTAAAAATTTTAAATTAGATTAAAAAATTCAACTTAAACTCAGAATTTTTTATTTAAAAAATTTAATTCTACCTAAGTAAACGATTATCTTTAAATTTATAAATTATTATTTTTAAAATATTTATTAATATGCTTAAATACATTATAAATAAGAATTCATCAAATTAAATAATAAAATATAAATATTTAGATATAATTTAGTAAAAATAGATGAGATAAAAATTTAGTTATTAAAATGAAAAAGAAAAATTAGTTTAAATAGGAGTTCATTTAATGAATTGAAAAGAAAATTGGAGTGAAGGAATATTAGTTTTATATAATTGTAGTTTATGGGTTGGGCTGAATCAGGTTTAGTTCAAATCGAATTTATTTTTTATTAACCCAAATTAGATGCGAATGATATACGGGTCAAATCGTGGGTTTGGAGACTTGGACCTAATGCAAAATTTAGGTAGGGTCTAGGTTTCGGAACCAAAATTTAAATACATGAATCTTTAAATATGGATCGAGGTCAAATAATGGGTAGACTTGACTCATTTATTAGCTTAATGCTTATGTTTCATGTGTTAGTGTTACCTTTGGTTGAAAGTCCCATGCTTCTAGATGCCTCCACGGTGTAACCTTAAAAAACATACTTTTTAAACCTCGTTATTATATTTAAACTTATAGTGAATCCGTTAAAAAATAAAAACCTAGTCATAATCAAATAGGTGCGATGGAAAAACATATTCTATAAACACGATCACATATAACTCCATCTTATTTTTATTAAAAAAAATTAATCGTAACACCTAAAAATCAAGATAAGATGATAAATTCTTTTATATGCATACAAATACAAACACGCATACACGTAATAGTTGTCCACATCCAAAATTGACTTCTAAGAAAGAGAGAGAGAACTTGCCTAGTAAAGTCCATGCTATCAATATAAATGTACCTTCTATGAGAAAGAGAGAGAGAGAAAAAAAAAAAAGTTTCGAAAGGCCCTTCACACTTAAGTTGGCACAATGATCGAAGAAGAGAATCAAAAAAGGGTTGATCCTCTTAAATCTCTAATGAGCTATGCTCTCTCTTTCATACCTAGTTATAAGAATGGTTTTACAGAGGTTTAGAGAATGCCTCTCCTGATTTGGTCCACTTGACTATGAACAGTTAGATACATTAAAATCTCAGAGGGGATGCTGCTTTGATTTCGCCCATTTGATTGCCGACAATTAGATGCATTCACATCTCCAAAATAGTTAAAAAGATCAAGCTATATCAATTTGTTTAAAAAAAAACTAATATTTGATAATTACATGATTAAGCTGATAATTTTATCTCATTTCATTACCCGTGGCGCACGTGTGATCGTGTACGCATCCCTGCGTACTCCACGACGCCCACCACCATATCCGCGTGCTCATTAATAGATATTTCTTTTTCTTTTTCCAATAAAAATATATATAAAACAATGGAGCGTTCAAAGGCGGCGATTAGGCGGTGGTTCTCCGTTGAAAGGTCAGCCGTGCGCTAAGCACAATGACGCAAAGCCGGTTACGTGTTAGCATGACGTTTGCCATCAAGATATTAGTCAACAATGACCATCAGAGGGCATCAACATTTAATGCATGCAGTCCAGGTTATTGCAGCGATGGCAGTAGATATTATTTATGCCATCATCCCATGATGATGGTAGGAAAGAAAGATTACTTTACTCAGGCGAATCTCAAGTAACGATTAGGGTTAAATATTGTTTCACTTCTCAAACTCTGATACAAATTTTATTTGGTCCTTAAATTCTCAATTATTACAATTTAATCATTTATATTTTAAATAAATAAATATATATATTATAAATACATAAACTAATTAATAGTATGATGAAATAATTTATATATTTTATTAATATAAATATATGAATTATTTGGCAGAATGATAAATATAAAAAGTTAGCTTCCAACCCTAAAGGCCATGACATAATGACACTGGCATCTCAACATGACGTTTGCCATCAAAATGATAGCCAACAATTGCTATCAAAGTCCCTCTCCGGCCATCTTCTTTGGGGCATCAATACTTATTGCGTGCAGTTGAGGTTATTGTAGTGATAACAATGGACATTATTTATATCATCACATGTTGTAATAAAAAAAAAAAATGAAAGATAGTTGCAAATGGAAGGAAAGAAAGATCATTTTACTCAAATAATAATTATTATTCATGTTACTTTCTACTTAAATCAATATCCATCATTGAACAAGAGATCGTCTTGTAAAGCACATACGATTGGTTTAAGAAAAGAGTCTCATAAAAAGACTAATAAGAGAGGTTTGAAAGTTTTATCTACAAAACTTTTTGACGATCAAGTCAACATAAAGATTGAAAGAGAAAAATAATAATTTAGAAAAAAATATGGATCCTCTGTATCGCTTTCATACTTGTGTGAAAAGGATCTTTATAAAGATATGAAAAGTCCTTATAATTTGATATGCTTGATAATGAATGGCTGAATATATCAACCATTCGATATTAACAGTGCTTTCCGTGGAATTCTTTTTCTACATAGCACTTTCCCCTTTGGACCACCATATGCCTTTTTTTTTTTTTTTTTTGTTGATTAGTCGCTATAGTTATGCCACATCACTTATAGTAATAAATCTCCTTTAAACTGCTATAAGGCTTGTGCATGATATCACATGCTTGGTTGCATAGATTGAGAAGGGTAGACTTGGGCTGTGGGCCAGATTTGGGCTCCATTTCCACCGCTATGAATCAATTTCCCATTATTTCAAATGAATTTGGCCCAAGATGAGCTTAGGTCCAATGTCCAAAACCTTTAGCCCAGTGAGGAAATTCCAGGCCCAAACCCACCATGCCACCCATCCACCCAGTAGTTTCCTACTGCATCTCTGACCCATCCTGCTGAATTGGGAAAAAATTAATCCAAATATAATCTTAATTTTTTGGCCCTATCTGCCCTAATGAAAAGTCAATAAAAATATGCATGCAAGCCAACACCGCAAGGTTCAATGATTGCACCATCCTAGCTGTTAGTCAATTATAGCTTAATAAAAAAATTAAAATGATAAATTTTGACAGATCAATTCATCTTACTTCTATTGATGCTGGTGTAATTGTTAAAGATCATATAAGGCAACCATTCTCTATCTGCCTCTCAAGTGCCTTTTGCTGAGTTCATGGGGCTTAATTTGGGTTGTATGAAGTTCTTCACCGGTTTCGGAGTTCAAAGATCATTTTAAAAGGCGATTCTTTAATACTGATGCCTTGGCAATATCGGCACTCTCAATGTTCGAGCTAGGGTTTCCATTATTTCTTCTATCCTCCTTTTTAATGATGTCTGTATTTATAGAGAAGCCAACTAAGTTGCTAACTTTTTAGCAAATTAAATAGCTTCACGATAGGAGTATAGATGTTGGAGCGTATTGTTTCCTTCTTAGTTGAATCAACTATCATGATAAATATTCAAGGTGTTTTGTTTCTTAGGCATTATCCTTTTATTTGCTATAAAAAAATAAAGAAAATAAAAAGGTGGGAGGAGGAAGGAATGAACCCTTACAGCAATTGATCATCATCAAGCAACTGTTTATATTATTTTTTTTTAAAAAAAAATCAGCTATTTGATAATGCTCAAAGGGTGATAAGATAATGGTCAAGATGTTAGATAACAACCGAGTTGAAGTAGGCTAGATTTAGGATAGCCCTTTTTAATTTTTACCCCCATCTTTTTTCCAACTATATATTACCATATAGATATAATGATTTTAATATTAAGAAAAAGCTCTACACAAGCCTTCTACAATACGTGAACTGACCCATAATTTTTTACTTCTCATAAAACTCATGATCTCGCACTATTGCTAACAATAAATCACTCAAAAATCTCCTCTCATAAAATTCATAGTCTCAATCATTATTAACAATAAAACACTCCGAGCTAAGAATTAAAGATCTTTAAGATTTTAATCAATCAATAATTAATATCATAAGATTAAGAGTAAACCCAATTTATAGAGTGAATTCTCCTGGACCAATAAACTTAAGTTCTTATAAAATATTAATTTTTTTTTAAAAAATAAATATTTATTAAATTTTTTAAAAAATAATTTTTTAATTTATAACTAATTTCTAACATGATTTTAAAATAAAAAATTTAGATTAATATAACAAAATAGTTCTTAAATTATCGCTATGTAATATTATTTTTATAATTTTTTAAAAATTGATTAATATTGATATATTTTTAAGATGCATTGAAAAGATAAATAAATGACAAACAAAATGTATATTGGTTTGCTTGAAGGCTTTATAGGTATATTGGTTTCCATGATTTTTTTTTTTGTTTTTTTTTTTAAATTTAAAAAATGATATGTGTAGCTTTTTCTAATGTGATTGAACGTGACATGCATACATACATATATATGTATTCTTTTTTTCAATTATATTTAGGCGTTTGTGGTATGTCCTCGCTCTCAAGCTAGTTGGAGGTTAATTCTTTTGAAAAACAAAATTAAATGTCATGGTTCTTAAAGGTAAGTCCTCAACAGGTTTAATTTTATATGGCAGTTCTCGATGTGAGCTAATTATCGCCTTTTAGAGAGTATGTTTTTAGACTCCTGAGGGAGGAAGGAGAGAAGGAGAGGGGCGAGCGAGCGCAATGGAGGCATCTTCAGGCGTGAAGCGGCCCCTCGAGCTCTCCGCCAGCGACCCCAACGGCCCCTTCCCCTCCCCCTCCTCCTCTGGCGGCACCCCGGGCGGCAAGCGCCGGCCCCCACCCTCTCCCGGAGGGCCCTTCCGGGTCCCGCCGCAGCTGCTGAAGTCCTTCCCCAACGAAACCCTCTTCCGCATCCTCTGCCCCGCCGACCGGACCGGCGGGGTCATCGGCAAGGGCGGCTCCATCGTCCGCCAGTTCCGCGAGGAGACTGGTGCCAAGATCCGAATCGAGGACCCCGTTCCGGGCTCCGAGGACCGCGTCATCATCATCGCCGCCGAGGCGCCGCTGAAGAAGCAGCGGGAGGGCAGCGGAGGGAACGCCGGCGAGGCGGCGGAGGACGAGCCCTCCCCGGCCCAGCGGGCCCTTGTTAGGGTTTTCGAGAGGATGCTGAGAGTGGAGGGAGAGAGGGTTGGGGAAGGGAATGGAGGAGGAGAAGGGGGAGGAGGAGGAGGAGGAGGAGGGGAGGAGAAGGAGATACAGGGGCAGGTGGTGTGCAAGCTCCTGGCTCCCAGCAGCCAAGTGGGGTGTATTCTTGGAAAAGGAGGGAAGATTGTTGAGAAAATCAGACAAGAGAGCGGAGCTCAAGTTAGGATTTTTGGGAAGGATCAGGTGCCAGTGTGTGCTGTTGCTGGTGACGAGCTTATCCATGTAAGCTGTCCAGGATCTTTATCCATGTTTTGATTCGTCTTTGGTCTTTGGTTGTTTCATTGATTTGCTTCCATCAACCTGAGAATAACTATACATATTCTCTGGATCGCAGCAGAATTTTATTAGGCATCTTAACATAGAAAAGTAATAAAGATATGATTTTCTGATGATATACTTTCATAGATATTCAGTTGAGATTCCTGCTTGTTTCTCATATAGCTTCATATGCCTCATTTCTCAGTAGTGATTTATGTAGTGTTTTTTTTTTTTTTTTTTTAATCATTACTTTAAAGTCTACTGGAGATAGAGGACTTGGAGTTTTTCTACTCGTTAATCCTCATTTCATTCATGTAATGGACAAGAATATTCTCAAATAAAACAACCAAAATGAAGTTTTTAGGCACTCCAATCCTTTCATTAAATCTTGCAAGAAATTAATTAACTGAGTTGTTGTACCATAAATGCCATATAATCACCATTAGCCACCATTAGGTTAAGAATAATCGCCATTTTCATGTCCAATAGAGGGGAAAAAGTTAATATTTATTTATTATTTAAATTTTTGCTTCCACTGCGTGCAAACTTCAAAGTCATCATCAAATATAGAAATGCTCTTTAATCTGCATGAATTTTCTGATAATTAATTGATGATGGGTATTGTTTCTCTGATAGCTAGCAGAAAGGTAACAATTCATGGTAATGATATGAGAATCACAAGTGGGACTTCGCTTTATAGAAAGGCATCAAGCTTGGATATGAAAGATGCCCATAAACTAAAATTAAAGCATATTTGCACAGCGAGTAGAGAGTTTTGAAAATGGTATTAGAGCCATAATTGCACAAGCAAGGTGTGGTACTAATGAAATTCAAAAATAATATGTAGCATGGAAATTTTGCGGTTCTATGTCCAATTCATCAAATTATCTCAGTCCTGTCTGGAAAAAAAGCTGGTTGGGGCACTCACCCTTCTTCGAAAATGGGCTAGGACATACTTTTTCTATCTGAATTCAATATGATTCAGGTGTCTAGTTTTGAATAAACAATGCCAGTTCACTGATGTTGATTATATGAAGTTAAATTAAATGTTTAAGGGCATGATCTATTGCAACCATTTATAATAGGAAGGAATATGTTACTATGATGGTCTCTAACTGATGGATCATGCTGTCATCTGTGCCATTATTTGAAAGGGAGGGAGGTTGATTTCCCTAGTTCTCCATTTTCCAATTATTAAAAAAAACATCATTTTCTGGATTAATCTCTCCTATTTGATCCATGTGCATCTCTGCTTTTGTGCGTTCCTCCCCCATTTCCCATTCCTCTGCCTTTCTATTTTTATAATTGCTTCTCAAAGGACTTCACAAGGCCCTCCTAAAATCAATGCACATGTCCCTTTGTTTCTGCAGTTTCCTCACTATACCAATAAAGGGTGTGGGTACAGGTGCGGATGGGGGGTGTGTGTGTGTGTGTGAGAGAGAGAGAGAGAGAGAGAGAGAGAGAGAGAGAGAGAGAGTCTTAGGTGTATCCATTGTATGCCAAATTGTTCTGAATCGGATGGCTCAGGGCAAATTGAATCGAATCAGCCCAGAACTAGCATGGTTCGATCTCTTGTTTTGGTACAGGAGATGAGCTGATCGAACCGAGTCGAACCGTTCGCTTTGGCCTGATTTGGGATAGTTTATGGCTTGGCGTCCCTTGGTTCATCTAGTCGGTATGCCATTGGTTTGATACAGTACGCTCCATGCCAGTCCGATACTGCAATGGAACCAATATTCGATACGGCAAACCTTGGGTTTAGCAGAAGTACTACATGTGGTCCCAAAAATCTGAAGAAGATGGCTGTTTTGCAAGAGAAATTATTTGCAAGTGAAATTAGAACCACTTCAATTAGTGACGGAATCTTTGCAACCCCAACTTTTTTTTCCTTCCATTCTCTAAATCGCTTTCTCCATGTTGCTTCCCAGCTTTTTCTTCATTCCATTCTCTAAATCAGGTTTGATTCTACAATCGACAATCCCTTGCATTAGATTTGGGGATCTTGCTTATTTAATTTTCAAGTTTGCTTTTACGGTTTATACATATGTCATGGAGATATTCTTGCATGTTCTGCTGTGAAGATCAAGGAAGGAGATAGGTCGGGTAGAGGGGGATCTGGAGGCAGAAGAGAGATTTTGTTTAGATCATTTGACCTTTGATTAAATTGGGTTGATTCAGTCTTAATCAGTGCTGGTTTTTCTTCCTAAAAGGTGCTTGATGTTTATTCTTAGCTTTGGAATTGTGAGATTTTGAAGTTCGATCTTCCCTTCCGTTATTCAACAGTGCAAAAGGCATATCCTTTCCCTTTGTTTCTGTTGTCATGGTCAGCATCTGAGTTTATTTATCCTTTAACTCAAGATAGTGGGGGCCTTATGCTTTACAGGTCTATTGGTAATTCCACAGAGGAGTTAGAAATAATAAAAACTAAAGGCCAATTTATATTGGAATCCAAAAAGAAGGTGTTTTTTTTTTTTTTTTTTGAATAACTGAGCTAAGAGACTGTGTTGAAGTCTAATGAAGAGTTAAGCTTTGTTATTCACAATGGACTCAAGGAATTAGTCTGAACATCTTGATGAAAAGCTTATGCTTAACAAAAATTGTTTGAATTGATGGAAACACCAGTTAGGAAGAATAGAAGCTAAAAGCCATTTTATAGTGGAATTAAAACAGCTGGTGTTTTTTTTTTTTAAAACTGAGCTAAGAGATTGTGTTGAGGTCTAATGAAGAGTTAAGCTTTGTTATTCACGATGAACTTAAGGAACTATTCTGAACATCTTGATTAAAAGCTCATATTTAACACAAATTGTTTTATTGATGGAAACAATGATGAAATGGTGAAAAGGGCCTTGGTGATGGGAATTATTTCTCTGGCCTGAATCAAGAAATTTTTAGTTATATGCACTATACCATCTTATCATTGCTTATTTCAAGGTTTAAAATACTAATTCCATCAGCAACTGAATAATGTCATTTGCTAGTTTGATTTTGTGCTTTTGAAGTGATACTGACTTTGTACAGAACTTTTGTGTTAGATAACTGGGAGTTTCTCTGCTGTAAAGAAAGCACTGCTTTCTGTTTCAAGGTGTCTACAGGATAACCCCAGAACAGAGCCAACTAACTTTGCCATTCCAAAACCATTTGGGTCGACCATTCATGGAACTGGTCCCCCTACGATAATGGATCCTTATGCTCATAGAAATTTAATGCCTGGTCAGCATGTCCCAGATTATCATTCCAGGGGATATTCATCGAATACAGGAATAGACAATATTTCACCTGGCCATAGAAAGGTTACAGAAGAGGATGTTATGTTCAGAATGCTATGTTCCAATGACAAAGTTGGTAGTATCATTGGGAAAGGAGGTGTAATTATTCGGACCTTGCAAAGTGAAACTGGTGCATCAATCAAGATTGTTGACCCTGTTTCAGATTCAGATGAAAGGGTTATCGTGATATCTGCACGTGAGGTGTGTGCAAGCCGAAACCTTCATAATTAGCTTAGAAATTGTTGTTCCGTTATTCATTTTATTGAATAATTTGAGCTTTTTCTGATGTTGGCTCTGGTTATGAGTAGTCCAGACTTCAGAATTAAGACATTCTCCAGCACAAGATGCTGTCCTTCGTGTCCATTCTAGACTTGCAGAGGCAGGATTTGATAAAAGTTCTGCTGCTTTGGCAAGGCTTCTAGTTCCTGCACAGCAGATTGGTTGTCTGTTGGGTAAAGGTGGCACCATTATTGCTGAAATGAGAAGGGCTACTGGGGCGAGTATCCGGATTTTTTTAAAGGAACAGGTTCCGAAATGTGCTCAACCAAATGATGAGCTTGTCCAGGTATGATGCAGTTATTTGATGCTATCAATTTCTTGTGCTGTACTTTTTGAGGTTTATATGATTATTCACTTGATCTACATTTTCAAATGAATGTTTTCAACTTTCACTTGTACCTTTTTTTTTTTCAAGCAATCATGTTGGTTGATTGTTTGTCTGCATCACTCACTTATTTTTTGCTTTGTGCAGTGATAATTTTTTGAATTAATTATTGAGTAGACATAATTTGAGCCTTTGAGCAATTTGATCCTATTGATTTCTTCCATATTGCTATATTCTCCTTTTTTTTCTTGGCTTACATGATTATTCACCTGATATAAGTTTTCAAATGGATGTTCTCAATATTTCTTTGAACTTCCTATGTCTTTGAGTGGTCATTTTGGTTGATTGATCATCTGCATTAATTACTTGTTCTTGCTTTTCTGAATAGTGATTTTTTGAATTAATTATTTAGCTCACATTATTTTAAACAGGGTTATGACTAGCTTCAGTCAATTCACTTTGATACCTGAGATAGTGATGACTTTAGGTATGTTATAAAAAAGATTTATGATTTTTGATGAGGTCTATGATGGTCCTAGTAGTTAGGATGCAATGACTCAACAATTCAATAGCGAATTAATTTCTTTCATGCCCTTGAAAATTCTTGCACAGGATACTGTACAGCCTCTTTCTCAGTGCATATTAACCCTAGGTTTTTATGATGATATTCAGTCATTGGAAAGTATAACGAAATTGTAACCCGTTCCTTTCTATTGATGTCTATGTTTTTTGGTATTAAATTGTCATGCTTCCGTATCATTATTTTTCTCATTTGTTCTTTAGTAGCCTCTCTTCAGTTATTCATTTGGCATCCTGCAATTATTTATGATAAAAAGTGAACTAGTACATGCTTTTGAAGCACACCTTTTATTATTGGTGCCACACTTATTATTTTCGAAGGTTAATATCTGCACATGAGTTTGGCAATGGTTCTTGCTTGTCTTTATGTCTAGAGTGCAAATCCATTAGGCAAAAGGAGAACACCAAGAAGAACCTTGTTGTCAGACCTGCATTTAGATAAGATGAGTTCTCTTGATTGTAAATTTATGGTCACTTTATCTAGCTTCTATGCCACTGAATGCTATAGGAGTGTAGGAATCAATTTTGCAGGATATGCACAGTTGGCACTGAGATCCTGGTGTTGGAAATAATGCAACTTGTATTCTTCTTTGGTCAATTGCAAGATGATTCTCTGCCTAATTGGTTTAATAACAAGCGTTTATGAAGAATATTTACTTTCTAAGAATAATATAATTTGCTTGATGTCATATTTGTGCAACTTGAGTTGGGACCCTCAAATAGGAAAATGAATAAGCAGACAGAACCTACAATTTGATTAGTTTGCAACTATCTGGACATTAAGCTCCAACATTATTTGAGGTTGTGTTTTCTGTATTGTACTTTGATCAATAGTTTAATTATCTGGAGCTGTTGAACATCCTGTAATTATTTTTATATTTTGTTTATTCAAATTCAATCCTTAAATCTGTCAGAAAACCATCATGCTGAGTGAGAAACAAATAGCAAGTTTGTTGTGAACTAGCATGTCTTCCAGCATTTGATGATGCAATTAGGGGTGAGCATGGGATAGGTTGGATTAGTCAAGGTCAGAACTCAGAATCGACCCTATCAAGATCTATTTCAGGATTTTGGATCCAAAACTGAACCGACTCTAACTTGGATCCGACTTGTAATCGAATTGGTCTGATCAGTTCAGTTTCAGGTTGGTTTTGGGGTAAAGCTGAATTTTTTCATTAGCGTAGGACCTTTTTTTTAAATATTTATATGTTATATGTTGACTAATCTAACACCTAAGTTCTCATAGTAGAGATGATAGATAATTGATGACCCAAGTTCAATCCCTAGGAATACTTTGATTTTTTTAAGAAATTCTAATAAATTAAAAAAAAGAAGGTTTATTGATACTTGAGTCAGAACCAAGAAATCGACCCCCGTAACTAAGATCTAGCTCAGAGGGGTTCAGTCACTGGGGATTCTCCCGTAACTAACATTTAACTCAGAGGGGGCCAGTTACAGGGTTTTGAACCCAGAATTGATTCTATTAACACTTCGAACTGAATCAATCTGGTTAGTAATGGTTTATGGGTTATCGTAACCCATTGTTCACCCCTAGATGCTACAGTAAGGAGTGATGAGTTTGTTCAATTCTAGAATGTGGTAATGGTAAGATGGTAATCGAGTCAGTTTTACTCTCAGGTGTGTACCCACAATGACTGTATAGTGCCTGAGCCATGGCAATACTCCTCTGCCTAGTTAGCATATTTTCATGGTTGATCCTTGTGATCAACTCCTGTTTCTTCATTGTAACAGGTATCTTAAGAATATTGTTTGACCTTACTTAGGAAAGAAGGGAAAGAACCTCATCACAGCATTTTATGATGCAATTTCAATGTCCATTATGTTGCTCCTTCAGTGTGTTTCAGCTACTATGATGAACTCTTAGCCATGTATTCCAGATGATCTTCTGGAAATTGAATGTACCAATGAGCCCTAGTTCCCAGGGACACAATAGTAAGTAAACTCTGCAAACAGGTATGTGAAAGATTATAGGAAGTAATGTTTTCCCCTTGTTGGCAGGTGACTGGTAGTTTTCAATCTGTTCAGGATGCATTGTTTCATATCACAAGCAGGATTCGAGAGACAATCTTTCCAATGAAAACTTTTCCAACTGCTGGCATGACTCAGTATACACCTGCAGCATCTGAAATCCCTCCTTTCCTGAGACCAAGGCATGAGCCAACTCCTCCTGGACGCTACCCTACAGTTGGGCCTTTTCATGGTGCCGATCCTTCTACTGGTCTCACCAATATCCAAGATCGGCCACCTCCTCTCTCTCATGGTGTTGATCATCTTGCAGTTGATCGTGTTCCCATGTCTTATGGCCCTGACACTACAGGACCTCGTCCTGCTGTTGATCATCCTTCACCAAGATCATGGGCTCCTGAGGTAAGCCTATTTGATTTTAGTGCTATAAAAAGTGGACTGATTCATAGTTTTACAGCCTGCTAAACATGACAAAAATTTGCTGTTCTCTTTGGTTGAGTGATGAATGATTCTGTATAGTTATGGCTGCAAAATTATAATGATATGATTGCACAGTCTGACAAACACTAATGGAATGACATTAGGGCCCTAAGTAATGATATGATTGTACCAAATGTTTGGGTGTTGGTTCATGTTAGGACCTGAACTTTTGTCAAGAGTAGTGAAGTTTTACACTTGAAGTTGTGTTTGAAATAGTGTTTCTCATAATGCCATAGTTCTCTTGCAGTGGCTGTGCTCTAGCTGACCTCAATAGCTATTGCGATGTTAAAATGTCACTTATCTAGAAGAAAACAACAAAACTTGCATTGCTAAATATGCTTATCCTTGACAACATAACGTGCGCTCATGATCTAATTCGTATGTGATATACCCAACATGTCATGTCATTGTGTCATTTTTCAATTGTAAATCCTGTTCTTACATGAATGTATATGTATCTGTGTCCACGTGTATATGCAAGTGTGTGCGCATGTATGTACATACTCACACAAGTGTTATTTTTCAATTGTAAATCCTGTTCTTACATGAATGTATATGTGTTCGCGTGTGTGAGCAGGTGTATGCATGTACGCATACACACATGAATTTTAGTTGTTTTCATTGGACTTGAAGGTCATAAGTTTAAAATATGAAAACAATCCTATTTAATATTATCACATAATAAAATTATAATATGATTTTAACAATATAACGTAATGTAATATAATATAGTGTAATATAATTATGATAGTATTATATCATATCATATTAAAATATAATTATAATATTATCATAAAATATTATGATATAATAGTATAATTTAATGAATGTTGTATGAAAATATGGTTATAGTTATAGTATAATTATGCAGTGTAAACTAAGATAATATGATAATATTATAATATTATATAATACTATAAGGTAGTATACTAATATAATATTATTATATTATATTATGTTATAATATCGCTGTCTAACATGTAATATTGTGATATTATATTATTAGAATAATAATTATCATACCTCCTAATAATATATTATAATATAATTATTAACTAATATTATGAATGTTATGTTATAATAATATTATAACAATATGACATTACTAGCATTATTATATTATAATAATTTTAGTACAATATAATATAATAATTATATATTCTTACACAATATTATTATAATGATTTATAAATTAAGAATAATTTATGATATTAATTTTTGATAATACAAACAATTAGGCAACTGAAAGTACTATGCAATGTTCTTTATTATTATATTGTCATTTCTCATTTTAAAACCGCTTTCTTAGTTTGGTTACTAAATGGATGTCAAAGTTGCACAGTACTTTAAAGATGTAGTTACTAAATAGCAAATAACTTTTCATAAAAGCTTTGCTTCCAAAAGTTCTAATGCTAATAACTCTATTAAAATATGCCTCTCTCTCTCTCTCTCTCTTTCTCTCTCTGTCTCTCTATATGTATGGAAATATTCAATTAAGGTGTTTTATGCTCTTTAGGTAATAAGCACTAGAACCCCAAGAGGCATTCCTGATGCGGAAACTGGTTTCAGAGGTGGAGGGGTTGGAAGGTATGGCTAATTTTTCAACCCAGAAATCCCACAATGCATGCTCACTGT
The DNA here is from genome assembly GCA_017589505.3 of Metroxylon sagu. Classification (NCBI taxonomy): domain Eukaryota; kingdom Viridiplantae; phylum Streptophyta; class Magnoliopsida; order Arecales; family Arecaceae; genus Metroxylon; species Metroxylon sagu. Next base: position 1,243,951 of record JACVBY030000627.1, read on the forward strand.
CTTATATTCAAAATATTGGTGTGCAGTGGAGGCCAGACACCTATAGCAACAAGCAATACAATCGAACCACTAGAAACAAGCAGAATGGTTGAACATATGATTCCGCAAAAGGATCTGACATATGTTTATGGAGAGAACAACAGCAACCTTGCTGAGATTAAACAGGTATATGAGTTTCTTTTTCATAATTTGGTTGATCTATCAAACTTTTGAAATGATCATTTTTTAGTCCTTCATCCAACTGCCATTTAGTTATGTTCCCTTATTTCTGTTGAATGCTCATAGTATTAAAGCTAATTGACATGCATTGTTGTTGAGAACTCTGAAATCAACAAAGATAATCAGAAAAATGGTTTAGAAGGAAGATAAAACGAGATTGCAGCTTCCTGTAAAATTTGCTAGAGGTCTACCTGTCCAATGATACTCCAGGGCAAATAAATGCTCTGTATAGCTTTCTAACTGAGAGTACCGTTTTGCTTCAGTAGATCATTGCATAGTTATCATTTCATGATGTCTGGCCATCCCTAACCACTACAGAATTTGTCATGTTTCAGAACCTCCATAGCATGATTCAGTTTCATCCATTTTTGATAGATATCACAAAACACTTGAAATTCCAGAATATTTGTTTCCAATCTTTTGGTTTGGGAAGGCTTTGAACCTCTTCCAATGGTGTCTTTGATCAATCTTGTCTTGTTGCATGTTTCAGATATCGGGTGCTCAGTTGACGATTCATGATGCACCTGGGGCAACTGCAGGAAGGGTCGTTATATCTGGAACCCCACAGCAGGTGAAAATGGGCCAAAGCCTTATGCATGCCTTTATCATGTGGGGACGTTATATCAAGGATGCTTGATCGGATGAAATAGGTCAGACCCTTCATGCTTTCATCCTTTGGGACGAGAACTTCAATGATGTCTCTGCTGTGTGTGGCCTTCTCAATCAGCTGGGAGCTGCTTCTGGTGCTTGCTGTGCAGCTGTTCCTCACTCCTTTTCATCTTGCTGGAAAACGAGGTGGGACGTGGATGTTGCCACACTCAAGGCTATAAGGTTTTTCATTGGCTTTCTATTCTGGCAAAGCCCCTGTCCGAGAGTAAAAGCCAAGGGGCTGTGTGTTCTTTGGGCATCTTAGGTAGTTGAGAATGATGTACATGAATATTAGTTAATGCTTAGCCCATCAGCATTATAACATGTTGTATATTAATATATTCTTTTTTTTTTTTTTTGTTTTTTTCCTGAGTACTTGTGCCTGGCATTGTTATTCCGTCCAGCTCTTCCTTGGGAATAAAGAGGGGAAGATTTTCACATGCATGTCTTGCTGCTACAACCGTAAATAATATTTGAAAACTCAGTGACACTGGTTGAAATAAATGAGCTGTTGTTGTTGTTGTTGTTGTTTTCTCCCCTTTCTGCCTGCAAATATATTTATGTTATTTGCATTTGAGTAAGACAAATGTGATCTCAACTCTGTATGGAAGTTCTTGAAAATATTGGAGCAATATGCAAGCATGATACAGAATGGGCAGATCGAGGATACGGACATAAACCAATCTAGCGATGATAGAGTTTTGTCTTTCGGAGGCCTTAAAATTGTAAGACGATTTCTTTTTAGGCAGCATGAAGTCTGACACCAAACCCCAACTTGGCTGAATTGATCAGAAATTGACCAGCTAGACTTCTCAAAGCCAGAGACAGGTGCCGACCGGCTGAGCGATTAGCTGCAGGTAATTCCTTCACCTTTTGAACACCTATGGTGACAAATTAAAGAGAGTGGTGGCGGATTTATTACAGCTCTGAGAGCCAAGTGACCAGTCATTGAAGCCAGGTCTATCACGGTTGAAGCATTTGTTTTTGTCAAGATAAATGACCAAGCTCAGTTACAAGTTGCATATATTTGGATAATGAGTCGGCAAAGAGAAAAAAAAAAAAAAATCTTTCCTTCTAAATATTCAAAGGTATGCTAAGGGCGAACTAACTTGCTTATATTAACATACCTCTACCTGTCTATCCAAAAAATATATTCAATAACGTCAATAATATTTTCTCTAAGACGCCGCATGCAGTAATTTTGGCAAATTTTTCTTCATTATTAATCAAAATATTCGGTTACATTTGGTGAATAATGATTATTAGATCATAAATCAACGATAATTATTATACCAATTATTAATTAATGATAATTTTATTATTATACCAGTGGGTTTAGGTGCAGGTGGAACCCCTGCAACTCTCTCTTAATTTTTCATAACCTCTTCAATCTTTATTCTAAGTATCATCATGTGATGGTGAGAATAAAAATGTAGCAAGAGATAGGAAGCGAACCGTTCCATCCTAATTCTGAGTAACAAAAAAAATAATGGCCCTAATTAATATTCCAACGGTACACAGATACATGGGCACAATAGTTAATTCGTTATAAGATTAAGTAATAGAATGGTACGTTAATTATTTTATTATTTTTATCTAACTCATATAATGATGACTAAAATTTGCATGTTAGAGTGATAAATTATTTATTTTATTAATTTTAATTATTCTATCTAATCATACGTTAGAAATATAATGCATTTAAATCATGAAAAAATAAGTTATTAGGATTCAACTATTATATTTTTTTAAATATTTATAAAAATGAGAATTTAATTTCATTTATTTAAGATCATCAACTATACTTTTATATTCTTTGGACTTCCAATTAGCTGTGGCATTAGATACGCTCGAAAGTATGATACAAAAAGAGGAGTCGTAACAACCGAAACTTTGAGTACCAAAACGAATTTTCAGTGAAGGTTTGAGAACCCTCTTGGAGGAAAGAAAGGGCGAAAAAACTAAAAAAAGTGGGAGAGGGTAAGAAAAAAAAGAAAAAAAAAGTGGGAGAGGGTAAGAAGGTTGCTGCTGTCGATTAAAGAAGCGCCACGTTTCCGTTTGCGAGGAGATGCGAGCGAAGGAGGCTGAACCGCCGGCCATGACGTCCAGCTGCCTCCTCCTCCTCCTCCTCCTCCTCCTCTTCTCTTTCCTCCTCTCCGTTCTCTTCTGGAAGGCGATCGAGGTGGGCTCCGACGCCGGCGTTAGGGTCAAGAAGTCGGCCGAGCTCCCCCTCCGTTTCCGCTACGACGGCACCTTTAAGATCCTCCAGGTGAGACAACTCCGCCCCGAGCTGCTGCTTCTTCTTCTCTATTTCCTAGTTTTAGGGTTCTTTCTTGTGATGCGATTAGGTTGCGGACATGCATTTCGGCAATGGAGTGATTACCCGGTGCCGAGATGTGCTGCCGTCTGAGTCCGCCCACTGCTCGGATCTCAATACCACCCAATTCCTCAGCAGGATGATTGAGACCGAGAAGCCCGATCTCATCGCTTTCACCGGTCCTCCTCCTCCTCCTCCTCCTCCTCTTTCTTTAACTAAAGTTTCAATCTTTTGCTAGAAGAAACTAGATCACGAAGTCAACCCTGAGACATATATATAAATATATATTTTTTCAAAAAAAAAATCTTCAATTTTTCATCTAAGGAATCAGACATATTACTGGTCCCTTTTAAAATCAAAGATTCAATCTTTCACCGAAAGAATAGAGGTTTTTGTTCTTTTTTGTTTTTTTTCTACACGCTATTTTAGGCGATACCAAAGATTTGATCTTTGGCCCAACGACATTTAATTCAGGTAACGTTTCTGAGATATTTTCCTTTCATCTTTGTCCCTGTTTCCTCCCCTTTATAGAGAAATCAGCCTTCGATTAAAACAATTCACCAGGGGAAATTTTCTTTAAATTTTTGGCAATGTGTTCTTTTCGTCTGAACCAGGGGATAATATATTCGGGGCCAGCGCAACGGATGCAGCGGAATCACTTTTTCGAGTGTTTAAGCCCGCCATGGAGTCCAAGATTCCTTGGGCGGCTATCTTGGGGTCGACCATGACTCGGCGAGAGCTCATGTTGTTCATCTCCCTCATGGATTACTCTGTGTCCCAAGTCAATCCGTCTGGTTTCAGTGTAGATGGATTCGGGAACTACAACATCAGGGTGCATGGAGCGTTCGGTTCGGGAATGGCTAATGCCAGTGTGCTAAATCTCTACTTCCTTGACAGTGGAGATCGTGCAGTGGTCGGTGGAGTTCGAACTTATGGATGGATTAGGGAGTCTCAACTCGCCTGGCTTCGAACTACTTCACAAATGCTTCAGGTATTCAAAAGTTCATAACAATATCTTGCTTCTTTTTTTAATTCTTGATCTCATAATTCTTACTTAGTTGTTGAAAATGGTTATATCTTTATTCTTTGATAGACTGATGATGTAGAAGCTAGGAATCCCATGGTACAATCTCCTGCTCTTTTCTTTGAGAATATAGGTAGAATAAGTCATGTCATAATCCTCTTACATATTGCTGGTATTCTTTGTTTCAATGACTCAAAACAATGAGACATCGCCGTTTAGAAGGGGAAGTGCTAGACATCAATAAGATGCTGCTATTACATTATGCTCCTAATTTAAACATTGATCCATAGGCAAAACAGGGTGTTCCATGGCTACCATCTTTTGACTTCTAACATTGAATGGCCTGGTGGTGTTCTGCAGGTGCTAAAGTTTGGGTGTCACTTCATCTCTCATTCATGACATCGGCCTATATTGTTTAAGAATGATCAAGCGTCATTGAAAGACATGATCGGCTAAAATCTTTTTTTCAGTAGTTAGGGCACCTTGATATCATTTTATGGGTTTGTGTTTATATGTTGATCTTGTCTTGTCTAATTTGTGTGCTTTAAAAAAATGAAAAAGAGGACCAAGTTACAGTCTCTTTTATTACCAAATGATCATAGGTACTCGTGTTTTGCATTTTCTTGTGAATTCTGAACCTGCCAGAGTTTGGAATTTGTATGAGCAAACAATCTATTTGGTGGTTATATTTTTAAGAAAATTAAATAAAGAAGTCAAGATTACAATAATGCAGTTCACAATGCTTACTCTTAATTATTGGGTCGGTGACAAATACTTGTGCTTTCTGAATCTATCTTTATAGGTTTGTTGTCTTCGTATCCTCATGGTGAGTGCCAATGTTAACTACATGACATATTCAAGTCATCTTTTTCTTTTTTTTTTTTTTTTTTCCTCTGAAGAGATTGTTGAGTTGAGATCATTTCCTCTGAAGAGATTGTTGAGTTGAGATCATTAGTTGAAATAGCATTGGGATCAAAGATATGGTTACTGAATTTAATTTTTTTGTAGATTGTTCATTGTGCCATTTAATATCTTTGTTCTAAAGCTTCTGGTAGTTCCTTGGATGCTCTACTACCAATTTTTCTAGTAGGCTTTATCAGATAGATACAGTGTGATATGAGATAAATAGGGCAGAGTTTCTTTCTGATCTAATGTGAAAAATGGATCGGTCTCTTAGTGCACAGGGAAAGCAGTAGATTTTGCTTATGAACTTGAGGTTAGCTGGAAGAACATGCTTACCAATGCGGAGTTATGAACCAAGTGTAGCCTCAGGGAATGAAAATTTCCTGCTTTTTAATAATTTAATTGCTTTCACAACTGTAAATTTAGATTTGTGAGTTCATCTGATAAATAATCTTCGTAATTTTATCTATTTGATCATTGCTCATAATTGAACATAATATTGCACAGTTCTTCATAAAGTAAAAGAGATTGATGATAAGATGAAAGCTTTTACTTGCGGCAATAATTGCTTTACAAACTTAAATAATAGATTTTTTTTTTTTTTTTTGGCTAGCAGGAGATCTTTCCAACTCCAGCCCTTATATTTTTTCATATTCCAATTCCAGAGGTTCGAGAACTGTGGTATAGAGAGTTTGTGGGTCAGTATCAGGAGGGAGTTGCTTGTTCTACCTTCAATTCTGGGGTCTTAAAATCCTTAGTTTCAATGGGAGATGTGAAGGCAGCATTCCTCGGTCATGATCATCTGAACGACTTTTGTGGCAACATTGATGGGATATGGTTTTGTTACGGTGGAGGTTTTGGTTACCATGCGTATGGAAGAGCTGGTTGGCCTAGGAGAGCAAGAGTAATTTCAGCTCATCTCAGAAAAGGGAAGAAAGCATGGATGGGGGTTGAGTTAATCAGAACTTGGAAGCGGTTGGATGATGAAAAGCTAAGTAAGATTGATGAGCAAGTACTTTGGAGTGGTGATGGTGGTGAATATTTAGGTCATTAGGTGTATATTTAGGGCCCGTTTCTGTGTATCATAGAGGTTCATGTCCCATATTTGATCATTAGTTGGTATAATGCTATTGTCAATACAGGACAAAAGGCCTGAGTTTGATCCTTCTCTTCCACATATGATTAGATTTATACCTGCCTTAATCCTAAAAAATTGGCGAAGAAGTTGGTGAGAAATTTCTATAATAACGCTACACTTTCTCTCCATGATGTAATTGTCCATATAATTAGTTGGTCAATGGACCCAAAGATTGATTGTATCCTTGTGGCTGATGGTTGGCTTCTTAGGAGTTATTGCCTTGTCTGATCTTATAAAAGGAGTCCAATAATCCTCCTAGAAGGGTGGTAATCTATAGGCCTGAAATTTTATTCACTTGCTTAGCAGTATATGTTCTGTTGTGTGCCTGGAAACAATTTAAATTATGATCTGGAAATGAACAGCATGTTCATAAATATTGTAGTCTGAAACTTAGATATAAATACATGATTCATCATCTATTATTTCTCCAAATCAAGATTTACTTAGTACTATGGTTTTCAAAAAATATGACCATGACAAGAAAACAGGTGTCATAACATAACAATTGTGTAACATAAAATCATGAACATAAACAGTGGCTCTAAACAATGGCAGTCATGTTATCATTTTTGACCATCAGAATGGAAACATATAGTTATATAAATGTCATGATGGCATTTATACATCCATGATCAGTGCCTCCATTTAATTGGCAAAATGTTCACTGCTCTCAGTGCAGTAGAATTCCTTTCCTTAGAAAATATAATAACCCATCCAAGAGCAAATTAACATCATGTTACTTTTGAGTATCAAATAAACGGTAAAAAAAGAAAGAAAAAAAAAAAAAAAAAAAAAAAAGCCCAATTTTACTTGTAGAGAGACGCAAGGTAAAACCTAGGCCTGGCCGGAGTCGGGCCGAGCCGAAGCCCACTAAGATCGTAGAGGCCCATAAGGGGCATTTAAGTCATTAGAAATTAGGAGGTGCAGTACGGTATCTCCCTCGCGATCCGCATCCTACGGTCCTGATTAATCCTCGGCGCCGTGGAAGACCTTGGGGGGAAGACCCGCTGACGTCAGGTATCCTGTCATGTCTTAGTCTCCCTCCTCCTCCTCCTCCTCCTCCTCCTCCTCTCTCTCTCTCTCTCTCTCTCTCTCTCTCTCTCTCTCTTTCTCTCTCTCTCTCTCTCGTCTTCCACTGTGGCCCTCCCGTATGAGCCCTAAAATTTCTAGGGTTTCAGAAATCTAGGGTTTCTCGATCCGAGCGCTCGAATCGAATGGGCTCCGCGGCAAAGGTTCCGTCGGATCTCTTTTTCCAGCGGCGTCGATCGATCCCAAAACTTTGACGTTTTTTCTCGAATTTTAGAGACTCTTATTTGTAAAAGGAGCTGTTTTTTTTTTTTTTTTTGTTAATTTCTTTCTTTGATCCCAAGAGATAGGAGGGGAGAGAGGGAATGAGCGAAAACCCTAGCCAGCCGAACGACGTGAAGCCGTTGGCCGGAGGTCTTTACCAGGCCCATCCGGGCACCACGCACGCCGCCGTGCCCCTCCCGGGGCAGATCAACGACATGGCCGGCGACTGCGGAGGTGACGGTGGTGAGGGCCAGTTGATTGTAGCCGCCGACGCCCAGGCCATCCAGCGGTATGTGGCGGAGCGGGACCAGGACAATGGTGGAGTTGGGGACGGGATGGTGGACGGTCACGATGGGGCTGTGGACGGGGAGGGGATGGAAGGCGACATGACTTCGGACCACGCCAATCTGGGGGATCCTCATGGGGTTGTCGCGCCTCAGGTTGCGGGGAATCAGCTAACCCTCTCGTTTCAGGGAGAGGTCTATGTGTTCGACTCTGTCTCCCCCGAAAAGGTGATATCATTTTGTCCCCTCCTTTTCTTTGCGATTCCTCTATCTGCATAGTGACAGAATTTTTATTAAATTGATTTTTTTTTTTTTTTTACCTTTTAGACGCAATGCTGTTTTAGGATTGTGATGGATCTGCCTGTTTTCCATTGCGTAGGTTCAAGCTGTGCTTTTGTTACTCGGAGGGCGTGAAATAAACACGGGTTTGGCTTCCATGCCTTCTTCTTCAAATCCATATAACAAGGTGTAGTTTTATCTCAACAATCTCTTAGTAAGATACTTAAGATAGATTTCACGAGTTGTTTAAGTGGAAGGTTACTCTTTTGATGTTTCACAGCGTTCAAATTTCCCTCAGCGAGTTGCTTCATTGATGAGATTCCGAGAGAAGAGGAAAGAACGGAATTTTGACAAGAAGATACGTTACAATGTCCGCAAAGAGGTTGCTCTCAGGTAAGAGGTGAATATTATGAGATTGGTTGACCTTTTGCTTAGTATAAACATCTCATTCTATATAAGATATCAACCTGGCATTTGAGCTGAAATTGAGATTTTGAACAAAGATATTCATATAGTTATGAAAAATTCTTTATGGCATTGATCATTATTGGATGTTTTACTTCACTCAACCACTCGGCTCTTGTCTGGTTTTTTATCATCTTAAAATGCTGAATATTTTTCAAACTTGTCCCATTAGTTTTCCCAAGTAACCTATAATGTAGTATCTCAGAGGGTAGGGTTTCTAAGTGAGAATTAAAAAATCGGAGTAACATGTGCACATGTGACTAGTTCCAAGTCTGTTGGAAAAGGATGGATTGTTAATGTCTGATTGACAAGCCGTCATGAGGACAAGAGGCCAAAACGTTGATTAAATCCTGAGTTTATCTTTATCTAATATTTGTGCTCTTCATGAGGAGGTGTAGCCCTGGGAAAAGATACATACATGATGCCAATCTTAGATGTATGGTACGTGTGGCTTTTTGATAATTTATGTTGGATTTTTCCCCTTGTTCTTTGGCTGTAAATCTTTTCTTGTTTTTTTTTTTAATAACTGCTGATCCCTCTGAATCCCCAATGCATGCCTCATTTTATCTTTATTAGTTGTCCAATGTGGTGCATGATGCACAAGCTTTTGGCAGGACATTTATTGTCATATCTTTTTTGCCTATTACTTTTTTGACTTCTTTATCTACAGGATGCAGCGGAATAGGGGTCAGTTCACATCATCAAAATCAAAGCCTGAAGATGCGTCTCCGGGTATGACAAGTTTGGATGCAACACAACGATGGGGTTCTGTGGAAGGCCGACCAGAATCAGCTGCCACGTAAGTTCCACATTTAATTTTTGGCTATTTAAGCTTTCACAGATGAGAATCTAAATAAAACTGCTCATTGGTGGGGATATGGTGCAACTTGGCAGTATTTTAAATTTAGTATGAAGATACTAGAACAATCATTAACTTCCAAACATGGTATGTTGGTGTGAAGAAAACCAAGTTAGGATGTCTTTCGTTGAGGACACGTGGCATTGCCAGCACATTGTCCTTGCATTTCTATGTTTCATCTCCTATTCATAAGATGTCTCCAAGATATTTGTTAGGGGATTTCGATTTGGATATCCAGCCTCTGTTTTTTTGTGGGCCAGACAAAACAGCTCCTCCAGCCTGATTATGGCCTTGTTTGGATTAGCTGATGTCTTTAAATAGCTGTTTCCTAGCAGCTATGTGAGATAGTTGTTGGCCAATAGCTGGGGCTAACAGCTATCCCAAACATGCCCTATAACTTAATACCTTTAATCTTTTCTATTAAATGAATATGGTGACCTTAATTAATTTTAAACCAAACAAACGAAAAAAATGTCTACCACAAAAAAGGTGCCCGATTGCATGTTGAATGAGATCCAAAAACCCCCATGGCATGCATGACACAATCACTGGCCTCCAGGGACTGATGAATTAAATTGTATATGATGGTATGCAGATGGTTTAAGTGTGGTAGGAAGTTGGAAGAAGAATCTGTGTAGTTTAAATTGATTAAGTTAACGATAGCCATTTGAAGTAAAGGGTCTAAGAAAGTTGATCATTAGTCAAATGGCAGTATTTGTCCTGTTCACCAAGAATCGGGATCTGGATGTGTTTTTAGAAGAAAGAAGGGACTTTTCTGTGACTGGATTAGGAAAGATGGACCAATTATTCTAAAGCTTCCTATTCCTCTTCCCCTTTGAGTTATATTTGTTTGCCTACTTTCATTATCATGAGCATATCATAATTTGCAGTATAGCTTCTAGTTTATATACAGCATAATGTTTAATATATGGTGTTTAATGTTGCCTCAAAATTTGTTCAGATGCCATCACTGTGGCATCAGCTCAAAGGCTACACCAATGATGCGCCGTGGACCTGATGGACCAAGGACTTTATGCAATGCCTGTGGACTTATGTGGGCAAATAAGGTAATCGTGTCATATAAATGATTTTAGTGCAAAATTATGCTTAATTAGATTATCTACTGTATTTTTTCCTGACCTCGTGTTACTTATTTCAATTGCCCATTCTCGCATGTCCATGCAAGTAAAGTGTTGTTGGAGTTTCCAGGACAGTTTTTATGGACATTGATGGGGCATTTTGTATTCTTGCCTAAGGGTACTAAACCCTCTGCTGCCACATCCAACTTATTTGTATACGCAGAGTTTGTCACTTTATTGAAGCATCCCTAGCTGCTGTTTGATTGACACCATGGAGCTGCTGTTAATGTGTTGTGAAGTGTTGGTTCAGAGGTTTCACTTTTCACAAACTGTGCGCAGAAAGTTTACCAATTGCATGTAAAATCTTGTTGACTAATAAAAGTTCATCAAAAATAGGCGATACTTTACTAAACTGTTAATTTATTCTCTGATCCCATAGGATAGATTCTTGCTGCAGGTATGCAGGAATTGACTTCAGTGGTTGTATTTAAGATAATATTTTATCCATAAATGATGAATTTAATGACTGATTTTTTTTTTTTTTTTCATAGCAGCTTTAGATTTGCTGAGAACTTTATAGAATTAATTTTGAAGAATAGGACTTTTGGAGTAGATTTCAGTCAAAAAAAAAAAAAAAAAAGATTTTTGGAGTAGGATGCTGTAATATGTAAGGTTCCATGCAGTTCCTGGATGGTCTAATATCTGATTAAGGCCAGTCGATTTAATTTCTTTCAATATGCTTCCTGCTTCCAATGAGTAGTTGATGATAATCCAGGACATCATGTTATGTGATGCAATTTAATTTCGGCCAATATGCTACCTAGCCTCAATTGGAAGTTGATGATAATCCAGGACATAATGCTGTGTGATGGTAAAACTCATTTTGGTGGGTCAAACTCCTTTTTAATAATAATAACTTACTGATGGTTCTCCTCCTTTGGTGTTTAATTGATTGGTATGAAATTGTGAATCAATTGCTATAAACAATTAATGCTAGTACGATGTGAACTTAGCATTATTTTTGTTATTACCAAATGTAAAATAAATGGATTATTAAAGATACAAATATTTTCAGGAAGTATTATCATGTCATAGAATTACATCATAACACTTGTTGAGTCTTAACTGTTTTTATTGCTCTTCATTGCCAATTAGCTGTTAGGCCTTAGATTAAATCTTGAGCCTGAAGAATGATCCAGACCTGGCCTTAAAGGCATTAAACGGTGGTTTTGTTTCTGCAAGTTGACTTTGGTCGATTGAGACCATATATGTTGGCTTTTGCAGCATGTCTGGGTATGGGAGATGCCAATTGTATTTTGTTACTGATTTACCTTTTCCATTGTTATTGTTAGTGGATTGTAAGCACTTCATCCTGATCCTGTGAGCTTTTAACCTTTGTGGGTTACTAAAGCACCCCTATTTTATTATGCTAAGTTCTTGGTTAGTCAAGGGTTGCAAGCCAGTTGTAAAATGTTCTCATTCTCAAATTTTGATGGGTACCTTGATTCAGAAGATTGACTCATAAAATTGGAAGGCTTTATTGGTCTTCTCATGATGCATTTTGATATTACATTTTGTTTGTATTGGTTATTATTGTGTATTACCTTTCTAATAAAAAATTGTAGTGAAATTATTAATTGCATTGTGGTGCATACTTTTTTTAAGGGGAATTTCTGAATTCCTCGGGCTGGTGAAAGCTTGCTCTTGTTTATGCTTGTTGGAAATGCTAATCCTTGTTGAATATTTATCTCTCTTTTCTTGTTGCTTTGAATGAGATATCCTTCCAAACCGATAGCCTATTGAGTATTTCCTGTTGAATTGTCGAGTCTGGCAGGTGTTTGGTATGTCAACTTTTTATGTAGATTGTTTAAGGGCTGCTTTTTGGTGCTGTCTCGCAGGGTACAATGAGGGACCTATCAAAAAATCCACCTGCTGCCCCTCAGAATGCTTTATCAGAGCCAAAGGAAGGGGTGAGTTCTTCAGTTACCACTGAAAAAGGAGCTCTGCTTGCATAGTTTAGGAAGGCAAAATCAGCCAGTTTGGGGCTTTTCACTAGGTTTGGTCTGGCGCTAGTAGATCTAGCATGAAACCATATAAAATTAATGAGTTAGCAGTGAAGGGCTATGTTTGCAAATCTTGCAACATAAGCCCGGCATTGTCAAGGTTTTAGATAAAGGCACTGAACTCTATACCAGTTTTCAATCGGAACAATACAATATCAGTGCCAAAAATAATGGAAAACTACTGGTACTGATCATATCGGTTGGCATGGTACTGTTGGCATGTACCAGTATGGGTGGTATGTATTGGTACTTATAGTTTCAGCATCCCAGCAATCATACCTGTGCTGGTTTTGCGTTGGAATGCTGTAATACTTCTGTTCCGGTGGTTTTTGAGTCCATGGGCATTATTCTTTGGGTGTTGTGGCATTTTCCTATTTCTTCTTGTCACCATACATATTGGTTTGATGAATGGATGTATAGAGTGACAGAGCTATGAGTGTATTGAGTGGTGCTCATGAGTGAGATTTCTGAGTTAATAGTTTCTTCCAGTGGAAACAGGAACAGCTTACCAACATGTCTACTGTTGGCATATCCTTTGTTTCTACTTCATCCCTCTTAATTTTTTCCTAAACTTCATGATTTTTTTTTAAAATTTTTTTTTTAATGTTCTGCAGAATGGAACCAGTGCAGCAGTAGGCGAGCAGCAGCCTCTTGCAGTTACTGCTAATGGTCATGGTTCATCATCATGAGAGAATCTTGGCATGAGAGACAGACTATCGACGGTGGGATCTACCCCTTGCTAGGTTTCCAAGATCGTGCTACGTTTTACATACATGTCTGTACTATATGTTATTAGAGAATGAGATACGAATTTTTCTTGATTTTTCCGGCGGTGCTTTCATCTGCTGTTCTAATGTTTAATTTGGACTTGCTCATGTTGCTCAGTAGAGGAGAAACCTGTGTTTGTGTAATTATTGGAAAATTTGAATGGTTATCTGGCTCTTCAAGCTTGGACATTGTTATTGTCATTTAATCATCACACAGCCATAGACCTGGAAACAAAGCAGAAGGCCTTATGGGAGGTATATTTTGCCTTCCTTTCAACATTGTCAAAATGCCTTATGCTATGAGAAAACTGCAGGTCAATCTCGTTGCACTGAAGCTATAATCCTGTTTTAGATTTGTCGGGTTTTCTTTTTTTTTTTTATTATTATTATTAAATTCATGAAACTAGGTACTCCATCGTTGGCCCTGCTATGGCTGCATTTGGTGAATTTGGTCTATAGCCTGAATTTTGAATCTGGTGGGATGGACCAATATGGTTTTGGTTTTTGATCATCTCAAGAATGTCTAGGTAACGATGGTCACGAATTGCAACGCTTCTGGCCCCAGCTTTTTTTTTTTTTTAATTATTATTATTATTTTTATTAATTTTCTCCCCAACGGGGGCTATCTGGATTGGATATGATTTTAAAATTTAAAAATTAAAATTAGTTTTGAAATTAATTTTTTTTTAAAAAAAAGTTAAATTTGATTCCGTAGGCAAATTGGTTTGTTAAATCCATATCGAAATTAGTTATAAAAGATGGGATGGAACAAATCAATTATCCGAATTCAGTCTAAAATTAAAATAAATTTATTTTTTATTATAAAAATAAAAAAAAATTATATTTTATATTAATTTAGCAACATAAATAAAATTGTATCGTATATCAACCATTTCACCTAAATGAATTATATATTAATAATTTTATAATCGATAATATATATTATCCTCAAATTTCTATTGCCATCCCTTGTTGATGTTACTCCTTTTTCGTTCTCAATTTTTCATTCAAAACTAATTTTGATTTCTAAACTTTTAATTTTTATAATTTAAAAAACTCTTATATTTTAAAAATATTACATTATAGACCTCTTGTTACATAAGCTCAATTGAAATGAACGATGAACACGCGAATTGGTTAATGGAGTAACACATGTTAATTTTAATTAACCTTCTGTATTCAATGCAACGTTCTTAAAACATGGGAACAAACGGAAAGTTTGAGGGCCAAAATGAAGTAAACTTCCCCCCCTTCCTCGCGCGCTCTCTCTCTCTTAATTTTTTTTTAATAATCATTGCATGCATGTGGTTCAGCTAATCAGTATTGTTGGTTGTTTATATTCGCATGTTTCTTGGGTCCCGTAGCACCGAGGCCATGCAGACACGCTGCAGCTTAAGGCATCCCTTCCTTGGCCTGGATCAAACTCAACGGGCTCTAAAGTTAATGGGAATGATTCGACCAAGTATAGGATGTTGACATCGATCTCATTGTTTTTATTTAAATGTTGCTCAAACTTGAAAGGAGCTCGAATCTTGAGAGATGTTTTCGCTGTGCATCCATCCTCGTTTCAAAGGTTTTAGAAGGTTCAAATTATACTTTTGGTGCTCAAACTTTCACTTAAAATTTATTTCGATGCTTATTTTTTTATTATTAAATTTAGTTCTTTCTATTTTTAAAATTATTTTTTTAAAAATATTTTACGTTTAATTAAAATTGAATGAATAATTAATGTACTATCATAGATATTAGTCTCGATGATACAATAATTATTTTAATAATTTTAATTTATCTTATATAATAGAATGCTAGAAATATTTTTAGAATACGAGGAAGTAACTTATAACGGATAATTAGTTATGTGTATGCTTAATGTGTTTAATTAAAATAAAATTTTAAAAAATTTTATTATAAAAAAATATAGAGAGAAAAGAGAGGAGCATATAGTGTCAATTGATGAACCAATATTATGAGGCTCCATCATTGAAGTAATTTTGCTTTTCGGTAAAAAAGAAGATAAGGATTTCATCAAATTAAATATGTTTGTTTGAGTAAAAAATCCGGCGTAGGATGAGGCATTGGGGGATGGATTTATTTATTTATTTATTTATTTTTTGTTTGAAGAGTGATAAAATATTAGTTTGTTAGAACAGTTGATTTATTTAATAAAATATTATAAATAATTCTACTTTAATTGATCAATGCTTTGAAAATGATGAAGGAGCCGCAGGTTTGATAGAGCATCATCGATCCAACGGTTTATAAACACTGCGTGCCCCTAAAGGCGTTATTTGAATTTTGGTTGAATTTTAGTCCCCACCCCTGGTAAAAGGCGAGTTAAATCTCTGTGCGCGCGTGAGAGGGAGAGGAGGGTAAATGGGAATGAGAGGAGGGTAAATGGGAATGGCGGCCACAAGCGACGAGGAGATGGAACATCTGATCCAAAGCTTCGAACAGATCTACCAAGTAATGAATCCTGCATACTGTCTCCACTATAATCTCCTTTTGCTTCTGAAATGAGACAATTTTTTCCCTTTAATTTCATCCAGTCTTTGCACAGAACCAAGATATCATCTCTCGATGTTTCTTGGTTGAATCTAGAGCGCTCAAGCTCGTTTTTTTTTTTTTTTTTTGTTTGGTACGCGGCGCCAGACCTTCGAAGCCATTTTAATCTCTCGAAGCACTCCTTCCTCCTAATACCATCTTACGATCATCTCTCGAAGCTACTCCGTGATAAGTGGATTATCTCAGCTTCAATCAATCCGTCTGCCTCTAAATCACTCGAACAAATGCCATCTTTTGTATCCCTAGTTCTTTTTCTTTATCATGTCAATATTATGGTAAGAGCGTAGCCATCTTTCTAAGTTGCTACAAAAAGATATGCGCTTAACTTTTAGTATGGATTTGAACTTTACTAACCTTCTCTATTTAGAGTCTCATTCTGTTAACATCTCTTCCTTCAAAAGTCATGAGCCCTTTCAATATTTTCCAGAGCTTTGCTTCTCATAAAATCATAACCTGCTTCCTTTTAAAATATATGACAATAAGCATAATGTTTAGTTGATTTCAATTTTTCTCTTTTATAACAACATGATATTTGATCTTTTGATTTACTTTGGTTATCGAGACTGAAGGAAGCCATCTAGATTGTTGTTAGTTGATCATTTCATTAAACAATTTTTTCCATTATGTCTTTTTTTTTTTTTTTTTTTTAATTAGGGGTACAAAGATGCACTTATGGAGATTCAATCACTGAAACTGAGCTACAATTCTGAAACTAGGAGGTGTGAAGCTCTCGAAGCCACTTGCAAAGATCTTAAGACAGGTCAGTGATCATGTGATATCATTTGTAAGTCCACACTAGTACATTCTTAAATTGCTTAGCTTCAATAATATTAAGCTATTCTTTCTCATTGCTTTCCTTAATCTTACACTTTGTTCAATTAATCTCATGGATTGTTTGACTCATTGTTGGAAAAATGGAAATGGAACAATATAAAATTTTACGGCTTTGTAATGCCAGTTATTAAACAGCTCGACGGCATGTAGAAGCTAAGGTGTTTTTCTATAATGGGAATATCATTCATGAAATGAAAGATTGCCATAAAAAGTAGCCATAATATGGGTGCTTTTAATTTGTGCACTTAGGATGCAAGGCTAATTTTAGTCTCTGATGATATTTCAAGCTTAAGACAGATGAACAAGAGCATATGCTCATTTATAATCAAGACTGTAACTTCCTTGGTATATTGTGGCAATTGCTTGTCCACAAGCTCAGATCGTGGGTGCAGAAGCATAGAAGTAATCGACATCCATGTAGCTCAGTTGTTTTCTTAACATGCATGAGCTTCTTATATGTTTCTTCTGAGTTTGCATTCATGCACCTAGGATGGAAAAAGTTATTATCAATGCAAATGATGCTTTGCCATTCGCATCTCTTTTTTTGATCACACTACCCATGCACCAACATGCTCTTTCTTACAGATCATCAATAAACATTGATTGGAGTTTGATAATAGATGGTGGGTCCTTACAAGGGTTTGATCTGCCCCACTCTGTGTTTATCTTGCCATAATGGGCTCCCTGAAGCCTTATAGTATCTTTAACTCAATGCCTTTACCAACATTTTTTATGGATATGATCACAGACTTACCAGCCTTTTATGTTTATTCTGGGTTCATTTTCTGCGATTTATGAAATTATGCTTGCTATTGCTTCCTGTGTGAGGAACTCTTTTTGATTTCATATCATTAGTATCATGAAGCTATGTGAGCTGCTTACAGCACTGGTAAAAGCATGCATCATGCAACCTTAGTGTAACATGCCAGAATTCTTGTTCTGAATATTAATTATCTTTGGAAATTCCTGGTGCTTAATCTCAAGAGATTTCAGTGGCTCATTAACAACTTCTGGTAGTGATATGAGCATGCAAATATTCTCAACTTTGTTAAACTAAAATAATCTGAGAAAAATATTCTTTGGCTGAGTTAGTTTCTTACTGCTTTCACTAAACTAAACCCCTTGCGAGCAGTGATTTTTTATGGTTTTCTTAATACATGACCAAAACCTAATTAAAGATATTGATCTGTGGCAGATAATGATCGATTGAGAAGGTTGTATACAGAATCTTTAAACAAAATGACTAATCAGGTATAATCTCAGTCTTGCTTATCAGTAACTGATGGTACCACACTTATAAATAGATTATCATTGTGTTTGCTACATTTTCGTGGCTCCCTTTCTTTGGTAGAATGCCTTCAATAAATTTGAAGAGTGCTTTGTTGCCAGACTTACTATGGACGGACAATATACTGCATCATCCTATATCCAGCCAAATAAAACTATGAATACGTGACTGAGAAGAGGAGAGAGGATGAAGTTATTTAATGTCTTATCCTTTATAAATCATGGTCCCATGGATCAAATTTTTTCGAGTAAAACTTATGGATTAACTTTTGTTACTTATTTTTGCTTGCATGTTTGAAGCTGGAGATTTCATCTTTAAGTCAACCTCAAACAACACCTCATGTTCAGCAATTTCTCAGTGATTGTTAACGTACTCTAGTTAAATGTAGCTGTTGTCGCAAATGGTGGTGGTATCCTTCAAATTACCAATGGGCTTGGCAGTGATGATAACATAAAGCGGTTATATTCATATGGTTGAAAGACCCATCTGTTGTTCATGTTTGAGGACTTCTACCCCTGAAAAATTAAACTGCAAAACCACTTTTGTTGGAGGGGAAAATACAGCATTGTTGGTACAACATGCTCAGGCCCGTAAATATATAGGCAATCCCCAAGATGCTGACTTGGGTGGGGAGAACCAAGTCTGCCAGAGTTTAGTAGATAAGTAATTAGGTTAGTTGTTTGGACCTAGTTTCAGGAGGAATCAAGGTGCCAAAATAGTTAATTTCTGGGGTTACGAAGTGCAATGTGAATTGTAAAACTTCATAAGTGTGCAGTAGCAAGTGCTCATTAATGCCATTTATTGATTATTATCATCATTCTTTTCCTCTATGATCTCTGCTGCTTGAGAAACTTTAAAATATTAGATGTGCTGCATAAATATATCTTCAATTTATTCATCTTTAAATTGCTTGAACCTTTGCATGAAATAGCAAGTTTTTCTGCTGTTTGAGAAACTTTTAAAAATTTTAGTTGTTCCACATAAATACATCTTCAGTTTATTCATCATTAAATTGCTTGAACCTTTGTATGAAATAGCAAGCAATTGTTTAATTCAGCAGTTATTGAAAATTAATGTATGGGGTCATCTTTGATTTTGTGTCATTTTCTTATATTGCAATACCGGTATGCAATACCTTTAGTGCAGTGATGCTCAGTTTGATCAAATAGCACCGTGCAAGGTTTTTTAATATCTGTGAGAAAATAAAGGGCATCTTAGGAAATTACTTGACCTTCTTGTGCTGATCATTACCTTAAATCAGATTAAATATCGCACAAAATGCCAAAACCTGGAGGAGGAATTGAAGAAAGCTAATGACAGATTGCTTGAATTGGAAGGTGTAAGTTGCTTAGTTTCCTGCTTGAGCTAACTGAAAAGGAAAATGGAAGTCAAATTGACTAGTGGTTATCTAAAACAGGAGCATAGGAAAACAAAAGAAATGCTTAAGCAAGAGAATGAACTGAAGATCCTTGACCTAGAAATGCAGGTCAGGTTAGTTATGTAAATCAAAGATCCCTTGTTTTATCTTGTTTAAATCAGTAGTCAGATCTCATGGTTGCATTGCAATCAGCTACTCTCTTCATCAGCAAGCAGCAGATGAAGCTACAATAAAACAACTCCAAAAGGACCTGGCAGCTTATGAAACTCATATAGGCATCCTAACAAACAAATTGGAACAGGTCACTGTTGATGTGAGTTCAAAATGTGAGGTTCTAATTTCTACATTATACTGTTTGTACATCCTGTAATGTTATCATCCATAAGAATATGCTGTACTTGTGACAGACCACCATGAGATCCAGGATCTGAAGGACTGGATTCTGGTTGAACAGGAAGAGAAAAAAGAGCTGCAGAAGAAGCTTGACGTTGCAGAAAATGAGTGTGAGTATTTAAATGGAAATATACATATTCAATTATTGTGCTTAAAAATAAATTTTCAACTCTTTTGGAAAATGTTTCTTAGCATTCTCCATATTGAATTGGTAAGCAATATGACTATATGATTTCAGCCTCTCTCTCTCTCTCTCTCTCTCTCTCTCTCTCTCTATTCCCCCCCCTCCTCTCTACCTTCCTTTCACATGCGCATGCACACACCAACACACACAGAAGTTTCTACTATTGTAAAAGTGGCAAAGCTATGTTTGCTCAAAAACAGTAGTAGAACTGTGTTCTTTTCTTTTTGTGATAATAAACTGTACTCCTATTCAAAAAAAGATAATAAACTGTACTCATATTACATGAATCAATATTCCAAAAGGTTGATTGGTACTACTTTTGACTATTAAACAAAAACTAGAAGATTTATATTCTGAAATCCTCTAGATGCATCACCCTATAAAATCTGAGATCTTTATCAAACAAAACAAGAGTGATACTATTTAGAAAATCATGTTAACCAATTAGATTTTGAATTAAAGTCTTTCTCTTCCAAACTCAACTTTGCCCTGAGTTGTTGTTGACCACTGATGCCTGGTTTGGTGCAGTGCAAATCATCAAGACAAAGCAGGCAGAACAACAGAGGGATTCGATTTCTATGCGCCATGTGGAAACACTGAAACAGAAGATCATGAAACTCCGAAAGGAGAATGAATCTCTAAAAAGGCGGTTAACTGCCTCCAAGCTTGATGGTGCATGACAAAGCTACCCTAATCTGATATTGTCTTTTCCTTTTCTTTATTGTTTGTTTTGTGTGTGTTTTGGAGAGAGGGGGTAGCAGTGTTTTTGCTCGTCTAAATCATAAAATTTTACTCAGGAGGAGGTGTGTGGATATCAAAAACAAGTATAGGATAAAAGAGTATGTTTTTAGAATGAGAATGTACTGCAGTCTTCTGTTGGTGTATGCCTTACTGGAGTGTGATGCACAAGAGGCAAAGATTTCTCAGTTGGTCAAAGACTTTGTTCTACTATTCATGAAATTTGATAACTACATTTCCACTTTAGCCCCTAAACTTCCTACTCTCTCTCTCTCTCTCTCTCTCTCTCTCTTTCATTCTCTCTCTCTCTCAATCCCAATATCAATCTCAAGAAAGGATAGTAATTAAGGGCCATTTGATTCATGATAATTTATCTTGCTAATCTGAGATTACCAGGTAGATTATCATGTTTGGCAATTAGACATGATAATCTAAGTGGTAATATTTGATTCCTTATAATTTAAGATTACTGCAAATCATGATAATTTGATTTTTACATGAAAGATTGGTATCTGAGATTACCAAAGTCTGATAATCTTAAATTATACTCTTAGCTTCCATATAAATATTTAATAATACTTAATCTGATTATACATTTTATTTGCACTAAATAATATTTAAATATTTAATATTATATTTATATTTAATATTAAATATAATATAAATATTTTATATTAATGTTAAATTGAATATTAATATAATATTTAACATTTTAAACACTATTACATATTTATATAATAATATGTAAATCTTACATTTTAAATTATCAATATTTATGACCTTACATATTAAATTATTATATAATATATTATCAAATATTTATATATTATACATTAATATATATTATATAATGAGATATTTAATAATATTATAATATATTATATAATATATAATAAATATTAATAATATTTTAATATATAATATTTCTAAAATCGATTTATAAAGGATCTTGATTTTAATTAGAACATTTCATAATAGAGATTTTAGTCATTCACCTCATCAACATTCCTGTTCAAAGGAACAGAAGATGATGGAGATTGGATGATACCAGGAGTTTTTTTCAAAAGTCAACTGGCTGGAGGCCTCTGGTTTGAGGTTCAGATGATGCTTAAGTTATCAAAAAGACATAGGCTCATTTAAGCAGTTGAGAATGTTACCTACCTAAAAGCAGAGGATGTGTTTTTGATGTATGATCAGATGCAAAAGCACTCATCTTTTTTTCCATGGAGGATGACTTAATGTTCAGATATGTGATGGCATTGACTATTGACATTCTTTTGACAAGAAGAGACTGACCATGCAAGCCAATTCCAATGCCATCTCCATTGATGTTAGAGGAAGGAAAAAGGTTTGAAACGATTATCATTTAATCTGGCATCTTAAATCCTTTATTTGTCTAAACTATTATAATTGATTAACTATCCTATGGTGCATGCTTTGCTCTGTCTTGCAAATTTCTGAATTGTCTTTCATGACTTTTGACTTTTACTTCTTTTTTTTGTTTTTAAATTTAAAGTTTGCTCATGCAGCTTTCTTAGACTTGTTATAATTTCTATCAATCAACTGCTACAAAATGGCTGGAGAAAATTATTTCTTTCATCAAGCCCAGGTATAGCATCTGTACTCCTGTAAGAACTTATATTTGATTATGTCATGATAGGTGCCTGAATGCCAATTAAACACAACTGCAGGAATGAATGTTGGCACATCATGGAATATACTGAGGCCAGAGACTGTTGCTGAACAAGGCAGTTCAGTTCAGTTCCATACACTGAGACCGGGGTAGTACAGGCAGTTCAGGGAGGTTTGCCCCCTTCGCTGTGGCTGGGTACCGAACTGAGAGGCTGAACCTTCCCAATTCTTGCTGGTTCAGTTCGCGCTAAACTGCCTAGTTTGGAACAGTTTAGTTATCCCTAGATCTAATCCAAGCTGAGTGTGTTTGGTGCAATCTGCAATCTCAACCAAACCAAGTTGGTTTCAGTTCTGTAATCAGGCATGCAAGTTTAACTGTTCGGCTCTACACCAGTTAGGCCTATTATAGAGTTCATCAGACCAAGTGCATGTGGGGCCAGGTAAATTCTTGATCTGGTCCTGATGGGATGACTGAATTCCTGTAGGCTGGTGATTCAAAATGATTTCTTTTACTTAGCCTATTAAGCCTATGCTGTCCAAATCCATCTTGATTTCATGACTTCCGGACCTATATTACTGTTGGCATTTCTCATGTGAAATATTCTGTTCCTTCACAAAGTGCATGTTACGTGCTTCAGCTCCTGCTGCTGTTGACTTGTTTACACTTCATGGTGTGTACTTTCATTCTATAGCAGTTATGTTGAATATTGGTGTTGGTTAAATCTGCAGAATTTACCATTTCGATGACTTCTAATTGCTTGTTCAATTTTCAAAGGAATAATTCTTTTCATATTGCAAATTCCAGAAATGAAGTGTTTGTGTGCAATGTTAGTTCCATATTGTAGGAAAGATTTGCTGAGAATCTTTAAGTTCTCTGAAATTATGAAAGAGCAATGAGAAAAATAAATAACAATCAGATGCTTTCAGAGAGATAACAAGTACTGCATTGTCATGCTTGTAGCAGCTGTTCCAATGGGCGGAGGAGAGATGAGCTCTCTGACTACTAACATCAGTAGTGCCACACTCAAGATTTTCTTCTCTTGTGCCTGGTTTTCATTTTTATTCTAAAAATTCAAAATGTGTTGCATCTTTTATGCTTCTAGGAATGTCCAGAAATTCCAATTAGGGTGCTGTTTCATGACATTCCCTCTAGTATCTGTATTCCTTATTCTCACCACCATCATTCATCTCCTTCAGTGGGAGGGTTCTCAAGACAGAGGCCCATCCTCCGAGAGTCATTCCTTGAAATGGTCAAGGTGAGAGCAGTAATGAATCAGATGGAAAACCAAAACCAAGGCCTTCCATTAGGCCCTTTCAAAGAGACCAGGGCATATCTGCTAATGACCAAACCTCCAAAATGTTGGGTTGTATGACTGAACACTTCTTTTGACAGTCCCCAATCTAATAAGGACTTGTCAGTCACAACTCACGAGATTCATTCTAAGCTTTTGGCTCAATTCTAAAGAAGATTTTTGTAATATGCTGATGAACAAATGCAAATCCAAAGTCAAATCATTGTTTTCTTGTATGCTCCTCTAAGGGAGTTTCTTGTGGTTTTCAGAGATATAGGAGAGAAGATGCAACATGGAGTTAAAAGCTGGCCTTTTTTCAACAGTTAAATGCATCACAACTTTCACTTGATGACTGTTTCTTTTTGAGGTATGTATTATTTACAAGGACTGCTATTTTACAGGGACCTTTACCCATATGTCATCCTCCGCTAATATATTTTTAAGATGAATTATATTACCTCACTGGCATCTTGGATTATATCGCTGGTATGGTTGCATGTACTGATGTACTCATTAACTTTTTAGATGCTTCAAGTCTGGAATGCACTGTTCATAAGGCCAGAGCTCTATGGTCTGTGAGGACAATGCTGCAGCTCACTGACTTGCAGACCATGGAGTGGTTTCATGAGGGGGTGACGATCTGGACTGCCAACTATCCGTCTGAAGCCCAGTCAGCTTAATTGTTAATGATGCCAATAGTTGATTCTATGAAAAAAAGAAGAGAGAGAGATTAATGATTGTGTCTACACGAAGGGAAAGCCGAACAAAACACAGAGATAAAAGAAGGGCCGAAATTATGTATTGGTATTTGTTAACTTCTTATTTGAGCTTTTGTAGACAATAAAAACAAAAAAGTCCTGTATCCATGTTGATCAACAATGCTATGATTCACTCTTGCCAGTCTTTTACATGGTGACTGCTGTGGAAGAATGTTTGGTGATTAAATCCAAATACTAGCGATGGTTTAAATCAAAGGAATAATGGTTTGCCAAAATAAATAAATAAATAAAGGGACAACGAGAGCTTTGATAGCTTACTTTAAGACTCGAGCTAATGCTAACCATATAATATGGTTCTTGAAATGGATCAAGGAGTGCAGTGGTTTGATTATATAAATTCATACAACTTAGGCTGTGTTATGTATAGCTGTTGGAGGTCAAGTCTTCCCCTCTGAGTAGTTGTTGGAAATCAATTTGACTATATTAGCCATCGGTATTAAAACAACTATTAATTGATCTCCAACAACTGTATAAAATAAGCTTCTGTTAACCATCTAGCCCAACTATTAATCCAATTAATTAAATTATCAGCCTGATCCATGGTTGCTGAGTATGCTAACCATTGGTCTTCCAACAGCTATCAGCTAATCCCAACAGCTGCACGGAACAAGCTCTTAAGACATAAAATAGATAATCATTTAGGCCAACTATTGGCCCAATTGGTCAAATTATCAGCCTGGTCTACTGTAGCTGAGTGGGCACAGGTTTCAGAAACATTATAATCTTGATGCAAAGGGTTCACGAGAGAGATCAATGACAAGAAAAGGACTGGATAGAGTCACAGAAAATTTCCATGCTGAAAAGTGAAAACATTCCCTATACTTGGACCATAAAGAAAAAGAAAAAGATCAAGATCAGCCCCACCTCCTTGCAAGGTGGCAGGGCGAGCTTCCGCAGAGAACAAAACAATGATAAAATACTTTGATGGCCATGCAATCCCCACGCCAAAGAATAATGATAGTAATAAGTTATAAAATATTGACCATGTTGGACCCATAGATAACAAAGAGTACCCAACCCTTTGATACGACTGATGGGTATTATACTGACAAAGAGAATCCATGCAGCTTCAAAAGAAGTGCCCAACTATATATATAAAAACTATATATATATATATATATAGAGAGAGAGAGAGAGAGGCATGCGCAAGCAAGCTTTCAAAGGATGGGCCCCTACTAAAGACCATATACGGTGGAATTCAAGGGTCTTGGGTTCCATCCCTTTGGCATTTTGCTACATTCTCTAGTATCCTAAGCTGATTTGTCCCCCCATGTCATTTATCTATCAAGCTGCAGTGTCTTCTCTGGTGTGCATGTTCCCATTCGAAGCACATCTCAATGTGCACTCCCCAATCTCATCTCTCTCCATCACACTCCTCCCTCCCCCCATCTTTTTGTTCAAGCTTTTGTCTTGTGCTGAGGCCCTGTCTTTGTGCTTCTCAAGGGAGCAGGGCTAAAAAAACATTCCATCACTCATTCCCCTTGGGCTCTTCCCCCATTGTGCAGTGAGCCCGGCTAGAGAGGACATAGATGTGTGATAGTCACCTTACTCTTCTGCTCTGATTCATGTCCCTTCTTCCGTGATATATGGCTCTCATGTCATGCAACTATTTATTGAACCTGAGTTATGTCCTTACTACAGAGGAGAAAAAAACTCCAAATGGTTGTCATGTGCTTTGTTAATCATCTATAGTGAAGAAAGCTGATATGAAATCCGCCAGGTGCGAATCAAAAGAACATCTTGGCATCATCATATTTAGCTCAGTTCCATCAAACTATGAGCCATAGAATCTAAGATGTCTGGCAAAAAAATGGCTTGAGTATTGAATCAACATGTTATCATCAGATTTCTCAGTAGATTTTTCTTCATGCGAGCATATTTAGTTGGACAGTCATAGATTCTGTCTACCTAGAAGACCATACCAGTTTGATGGGGTCCACTGTTACATTATCCTGTCAACAAGGACCCTAATCTGAGATGTTGACATTGGGTGGGGCCAACAAGTTGGTCCTATTGTAGTCCTCTTGACTTGGAATATTAGTCTCCCCTGCAGCATATAGTCATCTCATTTCTAACATCTATCTGAGGACCACAGCAAATCCACATGGGACCACCTGGCCCATATGCAGTCTAAAAATTATTGGGCTGGCCCAACTAAATTAACACAACTGCTCTCTATCTCCCTTATGCTCCCAAACTTCTATTATTATCATGGCCTTTTGGATCTTTTGTGAGAACAAAACATTCAATGAAAGATGCTATTACTACTGTAGTCATCGGCATCATCGTCATCGTCATCGTCCTCGTCCTCGTCCTCGTCCTCGTCCTCGTCCTCGCTGGTGAGGAAAAGTATATAAACCAAGGCTGTTAGGAAGAACATGTTTTAATTTTCCTTGTTCTTTTCCTTCTTTTTGATGCAGGTCTTATGGGGAAGGGAGGCTGAATTCAGGTCTGAGAGCCGGTCCCACGTCCAAACTGCAGTCCTTTTCCACTGTAAATAGTAGTAGACATGAACTTATTATATAACATCATCATCATCATCGTCGTTATTATTAGTGGGAAAAGAAATTTTGTCTCGTAACAGTCTGCTCCATATCACTCATCAGTTCACATGTTGTGCTCTTTGTTGTAGAGCATACTGTGCCTCGTTGGGCCTACTAGAGATGTGAGAGAGAAAGAGAGAGAGAGAGAGAGAGCGGTCAAGGAATTTTGTCTTGTTATAATAATATTTTAAGTCATCAAAAGGTGGCTGCCGTATTTGCATGCATGCATTCTTTTAGGGGCTTTCATGCCCAGAGGCATGCTTTTATCCCCATGCATTATCGCTCTCAACTCAGCCTCACTTTATTCTCATGTACGAATTCCTCTCCACGCCATGCATGCCAATTTTATTATTGTTATTTTCTTTCACTGTAGCTTACTTTTTTGAGCTGTCTCCACGTAAGATGGGCTTAGAATCACTGCCTAGCTATTTTAGATGGCTAGAGCTCTGATGGCACTTCATTTGGCCAAGCTTTGATGTCCCAGGCACAGCTCACGATCGAAGCTGAATGCGTGCTTGCATGAAGCTTGTCCTTTCTGATTCCTTCTTTCTAAGTGAATGTTAATCATGCATACAAGCTTCAACTTTACTACTGTGAATTGGCAAAATATTATCAGTAGTTACACCTACTCTAATATAATTTTTTATTTTATAACAGAGCTTTAATTTCAAATTATTTGAAGTTAGCTGCATATATTTTCATACTGTTTAGTTTTAAGCCATACCTTTTATAAGGTGCAAAAATTTTAATTTTTTTATCATTTTTTTCTTATATAATTTTTGATACATTTCTATCTTTTATATATATATATATATATCAAATCACTTCTTCACGTAGAAGTATTTTTTATTTTTTAAATTATACAGAAATATTTTTGTAGTCTGTCTATGTCTTTAGTCAATTATATTCCTCATCTAGCGTGGTACTAGCCAGAGAATATATCTTAGAAAAAAAGAAAAGTTTTTATGAATCATACCAGCAAATCCTTGCGAGTTCTGCATAGATCTTCTTCACCGTATAGCTTATGGATTTGAGCATAGGAATACATGTAGGGGTGCCATATGATTGAGATCGAAGCTAGATCACAACATTTTTTGCCTTCACACTTGCAATAATAAACAGCATGAATGCAACAAACATTAAAGTGAATTGGTGTTAGTATTATTAAAACTGAATAACAAATATGCCATGATAATTGGACTTTCTATTTGACATCAATGCTTCACATATCAGGTGATGCATCATTCTTCTCTTACAAATAGATCGGTAAGTATTTCCAACCATTCAAATCAATATTTTAATTAAAATAAAACTTTGATACAATTCATTAGACACCTGCTAGGGCTATTAGGTTTTCTACTGATAATACCTATTTGTTATTATTGTACTTAAAAAAAATTTTAAGCATTCAATAATAGGATGTAAAATTATATACGAGAATCTAAAGGTAAAATCCAACCTAAATTTTAATAATAAAAATAAAAAAAATAATAATAGAGAGGATGGTGTGGGATGATAAAAAGGACCAACTTGGAGGAGTGGAGGCAATCATGGCGTGCTTTTTGGAGATTGTTGTGATCACCTTGATGCATGCAGCAGGGGATGTGGAGTCATATGTGGAAGCTTTTGGGTTTCACTTTGTTTTGCCTTCTTTTAACTTAAATTTGGATTTTTCTTATTGATCCAAAGACTGCCTGTCTCACGGGGACCCACCATGCAGTCCATATCAGAGAGGTCAGAACCACCTTTTGGACTGGAAGGAGAACGGAAAGAGAATTTCTGACACGCGCGAGACCAAAACAAAACGTTTGCTGTGCAAGCGTGGCAGTGAAGGACCCATGCAAGCGTGAACGAAGGTAATGGTACGAACTTAGAACCCAAATAATAATAATAATAATAATAATAAAGTTTTACCTCACGTTACAAGATTTTTATTGGCTATACTTTAGGTATTGGAAGTATCCATCAGATTAAAGTTTCTGTGTCTTAATTTAGATGAGTACTGCTTCATAAGCCAACAGTTTATATAGTGTAATTTTTTGAAAGTTACAAAATAATTTTTTTCCTTTTCTTTTTTTTTTTTTTACATACAGTTACCTTTTTACTGTATATAATAAAAATAATTATTTATATAATTATTTTTTTAATATATATAATTATTTTTTCAATGCATATAGCTATTGAGGATGAGAAAGAATTAAAATTTAAATAGAATTAGTATAAAACACTGAGTGTTATATAACTAAACCTTATAGTTTGATCCATTGAAGAGCTCGCTATCATTTTATGCCTAATTTTTTCATCATTGTCACATTGATGAAAGACAAAGATAATTTTTTAAAACACATGAATGATAATTTATTATTTAATATGGTGCTGTGAATGTTGCCATTCAATGAAATACACTATCATAATTTACTATGTTTTACTTTGAGGGTATTTCATTTATTTATTTATTTATTTATTTATTTATTTTGAAAGAAGAAAAAGAAGAAGAAGAAGAAACTAAAGCATGGAACAGAATCTTTTGCTACAAACAACATTGACACAAATTTGAACATTGTTTGGATGGAAGGATAGGGGAATCACTTGGATTCACCTTCTTTTTTTTTTTTTTTTAAAGTCTTTTTCTTGTAATTTTCTTAAACTTGAAAACAAAAAGAACATAATTTAGTGGTGTCTAGTTTCCCGAGATTGGAGGAGAATGAAAAGGATAAGACGATGGGCATATGATACGTATTGTCGGGATGGGGATGGTTGCGTGGAAAAGTTGCCTGCTCTGTCCATCCGGCTGGCTTCATGGGCTTATGCTGACTCTCGTCCTGCCACCATTATATATATATATAAACTTGGGATTCAAATCTAATTTC
Organism: Metroxylon sagu; assembly: GCA_017589505.3. NCBI lineage: Eukaryota > Viridiplantae > Streptophyta > Magnoliopsida > Arecales > Arecaceae > Metroxylon > Metroxylon sagu. Next base: position 1,273,779 of record JACVBY030000627.1, read on the forward strand.
TGGGGTTCAAATTTAACCTTCCCTTCTCTCTTGAAACATCCTATTCGCCTGTCTTCGTCGTTAAGGCTACAAACTCTTATGCTACCTTGTGAACACGACACCGTTAACATCAAACTGCATTAAAACAGACACATGAGTGACCTGTAGTACTTCAAGGGCTGTGCATCTGCTCTCTCTCTCTCTCTCTCTCTTTCTCTCTCATGATTAAGATTTCATCTTAAAAAATTAATTAAAAAATTATTATTTAAATTTTCTTTAATACTGCATAAGTACTTGAGAGTTCTCTAATACATAACCTGTGATTAAATGCTCATCACTACGAGCTTTCTTATAAACATAGAGAGCTTATCTACAATATTTTCTTATCCATATGGACCATGAGTTAAATTCATTCTGATACTATTTGTAACAATTTAAAATTTTATAAAAACATTAGCCAAGAAAGTGTTATTTGAGCTTCTTAATGGTGCATAAGTGTTCAGGATCTCAAGATCTTTACAATATATAATCAATAGAGAACTAAATACTTGCTAGTACGAGTATTCTCTCTCTCTCTCTCTCTCTCTTTAAGATAGATGCCCAAAAACCTATTAGCTAATATTATTTGGTGTAATGTGAACGTGATGACCTTGATTTTGAGTTTACCAGATGGTAAAGAATGTAAAGATTAATCCTTGATGAACATTGAGTGCATTGTGAAAAATATGGCAGGTGATGTAGCTCTAGAAACAAAAGAAGCTAAGCAAGTGGGTCCTATAGTAGAATAAGTGACAATCCGGAGGCAGAATTCATATACAGTGATCCTGAACCAAATCAGAAGCTTTGGATCTTCTACTATGCTGAATGTGGAACAGAGCAGGCTTTACAATTTATATCTGTTCATGAAGGTAGTTCAACAATGCATTACTTTGAACAATTCAAAGCCTTATATGTATCGCTTTTGTCTTTATGCATGATGAAAACAAAATTTCCTCTTGCTCCCACATATCAAGGCAAGATTTCTTTCCAATGGAAAGCACTAAAATCTACCATCTTCTAATGCTCATATTAGTGAAACCATGTTTAAGAATTGATCATACTATCACAATACCAAACACAAATATCAGAGTTTGCCTTGAGTTTATAAGCTCAACAAGAACATGACTCCTAATACATACAGGAGTTGGCTTCTGATCCTTATAGGAGAAGGCAGACTTATTCTCTATATAAGTATGTATAATCCTTTCTAAAGAGGCAAGAGTTAAAGAGATAAGGAGTTCAAAAAAGATATTCTAGTTCTATCAGAAATATATGGACCTAAGGTATGTGAGAATGAGTTAATGAGAGAAGATAATACTTGTAATCTCTAACATTTTTTTCATAGAAGAACTGCATCATCTATTAATCGAACCATATTAAATCTTATTTGCACTCTTATGTTTTTCTTTTGTTTCTGATTAATCTCTTCTTCGTTACCATAATATTAGATTATGATAATATCAGCTCTCAAGAGGTGAGGTCATGCAAATTAATCTCTCTAGATCTCAAAAATCTAAACATAACATTACAAGAAAAATATGAAGTCGGATGATATTACCATTGCAAGTCATATTGAGATGGTGAACACAAGATGAGACATGTATACCATGATTATTTTTTTCAGAAATTCATCTATGGGAACAATAGAAATTTTCAAAATTATAAATCCAAATAATAAAAGTTATTCTTGGTTATATACTTCACCTATCTATTTCAAGGACAGGATGGGTATGTTCATCCAAAGTGAAGTTTTCATTACTGTCAGCTTTTTTTTTTTTTTTTTTTCTTTTCTTTTGCTCATATATGCAAAGAACTAGAAAGGACCGCATAACTAAATGATGATTTCACAAAGCTTAAAAGCCTAGTTGTAGTCACCCCCACTTAAAGGAGCAAGAATATGCTCTTTGGTGGAGCTTGTGGTGAAAGCACTCAAGTATTATTCAATTGCTTTCTAATGCTCTTACTTTGTTGAAACTGAAGAAAGAGAATAATAACCTCGAGGTACTTTCCCAACATGCCACTAAAAGTTACCATCTCCAAAAGTTGCCGTTCAAACCCATTTGAATAAATGCTTTTAGCCCTGTAAAGATGCAAAGGAATACCTTTCTTGAGGGTTGGGAAAACTACTTGCACATTTTGGGGTGTCACATCTTAAAACAAGTTTTCACTCAATGTTCCAATATTCAATTCATTGGATCAGCTATTATATTCTACTCATATCTCAGCTTGGAAAAATACCACAAGACCTTGCAGCATCAACAAAGTTTCTCTTCTCACATGCTAAGAATGGTGCTTTGTATAACCATGGAAGCTTATGCTGGCATATATGTAGTCTTACTTTAGATCTACATTAGATCGATTTTGGATATATACACAAGATCAAGGGATTAACATAATAATTTTTATTTCATATTTTAAGTGGGATCTAAATTATTACAAATAGTATCAAAGCAAACTCAATCTATTATTTATATGAATTAGGAGATGCACCAAATATACTATTTTGAGATTTGATCATTCTTTGATCTAAGTGTTTAAGATTGGATTTAATTATAAAGATGGTATGATTTTAAAAAGAAGAGTATATATAGAGCTCGTACTAGCATATATTTAGTTGACATTGGGCTAATTTTGTTGGATAAGGCTCTAAATTATTACAACGACCTTAATTTGAGTAAATATCTCAAATAAGAAAGTTGCATGGCTCATACTGATTTCACTTTTATCAGCAAGAGGTGGAACAAAAGTCACACAACTCTGTAACTTTTGTCTGTGAGATTTCTGTGTTACCATAGCACATCTCTGCCATGAATTACACACCAATTGTCTTGTGCCACCCAGATGCCAATCAAAGAGATGAAAGTTTTGGACACCATGAACCCCACCAACTTTCTCATGCCATGTGATATGCCAGTATGCCAGAGTTGAAGATAAGAGTTTTTGGTACCATGTTGGCCTTTTAGCATTCTCTTCAGCTTGTGATTTGTGATTAGAGGAACTGCACTGACCCCCTAAGCCATGTGAAGTGGAATGGCCAAATTGCAAAAGTGAACCATGATTCTATATCAGTAGCAGGTCCAACAAGTGGCTAAAATTTTGTCCTATTTTTATCAACTTGAAGCCATATTGTTTTTTCTGTCATATTATTCACTACAGTACTTTTTGGAGCTATGGGATTTGGAAGCGCCTTGCCTGCCTCTAATGCTATTAGAGAATATTCTCTGGTTCTTATCATTGCTTTCTCTCATGTGATCACAATCTTATTGTGAGGTAATATTTGGTCACCAAAGATGAATTTTATATCAATATATTCTTCAAGATGAACAAATTGTGACCCACCATACAGTGACTATTACTACAATGCCAGTTTCATAAAGAGATTTTGAAGACAATATACTAAAATCTATGATGCCGAACAAAGAATGACATGGTATGTTATTCAGAGGTCATGGATTAATCAACATTCACGCACTCAGAGGTCACTAAGTAAGTGATGCAGCAAAAAAAAAATAAAAAAATGCAGGCACTAATGGCATCAAAGAGAGAATAAAGTATTTAGTATCCATTACAAAGAAAAAGATGGAGATATATATGACATCATCCTCATCATCACCCAAGTGTTGTTTCCATCTACATGGGTAGGCCATGAATCATGGCTACAAATTAAGAAAATTTCATGAAAGGATTGAGGAGACTATTGACATCAACACTCTGATTTCAGATGACGATAATGAGTGAAGCCAAGGAAACAGAGGCTGAGTGAGTGAGTGCAATGGTCACAACTTTGTAGCAATTGGCCTTGGCTACAGTACTGAAGAAGTGCAACCGTGCTCAAATCCTACCATTTTCTTCCTCTGTTTTGGTGTGCTACCACCACTCACTTTGAAAGCCAGCAGGCCACCATCCCCACTTCTCCAAGCTCTGTTTGGTACCATACAATTGTAGAAAGGCGAAAAAGACGGTATGGAGGGGCGCTTTCACGGGTTTCAAACGGTCTGAGCTTAAAAGACTGGTCAAAAAGCTAGCTATAAGAAAAAGGAAAGCAAGAAAGGATTAATAAGAAATGTGAAGCATATTTGTATACTTTAAACATGCGCATTGGGCTCCTATTTGTACACTCTTCACCTTCTTTGTCAACAGAAATGGGCATTAAACTACAAATGTATACTAAGTTGTTTCCCCAATACCGCATCCCATCATGGCCTGCTCGTTTATCTCCTACACTTTCTTCACACACACCAAAGTAAACTCTGTGGCAGGCGATTTTTTCTTTGTTTTTAATTGGAAAAGTAGGGGGTGCCACTAAAGCTTTTGGTATTAGAAGTGGGGTGACCCAAGGGATGGGAGTTTCATCCATTGTCTCCCACGAACCCTCTCACCTAAGTTAAGGCATTGCATGCGTTTGATCCTAACCACAAAGAGGGTTCTCAAGATAAAAGATTTTTTTAAAAAAGTTTTTTTTTTTTTTTTTTTATAAAATATACTTTTGATCCTTTTAAGTTTCACTTAAAATTTATTTTAGTTTTAAAATTTTTAGTTGTTATAACTTAGTTTCTCATAGCTTAAAAATATTGCATTCCTAATGCTTCGTTATATTGGATCTATTGATGAAAAATCAATGGATCATCTTTGTCAATGAATTTACATGTTCGACTATTCTATTTATTTTAATCAGTCCTAAATAATTAGGTGTTAGGAATGTAATATTCTTAAAATAGAAAGAGCTAAAGTATAACAACTAAAAGTTGAAGGATCAAAATAAATTTCGAAGGTAAGCTTGAGAACCAAATGCATTTTTTAACTAAGATTTTTAAATACTTTTATTTTGATTTCCATTGAAAATTGTTGAATCAATATTGCATCAACCTCCAATATTTTGTCCGTGAGTAATATCTAACTTGGACTAATAGAAATATAAAATATATGTTAGCTATGATGGAATTAGGAAAAATTATAGGTGTATATAAATAATGGCTGTATTATAATAAGTATACAGTCACAATAAGATACATGCAGTAAAATACACATAATTATAAAAGGTTACATACATAATAACTAGTGAGTTCTTTTGGGTTGAACAACATTGCCTCGTTAGTACTGTAACTCTTGGCAATATGCAATCCATTAATAAGCTCTAAGCATATAAATACCTTTGTATTCTTTATGGCTAGGTTTATCCAAAGAATGATAGTAGGACAAAGAAGACCATCTTAATGGACAAACGTACAAAATTATACGAAAAATGGTACTATATTGAAAAAAATTGAATGTAAAAAAATCTATATGAAAAGAATATTTAATAAAAACAAAAAATCATAGTTGATTCCTTTTTAAAATGGCATTTTTTTATCGCATCAAAACATGTATTTGTAAGTATATCATCCATTATAATCAAAGGCACTTGATCCTTCAAAAATGAGTATGGATGCCTAGTAAATTAAAAAAAATAAAAAAAACTTTTTTTGAGCAACATAGTGATAGAAAAGTAGCACTGCTAGAGTTTCAATTTTGAATCTTTTTCAAAAAGTAGGCTCTTAATAAAGGGTAAAAGGCACAGTAGCAATAGTAATGCCTTGATCCTAAATTAGTTGAAGTTAACTACATATATCTCAAATTTAGGGAAAAGAAGTGGGCTTAGGACTTATGGAGCTTGAAGCTTTAGATGGCTTTTAGAGTGTCCAAAAAGAACCCAAGCAAATGCAAAGCAGAGGAGCAGACATGGGCCTGCTTTTTGGGTACTTTGTGGGGAGGGGGAGGGGGGAATATAACACTGTCTCTCTACGAGGACTGGTTTGTGGGGGGATTTCTTTATCTTTCGAGACAATGAGATAACACCCATATGGCCATTCCAACGAAAAAGAAAAGTAGGACATCAAAACGCTTAACATATGTAATGTGTATAAAGCTAAAAGAAAATGCCCTGCTGCTTTTGCCACCCTTCCACCCTTTCTTTTTTCTTCTCACCTCTTTTCTGCTTTCACTTTTGTTTTCTTTTGAAATTTCTGATGGCTTTGTCTGGCCATTCAAAGAATGATATGGTAAAGGAGGGAAGGCCTCTGAACTCATTTGAACTGTGGGTCCCAATCTTGCCACCTTTCTGAAAGCATGCCTATAGAATAACTCACCACAATTATATTTCCTGCAAGTATAATAGTAGCATGTTTGCATGATCTCCTTTGTAATAAGAGAAGATCTTAAACAGCTTTTCAATATCTCGGCTGCTCGTGAGGGGATAGAGTAGCCCATGATGCATGCCCCAAGTGTTATCCAATGGCATCCCAGCCCATGGTGCTTCATGTATCATGTAATCAGACTTGGGGAATCTAGACGAGGACTCTGTCGCAATAATTTTTTTTTTCCTTCAGAAAAATGGACCTGTAAACTTTGTTCATAAATCACAATGACTTGCAGCACTTCTAAAACTCAGAAGGAGCAAATTTTTTAAATTAATATAACGTCTATGCATCTGAATATATATATATATATATATATATATATATATATAAAAGAAGATAAAAAAAAGTTTTAGAATGAACTACACTGGGAAAGGTCTCCTCTGTGAGATTATCATTACTATTAAGTATCCAATGAGTGGGTTCTTCATTTGTTGCTGGCTATTTTGGCCTTCTCTTCTTTAATGCTCAAAAGAGTACAATAATCGATACGATGGATGCTTTTGTTGTGAAGTGATAAGATGGCAAAGCAAACATTCTCTGCGTCCATTGTTTTCACTAATTTCGCGCCAATGGATTCAAATTATCGCGATATATTAACACCAACCAACAAGAGAACAAAAAAAAAAGGGTGGGGGACTTGTACCCAAAAAAGGGGTAATTAAATATTAGTAAAGAAAAAAGGCACAGAAAGAGAAAGCGAGCAACTTCTGCAGTGGAAATAGAAGGCAACAGCAACAACGACAGCAGGAGGAAAAAAGAAAGAGACACACACAATGTGAGAGAAAGAAAGGAATAGATATAAGAAGAAGGAAGCTAGTCTGGCTGTATGAAGCCTCCCCTTCTCACTTCTCCCACCCCTTCTCTTCCAACTCTCTTCCTTTTTCCTTCAAGGGTAGTAGTCACTAAGCCTGCCTTCAAACCAGGTCGAAGAGAGTGGCGTTTCTAAGGTTGGAGGAAAAAGAAACTGAAACCAGCAAAGAAGTAGAGGAAAGCTCTACTTGAAGCGCCATAGGAGCTCAATAGAGCTAAAACTTTGGGGCGGTGGGGGTTGGTGTTGGGGTCTAAGTAATGCGCACAGGAGCTTGCACAGTGCAGCAGGCCCTCACAGCAGAGGCTGCCTCGATCCTCAAGCTCTCCCTCACCTTGGCCAAGAGAAGAGGCCATGCCCAGGTGACCCCTCTCCATGTTGCTGCCACCCTTCTGAGTTCCTCCTCCTCTTCTTCTAACCTTCTAAGAAGAGCTTGCCTCAAGTCCCACCCCCACTATCCTGCCTCCCACCCACTTCAGTGCAGGGCTCTTGAGCTCTGCTTCAATGTTGCCCTCAACAGGCTCCCCACATCCCCTCCCCCCTCCTCCTCTAGCTCTTTGATCCACTCCCAGCCTTCTCTGTCTAATGCCCTCATTGCTGCTCTCAAGAGGGCCCAGGCTCACCAGAGAAGGGGCTGCATTGAGCTCCAGCAGCAGCAGCCCCAGCAGCAGCAGCAGCCTCTTTTAGCCATCAAAGTAGAGTTAGAGCAGCTTATCATCTCCATTTTAGATGACCCGAGTGTTAGCAGGGTGATGAGAGAGGCCGGTTTCTCCAGCACCTGCGTCAAGAACAACTTAGAAGAAGAAAGCTCTGTTTTAGGCCAATCCTCTCCTCCCTTTTTCTTCGAGTCCCATAAGGAGATCCTAAGCCAGGGAAGTTTCTGGCAGTCCCAGTTCTTAAAGCCACCTTCTGAACTAAACCCAGTAGTTCCATCGTCCCAAAAGGAGGATCTGAGGGTGGTCTTGGAGGTGATGGTCAGGAAACAGGGGAAGAGGAACAACACTGTGGTGGTGGGGGACTCCGTTTCCATGACAGAGGGGCTTGTAGCTGAGCTCATGGGCAGGGTGGAGAGAGGGGAGGTCCCTGATGAGCTCAAGTCCGCTCACTTTATCAAACTCCAGCTATCTTATGTTCACCTTAGGCTCATGAGCAGGGGAGATGTGGACATGAAGGTGGCTGACCTTAGGAGAAAGGTTTGTTCCTTAGCGTCAGATAGAATTGGTAGGGGTGTAATCATCTATGCAGGGGACTTGAGATGGGCTGTGGATGAGGAAACAAAAGATGGACAGGGGTTCAGGCCAGTGGAGCACATGATTGCAGAAGTGGGGAGGTTGCTGTCTGAGCTTAGGAGCAGCAATGGCATTGGTTGTGGGGGTGTGATCAACAAGGTGTGGTTACTGGCCACTGCCAGCTACCAGACTTACATGAGATGCCAGATGAGGCAGCCGTCACTTGAGACCCAGTGGGCCCTCCAGGCTGTGGCCGTTCCCTCGGGTGGCCTTGCACTGAGCCTCCAAGCTCCAAGGTGAGTCCACCAACCCTGAGCTTCATGTCTCTTTCGTTGTAGATGCTGTCTTCCCACTGTCAATCTTCTTGTTCCTATGAAAGGGAGAGGCAGTGTGTGATGTTGTTTGGTTCCTTTTACTTGGGTTACCTTGTTTTCATAGGCAGTCATGCTCTTTTTCCTTTCTCTGGCCATACTCGAAGCCATAATTACATATATATAGTTCCTCTTAGAGATTCAGACATATTTCCAAGTTCTATGCATATATATTAGGCTGCAAGTTATTATCATCCTTTCATACTTGTTTCAAATCTCATTATATTCTCAACTTGGCCTTCTTGTGAGAAAGAAGATGAGAGATGGTAGAGCTGTGTTTGGTTGACATCATGTGTGTTTTTTTTTCGCTCTCCACTAGTTTTTCACCAATACCGTGGATTTTTCTTTCCTTGAGAGAAAGTTAGGCTCAAGAGAGCCTAAAAAATTGCATTAAGGTACTGAAATAAAGAAAAGCAATGCTGTTGAGTAACCATTCAGTGATAATACTAAAGAAGAAATGCTTGGTCTGAGAACAGAAATATAATACATGAGGCTCGACTAATTGGCTTCTTGCACTCATGCTCTACAGTGGGCTAGATTCAAGGACGACAAAACTCAGTCAACATCCTTTCCAAATGCTAGAATTGAAGCCTTTTAACTATAAGGAGGAGGAAGAAAAGCTCATATGTTGTGCTGAATGCGCTTCCAATTTTGAGAAGGAAGCATCAGTTCTCAAGTCAGAAAATGGCTCAAGCCACTTGCCTATTTGGTTGCAACCACCAAGACCAGACAATCATCACAAGGTAAAGAGATCAACTGATTTACCTCTGCTACAATGTTTCCACTTCAGACCTTAACTTGAGTAAATAATAACTGATCGTATTGATTTCAGGATGCATTGCCTGAGTTGAGGAGGAAGTGGAACAGGTTATGCCAAAGCCTTCATCATGGCCGGCATAACCAGTCTCATCTATATCCTCCCTTGTTAACTCAGGGCCCTGTTGGAAAGAGCTACACTCATGCTTCATCACATCCATGGTGGTCTAGCAGCTTGCCTCACAGCCAGAACAAAATTTTCATCGAGCCGCATTCGATGTCCTTCCCTGAATCTGTGCCAAAACTTAATGGTGGAAGCACCAGCTTTACATCCCAAATTAAAAACAGAACCGGGAACTGGCAGGAGAGAGATGCCCCACAGCATTGGCCTTCTGAAGTGAGCTTGCCTTTTGTCAAAAAGCCAGCGAACCAGGAGGTAAGGACTACTCTGGCTTTGGGCAGCCCTCTGTTCTCAGATTCAGCAACATCGAAAGACCAAAGAAGTGGAGAGATGGCAAACCGACAAGAGTTAACCCGGCTATTGGAAGAGAACATCCCTTGGCAATCCGGAGCCATTCCTTCAACCATTGAAGCACTGCATGATTGCAGATCGAGTGAGAAGAAGGGGACTTGGCTACTGATACAAGGGACCGATCACATCGGAAAGAGAAGACTAGCAAGAGTAATTGCTGAGATATTCTGTGGATCCACAGACAAGCTCATCCATATTAACATGAGTAAACTGGCCACCGGAGCTATCTCATGCACTGAGATCCTTGCAGAAGCCTGCAGAAAGGATCAAAAATGTGCTGTCGTCATTGAGAACATCGATCGAGCACACCCCAACTTCTTGAAATCGATTGCAGAAGGCCTCAAAAATGGATTTTTGGGGGATGCAATCAGTGGGGAAGTTGGCCTGGTTCATGGGTTCTTCATTCTGACTACATCCAGCTCTACCAAGTTCGACAGTGGATATGAGAATCCCGACCAAGTCATGAAGCTGAAGCTGTGGGTTGAAGAGACTGAGAGTGAGACTCCCCATGATCTCAAAAGAAGGCCAGAGAGCGAATTGCCATGCAGATCAAAGAAATCAAGGACAGAGGATAACAGTCTCGACCTGAACCTCTGTGCTGAGGAGGAGGAGGAGGAGGAGGAGGAGGAGGACGAGGAGCACGACGACGACGACGACGACGACGAAGAGGATGCTGTCCCCAGTGATCTGACCCATGAGACAGACAGCGGCGATCTCGAACAACTCCCTTACGAGCTTCTTGAATCAAGCACAGCTTGCTTCACCATTGATGCCAGCCCTGGGCAGTCCTGCCGGATGTCGGAGAGCCTGCGGTCAAAGCTCCAGCGGGCATTCGACGAGGTGAGGGGCGGTGGAGAAGGGAAGGGGCAGCTGCGGGTGGATCAGACGGCGGTGGAGGAGCTGATGATGGCCTCTGGTTCGTTCCTGGAGAGCTTGTTTGACAAGTGGGTGAGAGAGGTTTTTCAAACGAGCTTGGCAACGGTCAAAAAGGGCGCGAAGGTGAGACTGAGCGTGGAGGGCAAAGAGGGAAATGTGAGGGAGTTTGGGTTCCATGGTTCTCTTCTCCCAAGCCAAATTCATGTGGGCTGAAGCCCCCATCTGCCCTCCTTCCTTCCATGTAAAAATATTGAAATGACCAAAATGCCACCTTGTAACTTTTTTTTGGGCATTTTTCAACTTCAAACGGCTAGTCCCTCCTTCTTCTCCTTCTTCTTCATATTATTATTATTATTATTATTATTATTATTATTATTATTATTATTATTATTAAAAGAATAGCCTTTTTTTTTTTTTTTTTTTAATGTCAGAGAGAAGGCATGAAAGGGGAACAAAATACTGGACTGCTTTTGATCCCTTTTGCTTGGAGGTGCTTTGCATGCACGCTGGAAAAGCCATTGAGAACAGCCAAGGACAAGCTCCAGGGGCAAAGGCTAGGATGACATAAGTGACCGTTATGAAGTTGGGACCTCCCTTTGTAGCAGGTGGATTTGGATCATATGTTTTCTAATAGAGAGAGCTTCTTGCTTTATTGACCCATGGGGAGGGTTGCATCCCCCATTGTTAATCGACTGGTTTAATGCCATGAGATGGGTGCTATAACTAGGTTTCAGATTGGATCTGTTTTAAAATATTTTTGAAATCAAATCGGTTTGGATAAATTCTTTAAAATCAAAATCAAAGCCAAATCGACAGTTTCAATAGACTAAATCAAACGAAAAAATTTGATTTGGTTTCGATTTCGTTTATCCATTTGTCTGAACCTACTTTAAATATCTATGAAATTAATTTTTATATCAAATATTATATGATTAAATGCCAATTCAATTATTTATGATGCAAAAGAACATAACATTTATACAGTCCAATTATTTATACATGCTTGTAGTATTTCAATTTTAATTACAGTATGAATAAAAATTTATATAATATATTCAGTTTAATTTATGTAGGCTTTTTAAAATTTGAAAATGAAATCGAACTAATTTTTTTAGTTTTAAATATTTTTGTAATTAAAACCAAATCAAGAGAAAAACAAATCAATTCGAATTAATTTTGTGATTTAATCGATTTTCTTACACCCTTTTGGCCATAATAAGGACTTAAAAAGGTAGCTTATCTTAGAGAATGAGAAGTTATTAAAGTGAAAGGTACTTTTTTTTTCGCTTGGGTTGGTTCAGGATATTAAAGTCAGCTCATAGCTTCGTTTCTTCCAACCACTACTTTTTTCCTCCGTTTCTTTCAACCAAAGTGGTAGCCTTTCTATTGAAAGGGCCTCTCTTCCTCTTTGGAAGAACAATTGGAAGGCTCTCGTCAATACATATCTCAAACATCAAAGAAATGGAAACAACTTAAGAGCTCCTCCAGCTTAATATGGTGCTAAAAAGGTTATTAAGCAAGTATTTGAAACCATCACCACCATGTTGTAGTCTCTGTTGTTTATGAAGTTCATCTTGCACCAAATCAAATAAAGAAATAGACCATCTATTATGAGAACTACAAGGTTTATACGTTTCAACATAGGACACAATATAAAGAACTGAGAGTGTACTGGTCGGATGAATCGAAAGGCTCCAATTCATGAATCGTTCCACACCGAGTTGAGTCAGATGGTTAAACACAATATGAAATGTTTTGATGCGGTTCAGTTCTAGTTGATTCAGAGGAATATAAGATGATTCGACTTTTATATTGAACCAAACTATTTAATAGTATCAATTTTGCTCTGATTCAGTATGATTCGTTTCAAACCATCTGAATCGGTATGATTCCATCTTCCTTGAAGATGAATAGATTTAAGAGTTTGCAAGACCAATATGACTGTCAAGGAAAAGAGGTGTAGGCTTTTGAAGTCTGACGGACGTGGAACTCACTCAAAACAAGCCGGCCGTAAGCTTTATCCACCCACCTTTCCATTCCCATTTGGACTTGAAAATATGGTACCTTTAAGCTAGCCATCATAGCTGATAAGAAAGCAGTAATCCTCCACTACATCAACCCAATGATCCCTCACACCTTTTTTCATCAGAAAGAAAAGGCAAAGAAGCTTTTGTGTTTCATATCATTGCTTTGACCTAAGCCCCATCCATGAACAGAGCAATCAGAGCTATACCAAAAATAATAATAATAAAGTAAAAAAATAAAATAAAAAGAGAGCATTCAAAAGAGTGCTTTTGATTGATTAAACACGCACACGAGAGCACATCATTGCATCCAACGGCAGACGTGGGCCTTTCTGTCCTTAAGGACTGGCAAGCATTTATGATCTAACTTTGATGACTTAAAAATGGAAAACCTCTGTTCTCATCTCAGCTTTTCTACTCCTCAGGGGCTTAACTAGCAAAAGATATGAGTTATTATTATTGATCACTATCTTTGCCATTCCACTGGCTATGTCCTCATCTCTACTCTAAAGGGAACAGTGCTTCTTTTGTTATTGATAAAGAGGGACTTGCATTCTAATCAAATGCTAGTGGTTCAAATATTGCCAAGACCACTACACATAGGTCCGTTAAAGCAACCAAAGTTATGAGACAATGGGGTTGATGAACCAAAAATGTCAGTGATATTATTTCATGGCTTCCAACGAATGTGATGGTACGAACATGCTGTTGTGGCAAGGATGTTCCTCTGGTATCTCACAAGATGACAATCCTACAACTAGATTTTGTGATATTTTGACTACCAAATCTTTGGCCCCTCACAGGTTGCAAACTAATAATAGTCATATGAGGAATTTAGGCTGTGTTAGTCCTCAACAACTATCAAATGACCTCCAATAGTGGTACCAAAAAAAGCCTTAAGCCTCTAACTAGTTTTCTCCACTAGAATTTCTAGTGCTAAGGTTCTAATTTGGGCTTATCATGACAAATTTGGTTGCAATGGGGCCAATTATTGACCACTAAGTAGTGTGTGTCCAAAGAGGATTTAATCAAGCCTTCTGACCTACCCTGTTTAGCAAAAAAAAATATAGTAGGAAAGGTAGGCTTTTGATGTAGGATTGGGAGTTGGAAGTGCACACCACGTTTGAGGCTTGGGTATTGCTCCCATAAATAATGGCAAGGACTCAATGGAGTGGTGTTTTCCACTTTTCAGACCTATCCACCTGCTAAAAAGCTTGGGGAAAGGCAAAGAAGGGAGACTTTCTACTTCTTTTGATGTTCACAAAGTAGCAGAGCTGTCTGTCTACTTGAGTCGATCAAGGCTACCACCCAATGTGTGATATGTCTTTAATTTCCCCACAAGTGAGAGAAGATGGCATCTGATTCTCTTGCACAATCAGCAATGACGAGGAGTGCAAGCCACCTGGTGGTCGTGTGGTAATGGCTTCCACCTCTAAAGGTGGTCTAAGTGTTGTCGGAGAAGGACCTTTGCCTGTTTCCTTGAGTGGGAGGTGGTACAATGGATCTTAAAAAGGCATCACATGGTTTATTCCCCCTTGGCACCTAAAAAATTATCCAACTTTTTGTTGTCACATTAGATTAATGATGGCTCACTAAGTGGTGTTGGAGGCTAAACCATTCAATGATGAACCTTAGGAATACCTGGGGAGATGTCAACTATTGCTAAAGAACTTTCAAATCCTTGTGTCACAGTTGTTTTTGCCTTGAATTAGTTTACTGAAATCAGCTGAATGTTAGTCATTGGATATTCTTTGCTAGGTCGGTCTCTGATATCACTATCATGGGGCCATGACTCCTCTCTTTTTTCTTTTTCTTTTCTTTTTTCCGGATTAAATTACAGCTATAATAATTAAAAGTCACAATTACATTCTTATAGTATGCTCTCACAATTACATTTTTACAAAATATTCCCCAGATGCATCAAAAGAAAACAACACGAGAGCTGGTCTCAGAGGTATTTAACTTGGCTAAGTAAGGCTTTGGAAAAATAAACTCCAGCCACCAAGAAATGTTGTTGTTGTTTTTTTTTTTTTTTTTTTTTTTTTTGGCCCCTTCTCCGGGTGCTACAAATTAGTCCAACTTTTTCCTAATATAACTAACTAGCAAAAATTGAACTCCTGTTATTATCATTGCCGTCGTCGTGCAAGCTCAACAAGGCTCAATGGGTACTGGTTTTAAAAGGTTCTGATTTCTCTTCCAAACTCCATACATGGTTATTCCTCTTCAAGGATGTGCAGGAAGATTATAAAAGCTTAATGGGAAAAACCTTCAAAAATTAAAAGAAGAAGAAGAAGAAGGAAAAATGTCAAGGATTTAAAAATGCTAGCTTACTTTAATGACATATCTTTTGATCCAACAGTGAGATTCACAAAAGTGAGTCCAAACAGATCCAGACAAGGTTTTGCTGCTAATAGTTTCTTTTTTTTTTTTTTTTTTTTCCTCTCTTTAGTTTTTGCATACAACACCCAAATACAAATGCCCTTATATGATCCTAAGCCAAGATTGATAACCCTGAAAATTGTGTGAAACTCATAACCACCATCACTTAGTATCATCCACATTGCTCAATAATACAATTTATCTGAATAAAACTGATTCTTGCTCTATGGGTAGTTAAAGAATGAATATTGGAACATATAAACTATAAAAGAGAGAGTAAATACAATTCATATACAAAGAATGGCATTGAGCCGCCGCGCACTCCAATCGCTCAAACTCTACATTGTGGGGGTTAAAATGGTGACTTGGGAGGACTACACTGCTGATATCATACAGATGTTGGTGAGTACTTATAGAAGATGCCAGGCACTACTCTCCACGCTGAAAAACTGCTAATTATTTCACAATTCCACAACTTGGAACGTAGAAAGAATCATTAACCAATTTCTGCTGGTGGTGCCTCCAGAGAACAAGGTTCTGGAGTATGTCCAGGTCTGTCAAGTTCAAGCAATGGCTTCAGTCTCTCCTCCACTGCCCTGCATTGCAGATTTATCTCTTCAATCATCATAGACTCAGCTGCCTTGCAGGCTTGCTCATCCCTGAAAGCTAGCGTCCATCTCCCATCAACCAAAATCTTTGACTTTCCTTTACTGAAGACATCATACTTTGCAGGGTCCAAAAAGGGTAAAGCCGATGGGCGAATGCGTAAATGCAACCACTTTGAATGCTTTTCATCTATCCTGGGCTGATGAACAATGAAAACAAGTCAGCACTGTTTCACTATTTTCTATCTGTATCAAAAAAAATTATTTGAAAAAAGCCACACACAAAAAAAAAAATACTGCTTCTGCATGTCTCATCTCAAATTGAGAGGATCTTTCAACAGGGAACATGCTTTTTCGAAAAAGTGGAGGAGGGGGAGGGGTTTGAGAAAATCAGTATTTGTCAAGAGGAATCCCAGTGAAGTCAACTTGCATGCAGCAACTAGTCAAAGGAGTACCTAGACAGCACACTTCATATAGTAAGCTGAAAGGCCGCTGGAGAATTACATGATAAAAGGGTAATCAATGAACCATAAGTTCAGGTAGAGGATCATGCTCAGATAATGCCACTCAAAAGGGTATCTGAATCTTGGTTGGGATGGGTCTGAGATCATGTTCATGCTTGTTCAAGAGCTTCTTCGACAGTATAGCTTCCAAGGTTGTTCAATTTGTCAATGCAACAAATAATGAAAGTGCATCCTACAATGGTCATGGCTCCTTGGTTCCCTAGGCATTTATTAGTTTGAGAAATACAACATCACAATTTGTTGCTTGGTATGTTCAATTTGAGTCCTTAGCGCATCTAGGATGGATAGGTGGATTTTATAGCATGGGACCTCACAGTGGATATTGGGTGAATAATTAATTTTCTAACCCCCAACAGCTTTAGGTTCAGTCAGGTTTTGCATATGTTGGATCATCCAAGGTTATCTCTTCTGTTGGCAAAGGGATAATGAATTATGAAGACCTATTATAGGATCATGCAAAGCACAAGATAACCCAAAGAAGAGTTTTACTCGATCAAATCTCATATTGTACTTCTGCATGGGTTTTTGAGGAGTTTGATCTTCAATTCATTAAATTTGTGGTGTGAATGTTTTTGTTTTTGTTCCTTTTTCTAGAGTAAGGGTCAGCTTCTTTGATCCCTTTGTCCTTCAAGGCTCAAGCAATCATTTGGGCAAATTGAGAGGAAAGTCATCTCCAAAAGTGGAAATGAAAACCATGCAAGAATACAGATTGAAGTGAGGGCAGTATTATGAAAATTTTAAAACATGATTTGAGCAAGACCAAGAGCGAAGGAATTGATCAACTATACATTATAGCATAGAATGTTGAGTGGTTAAAAAACTACATATAGGCTAAAATGAAAAGGTTGAGATGAATGTATTGTAACATAAAAAAAGATAGAATGAAAAATGAAATCATTTATAAAAAGATGGAGATGACACCAGCTAAGAAAAAATTGCAAGAAAAAATGACTTAAATGGTTTGAATATTTATTGCGTAGACCTAAAGATGCACTAGTGTAACGAAGCGATTTGATACATGTAGAAGAAAAAAAAGTAAAAGTACACTGCAAATTACATGGAAAGAAGTGATAAAGAAAGATTCGATATCGTTGCATCTTAAAAAAAGTATGATTCTAAATTGAGCAAAATGAAGAAAAAGGATTCATGTAGCCAATCCTAACTAGTTTAAGATTAAGGTTTTGTTGTTGTTGTTGTCGTCGTCGTCATTGTCAAGGGCAAAGGAATTGTTGAAATTTGAAGGAAAACAACATAATGCCACAGCTTGTTTGTACATGAAATCAGTTACTAGACTGCAGAAATTTAGGAATGCAGCTAATCAGTAATGCAGTGCTTTCTATGTTCTAAATTAGAAGAACAGGAAAATCCTAACATTCGCACTGTACATAGTGATTAGTGTCCCCTTAAGTTCAATAAACTCCACCTATATTATGAGGCCTTAATTAAATCAGGGGAGAAAAATAAAATAGCAAGTCAACAAAGTCAATAATCACAAAGAAAGCCTGCCTAGAAGATTGTCTGGGTTTCCTTTCATGAGAATCATTTCATAAGCTTATGCCTAAGCTCATTTAGATGGACCGAAGCAAACAACGAAAAACTGACAAGACAACGGATTTTCAGGTAAGCCATAGGAAAACCATAATGATTATTGACAGCTTAAATATACATACATCTGAACCGGCCAAGGGTGCTGTGACACGAACAATTCCAAATTGCTGCTTGAGTGGTAATTCTTCTGCAAGCAGGACCCACCCAGATGTTCCCCTCGATAGTGCTAAAAAGCAAAGGTGGCGTTCTTTCCCTCTCTCAAATGCTATTCTACAAGGTATCGCATTGACTGCGAAAATTAACGAAAAAAAGGGTTCAAGTTCGAGACCTTGACAAAATTTAACAACATATGGACATCCTATGGAATGTAAGTTCAAACTAGTAATACCAATTTTAAGCAAAATTGTGAAATGAAAACAATCATATAGCTTACCTAAGTTGATTTCACAGCCAGGTTTTGGTACCAGAACATCCAACCCAGCAGTTTTTGCTCGGGAAGATACAGGAGAATCCATAGGGGAATCACCGGAAGGTAGGTCAGCTAAAGTTCCTCCAAATGAGAAAATTAGAAGCTGGCGTTGAAGTACGAATACCTGAAAATATCATTACTGATGAATCACTGATACCACATGCATCAAAAAGAGACAGCAAATACATGTTTGAATATTATGAATGATTGTACCTGCACAAACACTTATAATAGTCCACCATCACAAATTGCAATGACCAAATATACCCCTTGCATGCCACATATTTTATTCCATATGAGATTTTTTGCTGTTATAATTGTAATTTGCCACCTTTCTATTTTTTCTTCCATCAAAAGGTAGTTCCCCCTTCTCTTCCCAGCCAGCCATTTCCCAACAAAGTCCACAGCCCACAGAAGGCCAATCATCAGTGGCAGCCAATATTGATGGGAATGTGCAACTAAAATTCTTCCTTATTCTGTGTGGATTAACCCACTGTCGAACAAAAGGGATGGGAGGAAACTGACTCAATATGTTACCATTGTTAATACTTAGGAAGACCACCTCAAAAATGTTTGACAAAATTTTGCTCTCATTTACTTGTTTATTCCCCACTATTTTGAATTACTAGCTATATTGACAACCGATGTTTCCAAGCTCTTTTCTCACCCTGTTTCACTGTTTGGTACAGTGATATGAACTGTCATTTGTATGCCCTCGCCAACCTGTGATTCTAATTTCCAATGCCTACCCATGAAAAATATATGTGCATGATCACATGCAGACATTCACAACTGTGTAAAAACAAAGGCTTTAATGCACTTGCTCTCATGGGCCATACCAACTACTGTTTGGCAAATGTGATACATATGCAATGAAGTACAGATGATTGTGATTTCTCTAGCATGCCATGTAGAGCCAAAACAAAGCTCTTACATGGGGTCCATGACTCTTAGGATTTATTTTAAAGAAGAAACCCAAAAGCCCCATACCGATATTAAAAGATAACATACATAACATGGGAAAACAATATGCTATAGGATTTTGGATGTTGCTTTCCTGCACCAGTGGGGAAAAAAAAAGGGAGAACAGGGTCTTCGAATAAAAGGTGACCAACCTTGACCATCTCGTACATTCTTTCACCAGCAGCAAAAGAAGATTCACCTGGAATACTATTAAGCTGATATTAAGAACCATCCATTGCAAGCATTCTCTTTAAAATAAATTGCCTAGGACATCTGATTATCAGGAAAGAATGTAATACATAAACGACTTCTAGATCTGACCTCCAGAAGAGAATTTCTGAGATGGCAGAAGTATGGATTTTGGGTTTGTTGGAGGTGATGAAGCCTCAATTGCTGATTTGAAAGTTATTACAGAACAAGCATTAGCTAAATCAATGTAGATATGCATCAGTCAGTAATTTTCAGCAAGATTCAAAAATACCTCTCCTGCAATTCTTCCATTCTTCTTTTAGAACAGTTATAAGCAGATCGCACCAGCTCCCCTTGATTTCCCTCAAAAGACAAGTGGTGAAGTACTTGTTTGAATCCTGCATTGTATATGGAAAGCTTTCTATATTATGAATGGGTAACAATGTGCAACTGAACCAGAAATTGTGCCATGTCAGATGTAATTCCAAACAAATTTGCATGTATCGCAGAAAATGTAAGTTTGCAAATTGTGTATTCATGCAAGTTTCTGCACACATAATCACAGAAATTGTGTCACAGTTCAATGAAATAATGAAAGTGCAATAACAGGAGAAACGGTTCTATGTAACAACTAAAAGGTCGATAAAGAAGCTTAATAAGAATAATTAGTTCTTAAACAACATTTTTAATACTTTTAAATCTAAAAACATCTTTTATTTGATTTCACATCTAAACTTCATGCTAGATTGTGTGAAAAAGGCCCACTAAGCTAGCCTTTTTTATAATGTTCTGGATGGTATTGGAATTTCAAATAGCAATCTCATTGAATATAAAGAGGCTAGCATGTCAAGTCAGCAAATGGACAATTGCAAGTAAAGTGAATAAGGTTTATTCCTTCCAGTTGAATACTGAAGTCATTCACAAAATGGCCTGCTATATTCAACTCTGTCAATGGCCATGCCAATATGACGATACCAACATAAATTAGTAACTTGAAATAAAATAGTTCTTATAGCTTTTCAAAAGGTTTAAAAAAGAACAAAATTCTGAAATTTATGTCAAAAAACAAAGAAACAAACCACAATTTCCCAGCACGAATTTTTTATCATCAAAGCCCATCAAACTCCACTCCAACAAAGGGCACAAAGAGTCTGGTATTGTTACTTAAACCCAAAAATTATCTTCTCCTACAGTCCTGCCTGCCCATACGAGGTTTCTGATTGAGCTACTAAGAAAATCCCTTTTCTACAACAAACAACCACAAAATTTTCCATCCAATGTGCTGGTTGGTTAGGTTATCTAAAAACTTGGAACTTGAAACTTGTGACATCTTTTAACCCCAGATATATAGTTCCCACATCAAAGGATAGAAATTATCAACCTTTATAGCTCCCCCACAAAACAGACCATTAGAAAGCCAATATCCATAGTATCAAGATTCGTAGAACCAATATTGTAATGTGTACCACTAGGAGACTGGTACAGTACAATACTGATAGCACATTGGACCACACCAATCACTGTCCACTAAACCATCCCAAATTGATTGGTTCGGTATGCCTCGAAACGTACCAACTAGGAATCGAGTCGATTCAGCCATTTGAAACAGTTTGCTTTAATTGGGTTCAGATAGTGGATTCAAGTTTTGGATTAGTTCGACCTGTTTAATAGTAGCTATAAAAGGCCCTCATTCAATCCTTTCGCCCGGTGTCTCTCCTGCATGAAACCCTAACCCCTTTGCCCAACATCCGACGCCTGTCATTCATCGCTAGTCGCCTGTCACATCCTTTTCACTGATCACTAAAGATATGTGCTCTCCCCACTCTCCCCCTCCTCTCTCCTTCTTCCTTTCTCTCCTCTCTTCAACCTGCAGCTTTGGTTCCCCGTAGTTCAGTACGATATGTACCAATACTATATTGAATTCATCACCAACCACCACAGGCTACCGATATGGTTCAATGGAATTTGATACCAATAAAATACCGAACCATGCTAGTACCATTGAACCGATATACCAAAATGACATTTTTTTTAATAAGGCTTTTAAGCTTCCATTATTCAATTTTGAGTGGAAAATAGAGTTCATAAGTTCATTTTTTTATGTTTAAGTATAATATATTTTATTTTTCTCAATTCTTGCCCATTTATGAGATACAATATTAAAAAAAAAAAAGAGGAAAAAGCAAGGGACCCTTACCTAGATGAGACCTCTCATTCACCCTTCCACTCTCTTTCTCCTCTCTTATCTTGTAACAAAGGACGAAAAGCCCTTCCCTAGTTATTGAGGTCCTGAATCAGTACGAAACCCTTAATGAGCCAAACTGCATGGAATTGAGTAGTTCTAGGTGAATTGGCTCAGTAAGGACCAGTTAGTACCAATTTGAACCAAATATCATACCGAGACTACAAATCATCCCAGCTTATGATCGATATAGTATGAGAGGAACCAAACTAATGTAATTTGGTACAATATCATAGACCATGCATGAGATAGACCCATAACAAGTTATGAAGCACTTCTTAACTCCTCCCCCATCACGCTTAATTCAACTAGGATAACGAATCAAAAAGATAAGTATATTTCTCCCGATCATCCCTATCTAGATATATCCAACAGAAGATAAAATACCTAGTCACAACATCTCTCTTGTGGCATGAAATACCTCTCTTCTACCACTTTAAGCAGCTTCTTACAAGAGTTTAACTTATAGTACTTGGTAGCTATAACCATGAATCCTTTTTCAACCAGGGGGAGTATCCAAAATAATACCAAGCTCTTGGTTATTGCTAGCCTCCCCAAGCATCATGTGGATCGATCATGTCACCTAGAAATAGACAATAGAGACATTACTCCTTTTTTTAATGGAACAAGCCCGTTGGTTTGCTAATTTAGTTTACTTGATTTAATATAATATCACTTGCAAGGAAGCTTGTTGCCAGACATTTTTCAGATTGCGAAAAAGTAACCATGTGAGCTCCAGCTACTTTATTCACCTTATTAAGACATTAACATTTAGATTTGCTCCTTAAAAAACTTCATATGTAACTAGAAGGCATTTGACAAGGCAGATTGCAAGTGGAAGCACTGTATAAATTGATAAGGTAATAAATAATTGCAGTTAACATTATAGTTCCCAAAGCTTTATGAAAGCAATACCATTCATTGCAATATATGAAAGAAAGCAACATTTTTTAAAGTGAGCAGCAATTGCAACAGCTCCATAATTAACTTATTAGCATTTTATAAAAATGGCATAAAATGCAAACCTTTTTCATTCATACAAAAATAGATGCAAATGTGGTTCAATCCCATAAATATTTAACATCAACAACAATCCAGAAAAATACAAATAAAAACATCCAAAAAAAAAAGAGAGAGAAAACAACCCATTAGGATTTTACCTTTAGTCGTTTAAGATGAAGAGAGGTGAATTCTTCCTCACCATGTGGGAGCAGCTGCCGTAAAAGCCAACCACCAGCCCACAGTATATCTGCAGATACATCGGACCTACAGAAAAGACCGACTAATGCATCGAGCACCTACAGTACATAAATAACCACCAAGTAAATGGTAATCAACTTTCACTCAAAAGCTCCAAGGCAAGAACAACTTTGACCCAAGTTATGAATTGCAGGTTGACCATCTAATGAAAAAATAATAATTAAATAAACTCCAATCCCATATTAGGTACTTAAATTTGACTTTTCCAAAACCAGATGTGGAATTTTTGGTTTTAATTTCTGTTTCTTTTTCTGATTTGACAGCTTCCTAATATTGAAATTGTTGTTGGAAAGACCAAGGGAAAAAGCTAAGAGACAAGCAAGCATAACAAGTAGACCTGAGATCTGTGTAGTTGAGAGTTAATCCCTTTTTCTGCACAATGACCCAATAGCCCAAACTGATCCTACAAAATAAATACAAAACAAGCTTAATTAAACTCTAAACACAGGTCAGGCCCAAAATGGAAATTAAGCAGCAGAAAGAAATTTAATTTTTAACTGACAGGTATCTCAGAGCCTATTAGAGGCATGAGCATGCTTTCAAACCTTGATACTTTAATTAACAATATATAGACAAAAAAATTGTGATTAGATTGTGACAAAGATAGTGTGCTTTAATACTCTTTTTGGTGGTCTAAATGAGGTTGCAATACTACCTCTCTGCAGTACAGAGAAATAGTTATACAAGCCTGTGTATGTTAGGCTTGGATTGAGGGTATTTGGAGTCATCCATATCTAAATCTACAGGATAAAAAACACTGCAGCATCCACCCAGGAATATTCCATACACAGAATTTTCATATTCCCATTCGTCAACCCTTCCATTTTCTTAATCTTGTGCCTGCCTTTTATAAATCCTTGGTTTCTCTTAATCCTGTGACTATCTTTCATAAACCCTTGGTTTGAGCCTTGGCTCAGTGCCTTACATATGGGTGTTGGCTCTTACTGGAAGAAACAGAGGCGCTGGCGTTCAATTCAGCCATATGCTCAGCTGATGGCATCAGGGTGAAATTTTGCAAATTTTCACTGTTCCCATTCAAGCCCTGCTTTCCAAATAGCAATGTTTGGCCATAGACTTGGTTCAGGTCCGGCTGTATCATCTCCTTTACCCCTCCCACAGCTTCTGTCCTTAGATCCTCAAAGAGATTTTGGGGACCCAACCTTGCTGCCAAACACCTAGGCTGCTGCCTTAAGACCATCCACTCCAACTGCACCACCACCACCAGCAGCAACCACCGCCTTCACCAGCACCTTTGCTGCTGGCACCCTTGCTGACACCTGGGCCTGGGCCTCTGCCACACTCCCCTACCAGAGCAACTATTGGTCCAAGTGGATTGAGTGCTATGCATTTGATTGATTGCTGCTTAGATTTTCTTAGGTGGTAATTAAAGTGAACATACAAAGTGTTTGATTGATTGTGCCTGGATTTGGTTAGTGCCAAGGATGCCGAACCGTACCAAGTTGAGCAGTTTGAAGTGAACTATACCGAACCGGCTCGAAACTCGTACTACTCGATAGTTCGGTTCAATATAAGGGCCAAACTGCCCCATACAGCCCTGAACCAACCCCGTACCAACCCTAAAACCGTACGGAGCTGTCCCCATGCTAAATTGTTCAGTTCAACTTGGTACACAATGGTTCAATTGGGGCCTTCCAGTTCACCTGACTAGTACGCTGATGGTTTGGCACAGTACACCTCATATAGAACCGTACCAGCTTTTGGCACAGCAAACCTTGGTCAGTGCTATTATGCTTTGGTTGTATGTCATATTAATATGGATTGGTTTTAAGTTATGAGAACTATCTAATTGAAATTATGATGATTATCTGAACAGACTTTAGGCTTGCCTGGTTTTGGTTGAGTAGTTTGCCCTTATATGCCCGTTTCTCTTAGGATGATTACTTGAGGAAACCTTGGATTTTTCTCAGTGTTGGCTGAGCAATGCATTCTCTTCTCACAGGAGTTTTTGATCCTGCAAAGTACCATGATGAACTTTCCTTGAGCATTGTAGGATAAAGATTTTTATGGTCAAGCAGTGTTGTTCTATTCCATGATCTATAACTGTCATCATGGATATTTTTGACTCTACAAAGTGCTACGATTAATTTTTCCTAAGCAATCTAGCATTCAAATTGCTATGGTTAAACAATATTATCCTGTCATGTTTGTCTAGGGTTGGTTTGCTTCTGTTGTACAATGAAGGGATGTTTGTATTGGTTACTGATTTACATTTAGAGATTCTGATTAGGCTTTACATTCCCAAGAGGTTGGGAAGCTAAAGCCATATCATCTAAAATCTCAAAGAAGCAGAAACATCGACCCAGCTTTTCTTGTAGCATAATGGGGGTGGTCAGAGATGGATCAAGAACTAGGTCATTGGATGGAGAAAGGTGATGTACCAAACATGGGATACGAGAAAGCAATCTAAGTGGCCTAAATGCTTGCTTTACCTTGCCCATTGTTGGTCAGATCCACCTAGAGGAAGGTCAACCAGATTGACCACCAAATTGAAGTCAACAAACTCCTCTATGCTACTGTCAAAGTCAACAAAAATGGTACGAGAACTATACTGGTACTAGTTCGGTATGGTACAGTCAGCATGGTACAATATATTCCCTATCCAAACACAGGCCCCCAATACTTATTTATCACTCCCAGCCATGATATTGCTTATGCATCAGGATCAGATGGTACAAGACAGTTAATTCAAACTAGTTCAGCTAATAATATTGAACCGAACTTCAATACAAAAATGAGTTGGCATGGCAGACCTTGCAACTATCAATGACAAAAATGCCACCAGCTTTTTTTGGCCAAAATAAGGGTAATGTTGAAAAGCTATTCAGAAAGAAAGTGGAACCAAAAGAAAAGAGCAGTAAGTTTTTTAGTTGGACTGCTAATAAAAGCTTCCTATCGTTAACTGATCACTCCTTCTGATCTTGAGTTTCCCTTCCCTATGCTGCTAAAAATTAGTAACTAATTACCTTTACCTACTTTTCTTGAGTTCCATTTGGGTTAACCATAGTTAGCTCATCAGACATATAGCATGTTTATTTTCTTTATACCTTTATCATTTAGTATGGTTTCCCTGCTTCTTTTCCTTTGTATTGTTTAGTTCATGCAGTTTTGTAAACATATATTATGGTTTATTCTGAATGGCTTTAGCCAAGATACATTAATTTGCATTGCATTAATATGTCTTGCCATTGTCATCCCATTATTTTGGGATTTCAGACATATTTAAGTATTACCACATGTAGATACCTAATATGCTGAAATTTTGAATATGCCTTCTGTCGGTTGCTGTTGGTTATCAGCAATTTATAAACTACCACATACATGTGGTATTTGTTTGTGCTGATCTTTTTCATGGCATGATTCGATGTGCTCTGCCCATACTTCTTCATGATGATGATGATTGTTGTTGTTGTTGTTATTTTGGCTACAATCAGTTCATTTTATATTCCCGTTTTGTTAATAATACTTACCCTATATTGTGGACAGGACTTTTGTCCTTGCATTCAGTAATTGTATGGAAAATGTTGCCAACACATGTATTATTTATGTATTCCTATTTTCTCAGTCCATGGGCATCATTTTAAGCTTATTTCACATGATCAAATCCCTGCACATTGCACAGGATGCCTGCTGGTTACAATAATACCTCAACTGCCAGAGGTGGTACTGCTGGATATTATTATCCTTGCCCAACCAAGACAATTTCAATATTGACACCAAACAATAAAGTTACTAAATTAAAAACTTTACACCATCTACAATTACATGGAAGATAGTGGAAGCAAAAAAAAGTGGGCTCATCTTTAGAGAGCAGAAGAAATTCATTAGCAAAAGCTACGAGTCATTGAAAATGATAAAGGCACTAAGCAAGAACAAATAGGAAACTGACAGAATATTATGAAACTGTGCTGCAACCAGAAACAATAATAGAGAAAGGAGACCTAAAAGGAATTTTGATAAAAGCAACATGAATACCTCAAGTTTGTGCAAGTATCTCTCAAGTTCAGTAGATATGTTATCTTTCATAGTGCTGTTCTCTGAAGAAAACAGCTGCTCCTCTCCTGAGTCTTCACCTACTAAAGCTTGCTGCAAGCAAACAACAAATAAGTCAGAGGGAATTGCAACTTTCAGGAAAATATAAGATAAAAATGACATAGGAAACAAAGTCATTTTTCCTTCTTCAGAAAGAAGAAGCTTGCTTTCATGGCAACAAATAATAGACTTTTCTTGATGAATGCATCATAGCTTTGTAAATTTGGATGAAAGCCTAACAAATACACATATACATACATACATAATTTCAGCTGGGAATGGAAAGGCATCAGTTAATTGCTATTATATGTGTTTGCTATAATTGCCACTAAAAAAATCACAGACATTTTATGTTTCAGTTCTAGATATGCAAGGAAAAAGCCAAAATATTAAATGCTATGGATGCATTCCTACGTAATTGGTAGATTCTATGGATGCTAATCATATTGTACAGAGTACAAAATATGTTGCAAACAACCCACTATGCTTTTTGGATGCTAGTTAACGTGTCTGTGAGATATTTTAAAAGGTGGTTGCACCATGCAGACAGTCAAGGGACCGCATAACACATATGCATTATATGTCCTGTATATGCTAGTCCATATGTGGTTAACATTTTAAATATTTAAAACACAATATATTATATATAATAATAACAATATTTTTTAACAAAAAAAGAAATATTAATAATAACATCATCTAGTAATTAGTGTTTGCTACTTAGTAATTGATTTTTAGTAGCAATAGTTATAGCATATTGACATTGTTAATATACACATATCTAGCCCGCTTGAAACCCACATCCAACCCACCCATCAACTTGAACATGCAATCTTGACAGACCGTGATTGATATTTAAGTGTTGCATTAAGTCCCTTGTATCACTCTACGATATGTTTCCCATGGGCTTGTGTAAGATATGTCATCATGCCGTGCTACAAGAGCCATGTATGTGGTTGCACAATGATAATTACGTCACATATGCAGCCACATAATGCTAATCCTACTGTTTAAGCGTATATGTGTATGTGAAGTGCTAAGAAAACTGCCTTCAACCATGAATTGCCCAATCACAAATAATAGCTGCATATAGGTTATGCGATGTGTTTAGGACCACATACGCATATGCAGCCTTATGCACTATATTTTACAACAGTGTGAGTGAAGTCGTTTCATAATTGTATCATATCCTACATTTTCAAGAGTTTCCACATTAACACATCCATAATGCCATATCCATTTCCTGAATCTACGTCAATGCTTCAAATATTCTGTTACCAAAAATGAAAAACAGAACTCAATCAACGTAACAAAATAAATGCACTAGCCCAAGAAAACAAGTGACAACAACTGACCATTAAGCCTCACTTTTGAAGTTCAAAAAGTAGGGTACACTTACTTTGGGATGGAAAAAATATTTGCTATTCTTGGAATATTCTGTGACTTCTAAGTCAAATTCAAGGTTTTAAGAGCTGGTCAATGCCAACCAGCACTCAGCACCCCAGGCAGGTACAGCACCTCAGGCAGGTCCAGAGACCAGAACAGCACAAATAGGGACACCCTTTAAATCATTTTTGATATTTAACTTATAAATTTTTTTTTGAAATTTGTCCTTTTTTTTCAGCATGGCTTGGCAGATGTTGTGCACATCAGCACGGCATGTGCCATGTTGTGCCAGCTGCTGACCAGCACTTGTACTGGCACAGTGGCACTGACATGTGAAACCTTGGTCTTGTTAGCCTAACAACTCAGTAGCTGAAGCAGAATATGATCTTTGAACTTCTGGAAACCAACTAAAAATCAGATAAAACAGAAAATTCAAGAAACAAGAGAAGCTGCCAGAAAATTGATGACACTTACTAGCAAGAGCTTCTTATGTTGCTTTCTTTGAGGAAGAATTCCAAGTCCATCTAGCATTGATTCATCTAGTTCTTTAGATTATGGGATAGATGTCAATACATAATACATCATGACAGCTACGCAGCACAAGAAAATAAATAGAACAGTTCTAACTTGACCTTTTGTTTGCAGCAAGGTTGCTAGAAAACTCAAAGAACCCAAAATTTCCAAGTCATTTCCACCACTGACATATGATAGCAATACCTCCCTGGGATGTACAAAGAAGACCACCAGATCAGAAAAGGCAAGTGACAACAGAAGTAATTCTTGTTGTATCCAGAATGACTATTTTTAAAGGCTGAAATTAGATTCTACAATAAGCAAAGGAATTTAGAACAGAATTACTACGCTCACAACTCCTAGAGAAACATACCAACAGCAGTTCAGCAACTGATCCAAAAGAAGCAAAAAACCACCACACCAAAGAAGGAACTCGGCTGTATAGTTGTATGTCTAGTACACAAGAACCAATAACTAGTTACAAGGAGCATATTTTGGGAACGAAAAACTGAGTCTGTAGTATTCAAAAGATCCCTTTACCAAACCACCATGTTTACACTGAGGCCCCAAATAATTCTAGCTAATCCTATGAAATGAAATGTATTCCATATCTAATGACAGAGCCCCCATTTCTATTGTTCTGAGTAGGAACAAATGGCTGTAAGGTCATATTTAATATGTTTTCTTCTTATCCATCCTTCTATTAAGTGTCTCAGGCTGCACATGATAGCATAAATATATTGAGCCACTATTCTAACGTCTGGCGGTGTCTTACTAATAATAAGATTTGTAAGTACACACTACATCTGCTTTACATTCGGTCCTTTATTTTCATTTAGAAAACAAACTAAGACAGCTAATGATGGCACCATTCACTGTTATCATTTCAAATAGCAATAAGAGGTTGTGAAATCCACATGCCAAAGTTGAAGTTCAATCCTTCACTAAATATTCATTGGAACCTCATGTCTTTGGAGCCTTGTATCCTTGATAATGGATAAACTGAGCTAAGAAAGAAACAAACATTCTTGAAACTGAAAAGGGTACAAAAAGCATCCTAAAAAATGATACGGATCCCCATAGAATGGTAAAATAGCAAGCTATGAGAGGACACAACAATTGGTGGCCTAGACATCATATCCCAAATGGTTAAATCATCACTACCGTAGTGTTCTGGTGTTTATGGAAGAAACCATTGGCTTGAAGGATGGGTGTTACAATCAAGAACAGGGAGGACCAGTGAAAGACAATTTGATAAATAAAATGTTCCACTTGCAGCAGTTACCATGTGGGTATCATCAAGACAAGCAGACCTTTCAGATTGACAATTTGGGAGCTAGTAACTTCTTTGTAACTGCAAGGATGCTGGAAGTCTGGAATGGGACCATCCTGCCATCATCTCAATGTCCCAACCAGCACGTGCTAGGAATTCCTCATCCCAGATGTCAAGACAAGGCAAGATAATGGTGTATCTCATTTCATGAAAAAACTAGAACAATCCCATCCCATGAGATTTAAAACCTTAATCCTAATAACAGCTTTCATTGACTGATAAAAACACCACATCCAAAGAGAACAATATTTCAAGGTTGGTCTCAAATCAAAAGACGTGTAACCATGCTTCATGCTCAATAGCTGTGAAAAGGTGTCGTTGTATCTTGCCTAGAGATGCCAAAACTTAAAGAAAAATGCAGGACAAATGAATTAATGACTCTTCCAAGGAAGTTTGATGGCTAGATTCTGGAAGGCAATTATACAATGCTATCACTTGGGTTGAACGGTGGTGTAAAAAATTGCAAATGGTCAAAGGCTACTTGGTTTCTTTCATGCACTTAAATCTGCTATACTTGGCAAACTAACACATCGAGCCACTTCCACTTTGATGTTCCTTCTTTTATCATCGAGTACATTACTTGTTGCTTAATAGAGAGATCGTACAATCTGGAATGTTTAAATAACAACACACACAAGTTTGTACATCATTAATCATACTTGAAGATGCAATCTGATCAATAAAGTTTTTTTGAGGGAAAGATCAATGAAGTTACCTCAAGGTACATTGTGAACCACCAATATCACTTTGTGAGGAACAATGATTTGGCAAAAGATGTTCAGCGGAACCAGAACAATCTAGCGTAGAAACTACTGAGTCTTCCATATTTGCTTGAGCACCAAGAGAACATGGAACATGCTGCTGGTGTTCTTGAGAGACTCTATACTCGAGGGCATAGCCATTGGGCGATGATTCAAATTTTGTAACAAAAACCTCTGGTGGGTAGAAAAGTGTGGCAGCAATAATACTTGCCAGATCCTTGGATTTAAAAATATGTAACATACAGCAAAGTAAATATAAGGCGGTGGTGATGCCTATATGTACACCCTGGAGCAGCAAAGTAACAAATGATAATAAATAAATTATTGCTCAGACAATTACTAGTAGGATTGACATAAGTTGATGCCTAGAGGTAAATTAATAGCACTTACACTACTTTGCTTTTTCAGTGAGGGCAGAAGCAATGGAAAAACCAAATGTTGCGATATATTATCAGTTATAAATCTCCCAAGATCAGGAACCCCAGCTGATATAACATCATTAAAATAGTATAAGTTGTCCTCAATTTCATCCACCGCAGCAAGAATGCAGGAGGCTGAATCAGATGAGAGCAGGTTCCTGTCCCAGAAGGCAATGATGCTCATTAGAAGAAAATGGCATATAAATCAGGATTCACAATGTGTGTTATGAACACAGGACCTATTATGAACAAAAAATTAATCTTATCAAAATATTATGTGTGCACATCAGTATGTGTTGAATGAAAGAGATGTGAGACTACCATCGTTAGGATAATGAACAAAAATACCTCCATATCCTATCTAACATATAATCATAAGAGCAAGTGATAGGCAGCCATCAGGCTTTCCTTTACAGCTGCCAACCTCCCTTTCCCTTGTCACAGCCTTTTCACCTACACTAACCTCACCTTCTCCTCCGTCCAGCACAACATTTCCAATATAAGACATTTTTGTCCATCTACTAGAACAGAAGATGAAGCAGGGATGACTAGGTGGCACAGATGCAGGAATGGATGTCCCAGGAGGGGCAGACAGAAACAGCAAAGCGGGAATGGAAGCAAAAGATTGCAGAGGCAGTATACTGGGGAAATATTTGATTCGATGAAGATGAAAATAGTTGATCCATGAAAATGAAGTGAGAGAAGTAGATGAGAAGGTCTGCCTGGAGGGAGCTCTTGGATGGCCAAAAAAGGATTGTCTTGGTGAAAATGGAGGAAATGAGATGTGGGACCATGGAAGGGAGGAGCTGGAAGTGGTGCAAATCATCCAGTCTCAGAGGATACACAGGAAACTGGAAGAGGGAGAGTGCAAGGAAGAGATCAAAAGTAACTGTAGCCATAAAAGCTTTTAGCTCGTGCAAATGTTATCTTTAGGTTGGCTTTAATAAAAATGGTCATTTCATATGAAAGCATAAAATTTCCAATACTTCTAATAAATTAAAAGCCCTAGTCTCACCTAGCCACTTGAGAGACCAATTCATCCGAGTTGACACATAGCTTCTGGAAATATTTAACCATATTCAAAAAATAATCTGATAATGGGGCGCATGAAACATATCTGTTAACAGCTTCATCTCCAACTGGATCAGAAAACAGTAGACAAAAAGGAAACAATTAGATAGGTGATCATTATGTAGAAGAAGAGAAAAGTCAAAAACTTACCATGATAGACATTAAGGGTCAATGCACGTACTGCAATACGGACCATAGTTTCTTCATGGAAAGCAAACCGTATAGCCTCCACATAGAGTGGAAAGGCAATGACCTCTTCCTGAACACAAGCAAAAACAAATCATCTAAATAAAAAAGAAAGAGAAAATACAAGTCAACATCTAGCCAGCAAAGTCTAATATCCATGGACAACATATATTTGCATGGTTAAAATTTTCTGTTATCACGAAGCCAAGATCACCAAGTATGCATG
The DNA here is from genome assembly GCA_017589505.3 of Metroxylon sagu. Taxonomy (NCBI): domain Eukaryota; kingdom Viridiplantae; phylum Streptophyta; class Magnoliopsida; order Arecales; family Arecaceae; genus Metroxylon; species Metroxylon sagu. The sequence continues at coordinate 1,306,693 of JACVBY030000627.1, forward strand.
TTCATTACTAAATGAACCAAAACCATAATCAAAGAAATGTCTCCAACACCAAAGAAAAAAAAAAGGACACAAAATGACACATGCAGTGGCCTAACCGTGCATGCAGAGAAGTCCATAACATATGACTATAATAAACCATAAAGAGAGATTTATGTCACAATGACTTTTCATATCCTACTAAACCATCAAATCATAATGATATTCCTAATGATGGCTTAAAGTCCCAATTAAAGCTTTTTTTTTAAAAAAAATGTTAAAACATCATAAATATGTTTCCTTACATCCCCCCAAACAAACTCAAGCAGAGCAGAGCTAAGAATTTTGTGTACACATCTTACAAGGAGGAGCCTTGGTGCAACAGTAAGGTTCCTCCATTATGAATTGGCTGTCACAGGTTCAAAACATAGAAACAGTCTCTTCACACACAGGGGTAACATTGATCCTTCCCAAACCCCGCAGTGGTGAAAGCCTCATACAATAGGATGCCTTAGTGTTTGTCTCTTATGGTAGGAAGATGAGAGGTTTAGTTGGCTAAATCTTTAATGCATTAGCAACTCAAATGAATTTTAAATTAACACCTTTATTAATGTAACCTTAAAAGACTATAAAAATAAATAAAAATAAAAACACATCAAATCCAATCTACTGACATGAGGATGACAATAAAATAATACCCATCTCTTAACATCCACATACTAAAAACTCAAACATTTTTAGGGGGGAAAAATAAAAAGGTTAAAGAAGGAGATAAGAGATACAACTAAAACTTGGTAAGTGTAGATGCCATGCTAAAGCACTATTAAAAAGTCTAGCACAGAATTTCAAGAAACTGGCTTTGGAGAATTTGGCTATGAATAAGGAATGCAATACTATTTCTCAAGTGTGACTATGAGAGAGAGAGAGAGAGATCCTCTACACAACATATGCATCAGAAACTTGGCTCATTGCCTAAAGCCATGCCGCCCTACATACTTTTGATTGTTTGCTGGTATTATTATATTGTTTAAAAAGTAACATTATATATTTTATTTAATTGTCTAATTAGAGCTTTCACCAAGACATAGAAATTAAAATTTAGGGTGGTTGAGTCAGTAAAACAGGTAGAAAATTAATCAAGAGGCTAGTTGCATTACTTAGTAGACTCATTTCATTCAAACAAAAATTTTATATGGGACGTGGTCAATAATGCAAACTCATCTTTACAAGAGATAAGGCCCACTATGGAGAGTGGGAAATAAATCAAGCAAGATGTGGCACCTTTGGAATGAATATGCTTTGAAGGGGGCCAATAGTGAGAGCTCAAGGGCCACAACCTCTCACACAGTGAACTACTGGTGGGAATTTTCCAATTTCAAATGAGGACATGCCACCCCCCACCCACAGTAACATGGCTTCACCTGTGAACGTACTACCTAAAAATATGATCATATACATTAAAATTCAATCTCCTATACCTTCAATAGCACTATCATGAGCAAGGTCTGTCGTAACCCCTAGTTTTGAATAGTACCATAATTAGGAATGAGAAAAAAGTGTCAAGAGCTTGTCCTGATACAAAGTGTGTACCATACCTTACTCAACCAGCACTATACCAGTATGATTCATGATACTAGTTTTGCAAAACCTTTCAGGAGTTTGTTGAACACAACCACATTATTTCAATCAAATTCTTATGATATTGTCCTTTATAAGTTGAAGCTTTAAGCTCCTTATGAGGCATCATTCATTAAACTTTGTCCTTCCTACATCAACCGCACATCCCATAATATAAGTAACTTACTCAAACCTTGTTGTCCCATTCATCAAACTATTTATATTGCACTTTGTTTACAAAACAAATGAAAAATATTTGTTTGTCAAACCAGCATTATATATTTAAAATGTCAAATGTTATTAATGATCAATAGTTAAAATAGAGGCTCAATCAAAGATCCCAAACAATTCAAAGGATGTGCTGCCAATATAACATAAGGAATCCACCTTTATGTAGAAAAGTATGCTCCCTAAAAGCTAAGTTCTCTGGGTTCAGCCTCAAAAGCCTGCACCCCTTGTATTCTTCAAGTCCCCTTCTTTCTATCTCTGATAGTCATAAATATTAGTTCTCAAACATACTGGTTTAACTTCTCATTCATATATTGAGGGGTCGATAATCAGTATGCATCAGCCTAGTATAAACTATGATCTTTCTCTATAAGAGAATATCAATCAAATAATATGATAAATAAAAGTTATGTACCAATCCATGTTGACAAACATATGTTTATTGACCACACTTTTCTTTTGAGACTTGTTTATATTAATAATGTTTTATTAACTTTATGTCATGTTTTGAAGTTGCTGATATGGTACATGTTTTTAATGATGATATGGTAATATTATGTGTACAATGAACCTTCTCTAAGTAACATAAGGGCCCATTTAAAAGGGCTGGCAACATTGATGTTTAAGACAAATTAAAAATAGAGTCCAAATGTGTAAAGAATATTAATTCATCACTAGAAAGCTATCCAAAGTAGTCAGCTACCCAAAGAAAGGTTTCCTTCGAGAGTTAAAAGTATCATTATACACACTTGCAACATCCCTGACAAGGTTTCTGTCTTATCACTCATGTCTTGTGGGTATTTCTGTATGCATGAATATGTCTTAAAAGCCATGCCAATTTTTTTATCATAAAAACGCGTCTTTATACTGCTTTCTACAGTAAAAAACCAGATCTAACAACTTGATAATTAAAGAATTGGAAGACAGGAATACAATGACACTCTAAGTGATCAGGCAACAGGATGTCAGTTTCGTACATTTTGAGTCTTCACAAGCAATGAGATTGTATTCTTGTTCAGCTTTCCACTTATAGCCCTTCAACAAACCAAAAAAATTGAAACTCCATGAGCAACTGAAAATAGATAAAGGAATTTGATGAATAGATAAAGGCATGTACAAACCTTAAAAAGGATATGTAGTATGACAGAAGCTCTTCATTTTGAAAGTCAAAGGAATATGTTATGAGGAAATTAATGTGTTCATTACTGAAAATATAGTCTGCATCAGACACGAGAATCATATTACATACAAAAACTATAGAATAGTGAATACTATCCCTGCCTGTTGATAGTAGTAGTTGATGATTTATTGCACTTACAAATTGCATGTTCACTTCTTAAATTCTGGATCATAATACTCATTGTTTGTAGCAACTGAAGTGCAACTTTTGCTGGTCTACTAATCTTCAATATGCGTGCAAATTCACCCATGATCTGTTCCTCCATGAAGAATCTGAAAAATTGGCAGTATGTTATAACAAAAAGATGGACAAATATCAAAACAAAAGAACTGAGGCAACTAAAAGAACTCACTCAAAAAATGATGGATCATGCTGATCGCCATATGTCATCAATTCAGCAATTGATCTCAATGCTTCAATTACAAAATCCTTCACAAAAAATCATTGGAAATTTAAAGATCCATAGGCAAAGATCAGAAAACAGAAGCCATATCAAGTGATTGTTCACCTTGTTAACTTCGTTCACAATTTGAACCTTCTTTAGCTGATCTGTTAGATATCTGCATTGGCCTGATATAGGTTATTTAAAGAAAAGACAACAGAAGGAAAGAAAGGTATTGTGCTCTGTTATCAAAGTGCTAGCAAGTACTGATTGATTACTTCAAGAAAAGTATATTGAAACATAGAAATCGAAGCAATAAAATTTTAATAAAAATCATGCAGTGTTTGGGCACTAAATTCAAAGTTGAGAAGAAATGTTTGCACGTTCTAAGTCAAGCAACCAATACCAGCTTAGAAATTCATAAATATGCCTACAAAGATCATGCAACAATATCCAGTAAAAAGGTTCAACTGGTTGTTTTTCCTTTTATCAAGGGATACCAGCATGGGAAATGTCTATACAATAGAGTAGTTGTTCTTGCAGCACACCATTACAGATTGCATTAACGTGAGAATGTCTAGGCAGATTGCATGGTGGTCGAGACAATGGAAGCAAGCTAAAGACGTGCAAATACATATCAAGCAGCCTAGTGATGCTAATAAAACATGGCAATACCTTAGCCAATGCCTGAGTCAGAGGACCATTGGATCATTAGAGGTGGGCTTCCCATTGCCCGTTGAAACTAGGAAAGGCCATGCAGGTTAGCTCTCTAAAAATTTATTGGGAGATCTAACCAATGATGATGGAGCCATGATAGCATCGTTCAATCATATCATGATGAGTCAACAAGAAACTTCCACACGATGGGATAGTGATTTAATACACCAGAAAGGTCTGCAATATTAACCTTACTTTCTTTAAAAAAAAATGAAAAAAAAAAAATCCTAGGACGTCGTACTGGCCCCTGGCACTTACAATTACTACAGGTACCTATATGTATAGCAATGAAATGAGAAAATCTCTATTTGAGTTTATCCCTTACAGTCCTCTTAACAGTAGTTTTCTTTAAATTCTTGAAGTTGTCATTACAACCTCTTAACGGATTATGAATCTTCTATTATGTTGCTATAAGTTTCCTCCATTATGAGTTCTATTGCATAATGATTCTAAATCTGACCTTTATAGCAATAGTTGAAACGTGGCAATTTTCACCATTTTCTTCTTTCATGCAATCTTCATGATAGTGGCTACAAAAAGAACTACTTGGAAAACATCCATTGCTTTGCCATTTTATGATTAGTGAAGTTTAACCACACTTTTTGATGTAGTAATTAGCTTATAAACAACCGTCTGGCCAAAACCAGTTCCAGTTGTTTCAGCAGCATGCTTAATTCTAGGGCAGGGTGGGAGAAGTTCAAGTCTTTGCAGCTCTGCAGAGACAGGAACCATCAAATGTCAATCATTATCACCACTCAGTTTCTTTCTTTTTTAAAAAAAAAAAAGAAAGAAAGAAAGAAAGAAAAGAAAAGTTTACATCTTATCATCTAGTAAAGAATCTTTAGAGCCTACAGACAATCTCAAAAGTTCTGGGTCAAACCATTCAAAACTACTATGGTCTGCCGTTAATCCAAAAAATGCAGCTTTATTTATATTAACTTAAACAAATATTGCACTTGTCCAAGAATTCTGTCAATATTGGAAGGGTTTGATGCTTTGCAGCTCTGTAAGGCTGAAATCACAAACCCACTACAACCACAGCCATCACTCAATAAAAAAATGCTTGAAGTTTGCTGCTCATGGCAGAAATTCTGTAGGGCCTAGCAACAAGCTAGAAACTTTTGGATCAGACCCTCTAAAACCAGTCTGACCTAAATCCAACAATTTACATAGAATAACCACAAATAAGTCATCAATGAATGAGTTTGTCCTATGTACCTAGTTTTGGGTCTCTACTGCATCTTTCTGTAATGGATCTGAAATCTTCATCAACCAAGCATCTTTGCATCCTTCAATACAATGGAAACCCTTCAGAAATGGAGGCAAATCCTTTTGAAGGGTTTGCCATCCCCAGATGCTAAAGAGACTAGTCTGTGATATCCCAGATACTAAAGAGGGTGGGTGGTCTGAGATACACCATGATGAGATTTTCAGAGACCTGAGAGCTGGCCATTCTTTCTCTGAGTTTACTCTGATGACCCTCTATACATACAATAGGATGGCCCAATTTCTCTTTCCTTCCTTTTTTTCAGGTAGAAGAAACAATTGGCTACCGCAATCTTGGAGCCTTCTGTTTTAGACCCTCTGTACAGTACAATTCACCATATCAGAACTAGTTTTACAATTGAACAAACTGTAAAGGAAACACCTGAACCGTCTAGGTTTAAGAGATTCTAGACCAAACGGCACATATAAAGATTCTAAACAGTTTAAACCTCTTGATTATTTTTTTCCTTAAAATATGACCCGCCGTATTCCAGTGAAGCAGAAACCAGAAGAATGACTTCCTAACAATTAAGATGAACCATAAATAAAGCATCAATCCTTTTAAAGTTAAGAGACTCTCACCAAACAGCACAAATAAAGATTGTGGTTATTCAAGAACCCTTCTTTTAGCCGTCAAGATTTCCCCTTTCTTAGTACTCTTTTCCTTAAAAACATACATACAATCCACCTTATCCCAGTGACGCAGCGAACAGAGAATGAGTGTGTAACAGTTAAAACGAACTGTAAATGAAACACCCAATACGTTCAAGGTTCCGAGATTCTAGATCGAACAGCACGAATAAGGATTGCAGTTAGTCCAAAACACCCGTTTTAGCCATCAGGATTTCACCTTTCCCGGATGTCTTCTCCTAAAACACGCAATCCATCTTATTTCAGTGAAGAATAGACCAAAGGACGAGCTTGTGGCAATTAAAACAAACCGAAAAGAAAAACCCAATTCTTTTAAGAGATCGTAGACCAGATCAAACGGCACGAAATTAGCATCAAATTCCGGCTCAGGAATACGAATTTCGACCCAGAAATTGGAATTCCGACTCAGGAATTCCATGACAGAATCCTTAACAACTTAGAAACCCTAAAGAGAAGAGGGGCGGCAACGCACCGGAGTTCTTCCAAGGAGAAGCGATTCCTGGATCGCCAGAAAGAAAGCCACATCGTGAGGGCGATCCGAGGTCCGACGGATCACACGATGCCCGAGTCCGACCAAATAACCATCGCATCCGCCGATCCGAGGCGAAATCTGTAGCTTTCCTTCCCTCGATCCCCCCCTCTCTCTCTCTCTCTCTCTCTCTCTCTCTCTCTCTCTCCCTCTCCTCTGCTTCTGTTTCTTTTGCCTGTTTTCTTTCCCCTCTTGGCTTTCCTCGCCGCCTCCACCTCCGTTCGCTGTCGGAGAACAGATCGGACGGATCTTTTATTCCTTCCGATTCCACTCGGGAGGATAAAAATATTTTTTAAAAAAAAAACTCAATATTAAAAAAAAAACCTAAGCCGGTAATATCGCACGAAAGTTTCTACGCGGACCCGTCATCTGCCGTCCATTATCCTGTACAGCCTACCAAAATGTTTATTTTATTATATATATATATATATATATATAATTTAAGGATGATGATCGTCAGAATAAATCCTGCTGGTGGTTGCCACAAAACAATATCTTGGAATTCATTTTTAGGGCCTCATTTGAGTTGCACGTGTGAAAAAATTCTACCAATTTTGGATATCATACGTATCACTTAAATCACCTTTAACATGTGTGTTAGTGCAATAATGATGCGCGTTAGAGTACACGTGGCATTACTCCGTTATATAACATTTATGATCAGAAGATTTTTTTTTTTTCTTTTATTTTAAGTGTTGTTATGATTTGTTACTTATGTATAGTGATGGGCACAAGCCAAATTTAAGGGCTTGAATCATAAATTTTATTCAAGACACGATCTAAGCTTAATGATCTTTTCAATAAGGTGCAAAAGCTCTAATCAACCCAATAATTTATCTTTTTTAACTACATCCCTATGTATATTGAATATGTTATAGAATTATAAGGGCTGGAATAAGCTCGAGCCCTTAAAAAACCCTATCAAGCCTAGCCCGAGCTAGCAATAGCACACCCGACCTAATGCCTCGAGCTACCTTTTTTCTCATTGACTCAAGCTCAACTATACCCATCCCTATCCATGCATGTGTGCATCATCTTTACCATAGCTTTATGTTATTATGTTTACCATCCCAATTACACCTAACTTTGGATAATTTATATGGATTTTTTTTTTTATTAAGATCCTTACTCCTTACCTTGTCTCAAACATATTTTATATGGATTGAATTATTTTACAACTCATTGATTTTCTTTTTAATAAGAAATCAAAGGTATATTTGGTTTTTAAGAGTAATCCTATTTTTCATTTTTATTTTAATATTTTTATTTTTATAAAAAAAAACTTATAAAATCATGTCTGATAAATGAAAATAGTTTTCTTTAAAATATAACTTTAAAATAGCAAAAAATTGAAAACACTTTGAAAGCATTTTTATTATTTTCTATCAAAAAAAGAAGAAGAAAATAAAAAACAAAAGGCCAGCTTGGTATTACTTTCATTTCTTTTTTCTATTTTAAATATAGAAATAGAAAATCTAACATAAAAAAGTAGGGGTGGCAATTTTGGATACGATTCATGAACACGACTCGAATCCGATACGAAGTTAGCATGTTCAGGTTGAGCAGAAATAAGTTCGAATCAAAATCGGATTGACCCGTTAGATATGATAATAAACAAGTCGAGCAATGAGTTAGCCCAGTAAATCGAAATTGACTCATAATTAATCTGATTATTAAACAAATTAATTCATGTAATCTGATTCGCCAATCTGAATATGACTCGCCAAACTTATTTATCTAAGTTAATGTTATATTTTAATTAATTATTATTTTATGATGATTATATGCTTATGCAAGGATTTTATGCTTATCTCTCTTTTTTTTCTTAAATAAAAAAATTTATTTATACTTTAGTTATAATTTTTAATAAAATATAATTACTTTATAAGTGAATTGATATTAAACATATTATACAAATTATATGAGTTTATATAAGTTTTATACAGATTATACGAGTTACATAGATTATATGAGTTTTATGGGTGATATATGTTAAATAGGTTATATAGGTCAAATAAATTATATGGGTTGTGTTGTATAACCGTGTAATACATAGATTAGATTCAGGTTTAGATTTTTGATCTGATTAATAAACAGGTTAGGATCAGGTTGACCCATTTGTCATTATATTTCGAAGTTGATCTGACCCATTTATAACCCATTGACATGATTTACGAATCCTATAAAAAAGATATGCTTGTTATACTATTTTTACTTTTTATTTTTAAATAACTTTCAATATTGACCAAAAAAGTAGAAATAATTTTTTTATTTCCATTTTTTTAAAAGTAACTTTTTTGGAAACTAAGATAAGCTTTTGAAAAATAATATATACTGTATATTAATATATTATAATTTATATATAATATTTTTTATTAATATTAGCTATATATTATATATTTTATAATTAATAATCATAATATTATTAATATATTGTAATTATATATTATTTATGTTACATGAATAATTATATAATTATTTATAATAATATAATATTAATACATTATAATATTATTATAATATGCATTATAAATTATAGCATTTTAATATTATAATAATATAATAATATGATACAAAATAAAAAATAATGGTAGCTACCAAACATGTTTCTATTGTAGAATTATAAAAAATAAAAAGTAATAATGCCAAACATAGCCAAAGTCTAAAGAATTTAAAAATATAGGAGTTGATAGTATTCTTTTTATTTTTTTTCTATTTTTTAAAAGATATTATTTAAAAAAGTAAAAAATAAAAAATAGATTTTGTTTTCACTTATTTAACATTTTTTTATAGATTAGAAAATAGAAAATGGAAACTATTTTTAGAATATAGGAAAAAATGAAAATGAAAAACCTTCTCAAAAATCAAACGCAACTCAACTTTTTCTAGTTCATATATCAATAATTATAATCATTATTTACTATCATTATATACAGATATGCATACATCTATATGAATTCGATGATGGAGGTCCAGCATTGATAATTTAAACTATTAGGTATAATCTATTATTCTAAAATACTTATATGTTGAAAATTATATGAATTAGATATCTCTAGCCTGTACCTCAGGAGATCAAAAATTAATGTTATTTAAATCGTACAATTTTTCACCACTTGATATATAATCTAGAGATCTTCAACTTATATGTTGAAAATTATATGATTTAGAGATTTCTAGCCTATACATCAAGAGATCAAAAATTAATATTATTTAAATCATCCAATTTTTTATCACTTGATATATAATCTAGAGATATCTACACACATATATAATATATATATATATATATATATATATATATACTTATACATATACATATACATACATACATACATACATACATACATATATATATATATATATATATATAGGGTCAAGCTTATTTTCTTCAAGTCCAAATCCTGGCTCAAAATTTGAAAAGGTTTAAAATGTCCCATTATCGTTCTTATGTGCAATTGTAATGGGTCATAGCATATGGAGAAAAAAAAATTATCTCTCCACCCTTCCTAAAAAGGGCTATCACTAATGGCAATTCGTCACCTAGCTCCTCTCGAGTGCCACCCCTCCCCAACTTTCCAAAACCCTTACTTTAAGAACCCATATATTAGGAGGCCTCTTTGCCTGAGCTTCTCCCCTTGTCTCTCCCTTTCCTTCCTTTTTATTATCAATTCAATGTGTTGCAGGCATCTCTCATAGTAAGAAATATAGAGAAATTTTCTATTTTTCTACCAAATTCTATATTTTTTTGACTCTGGTTGGTTTTCTATTATGACTAAATTTTTTTTCATGCTTTTGTTATTTTTAAGTGCTATAATTTGAATTTATTTCCTTATAGCTTAGTTATATAAAAAGTCATACGATTTCAATCAATTGAATGAATATTTTTTTATTATTTAATTATGATCTCCATGTATAACTAGAGTAATTCAATGGATAAAAATTGCTTATAGAAATACGCTTAAAGATCATACATACCTTTGCCATTATATCAAATTATTAATGAAGGATATCTATATATAATAGAATTTAGATCTTTTCTTATTATAAATGGATTGGCATTCACATCATCTTGTATATTTTCTCATTGAAAAGAGGTAGAGAAATATATGGCAAAACTTACTTTCAAAGGCATATCTAGGAAAATAAAAGAGGAACGAATCCTCCTGATTTATGCGGTATATCATTATATTATATCACCACATTGCATCTCTCTAATTATGGTTTTATTTAAATTTGTCATTGCAATATTTTCACTCTTTTGATTTTGTATATAAAAATAAATGATAACCATATTCTTGAATAAATAGTTGATAATGATGGTACTAATAATGATTTTAGTTTTCTATTTGAAATCTTGAGTGCAGCAACTATGTACCTATCAGGCATGACCTCATAAATATGCAAGTTATCCATAGAGATATTGAGAAAACCAAAAAATAAAATAACATAATATTTAATTTTTAAACCAATTAATATATTTAATTAAAAAAATAATAAGAGTAAATTCATTGCCTTACAAATATTTAATTTACATTTATATCATTATATAAACTTATCACGATATATCTGAACATCCAATTCAATTATACTTTTAATTGTAAGCTCAAAATCAATCTTTGCTAATGTACAACTCCTATTGGTATTAGGTATTAATCAATGTATATCTTCATTGGCCATTGGGTATTAACAAATGTATAACTAGCATTAGCACAATATTCTAACCAATGTATATCCTCATCAATAACTAGGTATTAATTAACATATAACCTTTATTAATAAATGTGCATCGACCAATGTATATCCTCTATTGGCAATTAGGTGTTAACTAATGTATAACCCTCATTGGTAATAGAGTTCCAACTAATATACATTCCTCATCAATCATGGATACATGAAATAGTTGACTTGGAATGCCAATAATTAAAACATACTATATTTATTTACAATATCTACGTATCAACTTATAAATATCATAGCATGATTAATGCTACAATTCATAGCATGATATTTTGTAATGTAATAATTTATTATTCTACCTTTATTTTTTTGAATAAAAATATAAATTTGTAAAATCCTCTATTTGCATGTTATTTAATTATAATTCTTTTAATAGTAAAATGCATAAAAATAATACATGAAAATCCATAAGATTGGAGTTGTCACTAACTTTATAGGCATGATTAACAACAATCCAAATTAATTCCTAATATTCCATGTTTATGTTTATGTTTATACTTATAAAATTTTTCTTTAAAAAATCTACATTTGTTATCCTATCCAGTTTGATTAATTTTCATACAACGGCATGGAGCATCAATATATATTTTGACCTTGAGTTTGGCTATCAAAAATAACTAAAAGAAGGATGCAACAATTAATTTGTAGCCAGTTATTATGCTACCAAAAAAAAAATTTAAATAAGAAATCCAAAGCTTTTTTTTTTTTTTTTTTTTTTAAATTAAGACTCCTTCCCTAAGACCTTACCAATTATTTAATATACTAGACTTCTTTACTCAAATAAACAATATAATGCTTGCAAGAGTAACATACTATATCTCAAAGATGTGATCATTAGAAATAAAGATGCTTGCCTCATGTTTGACATACTACTATTTATTTGTTCATTACACATTAAAAAAAAATAAAAAAAAGAAAAGAAAAGAAAAGAAAAGGCATCTCAACTCAGGGACTAGTTGATAATTTTTCTGTTAAAAATACTTTATGCGACCTTCATTGTCCAAACAAGCACCCGTAGATAATCAACGGTTCGCGATCATCCTCCTCACATCGCGCGGCGCAGACCGCTAGATCCGGGAAGCATCACGCGAGAGTTCCCGTCGCCTGCGGAAGCGGTTTAGCTCGCAGGTCCCTGCGAACCTGCGAACGCCCCTCCAACGGCACGATAGGCCCTTTGGTCGGATCCAACGGTAACTCTTGAATTGCACCGCCCGTGATCTCGTTGCCTTGCCCGCCCGCCCCTGATCTCGTTACCTTGCCCGTCTCTCATCGCCGCTCCTCTATTATTTTCGTGCCGAGTCCTGGAGCTCCGCTGCCTCATTTCTTCCGAGCCCTATCCGATTTCTAGGGTTTCGTCTTCTTGGATCGATCTCTAGGGTTTCCAGAGACTTCGATCGTTTTATCCATGGCGGATGTGATCGACGTGCCCGCGGAAGCCCTAGATCGCCGGCGAGACCGCCCGCTGGAAGGTCGAGAGAGCCCGACCGACGGATCTCCGCCCCCGCCACCGCCCCCTCTGAGAAGAAGGGACAGGGATTCGCGGGAGAGGAGGGACGAGAGGGACGACCGGCCTCCGAACCGGCGGGACGATTACCACGACGTCAAAAATCGGTCGCCTCCGCTCCCGCCGCCTCCGCCTCTCGGGCCTTCGAGGGGGGAGAGGGATCGGGAGTATCGGAGGCGGAGCAGTCCCAGCCCGCCGCCTTACGGTTACCGCAGGCACTCACCTCCCCGTCGGTCCCCTCCGCCTGGGCCCTTTAAGCGGTCCCGGAGGGATGACGGTGGATACGACCGGCGCCGAGGTAGTCCTCGAGGAGGTTATGGCTCAGACGACAGAAGGTAAGTGAAGAAATCGGTTGTTTGAGGATGAATTTGGCGACTAAAGAAACTGGTTCTTTTAGCATCAAACACCAATTTCTCTTTTAAAGGTCCGTCCTTGTTACCAGTATTCACCTTGAAAGGCTGTCCTCTGTCTCTAACGCTCTGCTTATGCTTGTAGGTATGGCTATGATTATGGTGGGGGCTCTGATCGAGGTGGCTCGGGAAACAGAGGTTGGTATGCTGATGAAAGGCCTTATGGCCGTTACATGAATCGTCCATCAGGTAACTATCGATACCTTTCTATCCTTTTACTTTTTCGCATCAAATGCTGCCACCAATCACATAATAACCTAGCCTCCATCAGCTTCTGTACTTCTGTGGTCGAATTCTTGGTGCACCATATTTAAAACATATGACGAATCAAGCAAAGCAAGGCTCTTTGTGGTCAACCAATGAATCGCAAACTTAACACGAATTCTTGGTTCACCATATTTAAAACATATGAAGAATCAAGCAAAACAAGGCTCTGCCAAACGTGTTAACCATCTGAGTATCAGAAGCAGTGCCCACTCAAATTCTTTGTGACTTGGATAAGTTACGGTAACTTATCCAGTCTGTTGTTTGCTTTGCTCCTTTGTCTTGCTGCCCCACACAATCACATCCACTATTCTCCCCCTATAACTGTGTTCCATCCCTGGAACTACCATTATCTTCTACTAACTATTCTGATTTGCTACTTATCATTCTCTGCCCATGCCATTTGCAGAGTCCAGACAGAGTAGTCATCAATGGATGTATTAGTGGTTAGAATATATGTTGAAGATGCATTTGGTTCAGGTTGAATGAGGGTTAGATGGAATAATGACCTCCTTTAGCCCTGAGGGTGCGATTAGCATGGGGTTAAGGGGTTGAAAAGCTATGCCTATAATTTTTTTGCCTCCTTTTGAGGTCTTTGGTATGGAATTCATTTTTTCAGTGGGATAGTTTTTTCTCTTCTTTATTTTCCAAATTGTTATCTTAGTTAATAAGGTTGAAGGTAAAAATTTTTCAGAAGGCGAAAAGGAGCTGAAACATTGGAACTAATAAAATATTTAATAATTCTATCATTCTCTCCCATCTTAATTCTTTTACATGAATAATATTTTCACATCTTTCATTTTAACCTTGTTCCAAACACATTTAATAGTTATATATGTAATATTTCACCTTTCATTCATAGACAATTAAACATAATTAATATAAAAACTTTTACATCCTTAAAATTTACAATAGAAAATGTTACTTCTGTAACTTTTCACGTCCAATGTTTTTGAACCACTTACAACTTTTGGAATTATTGTTTTGGTGGCGAATTAATTGCTAACCAATACAAATTGATATTGGTTTGAAATATAAACATCAGTCCTGTATTGAATTAAATGGTAAAAGATAAGTTATACATGCATGCATGGTTGTAGCATTCCTTCGTGATTTAAATTGGAAGCTGATAAAAGTTCTGTATCATGAGGGAGCGCATAAACTATATTGATCATTTTCCTGCCTTCCTTTTTAATACATGGGGCTTCCTATTGTTGAATTGCTCATGCAGAAAATATTTGTTCTTGCTTTTTTTTTCGGTCTTGGAACCTTCTGTAGTTCACTCTTTTTGGAAAGATATTATCAGTTTTTTAGTCATTTACTGTAATGCCGGTAAAAATTCCATTGCAAGCTCGTAAAAATGGACTGAATTAATTGAATGTCTATTTTAAACTTGAGAAATGCTTTATATCAGGGATCATCACAGCATTTCTCTTATTTCTGCTTATATTGAACAATATCTTATTTTCATCCTTTTCCTTCACTAAATAAAACAATCTTCAGATTGGCCTGACTCAGGACGTGGTGGTTTTGTTGATGGAGCAGAGGTTATTCAAAGGTTTGTAACATGCCATATCTATATCTGGAACCTGTTTTAGCTTCTATCATGATGGCCCAGTGTAGAGGATCTGGTTAATGTTGTTTTCCTTTCTGCGAGTTGTTTAATATCTTTACTGTGTGTTTAAATTGATGTTCTTTTTCCTTTTTAGTGGTGCACTGGTTTGTTTTCTTTTGAAATTCTTCTGCATGCACATTTGTTTCATGATTAACTTTAGCATGTTGGATCTATGTTAGACTAAAGTGTTGGTTAGTCTATATGCTGAAGAAAGGACATGATTGACTCTCCCCTGCCCTAGTTGTATCATGACAGGCATTTCTATGCCATCTGAACACACTTGCCAAAGAGGTAGCACCTAGGAAGTGTGCTAATTAAGTCATTATTTGATCAGATAGCAAGATTACAATAAGGTTCCATTATGTTTTCAAACATAAAAATAAACTTCTAATGTTGAGTTGTGACCTTTATTATCCGTCTTGACCTTCAAATATGAATTATTAAGAGTGTTTGTTAATCAGCATCCTACTTTAAAAGAAATAAACTTATATTGTCATTAAATAAATTGGTTTGTCAACTTTTTGTTCCTCCAAGTTTACCTTGCAATCAAACTTTCTTTCCATAAATCTATTGATGTATAAAAGAGGCAATAAATATGGGACTCTTGTTTTTGGCTTCTCTTCTGTTCCATCCTCTTTTGGCGATAAATTTATTAAACATTTCTATGCCATATCAAGACACTTGCCAAAGAGGTAGTCATTATTTTATCATATTGCAAGATTTGTTAGAGTAGTCTTAGTTATATTTTCTATGTTCAAAAAATCTTTATTGAGTCTTAACCTTTTCTTATAATGGAAGAAAGATGCCAAATGAAAAATCTTCCATAGAGTCTTAACCATTGAGTCTTAACTGTTTCTTATATTAATGTTCTTTGAGCCTGACGATGACAAGCAAGCTTTAGAGAATCCATGACAAGAGCGAAAAGATCCAGCCTCTGTGGAAGTGATTTTTCTACCATGCTTGGGATGGCAAAGCAAATGAAAGTTGTTACTGAAATCTAGTTTGTGTTTTTCACAACAGGTGGTGATCAACATAGGATAACCTTTGGATGTCCGTTAGGTTAGTAGAGATGGATTGATGGTAATCCATGATCCACTATAAGCTTTTTAAGGCCACATCTAATTGCTTCAACATTAGATATACTGTTGCTAATCGAAAACCTGAATTTTACACTGGAAATGTTTTGCATGCTTCATTCTTTTCTTTTAATCTCCTTCCACCTCATTTTTTCCAACATGGGATATATTATTGCTAATCAAAACCTGAACTTTACTCAGGAACTGATTTTGCACTTTTCATCCTCTTCTCTTAATCTTCTTCCACCTCATTTTTTTTCTCTTCGTGTTCTTTGTTTCCTCTCTTCTTCCTTCTTTTTTTCTGGAGAAGCCTGCAGCTGGTACTGTTGTCCATTTGTGTGAACCTATCTCAAAATTAGCATTCCACTCTTTTGATATTTTGTTTTTATGGTATCAAATGTGCTTAGAGTCATTTAATATTGTTCCTAGATGTCCTAAACTTTTTCCTTCTCTCTTCATGTATTCGTATTTTTGAAACTCACTTGTCTTATTCAGGACTTCTGCCTAAGATCACATCAGTAATTTGGTCTTGGCTTACTCATAGAGAACCCTTTTTACTTTTGCTGATTTTTTTCGCATTCAAGTGGCGTGAGTTCTGTTTAGAAATTTCTTCGCAACTGGTGTGATCTTTTATGGTGAACTCTGTCCAAGGATATAAGTGCGCTTTAGTCAAAATTCTTTGTTGTTATTTTCTCTTTTCTACCTAATTTCATTATTTGGTTTGTCAAGGTTATTTGGCATTCTCATTTAAATTTGGTTGAAAGGTGGAATTTATGATGAGTTTGCTTTTTCAATTTTACCCCTAGGATACATAATAATCAACATAATTTGTTCTTAATGTGTCACATTTTTTTTTCTTCCAGGGAAGGCTTGATGTCTTACAAGCAGTTCATCCAAGAGCTTGAAGATGATATTTTGCCTGCTGAAGCTGAGAGCAGGTATCTAAAATAGAGCACAGCTGATATTATGTAATAACTTGATGCATTTCATGTGAGCATTTGGATTTGTGTGCTCATAATTGTTTTATTTAGTTTATTTATGGTATTGGCTATTGTTCTACATATCCTTATGGTATGAGACAACATTGTTTTTATTCACTATGTACTCAAGCTTTGTTGTGATTGTGCAGGTATGAAGAGTACAAATCAGAATACATTTCCACTCAGAAACGTACTTATTTCGATGCTCACAAGGATGAAGAATGGTACTGTCACCTTTATTCATAATATTTTTCCGCAATTATGGTTGCAGATTTCTACCTATAGTGCTCATGCTTTATATTTGAATGTCTTTTGAAGTGTTACCTAATGTGTCTTGACTCATTTGGGTGTAGGCTGAAAGACAAATATCATCCGACCAACTTAGTGACGGTTATCGAAAGGTTAGTTGTTGTCATGCATGTATGTGATGTAATCTAGTAATTTGAGGGTTCGTTGATCTTTGGAAGATGATCTCTGTCCCTTTCTCTTGCATGTGCTTGCACATGCTTTGCTTGGTTGTACCCATGACATATTGTATGCTACCTTGCATGGTTGGTTGTTACCGCATTCGATTCTATTTATGTAATCTTTCTGCTAGTCATTCTTCTTACACATTATTTCTACAGGCGGAATGAACATGCAAGATCTACTGCAAAGGAATTCTTGCTTGATTTGCAGAGTGGAACACTGGACCTGTAAGATGTTTCTCTGCAGTCCTAGTTTTTGGTTGTCCATTCAGTTTCTTGGTTTGATCCTTCTTTGCTTATCTGTTATGGCATGCAGTGGCCCAGGATTAACAGCCCCGGGAGTAAGAAAATCTGGAAATGGTAGTGATCCAAACTCTGAGGATGAAACGGACTCTAGTGGCAAAAGGAGAAGGCACGGTAGGGGCCCAGCAAAAGAAAATGATCTGCTTTCAGCTGCTCTCAAAGCTCACCCAGTTAGTTCAGAACCTCGAAGAATTCAAATCGACATAGAACAAGCTCAGGCACTTGTCCGTAAACTTGACACCGAGAAGGGTATTGAGGACAATGTTCTATCTAGTAGTGATCATGATAAATTGGATGGAGAGAAATCCCATGGTGGATCTATGGGGCCAATTATAATAATACGAGGCTTGACTACCGTTAAGGGTCTTGAGGGTGTTGAGCTATTGGATACCCTAATTACTTATTTGTGGCGCATCCATGGTGTGGATTACTATGGTATGTCTGAGTCAAATGAGGCCAAGGGCCTTCGGCATGTGAGATCTGACAGTAAGAGCTTTGATGGATCTAGTACGACTGGAGCTGATTGGGAGAAGAAACTAGATTCATTCTGGCAGGAAAGACTGCGTGGCCAGGATCCCCTGGAAATTTTGACAGCCAAGGATAAAATTGATGCAGCAGCAGTTGAGGCTCTAGATCCTTATGTGCGGAAAATAAGAGATGAAAAATATGGTTGGAAGTATGGCTGTGGAGCCAAGGCCTGCACAAAGCTTTTCCATGCTGCTGAGTTTGTTCATAAGCATCTTAGACTCAAACACCCAGACCTTGTAATGGAGCTGACCTCAAAAGTTCGGGAAGATCTATATTTTCAAAATTATATGAAGTATGTTAAATGCTAGCATCTTGTCACAAGACTAGAAAATTATGATTGAACTATTCAAGAAGGATATGCTAAATTTATTTGTTTCTTTATCCAATACAGCGATCCCAATGCACCTGGTGGAACGCCTATCATGCAGCAATCTGCACCGGTAGGACTCCTCCTTTTGCGAGTAACAATGTTATCTGGGCATATGACTCTTGCACACACAAGTCCTTTTCTTGCATGTTTTTTTAGTAATTGTAAGCATCTATGCTTTCTGCATTATATTTAAGCAGCAGTTAATAGGGTGGTGCTTGTGTTTTGTTTTGTTGACCCCCAACAAGGAAAAAAACTTAAGATGACTCTAGGGTGCTGTTGACAGTATGAGTTATGCTTGCAACTCGAGGCTTGTTGGGTGCACAACTTTCAGATATATCTTATTTCCTCTGGTTGTTGAAGTTACATATTTTATTTTAGGACAAACAACAGTAATTGGTTGATGAATATTTTTCTGAAATATGTTATTATTTATTTTTAACGTATTTTAGATTCATGATATCTTGATCAAGATTTGAACTGGTTGATCTTTTGAGTTTCTCCATATTGACTGCGTCCAAGCTGTCTGAGGTTGCTGCATGTGCTCAGTAGTGCAATATTAAAATTACTAGACAGAATGCAGAAACAAAATATTTAGGTTTCTGAAGTAGCAACTTATATTATATAATGCAACAGTCTGCAGATTTGGACCACCATTTTGGAAGTGTATATTCTGACAATAACTGGCAGCTGTTCTAAAGCATCAGTGAGAAAGGATGTATAATTCAAATGATCTATTTGAGAGTTGTGAATTTTGATATTTTGTAGCTTTCACAATTGGAAATTACAAGACTCAGGTTTTGTATCCCCCTGGTTTTCTCAGTTTGCTTGTTTTCTCTCTCCTTTGTGATTAGATGCCACTTTCTTTCTTTTGTTTTAAACTGTCAATTTATACAGAACATTGCCACTTTATTAGAAGGAAAAAATTGTTGTATTTTCATGGAACTCTATTATTTAGCAAACAGTGGACTTATATTTTGTGACAGGCAAAATTTATGACCTGTTGAAATTTCATTCTTATGAAGTGATTGACAACAGTACATTTCTTTCATTTTGTTTTGTTCTCAATCCAAGCTAGTGTTTGGACTTTTAGGCTTTTATTTCTTTTATCTTTTTATATCCATTACCTTCTGAAATAAAATTCGCAGAATCATCTGTGGCTATACTTTGTTCTTTGATTATGTCCTCTTTGTGACCTGTATGCACATACATATAATAAAAAGAAATGAAGCTTACAACTATAACATGCTTATGCATGGTGCATACCAAATACCTGTTTCATGCAATTGTCTGGATGCACTTATCCTCATTGTATTACTGCACTTTTTTGCAGAAGGCCAAGCCCTTAAGACGCAGGCCGGTTTTAGATAACCGTCTTAGGGATGAACGTGGCAATCGAAGGGAACATGACAGGGTTGATAGAGATGATGACAGGTATGATAGGACTGATTACTCACCATCTCGTGATGCAAATGGTGGGCCAGAAGGGGGGAATCATGATGAACCAATGTATGATGCATTTGGTGTACAAGGGTTACGTGGAGGTCCTTTTCCTGCAGATATACCCCCTCCACCGGTATTGATGCCTGTACCTGGTGCTGGGTAAGTCAACAGTTTGCAGAGTTTCATTTGTGCCTGCCTGATATTTCCTTCACTTCTTAACATATGCTATCTTTTGTAGTCCATTAGGTCCTTTCGTTCCTGCCCCACCAGAAGTTGCTATGCGCATGCTGAGAGAGCAGGGTGGCCCATCTTCATTTGAAGCAAATGGTGGTCCTCGTGGTAGGAAAGGAAGGCTTGGTCCACAAGTGGGTGGTTCAGCGCCAATTCTTGCTGTACCTCCAGCATTCCGACATGATCCACGTCGCATTCGAAGGTTATTTCTGCTTCATAAAAAATACAACGATCTGCACTTGATTATACACTTCTAGTTGACCTCTTAACAGAGTTCTGGATGGGTTTATAATTATATAGGTTGCCTCTCTCAGGCTTACCCTAGACAAATGAACTTGCAGGATTTGTTTAACTGCGACTTGAGGTAGTCAATCCGTAGAAAGCGTGGATGTGACTATTTTTAAATAGAAGTTCCATTATGATCAATAAATATGGGAACTTCCAGCTAGGATGATTAGGTCTTATCAGGGTTTTGATAGGCTAGCGAGCTCCTATCAGACAAATGAATATAACCTCTGTGGGACATCCATTTCTTGTTGTATGTTTTCAGATTTTATGAACATTCAATTGATTCAGTACAAAATTGTGTAAAACCAATCGAATCGAATTTTATGAAATTTCTAACCAAACTGAACCAAATTTGTTTAAAAACTGAACCAACCAAATCGAATTAGGCTAATTCAGTTTGGTCAGTTTTTTCGGTTATTGCTCTTTGTTTCGTCCCCATGAGCTGTGTAGACCGAGATCATGGGATACTAGAGGTCAAGTTCTTGGCTCTTGCTCTTCATTTCATCAAATAGTTGGTGCACTACAAGCAGTGAGGAGACTGTACCAGGAGATGACATTCGGGGAGGGCATCTCGTTGAAGACCTGACTTGAGGCAGTGGGGGCAGCACGGGAGGTGTAGAGTTGGATGAGAGTGCTGTGGACATGAATGTGAGCTAGGGGGGAGCCCCAGGCACCTGAATTTGAGTGTTTGGACATGGATTTTGACGGTGGTGGCAGAGGAGGAGTGGTAGGGGAAGGGGTCGAGGGAGATGGAGAGGCGTCACATGGAGATGTAGAGGGACAGGGAGAGGGAGGGGGAGTTGGCATAGCCGCAGGTGAGGGTGTTGTAGTAGTTGTAGAACTGGTGTGAAAAAAGGGGAAGAAGATCGGAGGAGTCTTACATTGAGAGGCGGGAGAAGGAAGGGAGAGTGCTAAAGACCTCAATCTCCGTTCCAAAGCCCAACTTCTCCTCCAGCACCAGTGGAAATTGGGGAAAATTGGACTGTGGAGCAGATAAGATTTCGTGGGATGAGAGGCATTGGAAAGCTTCTCATGAATTTTTTTTTTTTTTAATAATGGTCATTGTTTATACGGATCACAAACCCGATAAACCGATAAGGAAGCGAACCATATTTTAGAAAATTGATTTTTTTGGTTTTAATCCTTAAAAAACTGAACTGAAACCGAATAACTCATTTTTTTTTAAAAAAAAGAACCGAATTAACTGAATTGCATAAGTTCGGTTCAGTTTTTCAATTTAATCGAAATTATGCTCATCTCTATTCACAAGTATTGGAACAAAGTGTGGATGTGAATACCATTTATCTGTTCTTTGTTTATTGTGTTTCTACGAGGCCTCTTTCCAGTCCAAAAGCTAACTGCAGAAAAGCATCTTTGATGGATATTAATGTAGGTCTACTAATATAGAAAGAGTGCACTAAGTTTCCAAGTGAACAAGTCTGTCTATATGTTATTTCGAATTTCGTAGAAATCATTGAAGGGCTTTATTGAGAATCGGTTTCCTAGATTAGTAAGAATTTATAAGAAGACTTGTACCCATCAGATTATTCTTCTTGGGCATCTTTGTTGCTTAAGAGTTTATAAGAAGACTTGTACCCATCAGATTATTCTTCTTGGGCATCTTTGTTGCTTTCTTGAATGTTGCAAAACTTAGAAATAAGATTGTGAAGGTTGAAAATTGAAACAATAATTTATTTGGCAAGACTGGAGCAAACGTATTAGTTTTTCGACATTTAATACTTAACATGGTTATTAGAGAAAACTAAGATATATTGAGAAAAGATAAGGGTTTGCTCGTGTTCTTTATCAACTCAAACGATATCTTTTAATGTGGTATCAAGAAATGAAATTTGATGGGCTAATATTTAGGAGTATATACCATGGCATGTGCTATTTGTAGATGATGCAGTATTGATTAAGGAGGAGAGGACAAGATTGAATGTGAAATTGGATTTTTCAAGGGAAGTCTTTGACTAGGGGGATTTAAAATTCGTAGAATTTGATAAGAGTATGTGATGCAACTGTTGTGAAAATGGAAATGAAATTGAAAGTTCAAGTCAAATCTAGCGTATGTGATGCAACTGTTGTGAAAATGGAAATGAAATTGAAGTTCAAGTCAAAACGGATGGACAAAAATCATTGCAGTGTTTGATTTCTTTAGCTAGGACTATTATGCAAAAAGAGTGTTAGATGAAGGCAAATGCAATAGAATTGAAATTGAAGTGGAGAAGTTGCTTTCTGGAATTCTGTAATTGATGTATACCTTGGCAATTCAGGGAAAGATATCTATAAAATGGCAACGAGATCCACAACATTGCCTGTTTCAGAATGTTGGGCAGTAAAGAGGTTATGGTCGCGATTATGCAAGTGGATGCTAATACTTTTAGCTGTTTTTTCATGGAATGAACTTCTCTCTCATAATGAATAGCTGTTTTTTACCTACCATGTATCCTACCTTTTTCTTGGGAAAAAATTCATATATTTGTGTTTCATTGCTGCCTATTCATTTCTTGTGTTTTCTTGTTGAGATGGTTTGTATTTGGCAAGATGTTGGTCTTGAGCCTGAATAAGAAGGTGCCCGGATGGTTGACATTAGGTTAACAACATATTATAAAAGCACGTTAAACTTTGGAGTTGATTCAAATTTGGTATTTATAAATGCAATTGGTCCCCCGCATCTGGAAGTTGCGAGAAGGATATAGAAAAGCTTAAATTGACAAGAGCGGCCCTAAATGGGAAAGCATGGTGGATGTGGATTTATAAAGCCGACCAAATAGTTGATGGTTATGGTTTATGTCTGAGTAAGATCTTGCTATATTTGTTTCGAGTTTTTCTTCTTCTTTTTTTTTTTAATTCCCATGGCAAATTCTTAACCTGAATCTAAGCTATGTTTAATTTATAAAGGTTTTGTGTTTTGGTTTTACATGCATAAGATGCAGTTATTACTCTAAGTTATGGTTTCTAATTTATCTTAACATAGATCTATTATTGTATCATTTGTGACAAGCTATTCAGTTATTTATTTTGGTACTCAATATGAATATGGATGGTGGTGAAATTCCTAAATATTAGGATTCTTTCATATTCTTGAATGACATCTATCATGTAGTTTGAACTATTCTTTGATATGATAAATATGATACTCTTGTGGTATTTATACCAGCATTATATCCTTTGCAAGCATTTGCCAATCCTATGCTCTTTGAATGCCAACTTCTTATCTGTGCGCATGCATCTGATCCTTTCTTGCGATTGCAGTTACCAAGACCTTGATGCCCCAGAAGATGAAGTTACCGTTATCGACTACAGGAGCTTGTAAAATCTTCTTTTCCTGTTATACTTTGGAAGGATATTTACCAGGTGATCTTGGAGTATAGGCTTTAAAAGCATGCCTGTAGTCTATAATTGCAGCTGACTTGTTTTGATGAATTGACCATAGTTTTGTACCATAGTAACAGCTATGTGAGACAATTTGGTCATGTTCTTGTTTGCTTCAGGAAGAGGTGACATTAATAAATAGAATTTGTTCAGGATGCTTGATGTGTTTGCACTTTGGAATGCTATGTATCTACGTTGTCAGATGGTGTAATTGTGTTTTTCTTTTGCTATGACCCTGAACGCTTGAAATGCTGTTTTTAAGCATAGAATCCCAGAGTTCAAGTTACCATGCATGAAGCAAAATTGGTGGGTTGGTCAGAGAATGAAACCCGGTGGTTCTGGTAATATCATCAGGGATCATCGTGGAGCCTTGATGGCAGCTGGTGGTGTGTGGTTATTTGTCCCTAATCTCCCTATGAACATCTAGCAGCGAGGGAAGGGATGGTATTTGCTGTTGAAAAATTAATAGCTGAGAAGATTTGGCTAGAAGAAGACTGCATAACTTACTTTTATGGGGTGATCGGTCAAATACGCGATGCCCGACTCTTAACATCCATCCGTTGCTTACTAATAAATGGACGACGTCCGCTCAGCTGGAAACATTCCAAGCTATGCATGTATTTCGCCGGGCCAGCCAACTCTGCTGCAGACTGGATCACCGCTCGCATTGCCAAGCGTTTGATGACTATTTTTGAATTATTTTGATGATTTTAAATCGCTAATGATTTTAGCTCTGTGGTGTTCTGATTACTTACTTAGTGATCAAAGATCATTGTATTTAGTATGATATAATATAATGAACAAGAATTACTAGCAATCTAACATTTTTATGCTCCGTATATTATGAAAATGCAAGGTTATTAACTATAAAATATCATAATTACTTCAATTATATCTATATTATATTATTATAATATATATATAATATTAAATTACATTATATATTATAATATAAAAATTACTAATATATTATATTATACAAAAAATAAATTTATAATATAATACAGTATAATATAATATAATTATATTGAAATTATATTATAATATTACAATAATATAATAAAATGTATTATATTACATTATAGTATAATAATATAATAATATATATTTCAACTCAGTATATGTGGTGTGTCAACTGAAATATTTCAAAAGAAAAAAAAAAAAAAATTTAACTTAAGACCTAACTTTCTCTAAAACTTTAATTAACTTCCTCTAAAACTCAGGCAAGGAGAGGGTTTATGCTCATATTTGAGGCCGCAAGTTTCGTAGTTATTCCGTCCTCGCGCCCTTCGCCTCCGCCTCTCCCCGGATTGATTTCTCCTCATCAGCGAGGCCTTCTGGTATCGGCTCCTCCTTGCCCTACATTTCACCATCTTTTTTTCAGGTCAGAATTAGTTGTTTAATCTAATTAAATTTCAGAGTCGCAAATGTTAAAAGACCGAATTTGATGACACCAGGTAACGCCATAAATAAGTTTACATTTCTTTTCTTTTACCGTCGTCTTTTGAGGTCAGAGTTATTAGTATGGATTTCCTTAGAAAAGAATTACCAGCGTCGAAATAATTCTTGCCGTTTGATTGCGAGTAATTTTTTTTTTTTTTTTGTCATTAA
Source organism: Metroxylon sagu (assembly GCA_017589505.3). NCBI lineage: Eukaryota > Viridiplantae > Streptophyta > Magnoliopsida > Arecales > Arecaceae > Metroxylon > Metroxylon sagu. The sequence continues at coordinate 1,332,444 of JACVBY030000627.1, forward strand.
CTCCCTCCCGCTGGTGATTTCTTCGCTTCAGAAAGAGGCACTTCTCCCCCCCCCAAGTTCAATCGTCTAGCCACAGTTAACTATGTCATCAACTTTACATGATATTGATTGCTTTTGAGGGATCTCTTGCTATAACTTTAGCTGCATCTCTGCAAACCATGAATATTTTCTTAAATTCGCATTCAGCATTTGTTTGTAAATCTGATTACTTCATCTCCACGCTTGTGAATCTTTTATTTTGTGCACCCATCATGTGATCAGGATGCAACCTTTTAAGAAGACAATGTCTATTTCCCTAGAAGAAGAGGAAAAAAGAAAAAAAAAAGAAGCCAAGAATACTGTTGCTTCACAAATGTTGTCAAAGGTGAAAGGAATGGAATAGAAAGTAGCCCATAATTTAAGTAGCATAGTGTTTTGTATAACATTTTTTTTTTTTTTTTTTAAAGTTCAAATTACATTAGTCTATCATAATTTCACAAACTTGGATGAAGCAATTGGACCATCAAATATTCTGAGTGATACAATGCAACTATTTGCAACTTTTCAATCTCATAGATTCCAGTCCATAATATCTTCATTTATATGAATATATGTGTTGTATCACCTATACATGCATCAGGGCATCTCCTGTTACTCAGCTATCTAGAAATGGGATAATTATTCCAGCCAACGAGCAGTTACAACTGCATTATGGTGCAACTTTCTTGTCTTCTCTCTCAAGTTTCTAAGGCTAAGAATATAAGGTTTTTCTTGATCGAAGCAAGGATCATTTTCTCCTGACTGAAGGAAATGATAAAAAATATCATATTTTCACTTTCTCTTTTGGCCAAAAGGAATGAAATGAAGAGAATGGATAAGCAATATTGCATGTTGGGCTACTCCCATTTTCTTCTTTTGATCGAAAGAGATGAAAAGAAGACAATATTATATGTTGCTCCAACTCATCTCTCTTGATTGAAAGAGTCAAAAGATAGCTCAACTTTCTTCACTGAATGAATCAGGAGTGTTGTTATTCTATATTACTTTCTTGACCAAATGAGTAATGAGTAGGGCCAAAAGCATTGTTGTTATAGTACTGCTTAGCTAAATGAGAGTGGGTGTAGAGTTAAGAATCTCCATTCTCTTGGCTTTAGCTAAATGAGAGCGAGTATAGAGCTAAAAATCTCCAATCTCTTGATCGAATAAAGTAGAGCCAACATTATATTGGTATGGAACGGAGCCAAAAGGAGTTAATATATTGATACACGTTTTTCTTTATTTAGAAAACAGTTGTCTGAAAGTTAGATTGGCTCAGGTTATCCAAAAGTAAACCGAAAGTATAGAAAGGGTTATATATATATATATGTGTGTGTGTATGGTGTGTGTAGAGAAATAAAGTTGGATTTGGCTATACTCGAATATAGCTAAGCCCAAATTTGATCGTTCTTTTCATCCTTTGATTCATACGGATCACAGATTCCAAAGGTAAAAAAGATGAAAAAGGTGGAGCAGCTTTCAAATCCGTATAGATATAAGAATGAAAAAAATGATCTAATCTATAGCTTGGCTACATGTGAGCGTAATTAAGTTCAGTTCTATACATACATAAAGAACTGAAAGAATCAAATCAAATAGCATATTGCTTTCGGCCAATAAGGATATATTGGTTGGTCAGTACATGGTATTTGACCCTTTATTGGTCAGTATATGGTACATAATGCTTTTAGATGACAAAGACATAAACATTAGATTCGGTGCAAACTACTTTCATTAAATCAAAGGAGTTCAATATATGGTATTTGACCAATAGTGGAATCATCTCATTAAGTTTCATATGAAAGTAGTTGGAAGGCCAAAAAAATACTTGATCAAAAGCTATTTAAAGAGGTCATTTAATGCATTGTGTTAGTGCTTCTTATTTGATCCATTTCGGCCAAATTTTATTAGTTTATATCTTTAGGCGGTGCATCTATGATCCAATATGAAGCTTGTACATTTGAATTTAAAGGATAAGCTATAGGATTTAGTTGCTATGCTTTTTTTAAATTTTTTTTTTAAAAAAATTTGGCTCCAATCCTATCCGTTAAAGGCTACCATTTATTTTCTTAAGGCCTTTACCCAACACCTTATACCCTTAGATGTTTCATAATTTACAGTATCACCCACAGCTACAAGCATAATAGCAAAAGCCTAAACTACAATATGATTCCTAACTTGTTTCCATTTGAAGTCAATCTATAGTGAATCACGGGCTAGTTGCAAGGGGCCAATCCATGGAGTTTTGTCATGGTTCAAATTTAGAACAGCAAAATTGATCCAAACTATCAAACTTGGTGTTCCATATCGATCTAATACGAAATTAGGTTGATTTGTTAAATTGGTATGAAAACTAATACATACCAACCTATACTAGTATGTATTTGATAGAATTACCTAGTTCCACTGAGTACTAACCTATATTACTTGATTTTGTATGGTATTATCATTATAAAAAAAAAAATGTTATGTAATGCTTAGAACGTGGTACGATAATTGAAAGTGTTGCAAAAATTTTATTATGAACCAAATTTGAGAGTACCGAAAGCTTTGTAAGGTACAGTGACATAATTCACAGTAATTATAACTATTAATATAACCTCTTCAAGGTTATATATATAAAAAGAAAATAAATGCATCTTTTTTTTGAGGGTTGAGGAATGATAGTTTGCATTCAGTGGGATCCATTAAATTTAAAAATAGCTGGTGCAATACATGAGCACTTGACTAGTTAAATATGAGTTTTGTTAATGGATGCCCCAAATCACCCATTAAGGGCCATTTAATATCCTATCCATCCAACTTTTCACATAAAAATAAAGAAGAAGAAAAAAAAAAAAGTTTTAAAAGAGGTATCTAATACTATAAATTTATGCAACAATAATAAAATCTTAAAAAAAAATAAAAAAAAGTCTTATAACCTAAATACTTTTATATACGTGTCATTGAGACCATAAAAAATACAAGCTTTTACCTCGTAGAGTATATCTGAATGATGATCATATAGCTCTGCTGTTGCAAAGAATTTTTTTATTTTTACTAATTAGCATCCACACACATATCACTCATGAATGAATGGCAGACGCCAAGACACATGCATGCAGAGGCATTGGGATTGCATATTTATTTAATTTTTACTTTTTTTTAAAAAAAAAAAAAATTTTGTTGCTCTACATTAAATGTTCCTTTAAATATGCTTCTAAAATTCTTTCTTTCTCATATTAATTTTTTAATGAAAAACTAATTAAATAATGCATTAAATGTTCCCGTAGCGAGTGTTCGTTCGTAAGCGCTCGTCAACAAAACCCGTTAAATATTACTATCAGCTCTGAACCGAAGTTACCGTTTAAGATTGAAACAACGCGCCCCTGCCCGCTTGCTGGCGGTGGGAAGTTTCCAGGTACGAGAGGCGTGCAAAAGCGGCGCAAAGGAATCGGCGTGGGCGCAAGCATCCAAAACCAACCCACAGTCTCCCACGGTCCGAGAGTCGCTCTGACAAAATATCCCAAAACAGCGGCAAATCAACAAACGGATGAAGAGTCCCGGAACCTTCCTCGGTCCCCCCCGATTGTACCGCCCTATTTACACCCGGGGGCGCCGCTGCCGAGAGAGAGAGAGAGAGAGAGGGGCCTGGGGGGAGGAATGCCCTTTACGTTCGTCTCGAAGGAGGAAAGGGTGTTGGGAAGCCAGCAGGCGCCGGGGAGCTGCCCGTTCTGCGGCGGGAAGGTGATGGCCACCGACGTCGAGAGCGACTGGACGCTCTGCTCCCTTCCCCTCTGCTCCAAGATCAAGAGGAAGTTCCGGTGCACTCTTTGCGCTCGACGTTTGTCGCCTATCCCCATGGCTTCGTAGGAGCACTAAGAAATCGAAAGGTAGATGCAAATCACCGTCTCCCTTGTGATCTTAAAACAGAGTGTGTGAATACCTTCTGGTTGGTTCGTTGGTTGGTTGGTTGGTTGTAATAAATAAATAAATAAATAAATAAAAAAGAATATTTTCATTCGATGATGTGGGGCTCTGGAGACTGGATTGAAACCTTTTCTTCTTTTCCTTGGCTGTGAGCTCTCTGCTAGTTTGATCGATCTCTTCCTCTCTTTCTTTTAGAGGATTGAGTCAAGATTTTACGGATAGAAGTATTTCTAATTTTCTTACGACAGTCAACATTCCATCCTGTTCTCTGTCAAGCTTTAAAATTTATATTATATATCGGAAATATGAGGTGAGGTGAGGTGTGTCTGAGAGTTGGAAGGTCGGCTTCATCCCACAATGAGTTGATATTGGGGAAGTTGGTGCTCCTCTTTTTGTCTTGATATGTTTTCAAGTGGCACTTTTTTACGTAATCTCTACTTCTTAATTTCGTAACAGCACTCACAGAGAGTGGTCCATGGTGACTTCCAGGTAAGAACGAACCATAAAACAGCGTTCGCCGGTATCCATAAAACAACGTTCGCTGTCCGGTTTAGAGGTCAAAAGTCTGGCATCAAAAAGCAAAGTCATCAAAGTTTAGACGGCAAGAGTAGGATTGAAGTCATGGTTTTAGATTTGGAATCAACTCGTTTATGGAACAAATTGATATGGATCAGATCCATCCAGAGAATTTTAGGCCCAAGAATTCATTCCATTCGGTTCTGTATTGATTGAGTGTGTTTCATATGCAGTTTAAAATATTTAGTAGTTCTGGGTTATGATGAAATCGGATCACGTCTCCATTTAATTCAAGCATATAGCTATTATTTTATAAATAAAATTTACCAATTGATAATTAAATATAGAGTTATATATATATATATATGGAGTTTATAAATTATGATTCTCAAGATGTTTTAATATGTTTGAAGGGTATTATAAATAAAAATTTACTAAAATAATAAATAATAAAATATAAATATTTAGATATAATTAAATGAAAATAAATAAAGAAAGATTTAATTATTAAGATGAGAAGGAAAATTAGATTAAATAAAAATTAAAAAAAATTAATTAGAATAATGAAAAATAAAATTTATATAATTAAGATTTATGAATCGAATTCAATGAAGCTCAAATTGAGTTGGATTCATTTTCTATTTACTTAAATTAGGATCTGATGATATATAAATTTGAATAAATTATAAGTTAGATTGAAAAATACAAGCTCTTAAATTTAGGTTGAATCCCATTTTCAAACCTAATTCAATTTTCAAATCTTTAAATATAAATCAATTCAAAATCAAATCGGATTATGAAACTTGCAAACTTGCCTGTTAACAAAAATACATACCATATCCAAACTGAATTGGCACTAGATATGAGAGAGCTACTAAATCTCAACAAGTCAAATACTCCACCTACATGATTTCCTTATAAAATGTTGTACATTTAAGGAAAAATATAATCAAAAATAAAAAATAAAAATTATTGAACAAGATGTTTAAAAGTAAAATCTCAAAGTTAGTGTTTTTTTGAGTTTGGATCATAACTAAAATGAAGGCAGCTATGTGAGAATCTACTTTCTAGATATAATACTGAGTTAAGCAAATCATAAGTTTTGATGCCTTGTATGGTTCAATTAAGATATTTTTTTTAATTTTTTTCAATGCATCCAGCCCTTTTTCTTTTTCCTCATGCTCTTAATTTTTTTTATTTATTTATGATAATACAACAAGAAACATCACATTCAATGCCTTCAACACTTTTGCCACTTGCTTATACCCTTCAATATCTCTTTATTTATTGGTAGATACAGCAAAATGCACCGTGGAAGAAGCCATGTCTTTCGTCTGGATGTATATAAAAATCCAAACATCAGCAATCAATGAAGGTGTCTGGATGTATATAAATATCCAAAGAAGTACTTGTTTAAGTTAATACTATTTATAATATTAATAATATGGTGACAATTAACCATTCAAAATAAACTTTTGCATCTTGAAAGAGTTATACTAATTCAAAATTTGAAGTAATATAATTATTATAAATATTATTATTATTTATATAAAAAAAGATTAAACTATATTTTTGATTCTCAAACTTAAAGGGGTATGTTACTTTGATCCCTTAACTTTAAAAGATTGCAAAAGTGATCTTTTACTTTCTTTTTTATTTTTCTTTAATCCCTGCTGTTAAAATAAGGTAATACCATGAGAAACTTGCCTATATGGCATTCGACGTTACTGAAGCTAGGCTGATATAGCATTCTACCTCCTCGTCTCACTCCTTTCGCATCGTTGTCTTTGCGCTATCGATCTCATCAACGCCGACTACGAGCGCGAGGTTCAGTTCGGCAAGGTCCTCATGCTCGGCAAGATCCTCATGCTGGACCACAAGGAAAACGAGAGAGAGAAAGAGGAAGAGAGAAGAAGGGAAGGGCCGCCGGAAAGAGGGGGGAGAAGGAAAAGGGCCGCGAGGGGAGGGAGAGAGAAGGCGGGGCTGCATGATGGGGGGAGGGGCAGGGAGAGAGAAGGGGAAGGACCGTTGAGTTGGAGGGGAGGGGGGGGGGGGACGGAGGGAGAAGGGGAAGGACTGAAGGAAGGGAAAGGGGAAGGGCCAAAGGGAAAGAGGGGAAGGAAGAGAGAGGAGAGGGGCGCGCACGACATGGAGAAAGAGTGCGCTATTTTAATCCATGTAAGTTAACCAAGTTAGCAAATTTCTTAGCAAATTTCTTACAGTATCTTTCTGTTTTAACAGTAAGGATCAAAGAAAAATAAAAAAGAAAGTATAGGATCACTTTTATAACTTTTTGAAGTTTAGGGAATAAAGTGATATATCCTCTTTCGATGATTAAACTATAGTTTAGCTTAAATATATATATATATATAATATTAAATTGATAGAACCAAGTTATTACGTAATTTGAGTTGCAAGCTGGTTGCAACTCGTTCACCATTGTTAGAAGGATATATACAAGGGCTTGGAGTTGGGTGAGGAAGGAGCAAAGAGAATGATGGCGTGAGCGAAATCAAGGGGTGGCAAAGGGAAGTGAGAGGCCTTAATTGATGCTAGTGTAATTATCGAGCAAAGGGGCTGACGTTGGTGATCGGTGGAGATGCAGCAAAGGAGGAAATTAACCCTATATTTGAGAGAGGTTTTAAAGGAAAAAAAAAAAAAATATTGAGATACCTTTATTTTAAGTGAAGAAAAAGAATTCAGAAAAATTTCTCAAAACCCTTAGCAGTAATAATATTTAACCCCTTAAATCAAAGTTCAAAAACATCGAATTCTTGCATTTTTTTTAAATCCATTTTCACCAAAACGACCGGCATTGGGTGTGCCGTATGAAAATTTCATTTTCAATTCTAAATAAGTTCTGAATTTAAATTTAAATTTTAATATACCTTAAAATCATCCAAAAATATTTATAAAATTGAGATACACTTGATAAGACATAATTCAAAATACATTTGCATCATCACGTCCAAAAAAAAATTGTAAGTAATCCATCACTATCCATCAAAATATTTTAAATTTAAATAAAAATTATAATATAAATGTAATGAAAAGAACTTTGATTTTTGAAAATAAAAAAAAAAAAAATTGCTTCAAAGTGCTACTTTCTAAACCATGGTGAAACATCGAACCATGCACACACCTCATGTAGAAAAAAATGTAATTCTTTTATTTTTAATTTATTTAAAGTTTTGCTATATAATCATCCTTATAAATTCATTATTAAAGATCACATGTCAGATCTTGTCCTGGATAATTAGTAAAAGATAAATGAATTGATGTATATAATTACATCCAAAATTTGACCATTTAAATTTTTAAGCATCAATGAACAATCCAACAATAATCCAAGATATACTACCTTGACTTGTATTGCAGCATCTTGGTATATTTCATGCAAACCATTGAATCTACTTTGCATCCTGATCTTTATCACAGTCCCTAATCACAGCACTTGTACCAATAAATGCAAGCTAATAACATCTCATTATATTATTCCATGGCACCAAACGATCCTAAGAGCTTAAGCAACAGTGCTACATACCAAAATTTATACGTGATTTTATTTTCCAGCATCATGCGAGAGAGAGGAGTCCACCTGATGGACGGCTCTAGCAAACGCAAGAACATCCGACGGGACGCTCGCCTCCGCTGCCGCCTCCTTCCGGCCACCACCTTGCCTTTCTTCTTTGGGTACCGGCCATCCCTTTGAGATGGTTCGGTGAAGCAACGACGCCGCCGTCGGACTAAGGGTGGACGACGGCCGATCACCACCGTCCTCGCGCCGTTCGTCTTTTGCTGTCGCTCCTCCGTTCTTCCGGCCGTCTTCTTCCATCCTCCTTCTCGCTCTCATCCCGATCGAGAAACAGAGTCCAACCCTACTCATCTCCCTTCGTACCCACCCACACGTGTACGCTACCAGGTACACGTGTCATGCAAACAAGCAGCCGAAGCCACGTGTCTCGTAGTGGTTTCAGAGATTTGAAGTTTGTGTTCGCTCGTTCCAATTTTGCTCTCTTGCTACCAATCTTCATCCCATGGTTGCTTGATTGCCGTTAGAGTAGATAATTTTAGAGATAAGTCATCAATCCATTCAAAGGAATATATATATATATATATTGATCAAAGCACAAAAAGGTGGTATAAAAGACTGAATGCTTTTAATGAGACATTGAACGATGAATTTTTAAAAAAATCTTATAAAAATACGTAGTTAAACCTAAGAAAGAAATTTTTAATTTTAATATTTTTAAATATATAAAATCTTTTTTCTATCACTATTAGCACCTTTGCCATTATCATTAGCTACACTATTATCGTTATTATCTTCGCTATACTACTGTCACTTTCATCATTGCCTTCATCGTATCACTGACATTCTGTTACGATGCTACCATCATCGCCGTACCATCACAACCATTATTATCATTTTCATTATATAATCAACATTCCACAACTATCATTATCATTGATGTTCTTACTATTATCATCATCACCATCATCACTATAGCCATTACTATCATTTTTAATATATCCCTGCTGCCCCATCACTAATACCATCGATGTGACACCATGTCCACTACAATCACTATATTTATATTTTTAAAAAATAAAGCTTATTTTTAGTTTAATTTTTGAAAGTAGAAAAAAAAAAAATGATGATAAAAGGCACCTAAATCTAGACTAAGCTATGGTCCCTCATCAAAATGTTAGAATTTATATTGTCACTTTGTAGTAATTTAAAATTTTAGATCATTTTATATTATCAAGTTTTATCATGGCGCTGTCTTTATGTATATTGTTATTCAAAGAGCATTACAGAAGGAGATGAGATGTGTAGAACCTTCCTGAAAACTCTAAAAGAGTGGATCTCTTTATTAGAGATACATTATTAAGTGGCACCTAAAATACCGCACCTCTTGAGTCACATTCTTTTGAAACAAATACATAATAAATCATAGAGTAGTCTTTGGAATATCATAGATGGCCAAATAGAGAGAAGCTAATGAGATTCCCTTAATATTCATCTCTCATTTTAGAGTATTATCTTAAGTTAATCCTTCCAGCATTTAGACTTAATCTCGCTCTAGAGCGATCTTTGTAGAGTGTGCTTTGAGATGATCATAAAGTGGCACAATAGATCTTGAAATAGATCGCTGCGAAACTACTTGCATTAGAACTTCATGAAATCTACTTCAAAGGAGAATTCAAGTCTCAAGCCAATCATATTTTTCTTGTTCTTTCAATTTATATTTTACTCATTATATTTGTGTGATAGCAAGCATGAATTTTTTCAACATAAAACCACTCCTTGATTTCGGTAGACCATGATTGAGTTTCAGTAGTGTGTCCAATTTAATTGGGTCGAACCTATTATGAAGACCATATGTCTTTTTCCAGGTTGGTGATAAAATTATTCAATCAAAATTGTTTTTTAAGAATACAAGTGCTCTATGTGTTGTTATCTCGTTTCAACATCTTTATTTAAATCAACATAAATATAAAAAAAAAAACAAAAATTACCTATATAGCATAATCTACCATAATACAAATTGAAGATATTTAAATAAAAAAATACTTATGATAAATGGAAACTTTTTTATTTATAAAAATATGTATATTGCAAGAGAATTATAGTATTTTCTGTTTGTTTTTTTTTTTTTTTGTTGGATTAGTGCTGGTAACAGCAGATAAAAGTTAACAATTCTTAGACAAGGAAACTTTTTAGTCTGAATTGATTCCATTCAATACATGGCTTAATAATGGAAACCTAAATCCATCTTAAGTCCAATGGTACAACTCATCTTATTCATTAAATAATTCTAAATTAGGTCTATAAATGATGAATCATTGCGGGTTTGGGTAATATCTTTGCAGAGTCCAGTTATGGATGGCCACCCCTATTTTCTCTTGCAGCTTTCCTCCAAAATCTAATCAGCTCCTTCACATCCTTGAGGTTTATCTTCAAAACTAACTACTAGACACTACGTTAGTAAGCTATTGCTTCACCAAACAACTAACCAAAGGAGAGCGTCAGACAAAGGATTCAGACAAAGGATTGAACCCCCATGAGATTCATGATTGCATTATCATTCCTTCCCTATTTGTAGACAAAGCTAATTTAAAATCATCGTTCATTCAAAGGCATAAGGAATATTCAAGATCTTCATAACACCTGGAGTAGGCTCTTTGCAATATAACCATCCCTATCTTAAAGTCCATTCTCATTCAATCATGGAAGGGAACAGGTTAAAATAGAATAATAAATACTAGGGGAAATCAAGCTATATTTTAAAGACAGCCTTTCAAATAACTAAATGACAGGCAACTTGATTCCAACCAGTTTAACTGAAACTAATATAGACCATATGCCCCCACCAAATTATCGATAAATGAAGCCTTTCAACGAAAACAAATCATTCTGGAAAGCACATCTAAACCTGCCTGTCTAAAGAATGGATTCAACCGCCTAGAGACATTGATCTATAATATTAGAAAGATGATCACTAATGTCCTCATCCTGTGGATAGGTTTTTCCTACAGATATTGAGATTTCAGCTCTCATGTTATACCACTCCTGGTTCCTCATAAGACAGTGCTAACTCCAAGTAACTATATTATCCAATAGATGATCACAACATTAAAACCTCACATTTTTTTTCTTCTAGGGAGGAAGAACCACCCAAGACCTGAACTCGACGCCTCCTCTTGGTATCACCCGGTTCACAACATTTAAATCAAGAAATATTATCTAGACTATCACAACAAGGTATTCCACCCGACTCAACTAATGATAATTAATAGAAACCTTCCTACAGGCATCATATTCAATTCATATTCAATCATTCAAAAAAATGAAATCGCAAACTGGTAACGTGTTCTCTCCACTACAAGTAAATGCCTTCCTACCATTGTGAAAGGGATGAATCTAAAGCTCAATTATCTGCCTTAAATAAAAACAGACAACACTAGAACCTCTTAAAGTGAGAAGTCTAATTCATCCTTCTGATGAGCTCATTAATGTAGTTCTCACGGTTTCCTGCATCCCCTCCCTCCACATAGTGCTTTCTCTTCTTCTTCAGGCCACCCAACGGCGCCTTAAGCTTGAATGGCCACAAGAAATTGTTTGCCTCCTTGAAGTGTGGCCCCACAGTCATGATTTCATGAACAAGATCCTCAATGCTTATAATGCCATGCTTGCCCAGGCCCTGAAATCCAACAATAACGCATTACAATCAACAGATAAGAATCAGTAGCATCGGAAAAAAAATCATAAGAATCTCAATCAGCACCATACCTGTTCTATGATCGAGTTATCTGACAGAGGAATCCTCTGCTTGTTCAGCTTCCCATATCCCCTCTTGTATATCAACTCTCTGACACTCTTCAAATTAGGGTACCTAAAAATATCATATTTTCACAAGTTGTAACGCACCATGGCATGCATCATTAAATTCTCATAGTAAAATCTAAGCGAAAGCCATGGCAAGATCTAGTACCCATATGTCACATATGGCTCAACCCGACGCAACATGTTAATAGTGGCCTTGTTGATTTTCAAGAACACACCGTTAAAGATCTGTACACAAATTGAGCAACACCACATTAACCAAGCAAAACACAACAAAATCAAAATGCAAACTTTAAACAAAATAACGACGAAAGGATCAAGAGAATGCATGCTCACCTGCCTAAGCCTCAAGAGCTGCAAAATCTTTCGGGTTTTCGGGTGCATGGCATTGATACTACATGAGAAGATCAGAATCAGATAGAGACGAAAAAATTCAATTAAGAACAGATAAATGACCTACTGATCAATAGCTTGGATGGATAGCAACCTGGGATCCAAAATACTGGAGAAAAAAAAAGAGGAAAAATCGAATTTTGCACTCACCCACGGATTCGGATGATGAAGAGAAGCTTGGGTTCGGGGCTGACATAGAACCCTCCCTTTAACCTGGCCTCGCGTTTCAGGCGGATGAGCTCCTTCTCCTAATAAACAATGCCCATTTTTTTCACCAATCAGCCAAAAACAGATTAAAAAAAAATACAAAGATCGAAGCTTGAGAGGTATAAGATGAAAGGAGAAAGGAAAGGATTAGGGGATGCAACACCTGGGACTCGTACTCCTTGGCGTATTGCTGCGCTCTGGCGAAGATAAGCTTGCGGTTCTCGCGGTCCTTCTTCTTCTTGGCCTCGAGCACCTTCTTCTTCGCCAGCGCCCACTGTTCCTCCCTCTTCCTCTTCTTCAGCACCGACTCCGGGATCACCGCCGTCGCCTCTCCCTCCGCCATCTCTCTCCCTCCTTCCCTCCGCGGAAACCCTAGCAGAGAGAATGAATCTAGAATCAAAGTGGACGAAGATCTTGCAAAGAAAAAAAATAAAACCCTAGATTCCGAGCCGAGCGCCGCCGGATCGGAGAAGAAACCCTAGGGGTTTTTTTGGGCTCTTACCTGCTCTTGATCGAGAGGAGTGGAAGCGAAGGGGGCTCAGAGGGTTTAAGGGAGCGATGGACCCCACGATTCCAACGGTCGTGATATCGCAGGGGTGTTAAACATGATCTGGACCGTAGAACTCTAGCTGTTCGCGGTGTTCGTAGGAACACAGATAAGCTAACGTGTTTCATGGCTTCCATGATTCCATCTCCGGATCCCGGCCGTCCAAATGTAATAATATTCGTGCAAGATCAGCACGTGCTATCTTAAGATAAAGGATCCCTTGTTATCTTGGGCCCTTTATTTTTGGGGGGGGGGGGGCCCAGGCCTAGTCAAAACTTTAGGGCTAGTAGTTCGGGCCGGGCCTGCTTAAAGTTGTGCATAACGTAAGCCCAGCTTGGCTCCGGTGGACCAGCGAGTTTAGATTTGAAGGCTCATCAGGGTCGTCCATCTGTCATGATTCATGCTCTGAGATGGGTGGGACGTCATCCATGGTTGGTTGGCTTTGAGATTCACAAGCCACATATGATGCAGGTTAGCCGCCGTGGGGGAATCTCAAAGCTGACAGTGGAAACTCCTCCATTCATGGTGGCGATAAATTTGATTGCTCTGCCGGTTGGAATGGCTATGGTGCGACTTGTGATGCCATGGATGAGACAAGCATGCTAACACCCTAACTATATATTAAAAAAATATTAATTTTTTATATAAACCTAAAGAATCTAAATAATACTTTACATCTAATTTTTTTAAACAAAATTTTACACTGTGATAAAAGATATCAAAGCAGATCCAATTTATAACCCATGTAGTAGAGTAGAAGACTATTCCAAATGATTTTTTTTTTAAAACTAAATACAAGCTAGTTATGATGTTTGTAATTTGGATTAGATCGACTGAATTTGGATTAGATCTTTGGTCCAGCGAAGATGCAAGAATTTAAACGAAGAAGTACGCAAAAGTTCATGTTAATGGATGTTTAGTTTCATATTGACATTGAGAAGATCTTTGCTATTTGAATAAGATTAAAAATAAAATAAAATTATATAATATAATATTTTTTCACTAGTCCTTTGAGATGAGGTTTAAGTTGCGAGAAAGCTTTAATATCATTAATGTCACGGACCAACTCATAAATTGGAATGGATACGTGACAAGGAATCTAGATGAGATAAAGTAATGATGCTACAGGAATCTAGCTGAGATGTGGCAATGAATTATTTAATTATTTTTGTTTCTTTTGAAAAATTTCAATGTAGGACCATGCATAGGTCCAACCTTCAACTGTCTATCTATTGCCAAAATTATTAATATATAAATATAAGAAAATAAAACATGAGAGAGAGAGAGAGATTTAAAAAATATTTTAGTTTGATATTATTAAAGATACATGTTCAATCTAATTAATAAATAGAGATGTGATAGTAAAAAACTAGATAAGATGTGATGATGATGCCAGTTGAGATGCATTGAATTGGGTCAATGTCCTAAGTGACTCTCAAGGCGAGTTAGGTTGACTTCTGGGGTAAGGAAGACAAAAATAAGAGATGGGACAAATAATTATTTATTTTAAAAAAAATTCAATACAGGTCCATGCAAGGTCAAACCTTGAGATGCCTATCCATTGACAAAATTGATAACATATAAATATAAGAATATAAAACATCTTTGAAGGAAGAAGAAAGTTTCTTTGAAATAGTTTTGATATTACTAAAGACACGTGCACAGTGCAACTTATGAGTTGAGACGTAGTAATGAATTTATATTTATTTAATTATATTTTTTTAAAAAAATCCATGTAGGATCACGCATAGATCAAACCTGGAAAGGCCTATTGTCAAAATTATTAATATATAAATATAAGTGAATAAAACAGCTTCAAGAGAGAGGGGGAAGAAAATTTCTTTAAAATATTTAATTTTGATTTTATGAAAATGATGTATTGTTAGAATGTATATCTCAATTGTACCATGGATGTAAAGTGCAAAATAATATGAAAATTAGAAATAAATATAAATTTATAGTAAATAATGAAAATATTGTTATATACTAATTATTGACCCAAGAATCAAATAAGCCATCTCAAACTTATAAGATGCTTTTGTAAGATTCTAAACTTAATGTAGATTACTATTAATAATATACTTTTATGTTTGTAAAAATGAATTAAATAAAATTTAGATTAAATCTCTGGTATAAGCTCAAATAAAGTATCTGATCCAAGTATTAGATTAGGTCTATTTTACTTATTAGTACATATAAATATATAATGTAAAGGTATAGGGTTTGTTTGTTTGAACTTTTTAATAAAAAGATTCAATAACTGTTTTATTTTATTGTTCGGTTCGCACTTTTATCCTAATCCAATTCTTTTTTTTTTTTCGATTAACTTCGTATATAAGGAGGAAGAGAATTGTTTGTCCTATTGTATAATAACATAAAGTAAGATAAGAGAAAGAATAAATTGATGTTATACCTAAGGAGATGATTACGCTTTTAGGAAAACGATGAAACTTCCTGGCTAATACGCACTTCCTACATATTTTTGTGCATGATATGGCATGAAATTAAGAATTTTTATCTCTAATATATGATTATTAAATATAACATTTTTTATCATGTCAAGCTGTTTTCTTAGACCCTTTAAGATATTTTGATTTCCAATGAAAAAACTTTCCTTCTAAGCCAATCTAATCAAATATAGTATAGTAAAGTTAAGAACTTTTCTTCCCCTCATGCCAATGTAAATATATATTAAATAACATTTAACGTGAAGAGTTTTTCTTCACCTAATTTTTTTTTTTTTATAAATGTTGAGCTCACAATGATTTTGATGATCATAAAACAATTAAGTAAGTTACTACTGAGTTTTGTAGAGAATCATGATGAAATGCAGGAAAACATGCATCCCCAAAGTGATCAATAATAATTCCAAGCTTCTAAATGGGTTTATGGTTTAAGAGAGAAATTTTTGTAGAAGACCAAGATTAACTAAGGATGATTCAAGCCTCAATTCAGTAAAATTCAGATGGTTGGGAGGTTTCAAATGAAGAAAGTTTAAAATTATAAGAGATAGAACAATTATCTTTTTCATTTCAATGAGTTCTATTGTTTATGAAATGAGTTTTCAAGTTTTGAAAGAATTAGTCAACTCCTACAACAGCTACCAGCACTTAGAATGGAAGTTTGAAGCATTTGGGCAACTACTTTAGAAGCTATCAAGTCAAAATTGTGCCACAAAAGAGTTAACAGCAAGTTTTACCAAATTAGCCGACTAATTAGTCGCCCACGTGGGCAAAACAAATGTCATGTTAACATCTTAACTAGCCGGCGATCGTGGCAAAAAGGAACATCTAGTTAGCCGACTGAGCTCTGCCATCGTGGCCAAGATAGTGAAGGTTACCAAGTTAGCCGACTCTAGAGTCGGCTACTGTGGTCAGACAATTTAACAAAAGCAGTCGACTCTAGAGTTGACTAACTTGTCCAGAATTGCTGTAACGGATAGTTCTGCATCTCCAACGGTCATAAATAGCTAATTTAACATTCAAATCCCACAGTAAACTATAAATACTCGTAAATGTGATTGATTAGCAACTGATTGGGAGCACTTTTGAGGGATTACAAGTGAGAAAAAAAAGAGGAAAACAAAGGGAAAATCAAGAAAGATTTCAGCCTTCCAGTTTTTTAAAATGAAAGTGTGTTGCTGAGTTTAAAACTCCTTCAAGGCTCATTCAAGGCTCCTTTCAACTACTCAAGAGGCTCCTTCAAGTGCTCATAACTCCAACATTTAAAGAGGAGAAGCTCATTCAAAAAGGGAGGTTTTCAAAAAGTGTAAAGTGCTTTTATTGTTACATTTGCTCATTAAGGAGCTGAAATTTTCTGAAACTCTTTTCATTGTAAGTTGCTTGAATTTCAACTTGGTTGAAACTTGTGTAGGGTGTGCCAAACCCATAATTGGTGACTTGTAAAGCTCTCTTGTGTCCGAAAATAAGAAGTTAGCTGAGAAAGCTAAGGAAAGGCTCTCTTGTGCCTTTGAAACAAGAAGCTAGCTGGGTTAGTTAGGTTTGTAATCATTTAAAGAACGATTAGTCGACAAAATTTCCAAGAGATTCTTGGAGAGTGGACGTAGGTGCAAGGAGTAGCACCGAACCACTATAAATTGCTGTGTTTGTGTGTTTGTCTCTATTTGTTATTACTTGTTCTTTTTATCTACACTCCATACTCACACAGAATTTATTGTTTTGCAAAATTGTACATACTTGTTAAAAATTTTCAAAGAACCCAATTCGTCCCCCCTCTTGAGTTGCTTAGCTGGGCAACAATAAATTATTTAATTAGCTCATTAGGTATAGTGATATCATAGTATTCTCTTATGTGATTGGTTGTAGTTTAATTGTCCAAACGTGCTTACCTTTTCTTTTACATCAAGCTATTAATTATTTTTATTTTTTTATCTTTTTTCCATAGGTAAAGAGGCCCAGGTAGTTCCTTAATATTTTCTTTTTCCATTGGATAAGGAGGCCAAGTAGATCTTTAATTATTTTTTTTTTCTTTTTTTATCTTTTTCTATTGAGGAAGGAGGCAAGGGCAAATCATTAAAATTATTTTTTCAGTTTTTTTCTTATCCTTTTTCTTTTTTCAGTGGATAAGGAGGTAAGAGTAGATTCTTAAAACTAAAAAAAAAGGATGGATACCTTTTTTTTTTTTTCAAATCTTTTTTCAGTGCATAACGAGACAAGGATAGTTTCTTAAAATTATTTTTCAATTATTTTTCTTTTTTTAATTTCTTTTTTCAATGTGGAAGGAAGCAGGGGTAGACCATTAAAATTATTTTTTATTTTTTATTTTTTATTTTTTTTTTATCCTTCTTTCAATGTGGAAGGAGTTTTGTGAATGAATTCTATTTTACATTAAGTGATTATTTTTTTCATTTTGTAAATAGCTACAATAGTAAATTTGTAAATAATAGAAGCACTTTTATTAAACATTCAAGAAATTTTAAATTTTTTATAGTGATTTATATCTTGATAATGGATATTTTTCTTTATTTTTTTAAATCATGTTATAAAAGTAATTAATATTTAAAAATAATTTGTGCAACAAATAGGTACATAACTAGTTAATTCCATATATGTGCAACTGATGGTATCTTTATGTTTTAATTAAGAAATAATTACATCAGGAGTATATGAGTTTATTTGAAATTTTTAATTTAATCCTTATATTATTATTTTTTTAAGTATCGAGAATTTGGACTGAAAAATTATAAGAATTATTCATTGATACCCTTTTAACATTTATCTCATGGTAGAGCCAGATAACCTTTACAAAGTCACATGGCCTTTAAGAGAGAAATTTTTTTTTATTAAGAAATAGGTTAGTAATACATCAAAAAATCTATAATATATATAAAAAAAGAAAATATGTACTTGAAATGTAATTTTCTTATTAATTTATTTACTATTAGTCAAAAAAATAGAAAGTCATTATTTTTTTGCTTAACCTTTTATGTATATATTTTTTTATATATAAATATATAATAATATTTTTTTAGTTTATTATATATAAAATTTTATACATGAAAATTTTTGAACGATTGATTTGTCATGCATTTACGAGAAATATTAACTAGAAATAAGTATGAGTAATTAAAATTTTTTTATGAGTTGGTATATACAATTAAAAAACTTTTATGAGTTAATATACTAAAAAAAAAAAGTATAGTCAAGTTATTATTGACCCATTAAAATATTTTTATGATCATTAAAAAATATATTTAATTAAAAAACTTATACGAGTTGTTACGTTTAATTGGATAAAAAAATAATATAAGAGTTCAATAAAAAATCTTAAATAAATCTATATATTTTTCATATAATTATTTTTTTAATTAATTATCACAAATTAAATGCACACCCCCTAACGAAAGCAACAAGGCTTGTCTCTCTCTCTCTTTTTTTTTTTTTAATTTTTTTTCGATTCATGAGCTCCGCACTGCATTTTATTATTGAAACCCTTGCCTGCTAAACGTAGCCATTTCATAATAAAATAACCTGAACTTTTAAATGCGTCCATGTAACGTGCCAACCACTGCACCGTTCTCCAGTGTCGCAGTCCCTACCTCGCGAGCCGCAATAATTGGAGGTAGGAATCCGGATTTATATTATCTACGATTCTTTTTAAATAAATGGATTGATTCGGTGCTGGAATATCGGAAAGAGGGGATCGATTCGATCCTCCAACTCCATTTCGTATATTATTTCAGTGATCATCTCATGGTCACGTTACATGAGATATACGAATCTATCAATAGAGTATATAATACTCAATGAATGATCCAATGAAAAAATTATTAATTTGCAACCAATTGCAAGCATTATAACAGATAGTAAAGTAAATGTATAGTTTTTTAATTTATTTGATTCCTTAAAAAATTAATATTTTTTATAGACTTAAAATTATATTTGTAAGGATATATTTTGTTATATATATATATAAAAGAGATCAGGCTTTATCTGCACCGTTTCAAAACCAAACTCCTATCACTAAAAGACAAAGATCACACCTATTGAGGTCCAGGTCTCACACGAGCCACGTAAACCAAGCTTTATCTTCATCGTCTAAAAGCCAAACACTTATCACTAAAAGACAAAGATTACACCTATGGAGGCCCAGGGCTCACACTAAAATCACACCTTTTTACAAGCCTACCATCAAAGTACAAACCAAACCTAATCAATGTTTGCCTGACTTTTGGACGGCCCAAAACCATTTTTAGATTTTTAGAAGTTGGAAAGTACTTTTAAATAGTTTTATAATATTTACTAAAATTTATAAAAATATTTTTTAATTATATAAAAATTAGTAAAAATTATACTTAAAAAAACTATTTTTATTAAACTCGAAAATCATACATTTAAACTAGAAGAACAATAATATTAAATATTATATAGTGTAAAATAAGATAATATGATATTATTATAAAATACTATAATATAATATGCAAATATAATATTATTATACTATATAACACTATAATTTTATAATATTACTATAATAATATATTATATTTTAAATATTAATAATATCATTGTAATTATAACATATTGTGTAACATAAAAAAAGAAAATATAATAATATTATAAAATAATAAAACATAGAATACAAATATAATATTATTATACTATGTAATGCTATAATTTTATTATATTATTATAATAAATATATCACAATATTATGATATTATATTATATAATAATGATGGTAATTTTGGTAATATATTATAATATAATTATTAAATAATATTAAACTAATATATTATAATAATTTTACATTATAATTATTATTATTATATGTTCTTATATTATAATATTATGATATGATATATTTTAATATTATTATAAAATATTATTATTATATTATAATATTATTAGAATAATTAATAATAATAAATTTTAATATATTAGATAGTTGAAAGTATTATACAATATTTTTTATTATTTTTACTTTAAAATTTTTTTTTTCTTAATTTAGTTATCAAATAGATATTAAAATCTTATAATACTTTAAAAATATAATAAATAGTTTTTTTTTAAAAAAAAAACTTTATGTTTAAAAGCTCTATTACCAAAGCTTTATTTTTGTAAATTTTACTTCCAACAGCTCGGGCCTAAACCTCCTTGCCACCCTCGTTACAAGGTCTCACCACGGTAAGATCTCTCTCCCTAATTTACCTATCATTAAGCTAAATGGTGAAAAATCGAATATATCCTTGTTAGATCGTTTCATTTTTACTTTTGTTAGGACTTCAAAGCCAATTTTAAAGAATAACTTTGGTATTTAGTCAAAAATTTAGCTGTTGCATTTCTCACGGCGGGGATGATAAGAGTAGTGTTTTGCGCCAAAACAAGGCTACTGAAAAAATTTCTTTCGAGGTCGCTACGTAATTTGGTCAAACTTGAAAGGCTCGCTGTAATTTCACTCTCTTATAATTTGGTCAAATTTCTTTCGAGTTTGATCGAAAGTCAGTTGTCGGCAAGCGTCGAGGCGAAGAAGAAGAAGATAAGAGGCGAAGCAGAGCGGCTTTAAAGAGTGAAGGGCTCAGAAGAAGTTGGCAGTCACATAGAGGGGGAGAATGGAAGCCAAGCCATCATCATCATCATCATCATCATCATCATCATCAGAGGGAAGGCCTCATGCGGTTTGCCTCCCGATGGCAGCCCAAGGCCACATAAAACCCTTCCTTAAGCTGGCCAAGATCCTCCACTCCAGGGGCTTCTTCATCACCTTCGTCTTAACCGATTTCGACCACGCCCGCCTCTTGAAAGCCTGCGGCCCCGATGCCGTCAAGGGCTCCGACGACTTCCGGTTCGAGACCTTCCCCGACGGCCTCCCGCCGTCCGATCTCGACGGCAACCGGCACATACCCAGCCTGTGCGAGTCCCTCAGCAAGAATGGCTTGGTCCCCTTCCGTGATCTCCTGGTTAGGCTTAACAGCGCTGCAGCGGCGCCCCGAGTCAGCCTTGTGATTTGGGATGGCATCATGAGCTTCGGCCGGAAGGCCGCCGCCGAGCTCGGCATCCCTGACATCATGTTTTGGACCGCCAGCGCCAGTGGTTTGATGGGCTACCTCCATTACCCGCAGCTCATTGACAAAGGCTTGGCGCCACTGAAAGGTCTCATCTCTCTCTCTCTCTCTCTCTCTCAGCGCTGATTAATTATCTATCAGTAGTAGCTAGGTAACAAAAAGTCTACCAACCCGGTTGGTTGATCTAATAATCTAAAGCCTTTTTTTTTTAGTTCTAATATATATAAATCACTGTGTGGATTTGTCCTCTCCAACCATTCCAAGGAACTTGGGAAGTTGGACGAAGATTATTGTATTTTGAACCATATTTTACTTGATTTTTCTAGGTTGTAGCTATGTTCTCATTTTGACTCTATGCCCTGCATCCTTGGCCTCTGCTCAAAACCTTATTTAATAAGTCAAATAAAATAAAGGTAAAAATATATCCTCGATACTCAAACATTCTCTAAAATACATTTTAATCCTTAAACTTCTAATTGTTATAATTTAATTTCTTATATTTTATGAATTATGCATCCCTGATGTCTCCTTATACGTAGTCACTTAAAAATTGATAAAATAATTAATATGAATATATGAGCTATCATTCAAGCTTCGAATATTTTGTTATATAGAATAACTAGTAACCTATGTTTTCGCACTGTTGGCTATTCCATCGGTTTTAAATGATTCTTGTAACAGAATCTTAGAAATGCTATATATTAAATTATGAGAGGCTAAGAGGTAACAACTGAAAGTTTTAGAGCCAAAATAAATTTGGAATGAAAGTTTGAGGGCTAAAAGTATATTTTAGCAGCCTAAAACAAATAATCTCACCCAAAACCTGCATGGCCAAACAGCTACGATCCCTAGTTCATAGGGCTTGCAAGCCCAATATTTTCCTCCTGGGTTTCTGTCAACCTTAGCATACTTGGATATGTAGCTTCAAAAGATATTTACATGCAAGCCTTTGGATGTACTACCACACCATATTTACTGCAGTTTTTTTTTTTTTTTTACTGCGTAGAGGAGAGTTATCTCACCAATGGATTCCTTGACGCTCTCGTGGATTGGATCCCTGGCATGAGTGGCATGCGATTAAGAGATCTTCCGGCATTCTTTCAGGTGACAGACCCGAACGACATCTTGTTTAACTTCGTGTTAAACGAGACACGAGATGCTTTCCAGGCCTCTGCGATCATGATGAATACTCTCCAAGACTTGGAGCATGAACTTTTAGACGCATTGGGACGAATGCTGCCTCCCATGTACACCGTCGGCTCTATATCCATGCTTTGCGCGCAGGTGTTCGACGATTCGTCCACAGCTCTGCCATCGAATCTATGGAAAGAGGACGCTAGGTGCATCGAGTGGTTGGATCGGAGGGATCCGAGATCCGTGGTGTATGTGAACTTTGGAAGCGTCATAAACTTGTCCATGGAGTACCTGCTGGAGTTTGCCCGGGGAATTGCAAACAGTGATCATTACTTCTTATGGGTCGTCCGGTCCGACCTCGTCTCCGGCGACGGGGCCATTTTGCAGCAATACTTTATGAAAGAAACTAAGGGAAGGGGTTTGGTGGCGAGTTGGTGCCCACAGGAGGAAGTTCTCTTGCACCCTTCGGTTGGGGCGTTCTTGACGCATTGTGGGTGGAATTCAATATTGGAGAGCATTTGCGGTGGCGTGCCCATGATATGTTATCCTGCCTTCGCCGAGCAGACGACCAACTCTTATTTTGCTTGTAAGAAATGGGGGATTGGCGTGGAGATCGGTACCGATGTCAAAAGGGATGAGGTAGAGACTATTATCAAAGAGGTGATGGATGGAGAGAAGGGAAAGGGTATGAGAAAGATGGTTGCGAAGTTGAAGGGGATGGCAGAGAAGGCTGTCAGAGAAGATGGAACCTCTTTTACGAACATGAGCTTGTTGTTCAATAGCTTATTCCTAGGAGCAAAGTAAGTGATCATCAGTACATGATTGTTATCTTTTGGACTTGGCTGCACTCGTGTTGGAGCCGTTGTTGTGGGTTAATTTTTAACTGGCATCTTGGTTTGGATCTCAGAACTTGGGGTGATTGTCTTTGTTTAATTTTCTTTGCTGGGTTACGTGGATCATAAAATCACAAATTAATAAAAATGCTTGTTATTAAGAATAAAGGGTATATTCATCATCCCTGCCCTGCACTCCATCCTTAAATAGTAAATGATTTTTCTCCATCATCCTATAGTTCCTCATTCTTCACAAAAAATCCTTAATTCCGCTTCTTTTTTTTCAGAAGAGCGATCAATATTAGACATAATCCTATTATTTGAAAGAAAAAACTCATATGAACCCAAAATTCATTATAAATCGATAGAGATCTAAAATATATTAAAAGATTCATATTTAAGAGTCTAAATCTGACATTTAGGGTCTGTTTAAATTAGCTATTTACTAAATTACTGGCCAACAGCTATCTCACATAGCTGCTGACCAACAACCATCAATAACCACTTAAAGGTGCTCTAGCAGCTAATCCAAACATAATTTTAGAGCACAACTGGAGGTCCAAATTTATAATATGCATCTAGTCATTCAGAAAAAATGATGGGATCTCAAAGATAAGATAGAAAATGGGTTTAAACATGGAGATTTCTATCCTCATCTCTGAATCTAATGAGGTGTCAATGAATGCATTTTGAAGCTCAACAATGCATTACAATTTAAAACTCACGTAATTTGTTCTTATCCCATCTATTTGATGAGGACACAAGAATAATTTTGACTTCATATGTCTCACGAGGGCATGATTACATGGACATTGTATCGAACATTAGAGATATGGGGCCTAGACAGTCATGGATCTTATGACACTTTCTGACAGCCATAATTATTTGACTTACATTGAGCCGTTCTTAGATGGATATGTTTTATCTTGTTTTTAGTAGATTAGACCAATCAATACTCACATATTAATCGAAGCCACAATAATCTGCAAATGGAAGCTATAACAGTATGGGCATTAATTATTTTGGTTGGCATCCAGATTATTAGGGTACAATCAAGAGATCGATAAAATCTAAATCTAAAGCTAAAATTGATAAAATTTAATTTAAAATTAATTTAAAGCTTAAAAATTAAGATCTAATTTTATTTTATTATTATTATTTTCAATTTGATTTGAGTTTAATTTTAAACTAGGCTGAATATAAAAGTAATTGATTAGCATGAAAGTACTTAATTGAGTTAAAGGACAATTCAAACTTGAATTAATACTTGATTCAAAACTAAATTCATATTTACTAAATTTTTTAAACATTAAATGGACATTCAAACATCATGAAACCTATATATAGATAAAAAATTTGACTTGGCTACATTTCAGGGAACCTTCACTCAGATCTAATTAGGTATAGATTTAGATAGTAATGGTTTCATATCAATGATTCGAATTATTAAATGTAACCTATTATCTTTAAAATATTTACGCAAAATATATATATATATATATATATATATAGAGAGAGAGAGAGAGAGAGAGAGAGAGAATTTCTAGCTCATGCATTAAGAGTCAAAAAAAATATTATTTTAGATTATTTAAATTATCCAATTTTTTGCCTGCTTGATACATGGACTAGAGGTCGTTAAATCATTTATAATATATATATATATATATATATATATATATATATATTCAAATCTAAACCTAATTAGTTTTAAATGGAAATCTTAACAGATGTAGATAAGTCAAAATCTCTGTTTACATACATATATGTGTATGTGTTTATATAACCAAGCAAAACTAATCTATTTTTGACTATAGCTTGAAATCAATTTTGCATCTAGCTTGAAATTATTTTTGAGTCTAGATTTTTGGTTCAAGCTTGGTTAATTATAATTTCAAATCAAGTTTGAATCTAGCTTTACCTAAGTCGAGCCCAAATCGAGCTTGAGATATTTAACCTACTAGTAAAATTAGAAATATAGCTAAGCTTGTTCAAATTAAAAAAAGGAATTTGAGTTCGATCATGAGGTTAAGAATAGCTTATTTAGATTGAATCAGGCTGGGTTGGGTTTCTATATGGACTTAGGCCTAGTTGCTAGTGTGTATCTCAACTTGAGTTCGGCCTCGCCTTGCATTTGATCAACTCTGCTACAAACTGCTTCTTCCTATGTAATGGTACAACTAATATCATTTAGTTTTGCTACAAGTGCCTAAAGTATGGGTGTGAGAAAGATGATGGTAACTTCAATGATATTCTATAGGGTTCCTAACATGTTGGACTGCTAGAGCGAGGAAAGCATGCATAAGATAAAATGAATGATTAGGATTTTGGAATGAAATGATCAATAAATGGGAATCACATCAACTTAGGGCAAGTTTAGCAATGTGTTTGTTTTTTTCTAGGAGTTAGTCAAATATCTTACAATGACCGGTGTTAATTAAGATATCGCCACGTGTAAAAAAATAGTAGTCTTTCACCACACATGTAGTTTACTTCATTTTTTTTCCTCCTTTTTTCAAAACAAAAATAGAAAATAAAAGTTATTGTAAATGAGTTCGAGGAGAATAATGAATAGTAAATCAATTCATATTCTGAAATAATCCATAACCCTGCTCTATGATCACGCAACCTAGCAAGATGCAAAGTTAGCATGAACTCATCATGCAATTTGTGATGCATATTTGATGACAACCAAAGATAGATTTTTATTCCCAAATAACCTACACCAGTCGTGATGGATGGAATAAAGTTATTCCGGTCCTTCAAGTGCTGCAAGACTTTATTGCCTTCAACTTATCCAACGCTATCTTTGCAGCCAAATGCCCAAAGAATCCATCAACTTGACACTTAGAATATTTTGCTATCAACTGCTCATGGAATTGATCTTTAAATGTGCTAAATGAAAAAGAGAATCAAAGAATGCTTCTTAAAAGCTTGAAGGGTCAACGGTACCATATGTATCCAATAGAAAACACATAACCCTAAACTTTTTTTTTTTTTTGGTCCAAAAGAAAAGGAAAAGAAGAAAAAGGAGGGAAAAAAAAAAAAAGAAAAGCAGTGTCATCTCTCAATGAAAAAAAAAAAAAAAAGGTTGTTGGGTTTGCTTACTAGTGTCTTGAAGGGCCAGGGGCAAAAAAAATCCTTTCTTTAATTTTTGGGTTTAGTAAGGATATTTTTTTTTATAATTTGCTTCGAAAATTAAGCTTCCATTCATTCATTCAAAAGTTTCATTCAATGCCTTCAGTCTTCATACCATTTTTTTATATTCTTAAATTTCTTTTTATTTAAAATATTATAAAAATTATTTTTGTTTTTTCACATTAGTTTCATAGGTTGAGTTGCATGGTATCCAGCCAAAGGGGTATTACCCCCATGGTTTTCAGTGGATGGCAATTGTGATGCTACCTCATTGGTTTTGAGGTTGAGCAAGGATTTTGTTATATGCAATGACATTTGGACCATAGTAACTCTAAATAATTCTATTTGCTGTAAATTTGGATAAATCATGGTTACCATAACTATAGTGGCAACCAACTAGTAATTTTGAGAGGTGGCTGCTATAGAAATATGACAAGATTTTTGTAACCTCTTTTAAGTCTCATGGTAGACTTGTTATTGATCATAAGAAAGAAAATCTCATAACTGGCACATGGTTTAAGGATATTCCAAATTTCTTTGCAGAGTGGTTTGATGACTCACCGTTACAAGCAACGATGTAATAACCCAATTTATGTCATCCTAAGTGCAATATCTCAATTTTCTCATGAATTTTATTGCATTACGAGATGCATCATGAGCGAATTTGTAAGAGGATGAACAACAGCACGCATTTTTAGTGACTGATGGTCATGGAATACAGAACTTCAATCCCATGCGTTCAACATTTCCATTCAATGCCTTATATCATCCTTATTCTCTTTAACTTTATGGTTCTATCTACATACATCCAGAAATATTATAGAAAAAGCATTGTTTGCCTTGTGATAAAAGAAGACATATTTTGGTGCCAATTTTTGTGCCATTATAGTGTGAGTGAATACTCCACAATTGAGAAGTGAAAGATTTTATACTTATGCTTTTAAATTTCATAGGACAGAGATGTGTCTCGATTTTTTTATGTAACTAGATGCCATACTTGCTTAAGATATTTTTTTTAAAAAAAATTATTTATAAAACTTTAATGTTTTATTTAATTTTTAAACATATTTAAAATTCAAAAGTTATACTTTTATGATAAATTAGATCTATTTAAAATTAACACTAATACATTATGGACTGGATAGGATGGAAGGGAACTGTCAATTCCAAAACCTTTTTAGAACGAGATATCTTAACTATTTCGATCTCCATTCTGTCGATACTTGAATCATTGGTTGCATTTGATTCTTGTTAATGTACAATGATTTGATACTCTTGTAAAATATTTTCAATCAAGAGATGCAAACCATTCTTAATTGCTATTAGTTGAGAGTGTGCATTGATTCAGCCTACCTAAATGCCATGGCCATGAATCAAGCATAACCTCGATTGTGTGGACCTCATCGGCGCTTTATTTCAGTGCCCACTCAAATTTATGACGTGCAAGTAGTTTAAGCCTACACATATGCATGAATGTCTAATAGTAAGCCTCTAAATGGACAAATATGTCAATAGGAGAGCAATTTGTATTCACATTCAAGCATATCAATAATGGTTGCAACAATAACAGAAAGAACCCAAGAAATAAACCTAATCGAGAGAAAGAATTAAAGTTTTAGGAGGCATATAGATTGGCCCAACCTAGCCAAAACAATTTGTTAGGTTTAAGTGGAGATGGTAACGGTTAACCTATTTAACCTATTTGATTAGATTTAATTTATTACAAATCGGATTATGTTACTTATTTAATAAAATGGTAAGGTTTGATTTTGAACTTTTGGTCTTTTTAATACAGGTTTCGATTGACAAAATTTTACCTACCTGTATTCGATCTAATGTCATTATCATCTTTAGATTCAACCTAGTTTCAAGAGAAGGTTTCAAGTCATTCGAGTTTTAATACTAGCCGCTCTTATGAGTCACAATTAGGTGTGATTCCAATATCTTGACCCATACGTGATGCAAAACCAAGAGGGGGTAAGCACTGGCCGGGCCAAGTTGGACTTGAACAGGTTGAGGGTAAAAAGATCAACTTGAGGCATTAGATCGAATTGGGTTTAGTTTGAACTCAGCTGAGTATTGTTAGCTCAAGCCTGACCCTATAAGAATCTTGTAGGATCCAGACTTAGTTCATAACTTTTACAAGTATTTCTTTTTAAAATTATTATAACAGACAACAAAAATAATCCTAAAGAAGTTGGTATTTGGTTATATTTATTTCTCTAGTATTTAGGCCTTTAAACCTTGATTCAAATTCAATACTCTCTTTCTCTCTCTCTCTCTCTATGTAGAGAGAGAAAGAGGTAGCCTTAGCTACATTCAAAGATAATCTTAGCTACATATGTAATCAAGTGTACGATTTAATCGCCTTCCTTATCCTTTGATCCACATGTATGTATCTGAAAAGCATCCCATCTTTTTTACTTTTTATATTTTTTGGATTCATGAACTGTGTTGATATATGGGAAAGGTGACCGGATTCTACACTTGGCTACATTCAAATGTAGCAAAGTCTCTCTCTCTCTCTCTCCATGTATCTATACACACACACACACACACACATATATATATATATATATATATATATATAGTTTTGGGCTGAAACTATTTTTTCTAAGCACAGTTTGGCTACAAATTTGAATGGATCTAATAAAATCAGCCCAGTCAGATTATATAGGCCTAAACTCCTGAGTGAGGCCCAGAAAATTTAAAGTTCCAACTTGGACCGGCCCACGATCTATCTAGCCTATGCCCACCCTTAAAACCGATTGACATATATATGTATGTATATGTATGAGTTTTTTCTAACCATAGTTCTAGCTCCAAATTTGAATGGATCTACTGAAATCAGCCTACAATCTTGATTCAAGTCAAGAAATTTTAAAGATCCAACTTGGGCCGGCCCACGAGATGTGTGGCCCATGCCCACCCAACCGGTCGACCGGGTGGGTCATTTCCGGGAAAGAGAAGAACCTATGAACCGGACGACGTCCATTCTCCTTATTGCGATGACCCGTAGCGAACGCGAGCCGGGACCTTAGAGCATCCTCCACCCCATGGCAAGATATAAAAGGGGGGGGCATCGGGTGGAATTCTCGCCCTCTCCTATTTTCTTCCGTCGTCGGCAATGGCGATCTGTCCACAAATTGAGCAACACCACATTAACTAAGCAAAACACAACAAAATAAAAATGCAAACTTTAAACAAAAATAACGACGAAAGGATCAAGAGAATGCATGCTCACCTGCCTAAGTCTCAAGAGCTGCAAAATCTTTCGGGTTTTTGGGTTGCATGGCATTGATGCTACATGAGAAGATCAGAATCAGAAAGAGACGAAAAAAATCCAATTAAGAACAGATAAATTACCTACTGATCAATAGCTTGGATGGATAGCAAACTGGGCTCCAAAATACTGTGAAACAAAGGGGGGAAAATCGAATTTTGCACTCACCAACGGATTCGGATGATGAAGAGAATCTTGGCTCCGGGGCTGACCTCGCGTTTCAGGCGGATGAGCTCCTTCTCCTAATAAACAATGCCCATTTTTTCACCAATCAGCCAAAACCAAGAAAAAAAAAAAGATCGAAGCTTGAGAGGTATAAGATGAAAGAAGAAAGAAAAGGATCAGGGGATGCAGAACCTGGGACTCGTATTCCTTGGCGTATAGCTGCGCTCTGGTGAAGATAAGCTTGCGGTTCTCGCGGTCCTTCTTATTCTTGGCCTCGAGAACCTTCTTCTTTGCCAGTGCCAACTCTTCCTTCCTCTTCCTCTTCTTCAGCACCGACTCCGGTATCACCGCCGTCGCCTCTCCCTCCTTCCCTCCGCGGAAACCCTAGCAGAGAGAATGAATCTAGAATCAAAGTGGAGGAAGATCTTGCAATGATAAAAAATAAAACCCTAGATTTCGATCCGAGCGCCGCTGGATCAGAGAAGGAACCCTACGGGTTTTTTTGGGCTCTTGCCTGCTCTTGATCGAGAGGAGTGGAGGCCAAGGGGGCTCAGAGGGTTTAAGGGAGCGATGGACTCCACGATTCCAACGGTTGTGATACCGCATGGGTGTTAAACATGATCTGGACCGTAGAACTCTAGCTGTTCGCGGTGTTCGTAGGAACACAGGTAAGCTAACGTGTTTCATGGCTTCCATGATTCCATCTCCGGATCCCGGCCGTCCAAATGTAATAATATTCGTGCAAGATCAGCACGTGCTATCTTAATATAAAGGATCCTTGGTTATCTTGGGCCCTTTTTTATGGGGGGTATCATCAGATTTGAAGGCTCATCAGGGTCGTCCATCTGTCATGATTCATGCTCCACGATGGGTGGGATGTCATCCATGGTCGGCTGGCTTTGAGATGCACAAGCCACATATGATGCAGGTTTGCCGCCGTGTGGGAATCTCAAAGCTGACAGTGGAAACTCCCCATTCATGGTGACGATAAATTGGATTGATCTGCCGCTTGGAATGGCTACGGTGGAACGTGCGATGCCATAGATGATAGAAGCGTGCTTACTAACGTTTAGTCGTCACGTCATCTATATATTAAAAAATTAAATTTATGAAATCTAAATAATATTTTTTATCTATTTTTTTTAAAGTAAAAATTTAAATTATTATTAGAAATGATATCAGATTCAATCAGCTACTGTTTTACTATTGAATTATTTAATTATTTTTATGTCTTTTGAAAAATTCAATGTAGGACCACGCATAGGCCAAACCTTCGAATGTTTATCTATTGCCAAACTTATTAATATTATAAACATAAGAAAACAAAAAAAAAAACAGTTGTGAGAGAGAGAGAGAGAGAGAGAGAGAGAGAGAGAAATTGTAGTATTGAATTTGATCATCGTCTTATATGACTGGCAAGACAAGTAAGGTCCATTTGACAGATGGTCGGACAAAATTTAAAAATAAAGATGCATAATAAATTTTTTTTATAAATTAATATATTTAATTAAAAAAATATATATTCAAGTTCTTATTATTATTATCATGTAATTCATCAAATCATTATTGGTGATTGTTAAAAATATATTTAATTAAAAAATTTATTTAAATTATTATATTTTATTAAAAAAAATATAAAAGAATAATAAAAAAATCTCAAATAAATCCGTATATTTTTCATAAATTAAATGCGCATCGTAATGAAAGCAACAGGCTTGTCCCTTTTTTTTTTTAATTTTCGATTCATGAGCTTCGCGCTGCATTTTATTATTGAAAGATCGGATAGCTATCAACGCTCTTGGGACACTATAATGCAACCCTTGCGACCTAAGCGATGCCATCTTATGATAAAATAATCTGAACTTTTGCACGCGTCCATGTGACGTGCCAACCACCGTACCATGCTCCATCGTCGCGGTCCAACCGATCCCTCTCACGAGCAGCAATAATTGTAGATAGAAATCGACATTTATATTATCTACGGTTCTCTTAAAACTAGTAAAAGTTATATTTTAAAAAATTATTTTTATTAAACTTAAAAGTCAGATATTCGAACAAAAACAACAACAACATCAAAATATTATTAAATAATAAAAATATTTAAATATTATAATAATATTATTATAATATATAATGTAAAATAAGATAATATAATAATATTATAAAAAATAGTATAATATAGTATACAAATATAATATTATTATACCATATAACACTATAATTTTATAATTTTACTATAATATAATATAATATTATATTATTATAATATTATTATAAAATAAAATATATTTATTATAATTATATGAAATATTATTGTGATTATAACATATTTGTAGTGTACAATAGGATAATATAATAATATTTAAAATAATACAATATAGTATACAAATATAAAATTATTATATGCTATAATTTTATTATATTACTATAATAATATATCACAATATTGTGATATTATACTATATAATAATAATACTAATTTTGGTAATATATTACAATATAATTATTAAATAATAGTAAAATAATATATTATAATAATTTTATATTATAATCATTATTATATTTTCTTATATTATAATATTATATATATATATTAATATTATTATTATATTATAATGTTATTAGAATAATTTATAATAATATTTTTTAATATATTAGATAGTTATAAATATTATATAATGTCTTTTATTATTTTTATTTTAAAAATACTTTCTTAATATATTTATCAAATAGATATTAAAATCTTATATTATTTTAAAAATATAATAAATAATTTTTTTAAGCTTTATTTTTAAAATTTCTAAGCCAAAAACTTTATTTTTAAGAATTTTACTTCTAACAGCTTTACCAAATAAGGGTAAACCTCCTCACCACCCTCGTTGCTAAGTGCCGCCACCACAAGTTCTCTCTCCCGAGCCTTACGCAACCAAAAAAAAATAAAAAATAAAATAAATAAAAAAGCCTAATTTGGTCAAACTTGAAGGGCTCGC
Organism: Metroxylon sagu; assembly: GCA_017589505.3. Taxonomy (NCBI): domain Eukaryota; kingdom Viridiplantae; phylum Streptophyta; class Magnoliopsida; order Arecales; family Arecaceae; genus Metroxylon; species Metroxylon sagu. Next base: position 1,365,446 of record JACVBY030000627.1, read on the forward strand.
TGTAATTTCACTCTCTCTTTTTTATATATTTTCCTTCCGAGTTTGATTGAAGGTCGGTTGCCGACTAGCGTCGAGGTGAGGAAGATAAGGGCGAAGCAGACCGGCTTTGAATAGCGAAGGGCTCAGAAGAAGTTGGCGGCAGTCCAATAGAGTGGGAGAATGGAAGCCAAGCCATCATCATCATCAGAGGGAAGGCCTCATGCGGTTTGCCTCCCGATGGCAGCCCAAGGCCACATAAAACCCTTCCTTAAGCTGGCCAAGATCCTCCACTCCAGGGGCTTCTTCATCACCTTCGTCTTAACCGATTTCGACCACTCCCGCCTCTTGAAAGCCTGCGGCACCGATGCCGTCAAGGGCTCCGACGACTTCCGGTTCGAGACCTTCCCCGACGGCCTCCCGCCGTCCGATCTCGACGGCAACCGGCACATACCCAGCATGTGCGAGTCCCTCAGCAAGAATGGGTTGGTCTCCTTTCGTGATCTCCTGGTTAGGCTTAACAGCGCTGCAGCGTCGCCCCGAGTTAGCCTTGTGATTTGGGGTGGCCTCCTAAGCCTCGGCCGGAAGGCCGCCGCCGAGCTCGGCATCCCTGACATCATGTTTTGGACCGCCAGCGCCAGTGGATTGATGGGCTACCTCCATTACCCGCAGCTCATTGACAAAGGCCTGGCGCCACTGAAAGGTCTCATCTCTCTCTTTCTGGTGATTAATTATCTACGATTAGTAGCTAGGTAACAAAGAGTTTACTGACCCGGTTGGTTGATCTAATTATCGAAAGCCCTTTCTTTTTTAAGTTCTAATATATATAAATCACTGTGTGGATTTGTCCTCTCCAACCATTCCAAGGAACTTGGGAAGTTGGATGAAGATCATTATATTTTGATCCGTGTTTTACTTGATTTTTCTAGGTTGTAACTATGATCTCGTTTTGGCTCTATACCCCTGTCCCAACTCCTTAGCCTATGCTCAAAACTTTATTTAATGAGTCAAATAAAGCAAAGACAAAAATATGCTTTTGATGTTCAAACATTCACTCTAAATTTATTTTAGTTCTTAAATTTTTAATTATTATAATTTATTTATTTTTTATTTTAAAAATTATACATTTTTGTCATCTTTTCATATACAGCCGATTAAAAATTGATAAAATAATTAATATGAATATATAAATTATCATTCAAGCCTTGAGTAATTTGTCATATACGATAATCGATAACCTACGTTTTTGCACTAACGGCTATTCCATCGGTTTTAAATATATAAAAAGTTGAAAATATAATATTTTAAATTATAAAAAATTAAAATATAGCAATAAAAAGTTTTAGAATCAAAATAAATTTAGAGTCAAAGTTTGAAGGCTAAAATTATTTTAGCCTAAAACAAACAATCTCAATCAAAACTGGCATGGCCAGAGGCATGAAATTAGCACCTAAGTACGATTATGTTGGCCAAATAGTTACGATCCCCAATTCTTATGGCTTGCAAGCCCAATATTTTCCTCCTGGGTTTCTGTCCACTTTAGCAGCTTCAAAAGATATTTACATGCAGACCTTTGAATGGACCACCACACGATATTTACTGCAGTTTTTTTCTTTTTTTTAATACTGTGTAGAGGAGAGTTATCTCACCGATGGATTCCTTGACGCTCCCGTGGATTGGATCCCTGGCATGAGTGGCATGCGATTAAGAGATCTTCCGGCATTCTTTCAGGTGACAGACCCGAACGACATCTTGTTTAACTACGTGTTAAACGAGACACGAGATGCTTTCCAGGCCTCTGCGATCATGATGAATACTCTCCAAGACTTGGAGCATGAACTTTTAGACGCATTGGGACGAATGCTGCCTCCCATTTACACCGTCGGCTCTATATCCATGCTTTGCACGCAGTTGTTCGACGATTCGTCCACACCTCTGCCATCGAATCTATGGAAAGAGGACGCGAGGTGCATCGAGTGGTTGGATCGGAGGGATCCGAAATCCGTGGTGTATGCGAACTTTGGAAGCATGATAAACCTGTCCATGGAGTACCTGCTGGAGTTTGCCCAGGGAATTGCAAACAGTGATCATTACTTCTTATGGGTCGTCCGGTCCGACCTCGTCTCCGGCGACGGGGCCATTTGGCCGCAATACTTTAAGAAAGAAACTAAGGGAAAGGGTTTGGTGGCGAATTGGTGCCCACAGGAGGAAGTTCTCTTGCACCCTTCGGTTGGGGCGTTCTTGACGCATTGTGGGTGGAATTCAATATTGGAGAGCATTTGCGGTGGCGTGCCCATGATATGTTATCCTGCCTTCGCCGAGCAGGCGACCAACTCTTACTTTGCTTGTAAGAAATGGGGGATTGGCGTGGAGATCGGTACCGATGTCAAAAGGGATGAGGTAGAGAGTGTTATCAGAGAGGTGATGGATGGAGAGAAGGGAAAGGATATGAGAAAGATGGTTGCGAAGTTGAAGGGGATGGCAGAGAAGGCTGTTAGAGAAGATGGAACCTCTTATACGAACATGAGCTTGTTATTCAATAGCTTATTCCTAGGAGCAAAGTAAATGCTCATCAGTACATGATTGTTATCTTTTGGAGTTGGATGCGCTCGTGTTGGAACCGTTGTTGTGGGTTAATTTTTAGCTGGCATCTTGGTTTGGATCTTAGAATTTGGGGTGATTTTTATTTGTCTTTTGTTTAGTTTTCCTACACTCTATACTCAACCAGTGAATGATTTCCAACCATCCCCATCCTACATTTCCTTATTCTTTGCAGAAAATCTTCAATCCCGCTTTTTTTTTTTTTTTTTTAGAAGTAGCTTTCAATATTAGAGCTAATGCTATTATTTTTTTCAAAAAAAAAAAAGCTCATTTGAACTTAAAATCTATTATAAACAGTTAAAGATCTAAAATATGTCAAAAGGTTGCTGGTCAATAGCTATCTCACATAGCTATTGGTCAACAACTGTCAACAACCACTTAAAGATGCTTTGGTAGTTAATTTAAATAGGATTTTAAAGCATAACTTGAGGTCCAAATTTACATAATACATCTAGTATTATTCAGAGAAAATTATGGGATCTCGAAGATGAGATCAAAAATGAGTTCAAACATAGAGATTTTTATTCTCATATATGAATCTAATGAATTTTTAGAAATTCTTTCTTAATCTTTTCAGACTCATTTCCAATGGTTCTCTGCAAGGATTAAATTTTTTTTTCATCCTCATTGAAATCTTTGTCTACTATCATACTGGATAATAGACAACCAAGTGGCAAACAAGCATGTTTCTATGCATACTTTAGATCAAAGGCACATGAGATGTCGGTGAATGCATTCTGAAGCTCAACAATGCAGCATAGTTTAAAACTCAGTTTGATTTATTTCTATCTCATCTATTTGATGGGGACAAAAGTTGGATAATTTTGACTTCGTATGTGGCACGATAGCATAATTATATGGACATTGTATGGAACGTTACAATTATGGGGCCTAGATGGTCATAGATCTTGTGACACTTTCTGACAACCATAAGATTCTTGGATCGATATGTTTTACCTTATTTTTGATAAATTAGACCAATCAATACTCATATATTAATCGAAGCACAAATGGAAGCTATAACCGTATAAGCATTAATTGTTCTGGTTGGCATCCACATTACCAGGATACAATCAAGAGATCGATAAAATTTTGTTGCCCAGCTAAGCAACCCAAGAGGGGAGGGTTTGAAAATTTTTAGCAAGTATGTGCAATTTTACAAAACAATAAAATCTGTGTGAGCGTGGAGTATTGATAGTAAGAACAAATAATAACAACAGTAAGAGACAAACACACAAACACAGCAATTTATAGTGGTTCGATGCCAATTTTTGCACTTACATCCACTCCTCAAGAATCTCTTGAGAATTTTCTCCACTAATCGTTCCACAAACGATTACAAACATAGCTAACACAGCTAGTTTCTTATTTTCTAGGCATAAGGGAGCCTTTTCCTAACTATCTCAGCTAGCTTCTTATTTTCGAGCATAAGGAAGTCTTACAAATCACCAATTATGGGTTTGGCATATCCTACACAAGTTTCAACCAAGTTGAAACTCAAACAACTTACACGGAAAAGAGTTTCAGAATTTTCAGCTTCTTAATGAGTAAATTTTACAATAAAAGCACTTTACAGTTTTTGAAGACCTTCTCCTTTAAATAAGCTTCTCCTCTTTAAATGTTGGAGTTATGAATACTTGAAGAAGCCTCTTGAGTAGTTGGAAGGAGCCTTGAATGAGCCTTGATGGAATTTTAAACTTTGCAACACACTTTCTTTTCAAATCTGGAAAACTGAGTTCTTTCTTGATTTTCATTTGATTTTTCTCTCTTTTTCCCACTTGTAATCCTTTAAAAATACTTCCAATCACTTGCTAATCCATCCCATTTACGAGTATTTATAGTTTATTTGGTGTGGCATCCAAGAATGGAATCTAACTTAGAAGATTAATTAATTGATTAAGCAATGACACCTATCTACATTAACATTAATTCAAGCATAAGAATGCTAAAAGTAATTCAAAGAAGGGACTACTTAATGAAATGAAATCTACCAGCTATGTAACTCAATCCTGATCCAAAGAAGAAGGGATGAGGACCCTTAAGACCAAGATGTATACCTTCATATGATCAGACTTAAGAGATTCGGATGGATTTAATCATCAATGATGAGCACTCACTTTATTGTTGGAAGGTTATTTTTAGCACTTCATTGAATCGCTACTGGACTTAACGATTGTCACCACTAGTATGAAAATTTCATCCATAATGGGTTCCAAGGCAAGGCAACCTCCTCTTTAACTCCGAATTGTAGGTGACCCTTGAGGACTTGAAGATGATGACATGGAGAGCTGAAATGAAGAAGACGCCCCTTGGTACCAAAGCTTGAAAGATACCTAAGTTGAACCTCATGCTCATTCCCTCACGCTTATTCCCTCGCGGAAGACATTTGCATCACACAAATGGGAAAAAAGTGGAACTAGAATAATTATCATTTTATTCATTCATAATCTCTATTACAAGGGCTATGAAGAGGTATTTATAGTCCTCTAAGTTCATTTGAAAATTCGAAATTCATGGAGACTTACATGGAGAAGATAATGGAGAGTTGGAGAAAATGGAGGGGAGTTACATGATTTATGAAGAAATATGTGGGCAGGCCAATTTGAATTTGAATTTAATTGTTGGCGCCCAAGTGGAGAAGATGGAGGGGAGTTACATGATTCATGAAGAAATATGTGGGCGGGCTAATTTGAATTTGAATTTAATTGTTGGCGCCCAAGTGGAAGCTGAAATGTTGAAGTAGTATAATCTCTTGAATTGAGTTGGTTTCGATGCTCGAGTTGGATTTTTGGGTTGTGGTTGAACTGACTCCTGTGGCTTCAAATGGCCTGCTTTATAATTCAATCCATAATGAATTTGATCGAAAACATTTGTTGGTGTCCACACCATTATTGAAGGATTAAAACGTTAAACTAGCCATTTGTGACCATTGGAATGTCAGAACTAACCGTTACTGGGCTTCTCAGAAAGTTAGTTGGCTCTATAGTTGACTAACTTGGGATTTTTCTCTGTTCTGACCACAGTAGTTGACTTTAGAGTCGACTAACTTTGAATTCTTCACTGTTCTGCCTACAGTAGTCGACTAACTTGAAAATCTTCACTGTTCTGCCCACAGTAGTCGACTAACTTGAAAACCTTCACTGTTTGGCCATAATAGTCGACTAACTTGGAAAAACTCACTGTTAACTCCTTTGTGGCACAGTTTTGACTTGATAGCTTGCAAGGCAGTTGGCTAAAGGCTTCAAACTTTCATTCTAAGTATCAGTAGCTGCTGTGAGAGTTGACTAATACCTTCAAAACTTGAAAACTTGCTCCAAGGCCAAGAAAACTCATTGTATTGAGCAAGATAAGTGCCTTAGCTCTCATGACTTGAACTTTTTTCATTTGATAACTTGCCAACCACTTGAGTTTCACTTGATTTGAGCTTGAAAACCTCTTCTTGGATCTTGATCTTAAACAAAAAAATTTCTTTTGCACCATAAAACCATTTAGAAGCTTGGAACCATAAAACCATTTAGAAGCTTGGAACCAAAAAATCATTTAGAAGCTTGGAACCATAAAACCATTTAGAAGCTTGGAATCATCTTTAATCATCTTGGTGATTCATATATACCTGCATTTCATCATGGTTCTTCACAAAACTCATTAGTAACTTACTTAATTGTTTTATGATCATCAAAATCAATGTGAGGTCAACAAATTTAAATCTTAATTTGATCAAATTTAATTTAAAATTAGTTTAAAGCATAAAAATTGAGATTTAATTTTATTTTATTAGTATTATTTTCAATTTGATTTGAGTTTAATTTCAAATTAGGCTGAATATAAAAGTAATTGATTAGCATGAAAGTCCTTATTGGAGTTAATGGACAATTCAAACTTGAATTAACACTTGATTCAAAACTAAATTCATATTGACTAAATTTTTTAAACATTAAATGAACATTCAAACATCATGAAACTAATATATAGATAAAGAATTTAATTTGGCTACATTCCAAAGAACCATCACTCAGATCTAATTAGGCCTAGCTTTAGATATTAATGGTTTCATATCAATGCTTTGAATTGTTGAATGTAATCTATTATCTTTAAAATACTTATGCAAATATATATATATATATATAATTTCTAGCTCATGCATTAAGAGGTCAAAAAAAAGTATTATTTATTTAATTTTTTGACTGGCTGATGAATGGATCAAAGGTCTTTAAATCATATATATATATATATATATATATATATATATTCTTAGGTTGGGTTTATTTTTTTTAAGTGCAATGCTGGCTCCAAATATGAATGGATTTAAAATTAGCCCAGTTTGGTCATATAGGCCTAAAATTTTGTTTCAGGCCCAGACATTTAAAAGATGTAACTTGGGCTGGCCCACGAGATGTGTGAACCATGCCCACCCAACCGGTCGACCCGGTGTGTCATTTCCGGGAAAGAGAAAAAACCTATGAACCGGACGATGTCCATACTCGTGAGCCGGGGCCTTTTAGACCATCCTCCATCCCATCATCGCAAGATATAAAAGGGGGGCATCGGGTGGAATTCTCCCCCTCTCTTATTTTCTTCCGTCGTCGGCAATGGCGCATCGGCTGCTGAGAGACGCGCAGGCCGACGGATGGGAGCGCTCCGACTTTCCCATCATCTGCGAGTCCTGCCTCGGCGACAACCCCTACGTTCGAATGGTACGTCTTCTTTCTTCCATCCTCTCTTCTCTTATCTTTAACCCTCTTCCTTCGTTCGAAGGGGATCATAGTTAGAGACCCTAGCCACAGATGCAAAAGGAGCAGGAACCCTAGTCGTATTTTCCAATTTCGTCATTCCTTCTCTGGTTTGGTGTTCTAATAGAAAAGTTTCTAATTAGGTATAGAGGAAGCATGGGAGGATTAGGACATCCGAGCCTTGATTAAACTGAGTGTTGTTGATCTCTTTTATTAAACGATGATCAGATCTTGTGAGGGTTTGTTCGATTAGATTTGTGATTGAGATTGCATTTCTTCTTTTGCCGTGTTCTAAGAAGGGGCAAATAAGGACGCCAGCGGAATCCCTAGGTCTTTCCAGAGAAAGGAAGTGAAAGCCAAGGTTTATTTTCTCGATTTTTATGCCCATATAGTTGTTGGGCTTGGTTTTTCTTTTGGCGTTCAGAAATCATATTTGTTAATTATTACTGCAAAAAGTGAAGTTTTTGGACGATTTGATTAGTGGATCACAGATCTAGGTTCGTTAAATAAAGACTGAAATCTCTTCAAGGTTTGTTGAGTAGAATTGGCGACTGCAATAGAAGCTCTTTCTTCCATTGTCTTGGTCTGCAAAGGTTAAAACTAACTGAAACCCTAATCATATATCGTGATTGAAACTCTACTCTTTTACAGGCACCGTGTATATGTGTGTAGTTTCTGCTTAACTTTGGTTTCCTTTTGGCGTTCAAGAATTTTTTAGTCAGTTAGGGAAGTATGGGACTACGTTGGTTTTTTGAATCTGAAGTTGCAGGTCTCACCAAACGTAGCGTCTAAGACTCAGAAATCCATAGTTGATTTTCAGTAGTTAGAATAATAAAGGAATTCGTTGGGTCTGATTAAACTCAGCGGTTGGCCCTTTATTTATGTTAAAATTCAACCTTTAAATTTTTTTTTGATTGGATTACAATTCTTGGCCAGTACTTGAACATATATTTGACTTCTTTTAATGCTCAAAACTGGTTTGGGTTTTAGTAAGAATGGTTTGGTCTATGAATGTTGTATTCTTGGGTGGCAATGACTTTTGCTTCATCTGCCATGGTCTTGTATCATGGTCTTTTGTTTCATATGCTGAGTTAAAATTTCATTGTGGAAGTGAGCAATGGCATTCATGGTATCTCTGCTTGGATTGCACAGACGAGGGCAGATTATGACAAGGAGTGTAAGATATGCACACGGCCATTTACGGTCTTCAGGTGGAGACCAGGGCGCGATGCAAGATACAAAAAGACGGAGATCTGCCAGACATGTTGCAAGCTTAAAAACGTGTGCCAGGTCTGCCTCTTGGATCTTGAGTATGGGTTGCCTGTTCAGGTTCGGGACACTGCCTTGTCTATCAATTCCAATGATGCTATCCCAAAGAGCGATGTGAATAGGGAGTACTTTGCAGAAGAACATGATCGCAGGGTATGTTGGTGAACAGCTTCTACATATTCTTATGCTAACTTTCTTTTTAACTTTATTTTTTACTAGTATCACATTCATATGAATCGTTTACAGCTAAAGATTTTTTTTTTTTTTTTTATTAGTCTATCTTTATATGTGGCCATTCCTTATTCTTTGCCGTGGCAGGGTACTTAGTGTAGCATTTTTTGTGTGCATTTGTTTTTCTTGGATCAGTGCTTTACAAGAGGATGCAGTAGATATTGAACATGATAGTGTTATCCTCAATATGCAACAGATTTTAATTACTTTTTTTTTAAAAAAAAATTGATTGAGGTCTGTAGGTAGGAATTTTAGTTTTTTTTTTGGTATTGCAAAAGAAACAAAGGCACATTGTAAAAGAATTTACTATTGTATTATTTTCTATATCCAAGAGTTATATTCTCTATGACAGAAGGTGGACCACTTGCTTTTATTTTATTCATTAATGAGATTAGTTGGTAAAGCAATTTCTGTGTGCAGTTTAATGGTCTCCATGAAAGCAACTTTTACTTTTAGACTCCAAATTGGTGCTTTGGGAATAATTGCATGATAGAAGTAATATTCAATCAATGCAAGCATCACTGTTCTCCATTAATTGCTTCATGTTCTTCACAGCAAAGCACTTTATGATCAATTGCGGTATATGTAGTTTCATTGATTGTGGACTATTAAGCATGATAGACTATGGAGTCTAAAATTTTACACTTCTCAAAGATTAAGAAGATGAAACTTTTAAAATACTACATCATTGGGAAAAGATACTTTTGGCAGATTTGGCTTGAAATAAGCTTGGCCAGGTTTCCCATGGAAGTGAATGAAAACATTACAAAAAACACAAATTTACTTCTTAAATTCTGATGATATGTATTTTTTGAGAAAATATAAGAAAACTTGGTATTTTGCTAAAGAATCCTGAAAATCAATCTTTATTGTCAGAGTTATTTTATCTATTGATTAAAGAACAATCTTTTGTCTATCATGCCTTATGTCGAGGTAACTTGAGAAGTCCTGAAGGATGAGGATATGAGCTGGACATAATGCTTGAGTTTTTTATGCTTTTATTTTTAAAATCAAGGTGGTCTCTGAAGTGAAAACATTTGCTAAAGAAAGGTACATCTGAGAGCGCATCATTAGTAGTCCTAGTTCGAGGAAATTCTAAAATTTATAAACTTATGATTATCGATAAGGATCGCATGAACACTATAAATTTCTGAGGTATCATAGTGTGTGTTAGTCATAGATGCTTATTGATCCTCCAAAGATAGTGAAACGAAAAAATAGAAGAGAAATATAATGAAAAAGAATAAAGGGAAGGGTTTTGATGGGTTTTTTTGACTGCTGTTGATGATGTAACAGTTCTATCTTTAAAATCTTGAAATTTTTACTGCAGAGTTGACGAGTAAGAATGGATCAAAACTTCTTAATTGAAAGTCAAAGTAATCCTAGCTTTGTTGTCTTGACATTTTTGAGGGTTTTCTGAAAGGTCTATTAAATGCCTAAGAGTCTTCCATGAAAGATTGAACCCACACCAAAGTGGTGAAATCTTTACTTAGGATTTCGAGTGTTGGCCATTGCAAGGCCATTACTGGCACCTGAAACAGATTGGCATGGCACCTATTTAGTTTTTCATATTATTTTAATTAAAAAGTGCTTTGCAAATCTCTTTCTTTTTTTCAGTCTGGCCAGGTATGTGTGATGTTAGCCACATGCCGACACACCTTGTTCTATGAACACTTAAATCCTTGCGTAAGGCTAGCGTGAGATATGATACATGTTTCACCTCACTTAAGTTTTGTTGGTTTCAAATCTAATTTAATCCACTTGCAATTCTTGATATGATTAGTCTGCCTGTTGGTTCCCCAATGCATCTTTCCTTGCTTGCCACTGCATTTTCTATGCCAATCAATGGCTAACAATTATTTCAAGGTAAGATCTCTTTAGTTGTTGCACTGCCTTGCAATGAGCCACATCACATATGCAAAGTCTAGAAGTTGGTGAAAGTGCTTATGAAGTAAAGGAAAATCGAGATTAGGAGCTAGTTGGCAGTTCAGGAATAAGTTGTATATTTTTTTGAAGAAATATGAAGCAAAAAAAGCACCTCAGTTTGATTCATTAATGACTGCAGTCTCTGTTTGTGTTGCTCCTCCTTGTGGGAGCAGATATACATTCTGATGGCAAAATCCTTCTGTGGCACCTCAATTTGATTCATTAATGACTGCAGTCTCTGATGGCACAAGCACTTCATGTATTATATTCTATGTATGATGTCACTGAAATTTTCCAGTTGGATCAACTCAACAATCATACCACTACATGCCCACCTATGTTTATATATCCCAAGTTGAATTTGTAACTGACCTCATATCTATGATCCAGACAAGCAATAAATAAAAGTTGATCACATTAACTGGTAATTGGTACCATTTACAGCTGTTATGTTTAGAATCTACTCTTATCTTGTATACATATATGCTTGTTTTTATAGCATCTAGACAAAGTGTTATCTCGTCTTTTGTTGACATATCACCTCCATTACAGGCTAGAGCTGGCATAGATTATGAGTCTTCATATGGAAAGGCACGTCCAAATGACACCATTTTAAAGCTTCAAAGGACAACACCATATTACAAAAGAAATCGGGCACATGTCTGTAGCTTTTATGCGCGTGGTGAATGCACACGTGGTGCTGAATGCCCATATCGGCATGAGATGCCTGTTACCGGGGAGTTATCTCAACAGAACATAAAAGATCGGTACTATGGGTACGTATGACAGCTGACCAAGGTTTGCTTTAATGCACAGAAAGGAGGAAAAAAATACTGGGAACCAATAGGAAGCATACTAACCTTCTGGCTTGTGGCAGTAACTTGACCTTAGTTGAATTCTCCCAATGGGTGCCTTGGAATCTGCATTAAGCATCTGGTGCAAACCACTATACCTAGGATGTGAGTTAGCACTGCAGTACCATTGATCAAAATATAATCTTTCGACAGGCACTAAGATGCTTATATTTTATATCATATGCTATTTTCTTTAAGTTCCTCATCTTTGATTGAGGTTGTTTGCTGTACTTGCTTTTATGTTCCATTGACACCATCTTTCTAGCAAGCATGATATGCATGCCAGTGATACAACACAAATAAAATTGCTATGAGCTTGAGTGTGGTGCAATTGTTTCATGCAAGCTATGATTTTAGAGTCATTTTACCTTGATGCTTGCTTTTGCTATGATGACCAGATATTGGTTGCTTATTGACCAATTCATGCAAATCCAGCAGTTCTTAAATTTTTGCAGTCCATTTTCCAGAATACCTCCCGGGCCCAATAAAAGATAATTGATTTAGTCCATAGCAGGTCAATTAGAAACGCTGGCAATTTTGTACCTCATCTGTTCATGAAAAAATCTGGATCATGGAGGACATGGTAAACTATAAGTACTGATGAAGCTCTAATGAGCTGGTCATTGCCTCATTTGCACTATTAGATTGTGGGTTAAAGCAAATTTGTTTTATGGATAGAGTTCTAATGGGCTTCAAGATATTGGTGAGGTACCACTGAGTCAACAAATCTGAATCTGGATTTCAGAACATTCTGTCTGCTGGTCTTTTGCACCTCGTCATTCTGATCAGTCTTAATTATCTGCTTGGGAATACTTTGTATTTTTTTTCCTTTGTTTTGATTTTTTCCCCACTGAAGTGTTGTTTTCTCATGATGATGGCATCTCTTGTTTGTAGGGTGAATGACCCAGTCGCTCTGAAGCTCTTAAGCAAGGCAGGTGAGATGCCATCTCTGACTCCCCCAGAAGATGAGAGCATCAGGACACTGTACGTTGGGGGCCTTGATGCCCGAATCACCGAGCAGGATCTGAGGGATCATTTCTATGCCCATGGTGAGATTGAGTCAATCAGGATGGTGCTCCAACGAGCATGTGCCTTTGTGACATACACAACGAGAGAAGGAGCAGAAAAGGCTGCAGAGGAGCTAGCCAACAAGCTGGTCATTAAAGGAGTGCGTCTGAAGCTGATGTGGGGAAAGCCACAGGCCTCCAAACCAGAAGGAGAGGTACCAGAGGATGAGGCCGTGAGGCAAGGGCTTGTGTCACATGGAGGGATGCTTCCAAGGGCTGTTATATCCCAGCAGCAAAGCAACCAGCAGCCTCAACCACCAGGCACACAGGACCAACAGCAGCCACCACTGCATTACTTTAACATTCCTGCTCCACCCCCAGCAGAGCGAACCTTCTACCCCTCGATGGATCCTCAGAGAATGGGTGCTCTAGTCCCTTCTCATGAAGCAAGTGATAGCAAAGGGGGATCGGACAAACCACCACCACAGCAGCAGCAGCAGCAGCAGGGACTGCTGCGAGCGCCAAATAGCTCAGGGCAATCATACCCTCTTTTGCCGCCACATCTTCAGGGCCAGTACCCACAGTATTATCCACCATACGGATACATGGCCCCACCACTGCCGCCTTATCAGCAGCAGTATCCTCCTTACCAGCCTATGATGGCTCCACCCCCACCTCCGGCTGCACCTCCTACAGTGCAGCAGTACCCTCCAGGTGCACCTGGGTCGTCTTCTCAGAGCTGAGATAGGTTTTGGCTATGTTTCTTCTTGTATTCATGTTCTCTTTGTCACCCATACAATCAGGCTTTCTGCATTACTCAATTAGTATATGGATGATATAATCTATATTCCGGCACTCTCTGTGAGATGATTGAATTTGGGAGGATTAGGATCAAGGATGGTGTATGCTGTTTATCTTTGATATCCAGGGATATTCTTGCCTGCAGAATTGAGGAGCTTTCCACATCAGACATGAGGGTGAAATTCATGTTTGCAACTCCAGTAAGCTCCAAGAGCAATACATTTGAACCATGGTGCACTTGCACCCCAATTCCAAGATGGTTGAGTCAAATGCAGTAGATATATCCAGTGGTTGAATTTTCCAAGGTGCTGGGTTTGTGATCCGTTCAAAACCATGGGTTACAACCGATGCTTATAGAGCCTGTCCAGTTTTCACAGGTTATTTTTGAAGCAGGATAAGTTCTTGCCTGGCTAAGATTTCATCTGTATCAATTGATACTGCTTTGAAGGATACTGTTTGGTAGTTTTAATTATAAAGACCTTCCCAAACTTCATAAATATAGATCCTTTCTTTGTTGTTCATATTGCACTCATTAATTAAGTGATGCTTTTAATCATTAATTAATTTATGTTAAATAGAATCCGAAACTGTAATCTGATATCTCAATTAAGAAATAATTCTGCTCTGAAATTCTGCTTGCATGTGTACACAGTAAGAGGCTGTCTAGCCGACAAATCATCTAGATGATTTTCCCCCTCAAAGACAATGAAATTAATAATAATTTTTTACTCAGAAAATGATATTGATTGAAACTTTTTTTGAATAAAACAATGGATGCTATAACCATGCCTATTATAACAAGAAATAATGAATTAATGACACTAGAATAACAAATGGCTTTGTTTGATTATGTCACTTTTTGTATAAAAATGAATACTGTTCATTGAAACTGGAAGATTTTAATGGGATGCACAATGCAACGGGTTTTCCACATATTTGTGTAGCGATAAGAGGAGATAGCTGGTTATTTATGGGAGCAAAGGAGACCAAGGTTGAGGCTGTCGAGACAGTGTTACCTGCCCCAATGGACCACAGTAGAAAGTTAGATGAAGGAACAGAATATTTGCATAACAACTTCCAAACCGAAAGAGCACACTTGTAGAATATAAGCATGCCAATCACCCTGAAACTGATGTTTAGCATGAAAAACTCTAGCACAAAGACCCATAGAATGAAGCAAAATCGGACCTCCAAATCGCCCAAGCAAAATCTTCCCCCACCGACAAACGTTAGGAATACTCAAATCTCCTCTCATTAGGAGGTTTATCGATGACATCCCAGGCAATAGTATGAATAGCTCGCTGGCTAAAACAATGCTCCCATAGAAAACTATGAATAAGATGGGAAAACCAAGCTACAGATCCTTTAGAGGCCACCATATTAGATACAATATGCATTGGAATAGACAACAAGACTAACCTAATAAGTTACCTTGCCTGGAAAAGAAAGGTATCTCCAAGTTTAAGATTCCACTTACTCAAGAATCTTCTCCTTCAAAGGTTGAACATCTTGAGAAAGAAGTTTAGAACCCCCCTCAGAGGGACCCCAAGTAAGATCCAAGCAATGGGACGCAACGAACACTTAGAATATCCAGTAACTCTGACTTCACCGTAGAGAAGATCCTAGGGCTAAACTAAGCCATTGAATTATGAAGGTTCATTAATTGCCCAGACTGATTACAATAATCATGAATAGCTACCTTGAAGGCCAAGCAATCATCTTTCGTAGTTTGAGAGAAAAGTAAACAATCATCAGTAAACATCAAACGATTGACCTTTGCGCTCCTTCTGTAAGGTTAAAAATCCTTGACTTTCTTCAAAATAACCACTTGATCGATATTTCTGGTCATCATTTAGCACATAACATAAAGAGATAGAGAGAGAAAGGGTACCCTTGGTGCAACCCCATAGAAGATATAAAAAAGTCAGAAGGAGTTCCATTAATTAAAATAGCAAAGGCAGGAGTCATGATGCATCCTTTAATCTAAACAATAGATTTAGGAGGAAAATGAAAATAGGCAAAAACCATGAAAAGATAATCCCAATTAATTCTATCATGGGCCCTTTCTATATGTAGCTTTACATCCATCAAAGGTCTAGTCCTAGGGGCTTGGAACAAAGAATGAATCAGCTACTTGGCAATTAAGATGCTATTAGAAATACTTCGTTCTTGCACAAAGACTGCCTGTTCTTCAAAAATTAGCTTAGGTAAGAATAATTTGAGTCTCTGTTAGCCATAATTTTAGCCACAAGCTTATAAATTATGTTACATAAACTAATGGGACTAAATTGCATTGGAGTCTTGGGATCCGCACATTTTGGAATCAAAATGATAAAGGTCGCTTTCCAAGCTCTACGCATAATATTATTATGAAAAAACTGTTTCACAGCTAAACAGATATCCTACCCAACAAATACCAGTACATCTTGAAAAAACCATGTTGGAACCCATATGGTCTAAAAGCCTTATCAGAGAGCATAGACTTTAGAGCAGCCCAAATCTCAACATCAAAAACATTTAGAGACAAATATTCACCTTTTAAGTCAGATACAGTGTACTACAAGAGAGAATACAAGATAGAGTAGCAAACCAACCAGCCTGGAAGTACTCTTGAAACACCATTTTGATCTTAGCCTTAATATCCACAAACTACTAAAAAATGGTTTCAATCATCCTAACCTTATCCTTTCGTCGCCGGATAATGTTAGAAGTGCGAAAAAAAATCTAGTATTCTGATCCCTGCCTTTAGCTACTAGACTCGAGATTTCTGCCTCTAAAAACTATCACGAATAAATATATGGTATTCCTTAATCTTCTGCCTAAGGCGAGTCACATCAGCCTACGCAAAGCATCCTCCTCCTGCTGTAGCGAAGAAATATCACTCTCTAAACTTGATAACTTCTAAAAGATATCACCAACAGAATCCCTATTCCACTGTTTCAAAGAATACTAAGCTTTCTTGAGTTTTTAACAAGACCAAACATGGGAGAAGAGTTGGAAACAGAGTTCAAGCCCCCTGAATTATAGCACAGGACTTATGAAAAGGAAAACCACATATTTTCCAATTTAAAAGGAATCGGTCCAGTACTTCTACCCTCCAAAACAAGCTTGATTGGATAATGATCCGAGCTCACTCTAGTCAAGTGAGTAACTAGCAGACACCACCATCCGATCTAATCTTTTCCAGATCCATGCGCTTCCTTCCCTGTTATTACCCGTAGTAAACTAAGAACCAGAAAACCACAAATCAATGAGACCATAACATTGAAGAAACTCTCAAAACACTGTACTTTCTCAATCCTCAACAAAGAAAACACTACAGTAGGGAAATTAAAATCCCCTTTCCACTACAGTAGGGAAATTTGAGTCAATAATTACTAAGTTCAGACCAAAGAAACCACTTGGACAAGCCATTAGTACTGGCCTAAACAACAGCAAAAATCTAAGATAGTTAACCTTCCCTCGAAATAAGATCATACATGCACTGATGCGAGACAGGAATATAATCAATATCCTCAAGGCCACGTTTCCAAAGAACAGGAATCCCACTGAAGAGCCCAATAGAGGGAATAAATTTAGACAGCCAGCTGGGACCCTTCTAATTACTAACTTTCTAATAACCCGTTGAACAGAATCTTCTGCTAGATGGGTTCCTAATAAAACACATATATCAACAAGGATGCAATAAAAATACTCTTCTAAGGTGAAATAGCCTTCTAACTTTGATGTGGTTGTTGGTGCGAGCTGATAACCGTTGACGAACCCCAAAGAACAACAACCAGAGCCCTTGGATTGCTATCATTCTAAATTTTCATGCACAGTGGACCCTCTATCCCATTGACAACGTAATTTGTTCTTGTGTAAAGCCAGTCCACGTATTGGCCCAGTTAATTGTTAGTGGATCGAAACTAGATCCAAAAATTTGAATGAAAGCTAATAAGATTTAAGTTATAAGTATATAATATATTTCATATGGGACTAAATTTAGGGTATCACAATCTTTTCTTTTATTGTTGATGTTATAAGGGTGGCTTCATATTATGATAAAATTCTATCACCGTTCGCTAGATAATTTTTTTTTTCATATCCACTAACTTTCACCGGTTCTCGTCATTCTCACCGTCTCCGAAGACTCTGTGAACAAAGAGAGAATTAATAGGGGGAGAAGACCACGTCTTCTTCGAAAGAGATAGATATTAATAACATACAACAAAGAAAGGAGAAGAAAGAAGAGAAAGCGACGTTTCCCCCGCCCACCCTCGCCTCCGCTTCCCACCGTCACGCCACCCCCACCCCTTCCTCAAGGTGAGTCTCTCTCTCTCTCTCTCTCTATATATATATACAAAGAAGTTCGCCACTTTATTTTTTTTTTCCCCTTTTTTTCTCTCTTGAAGAAATGAGACGAGCGTCTGATATGATTGCATGCAATGTATATAGATTTCTCCGCAAACCATACGAGTTCTTGATATCGTCTTTCGTGCCCCCCCTTCTTCGCAGTACCTATTTGATTATAATCCGAGGATTTTCGATAAAGTTGGATGTCTTTTTCGATGCTTCTTGCTTTTAGATACTAAGGATTGGTCCAAGAACGAGAACAGCAAAAATGGTGGCTATTGAGAGGAGAAGCTATTTTATTTTAGCCTTTAGATTGAAGACAGTCAATTGTAACGGATAAGGATATGGTGAGTGTGTGTGTGTTTGCTTCTATTAGCTCCATGGAAGTTCTTCACGGTGATAACTGCGGAGTCTTGTGTGATGGAGACTGGCCTTTGTGTGGAGAGAGATTGAACTGTGCAAATGGGCTGGGAATAGAGCAATGGCAGAGTAGGCGTTAGAAGTTAAAAAGAAATATCTAAAGAATTGGTTGAACAAAGGATGCTGATAGCAGCAAATTCTGAATTTGGGATTATTTCCCAAGGGAAAAAGTGTAGTTAAGAGAAATATCAAGAGCTCATAATACCGAACATTAGAAAAATAGATTGAAATATAGGAAATATTTGGACGCTTAGGCAAGATTGCAGAAAGAATAGTTTGCAAAATTGTATGGGTAATCAAGAAATTATTCATGGAAGTATTAGAAACCTCTTGCACATTGATCTTTATTCCCAATATGAGAAGAATGAATCTGCCATCAATAACTATATATTTACATTCAATAGTCGCATACCGGTGATCATTCTTCATAAATATAAAATTATAATTATTTATAATACAAAAGTTATGAATAATATCATGAAAGTTTTGCATCCTTAAATTCTTAATCAATGCTTTCTACAGAAAACTTCAAGTATCTAAAGAATTTTTTGACCTACTATCTCTAAACCTGCAGCACTTATGTTCACGACTTGATTAAAATTAGATGAATTCACTTTGAAACTAAATTGGATGGAGCATCCCTTAAAAGCATGTTTGCAAGAGCATGTAGGTTCCAAAATATATGTTTGCATGCTATTCTTGAATCATAAATACTAAATTATTTTCGGGATATTGATTTGTGAAGTTTGATAATTAAAAGGATATATAGAGTCAACTGCCAGCTATATACAGGAGGAACTACATTTACGAAAAGCAATAAGTAATTAGAAATATCTACTAATTTAATTATTTTCTATAGGATATTAAACGTGTTCAAGTACTAACAAAGTACAAGTATCAAAAAATAAAAAAAATAAAAAAAGGATATTCAGCTTTATATCTTATCTCATGTCAATAATCATATTTGTACTGTCAGACGAGCTTACAGAATGGTAAATAACCATCTCATTGACTAAAGAATTTAATTTCACATGAATTTTATACATACTATGGGTATCTCTTTCCATTAAAAAAGTAATAAGCATTTAGATGTATTCAAAGTATAGTATTTCGTATTTACTATCACAAGAGTTTTATGCTTCCATCTCTCGATGATTTGATAGTAAATGTCATGAAGAGTTATATTTTTTGAAATAAAAATTATATAAACTTTATTCTCATACGAGCACAAAGCTACAAATACTACAAATACTAAATCCATTATGTCATTCGTACTTTCAACTTCTATATACAAATAAAATTTTGGATAAAAATGTATACTTAAAGGAACAAATTACTTGTGAGAAATAATAAATGGAGGGATAATTACCAAACTTGTAGTGGTTCCTCTTGTTATGAGAGAATTACCAAGTTCTCTCTCTCTCTCTCTTTTTAATGGAATTACCTAGCCATCCAAGCTCTTATAAGATTTGTATCGGTTC
This sequence comes from Metroxylon sagu, assembly GCA_017589505.3. Lineage (NCBI taxonomy): Eukaryota > Viridiplantae > Streptophyta > Magnoliopsida > Arecales > Arecaceae > Metroxylon > Metroxylon sagu. The sequence goes on from JACVBY030000627.1 coordinate 1,385,077, forward strand.
CTCTTATCATAATAAAATATTTTTAAAGAGCATATTGGTCTCATTAAAAACATTCAATGAAAAAGATCTTTCAAGCATCAACAGATGTAGGGGAATTTAATATGATGAATTAGTTGGGGTGAATAATGCTAATGCATGTAGGGAAAGTTATTATAATGAACAAAGTGAAGCGGAGGTTGGGACATTGAACCTAGTTGAGGGCCAGTTGATATGCGGTAATGGAAGTTTGAGATGTTGAAAACTTGAAATAATAGTGGAACGAAGGAAATGAGGAAGTGAGGAAGATAAACTTGTCATTAAAGCTTCTTAAAAAAAAAAACCTCCTCGCTTATTTTAGAATGAGAAATGGCATGGAAGTGGGTTTCTTTGGTAGCATAATAATATATTTTAAATGGGGGCTGTAGAAAGACTGTTTGTTAAAGAAAACTTATGCTTAGGGGTTTAATGGTTATTTAAAACTTTATTAGGGCTAAAGAGGGATCGCTTATTAAAGAAAACTTAAACTTGAAACTAAGATTCATTTTTTTAAGAGGCGGTTAAAAGAGAGATTGCTTATTAAGTCCCCTTATTTTTTATATGTTTAAATAATAACAAAAAAGAAGGGATACATGGCAAGAAATTAGAGTTCAATTGGGCTCAAATTCATTGAGGCTTTATTTTATATATAGATATATAGATTATTAAATTTTTTTATTAATATGGCCTTTCTTATTGTGACCTTACCATGACTGTTACCACCACCCAGAGTCACTATGGTAGTGTTCTCTTATTTTCTTTCCAAAGTAAAGCTCATGGCAATCCAATATTATGTACAAGACCTACATATACATAGCTCAATTGCATGAGATCTATAAGTTATGGGCGTAAATGATTGGAAACTCAAACTACAGTTGGTTCAATTCTAATTCAAACATTATCAGATTAGATTATTTGTGATTATATATCATTGTCCATCACATATTTATTTGATACTAATTATCATAGTAAGAGAACTTGCGATACTTAGACTAAAAAGAAGAGATGCATCATGAGATTTTAGAAAGATCAAGGCTATTATTCTACTAGTGCTGCCATTCTTACACTTGAAGCGGTTTAGAGTGGCGAAATGCGATGTAAAAGAAACTGATTTTCTCAAAAAAGTAAACTTGATTACACTAGAAATTTCATGCAATTATGAGCTATCTTGAAATATGTGACTCATATTGTAAATAATAGTGTTATAATTATAATAATGGCCATCACAACAATTTTGACTATTTATCTTATTTTAGAAGATTGTGATTGTTATTCTCATTTGTATCTTTCTCAAAGTAAAAAATTATGTTTTGTAATTTTTTCGTCAAATTTTCTTTTAAAATGATTGGACAGTCTAAAGCATAATATTTTTCATTTAATAAAAAGAGAAAGAGATGATAAAGCTGTCATTTTTTTTGTTATTCATAGTTATTTTCTATTATAGCACCATTATAAATTAACGTGATACTTATTATTTAAATTTTAAAACTTGAAATGCCGCTTCTTTTTAGATAAATAATGGTGATTATAATTGTTTGGGGGGTCTATGGTAATGATATAACACATTGTTTAAAACCTAGCTTTTATACAATTTATTATCTCGATCATAATCCTAATTCATTTGATCCACTTTTGTTAATGAAGCAACTAGGAGCTGATTGTGAAAACATAAGGTTGCCAAAGACTTGAAAGTTGTGGATTGAGGAAAGACCATTGTATCGCCGATTGATTTAACGAAGATGTCTCAATTAATATCCTATAGAAAAATAGCTCATTATGACAAGTTCTTACTTGTATACTCATAAATATTTAGATTTTCTTTATTTAATATCAAGTATCAATAGTAAAAATAGTGCAAAATATCTTCTTTTCCTTTCTGCTATATAATAGTTTAAAAATAAAAAGATGACTTTAGCCAAAAAAAAAGTTTCAAAACATTTCTTTTACTTTTCCTTTCCTCTCTGTAAAATTCAAATTCTTCCAACCATTTGCCTTTCCTTTTACTCTTTCAATGTTAAGATGACTTTAGCCAAAAAAAAAAAGTTTCATAACATTCCTTCTACTTTTCCTTTCCTTTATGTAAAATTCAAATTTTTCCAACCATTTGCCTTTCCTTTTACTCTTTCGATGTTTCTCTATATATATCAAAAGTAACCACTACAAAAAAAAAGAAAAAAAAGAAAAAAAAAAGAAAAAGAGAAATTTCTCACAAGGTGATGATCCTTTAAGATCCTCTAAAATCTTTATGAAATCTAGCTCTCCAAAACCCTTAAATCTATAGAGAATCCTATCTAACCAACCATATCAAGTTCTCACTCAACTGTTGCATCCAACAATTCCAATCCCCTGGGAGCATGGCATATAAGTATTTAAAGAGGAGATGCGTTAGCGATTGCATCCTCTCCCGTTACTTCTCGGCATCCATTCCTTAATGATTTCGCCTATGTTCACAAAACTTTTGGGGCTGATAATGTGGAAAGGATGTTCTAGGCATCTCTCTCCTCCATCCAATCATACCATTTCATTAATATATCTTAAAATATTATATACTTTCCTCTCAAAAAATCTATAGTATACACTGTAGAGAGTAACAGAGTTCATGATTTGTTCCTTGCCTATTAAGACGTTTTCTTGCATTTCTTTTTTCATGATTTCTTTCACATTTCTTAGTTGCGCCCTTCCCTTTAAGATCGATTCTTTTATACAATGTACGAGTTGTGTTTTATTACTACATGGTCTTGTTTTGTGTAGCAACTTCCCGTCCATCAGCGAGCACTAGTGGCGGATGCCATCTTAATGGTAGCCACCTGATACGTGTGCACAAAGCAAACATTCATACTGTCACTTCGTTTGGCCTTCGTCCTGATGGTAGCCAACCATTAAGTTGTAGCGTGAATGGGAAAAGTTGGAAGGCGTGCACTCGACCACAAAATGACCTATTATTCCAAATCTGAAAGGTACCAGCTCTGAGAGTCTTCAGTTCAGTCCATTCCATTACGTACTAGACTGCCCCCAGGTCTCTCTACTCACCGACACTTTATGGTCCAAGCATGATTGCTCTCGAACCATACCAAGCTTAGACTATTTATCCAGTTAAAATACATTTCCTGGCAAACCCCTGCTTCTCCCTCATATCTCTCGCCTTGCCCAAGAATTCCAGTAATGTCTTCCAGATGCAACTCATAAGATTTCTTGACACGACTTTCTAATGTGATCTTGTGATACAACCAATAACTTAGGTATGAGGTGAACGATGCTAGCTAGAAAAAAACAGAAAAAACGAAGCCCGTGAAGAGGTATTAGGAGAGAAGAACCAACGGTTACCTTGACCTCTACTTGAAGGAAGCTCTTCCAACAATTCCCTTACCAAGAATTTTTAACGAAAACATGAGAAAGCTGTCAGGTTTTAAGGCGCAAGGCAAAACAAAAGGAAGACATACTACTGCTGAGTAGAAACTGCCAAGTAAGCACCGCATTTTCACCAAAAAGCAAAAAAAGAAAAGAAAAATGATACCCAAATCTGAGAATGGACGGGAAATCTGCGACTAGCTTCTGTGCAGGCACAAAATTGTTTGCTACAAATATTAGACCTTGCGATATATTAGATCGTGCTGTATAAAAAAAAAAAAAAATTCTACTTGGTTTAAGAGCCAAATAGAACCAGATATTTAATCAATGCACATATTATAAACAAAGCTATACACTGTTTAGCATATGATGCAAGAATGTGGCAGCTAGGCATTTTAGCAAAATATCCTCATATTCAACAGGTGCATGCCAAATTTGGTTATCTCATTGCCGCCTCTCAGCCCTTTTATCTGCAAGATGAAGAAACATGCATAAGCCTGAGTGCACTCTTTATTATGAAAAAGATATGCTGTGTGTGGTCTTGATTTGTTTGACAATAAATTAAAATTATGATACGTCACCCACCATATTTAGGAAGCATGAAACAGCACCTTTGCATCAGTTCCTCCGACATCTAAAAATATAGTCCCTGAAAGGAACCTGAGGGACTGGAATGAACTTTCCAAGAAGAGCTAGGGGCCAACTGAGAGAAAAAAGATGCAGAATACCATAAGTAATTGTTAAGAAAAATACTGAAATATTAATGTATCATGTCTACTTGGTGATGACCAATGGCTAAACACTGTTGATGGCCATGCTTTTGTATAATAAGAATGTTCATTAGAACATTCATGAGCCTTGATATTATATGTTCATTATAACCCTGTTATTTTATCTCCATGAAAACAACTTTGTACTAGGGCTAATGCAATGGTGCTCCATTAGATTATAATTTAAGGGATTATTCATCATTCTGTACAAATAACTACATGGGTTAGCTCAAGACTTAAGATATTGACTGAAAAGGTGCCGTTAAAGGCTACATAAAGGACTAGAGAAGAAAAGAGGCAATGATGGCAATTCCTTTCAAGATCACCAGGTTATACCTTACAAAAGCTATAGCTATTGAAACCAGCCACAACTTCCAATTGAGCCTGACAGTTGAAGTAAAATGTCCAAGGAACTCGATAATCAGAACCTGCGGGAAGAAGTTGTTACTTAATTGGTTGCAAGTGCGTACAAAAGAACAAGCTGCAAGTTTGAAAAGTACATTCATAATTCTCACCTGAAGCAGAAAAGTTATTCCTACTATCCCCATGAAGAGGCGGTTCTTTGTGACTCCACGGAAAACATTCTTTTCATCTGGTTTTCGGGCATTGAACTCATTGAATATCTGATATGAAAGGTCATAATGATAATGTCAGAACACCAGGATAATAATTTTACAATATGATCCTACTCTAGACAATAGAACCAACTGATTAGACAAGTTTATGTGAGGCATGAATGGCAGTTAGAGCAGGATTATAGTGCTATAAAACAATAGATATTCTTTTCGTAGGACAAATTATCAAACATAGTTAAAATGCTTGTCCTCAGTTGTTTGCTCAACTCTAAAGGAAAACAGTTAGGCCTACCTGGCACAGGACAAAGGTATTAAATACAAAGGTATTCTTCACATTTTCTGCATGTTCTAGAGTATCATCCTTCAAATGCAGGATACTTCTGCCACCAAAGTCGAAAGCAAGGAGGACAGCTACTTGATAAAGAGCCTGCATTTATCTTATTCCACAAATCAGCAAACTGAAATTGGTCCAGTAAATATAAAATTCAACAAAAAGAGTGAAGGATGCACAGTTATATCGCGCGCGCGCACAAACACACACACAGAAGGATACCTGTATTATTAGATTTCTCCACATGATATTTGTAATGAGAGGCTCCCTGAGGAAATAGATTATCATCAGAACTAGGATTTACGTATCTGAAAGAAATTAAATACACTTCCTCCTGAAATATATTGAGAGGCAATCTTTTCTCTAATCAAAGTATAAGAATTTGTCAATTACTTGCATCAAAATCAAAAACAGTATGGCTTGGTAAACTATAATAATTTTTATAGCTAGTGACAGCACAAGTGAAAATCATATCACCACGTCTTGAGAAAATCATATGTACTCAGTACTTCCTGAAATGATCTTACTCTCAGGTCAGGTCAAAGTAGCAAGAAGTCATCCATAACTATATCAGAATCTAAAACAAATGTGGCTGTATTTATTATCATTGCAGTTTTCTCTGGCGCACACTTAAAAATGTTGTAATGAAGATAATGTGCATGCACAGAAATTTCCAAATAAAGCAAAAAGAGAAACTAATTTTACAATCTGCAAATCGCAAATTCCTCACACTTCTGGCTATTTAGCCCAAACAAAAACAAACAACCAGAGGTTTACTTCTGAGCGATAAGCTATTCTGTGCAGCTTTATAATCATTTCCCTTAATTGTTTTCTGACATAATCTATCATCTACTACTACCCTGTCAGGCGAACTTCATCTTTCTGTTAGGAATTTTTGTTTGACATTGACTTAACAAAAACATTCTAAGGTTGAGCAGGAGAAGGGTGTGTCTCTTGTCCCCTGAAAAGGATTACATATGGTTTATAAATATGAAGGGACGTAATGTTCTGGTCAGCATATTTCTCCACCTGTACTGTCCCTTAAAAGGAAATGCATCCAAAGAGATTAAAAAAGAGACTTGCACGCAGTACTTCCTGTCATCAAATCCATCATATCACCATGTAATGCAAACATATTTATCATTACATTGAACATGAATTCTTCTAACCTCCGACCAACAGGGGGTCTGTTCATAAGTTGGTTTGTTGGTGGTTCAGTTGCCAATGCAAGCGCTCCAAGTGTGTCCATGATGAGGTTGACCCAGAGAAGCTGTGATCAATGAGAAAAAGTGAGGCTTGGTACATAAATAGAGAGGACAGGTTTTTCCCGAAACAAATCCGTTAATTCATCTAACCAAACAAGATGTATCCAAGCAAGCAAGATTATGAAGTCATACATACATACATGTATGCATACATGCATAATACACACACACACAAGCACACATACATATACATTTCTATAGATATAGATATACATGTATGCATGCATATATATATATATATGCATGTATGTTTGTTTGAATGTATGTATTTGTATATGTGTTAAGGTTCAAAATCTCGATACTAGACCTTGTATCGGTACCATACTGTTATAATATTAGTTTGTCTGGTACATGAATCGGTTCGGTATATCAAGACCCAATACGCTCCCTGTACTGGTGTGGTATGGTATGTCCAATATAGGGCAGTACCCACCACCGATGCGACATACCATGTGTATATATAACTCAATTAGCATGTGTTTCAGGCAGCATAACAGCTACACTGTACAGCATTTGGACAAGAACAAAAAGTTGAGTTGGCCAAATTGCATTATTGTTTTGACCGATTCCTTTATACTGAAACTGAGAAAATAAAAGGCAAAGAATCTTGTAGCCAACCTGTACAGCATTTAAAGGTACATCACCAGATGACACTGCTGCAACGACATTTATGACAAGGGCTGCAACATTGACTGTTAGCTGGAACTGGATGAATTTCTGAATATTTGCATAGACAGAACGACCCCAACGGACAACCTGAAACAAAAACAAAATCATACATCTTCTCATTCCATATAGCAGCATAAATCCAAATGAGTAGTATATTTAGCCATAAGGTCTGTGTCCAACCTTTACTACTGATGCAAAATTATCATCCAATATAATGATGTCTGAGCTTTCTTTTGCAACTTCTGTCCCCTGAATTCCCATTGAAAGACCTATATCTGCCTAAAAAACAAAATATACAACTTGAATATGTTACATATACAGAATGGCAGTCTTAGAAGAAAGCAAATATAACCACTGGCCAAATAAAAAGATACAGATAGACAACCAAACCTCGTGCAATGCAGGAGCATCATTTGTGCCATCTCCAGTTACAGCAACTATATGACCCTTTTTTCGTAATGCTTGGACAAGTAGAAGTTTGTCATTGGGTGAAGACCTTCCCATTACCTGTACATAAATTTTCACAAAGTAATATATCGCTTTCATCCATTGTTATACAGCCTAATACCAGCCTCGTAGTTACAGTTCATCTTTACTTTTCTTGTTGAATCTATGCAATTTATCTGCACGAAATATGTGCATCTGAGACAATGTATAAAGACATACATACTCAAGCACAAGTGCATGTGCAGACATGAAACATGTAACCCTTATTTGAAATATTGATAATAATGGATTAGCAAAGAATGATGCAAGAAGCATGGCCCACAAAAAAAGGCTTCATGGTCATTGTTTTGAAAACCTTTAATTCTTAGGACTTATCTCATCCACATGTGGTTGATTATGTGCTGACCACCATGCAAATTTGGGTTTTACAAAACCTACCATGGTTACATAACGATTTGTTGGATCAGCCAAATGTCCAGCTTATTGGCAATGCTTGTGCAATAAAAGCAACCCAACCAGTGAATCATTCAACTAATATTCCCATGAAGCTTGAGATGGAATCCGAAGGAAAAAAGAAGACAAATTTTGTTATAAAGAACTTCATCACTGAAGCACCAACTTAAGCTAAAGCGCCAAAACTGAAGTGCATTAAAGTGTAAAAATTTAAATTAAAGTTAACTAATGGATTTTGGCTAGGTTTGAGGGTCTGAGGCCTTCAATATATGCTTTACCATGTTATGCAACTAAAATAGGAAGTATGGTGGTTTATGGTTATATAAACAACAATACTAATATTTACCAAAACATAGCAAACTAAGAAACTTGTTCTAGATGCCATGCAAAATAAAGATGCATGGAGTACTTGTTAAGAAAACTAGCTTAACTATGGAGCTAGAAATTTTTAGATTCTGCATAATTCTTGCTTGAAAGCTTTTGTATTTGAGCAATGCACCAAGAGAAATTACAAGAAGTTTGAACCAAGCTAACAATATGAGATTTGGCATTTGGAAAGACCGATTATGTTCTATCAAACTTGAGAGAAGCATTAAATTTTTAAAACAAGTTATCTTTTGATACTTTATATATCATGATGGTATAAAGCTTTTCTAGCAATATATGCCCAAATACTTAATGCTGCATGGTGTAGTTATTAATTGCTGCCCATAAAAATGGTAGTTAAAACAAAACAATTACATTGCCCAAAAAAAAAATAGCACTCTAAATAGGCCTTATGTTGTCTTAAACTTACAGTGATCCTCTCTGCAATTGCTTCTCTAGCTGTTTCAGATAAGGCACGGAATGCTTTTCCTTCTATGATAGTTGGTTCAGTGGCATTAGCATCTGAATCAAGTATCCCACACTCCAAGGCTATGGCTTTTGCTGTTTGAATATTGTCTCCAGTCACCATGCGTACCTATTAATCCATAAGCATTCCTTCTAGCATCAAATCGATCAATGGTATACAGCATATATGTAAACCAACCAACTGAGAATCAATAAGATCTGAGATCTACAGGACATAAAAAAATTATTACTCAACAATAGAGCAACCAAAAATGAATTAGCTAGTTTAACATGTATTATATATTCACACCATCTTTGAGAATGTAATATGAAAAATTAAAGTCAATCATATTTAAACATCAAAAATAACATTTTCTACTCAAAACTAAATAAAGAAAGCTTAAAACACTGAAAACAAAAAATAAAAACATATATATTTTTTGGTGTACTGGTATATTTCGGTAGTATATAGTACTGGTATTATATGATATTATATTAGTCTCCCACTTCTACACATTCTAGCATCGGTATGGAACCTTGTTTCTTGCTTCCATTGAAAACCAATTTCCTAAGAGAGCGATTGCCCCCCTTGCTCCCCCGTTGCTCCTCTAGAGGGTTTCACTCACTAATTCAACATTAGTAACACAACTGCCTTTCTATTTAGGCAACATCTACCCTTCTCTAACAATGGGGCTTGCATGTGAACCAAAATTGGTAGATCTGCAGAGAAAGCATGCCAATGATTAAGCATTGGAAACTCTGAACCACATTAGTCAAATCATGATCCCCCCCCCCCCATCATCTTCTGTATGGGGGGCTGGGGGTGTACACGTGTCTGTGTCCAGGCTGAGCTGTGCACATATGCAAATTTAATTTACATGAACAAGGTCCTTTCTCCCAAGTCTGTTTAATCAATAATAAAGGATCCAAGAATGATAAGACATTCAGCTTGTGTGGTATACCATGTCCAAGCAATTGGCATCAACAACTCAAATGGCCATGTGAACTCAAAAACATAATGACAACAGAAAAGCACAATGGGCCATGGTATCAAAAAGTTACACTGATTGTTAGACATTCATGGATATTGAAGAATAAATTCTATATGCAGGTTGGGTTGTGTCCAATTAAAGAATGATTGTCGGAAGGGTCATATGAACAGTTTAAACAGGCACAATCATAGCAAAAGAAATTTTGTGCATTTATTGCATTTTGTCAGACTTAAAGGGAAAAATATCAAAAGGGTACCTTGACACCTGCTTTAGTGCATAACTTCACAGCATCCTTTACCCCTGGACGACAAGGATCCTACAAGCAAAATCACTTGTTTAACAAAAGGGATGATAGGAAACCATCCATTGATTGTAGCAATATAGAGGATCTTAAGCGATGGAGTCTCTACTTGCTACTGGAACTTCGGCAATTTTTGGTGTTGTTACTGAGAGTGGACCGAGAAGCGTCATCTAGTTGTATGAGTAGTATATTAATAAATGTGCATTGTTGCATTTGTGTCATGCAGGCAATACAACAATCATAGAATAACACTAACAACAAAGCTGTGCTGTAATATCCCATTGATAGAGATATGTCGATCAATAATCATTACTTCTTTTACAATAACAAAATCATACAGATGTAGCATTTTTGAGTTTTAACCCTCCAACCTCAGGTTTATGGCGTTACAATTTTTGGTGGTCATCAATGGCCATTGATTAACTTTCATTATAAGAAAAAATGATTCACCTCATTATACTATAAGCTAACTCAGTTCACATATTTTTTTTTAAAGATATTCACAGATTGAACAATGTCACTAGATGAGCTATCATCAGCAACAGTCACCAAATAACCAAAAACAACTTCGTTCTTAAGCATGCCATACTAGAATAAGTTTTGCTGCTATATAGAAGGAGAAAGTTTTTAGATTTTCTGGATTTACTCTAATGTTTACCTATCATCAGCATTTTCTCCCAAATATATATTGGCACGAGTTTTAAGTCTCATAAAATTTTCTGTATAGTGTCCAATTTTATTGTGAAGCTGCCAATTTCCTTTTAAGCTAAACCACTCCTTAGTTTTCTTTTTGGTTTTTCGGTATGAAAACCAATGATGAAAATGTAATTTCAAAGAATGACCTTTAGTAATAAAAAAGAGGCCTACACAGGGGCTGTCATGGAGTAAGGGACTAACACAAGGAAACTATAAAATCATTCAGGACACTGTCAAATTTCTCAGAACAAACCTTTATACCCACTATACCAAGCAGAATCAATTCATCCTCAGGCAAGTCCCAGGTGTCCCTATGTTCCTCATTTGGAATTTTTTCCAGATCATACAGTCTACATGCAAGTGCAATGCAGCGTAGGCTAACTGCTGCCATGTCCTCAATAGACTTCTTAAATTCGTTCATCTGCAATGGTTTTTGAGAATTCAGAAACTAAATTTTTATTGAAGGGGCATAAGATTGAACTGAATGATTTCTACCTTGTTTGAGGTCATTGGTTGAACCGACCCATCCAGAGCAAACCAGTTTGAACAACAGGCTAAAACTAGCTCAGCAGCCCCCTTCCAATGGACACGAACCCTAGAGTCTGGCTGCAATTACAAACAAACAAAAGTAGATTTACAAAATTAAAATTGAATGCCAGATCACATCAACATAATCAACAATAGACAATTCTATACATGAACAGACATGATGATAAACAAAAGGAAACCAAAAATTAGTATCACATATCAAAGCCATGTGCACATTGGGACTTGGGAGTATGTCAGGGGGAGGTGAAAGCATGATTAAGTGGTTTTCTTACCACAATTTATGGCTGATTGAAGACATTTTCAGTATATTTTTTTTTTTTTTTTAAAAAGCATCATATAACACCTCATGAACTACATTTATCTGCTAGACATTACCACAGGATAACGTGGTCCGCCATTCACCATCGTTATTTCTAGCTAGTTTTGGCAAATTTGAGCTTTTGGAATAGGTTGAGGAGTGGAAACAGTGAGTAATGTTTGTTAATAACATTCTCCTAGCATTGCAGTACTGCTTCTAGCTATGTCACTGCAAATTACATACTATGTACTTTTGGTCCACTCTTCAAGGAGAGACTATAAGAGTATACTATACACAATAATACTTCACAGAAGTAATAAACAAAATTAAAATCACATATCACAACCGCAGCCAATGTGATCCACTCCATCTATTCCAGATTAGCCATTATGAATCATGCTTTGCCATCTATTTCAATGCAGATTCATATCCAATCCATGAAGAACCCCCTTAGGTCTTTTGCCATCACTGCTATTGAAGCCTTCCTATGTTTTGTCATCCTTGTTCAAAACATTTTCTTCTATAAAAACTCATTAAATTTTGTGTGACCTGTTGAGCCTCCTATGCATGCATCCGTTCCTGTTTCTGTTCTACATTACTTGTTTCTTAATTGGAACTTATTCCATATTACTAGAATATACCAAATATGGACATGAGTTTACATAAATAACACCATGTTTGCATCTCCAATATTCCTCATTCTTAAGTCAGAACTGAGAAGGCATATTTAACGAGAAGGTTATGGAATAGCATATGTTACATAAATTGTAAATGGTAGAAGTTGGCATTTTATTGTAATTTCAGAAGAAACTAGTTTACCATCAGCAAAGTATGACATTTGTCAAGTTACCATGAATTGCTGTTGTTTTCTATTACATTTGGTTATAATTGTGCCAGACATTAAGTTAAATAGGCATTATGATGCCCTTGACTAACATGTTCGGTATGTATTATGTATCTGTGATTGCTGACATAAGGTCCCTTGACCATAACACAAACATTTAACAGCAAAATTCCACCTCGATGGTATAGATCAAGCTAAGTGGATTGGGGGGGCGGGGGGGGGGTGTGTGGGAGGGGTGAAAGGCAAGAAGGGGCAGAAGTTGGAACTTAAACTCCTTATGAGCTCATAAATAATACAGGGTTTTACTAATGACAAAACTATTTCAATTCAATTACTTAATATTAAATTACCAGCCTTTAATCTAAGGTTTGCCATGCTGACTTGTACCGACCCATACTAATTGCATTGTACCATACAGATAAGGTACTAATGCGATATCAAGATTTGATTTGATATGAACTGAATTGATCTAAATCGAACAAAACTGCTCCATACCATCTGGTACTGAGCAATACTATGACTGAAAGTGAGAAAATATATTAGCTTCCCATCTCGGCATAGGATGCAAGCCATACCATACCAAAACAATAATGCATCAATATGGTTCTCCATACCGATTTTGTGGGCCTTGCTTTCATCTTCTTGACTTATATTTCAAGCTCTTTATATTGGACTAAGGAAGGATACTATTTGGCATTGTAGCACTCACTATATGAGATGCAAGAATGAAGTCCCAAAGTCTCTCTAAGAGACTTGCAAAAGCCTTTGCCTGCATTTTGCTTAAAATCCTCAAATTTAAGCAAACACCAATAGCAAAGTTAGCTATCTCGATGCTGGATCCTATACCGATATCATACTAGTACAGTATTAGTATATCCAATATGCGGGTTGGTTTGGCTATTGAGAATCAATACATCTCCCATATTGAATCTTGGTTCGGTATCAATACGGCACCATACATCCGATGTAAGATGGTATGCACTAGTACGATATATTATGACCCAATGATTCAAGTCTCGTTGGAATGAGGGCTGTCTCACTCATCTCATCCCATCCCTAAGAGATTTCAGGACTCATCTCAGTCATCCCATCTCATCCCATCTCTTCTCAGCCTTAATACATTATAGTGTCAATTTTAAATAGGTGTGATTTATCATAAAAATATAACTTTTGAAGTTCAAATAATTAAAACCTTACAAATAATTTTTAAAGTACAAGCATGTCAAGCAAGTACCAGGATACTTAATCGAATTGAGGATTGAGATAGGATGGGACATAGACTGTCTCATTCTATGGAAAAATCAGAACGCCTCTATCTCATAAGATTTAAAACCTTTCCATGACTAATAGTATAACTCCATTATTGACCTAATCCACCCTAACCCACACAAAAGGGCTCATATTGTCAGATGGGCTTCTAATGTAGTTGATCTTATGAACACTTATGGGAAGGGCTTTCACTTTGGCTTAAGGGTGTGTTCGGCACTGCTTTCACTTCTTCAAGAATCATTCTCAAGAAACATTTAAGTTCTTAGTAAAAAGCACATTTTGTATATTTCATGTTCGGTAAGTGCAAATTTTAAAAGAACATTTTATGATACACCATTCGCATTTTAAAAATAATGAGCAAATCTCACAGGAACAAAGCCATGCATCTGCTGTTTTCTAGAAAGCAACTTTTTCACTTCAACCTTTCTAAAACAACCCCAAACACACCCTTAATGATAAAAAACCATGTTTCAATCCCAACAATCAGATTTAGATAATATTGGCTACTAGATGTTTGAGTGCTTCAGTGACATCAATATGTGTTGAATCCACAAGGACAACTTTTAAAGAGAGAGAGAGAGAGTTCATCTCACAATAACATCTCTGGTTGTATTTGCATCATAAATAAAATGTCAAGACAAAACAAAAAGGTTGACCAGGAAAGAAATAATTTGGATAAAATTTTACTTGTTATCAAAAGAAAATGAAGAACCAATGTAACTTTTAGAATTCATGTGAGATGTTGTTACCAGCTGTATTGCAACACCACCACGCTTTTTCTCTGAGTTGAAAGGAAAGACGTGAAGAATTGAAGATTGCGATCTCACATCATTGAATTTCATTCCCAGCTGTAAAGGTATGACACCAGTCACAATCAGCATTGTAGACAGAAAAAAATAATTATAAGAGACATAAATTGCATAAATTTGTACCTTGACCCCCCAAGAAAGGATGGCCTTTTCAGTGGGTGAGCCAGTAACCTCAATAGCTCCACCATCCTATTCCAGAAAAAATATATTCAGCACTCTACACAACAATCATTTGACCTCAGGGCTTATGACAGAAAGATTGCAACAAAAAATTGGAGCTGGAAAAAAAATTTTAAGTCCTGAACATCATGCAGGAAATAAATAAAACTTGTTAACATAAAATGGTAAAATCAGATGTATAATAATCAAGAGAGCTTTACAGCCATGTAATCAACACTGAAATAGTTAACACCATAAAGAAAGAAAACAGGATTCAGTGAAATCTCACAAACATCCCCACAAGCATTCTGTAATATGGCACTCAAAATCAACAACAATAAAAAAGGTACCATAACAAACACTGAATCTGGACTCTTATTCTAGACATTGTTTTAGACATTCTTCTGTAAAATATGATGGCTTTATCTCTTCTTTTTGAGGAGATAAAATACGATGGCTTTCATAGTTTTGTTCTGATGACATGAACCAAGCATGTGCTAGAAGTACTAATTTAGCTGCAAAATACAAAAACATTCATATTGCATCCACAAAATCACTCGTATATTACCATATTAGATTAGTAATTAATCTGTAAAAAGTTGCTGTCTCTGTCTTTTACCACAAACAGCATCATCTAAGAAGTTTAATCAACACAGGAGAGCTCAATAAACCTAGTTACACAATAAATTGGATTGATTAAGCAATTAAACATTTAAGCCCAGTTATAAGAGTAACATCTAAACCAGATAAAATAAATGTGTACCTCAGGCTCAAACACATCACCAGTTGTATTCTGTGCAATGCCTTCAATCAATAGAGGAGATATATTGCAGAAGTCTTGAACATCATCTGGAGGATCTAACTTCATCCCACCAACATATGCTTCCACAACAGTCATCTATGACAAAAGAGTAACACTTGTTGAGTTTAAAAGCCAAATATATTAAGCTTTCTTCTATTTCGCTTGTTGCAAACTTTCTTCATCTCATGATCAAATAGTTAAGCAATTGAACATTTTGAATAAAATATGTAATTATCATCAAATAGAAAAAAAGCACTTATGAAAGTGCAAATTGGCATACCTGATTCAGGGTCAGAGTTCCAGTCTTGTCACTGCAGATTGTTGTTGCTGAACCCATGGTTTCACAAGCCGAAAGCCTTCGCACCTGCGACACAAATAGTTTAAAACTTGTTCAATTTTCTAAGTCTGCAAATGTCATTGTATTAAGAATTATGCAAAATACGAACCAGGGCCTTGTCTGCCATCATCTTTCGCATTGAGTATGCAAGGCTGACAAAATGGAAAAATAAGTAAAATTTACAAAGAGGGAAAAGTGGGAAAGTGAACTTTCAAGGAGATGGTGGACTTTCAGTAATAACAAGATAAAATAATCTCATAAAGTGCAAATGCATAACATATCCTCACGTTAAAGTCACAGCCAAAGGAAGCCCTTCAGGCACAGCAACAACCACAATTGTCACCTATCACAAATGAAACGAACATAAGCCCCTATAACTAAAATTTTGTAAAATATAAGAACTCTATATCCACCAATACATACTGCAACTGTCACGATCTTAATGGCTCCATTTAGTGCATCTTGTGCACCTGTCTGTCCCCTTACAAATTGAACAGTTCCATCAGGATTCTTGGTATGCCCAGTGAAGTATCTGAAAGTCAAAGGAAAAAAATATAAAAAATATCGTGAACAATTATTAAAGTAGTAATCCAAAAACTTGCATTTACCTAACAAAGAGGACTGCAAGAACTGCAGAAGCAACTGTCAGGCCAACCATACCAATCAAAGTAGCAACACCATTCAAGCGCACCTATTTCAGATCAAAATACCCATGAAAAGACATAGAAGGTATACACAGCTCGTAGAGGATATCATGCGGCAAAAGTCGGGGGAAAAAAGAAGGCTCTAACAAAAAGAACTCATTCTGCCAAAAGAAAATTTTAAAAAAACCTGCAAGGGAGTTTCTTCAGAATTATCCTCGGATATAGTGGCCATCAATAGACCCCATTCAGTGTTGATTCCAACAGAGGTTACCTGGATATATTTCAAAAAAGGGACAAAAGACCGAAATGAATAACATAGCACAAGACATACCCCAACAAAATGACTAGATGATGATTTTACCATAGATTAATAGTCTCATCTAAAATCTAGAAGCATTTAAATCAAAGTTCCCTAATGGTGAAATAACAAACCTTGTCCCATTATTATGTGGTCAGCATTGTATATCCAACTTCACCATTGGTCTATAACTAAATCCACTTCCTTTAAAGTGGAAACCGTGTTATAAAATCCCATCTCAAACATCCAGTTGCTTCCTTCTGATCTTACCCTCCCACTGAAGCTTGTTAAACTGAATCCAACACCTTACACACCATATTTCATAATCCCAGACCATCTCAGATGGTTCTCCATCACATATTCCTCTATCAGTGCCAGTCCTATTCTTTTGACTAACAGACTAGTTTCAAACTCAATTCTTCAAGTGGATCAAAGTATCAAATAATTCTCAAAGACAAAAAGCAGTAATCCTCTCCCTGACAACCCTATTTATGGGTAAAGCACCATTACTAAAATATGCTACAGACATTGGCCTTGTAAACTTAAAACTAGCTTTGATACTTGAACTCCTAGGGTCATTAGTAGCTGTATAATTATGCTCCTCGAAGCACTATGCCTCAAATTAAAATACTCAACAGGTCCAATTCTTTCTATGTGATCAGCTTAAAATGGCATATGAGAAAAATCTGTGGCATCATAAATTTGAAATCAGCAAAGACAAGCATGGTCAAAAAAAAGATTAGCCACTAACAAGTAACAATACAAACCTTCCAACTCTACCATCACTACATTGTCTAAAAAATAAAATGCGAGCTCAATTACCATCAACTTTCTGTATAAGGGAAAGCTTTAGTAGTCTTAACAAACCAATGTCTAAGGTATCGTTGCAACTCATGTTCTTCATTTTCTAGCAAGTTCAATGAGGGAATATAATAAGAGGAACTAACTAATAGGGATCAGGGGGAAATTCTCCTTTGTAAATAGGGCATTAGAGAAAGAAGCAGAAGTGGCATCAAATATCATAGCATCAGAACCTTCTTAACACCTTGATGATTTTTTCCTAGCTAATGTTATCAAAAAGATTTCTGGACCTAGAAAATAATTTATCAATCTAGTTTAATTGCCTCAACTAAGAACAACACTTGCATGTGCAATCAATGCCATTCCCAAGGCTACTTTTCACCTAGAGAAAAAAATCAAGCAATTGAACATATGCAGAGTAGAAGAGATGCCTAATATAAAGAATCCTAACTTGATGTATATTCCACAAATCAATAACAGAGAAGGGGTAGAAAATTAATGACATAAAAAACACAGATATTTAGAGTCTCAAAATGAATGAAAACTGGAAATTATACTTGTGGTTTATGTTGTGCAAAGGTCCCGGCCCATGTTGTTTGGCCTTAAGCACCCACACTTGACACATGGATAAAGTTATTGGTGCAACACTTGGTTATGCATAAGGAAAAATTTATAAAATTTGAAACATCTGACACTTAGACATGCACCCCTTCCAACATATGTATCAAAGTTCATCTAACATAGTTTGAGGGTTTTGGGAAGTAAACAAAGAAAACAAACTTAGGCAGAACATCTTAGTTGAGTACATGGAGAAACATCTTCATGGCAGTTCAGGCAAAAGATGCCAATAAAGCTATATGAAGGATGATGAAATGGTATTGATAATTGTGAAATGATATGTCTGAGAATTATGAGAGAATCAAGAACAGCTCTGTCAAGTAGTGAATTTAGTGGCCAGTCATAATCAACAAGGATTACAACCCCAATTATCTGCTCTGGGTTTGATAATATCATTCTCTACAACCCCAATTATCTGCTCTGGGCTTGATAATATCATTCTCTCCCATCAGTTCAGAATAAAGGATCTAGTAAATTTTCCAATCTTTCATTAAGTCTTAAAGGTTCTGTTGGATCCTCTCTTCTTCTACATAAACTTGATATTTGGGCCTCCAGAGATCAGCATTGTGCATGACATATTGCCTCATTCAGAACTCCATTACTTCTTTTTCTGCTAATGCAGTGTCTAGACTTCCTCCAATTTACTCACATTATCTGCAGTACTATAACCTCTCCAATGCTCAATGAAAGAGCAGGAAGCAGAAGAATTTCACTCAAATCTGATCACTTTTTTTATTCTTCACACTAAACAACACAGTTATAATACCATCACAATGATCATGCAACACCTGCAAGTGGCATGAGCTTTTTGAGTATCCGATTGACTGGAGTTCAAGTATGGACTTGTGCTCATTGGACCACTGCCCAACTCAGAATCGGCTGCCCATTGCCATGTTGGATGTGCAAGATGAATGGCACATACACAGTTCTGTTGAAGCCCCACAGTTGACTGCTGAAGCCCTGCTGGGCAGTCAGATGGTCCAATGTAAATTGGACCCATCTCATTCTCAATTGGCTAAAATCTCATTATGTGAAAGGTTTGATTTTTATTGTTTTGAGACAGAAGAATGCTGAATCTTAACACCATTAACCCTGCTTTTTTTTTGAAAAAAAATTGAATATATCTGGATTTGATTGTATTGAATAATCCAGTTACAAAGATAACTACTTATAAGCACCTGGATCATACAAATATAAGTGTGCGATTTAAGATGGCAGTATAAGTCATGGAAGTTAATGTTATTTATTTATAAAATTATTATAATTCTTTGGCTTTCTTTTCATAAAAATACTAAGAGGATATAAAAGCAATTTTCATGAACATAGTACTGGGTTGAATAAAAATGTAAAATACTGGACCTTTCTTTTCCGGTGAACAAAAGAAAGCAGCCCGCCCAATAGATCTGACAACTTTATATGGTTTTAGCGGGGACCTTGAAAGCAAGAAATGACACAGCAGGATAACCAACAAACTCTTGAATTGAGCGTACAAGCTTAAACACAATCTCAACAATCTTATAAACGTGTCTCATTCATGTCTAAATAAAATAATTTTAAGCAATTTCTGTTGCGCCCATATTAACCTGCTATAAGTATCGCATGAATTTTAATGTACCTTGACAGTTAGTGTTGATAGTTCAGAACCTGTTTGTTGAGTGCATTCTAATTCTAATGCAGAAAGGCAGTGCTCAAATTTCTAATAATGTGACCATGTATTGGAAAAGATAATGCAGTTCCATGGATATGGGTTGGTCAGATGGATTTAAGAGATTTGAAACTTGCAGTACTGCAGTTTGCAGTATAGAGTTTCAGCATATGAAAATGCATGCGTTTTCTACTAAGTGAAAGCAAAAGGATATAAGGCAAAATAGCAACGTAATTAACCCATTCACTTACCAACATGGTGCCATAACCATCAGCAACCTTGCAACC
This sequence comes from Metroxylon sagu, assembly GCA_017589505.3. Classification (NCBI taxonomy): domain Eukaryota; kingdom Viridiplantae; phylum Streptophyta; class Magnoliopsida; order Arecales; family Arecaceae; genus Metroxylon; species Metroxylon sagu. The sequence goes on from JACVBY030000627.1 coordinate 1,405,130, forward strand.
AGACATCAAAAATGGGGCCTTTTGATCCTTGCGAACCTGAAGCAAAGCATCATATTTGTATACCATCAATAAATTTATTCATGAAATAAAGATTCAGAGGACAAAAAGAATACAAGAACATACAATCTTGGCTTCTCCAGTCATACTAGATTCATCAATGGCAAGAGAATGGCCAGAAACTAGGATGCCATCAGCAGGAACCTGAAAAAGAAATTGAAGTAGCCAAAGTAGCCTAACCAGTTTGAATATACAAGATGTAGAGTTACAACTTAATCTAATTAAAAGTACTTTCATTACTTACCTGATCACCAATTTTAAGAGGAACAACATCACCAACTACAAGATCAAATATTGAAACTTCAAATCTTCTACCACCTCTGATTACCTAAGTATTCCCACAGAATAAATATTTGAACAGTTCCACTTAGCAAGACCCCACAATAAGGAAACAAAAGGCAAATTAGAGGAAAAAAATCTCATGGTGATGCTCACCTCCAAGTGTATATTTTGTTTCTCCTGGTTCAGATTTTGGAATTGCAGATTTTGTTTATAGTCACTGATAGCTAAAGCAGGGGGGCAAAAAGAAGGTTACAAGGTTGAAGTGAATGAAAGTAAATTAAATCTTGCATGATTAACATGCACAAATTCCAAGCCTAAAATAAACTAAGTTCAAGCATGAGTTGTACATTGAATCATTTATTTGAAAAAAGAAAGAAGAAAGAAAGAAAGAGGAATATCACAATCCAAAAGCTACTGTTATGCCTAACAGTTTTGTGTTAGTCCACCAGCAAAAGATAATATGCAATCCATAATATCACCCTACTGTAATCTATTTAATGATCAGAAAGTGTAAGATCTATATCATTAGCAAGGAGCTTAAAAGAATATAGCCTCCAAGGTAAAACCATGGTTTGCTGAACCGACCTGAACTGGTCGGTTCGGGGCGAACTGAACCAAACCGGTTGGAAATCAGGTTAGTTCGGCTATTTATTTCATTTCTCTCTTATTGGGTATGGGTTTGCATGTTTGGAGGGTGGCATTGGGTTCAACAAGTTTAACTTAAATAAAAACTTCGTCACTCTCTTTGCGTTCACCTCATGTTCACCTGTTTCACTCGATGCGAAACCCTAGCACTATCCTTCATCACCCATCGCTCGCTCTCTGTCATGGGTCGCCGTTCACCGAGGTCGCTCGTTGCCAGTCATCATCGTTCATCGTCCCTCCCTAATCCACCATCAGGACAGTCACCACAAGGAGGAAAAGGGTCATTCACAAAACCCTAGCACTGTTGGTCATCACCCACCACTCGCTTTTTATCACTGATCACTGTTCACTGGTGTCACTCATCACCGATCACCATCGTTCATCGTCTCTAGCTAGTTCACCACAAAGATAGTCACCGCAAGGAGGAAAATGGCCATCCATTGTTTGTCAGGTAATTTTTCACCCTTCTCTCCTCATTTTTTTCCTTTTTAAGTCCTTTCCCCTTCCATGAAGTCACCTTCCCTCTCCTCTTTCTCCTTTTCTCGCTTCCTCTCTATGTTCTACAGCATCGGCTTGCCACAATTCGATATGGTACAATTCGGTACCATATTGAATAGGTCACCAGCTGGTACAGGGTGCCAGATCAGTTTGGTAGACCTTAGGGAAAACAAATCTAGACTGCAAAGCATGTGTTCACCTTATTTTGAGATGATATAGGTGCCTTGACACAATGACACTTGACAGGTGACTAGAAAAGCCGCATGGCTTGAACAAAGCACAAGAGTAAGTTTAGATACATCCAATCCACTACACAATGAAGAATAAGATGACCAGCCATTTCTCAGTTTCGTAAAGACAAAATAGAAAAGGGGGGAACATGTCATCCAAACTGATTTGATAAGCTTTCTTTGCCAGGATAACTATAAAGGCATTACATGCTTCATAATACAGGCAATAAGCTATTCTCCCATAGTCATGAAAACTGGACCACACTAGCTGGTCAGACCAGAAATCCAGTGACCTGGATCTAGGTGTAATTCAGTTCAATATTTGAAGGAGATCTGCAATCAACTCGAGTTTCAACCACGGAAACCCACCAAACCCAGTCAGGTTTTGCTCAATCTAACAGTTTTTAGAGACTTGCATGACCCTTATCTTAAAAAATACTCACTTTGACAGGTGACACACTGAATCAGATCCCTGACCTGGGATAAATAGGCTAACTCTCCTAACCAGTGAGATATATTGTTGAATTGTATCGTGATGCTTATTCTCAAGATATCTATACAGCAACACTAACAACAACAACAACAACAATAATATATTCTTAATCACAGACTAGTTGGATTAATTACATGAATCCTCTTTCTCCATTCCACTCGGTTTATAAACATACCTTTTGTAGATGTAAAGATATCAAATCTTTTTTCATTACTTTCTTCTTCGTGATTTTCAATTTACATCAGATCTTTTTTCCTTCTAATATGTATTAAATTACTTGTTTGTACCGGTGCATTCTTAAGCCTACATTTTATAAGCCCAAACTATAAAAGTTCTCCTCTCAATGTATCCTTAATTATAGATATCTCAAGATATCCATGCAAATTTTAGATTATGTATGTATGTTTGAATGTATGTATGTATGCATGTATCTGGCCTGACTAAATGACGTGGCAGTTGGACTAGTGACCTGGCCCCTTGGCAGAATCAAAATGTCTGGTTCACTTTTGATTATTATGCTTTCTCCAATACTACCTAGAGACATGGTATGGTTAAGTCAAGTGTCTGAAAGAGCCAGACATGGGATCTTTAAGAAAAATATGGAGACACGTCCATATCATATGGATATGTTTATAAATATTTACAGATGTATGTATCCAATGAATAGTTTGTTAGACCAGTGTGGCCTTTTTCAAGAGATAGAGAGAGAGAGAGAGAGAGAGAGAGAGAGAGAGAGAGAGAGAGAGAATAGATCAGTTGCTTCATTATTTAATATAATTCATAGAACTTTTGCTAAATGTTATCTTAGACTTGAAAAGTTCCAGGTATGAGCAGCAAAAGTTGTTATATGAAGATATACATGCCATGAAGTGTCAAGGAATGCCATGAAGTGTCCAGATTCCAAGTGTCTATACATGCCAAAAAACCATATTTTGCAATCTATGAGTAACATTGCTTTTCTCATTTTTATTTTGTTGTTCATGCAATCAAAAACTACAGTTTGCAGTATCTTAACAATGAGAGGATATACAACATAAAGACTACATGATGTCATCTTGACAGAATAAGATACATAGCGCCCAGTGCCACTGCTAAGCTTTTTCATCAGGTATAAAAGAAGAGAAATTTCAATGCAAACAAACAAAAATGAACAAAGAAAGTAATTTGAGGAGGATGAAGTTCAAGGCCATACCTGTAACAAGTATAACAAGAATAACAGCAAAGGCAATGCTACCACCATCATACCATCCTTCACTTAATCCCTGAGATGATAGATAGAAGTATATGAAACTTGAAAGAAAGGAAAAATCTAGAGTCAACATATGCCATGTTGTCATTCATCAAGACCCTTTTCAAATGCAAAATGGTTTGATAAGAAAATATCAGTAATATAGAAAGCACACATTATTTTATAATGGTCCATATATTCAAGTTTTTGATATAAGGAATTTCACTTATGTTCCCTAAAAGAAGTTATCCAAAACAAAGAAATAAAAAAGATAGAATTTGGTTAAATAAAACAGCATAGAGCAGAATGGATGTCCTTAATCATTCATTAGGGATATAGAGATGGAACCTGGCAAGGAACATCATGCAGAGTAAAAGAAAAACTGAAGACCTCAACATCAAAAAATAATCATCAATAATCTATCATCCTTGAAGAGATGCCTGGCTTGATAATTCCCAAATGGAGGGATCCACAATGATAATTTTCTTACTTTAAAGATGGGGAATCACGTTTGTAATAGAAGATATAAGTCAGGCACTTCAAATATTGAAAGCTCAACTTTTCAATTTAAACAATGTTATAAAGAATACTTAGTTTGATTAAAGAATGAAACCAAAAGGAAAAAGACTCATAAATCTATGGTCTTGGCCCCAAAACATGCCTTATGGTGACCAGAAGAGAAAGCTGTAAGTGAAATATCTCGGAATAAGAAGAAAATAAGTATTACATCAAAGAAATATGGTATTGGTATTACCAAGAGAACAATACCAGTTGTAGGTTTCCAAAATTCCAACAAAACCTGATGAGCCACTCAGGTATATTTTAGGCTAGTTAATGAAAGTCTCTGAAATGTTTAAAATCTAATTAGGTATGACCTACATAACAATTTTGTGCACACAGCAAAACAAAAAGGAAAAAGCGACTTTTCTTTATGCATAAAACATACATTTAAATTGCATTAAAATAATGCATTTTGTCGAAATTAAAAGACCAACAAGATAGAAGGCTACAAGAATAAAAATATAGACAACAGACATAATGGACATGCGGAAACACAATTACACAATTACAGAATAAAAAACATCAATCTAGCATATCAATGTTATCGTTGTTGCATATATAGGATAGCAAGACAAATCTTCATTATAAAATATAAAGTAAACTTACCTCTGTCTTTATGCCCAATGCCAGAGATATAACTGCAGCTACCATCAAGATGACAAGGGTTAAATCTTGGCAGGCTTCCCAAACGAAAACCTACAAGCATCAAAAAACAGGAAATTAAGTTCAATTAATGAATTAAACATGAATCCCGGGTAAGGAAGCATGTCTGAAAAATTAATTAGTGACCATGAATGAAATTCTAGGTTAGATCATACCAAAAAATTTCTTCCTTTCTTTTGAGGATATGCGTTAGCCCCAAATGTATTCCTTCTATAAAATACTTCTGCATCATCTCCACTAATTCCCCTGTCAATATCGGTCTTCAGCATATTTGACAGCCCTTTAACCTAAGCATACACAAATTCACACACATCATTTCTGTAACTAATCGAATAAATGATGGAGTAAACAGTGAAAATGTAAAATCTTTAAAAAGTACTTGCCCCCCCATATTCTTGTAGAGCAGAACAATTATGATCCCTATTCATCACAGTGAGCTGCTCCACATCAATTGGAAAACCACCAGCATGGGATATAGGCTTTCCCCCAACAGTGTCTGTTTATGAGGTGCATAGAGCATGAATCAAAACATAGATATCAGCTTAAAGTTGCATGGGCATTGTGCAACATAAATAGAAAAAAGAGAAAAGGCAACGTGAAATTTGGGCAAGTATAAAACAATGCAATGTCACAATGTTTTAACTTAAAAAGTAACCAAGATCAGTATTTTAAGAAATATCTTGCATAAAAAAAAAAAAAGAGGAAAAACAATAAGACATTATACTTTGATCAGATTAAAACAGTCTGAGCAGTGTAAAAAATAAAAAAGAAATAAAGAATTAAAAAGGAATAGAAAAATAGAGGGGAAAAAAGAGAAATAATAATAGAGCAATGAATTCCCAAACCTCCGTAGTCTCATAAAAGTTACAGAATCAAACATTTGTAGAAGCATAGGTAAGTGAAATTCAAACCCATCGAGGTCCTATAAGGTAAGATATTGGGCCAAGTTACAAAAGTAATAGGGCCACTAACAAACCCATAACTCAAAATTTGAGGCCCAATTACATAATTATGCTCCAAAACAGTCCAACATCACCATATCATGAGAATAAAAAATTATCAAATATAATCAAGTCAGCAATTCCCTAACAATGGAAGATGTTACAAGAAAGATCAGCAAATACCCTCAAAGAATTTCAAAATACAAAGAGAGAGTCCAGGACAAGGACATGATATAGGTATTTAAATTTCTCAAATTCATGGCAATGCAAATTCCAACTTTTTTCAGAAAAGAACATCGAACGATTAATGATGCAAAAGAATTCAAGAATGGAGTACCTGGTGGCTCTCTTTCCCCTGCCTCCTTAAAGAGATATGCTGCCTGAAAAAGTCAAAAGTTTAGGATGAATATGCACTATCCCAGATTGTGCAAAACTTCAGGTCAAATTGTGGATGAAATTAATACCCGTATGACTTGGGCATGTGCCCGGATCTTCCTCCTCATTTGCTCTTGTTCTTCATCTTTTTTTAGATCGAGTGTGTATCTAAATCGACGAGAAGCGTTCAACACAAGGGCAGCTTGCTGCCAAAAGCAGAAGATAACTATACCATTAATTATTATAATCCACAAGACATCTCATGCATTTGAAGCTTTAATAATACGATTAATCAAAAAAATTAGAAGGCACTAACAATGTTAATAAGGATGATAGCAAATACTATTTTAAGTTACACAACATCTACCCCCACCATGATGGGGGTGGGAGGGATGCACTATCAAGAACGCAGTAATATAAAGAGAAATGGGATGAACTATCAAGAACATGGTGATATAGAGATAGAAATGGATGTGCATAGTAATGCAAATCCTACCTTACATCTTCTGCAGCAAATGCTAAATGCAAGCAAACATGAATAATTAGAAGTAGGATTCTTGCATAGCTAGAAATTGGCCTATAATCCAGCTTAGATTGGACCTGCTTGATATTTATGGTAGTGACCAGCAGACCAGATGTACCGCCAACATTAGGCGATGCTCAGGATAACTTGTCTCTGTTAACTCTGCAAATTACAGCAGAAGGTGGGCCCATTAGGCAGTACACAGCATGCAGTGCCTTCCAATGAAACTGGATAAGACCGCATGTATTCAAATACTGTAAACATGTACTCAATAAACAAAGCAAGCTTATCCCATATTCTTGATTTTTTTTTTTTTTTCCCCCTCTCTCTCCAGTCCATTCTCAACATTCTTCCCTGCCAAGCCTGTCGATGGTACTCATCTCAGTGAAGATATGTTCAATAACTCTCAATATTTTAACTAAGAATGCTTTCTCAATTTCATACCACCTCAATGGCTCAATTAAAATAAAAGAAAGCGGTTTGCAGAGTTCTTGGAAACTTCTATGAATAATTTCTTGATTTCCCATACAATTTTGCAAACTATTCTTTCTACAATCTTGCCTACAGTCCAAATATTTCATATATTTTAATCTATTTTTCTAATCTTTGATATTATGAGCTTCTTAATATTTCTACTAACTACTGCTGAACTGCACCTTTTCCTCTGGGAAATAATCCCAAATTCAGAATTTGCTGCTATCACAGTCAAAAAAAAGGGATTTGCTGCCATCGGCATCCTTTATTTAACCAATTCTTCAGCTATTTCTGTTTTAACTTCTATCAATATTTTCTAAGGCCTAATCTGTCATTGCTCTATTCCCAGCCCATTTGCACAGTTCACAATCTCTCTACACATAAGGTCATTCTCCATCTCAAGATTCCGCAGTATCAGTGAGAAGAACTTCCATGGAGCTAATAGAAGCAACACACTCACTATATCCTTATCTGTTACAAATGACCAACTTCAATCTTAAGGCTAAAATAAAATAGCTCCTCCTCTCGATAGCCACCATTCTGTTCTCGTTCTTGGACCAATCCTTAGCCTCTATTCTGTTTTCATTTTTGAAGCACAAGACATGCCGCACAAATAGACCCTTCCTGGCATCTGTTCTGCTAGCACATATATACATCCCGCTTGCACAGTGGCAATCATCATGCATTCGATTCCTTAAAAGATGTAATTCCCAGCAAGCAAGAAGCATCGGAAAAAAATATCCTACTTCATCGAAAAACCTCTCATTGTAATCAAGTAGGTACTGCAAAGAAGGGGCCGTGAAAGACGATATCAAGAACTCGCATATTTGCGGAGAAATCTATATACATTGCATACAATCACATCAACCAACCAATGTGTCGGCGAAGGGACGGGAAGGGAAGGGAGCGTACCCTCCACCGGCGGAGGCTCTCGACGGGTGCGTTCTTGGCCGGGATGTCGAAGGCATCGCTGGAGGAGCAGATCTCCTCCCCGCCGCGATCTCCACCGCACTCCTCGTCGGCCTGCAGGAAGTACCGCTCCGGCGATCGGAAATCCATCCGGCCGTCCTCTCCAGGAGGGATGACACTGCGCCGGCCAAATTTGGGCTGCCCAAACAGCATCAGACGCTCGTCTCATTTCCTCAAGAGAGAGAGGGGCGAAAAATAGAGAGGCGACCTTCTTTAAATATATATATAGAGAGAGAGAGAGAGTGAGAGACTGACCTTGAGGAGGGGGTGGGGGTGGGCGGGGCGACGAGGGAGAGGGGGGGGGGGGGGGGGGTGAGGCGGCGGGAAGCGGAGGCGAGGGTGGGCGGGGGAAACGCCTTCCTTCTGGTCTCCTTCCTCCCTCTTTCCTTCGTCGCTTTCTCTTCTCTCCTCTCCTCTCCTCTGCTCTGCTCTCTTCCTTGTTATTTAATATCTATCTCTTTTGAGGGAGGGTCTTCGTCGTCTCCCTCCCTTAATTTTCTCTTTGTCCGCGGAGTATTCGGAGCGAGCGCGAGCAACGAGAGGCGGGGGGGAGTTTCGCTGCAACTTCCCTCCAGGAATAGGAGCGGGTACGAAGGCGGGTTCGCAGGCACCTTCGCAAGGCTGCGCTGTCTCCGAGGCGGCGCATCAGCAAGTCATTGCGCGGAAATGTGAATCAGCCGTACGTCTCGCGTAACGAGTGCGCGTACCCTCGCTGAGGGGAAAATAACACCAGCGGTGCGGATTAGAGAACGGGCGAGGGTGCGGTCGAGTTGCGCGCTCGCGAGGCGGAGCGAACGTTGCCGGTTTGTTTCGAGTCGGAGGGATCCGAGGGCTAATGACCGCTTTCAGCCGCGTCGAAACGGGAAGGCAAAGAGAGCAGGAGCCTTCTTGAGCTAACGTTCGTCTGTACCCTTTGTTTTTATTTTTTTTTTTATTTTTTTAAAGCTAGCAACGCGAGAGTGGGGCAGTGGTGGGAGCGTTCATGGGCTAACGTTCGTCTTTGTTTGCGTGGTTTTTTCTGGAGCAAACAACGCTGTGATTGTCGGAGAGTCGTACCCACCATCCTGAAAAGAGCCAGTCCAAATCCACTGCTGCCACGCCCCTGGGTGACGTCCCACGAGCCAAAGGAGAAAATAATAATAATAATCGGTTGTCCTGTACATTACGATTGATTTCTATGAGGTAGATTATAGAAGATTAGGGAGGGTATCGATTAGACCGGGCCAAAGAGAATAGTAGGGCCCAGGACATCAGGTCCGACCGTAACGGAAATATCCGAGCCCAGCCAACTAGAAGCAAAAATATACTAAATATATGAAAACAAAACGTCAAACACTTGGTGCTGCTTGCTTTTAATTTTTAAATCATCCTTGGATCTATGTGAATATGAATCCATAACTATTCCATTTTTTTATTTATTTATTTATCTTTAAAATCTATAAATTGAATAGATTTAAAGATGAAAAAGATGACCGCATCTAATCTGCACAATTCATGGATTTTAAAGATAAAAAAAAAATAAAAACATAAAGTAGCTATAAAATTCATGTAAATATAAGGATGAAAAAGATGAATAGATCGTAAACTTAAATATATTCAAATATAGTCAAATCCATCTCTCTTTCTCTTTATATATATATATAGATTAAGTTTGATTGAGTTTATTTTTTAAAAGTTTAGAACTAAATCAAAATTGAAAAGACCTAAAAAAATCAAGCTCGATTTTTTCCTATGGATTAAAATATTTGACTTAGATTTTAAAATTTTTTAAGCCAAACTTGAGCTAGCTAGCTCACAAACTATCCGATTCATACCCATGCCTAACACAACAGCCTCGCACCATGTATGAAAATTTCTAAGGGCCTCACGTGCTAACGCATAGATAAATTAAATGATTATTTCCTAAATACTAGTAATTTGGGGTTATATTTGATGGAGTTGCTGGAAGCCATAAAAAAACCAGCTAATAACCATTAGCCTCTCAATGGTAACCATTATTGCTAATCCTTAATAATTATCGGTTAATCCATAACAGTTATACTAAACAAGCTCTAAAAGAATCCAATACTCTTGTGAAAGTCAGGGAATTTGGATTAATTACATACTTACCATATCTACTTGTAGGGCTCGGTGAGGTGGTTGTGCTTTGACCTACATGCGCTTGACTTTGATTTTTAAGCCAGTGCTGCTTGATTCAATCCAAACTCCACCTTTAGTCTACAAAGGAGTTTGACCACCGCCCATGTGCACACGAGCATCCACACGTGCGAGCACATGTAATGTCAACATGTCTTATCCTAGCCATGGGGCCATGGTAATCCTAAGCGCAGAAAAATCTCACCTCGATGCCACATGAAGTCACTGCATGCCATGCACCATGTCTCAAATCTCTCCAACCGACAGCAGATCCATCTGGGACTGTGTTATTTCGGATTAACAGTTGGAAATTGAAATACAGCTATTAGATCAAGCATTATACCAACCTTTAAATAAATGGAAGGAAAAAAAAAAAAAAAAGAGACTAATCCTCCTGAGTGAAGCTACTAGTTCAATAATACGATGTTTTCTATATCCATCAAACTTATGCTGCCCCTATTAGTACTGTCTTGCTATCCTTCATAATGTTGATGCCAATAGCTTGTGATGACATAGATCCAAACTTCCATGGTTTTTACAATCATTTCCAACCTTTTTGATCTCTCTAAGCTCCTTGTGATCTCAACTCCTTTCCTAGTCACACCACTAGTCATCATATACAACCAAAAAAAAAGTTGTGGAAAGATATAAAAATATTGTTAAAGTTTTAATAAAAAAATATTTTTAATTCTTAAACTTTCGGTTGTTATAGTTCAATTAAATATCACATTGCTAACGTGATATCATCTGTTAACCAATTCATATATTCAACTATTTTATTAATTTTAAATAATCTATATATAACAATGCTAAGAATATTATATTCTTGAAATATAAGAAACTAAATCAGTTTGAGCATTACTTTTAGCCTAAAATCATTGGACCAAACATTATTAAATAAACGGGAAGCAACGGAGAAGTTACCAAAATGCTATGATTGTGAGACAGCTTCATGTGGAAGGGAGGAACAAAAAAAATCTTAACCTACGGATCCGATGCGATAAGAGTGCTTTCATCCATTCACACTACTTAAATTCCTTTCAAAGTGGTGCGGTCTAAGATTTACCCTACTCTAAATCCACATTATAATTCAAGTTGGCTATGGAATAAGAAATCTCTCAAGTGGATTCCAGAGGAGTAGCAACTTGGATGGCTATCCTTGGCGTCCGGGAAGTGGGTGACAGAGATGGCAACAACTAGGCTGAGACGGTGGAAGCTAACGCCTTACGAAGGAAAGTGGGTGACAACCATTGCTCATTCATGTAGATCACGTCACTTCTTTGAAACTAATGAAAGGCCAACAGCCCACCAGATTTTATTTTATTTTTTAAAGAATATAACAAGACAGAGTAGAAAGAAAGAAAGAAAATAAAAATAAGCAAGGCATTGAAAAAAAAAAAAAAAAATTAGAGCCAGAAACATTGTCCTTATAAAATCAATAAAAGCAATGTCCATATTAATTAAAAAAATAATCTTATGCACAGATATTAAAGCAAAAATAAGTCGAAAAAGAATGTACTAAAAATGTATTGACATTTTATCCTACCAGTTTTTTCATCCTTATTAACCTATAGCCGATTATCTTCTTTATCTTTATTTTTTTAAAGTGAAGTTGATAAGAAATAGCACTAGTCAAAGGAATGCAATTAAATATCTTAGTCATTGTGAAATTTTAAATTTCATATTCTAAATTTTAATCATTCATGAGCTTGATTTAAAATACATAAGTTAATGCAACAATCCTTTGAATTTGTGGTGGTAATTCATCATAATTAGTATCTTGCATTAAGGAAAAAAATCTACTTAAAATTCAATACATCTTTTAGCTTTGATGTATATACTCAATATACAAATTTTATTACTTTTTTTGGTTTACCATGTAATTGCATTGTCGAAACTTGGATGATTTTCTCACCCTCTCTATCAAACACAACAAAAGATGTTGCTATTAGATTCGTAACTTGGATCTATAACTTGTACCTACAGATAATATTTATTTAGCAAAACAATTAATGCAAAGAATAAGGGATCATGAATGTTTTTATATCTTAGTTGTAGATATTATAGTATTACATATCTCATACCAATAAATAGTATTATATAGTTTTATTTTTTTTCGATAACATTCACAAGAAACATAAAATCATCCATTGTCTGTTTCGACTTTTGCGATGAAGGCTTAGCAAGTGTATATTTTCTTTTGTATGATTATTTTAGATAAAAATAAAAATGAATGTATGGAAACTATAATCAAGCAAATCATTTAAGATGAAATTTCAAAGAGTTATCTTTATTACAATTTTCTCGTCTAATATTAATTGTCACTAATGATTCCTTTGATTGAGATTCATTCTTTGCTTTGGATGTAACTGAAATCTTTCTTGATTTTACCAATTTTATGACTTGCGAGGTAACCTTTGATATATTATTATATTTCAATTTTATATTTAAGAATATTTAACACTAATGGATATAAAAATAATTTTAATATTTTCTTAGAGAAAGGTATTCCATCAATGCCTCTCTTAGTTGAGTTACTTCTGGAATTGGTAGGTTTATGTAAACCTTTGTTGAATTTATTGAAAACAAAAAGTATTTACCTAAAAGGAAAAAACAAACATTTTTCAGGAGTCAATATTCACTCAAAAGAATCAGTTTGTTGTAACATAAAAAGTTTGAAGTGATACAAAAACTATTTTAGTTTGAAGTATATTTGATTTGCTTTTATTAAACCTGTGAATTTCTTTACAGCCATTGATGTGGCAATAAGGATAGCCGATTGGAATTCTTAAGTTTAGCTTTATCCGATCACAAAGTGTTCAAAATTTTTTCAACACTATTTATACTAATATTTTGTTAGAATATTGATGGTAGAAATAATTGAGATGTAAATATTGATGGGCTTTCATTATAACACATCCATTTAGTTGAAGTTTTATATTCCCTTTTTTCAACAGACCTTTCTCTTGCTTGTACCTTCTCAATGGAGATAATTTCTATCAATTTTCCATATACATTTGCTTCATGTAAAATATAAGTTATTTTTGTTATTTTAAAAAAATAAAAAGACATGCATATTAAAGACATTATTATAGTACAATGGGACATCGCTGAATTCGACAAACTCAAATTTATATCAGAAATATTATGCTGCTCTGAATTCATCTCTTTTACTGATGTCGCTAATATGAATTATATCATATTGTCATGATGCATAGGCCTAAAATTTGGCTTATTTGATGCAACCTTGAAATTGGTAATGACATTTACCTTCCCTTCTAAAATTTAAGAAGTCTATGGAGGTAATCACAGCAGTTGGCCTACGCTGCATTGCACTTGCATATAGGTTGTATGATCTGGAAAAAGTTCCTAATGAGGAACATAGAGACACCTGGGACTTGCCTGAGGATGAGTTGATTCTGCTTGGTATAGTGGGTATAAAGGTTTCTTCTGAGAAATTTGACAATATCCTGAATGATTTTATAGTTTCCTTGAGTTAGTCCTTACATTTTCATCATTGGTTTTCATACCGTAAAACCAAAATGAAAACTAAGGAGAAAATTTTATGAGACTTAAAACTCATTAACAGACCCCCTGTTGGTCAAGTTAGAAGAATTCATGTCCAATGTAATGGTAAATATGCTTGCATTACATGGTCATATGATGGACTGGATGACAGGAAGTACCGTAACAATTTACACTAACGCTTTTGTTCTGTGTGCAAGTCTCTCTCTTTTAATCCCTTTGGATGCATTCCCTTTTAAGGGACAGTACAGGTGGAGAAATATAGTGGAGGTTTTGCAACAAAAATTCTACATCAACATACTCACCAGAACATAAGGGCCTTCATATTTCATATTATAAAACATAAGCAATCCTTTTCAGGGGACAAGAGACACCCCCCTCCTCCAGCCCAACCCTGGAATGTTTTTGTTAAGTCATGTGAAATAAAAATTCCTAGAAGAAAAAGATGAAGTTAGCCTCTGACAGGGGAGTAGTAGATGATATATTATGTCAGAAAACAACTTAGGGAAACGATTATAAAGTTGCACAGAATAGTTTATCACTCAGAAGTAAACCTCTGGTTGTTGTTTGCTTTTTGTTTGGGCTAAATAGCCTAATGTGTGAGGAGCTTGTGATTTGTAGATTTTAAAATTAGTTTCTCTTTTTGAAGTATACATCAAAGAAAACTGTTTGAATTTTCTCTTTGCAGCATCTACACACACACAAAAAAAAAGAGAGAGAGAGAGAGCTGCAATGATAATAAATACAGCCACATTAGTTTTAGATTCTGATGATGTAGTTCTGGAAGACTTCTCACTACTTTGACCTAAGAGTAAGATCATTTCAGGAAGAAGTACATATAACTTTCTCAAGACATGGTGATATGATCTTGTGCAGTCTCTAGCTATAGAACTTATGATAGTTTACCAAGCCATGGCCATACTCTTTTTGATTTTGATGCAAGTAATTGACAAGTTCTTATACTTTGATGAGAGAAAAGGTTGCCTCTCAATTTATTTCAGGAGGAAGTATATTTAATTTCTTTTAGATATGTAAATCCTAGTTCTGATAATAATCTATTTCCTCAAGGAGCCTCTCAGTAAAATAGCATGAGAGAGAGAGAGAGAGATAACTGCACATCCTTCACTCTTTTGGTTGAATTTTATATTTACTGGACCAATTGTGGAATAAGATAAATGCAGGTTCTTTATCAAGTGGCTATGAAGGATGATACTCTAGAACAAGTAAAGAATACCTTTGTATTTAACACATTGGTCCTGTGTGCTAGGTAGGCCTTAACTGTTTTCCTCTAGAGTTGAGCAAACAGCTGAGGATAAGCATTTTAATTTGGTTTAATTATTTGTCCAATGGAAAGAATATCTATTGATTTATATCACTATAATCCTTCTCTAACTGCCATTCATGCCTCACATAAACTTGTCAGTAGTTACTATTGTCTAGAATAGGATTATATTTTAAAATCATTATCCCGGTGTCCGTTTTATCATAACACTCGGATCTCATGTCATGGTTTCTTGAAGGCCTGACGATGATATCATTGTGACCTTTCATATCAGATATTCAATGAGTTCAATGCTCGGAAACCAGATGAAAAGAATGTTTTCTATGGATTATTTCATATTCAAAGGCCAAGAATTTACTTGAGAAGTAAAGAGATTCCAATTTTATTGCAATTTATCCTGACCAAGATAGTTCAGCTTGCTCCAATCTTTTTAGCTCTCATGATTAATAATGAGAGGGGCTGAAAAGAAACCATGCTCACATTCTTGTCCTATGTTCTCTCCTCAGATTATTCATTTAAGTGACAAACAAGATATTCAATGAGTTCAATGCTCGGAAACCAGATGAAAAGAATGTTTTCCATGGATTATTTCATATTCAAAGGCCAAGAATTTACTTGAGAAGTAAAGAGATTCCAATTTTATTGCAATTTATCCTGACCAAGATAGTTCAGCTTGCTCCAATCTTTTTAGCTCTCATGATTAATAATGAGAGGGGCTGAAAAGAAACCATGCTCACATTCTTGTCCTATGTTCTCTCCTCAGATTATTCATTTAAGTGACAGACAAGCGTTAGAAGAAGTCTGGGAAATGGTTGAAGTCAGGAAAGGTTTTGGCCGGATCAAAATGATCCTGTTGTTGGGGATCCCTATCCAAAGCCCCAGCTGGTTGGCTAGCCTGGGCCTGCTGATGATGCTGCGGCTGCTGTGCAGTGTACATGGCAATCTGAGCTTGGGTCCTTGCAATCTCATGCTGGTTCATACAGATCTCATGTTGAAGGAGGTCGATGATCCCCACACTCCCATAGACTAGGTCTTGCACCCTCCAGTAAGCCTCCATTGATATGGCATCAGCTGCCTGCATTCGCTGATGGATAGGAGGTTGCTGTCCAAAACAAGACCATGCAGTAATAAAACACAACTAGATGTTGCATGGAGAGAAAAAAAAAAAATCATGAAGAAAGGAATGTTTAAGGGAAATATCTAAATAGGAAGGAAGACATCATGAAGTCTGCAATTCAAATTACGGATCGAATGCAAATGAGCAATCACTTGTTCATATGAATCCAGTTTTTTTGAGAGGAAAGTATATGATATTTTAAGATATGTTAATGAAATAGTATGATTGGATGGAGGAGAGAGATACCTGGAGCATTCTAGCCACATTGCTTGCCCCAAAGATTTTGTGGACGCATGCGAATCTTTGAGGATTGGCTGCTGGGAAGTAGGGGGAGAGGATGCAATCTCCAGCACATCTCCTCCTTAGATACCTACATGCTGCGCACCTTCTGGGATTGGAATCGTTAAGTGGGATAGTAGAGTTAGAACTTGACATGGTTGGTTGAGTAGGATCTCCTATGGATTTGACAGCATCCAAGAGCTTGATTTCATAAAGATTTTAGAGGATCCTCTGAAATCTTTGTCTTGTGGGAAATCTTTCTCTCTTCTTTTTTGCTTTTCTTTTTTCTTTCTTTTTTTTTTTTTTCCTAGCCATTGCCTTTTGATACATGAAGAGAAACGTTAAAAGAGCAAGGTTATAAAAAGGAAAGGCAAACGGCTAGGAGAATTTAAATCTTGCACGTTGCCTTTGATACATAGGGAGACACATTGAAAATGCAAGGTGGTAGAAGGAAAGGCGAACGGCTAGAAGAATTCAAATCTTGCAGGAAGAAAATTAGTAAAAGGAATGCTTTGAAACTTCCTGGTTAAAGTCCCCCCTCTCTTTCTATTTTTAAAATTCATTAAATAATAGAGGGAAGAATTGAACAACTATGGTTTAAGTTTCTACGAAGTATGAATTACAATTGGACAACTATAGCATATCATGGTCACAAATAACCAAATCCCATGACATATGAATTAGAATTGGACGACTATAATTTGAGTTTCCAATCTTACACCCCACAGTTTAAAGAGTCCATGCAATTGAACAAAGGCAGAATCAGAAACTCTCTTAGATGCACACTGTCTTAGGATTTGTACTTAATACTCGATCCAGATGAAAGCAACGACATAGCACCTTCCCATGCTAAACTATCAATATTTTAAAGATCATGGTAGCTATCAGCTTAACAACTCACAAAGGAAATCATGTGGTCTATGCTACCAATAGAATGATATCAATCATCTGATATGCTTGCAATTCTTCAAAACTCACCTTATCATAAATTTGAGCCTTTGAATTTTTGCATTGCAGTGATGACATTACATCTAAATAACTCGATGGTCCAGAACTGGGACCCATCAGTAAATTCCTTAATGCTTAACCAGCCTATGGCAAGAAGGCCAACAAGATGATTGGGACCAAGCCCAATTTTAATCATCAACACACACTGCTATGCTTTCAAGGCCAACAGCACATAACCTTGAGCAAATTTTCATAAATAAACATAATAATAAGAAGCTTGTATTAGGTCGGCATTGCATGCCATACACTTCAATGGTACATAAAGGAGTGCTCCACGTATCTA
Organism: Metroxylon sagu; assembly: GCA_017589505.3. NCBI lineage: Eukaryota > Viridiplantae > Streptophyta > Magnoliopsida > Arecales > Arecaceae > Metroxylon > Metroxylon sagu. Next base: position 1,422,699 of record JACVBY030000627.1, read on the forward strand.
CTTTGATAAATCACTCAAGTGAGATTGGGTGGTACAACAGCTTCTCAGGTAACACAAAGTAGTGCATGATATCATCAAAGGTTCTTGAGGCACGCATGCAGAAGACAATGGAAGTGGTGCATGGCCATCTCAACGGATGGTGCATACCTGCCACTGCAGTAAGCTGGTGATTCTAGGCCCCTCTGGACTCCTTCACACAGTACAATATCTTCCATCTGCAGTTCAAATTGCACTTCTTTTATTAGATGCCAAAATGTTATGAAGCAATTGGCAACTTCTAAACTAGATAATATGAAAATTAGATTGCGCATATTCACCTGCACTCTTTCACTCTCTTCTAAACTTCTTTCAATGAACACCTTGTCTTCCTGAATCATTTAGTATATTGACTTATGCACTATCCACATCAACCATAAATATGTGATTTACGCTTGAAAAATAATCATGTTTACTTACCAGCAGTGATTCATCAAGAAAGTAATCAAATATCACCTGGCATTTGGTTGGGCCCAATGGAATGACCAGGTTAGTGTCCATCCATGGACCATATCTATAAACATTGGCAAAATTCAAAATCTCTGAGCTATCAATTGCCACAACACATTTAATAAACATTACATCCTGATAAGCAGAAATGATGGTCTGAATAATAGCACACCTGTTGATCATGAAGTTTGGATAAATGAAAGCATACACTGCTTTTGATCCCAGTCTATCAAAGCCACCATCATCTACTGAAGCACCTTCACATCCTTGGATACTTACCTTCTCAAAAATCTACATGACAGCACCATAATTGAAAATAAAAAAGAAAAAATAGTCCCAAAAACAAATTGTAGCTTCCATCTCAAGAAAGTGCAGCAATGAAAAGTAAAGGATAAAATTATGCCGAGAAGTATGACATCATTTAAAAATACTTCTGATGGGAATATGGAATACGGTAGCAAAGCTGGTGGTGAAATAGGGAACCACATTATTTGAGAGCAAAATAGGGTGAGATTTCAAAGTAAGATGAACAACATGGTCTGGAAAGGACCCAAATTTTATATAAAACGTGGATGTTTTCCCATCACAGCATTTAGGATTGAGAAAGAGTACAAATGTGGACTGAAGAAATAGGATGACGATATTCCACTGCAACATTGCAATGCCCAGTGGAAAATTTACAGCATGCAGTGCATATGTAATAGATATTAGAAAGATCAATATTAAGAAGAGACCATACAAGGGTAGAGTAGGAGTTAAGTTCAAGGCCAGATGCAAGGCCTCCATGTGCATATGGAACATGATAGCCACCATCCAAATAGTTGTCACAGAAGACCTGCATGACATGGTGACAGATATTTCAGAAAGTATTTTACAAGATATCATTTAATTTAACTATGAAACGCTGCTGCATATTTACTATAGAAAAGATAAATATGAACTACAAATGAAGTCGGCTTTTCACAAAATCAAACCTTCCAATTACATTGAATAGTATATTCACGTCTGCAAACATATTTCAGCGAAGAATCAATCCCATCAGTACTCAGCACATCTGAAGCACTCCCAAGCCATTGATTTTGCACCAAATCATTTGCAAAATTTTGTTGAGGCATGGCATCATTGTTGAAATTGATCAATACAAAAGGTCCCCAAGTAGCCGCATTCAATGGTATAAGACTAAACTCCTGTACTCCATTGACAGATACAACAATCTTTGTTACCTTTAAATCAGGTGATGAACCAGCAATTAAGGATATTAAAGCAATAGCCCAGCCTACATCTTTATTGAAGTTCTTGATTCCAGTAATTCGAGTTGCTTTAAGGAGTACCCCATCTAACCCATAAGTCCATCCCTGAGAACACAAGAAATCAGACATAGTAGAGGAATATGACCTAAGAAACTATGCACATCATCAGTTGAACATTCAGAAGTACACTTCTACCGGTATAGATATTAGTAAAAAGGAATGAAAATAATAGTGAAGAAAACAGTGAGGCAACTTTGCTGTCGTGTCTGTGAACATGCAGATGAAACAACATGTAAATGAGCAATAACATATATTAAGAGTTACAGTAGAACATGATGACAAATAGAATCTAATAGAGCAGGTACTAGATAAAAGAAAAATAAACAATTCTATCAGAACATATACAAAAGATGATGTCCATCCATTTTCTTTTGTTTCCTTTTTGTTTGTGTGTTTGTTTGTGTGTCATTTAGGGGTGGACTGATTTCTTTTTTATGACGACAAAATCTATCAAGACTTCCCAACTGCTATTCAGCTAAAAATATGACAACCAAAGGTTTCGTTTGCTAAGGACATTGTACACTCAGAAAAACACTACCATGAAGTTGATCCAGAAGCATCACTTAAAATTATGACACTAGTTAGGACAGTGGTCCGTCCATGACCCAAAGTGTTGGTTTGATTGCAAAGATTATCAAGTGCAGAATCCAAAAAGCTCTTATAGGTTATGCATATGCCTGTACACATATCTTCAAAATTTGCCAAAAAAGAGGCCATTCAATTGGGTAGAAACTCACATGATAAGGGCATTGAAAGCAAGACTTTTGCCCACTTCCTGAGGCAAGGAGAGAGGCATGGTGGCGACACACATTGTGAAAAGCACGAAGGTCTCCATTTGCATCCCGACAGACGACAAACTCTACATTTCCCAATCTGTTGTTTCATCTAATTAGACATATGAGAATTACAGGTTGCTTAAATTATGCTTAAATTATATTCAACAAAAGAAATTAAAAAAAAAAAAAAGAGAGGAGAATTCATCTGTAGTTACAATTCTTAACCAGTCAAAAACCGGTGGTTGCCTGGTAAATCAAAATAACTATTCAAAGAAAAGTAACTACACTATGGTTTAATGTTGCTTATAGGGTTTCCCAGATCATCAAACTAGCTCTCCATAGCAAATGAATAAAAAAAAATGTTATTAATAAATTCCCTTCATTAAGATGTACCAGGAATACTCTAAATTAATCTTAATTTTGATCAACCAAACCTGATTATGATTATACAAAATATGCTACATAAAGAGGATTCATAATTGACACAGATATGTATGTTATTCCAGTTATGTCTGCTTTTTGCCACTTCTTTAATACATTAAAAAACAATAGGGAGATCTAGACAACGAAGTCAATCTAAGAATCTAGACAAAGAAAAAGTTTCCCCAAAAAGTTGGTTTATTTAGTTATTTGCTAGATATCCAGTTGAAACTCTAAGCTATGAAAAATCATTAACTGGAAATTTAATAAGTACACTTGCTCAGGCCATTAACAATCAGTTATTGCTAATGTTAAATCATATCTTACAAATATGGTATGCATAAAAAGTATGCAAAGAATATGGGAATTCAGGCCAAGTTAGTTGAATCAACCAGTAAACAGCAAATTAGGGTCTTATAATATCATCATATAATAACAGAAAAGGCTGTATGTGTGTATATATACATCACTTTAACTCCTAAGCCTCTCTGCTGATATATTTCTCCAGATCTAAACTTCCAAGATATAATGCTTGCTTTAAGAATCAAGGCTAAAAAGTTAATACAGTGACATGCACACAATTTCATGCGTTGACATATTGCAACTGAATCGACAAAAAAACTCAATAAAGGTCCCAATGCTTCCTCTCATTTTTACATCACCACCACTTTTTCATTAAAAAGCCCAAATATGTACAGGTTCTAGCTTTCAGTCATTTCACATATAACTTAGGCCAAAAATATAACAACAAGGCTATTAGAACCCTCACTGCAGTTACCAGATGATTCTAAGATCCCTAATGAAATACAATTAAAACTAAAATCAAGAAACCAGGCCTCTGATGATCTTGTATGCACATTTTATACTAGCCTGGGTTTTGTGTTGCATCTCATGTTCATAAGACGTATCTATAATGAATAATAACAGCTCGATGGTCAGAATTCAGTTACATAACCGGTACGTTTCCTATTAGACTAGATATTGATCTATGAATTTGACCAAATCCAGCTTGTTTAATGCTCTTACTCTGCACATTTTGTAGTTAAAGCAATTAGTGCATGGTTAAGTAGTACCTATAATCTAAAGCATTTCTTCGATAGAAATTGTTTCCAAGAACATTATTTTTTGAAAAATAACATATTCACCTCAAATTGTAACAAACATTCTTGCCTGAGAATAATGCAACTTCCAACTTGTCTGCAGTGATAACTACAAGATCCATGTTAAAAATTCTGGCATATATGCTTCCATAGTTGTGTGCTATATCTGATTTTGGTTTTATAAAGCATGAATATAGATATAAGAATTCCAATTTGCACTGAAGAAACATCCAAAGAGACAGTAAATGTTGCTTTTCCCTTCATAACTATGTCGATGTCCATATGTGTGTGATCATTGATCTAACACCCTTTTGCCTGCAGAGGGGAAGAATACCAAAAGCAGGGAGATGGCACAACAATAAGATAAGAAATTCATCCTAAGTCCTAACATACAGAAAGCTAGGAGATGTGATATTACCTTCCAGTAAAGAAATCATGAGGATTCTTGATTTGTTCAGTGTAACCTGAAAATCAGCATATGAGAAACTCTATTATTCTTAAATAATGATGACTTAATCAGAGAGAATTCAACAAATTGCCTATAGGATCCTTTTCTAGTTCTGCAAAGCCCTAGGACATTAGAAAACTTTAGTTGATAAAGCTTGTTTGTTATAGCTATGGACTAACAGATTATATCTGTGTACATGATAAAAGATTGTACTTTGTATACATGATATCAGGGAGAGCCAGGTAGCAATATAAACCAATATCTTTATCATGGAAACTATGATATCAGATGGCAACTTGCTGATAATTTAGTTGGCTCCAAATATCTCAGATCTTTTTTTTTTTCTTTTTTTCCTCAACAGAACAGATTCCGCATGATATGAACAAGATATAAAATCCTAAACTAGTGCATCATGATCGACCTATCCAACCATCTGATGGTAACGGGATGGCTCAAAGTTCTGTCCTTTCGCATACAAAATTAATAACCAGTTAACTAGTTTAAAAGGCTAGTTGGCGACTGGTATTAGACGTTAGCTTGTAAAATGATGATGATGATGATCTTCTGAAAGGGAATAAAATTTTCCAATAAAAAGGTCGAATCTTTTTGGCAAATCAAAATCATATGTTTTGAGTACAGTCGATCCTTGCCGAATTCAAGATAAGGAACTGCATAAATAACTATCTAACAGTAAGAGAAAGTGAAGGAAAGAAGAGGGAATGCATTGGGGAATCGATTACCTACGGCCTGCCATCCCCGGAAGAAGACGCGTTCGTATTCGAGTGCGAGGAAGGAGGGTTCGGTGTACCAGGAGCTTGGCGGGGTCAGAGCCTCGGCCAGGGGGATCGTGGGTTCGAACGCCTCCACCATGCGCCGCACAGCCTCGGTGTCGGAGATCCCGATCGCCGGCGGAGACGATGATCTGCAAGCGAGCCTGACGCTGCGCGGACGGGGGGAAGCGGATGAGGAAGATGGAAAGAATCGAGGAATCAGGGTTTTTCTTGAGCTGAGAACAGCTAGGGTTTCTCCGATCGCCATGGATGGCGGACAGAAGGAAGCAACCGTTCGAGAGCTGCGGTAGTGGTAGTTTTTAAAAGTTAGAACAGCTGCCAGGCGTTCGAAAGCGAGCGTATGGAATTAAGGACGGCGGCAATCAATATATTCCTTCTCCTTTAAGAGAAAAAAAAAAAAAATTATAAGGACGTCTTCTTTTCTGCCAACGTAATTATTTTTATTTTAATTTACATGTGATTATGTTAACATGATGAACGGTTTTATAACATTTGAAACAAATTGATGAGGTGCACCCACTGTAAAAAAAAATAACATCACAAAACCCCTCTATAAAGTCTCGATGGCTCAAGTCTTCATAGAGAAAAATGATAGTAGAGTAGATTATATTTGTTTAAAATAGATTGATGATATCTATATTTGAAATCAAGAAGATACGAAAGATTTTGTTGCAAAAAAAAAAAGACAAAAGATAACTCAAACAACGATCGTGAAGCCAAGAAAGACGGCAGCCAGCAAAAGATAACTCGTTATAAACTTATTTTACACCTCCATCGTAATGTGCTTTTCTCACTTGAAGGTTTGGTTTTAAGGAGTGATTATCTCCGGATAATTTGTTCTGGCATTCGAATAGGACCTCAAAGGGGATAACCTAACAGGGGAGATGGGAAAGTTAAACCTGATGGTTTGGTATGCACAGGATTTAATGAATGTAAACCCATTCTATTGTTTGGGAAACAAGGAATTGTCTAATGTACCAATTGCAATAATCTTGCTTAACCTTTTGGATGCTAGAGTATTGTTGGAATGTTATTTCGGGCTGAGGATGATTTTTGAGAAATATAATATAAAATACATTATACATGAGAATAAAATACTAATTTCAAACTAATTAAGACCGATTTTATGAATTTTTTTTTTTAAAAAAAAAAAGGTTTATGTTTGATCATTATTTTACACCGACCATTAATCTGCTGCAATTTTACTCACCTGAGACCAGGTACAAAACTTATGTTTTATAAATAAGGTAAGTTGATAGAACAATATGATGACAATATTTTATAATATAATATTACAAACACATATTCAAATACCTGGTTATATCTCTACAAAAACCACCATATATCCAAGAGGCATTATATGATGCACAATAGCGGGACAAGGATCTTTATGATCAGGAAAAAGAACAGTTTTGACATATCCTGCATCAGTTGGATGCACTCACACCACTTCTCTGTGACTTTTGTTCCATTCATCAAAAAATTGGGCATCAATGATCCTTACCAATGCAGTTCTGCGGCTCATCACGCTTGTTGATATAATAAATAAAGTTGCTTTTATTAACTTAATTTACTTCAGTACACTTTGAAGGTTCGCTACACCTTTGGAAAAGCAGCAGCAGAGAAAAGGATAATCAACACATGGTAGAGGAGATTCCACGAACAGGGTAGGGCTCTTTCGGCTTCTATATTTTATCTGGTACATGCTCAGCAATAGCATGAGTATGCCAGATGGTTCTTCTTGGTCACATAGGCTGAGATGAAGTCAGAAGCTCGGGCTGAGGAACCTGGCACTTGGGAGGGAACAAGTATTTGGGTCCGGCCAAAAGCTATTCTCTTCCCAGCAACATTTCCATAGAACAGGCCAGAAATGGCAGGCACAAACACATCGCTGTGGGAGCAAATGTGGAAGTCAAGAGCTCTCTCTAATTCAGAACTTTCTGACCGGAGGAATTCATCCTTCTTGTCTGCAGGTATTATATCATCCTGCAACAGTACCAAAAGACAAGCAGCTAATATTTCTACTCATAAGCACAGCTTAAAAGGCTTTGCAACGTAACATTGGTACTGCTTGATGAGTAACGTTAAAGCTATGATCTAGACCATAGAGCTAGTGGTAAGAAGCACTATCATTAACATGTTCATCCAGTATTTAGCACATGATATCAACTACTAAATTTTCACAAAAAACATGCAAGTTTGGCCTCTGAGATGTGCCTGCTTGTTTCCTTGATTAATTTTTTGTGAACACACCACATGAATACTGTAAGTTCTTTTCAAAGATGGTTTAAACCATGCGAACCAAGTTTATGTATTAAACTCAAGTATCAGTATGCATAATATAATATCGGATCAGCTGTGAAAGCACATCCCTTCTCATGGCAATGTAGGAGAGAGAAAGTTCTCACATTTGTCATAATTTTTTTTTAAAAAAAAATCACAGCATTATCAGAATAAATAACACCTTCAGTTATTATAAGAAGCCTCTTTTCCCCACTATTCCCTTATAAATAAATAAATAAATAAAAAAAAAAAAAAAAGCTGACAGTATAGTGCCACCCTGAACGCCCTCAAGTGAAAAGTCAGTGACAAATGTTTTTCTTCTGATGCTGAACTTAAGCAAGGAATGGAAAGAAATATTAAATGCAAAAGCCCTACTCATAGAATGACACACAACAGCCATGCCCAATATAATATTAGCTCACACATATAAGTCCCGTTTGATGTTCCTGACTGGGAAAAGAAGAAAGCTTCCAATATTATCATATATGTGATTTAACAAAGAAAACTCTCAGTTACTTAAGCCCCCTTACCAAATGGAAGATTGCTTTTATAAGTCAAGCCTTTATTTATTATCCTCAATACTATTTAATGAAAGATCAGTGACATTTCTTGCAGAAGTTGGGATTAAACAATGAGTGGAAAAAAAAAAAAGTTACTCACCTTGGTGTAAGTTTTTGGGAAGATCTTCTTCAAAGGATTAAGACTTTCATGCCACCAAGTCTGAGTCAGATAAATGGTGGTATCTTCATCAAAGCCAATTTTCCTCAAAAAGTCTCCAATCTCCTGTGCAGTGTAACAACTTTTTACTCCTTTGCCTCTACTCTCTTTGCAGCTCTTTTTCTCTAGAATATCAACCCTCAGGTCAACTGAAATGAAATGGCCATCTGATTTGCGGCTAATTGTTTTCAGTCTCTCCACCATTCGGTCAGCCACTTCATAAATTTCAGGTTTCAGTTCAAGGCTACTAAACATTGCTAAGCAAGCAGTTGAATCCAAGTCATCGTTCTGCTTCTCCCTTACTTTCATATTTATTGAAGGGAAGAAAGTTGCAAGCCTTAAGTAATTCTTATTTCGGAATATCGGATCAACATTCTCCACAATGAAGTCCTCTGACGCCCTATTAGGGACTCTGACAACTGCTGGCTTTTCAGTTGCTACCTCAGCAGGGACTTCCTTAACTATCTTTATCACACCATCCAGGCTCCTCATGAATTTATCAGAATCATACATATCTTCAAAATTCCTGCAAATGCCTTGAGAATTTTAAATCCTGAATGGATTATAAGCTATCAAACTGCCAGTGACAGTCAACATAATTTATCCCGTTCTTGGCAATCAAAAAATAAAATCAGATGTAAGTAGGTAATTAAGAGAGATTATAAATTATTTTTCATATTATAGGATGAGGAATTCATTCTAGCACGAATTGACTAAGAAGTTCAGGCCTAAGAAGAGGAGGAGGTTATTACAATTCTATCATCAACTGAAATCAAATTTCTAGCAATTAATGTTCTCAGTATCTGAGCATCTGAAAATGTTACAATATATTTAGTCCTTAATATCACAGTTCAGTAAAATTTTTACTCCAGTTAAAAATATAAACAACGCTAATATTCATGTTTCATTTTTCTTGTCAGTTTTGCACAAAAGAAACAAAATTATTAAATCTAAGCCTTTTGTCATGACTGATGATGCAGTAATTTAGGTAACTGAGTATCTGGATACGTTAAAAGCAAAATAGAAAAGAGACCTCTCACCAGGGACACAAAAATAGCATGCGCTTATAATTGAAAGACTTACTTCTTTTGACCCAATTCACTTCCTCTGATGTCAGGCAGCACCAGTGTAGCACCCAGATATCTCGCAATAACCACAGCATCTGTAATCTGATAAATGAAAGTGAATAAAGATTATTGGAAATTTCCCCCCAACACATTCCATTTTTATCATATGGGTTGCATTTTGGTCAAAGAAAAGAAGAGGGGGAACTAGCTAATACCAACCATGAATGATAAAATAGAGAAGCATAACGAAAAAAATTACATCTACCAGATTAGATGTAAGATGTTTCGTTTCCATATACAAGGATAGAGCCACTAAACCTTACTTCATAATTCAGGTCATGAGGTCAATAGATTTGCATCATGGACTCGTCAACCCAACTAACATGTTCATTAAGTGGGTTGAGACTTGAGATCAGGACCTAGGGGGTTAGCCTGTTTTTGGTCAGGTTGACATGATTATAACCCATACATAGTACAAGCCCATATTGGAACCTGGTCTTGACCAAAACCCAATTAACATATTTAACCCTGCTAACCACCATGGAAAGGGCGTTTCCAGTACTTTAGGTAGAGAGATAAATATCTAAGAGAGGAGAGAGATGTCTCACTTCCTCCTCTCCGCATCTCTCCCATTTTTGCTACTTTGAAAACCTATTGGTTACCACATGATCTCTACTCCATTGACACCCATCTCCAACCTGCCAAAATGTCCCATGCCCCCAACTTCATGCCTGATACTCCAGGAACAAGCTTCCGATGCAAAGATCAACCATCCAACCTCTTACTACTCAAAGCCAATTATCTCCATCAATCCTTTTCACTTATCTCTTTTCTAATAGTTGCTAGATAAGAAAGGCACAGAGGAGGTTTTCTTTATTAAATAATTTTCCTTTTGTTTTCATCTATACATGAGACTATTAGAGAGGAGAATTGATGGATGGGGTACTCTTTCCAATACAAGAGGATATACTAGAAGGAAAGAAAGCCTTCAGAGGGGAAAAATGACATTCTCTTCTTCCACCAGTAATGGTGACTCACACATGTCCAAGCCCTTCTTGCAATTTCTCCTCACTTTATTTGCAATTTCTCCTCACTTTATGTATGTTAAGGATCAAATACCATTAACCATATAAAGTTGGGCTGATTATGACAAGATATAAAATCCTTCATCATCTCATTTATTTCTGTGTTATAGATGAAGTCAACCCTGTTAGATTAAGGGTCAATCTAATTGACCATGTCACAATAAGAGATAAACTATGCCGTCTCCAACATGATCTGACCTAAGCTTTTCCTAAACAGGTCACTCATGTTGTATCGTACCACTCATTAAAAAATAGGTCATGTTTGGGTTTGAAATTGTTGCTCCTTGAATGTGTCAGGTTTCAATTTACCCCATCTAACCCAATACATCTAAGTTGACCTGTTGCATTCATGTGTCCAATACCATTCAAACATTCTCAACCTATTAGGTCGCTGAATCAAATTCAGGTCGTGGAGTCTCAAAACATCAACCCAAACTATTTTATATATAACATAAACATTAGGATAATATAAACCATTCGATATTGCTTCAATAGCTATAGGTCATATAGTTTTCACAAACCTTTATACTCCAAAGAGACACTGACTCCAGATCCTTATCTGAACGTACTAGTTGCCCCCAAACATGCCCTCCCCTCTAATTCCTCCCATTTCTTGGCATGGTCGTCTGTCTTTACCAACACCAACCTCCTCTTCTTTGCCTAATGAAGCCTCCTACTACCAATGAGGCCTGCTCTCCTTCCACTTCCCTCACCACTGATCCCTCTCCTTAACTAGTTATCGTCATTCTTATCCAACTCTTTCCAGTGCCACCCCCTCCGCTCTACCTCACTAGCCACCCCACTAACAAATCCATCGATGCCAACTCATACTTAATTGTCATTGCCAAATCAAGCCTTTCCACCACTAGATCCAATCAACTCAATGTAAACCCAACCATGACTTGACCAATTATGAAACCCACCTCCCTCACCCCCCAAACATGAATATGGGTTGTTCCATCAGCTAATCCAAGCACCCTAACTAGATCCAACTATCCTATCATCAAATATGGCAACCCAACTACATTTGGCCACCACATCATCAAACCTGCCTACATAATATAGATCTAACTGCCTCACTGAAAATTTAGCTTATCCACCGCTCAATCCAACCACCCTATCACAATTTTGATTGCTCTAACATATCAAGCCACTCTACACAAACCTGACTATTTGATAGCCAAATACAACCACCCCGAAAGGTCATGTTTATATTACCAAGGTTAATGTCTAAGTAGGAACTAAAATGATCATAGTTGACCATTTGATAGACCATGTTAGATTCAAATTTAATCTATATGAACTTGATATAGGATATGGACTGGACCCAAATCCAACCTGACCAACCTATTGCCACCACTAACCCATAATGTTACTTAAACACTTGGACACATTATTGAGCACCCAAGTGTCTCAAAATATGTAACACTTTAACCTTCAAAAGGCAACAGACCTAAAGAACTTTTGTACTATCTATATATATGAACATAAAAGCATACCTATATATAAAACAAAATATATTGACTACTAGACTAAGTTGACTAGTTAATGGTAATTTTGTAAAAAAGGCTCCTATTCATGCCATTTAAGATTAGAGAGAAAGAAGAAAAATATATACGACATTTAGGATGATGATGTCCATGGCATCATCACATGGAATAAAGTGCCATTTGACAAGACATTTGGTTTTAAGAGTGCCATAAGGTGTCATACCATGTCCTGGTGTACAAAATTGTCGACACTATGAAGTTCCTAAAATCACAAGTGTTCTGATAATTAAAAAAATATTATAAGCATTTTTTAATAAAATAAAATAATCACCACATGTGCATACACTAAAAAGAAATGTCATATAGATGTAAACTAAATTACACAGTGAAAAAAGCATAACCAACAAGAAACAAAATGCAACTAGAAGTTTTCAAGTAATTAAACTTGCTATGATAATATCGTTCTACAAATTGACCTCATCACTCTGAATACATAATTAAACTGTCCAACCCTCTTCCGATAGCTATCCTAGTAAAACATCCAAATACCCTCATCTATCTTTCCTTCAATGTTTCTTTATTTCTTATATTTCTCTTCATTCTTTCTTTCCATTTCTTTCTTCCTTTCTTTCTTTCATTCCTTTTTCTTCTTCTTTATCTCTCTTCTTTCCTTCTTTCCTTTTTTTTCCTTTTCTTCTCCCATTTTTTTCTCCTTTTCCTTCCTCTATCTTTGTTGACTCCTTTCCCTCATCTCTTTCTTTCTTCTTAATTCTTTTTCTCATGGTATGTCATACCAATCAGTATACCGCCATTACTGAGCGCAACATATCGGTGCTGGTATGGGAAGCATAACGATAGTATGTTAGAATTTTAGTAGTACACCCCTCAGTACCAAGATAGCAAACCATGCTTTTTCCTTACATGATTGGGTTTCAGTATCCTACCCTATGCTAATCTCATTTTTTTCATAAGAATGGGGCAAGATGACTGGGACACCCCAATCTCACCAAGACTTAAAACCTTACATTAAATCAGTTGCCTAGCAAGTGAAATAGACTGCGAAAAGGCAAAAGAGTCAACAAGAAACATGGTGTGACCAGGATACCTGTGAGACATGGTACTCAGGACCACCCATCAAAGAGAATGTAATGAAACCTTTTGATTGCTCTGCCTCCTCTGTGAATGCAAGTTTGGAAGGGGAAATCATCAAATAATGTTATTTAGGTTCTCAGAGAGATTCCCACTATGATATAGTGCAGTAAATTCTAAACAAACTTGACAACTCACTTTTAGCTGGTTTGTTCCAACAAGTTTTTAGGTCTTGGCCTTGCTTGCTCCAAGGCCCTTCTTTCACTTTAGAAGCTTTGTGTCCCTCCAACTCTTCAACTCTCATTACACTAAATTTAGAATCCGACTCCGATGATGACATGGGAAGACTCACCTACAAACATGCAGAACAATCTATGCTTAGTTAACCATCAATACTTAAAATGATTTCAGCATGCAAAAGCTAGGATGATTTTTCATAAATTCAACAGGGCATTGCACATAATGGGGAACACTAGATATGAAAATATTTTTAGATTAAAGAGAGAGAGAGAGAGAGAGAGAGAGAGGGAGAATGATGAAAGCGCAAAAGCCCAAGAGAAAAGCTAGAAGAATAAGAAAAAAACTTCTTCCAAGATTACATTAAAGGTAAATGGGAAAAAAAGAAGAAATTCATGTCATATTTTGGTAGGAGATAAAAGAACAAATAAATCACACATTTAGTATACAATGATTATATACTATACAAGCATCACATAAAATTATACAGCTTTGTCTCTATGGATGGATGGTAAACATTATAAACGGAAGCATAATGGGAAAAAAAAAAAAAGTATAATCCAAAATATTAAAAAAAAACGAAGATGGGCACAACAAAAATGAGGACGAACTAAACACCCCCCATCTTTCATGACATCGACAAGCACCAAGACCAATCACATCATTCCTTTAATTAGCATAAGATATAAGCAATAAACTAGCATTCATGTAGCAAAACCACGCCGCAACTTCTCCACCATCCAGAAAGAGACTAAGATCCCGGAATTAAAGGAACAAACAGTACCGTCAAGGCTCTGCTCCTATGCATGCCAAGAAACAGAGAGAACAAGATCCACTACCAAATCTAACATTACCATCAAACCACTAAACGAACTCAAATTTCCATAAATCCTGAAAAGAAACCTCCGCAAAAATACCGATTTCGACTGAATTCCCATTATAAAACACTTCAACTCACCGACAACCGAAGCAAGAAGAACCAATCACGAACCTCAACCAAAAAAAAAAAAAAAAAAAAAAATTCGGATCGAGATATCAACCACCTCCACGTTATCGAAGTGGTCCTTCTTGATCATATTCCCGAGCATCGCAAACATGGAGAGCGTCAGGAACGCCGCCAGCACCTGCCTCGGATCCACTGCCATTTCCCCCTCTCCAAGAAGCCCACAGGACACCTCAAGAGGAGAGAGGTGAGAGAGCGAGATAAAGGTTCCAAGAAAGAACCAGAGCGAGCTGGTATGGGCCTCAGAGGTCCGCAATGGGATCCATTTAAAGACGAGAGGGCTAGGAAGGGGCCAGAGAGCTTTCACTCGGATCCGGCCAAGGGAGCGACAGCTCAAAAAGAGAGAGAGAGAGAGGAGCCCAGAAACGCCCAGCCTCGGCCGAGGATGCAAAGGGGAGCGACACGAGTGGCGACGGGAGCGAGGCGAGGCCTGACGCTTGTTGAGGGAAAGAGGAGTCGGAGATTCCGAGTGCCGACACTCCTGAGAGAGCGCCCCGCGGAAAACGATACCCCTTCTCGCCTTGACTCTTGCTCCTTTCCCTTGGTCTTCTTTTCTCCGCCCTTTCTGTTTTCTTTTTCCTTCCCTTCGTTTTTTTTTCAATTGAGTTGGTGGTCGAATTTTGGGCAATTTGGTGGGCCATGGAAAAGGACTGCTCAACTTAAATGGGGTGTTTTAGGGATTCATATGCTTTCGGATTTGGAGTCCATTTGGGAGATTAAGAGTGATGGTTACTCTTGGAGTGGTGTGGTATCTTCGGAGCATCCATAGGGTTGTGTGACCGTTGGGCCATCCTGTGGGCTTATTTATGTAATAGTTGTCACTAACTAAAAAATTTAAGATATTCTTTGCTTATATGTTCTTCACTCGCAATGGAGATGTGGAAAACGATTAATAGCTACTAATTAGTCAAATTAAACTTAATTAGACAAGGAGCCTAGGATACCACCCTGTAAGGCTCTTAGTTGAAAAATTTTTAAAAAATTCGAATCGAACAAAGCGGCTTAAAAGATGACGCTTATAACGCCAATGCTAGCCCAACCTCAGCCACCGACGATGGATGCTAAATGGCTCATAGAATGACAGATAATGACTTAAGTTTGATGGTATTTAGTATTGTGTGCAAAAGTTGAGGTATGCTGGGTCATCACTTAGCTGGCTATCACAATCGCACAAAAGATGTATGCTACGTGGCTCATAAAGCGGTATTCATATCTCGAGTTTACTGATGTTTAGTACCAGTGCGCTTTGTTGATTCACACGTAGCCATTGCATGCCGGTTTATGAGCCACGCAACATGCATGATGAATGACTGAGATCATAATACTTGTCGCGGTTTTAAATTAATTACAGTTTTCTTGATGTTAAAGTAATTTAATGTAGTTTTATGGAAGAGTCTAGTTACTTGCTTGGAAGATAATTGTACCATTATCCTAATAAGGTAAACACTTATGAATATTTTTTTCTGCTATGCAGTTGATGAGATCTTTTAGCATATGTTTAGTTGGTGCTTACATCCAAAATTGACTTCAAACTCCAATAACTAAAGAAAATGCCTAAAAACTCCAATAGATGAAGCAAAATATTGTGAAAGAATATAGTTATTCTTTAAATGGAACCCTTTGATGCTCGAGCCAACGTAAAGAAAAAAAAGGACAAAAATAAAAAGAGGCCCAAAAGAGATTGCGCAATAGTTGCATACCTATCCCCTATATTATCTAAGAGTTAAGTCCTTCTAGGGTTTAGAAAATCCTAGACGATTTCCTTTAGGATTTGGAAACCCTAGTCTTTTTGGAAAGTTTCACTGTTGGCATATGCGACCTATAATTGGACATCTATTTTATGTTGCATCACGTATCCTTTACTTCCATATTCAATGAGTGGCCTAGCTCAAACCGAGGAAGTAATCAAGTAAGCCATATTAAATCGATGTATATTCTACGCTTATCTTTTTTACTTAGGTTAGATCTAACTCTATGGTCTCTGTCTTGAAAGAAATTGATAATGATCTTTATCTTATTAAAATTTTTATTTAAGAACTTTTAAGCATGTGAAATCAACTCTTTCAAGCCATTACTTAGGCTAACTTTTTAAGATAAATTCTCAGATGATTGCTTCTCAATTTTTAAGTTTTCTAGATCGATAAATAACCCTTAAACTTGAATTAAACAACAAGACTTGAAGGAGACTTTATATCCAAATGTTTGTAGTTAATTTCAACTAATGAAAGTGATTAAAACCATCCTTTAAAATTTTTTAGTATTGACAGTCAACTTAAATAGCCTTTTGGAGGTCAAATCTTGTAGCTAATGAGATCAACCTTAGAAAGCCTTTGCTTCATAAGATCATATTTTGAGGCTATACTTTCCATTTCTTAAACTTATGCACTTCTCATCCTTGAAGGATCAAACTAAGGATGCCTAGCCTAACTCAAACCCAATTCAAGTTAGATCAATAGAGTTATTTAGTGGTTGATAATTGATCAATCAGGTTAAATGTTACTACTTTCCCTCCAAGCCTAAAGTAATCTGGGGCTTTTAAATTGCTTTAAAATGAATCCTCTAACTATTACTTTCTTTACATATTTAGAATATAATGACTCAAGTAAGATCATTGTGCAAGCTTATATTGGCCCATGGATCAACTCCCACCATATCCCGTTAACTTGATCCTCATGAAATTTTGTACTAGATTAGTCAGGGTTTCAACTTACTACACGAGCATATCAAATGGCCTTGAGTGACCCCAGATAAAGATAGGTTGTCATATTTTTTTTTCTAACTTTTACAATCCAACCTTGATGCCAATCTGAGAGCGTTAAGTTTTTCTACTTGTCTTCATATCTTTTCTTTTATTCGGTCGTATGTTTCTAAATTCTTTTTTGCTTTCTATAAATAGTGATACACTATTAATACCCAAAACTGGTTTCGAACTTAAACCATAAAAAAAAGGCTCCAAAACTCTATAACTAAAATGGAAACATGCAAAAAATCAGAGTCATTTTCTGATAAACCTTCTAACACTCAAGTTAATAAGCAAATTAAAGAATTAGATAAGAAGCAGAATAGGAATAGAAAAGATAAAAAAAAAAAAAAAGATTATGCAATAGTTACTTGCCTATTCGCATCTATTTATAAGAGAATGAAGTCCCTCTCTATTTACAAACACTAGATAAATTCCTTCAACATTAGAGATCATAGGGCCCTTATTTGAATGAAGTTATGAATATTTTAATATTTAATTTAGTATTCTTTGAGCATTGTACCCTTACTTATCTCTCAATAATTAGGCACCTTTGTACCATCTCAGTTGGGATTATTAACATATAATTTTGACTTATTTAGACTTTCTTAAATTCATAGATGAAGATAATCAAATTTGTAAAATTATTATGGATTGATCATGTTGTGTATGAGAGAGAGAGAGAGAGAGATGGCATCTCCCCTTGGGACGACCCATGCTTGTACCACTACTCGCTGCATGCATGGTAGTTGAAAAGGTTAGATAGTTTACGTGATGTGCTGGTAATTTTTGCCTCCCCTTGTGCTATGTTTACCCCCTTTTTTCATAAAAAACGCCAACCAGTACTGGCTTTTGGAACGCTTAAGCCCAGATCCCAGCTAAAAGATATTGAAATCGAGGAGACATGAACTCCATCGCCATCGCCATCGCCATCGCCATCGCCATCGAAAGCGAGTTGGGGCCCCGAGCGGCAAAGTTTGGCGCGCTGAGAAGACCAGCGCAGCGATGAGCGGGTGCGAGTAAGCGCCAGTTTGACCGGACCTTCGTTCGCGGGCCTCGGATTGCGCCAATTTATCTAGCGGACTTCCTTTTTTTAATTTACTCTCACGCACAAGCGGATTGGGTTCGAATCCGTCTTGATCATGATCCAACCCGAAGTGACTCCAGGTCTGAAAGAAACTTAGACCAAGATCGGACCCGGCCCATTCATTCAACAAAGGCTACTAGAATTGGGCCTTCAGATTGGGACCCAAGAAGCAATGACCCTCAGTTTCAGCTACTGGACCCCAGCGGGTGAATGATGGTTGACTGGACCAACTTTTTGATCACATAGGGTCGGATCAGGCTTAATTTTAGAGACATGTTTAATTTTTGATTTGGAACCACGCTCAGAAAAAATAGACCAAACTCAGCCCGATTCAAAATATATATATAATATATATTTTATATATTTAGAGAAAATGAGTTTCGAACCCAAATCATCAAGTTATCTAACCACCGCAGCTGGGGCTCGCCTTTTTTTTTTTCTCCTTAGCCTGATTCGAGCCCGGCCCAATCTGGCCCATGCCCACTCTAAGGGAAAATTACTTTTCAACCCTTGCTTTTGGATAAATTAACTTTTTGGGCTACTATTCCTGATGGCCATTTAACATTTTATCTATTAAGCTCTGTACAAAATGAGACGCTGGCAAAGCATAAATAGGCATGAATGTGAGTAGAGTAGGCGTGTAAAAGTATATGGCCATGCACAAGAGATCAAAAGGTAAATGAAATTTGATAAAATAATACATTTTAAATAAGGATTTAACTATCATATTTTTTAAAAAAAAATATATATATATATATTTTAAAAAATTAAACTTTAATTCTATTCATTCAAAAGCTAGCATTCTATATTTTTCAGATCTCTCATAATCTTGAATTTCTTATTAATTATGACATCATTCACATATGTAACCAGAAGTAATGTTCAGTTGTTCGTCCCTACAGGTTGATCCCAATCAAAGCTATCCATAAGCAGTCTCCATAAACTAGGCTTGAAAATATGAGATTGTGGTTGAATTTGACCCAACTTGGTTCAAAATAAAAGGTCAAAAGTAATCGCACTCTGTTTCCAGGTTTTGTCTCCAAATATAGCATGATAGTGGCTTTATCTTGCACTAGCCTCAGTTTCTTCAGAAATTGCCCTTAAACTCCAATGGAGACAAGTCCACTACCACCTAACCTAATTCAAGCCGTTGCATATTAGAATTTTATGGTATATTTGGTTTTTAAGAATTATCTTCTTTTTTTTTATTTTTATTTCCATATAAAAATAAAAAATATTTATGAAAATATAGTTGGTGATTAAAAATAAAAATAATTTTTATTTTTACTTACGAAATACATTTTTAAATGTTAAAAAAATAAAAAATATATATAAATTATTTTTGCAAAATAAAATTTAAAAAAAAAAGAAAATGAGAAACATTCTCAGAAACTAAACTTAGTCTCAATTAGAGTTTGGCTCAACAGCTTCTGCAGTTTTTTTTTTTTTTTTCAAAAAAAAAAAAAAAAAACGTTGGTCCAACCGTAAACATGTCAACAAATATCTTTTGATTAACAAAGACGAGCAAGAATTAAAATGCTACAATTTATCTGTAATCATTTGCTGGTCTGGGAGACTAGACATCACACCCAAAATATATTCCTGCCAAGCTTTTTCATACACCACCGTAATGGAAAGCACAGCACCTCTTCGCTCACAGCACTGGTTCCTCCTGGGAGAAATTATTGGGAATCTTCGTTTGAAAATATATATCATGCCAATCAATGGACACTACATCAGTTTTGATGCTTTCTCATCCAAATTTTAAAAATTTTTAATAGCTTGATTAAAAATTAACCATCCTTCTATGAGTATGGCTGCATGTTATTTTGCATTATTCAGTTTTAAAGTTCTTTTTTTTAAAAAAAAAAAGATTAAATTCAAACATGAAGTCAAATTAATTTTTTATCATAAAAATAAAAAAATATAAATTATATATCTCTATTAATTCAACAATACAAATAAAATTGAATCATATATTGGTAAAGAATTCGAAAACACCATCCCACCTAAATAAATTCTATGTATATATATTGATAATTCATATAATTTTTACAAAATTAAACTTAATGAGCCATATATTGATAATTTTTATAATTTTTAGGAAATAAAGATTTTTAGATATATTAATTTTTTAATTCAAATTTAATTCGGTTTAAATGAGGTTTTAAATTTTTAATTATTATTATTATTATTTTTGGATGGACTCGGCTCTATTCAGATACAATGAAAATCCTAGCAGCTGGTGCCGTCCCTATGCTTGTGCTGTAAAATATTTTAATTCAAAATATTGACATGATGTTCATTAATTTGCCTGATTTTTATTTCACGTGATAGACTAGATCAGACCATTCTCAATGGCAGTCGAAAATTAAGCTGAATTGATGCTTTGGAGTGATGCGAGGCACAAGAATAATAGTGCATGAGATCGGTCAATACATGAACCCATCTTCAAATCCTGGTTATTTTCTATGAGTATAAAAAAAATCTTTATGCTCTTATTAAATAGATATTTCTGAAATATATCCTTACTTATCATTTTACTTTTAAATTTAGAATTTTTTTAATGTATTTTAAATATCTATTGATTTATAATAAATTTTTAGTTTTAATATATATTTTTTTATAACAAATTTGAATCTAAAGTTAATGGTCAACTTTTTTTTAAAAAATAAAAAGGATTGCGGATTCTGCATAGAGAATCAGGAATTGTAGGGTGGGACGAGGAAAAAAAAATTATTCTCCATTCAACGATGGTTAATGATAACTTTTGGTCAAGAAGAAGAGGAGGAGGAACAATTCTATAAATTTTTGTTTGAAGAGGGGGAAACCAATAAAAATTTTAGCATATTTTTTAAAATTTTAGAGAAGCAATTGCTCCACTCCTATAAGCATATCGATTCACCCTTAAAGATAGGTATAGAGTTGGAGGGCCGGGACAGGGTTATACTTTCCATCCCAAAGTTGTCTCATTATCATTCCCAAGCTTTTTGGATGATTAGGTTGGATTCTTTTTAATAATTTTTTTTAAAAAAATATATTTAATAATTTTTTCTCATAAAAAGACACAGAGACTTAATGGTACTATAAAATCTTCAATACAAACTATGAAGTCTTGGTCTTGGATCCTTGATGGTACTTTGAATCATAGAGATCGATGTATATCTAAATTCGTAGCATGTGTTTCGTATCAAAGGGCTCTTAGAAATTATATAATCCAGGTGCTATGAGTTACAAAAATAAGCAGGTTGTACTTTGCTTTTGCCATCCTTGTTCTTCTTCGTCCTCATCATCATTTCTATCTAATTTTGTCTTTTGATCAATATTATCTCCTCTTCCTCATTTCCTACTCAATAATAAGTGATTTTTTTGCTTATCTTATTTGAATATTTCCTTATCCAAGTATTACAAGATTAAATTTTTATCATATCTTGTAGTAAAAGGAATCAAAAAAAAAAAAAGAGAGAAAAATCTACGCTACATTAATCGGTTTGAAGAATAGATTTTAGTTATAGAAAGATTTATGGCCTTGCTTGAAATTTTATTTTTTATTTTTTGAAAGCAGCAAATAAGGGCCCCAAAATCCTAGGGTCTCAAGTAATAACTTTCAGCTCTGTCATATCTTATGCTTAGTTGCTCAATTTGTTAAATGTTCTGTCACTTAATTGATTTTTTTGTAAATATAGCGGTATTGAAAATGTGAGATAAATAAGAAGATACAATGAAAATCTCATAATAAGGGATGGTGACAAAATAAAGTGCTCTATAATCATGATATCGTCGTAGCTGAATCACCTTTCAGTATTAATCTTTCCTTCTGCAACCTTCAAAAGTCCTCCTACCACCAATCAACTTCACAAATGGCATTGAATTGGTTAGTCACGAAAATAGTTAAGGCAAACAAGATCTTCTCCACATGGTTTTTAATAACCACTCTAGCTTTAGCAAGATTTTCATGAATTGATCTATTAGAATTTATTTTTAAAAAACTTAGTTAATAGGATACCCAAAAAATAAATTTTATAGGAGCCATAGTAACTTGTAAAGGGATAGTCAAGAGATCAGTATTGAAATTATAAAAGATCTTGCTTGATAAATTCAGTTCCATACTAAGAGCTTGTTTAGCCAATCATATAGGATTAAAGATCTTCATCTGGAAATAGAACCCATTCCTTTCCTTTTAAATCCACCGCAAAATATAACTGACCAAAATTTGATCCTCTTCCCCTTGTACATCTTGTGGTCTTTGAAAGAGGAAATTCCAAGTATTTTTCCTCTTTAATGAGAATTGATTGCAAAACAATTGATGGGATGCTAGGTTAACCTCAATGCTTTGTCTGCTTATATTGTCTCTTATTTTCCTTTATCACAATTTTTTGTTATCATAGGATATAAACAAAATAAGATGAGCACATGCATTTAAGTTGGAGGGCCTATGCACAAGACTGAAGGGGATTTAAGGTTGGAGAAGAGGACCCAAGTGGGCATGTTTTATCAACAGCCAAGAGAGATGGCTTCATGGGTTTGTCTGGTCGCTTACAATACCATATTGGAAGCACTTGCTAAGAGCTTTCTCATTTGCAGCATAACATGTGGGAAGAATCTCATCACATATTGGACACTGCAAAGCAAACAAAGCATTGGAGGGGATCCCAACATATCATGTGGAGGGAGCGAACATTGGAATTACTTAAATTCAGATACATGGGACAATTAGCAGGCAGAATTAGTTTTTATTTTATAGTTTTAAAAATTGAATAAACTAATAATTTTGCTTTTTTTACGAGAAGAAGAAGATAATGATAATGACAACTATGATGACCGCTATCTAACACCTTCATTTGGATGTGGTGCCAAGTTACTGGGCTATATCTCAATTGATTAAATGAAAAGGATTTTTTTATTTTTTATTTATTTTTTTATGTATATCCTTATAAATAATTGAAACAGCATGTAAATCCTAATAAATTTATTAGTTAAATATTTTTTCCTTCCATAATTATTCTTATGTGTATCTAGTACAGTGATATTGCAGTATCCTCCAGTGAGGCTTACAATGGTTTTTTTTTTTTTTAATTATGATGGAATAGAAAGGAGGCAATAGTAAAGCAATTAATATTATTATGCAATGATAGATTCTTAAAATCAATGGTAGATTCTTGAAATCAATTTTTTCTTGAAAAAGTTATTAATTTTTTTTTATTTTTTAGTAAAAAGAGGCGATGGTAAAGCAATTATTTTTTTTACGCAACGAAAGATTCTTAAAATCGATGGTAGATTCTTAAAATCAATTATCTCTTAAAAAAACTATTAATTTTCTTTTATTTTTTAGTGGGAAGAGGCGGTAGTAAAGGAATTATTTTTTTCAGGCAATAATTGGTTCTTAAAATCGATGGTAGATTCTTAAAATTAATTATCTCTTGAAAAAGCTATTAATTTCCTTTTATTTTTTAGTGGAAAGAGGCAATGGTAAAGCAATTAATTTTTTACGCAATGATAGATTCTTAAAATCAATTATCTTTTGAAAAAACTATTAATTTCCTTTTATTTTTTAGTGGGAAGAGGCGATGATAAAGCAATTAATTTTTTCAAGCAATGATAAATTCTTAAAATCAATGGTAGATTCTTAAATCAATTATCTCTTGAAAAAGCTATTAATTTCCTTTTATTTTTTAGTGGAAAGAGGCGATGGTAAAGCAATTGATTTTTTCATGCAATGATAGATTCTTAAAATCAATGATAGATCCTTGAACTCAATTTTCTCTTAAAAAAAGCTATTATTTCTTTTTTTTTTAGTAGAAAGGAGGCAACAATAGATCCTTACAATTAATTTTCTCTCAAAAAAAGCTATTATTTCTTTTTTTTATTTTAAGTAGGAAGGAGGCAATGGTAAATCTTTCAAATTAAATTTTACTTTAAAAAAACTATTAATTTTTTTATGCAATAGTAGATTCTTAAAATTAATTTTTTCTCGATTTATAAATAAGCTATTTTTTTAATCTCAGCTTATGCGAGCCCTTTTCGGTAATGGCAAATTCTTAAAATTATTTTTTTAAAAAAGTTATTAATTTTTTATAGTAGATCCTTGAAATCAATTTTTTTCCTAACTTATGAATAAGCTATTATTTTTTTATTTCAGCTTATGTTCGCCCTTTTCATTTCTTTTTCTCAGTAGGAACAGAAGCTGATTCTTTTTTTCAAGTAGGGAATCAATTTTTCTTCAATTTATAAATAAGAAAGTAGTAGAAATTTATGAAAGCATAACTATCAAATGCATAGGCTTTTATTTTATAATGAGTCATAATTTTTATTAATTTCAACTCATGTTGAGCTCTTTTCTTTTTGTCTTTCCAATGGAAAAAAATTAATATTGAATTATATTTAGTTACATAAAAAATAAAAATAATAGTATAGACAAATATGATAAATAAATGGTAGATAATGAAATGGTTTAAATTAGAAAATCAAGTCTTTTTCTTTTTATATCATGTGTAAAGCTAACTTAAATAGCTCTTAAATATTATTTAACAATAAAATCAAAGCGTTAACTAAGAAAATACTATAATGAAAAGTTTTTTAGGATTATAATAGCCATTTTCATAATAATCACACCTCTAACATAAAGAATTTTATTTCATATTTATTTTTTAAAAAAAATCTCTTTGTAAGAAAATATTTCATCTTTTTTTTAATCTTACATATTCAAATCAATTATTTTTTTTAGAATTCAAAATAATTTAATCTAATACATATATTTTTATTTATCTTATCTTTAATTTTAAACTTAAAAATAATATTTTTAAAATTTAAATTTTCTAATATGAAATTAAAAAATTATATGAATCTATATATATATATATTTTCTATCTCATTAATCAAATCAGCGCTCATGCATCATACGGACTTATATTGATTGAATTGTAGTCATGATTTGAAAATTATTTTTTTATCTTAAAAGAAAAATTGGTGGTAGCTTGGCTTGGCTAAAATCAACCCAACTTAATTAACAAACAAGATCGGAGCTTCCGATAATCTTCGTGCTCCCTCAAATGGCTATCAACGGGCCATCGTTTCAGGAATTTAAAAGCTCTCGCTTGGCTGCGTTATTTGAAGTCTCGCCAAAGTCTATAACAAGACAAGTCAAGAGCCCCAATAAAAAAATAAAATAAAATAAAGGGAAACCATGGTCTTCTGGCCAACATTAGGATAGAGTTAAGAAACCCAGCCATAATACCGTGTCAATTTATCAATCCGATAAGGTGATGTCAAGGAGATAACCTTGCAAGAAATCAGCACACGGTTGAAATATTCACACAAAAAAAAAAAAAAAAAAAAATCAAAGGTGGAATCAGTAAACATATTATATGAATGATTTTTTTATTCATGACAATGCCCAAAATCACCAGTAAAAGGTGACCTCTCCTATCCATATGCAAAGGATTGCACTTATATGATAGAATGTTGATTATGTCAATGATTATTTCTTTATTTTTTTCATAAAATTTTGATGCGATAATTATTGATCACAATGAGAAAATGACACTCACATAAAGGAAAAAAAACAAAAAAGAAATCATAAATGATCATGACTTGGAGACGACAAAAGAACTCATGCATAATATTGACAAAATGGATGCCACTAAGAGATGTAAATGCCAATAGCCAAGTAATTTATTAGGGTTATTAAGGGTGCTCAAAAAATAAAAATGATGAGTTGAACAAATTTGGGGGAAATTTTTGAGGGTGGTGAAGCAATTTTTGGGTCAAAAATATGCATCATCAAATGCATACTTTGTCCCAACTTATCCAAGTTGAGAAATTAAAATCCCCTCCAAACCTGGATAACGGTTGGAATATGGACAATGTTCTCACCTTTCAGCAGATTTAGAGAAGTTCTAATTTTTTTTTTTTTTTTTTTTTAATGAATTCATCATCTGACTTTGATGTGGTATAACCAATCATGCAGAAGGAATTACGTAAGTGTAGAAGCTACTGTCAACATCAACCATACCAAAAGATTCGTAGTACTCAGTTAGAAATGTCATCTGTCCTGCTCTGTACGAAAAAAAGGAGTCAACATCACTCTATATATAAATTGTCCGCCATGTACGCAAAAGGTCAAACGATGCATGAACGTAGGGTTGGTAAGGTGATAGGTAAAGAAAACAAACCCCACGAAGTTATACCATTCAATTCCTGGATGAATTCAGTGTTCAGGACCACATTTTTTTTGAAAAAAGACAACCTTTACAAAAGCTCATGGAATCTATCAAAATTACAAAAAAAATTTTTAAAAAGAGCGAGCAGTTGGAGGTGGCAGCTAAAAATGGCTGAGAAAGATAAGAGTAGTTGCCCTGCCACAAGTTCAGAATTAAATATACTTATGCTCCTAAAATTATTGCTCAAAATTTATTATACTTTCAAATTTTTGGTTATCATATTTTAGTAGCTTATGTTTTAAAAGTATTGCAATTTTGATGTCCTATTATATGAGCTTAATTAAAATTAATAAAATAATTGATATATTTAGAATTAAACATATCTTTGGTCATCAAACTTTCACTCAAAATTCATTTTAATTCTTAAACTTTCAGTTATCATATTTTAATTTTTTATATTTTAAAAATATTATATTTCTGACGTTTTGTTAAGATCGACTAAAACTGATTGAAAAGTTGATGAACCATCTCGATACAAATATATTGATTGATTGAAAGTATGCCATATCAGTTATGCCGTTAATTTTAACTAACTATACTTAAACATGAGGGATCAAAATGTAATCACAAAAGGTTTAAGAATTAAAATAAATTTTATGTGAAAGTTTTGTGGGCTAAATAATTTATTTTTACCTTTTTTTTTATAAAAAAATAAGGGGCAGAGGTGAGTAGTTTAAGGCAGCAGCCAAAAATGGCTGCAAAAGTTGGATAAGCTGGACAAGTTCAATATTAGACTCTTGGTGGGCTTTTTTTTATTTTTTTATTTTTTTATGGTGTATTGAAAACCACTCCATGATTTTTTATTTTTTTTTCTATGTTTAATATGATCTAACTACTTGGTTCATTGGTTATCTTGGAACAAGTCTTGATTGTAGGCGTATATAGCTAAATTTTAGGTAGGCAACAACCAAACGTATGGAACATGGACTTGATTTTTAATGTTAAATAACCTATTGCAAGAGTTAGCCCTTTTTTATATGCCCAAACTAGGTTGTAGAAAATTAGGCAGGTGACAAAGCAAATAGACATTGTCAACGCACTTAACGCTTGATAACTACATCACCAGGTATTCTGGGATTGACATGAGATAATAGTGTTGCATATTTTTTTTTTAAAAAAAAAAAATCATAATTGAGTTGATTGGACACATGTTAATGTTTATTATATCCAAAATTTAAAATAAATCATAATCCATTAATCTATGCTAGACCTATACCTAACCCCATGTTACGTAATGAATGGGTATTCATCAATAAAGAAAATGCCTATGGAATAGCTTGCTGATGTCAAAGTAATTTACCTCTTAGGATAGAAGTTTGGGCCTTGAGGGGTGGAATAAGCTTTTTGGTCTCTATAAATTTTAGTTGTTATAATTTAATCTCTTATATTTTAAAAATATTATATTTTATTATCTTATTATATAGAAATAGTTAAAATTTCATTCACTTTATCAATATGATCGAATCAAGATAAGATGTCAACTATTTCGTCAATTTTAATTGATCCAATGTTAGGGATGGCAACATTGCTGAATGGGATTAGAGATCCCAATCTTCATTTCCGTCCATGCTAGAAAAAAATAATCTCCATCCTATCCAATCCTGAGAATGGGGTGGATAGAATTGCAAACCTCAATTTTCATTTCTGTCCATGTCAAAAATAATCTCCATCCTATCTCATCTTGATAAATAGGTTCATCCCCATTCCTATCCTATGAGGAATATACTTTCTATTAATTACGGCACCACTCACATGCACCGATATGCATGTCAGGAAAAAACCTATCAGAAATATACTTTGGGTTTTCAAACTTCCAATTGTCATAATTTACTTTCTTATGTTTTAAGAAGAATATTGCATTCCTCACACTTCATTATATAGAGCTAGTTAAAATTAATGAAATAATTGATGTGTCACTTTTTCAACTAATCTAGATGTTTGAATTACGATGACACGTCAACTATTTTACTAATTTTAATCAATCTGATGGTAAGGATGGTAATAGGAAAGGGCGATATTAGAGGCTCTAGTCTCCATTCTTATCCCCACTAAAAAATATTCCATCCCTGCTCCATTTCCATGAGCAGAGATTTTTTTCATCTTCATTTCAGCATCATAAAAATTGATAAATTTTTATCTCCGCTCTATTCCTCTCCTACCCATGTTCTGTGACGTTTCTTATCTAATAACATGTTTGAATTTTTAGTAAAAATTATAAAAGTAATTTTGTAGATATAAAAAATATATAAGAGCATAAAGTACTTAAGTATGAAACCAATGACATACGGATGGGGTGAGACAAAAATATATTAATTACCATCTCTATTCTAATCCTACAAGCAGGGCAAAAATAAAAGACGAGGAATCCTTGCACGAACGAAGTGAAGTAAGGTAAGGTTGATCTTGATTTTATGAGTTAAAATTACTCTCTTTCTCTCTCTCTCTCTCACTCTGTGATGTAATGGGGCTATACAATAACAACTAAAAGTTTGGGGGAAACAAAATGAGTTTTGATTGAAAGTTTACACGCTCATTAATTAAGGCAACTCCCAAGCTAAATGCTGTTCCGTTGCTCACAGCATCTCTTCCTGTCCGATAACGTGGTGGGTCCTATTTGGCGGCTCGCCAATTGGCCTCGCCCGATGTCAGCGGGCGGCGGCCTCTCCGCCTCCGGGACCCGCCCCGGTGGTAGAGGGCGGAGGCGAGAGAAGCGACGCCAAAGTTGACTCTTCCACCACCAAAGATGTGGATTCCAGACGCGTGTCACGCCGCCATGAAACTACATCCGCATGTACATCCGAAGCAATCCCCACAGCGCTCTGGATCCCCATCTTTTCCGCATAAATAGCTCCCTCCAGCTTCTAAAAGTCACCACCACCTCATCAAAGAGGTAATATTCTCAGTAAAAGAGACCAGATAAACGTCCTCTCTCTCTCTCTCTCTTGACCACTACATCTACAAGAGGTAAGGCCTTGAGACCTTAGTAGTTTGTTTTTGTTTTCTCTGGTGTAATTTGGCTTTGGGTTGTAGGCTGCGGCACTTGTATCGACCGTCGTTTCTGGTTTGATATCAAGGGAGATGAGGATGGAGTGCAGCAAGTACAAGACGCAGAAGAAGAAGAAGAAGAAGGTGGAGAAGAACAAAACCCAGCAGCTAGATCTCAGTGGGATGAGCTTGACTTCCCTGCCAAACCCAACCACCAACTTGTCATGCATCACCGAGCTCGACCTCTCCAACAACAACCTTGAGGTAGACAAGCTTCTCCTCGATGTCAACTTCATGAGATCTTCCTATCATTTGCTTGGAAAAAAAACTTCATATGATCTTATGTGGGATTGAAAATATAAGGTGGTAAAACGTCTTAAAAGCTGTTTGTAGGTTCATACATCCACTGAGAGATGTTTTTTTTTTGTTTTTTTTTTTTTAGTGATTTGGATGATATTGATCCATCGGAAAAAATATATTCCTATTGGCCACTTGGGTTTAAATATTTTGAAGGCCACATGGGTTTTGGAAGCCTTTGTTTTCTATGCTTGACCAAACATGTAAGTAAAAAATTGGCCGCTTGATATATATGAACTACTCGTTGGCATCCTACATGCAGATTAGTTTTTAAATAAAGACAGAGAAATGCCCAGGTTTATTGTTTAGGATAAGCCTCCTGTCTTTTCAGTTGTAACCCATCTATTGATCAGCCTTGCTTTAGAGCCTTGGACTGCGCATAGTTTGGCTGAGCTTTTTTATTTAATACATGCAGCTCCTCTATCATTGATTCCTTTTAAGCATTGATTAGTTATTTCCTATGTGGATTTAGTGTGCTTTATCATGGATCTATGTCTTTACTTATCTAGGGACGACATACATATACGCAAGGATCCATATTATCTAATTGTTTTAAAAAATATAACTTGAATTGGACTCTCTCTCTCTCTCTCTCTCTCTCTCTCTCTCTCTCTCTATATATATATATATATATATATATGCATGTGTGTATGTATTTGTATTTATTTGTGTATATAAAAAGAATGCTTGATTGAGATATATTTTAAAGGATATCTACTTAAATTTGATCAAATATAGATTGATTGATTAAGTTTTTATATTGATGATTCGAATTGTTAGCTATAATCTACTATTTTTGAAAGCTTACCTAATAAAAATCATGTGATTTGGAGTTTCATATCTCATGCATCAAGGTGGTCAAATATATATATATATATAGTGTATAAGTATTTTAGAGATACTAGGTTATATCTAAGAAATCTCTAGAATATAAATATATACTTAATCAAATTTAATCGACGAACCTTTTAAATGTAGCCAAATCAAGTAATAGATCATATCTGATGATTTACATCATCGATATGGAAATTTTATTATTTAAATCGAAATCCGATCAGATCTTAGTAGAGATCAAGTGCAACTAAATCGATCTTTCTCTTTCTACAAATAAAAAGATTTATTTATTTATTTATTTATTTATTTTTTAAAGGAGTTGCTACCTTCCATTGTGTAAAATAAGTGTTTAATGGAGGAGTACCAACCATATACGCTAGCAAGTGCTGGTCCCCAATTCTTTCTAGTTTAGTGACCAACCATTAATTATTTTTCATGACTCACTTGTAATTTATGTTTGCAGAGCATTCCAGAATCTCTTGTAGCGAGGCTTTTGAACCTGGAGGTGTTGGACGTGCATTCAAACCAGTTGAAGGCTCTGCCCAACTCTATTGGCTGTCTTGCCGAGCTCAAGATCCTCAATGTCTCCAGCAACCTTATTGTGTCCCTTCCGAGGACCATCGAGAGCTGCCGGTAGCCACCATCCCTTGCTTCTGTCCTTAGTTAATAGACCTCTATTAAAGTTGTAAAAACCTTAGTTCTATCATTTAGTTTTTTGTTTTTATTATTATTATTATTATTTTTTACTTCAAAAGATTGAAAACTTTGGCAACTAAGTACAACATGGGACAAAAGTCCAATCCAAATCTTTGAGCATGGACAACTGCAAGGTTGGACACTTCTTGTTTAGGTGTTGATGTCATTAAACTTAATGTTTCCCTTCGTGCTGATAATGAAGTTTGAGCATAATTAAGCTTTTTGCCGTCTTTTCTTATTTACTGTAAGAAATATAGTACGTGGGAACACTATCATCCCAGCACATTAAGAGCCCGTTTGATATCATTTTCATTCCTTATTTTTTATTTTTAAAATTAAAAACATAAAATGCGATGTAAAAGGTATACTTAACTATGTTATTTTTATTTCTTATTTTTAAAAGTAAGTAACCTTTATTATTTATGAAAAGAATAAAAGTAAAATTTTTAACTTCTACTTTTTCAGAAAAACAAGCTAAAACTAAGATAATTTTTTTAAAAATAAATTCTTAAAAATGTCTTCTATTATAAAAAGTAAAAAATAACAGTAACTATTAAACATATTTCTATCATCAAAATAGTAAAACGTAAAAAGAACCTGTGGCTATCAAATATGTTTTTGTAATCAAAAATATTATAAAAAATAAAATAAAATTTTTGTTTCTATTTTTATTTTTTAAAAATAAATTTTATTATTTATGAAAAGTAACTTTTTGGAAATTAAAATAATTTTTTGAAAAAATAATGTTTTAAAACCTTAGTGTAAAAAGATTAAAAAATAATAGTAGCTATCAAATATGTATTTATCATCCAAAAAAAAAAAATCTAACTATTAGACATGTCTCTATTGTCGGAATGTGATTCAAAATGAAAACAGAAATTTTCTTTCTATATTTTTTTTTTAAAAAAATCCACAGCGATGGCAAATGCAGCCTAATTTTGTTTTCTTTTTTATTCCATCTCTCTTATGACTGATCTCTCTAAACAGGGCTTTAGAGGAGCTGAATGCCGACTTTAACGAGTTGACCAGCCTCCCGGAGACCATAGGCTCCGAGCTGACCAACCTCCGGATTCTCTCAGTCAGCTGCAACAAGCTGGCCTTCCTCCCATCCTCCACCACCCACCTGACCTCCCTGCGCTCCCTCAACGCCCGTCTCAACCGCCTCATCTCCCTCCCCGACGGCCTCGAGAACCTCATCCACCTCCAGTCCCTCGACCTCGCCCAGAATTTTTTCCACCTCGGCTCCCTCCCCTTCTCCCTCGGCCTCCTCCTCTCCCTCACCCATCTCGACGTCAGCTACAACAACCTCACCGCCCTCCCCGACTCCCTTGGCTGCCTCGCCAAGCTCCGCACCCTCCATGCCGAGGGCAACCCCCTCGTGAGCCCTCCCTTGGACGTCGTCGATCGAGGAGCGGAAGCCGCGCGCGAGTACTTGAGCGCGAGGATGAATGCAGCAGTGAAAATCGCCGGCCACGCATCGAACAAGACGTCGTTCATCAGAAACTTGGCGAGGTGCACGTCGTTCGGTGGTCGGACGGCGTCCAGCGTTGGCCTGGACGGGGGGAGTGATGAGTTACTCTCGGACTACCGCCTGCTCAAGCGATCTGCAACTCCGACGCTCGTGGGGATGCTTTCGCCCCGCCGGCTCTTCTCGTCACCGAGGTCTCGGTCTCGGTCTCTCAAGCTGCGGAGATGAATGGCAAATGCAAGTGAAATTGTGGTGCAACTGAAATAATAATACAATTGAGTTGCTAGCAGAATTACATATTGTCACTAAACTAATAATTGTTAGAAACTTGGATCTGTGAGGCCTAGCTGATAGAATTTGATTGTATTATCAAAAACTATGGTTATAAATATTTTTATTTAAAAAGTATTATAATAATATTAGAAAATAGTATTAATATAATTAATATAATCTTATTATAATATACTTAGGATATTATATTTTTATTGTTGGTTGATAATCATACAATAATATATTGTTAGAAAGTGTGATATCATTGTTTTAATAATATTATATTATAATATTATGATATGTTATTATAGTAATATTATGAAAATATAACATTATATAATAATATTTATATTATATCATTATATTATAATAATGTTATAAATAATAATATATAATTTACAAGAAAAATATATAATTGTAGAAGAAAAGATAAACATTGAGAGGATAAAATTTTATTAATTAAATAATAATAACAAAACTTATGGTGATAAATCGAAAAAACTCTTTCATATAAAAACTCTCTTCCATGAAAAGACTCACATCCAAGTCTCTTTTCACTTAAAAAAACAAAAAAGGTTACCTTCACACACTCTCACAAAAAAACAAAAGCTGCTATATAATAAAATTTATTATGTAATTTTAATTATCTTTATTGTGCTTAAGGCTCAACTTAACTAATCTATGCTTACACAAAATTTAAAATTAAGATTATTATGTGATTCTAAATAAATTTTAAATAAAATTAGGAATATAGACTTAATTAAATTAGGACAAGCAATGGGCTCTTAATACTCTCTCTCATTGTAAAGTTCATAATGGGAGTATTGAACTCGTCACCATTGTAGTCATTTGCCACTATTATCGAAGTAATAATAATATATAATGATTTATTGAACTAATAATTAAATAATACAGCTTCTTTATTAGGTTAAATAATAATTCCATCACCAAGTAGCTTTACACAGATCAATCCCACCGAATGTGTGTTGAAGTTAATGGTGACTTAAATACTTTCATATCCATGAGTTTGATCCAATTTAATTCATGCATACCTGCAAACCCTCATGATTATGCCATGTACAAATTGTCAATTTTATACCTATATAAACTATATGTACCCATACGAACCCATCATCAGGCCACACTATAATTTATTTTCTACAAGTGTAGCTTTTTGTATTTGTATAAAATTAGTTACTTCAGAACATGAAATCAAAGTCTCAAGCATAGAGTTACTAATCATTCAAACTTTAGAGTAGCTCTAAATTTAATCAATACTTCAAACTTATTGTTGACTAAATCCTCACAAAATCAATCCACATCTGGGATAGTTTCTACATAGTCCTCATCTGCATGATTTGATTCCATAATATGAATCTCCATGATTAGATCAACTGAAGCATCCTTTGACTCTTTTAAGCAATTGCAAAATCAATTGGCTCCCAAATTACAATCTTTCTAGAATTTGATACAACACACGTTTGCTTTAATTCTTCTTGCTCCAAATTTTATTTTGGACTTGATGGATCATCAAGATGTCTAACCTTATCATGATCTGAAATTTTTTCTAAACTTGATCAAGCATCTAACTGCCTAAGATCACCCTGCTTCAAATCTTTATATGTAAATCGATCCTACCCTTCATTTGGATCCTCTAAGAATTATCAAACTAAAATCCATTTGTCAAGTAATTTTTTATTTGAGAGCATTGACACATCTTGAGTAAATAGCTGCAAGAATATTCTAAGATTTCCTTACTTCCTTTGTATGGATAATTTTCTCTATCCACCATAACTTTAAGATTAACAAAAAAAAAAAAAGAAAAAAATGATTCAGAGAGCATCATCAATGAGTGGGAGAAAGACACGATAGAAGGTATACTCCCAAAAATTAATTCCAATAAAACTTTTCAATATAATTAGCTTGGATTTTCTTTTCAAAATGTTTCATGCTAGAGGGTTTCATTTCCAATTTGATGATTGTAGAATATATTATACTCAGGGAAAGCAATCGTTCTAGTAAATGGTGAGCAAAGCAAGTGCAAGTGTGGTTTGACGTAGGATGATCTTCTATCACCCTTTTTTATGGTGGTCATTAACACCCTTAGCAGAATCTTGAAGCTAGCTAGTATCTTGAATCTTATATATAGGTCTCAACAACCCATGAATTGAAGGAGGGATGAAGCTATTGCAATATGCTAATGATATATTCAAGACAATTATCAGCCTTTCGGCTTTTGGAGCAGACATGGTCAACAAAATCCTATCCATAGCAATTTTAGTTTTTGATAGTATAGATAGTCTCAAGTGGGGTCTCTTTTCATCTCATTTAGTTAGGAAATCAACCTATATAGTTTCTTTACAAATAACCTTTAATAAACTTGAACCTTAGATTGGATATGAAAAATGAGAACACATCTCAAGGTCTCCTTATTCATATGAAAGGTTGGCCGATGTTGAAATGTTTCTTATCAACAAGGCATGGGTATTGATCCTCTGGATAACTTCTATTTGGAAGGGTGTAATCTATTACTCATGTCGTTTTAGAATGCCAAGCCATAAGTAAAACCCTAAGGATAGCCTCTTCATCCATTGATGCGACCATTGTGCCCCCCTCCTCCCTCTTCTCTCTCTATATATATGCATTCCTCGAAGAGCTCTCACTCTCTCTAAATGCATTCCTCTAAAGGCTAAAGGAAAGTGTTGTGCCAAGTATAGAAAGGAATATGACTATCTTAATGTGTTGTATCACCTTTCAAATTTGGATGGTTATTAATATTATCAAGACTCTTGCTGGTAAAATGTTCTTGATAATCAAAGAAACTTGTAGTGGCCATATAGCAGATTCAGCAACTCCCTAAACCATACTTTCTCAAGGTTAACTTCAATAGTAGCATGTCAAATAATGGAACTCGTAGTAAAGTTGAGTTTATTATCCGAAATCGTAGCAGTATTGTCATAACAAAGATATCCATATGTTGATATTACTATTTTAATGGTCATGTTATGAGTTATTTAGAAAGGCATTACCTATATAGTTAAAAGATCAAAAGCTACCGAGCTTGTTTTAGAAAAGATTAAGAGACAATAATTATTAGGTTACAACATATGGGGATTCAAGGGTAAAAAAGCTTTTTCTTTACTCTTTAATACTAGGCAACTGTTAACTATTTTATGCGCTTTTGAGGTCAAAATGTGTATTGAGAAGCTAATATGGCAGCCGACTGGATGATGACTTTTATGACTAATTACTGTAGCAGCATCTTATGAGAATCCAATACTGATATTTTCTCTCAGCTAAACGTATTTAAGTGAGAGTGTATGATACATTTATCTTATTTCAAAAGAAAAAAAAAAGGATTGAAAGGGGGAAGGAGAAAAAAAGAAAGGGGCATGAATGGATGATTAGATTTAGGTTTATATTTGTAATATATATTTAATTTATTTTGATATACTTAATAGATGAAAGGTTAGATTATTGCCTAATTCATTTAATTTAACATGTTAAAATTTTAATCTAACTATTTTGAGATCTTCTTGATCCATTTAATCTAATTCTACTATTTCTTAAAAATACATATTGAATTAAAATATAGCTAATTAAAATTTAATTTGAACTTAAAATTTTAATTTATTTAATAAATAAATGATATTTGAATTGACAAGACTTTGACCTAACCGTGTCTGATTCGAACATACCATCAACCCCAGCTAAAAAGGTTCGGGCTGTAAGCCCCGCCCGCTCTCTCTCCCTTCCGGCCTCTATTCGGCATTTCGGCTCCTCTTCGCTTCGGTTCTTGTCGGGGAGGGGGGAATCCGATCCCTCCGAGCTCCCCTCAATCTCATCGGAAACCCCCTACCAAATTCCGGTTTCCGGCACTCCTCGTCTGTGCTGATCCGGTCTTCACTTCCTTCGAGGTAATCCTCAGATCCAGGTAGTTCATCTCGAGTCGAATCAAATTGTTAGATCTTCTAGGGTTTTGATCTTTCCCTTCGGTAATTCACCCGAGATCCGAAGCGATCTAATCCAGATCTGGCCTCTGGTTTGCCCTCTTCTAGGGTTAGCGTTACCGGCAGCAACAGAGCGATCTAGGGGTAGGGTTAGAGCAGAAGCGATGGAGAAATCTTGCACGCTTC
Source organism: Metroxylon sagu (assembly GCA_017589505.3). Taxonomy (NCBI): domain Eukaryota; kingdom Viridiplantae; phylum Streptophyta; class Magnoliopsida; order Arecales; family Arecaceae; genus Metroxylon; species Metroxylon sagu. Next base: position 1,459,793 of record JACVBY030000627.1, read on the forward strand.
TGATCCACTTCGACAAGGGCTCTCCGGCCCTGGCGAACGAGATCAAGGAGGCCATGGAGGGCAACGACGTCCCGGCCAAGATCGATTCCATGAAGAAGGCCATCATGCTCCTCCTCAACGGCGAGACATTGCCCCAGCTTTTCATCACCATCATCCGCTACGTCCTCCCCTCCGAGGACCACACCATCCAGAAGCTCCTCTTGCTCTACCTGGAGATCATCGACAAGACCGACGCCCGCGGCCGCGTCCTCCCGGAGATGATCCTCATCTGTCAGAACCTCCGCAACAACCTCCAGCACCCCAACGAGTACATCCGCGGCGTCACCCTCCGCTTCCTCTGCCGCCTCTCCGAAGCCGAGATCTTGGAGCCCCTCATCCCCTCCGTCCTCGCCAACCTCGAGCACCGCCACCCCTTCGTCCGCCGCCATGCCCTCCTCGCCATCTCTGCCATCTACCGCCTTCCCCAGGGCGAGCAGCTCCTCCCCGATGCCCCCGACCTGATTGAGAAGGCCCTCTCTTCCGAGCAGGACCTGTCGGCCCGCCGCAATGCCTTCCTCATGCTCGTCAGCTGTGCCCAGGACCGTGCCGTGAGCTACCTCCTCTCCCACGCTGATCAGGTCCCCGAGTGGGGGGACCTCCTCCAGATGGCCGTCCTCGACCTCATCCGCAAGGTCTGCCGCTCCAACCGGGCCGAGAAGGGGAAGTACATCAAAATCATCATCTCCCTTTTGAACTCCCCCTCCGCCGCGGTCGTATATGAGTGTGCCGGCACACTTGTCTCCCTTTCATCCGCACCCACCGCCATCCGGGCCGCCGCCAACACCTACTGCCAGCTCCTCCTCTCTCAGAGCGACAACAATGTGAAGCTTATTGTCCTCGACCGGCTTAGTGAGCTCAAGTCCTCCCACAGGGACATCATGGTGGAAATCATCATGGATGTGCTCAGAGCCTTGTCAAGTCCGAATCTTGACATCCGCCGCAAGACCTTGGACATTGCATTGGAGCTGATTACCCCGAGGAACATTGACGAGGTGGTGCTCACCCTCAAGAAGGAGGTCGTTAAGACCCAAAGTGGAGAGCTTGAGAAGAACGGAGAGTACAGGCAGATGCTGGTTCAAGCCATCCACACTTGTGTAATCAAGTTCCCGGAGGTGGCGGGCACCGTTGTCCATCTCCTGATGGATTTCCTTGGAGACACCAATGTTGCTTCTGCCATGGATGTGGTTCTCTTCGTGCGAGAGATAATTGAAACCAATCCAAAGCTCAGAGTTTCTATAATCACGAGGCTGCTTGACACATTCTACCAGATTAGGGCTGCACGTGTCTGCTCATGTGCCCTTTGGATCATTGGGGAATACTGTCTCTCATTGTCTGAAGTGGAGAGTGGGATCGCAGTGATTAAGCAATGCCTTGGAGATCTCCCATTCTACACTACTACAGAGGAGGGGGAGGTGACTGATGCTTCCAAGCGGCCACAACTGGTGAACTCCTCTGTTACTGTTTCTTCTAGAAGACCGGTGATTCTGGCGGATGGGACATATGCAACGCAAAGTGCTGCTTCTGAGACTGCATTTTCTGCCCCCACAACTGTTCCTGGCTTCTTGGCTTCAGCTGAAAACTTGAGGTCTTTAATTCTTTCGGGTGACTTCTTCTTAGAGGCAGTCGTGTCTTGCACTTTGACTAAACTTGTTCTGAGATTGGAGGAGGTCCAGCTATCAAAGGCTGAGACCAATAAAGTGTGCACCAGCGTCTTGTTGATCATGGTCTCCATGCTGCAGTTGGGACAGTCTTCATTTCTACCCCACCCTATTGATAATGATTCTTATGACAGAATTGTGCTCTGCATAAGACTTCTCTGCAATACTGGCGATGAGGTTAGCAAGATTTGGCTGAAATCATGTCGTCAGAGTTTTGCAAAGATGCTTGCAGAGAAGCAGTTCCGAGAAACGGAGGAGATCAAAGCAAAGGGCCAAATATCTCATGCACAGCCTGATGATCTTATTGATTTCTACCATTTGAAGAGTAGAAAGGTAAGGGAATATGAACTTTTCACATTTCATAAATGGCATATGATATGCACTTACATTATTACGTTTCTTAGGACTGAGCTATTTATCAACTCTGAGACATAGAACTGGCAATTATTTGAAGGAAATTTAGGCTACAAACTTATTGAAAACAAGAAAACAACATGAACATGTAACTCGGGGTCTGTTCCAGCACTCTGCAAAAGAATCCTGTACAATATTAGTTAAAAACGTCAAAAAAAAGAGAGCAAGAGATCTCTTAATTTCTGCTGCAATGGGAATAAGTTTCTAGAGTTTTCTTTATTAAAGTCCCCTTTTATTACGAATTTGGAATAACTACATTTTTTGTACTATTTAGCATTTAACATCTTAAGTGTGGATCATGCAGCCACATCTCACCATAAGTAACTTGGAGCTGGTGGTCATCCTTTTCTCTATAAATTTGTTTCTAGAGTCCAATGATCTTCATTGAATTGCCTTGAATTGTAGAGTTAGGAGAGGGTCTGGCTTATAAGAAGATTTTATTGTTTCAGATCCTTGTTAAAAATGATTACTTATGAACATTTGTGGGATGAAATGAGATGTGTATTTATCAGAGAAAAATACCATTGAGATCATGAAAAGAAGAACTAATCTCTTAAAGTGAAATTTAGTGAAATTTTGTTAAAGGAATTGCATTTGGGTTTTCAAATTCATCCATTTGAAAAAAAAGATATTTCACTCAGCTTAAAAACCTAATCCAACTGTGTCATAGGAGATCTTAGTTCTGGAAGTTGCAAAAAAGGAGATTCCTTGTTCCATACATAATGTACTCAAATGGATTTAAGGATACATAATTGATTTAAGCAGGCTATTTTGCTATAAGAATGTAGAAGCTCTGGCATCAAGCACGGGTATGGGGTGCCAAACTCTTCGAAATCCAGAACACTGGGTCCAAGAACAAGACTAATTGGATTTGGTTGTATGAACATCATTGCTTTTCCTTTTTTTTTTTTGGTATACATTAATTTTAACACTATCCATAATCCATGAAGAATTCATCAGTTATTAAGCCATTGTGCTGTAATCAGCCCACAAAAGAAATATTCTGGATTCAACAAAAAAATGTCTTTCAACTTCAAATCTGATATTTTTATGTTTCTTCCATATGCTGTGATGATTAAGTGGACAATGGGTAGCTAAAGAAAATAAAGGAAGGAGTTTCTCAACTATTTGCCATTAAGGATCATAGGATGATTTCTTATAGAATCTAAGGTTTACATTTTTAAAATTTTAAAGTGTTTTAATTCAGCTGTTGCTATATGTTGGTTCTATTAAAAACTAAAGCTGCCTGAAAGACAATCCTTTTCGATGGCACTGGATGGAAAAAAAAAGGAATATGAAAAGTGGAAATAGTTTACAAGAATTTTTAGTTTTAGTCCTAAAGGCATCATCTTTGACAACTTAGTGGAAGGCTTATGAATTCCCACCTAAAAGTGCTTGGCTGGTAAGCAAAACATCATGAGGTGCTTTTAAAGTGAGAAGCACTTCTATATTAGTGTTTGACACTAGAGGGTGCTACATAACCATCTCCAAGAGACATGAATGAGATTATGGTGCGATCAAAGGTGTTGGGCTGGGCAATTGATTAAGTTAATCCCTTTTGAAGCCTTACAGTGCTTGTTATATTTTCATTGTAATACTGTTTTACTGATGGTTCTCTATTTATCATGAAGGTTGTCTGACTCAATGATTTGTCTTTTACAGTTAGTAATTATGGATTCTAATAATTTCTGTGTTGTATTTAATATCTTGGGGCTATTGTCATGAAATTTTTTAAGGATAGATTGCAGTTAGGTTAAAGACAGTTTCTGCACTGATTGCACCGGGTATTGTAAATACTAGATAGGCCTGGTACAAGAGGCCATTATAAACAATACAAAACATAGACTGTTGACCGCCCATTTCCTGCAGATGCGTGTGATATAGGTAACAACATGGTGCATGTTGAAAGTTACATGTAAGGAGATGGGAATAACTCATTCACTGGAATTTTGTCTTATGTATCTGGAAGAACACTATTTGGCCTGTCTGATGGTCCATATCAATTATATAAAAAAGGGTGATCTAGAGTAAACTGCTATAAGTTAGGTGGCCTTGTTTCTTAGCTTGAATTCTATTTGCAAGCACTTTAATATTTTACAATGTACTTGCCCTTTTTGTCTGCTTGTTTGAGGTAAATCTGTGACAGTAGTAATGTTCTTTAATATGATATAGTGTAATAATGTAATTCATGAGTCTTTTGCTTTATTTCGAAATCTGTAATACAGTAACTGACTATTAATTTATACTGTAAGATTTTTGGGTGGTGCATCCATAATAATCTGGACTTGGGGTAATTATAATATGGGCTCCCTGCTCCTCCCCCCTCCCTCCCTCTCTCTCAAAAAAAAATTAAAATTCTTTTTATTTAAATGACTGTGGAGAATATTAGGCTGCATTTGGTTTTTGACAAGTTTTTCCATTTCCATTTTCTGTTTTCAATTTCTGAAAATAGTTTTTATTTTTTGCTTTTTGATATCTAGAAAATACATTTGGTAAATGAGAAAAAAAGTTGCTTTCTATTTTTTAACTTTGTTATAAGCAACACCATTTAAAAGGGTATGCGAAAAAAATTAAAGTTTTATTTTATGCTTTTATTTTGATGAAAAATAGTGAAAATATCTTTAAGCTATTTTCAGTTTTTTTTTGCTATTTTAGAGTTATGTTTTTCGAAAAACTGCTTTTATTTTCAAACACCAAATGTGTTTTCATAAGTATTTTTATTTTCTATGAAACTGAAACTGAAAAATAAGACTGATGTCAAAAATCAAACACACCCTTAATTTTCCAACTATCAAGATGGTAGCTGAGCCACTTTGGTGCTATTACTTGTTTACTCAAACTACTGCACTGTGAAGGATTTCTTTTCATGAGTTGTGCATTTGGTACCTTCTGTTTACAGGGTATGAGCCAGCTTGAGCTAGAGGATGAGGTTCAAGATGATTTAAAACGTGCAACAGGAGAGTTTATGAAGGATGGAGATGATGCAAATAGATTGAATCGTATTCTTCAACTCACAGGATTTAGTGATCCTGTATATGCTGAAGCATATGTGACAGTCCATCATTACGACATTGTTCTTGATGTTACAGTCATTAACCGAACAAAAGAGACTCTTCAGAATTTGTGTTTGGAATTGGCAACCATGGGAGACCTCAAACTTGTAGACCGCCCACAGAACTATACGCTAGCACCAGAGTCAAGCAAGCAAATTCGAGCCAATATTAAAGTCTCATCAACAGAAACAGGAGTTATATTTGGTAACATTGTTTATGAGACTTCAAATGTGCTTGAGCGAACTGTTGTTGTCCTAAATGACATTCACATTGACATCATGGATTACATATCTCCTGCTACCTGTGCTGACGTGGCATTTAGAAATATGTGGGCAGAATTCGAGTGGGAAAACAAGGTATGCGATCTTCCTTCTCAAATTTTGCTTCCTATGGATGCTGACTTACAATATCTATATTTTCTGGAAATTATATGAAGCAATGCAGGGCATTAATATGATCATTTATGGTATGTAATAGTATCATGATGTTACATTGTTCAGTATTTTCAAATGTATTAGTAACATTTTCTTGTATATATGGACTTCATTTTGAATTTTGACACAAGAGACTCCTGAGTTCGACGTGTTTAATATTTTCCAATCTTGTTTCCCATCTTGCATGTTTGGTATATGACTGTGGACTGCATTTGTGCATTTACTCTTGAAATTTGGAAATGATACGTTGGAGGAAATGGAAGGCTTTTTTTTTTTTCAATCTCTTAGAGGTGACTAACCTGACTTCTTGCAAAGGGGTGTGGGATCTGACTAATCTGTATGTGGGAAATCCTTCTGCAGCCTCTTCATTTCTTTTGGGCTGGTCCTGCATTTTATTCTCATTCTTTTATATCTTGACTTAGACCAAGGGCAGCTTTGCCAGTTTTAGATGAGGACATCCTATATTTTTCTCTGTTTCTGATGCAGGAAAATCCTCTTCTTCACACTGTCTTGATATTATAATATCTCAACCAATGAACATGCAGGGTGTTCTTCCTATTTTAAATGATCAGATTCTGTGCGTGTACCTATGCATCTCTGTATATGTTTGTATATTTGCTTGTGTTAATGCCTGTGAGAGCTTTTTTGCATGCTTTTATTTCCTAATTCAAGACAACTATAGTCACAATTTTTGTAAACAAAGAACAGTGAGGAAACCCGCTTCTTCCAGTTGACAGTTCATCCTTTTGCCTCCAATTTCAGTTTAACTCATGAAAGATATTTTGCTTTATATACAACGTCCCTTATATTTAATAGCATTTAATTGATCTGTGAAAAATGTTCTATTGTTGTGAATGAATAACTAATGAATGGTATTTTTGAATAACTAATGAATGGTATTTTTATGTTTTGCATTTCAGGTGGCAGTGAACACTGTAATCCAGAATGAAAAGGAGTTTTTGAATCACATCATCAAGTCAACAAACATGAAATGCCTCACTCCACCGTAAGTTCTCAATCCATTAACATGTTACATGTACGTATATATCTAATAAAAAATGAATTCAAATTATAATGCGGTGAATTACTTGGTGTTTCTCCTTATATTATAGGCATGGTTTTCTCTATATTTAGACTAATATTGGTCTTGTTCTCATTTTCAATGCTGTTGTCTGCAGTTCTGCATTGGATGGGGAATGTGGCTTTCTTGCAGCTAACCTGTATGCAAAGAGTGTCTTTGGGGAGGATGCGTTGGTGAATGTCAGCGTTGAGAAACAGGCAGATGGGAAGCTTAGTGGTTACATTAGGATAAGAAGCAAGACACAAGGAATTGCCCTCAGTCTAGGAGACAAGATCACTCTCAAACAGAAGGGAGGCAGTTAGCTGAAAAGTCTCATCCATCAAATCTCTTTTGGCAACTTATTCATCCTCTAATAATGCATTTTTATTAAGTTTTTGCCAGGTTTCACATTTGGTGGTAATCTTTCCCCCATCCTATGCTGTTTTTGTATGCTTATTGGCTAGTAATAGTATCATTAGGGCCAGCATTTCTCTCATTTAGCTTTGCTTTGTAGTATTTGTATGCGGATGAATTCCTATGTCTATGTTGTGCAAGAGGTTTCTTTTTTGAAACAGTCTATGAACGCAAATCTGACCAAAGTAGCCATTATGTTGAAGCTGGCCTGCCTTACATTGGAGCACATATTCATTCAAGGAACTGTGACTGTGGAATTTAATAAATAAGAATATTTGATGCCTGCTCATGTTTTGGGAATATGCTTCGGAGTGGTGTATTTGTATCAAGTCATCTTTCATGGTCTTAACAATCTTGGATTGATGATCTTCACATTCGCTTAAAAGCTTCTTGCATATCTAAGAAGCAAGACTTTTTGAGTGACGACTCTAGGCTCCTCATCTTGGAATGCTGTCGCCAGGAACTGGATGCCAATTCATAAAAGTGGTCTGGGGCAGCCAACATGCCAATATAGGAGGTTGGCATTCCGATGGAGCCGTAAAGCTTGGCAGACAGAATATCGAGGAATTAAATCTTATACAAAACTTCTACCCCGAGCACGTGCAATGGAGCCGTAGACAGTCAAGTGAAATCCAATCCATGAAATAATTTGATCTATGGACAGTATCGTTGTGGTAAAGATCGTAATGCCAGAGGAATCATTACCACAAGGCATAGAGGGGGAGGTCATAAGTGCCTATACCGTAAAATTGATTTTCGATGGAATGAAAAAGATATATCTGGTAGAATAGAATCGCAGACGAAGGCAGTCGTTATGTGTCATGCCCTTGCAGCGCATAACCCTGAACCTCCATTGCGGATGAGATTCAAGATATTTTCAGCTCTCGTAAAACCAGGCATTCTGATTATTCTACTGATAAACTGAGTTGGGTTCTCCTCGTATGCATAGATTATCATATGAGATTGGACTAGGTTTTGCCAACTGTTTGTGCCTGGACCTTTGAAATGGCCATGCTCTCTCCAGCCATTACACCCATTCAGTAGGTCAGATTATAGTAATAATACGCACTGAACTATCATAATAAAAATATGTGCTATTCATAAATTCCATGATCTATTGACCTGCTATATGCAATTTATTAACGAAATAGTTGTGGATTTATTTGATATTGTTGATGATGGTTCTTGTTTGTCTTTTCATCATTCTCGCTTCGTATACCTGTTTCTTTTTTATTAAATTTTCTCTGAATTCGAAATCTTTACCCCAACTGAGTGACCATTTTTCAGAATATCTCAAGGTAAGTTCGATCCTTATTTTTTTAACGTACCTGGGAACCGGACATCATAGCCAATAAAGAAAACTGTGTGTGTGTGTGTGTGTTCTTTTATTTATTTTTTTATTTTTGTACTCAATCTTTTCCTTTCGTTAATCTACATGTTTTACAATATTCAATGATGAAAAGTACAAATAGTCATAGGCATGGTTTAATAGCATGTGGCATCGAGGCTTAGCTTAATCTAATATGGGCGGACCCCTGCGTAGTTGCCGTGCGGGTAGTACTCGCAAACGGCGAAGGTATCCCCGGTGGCGCAGACGATCCTGACGCATCCCAGTCGCTCCGTGGTGCGCCACACCACCTGGGTGTAGTGGGTGCAGTCCGGCCCCGAGCAGGAATTGGTGTCGTAGTTGTACCACTGCTTCTCCCCCACCCACGCCGCCACCGCGTCCGTGGCGCTCCACCGCTGGCCCTGTCCCCAGAATATGTTCTCTCCGTAGTCACTCCCCTCGGAGTGAACCAGTTGGCAGTCCTGGCGACGCTGGGCCGCGTAGGCCTTGGCGTATTGGACGAGGTTCGGGTCCCATGACAGCGGCGGCACGCCCACCTGCCGCCTTGCATCATTGTGGGCTCTCAAGAACGGGGACACGGTGACCGTTGATGAAAGACCGAACGTGGTCGTCGTGGAGATGAGAAGAATAATTGGTAGCATGAGTTGTAGGAGGATGCGGGACGAGGAAGAGGGAGCCATTTGTCTCTATTTGGTTGGTTCGTGGGCTATCCAAAGGAATGTGGATATTAGAAAGAGGGAATATGGGTCTTGACGGAGATGGAGATGGAGATGGAGATGGAGATGGATTGGTTTTATAAGGGGTTTGATATGTTTGGATTGAGTAAAAAACCTATAACTTAATTAGTGTATCAATGTTTGCTTTCTTTGGTTCTAAGATCTTTATTGGTGGCTTAAGGTGGGGAATGTTTGATTAATGGGTTTTGTTTAACCAAGTCAAAGGCGGCTGGTTGATAACGCGGGAGTTCTAGCGTAAGAAAAACCGTTGCAATCGAACCCTATGAAGCGCACGTATGACTCGTAGGAGTTGCGTGCGAGTCCAACTTTAACGTTACAGTTGGGTAACCCTGGATTCCGTGGTCTCTGATGATTTCCCCTTCTGCTGTTGGATTAATTGATACGCGTTGGTTTGTCTTTGAAGAGATTAATCGATCAAGCGTGGCGTGGAAACACGCGGTTCTGATGTGCTGGCGGAGAGTATATTATTGTACTAGATTCCATGTTCCATTGCGGGCATTAATAACACACGTTGTTCCTTCCATGCGCTGGGCCTGAATCACAGGGCCGCCGACGGCTAGAATTGCGGGAGCCTCAAGCAACAGCGCTAGCAACGGACCGCAGCTGTTGATTTTTCTTTCCTTCAAACAAGCAATGACGGTTGCGCGATTACCGGCGACTTCAGTTCCCTACGGCAGACATATCTAATCTTATCTTGATGACCTTCTGAAGCATTGAAGATATAAAGAGCCTTGACCTTCGGAAACCTATTGGATTATACTGTGGATTTTGGAGGGCCATGGCCTCCTAGCCTTAACCAAGCTCCGCATTTTCTCCTTCTCCATGAAATACCAACCAAAATCGATTCTTATCGAAGTAAAATCGATTCATAATCAATCTTATAAGAAAAATCAGTCTCTCTCTCTCTCTCTCTTTGTTCTTTCTTAGTTTTTTTTTTTTTTTTTTTTTAATCATGAATAAGGGCAATATCCTAGATAGCATCAACGAAGAAGGGGATGAGATGCTGCTGATGAGTGATAGTGGGTGACGACCAGGAGGGAGAATGGGCTTGGTGGGGGTGATGATAAATATGATGGAGTATAGACTGGGCCGACAAAAAGATGGTGATGACTATGAAGAGGCAAATATAGTGTGGTCGCGGTAGCAAAGGAAAAAGATACTGAGGTGATGGTGAGTTTAAAGAAAATATAATCTATGTGAATATATACCACATGAATTGTTAAGCATATGCTACTACTTGATATGTACATGCCTTTTTAGGGGTCATATCTTCATGTTTCATCAACCCTCTTGTCTACCTACAGAGATATAAATAAATGTGGCCCACACAATGCATGCATTACCGATTTGATGTACTCAAAATATTTGTTAATAGATAATTTATTTATTGTACACTCTGATGCAATTTAGTTAGCATTTGATGCACATAATATGCTACCTGATACGTACCTATGTCTTTACTCAATGTTACTAGACTAGACTAGTAACTTCTCCAAAATTTAGGCATAGTTCCTCCATCAAGATTAAGAATGAGTACATCAATAAGGAGCCTCCCTCCTCTGCTTTAGCAACAAAAAATCAATCTTGAAAAATTTGAGGAAGTTGAATCAATGTGGTAGGAAGAGGAAAATCAGCCTGTGCTTCATTGTAGATCCTTGTAAAGCAGATTGTAGAAAAAGAAGGGTTTTTCTTCTTCCAAAATCAACTATTAGTCGTAATGAGTTCATAAAACTTTCAACCATTTCTTCCAAAACTTATCACCAACTCCACATTTTCTTCTTCCATAGCCATATGCACCCACTTGGAGATGCTACCTCTCTCTGTGTTGGTCATGGCAATTGCTCTTCTTCCAGTCTTCATCCTACCACCCTATCCACCCACCTCTTCATCTCCTCCATAGGGAGTTGGATAAGGCAGGTGTGAATATATAAAAAATATATTACTCATTAAGATCCGTTTGATTCGTAAAATCTAAACAGATTCTCCCACATCTTATGTGAATATTTTAGAATTTTTATGTTTAGTTCAACAAACCCAAACATTCATTTGGGTACTTAATTTATTCATAAAAATTATATTACTATAAAATATGATAATATGATTTCTATCAAGAAAGATGGTTTTATGGGATTACCACCTAATAGGAATGTAACACTATAATTTTCAGATAAAAAAAAAAAAGCTTCTTAAGTAACTTATATGTTATATAACTATAAATTAATTATCTATAAAGGTTATTGCTAAACATTTTATATATATATATATATATAATGCTATAATTTTTTATAATATATGATGCTATATTAAAATTTTAATAAATTTTTATTATATGTTAATATAGATGATAAAAAATATTATGTTAAAATATATAATAATTAATTAATTCAATATTATTGTATTTATATTATTATTATAGTTATTATATTATTTTTAATACTAAAATATTAATAAAATTTTTTATTATACAATATAATATATAATACAATATCAAATTTATCATATAATCAATATAATTTAATAATAATATTATTATTTTAATAATATTAATTTATTAGTTTATATTATATTTATTTTATAATATAATAAATAGCATATATTATAAATATAATATATATATATATATTATAAATGTATTAATATTTTTGTTGATATAATTGTTTTTTGTTTTCCTTTGGTACCTGCCATTAAAACAGGATGACGCCATAAGGAACTCGTTTACGTGGCATTCTACTGTCCTTCACCTTATTGCCACATCAACAGCGAAAAAAAATGAGAGAGAGAGAGAGAGAAAGAAAGAAAGAGATGAAGAGGAAGAGGGAAGTCGAGGGAGTAAGGGAAGGGCCGCCATAGAAGGGTGGCCAACGCGGAAGTGGGCCGTGGAAGGGTGGCCCCCCTTCTTCCCCCATTGCGTGTCGCCCCGCAGGGGGAAAGGGTTGTGAGGGGGTGGGGGGGCCTTCTGCGGCCCCTTTCCACCCCGGCCTTCCTGCATTCTTCTTGGTTGTCCTCTTCCTCTTCCTCTTTTTCTCTCTCATTTTTCTTACTGTTGATGTGGCGATGAGGTGGAGGACATGTGGAATGCCATATAGGTGAGTTTCTTACGACGTTACCTTGTTTTAACGACAGGGACCAAAGAAAAACAAAAAACAAAGCTGAAGGTCAATTTTGTAACTTTTTGAAGTTTATAAATTAAAGTGATACACCCCTCTAAGTTCGAAGATCAAAAATATAGTTTAGCTTAAATATAAATAATAATAATTATTATGATTATTATGATAATATTAAATATTATATCATATATACTATTAATATTATTATTCATTATATTTTTATAATATTTAATTATATTAAATAATTATAATAATTATTTAATTATAATAATATATTTTTAATAATTATTTATATTAAAATATAAATTTTATGTAATATATAATTATCATATTTGAAAATATTATTTTGCTTTATTTTATTTTTAATTTATAAAATAAGGATATTTTTTGAAATTTTAACATATTTTTCAGCAACCTAATGTGTCAATGTGAGATACTTAGTATTTTATAGTCAGATTATTGTGTGAACAAATATGGGTATCCTATATATTCGGACAATTAAAATTCAGAAATTATATGCCTAGTAACTACTAGGTAATATCCTACGTGTTTAGACATTTAAAATTCAAAAATTATATGTTTGGTAAATAATTGGTAATATAATATCAAGATAAAATCTTTCAATCTATAAATCAAATGCCCTTTAAAAAATGTATATTAGTATAAATGACATGCACATATCAATTCACATCAAAAATTTACAACGTTTATATTTTTCTTTTTTCCATCACCACGTATCTCCCGTTATAGACATCGCCATCATCGTTGTAGGCCCTTGCATCTGCTATGCCTTTCAATGCCTTGTTGCCATTCTTGCGTTCCACTTCGTTCAACTTTTCCTTCACTTTTCTTTTGTTGTGGTCACTTTCTCATAGACCATGAGCATGCCCCATGCCTCCTCCTCCTTCCCCCCTCTTCCCATCGCTTCAGTTTAAGAATACTGCCACCTTCCTTTACCAACGCACTTCATTTTCTTTCTTTCTTTGCTATGCTACAATTTAGGCGTTAGAAAAAAATATCTTTAGCTTGAGAAATTATTAATAATCAAAAATAATAATAATTTAAAAAATTTAAAGAATAAATATTTAAATTGAAGAGAGAAAAGAAGAAAAAAAAAAAAAGAGATATATTTAGATAAGGCATATGAAATACTACTCCAAAGATAATATTTACAACCTTATGTAAGATCACTGGAAGGTTATTCCTAAGGTACAATAATCTGACTCAACCCAATTCTCCCTTTAGTAAGCATGACCATGAAGAAAATTAATCCAATAAACTTCTTTGATCATTCGGGATAAGAATCAAAAGATATGGAAAAAAATGGAGGAGAAAAAGGCTCTTGAGAGAGAAGATTAAGTTAGCTGAATCCTAGTTTGGAAGGCTCTTAAAGGAGGAGAGGAGAAAAATAACTAATAAAAGTTTGACATTTAAAAATTAATGCAACAAAATAAGTTAGTCATGTGCAATGCGGTCCACACCTAAGTCCCTTGAGACTTCGCTAAGTCTAGAACCATTAGAATTATATAAATACAAGTAGACTTTTATTTACCTATTCAATTATGGACTAAAAGAAGAAATTAATTTACAAATTTTTTATTTTTATTTTTTTAATTAACAAAAGGATGATATCCTTCCTTGCTTTTATCTTGACTTTGTTGATCTACTTTTCATTGTGATATCTCTTGTCTTGAGCTTGATTTATAATATTGTTTACATTTTGACCATGTTATTAGGTAAATATAATATTAAACATATATGGAACACTTGGGTTTGGTTGAAATCAAATACAAATGAGATTGATTTTTATTTTTTCACAAAATCAATTATGAAGTAATTTTTTTTTTTTTTTTTTTCAAAATTCTTCGGCTTGCCCATAAAAAAAGACAGTACGTATTGGACATATTGCAGGGTAAGAGAATTTGCACTCTATAGGAGAAGAGCATAGGAATAATAGATATAAGGTGATTCTGGACAGATCATTGGTGATTTATGGAATGATGATGGGATTATCCTATTTCATTGCACTAAGATGTTCCTACGTGACAATGATCTAAGATCATCCCTACCTCATGAATCACCTTCCAAAGGAATGATCCTATCACCATCCTCAAGGTCGATGATCTTTATATTATATCAGTATAATAATATTAAATTATATTATACTATACTATATTATATTATAATTTATCCATTGTAATAATATAATATTAGTTTTTATATTATAATATATTATATAATTTAATATATTATACTATATGATATTATATTGCATATGTTATAGTAATATAATATAAATATAATAAGAATAATTTTACTATTTTATGATTAATAATTTTAAATTTTTATAACATACTAAATATTGTGATGCTAGATTACTAGTAATTCTTAGATCATCAAATGCACATTGAAGGGTTTGAGGCACGCCATTTGGTATCATCCAAGATATAATACCAAATGCGCCTCTCCTATTTCGATCTTGGTAATGCTTAGGAACTAACAAGAGTCAAAATAAAATTTAGAATAAATGGGAGGAGCCAGGTCATTATCACTCCTTCGTCAAGCCGGTGATAAAAAAAAAAAAAAAAATATCACATCTAAGTTAGGTCTATAAGGTTGCCTTGGATTATAAGCCTCGGGTTAATCTACTCGTACTTGGTTGGCTTGGACCAATGCCAGGTTCGATTTGGTGCGAGGTGGCCGGTGGGTCTCTTATGACTTACGTTTTGCTGCCTTGGTCCCTCTATGCCTACCTAAAACCGGTCAAAAGTCCTTCTTAAGCTGGAAGGAAGATGAGGATTGGCAAAAATATACGTTGGTCCTCAACATTTTAATCAAATTTTAGTTCTCAAAGTTCCATCTATTATAATTTTATTTTTCATATTCTAAAAAAAAAATATATATTATTTTTTTATGAATCGATTAAAATTAATATATATATATATATATATTTGATATGTTATTTATCGAAATTAATTATTTCGTTAATTTTAATTTAACATGACGGGTGCGGTATTTTTTAAGGATCAAAATGTATTTTAGGTGAAAGCCTAGGGACCAAAAATAAATTTTAGGGTTGGGGACGGTGGTGCCGGCCAGATAAATAACACCCTTGCGTACCCCGTCATCAGACCTTGCAACCACCTCAACCCCACCCAATTCAATCCTCCCACCCCTGGCCATCCTTTTTCTGGCTCCCACGAGGCTGGGTCCCACTTTCAGGTCACAAGCTCCGGTCCCGGACGCCTTCCAATTTCCCGCATCCCAGGAAACAGCCCGGCATCTCCTCAGGTCCCCCGGCCCCAGCGACCGGACGGTCCAGATCAATGGGAGTTACCCCCATCGCCTTCCACGTGTCCATCGCTCATCGGCAGAGCGAGGGCGTCTCGCCTCTCGCGATTCCCTCAATCTCCCCGCCCGCTCGCGCCCCGAGACAACGGTCGGTCCCCCGCGGTCTGGTCACCTCCCGTGCTTCTCACCTCCCCACGTGCAGTCCGGTACTACCCCACCTTTCTCTCCTCCCCTCCACTCCTCTCCCTTTATACTCTCTCTCTCTCTCTCTCCATCGAGTGCTTTCGTGGTCTCTCCCCTGCTCTTCTTTGGCTCGGTTCGCTGTGGAGGGATCTTTGAAGGAGGTTTCGGGAGGATGCTTTGCGGCCGGAAGGCGATGAGCTTCTTCTTGAGGAAGGATGTGAGGAAGCTCCTCAAGCGCAAGGACAGCGATGCCGGCGAAAGAGGTCGCTTCCTCGGCAAAACTCCTTGCTTGCTTGCTTGGTTTCATGGATTTTAGCTTCTTTTTTTGGGGTTTTACGTTTCTTTGAGGTTCTTCGGGGCCAAGAGGATGCCTTACACTCTTTCGTTAGTTCAATCCGACACAGTTTAGCATTCGTTTTTGTAGTGAAAGATTCGTTCTTGTTTTGCCCAATTTTATTGGCTGCGTTTTGATGAAGTGTGATACGGGTCTTTTCGCCATTCCATTTCTGGATGTAAGAATTCGATAAATGTTTGCGATTTTACTCGGGAAACGATGGCTTCGATGCTTCGTTTCTGCGCATCGTCTTTTTACAACTCTCTAAGTCTGAAGAATTTGCCGAGGTAGGGCCATCGCCTCTTCCGCTTTTAGTTTTTGGAATCAAATAGCAGTGGTATTGGCTTTAGTCGTGTTGGTTGAACTGCACACAGAACAATGTAAAACTCTATTTTAGATCAATAATGTTCGCAACTAATGGAATATTGTAGAAATTAACGCTGCATTTCTCCTCTAATTGATCAAGGAGTAATTACTTAGTACTAGCATGTCTGTGTTCTCTACTTGGGATGAGATTTATCGGATAGATTACTGAGAAGGGGGAGGGAATGTTCATGCCTGCTTTTCATTGTCATAAATACTAGAAACATAGTAATTGGCTAAAATTTTCAACATTTTCGAACTTAAACCACTCATAGAGGATTTGCTTCTATTTTTACAGTGTCCAGCATTATTGTACTTCCACTTGGCACCATCTGGTATTAGATTACTACTTTGCTTTGTTTTGCTGGCACTGCATAGATTGTCATATGACTACAAGTCGCACCGACACTGTTAAGAAAAAAAAAAAAAAAAAAAGGTTTAATAGTGTAATTTTTCCTGTCTGGTTTCATTTTTTTCATAACTCTCTCAACCAAAGTAATTCTGTTCTCCTCTGTGAAATCAGGTAGAGCTCTTGAGGATCTGCGCGCTTCCATTTTTAGCGAGCTACACTCATCTGAGGGTGCCAAGCGTTTACAGCAACGAATTTGCGGTCCAACTGTTGCCTTGTCTTTCAATTTCCTAGTTTCTGTTGGTATAATTATGATGAACAAATTGGTACACTTCCCTCTACTATATGTCATTTTTAACACTCTATGTTCTTTTGTTCAAAAATGGAAACATTACAGTGCTGATTTTTTTATCTTTAGGTGCTAGGGAGAGTGGGGTTCAATTACCCAATCTTTCTTACATTTATCCATTACATCTTGAGCTGGTGTTTAATGGCTATCTTGAATGCCTTCTCGCTCCTTCCAGCCTCACCTCCTGCCAAGTCGACCCCATTTTCTTCTCTGCTAGCCCTTGGTATTGTTATGTCACTATCTAATGGCCTTGCCAATGTTAGCTTGAAGTATAATAGGTAACATAAAGCATTTTGGCTAAAGCCTTATGAAATTTTAAGTTAGTGACTGAGGATTAATCTATTTTGCTTTTCAGTGTGGGATTCTATCAGATGGCTAAGATTGCTGTTACTCCAACAATTGTTCTGGCTGAGTTCATGCTTTTTGGGAAGACAGTCTCGTATCAGAAGGTAACAACTCATCATATCAAGGATGATGGTTTTATGGATGAGCACAATTTCAGTTGCTTTTGTTGTAATGCATGTTTCTGGATCTTGCAGGTTATAGCACTAACTATAGTATCTATTGGTGTTGCTGTTGCAACAGTTACAGACCTCGAATTCCACTTCTTTGGTGCTTGTATAGCGTTGGCATGGATTATACCTAGTGCAGTTAATAAGATTCTATGGTCCAATCTACAGCAGCAGGATAACTGGACTGCCTTAGCGTACGTAGTCTTCTGATATGAGACTCATTTTCATTTAATCGATACCTCCTTTAGCTAGCATCCATGCATCGTTGCCTAATGTAAACCATCCAACAGTTTAATGTGGAAGACAACTCCAATCACACTTCTCTTTTTGGTCACCTTGATGCCTTGGCTCGACCCCCCTGGTGTTTTCTTCTTTCATTGGAACTTTTCCAATACATCAGCCATTTTCATGTCAGCTGTCTTTGGTTTTCTGCTCCAGTGGTCAGGGGCTTTGGCTCTTGGGTGAGGAATTTTAGTCTGAGAATATTTTTATTTGATTTGCTCAAGTTGCAGTTTAATGTTTCCTGATCCGAAGAGATTGTCTCATGCTTATTTCACACAGGGCAACATCTGCAACTTCTCATGTTGTTCTTGGACAGTTCAAAACATGTGTTATTCTCCTTGGTGGATACCTTCTTTTCAATTCCAATCCAGGTGTGTCAAGTATCTGTGGAGCTATCACAGCTCTTGCAGGGATGTCCTTGTACACGTACCTCAACATATCAGGCTCTCATCAACAAGCAGCTAAAGCATCTCCTCGGCAATCTTCGTTTCCTTCCATAAAATCTAAGCTTAGCAAGGAAGGGAGCGATCCCAATGATGGAAATTGTACTACTGAAACTGTCTAAGGAGCAGAATCAACCCTGGGGGAACACTCCAACATTCTAGCTTGTGGATTCATATAGAGTGAAGAAATTAGAATTATATAGAAAGTGTAAGTCATAAAGATAGGAACTAACCGGTTCAAGTTTCGGTTTGCTTTCCCTACGGTTTCTGTTCTTGTTGAAAATTAAATTTTCAGTCTGGGGTACCACAGTCTGATAAAATTGTACTTATCCAGGTACTCTGTACTACCACAAATGTATCTCATGCCAGGAATATGTCATGCCTGGATATTTGTTGTAAAGTTGTACACGTACAAAATTAACTCTGAAGATTTCTTGAAAAAAAGAACTTCCTCACATAAAACCATTTATCCATAGGCTTCCCACCTGTAAATGATTCTATTCTTCCATCTATATATGATTTTATTCTTGCTTAATTTCTGAAAGTAATGATGAGGACACATGACCATTTGTCATGTTCTATAATGAGTTAAGAGAATTGGCATTATTTTCTCTGTGAATGATGGATGTTGCTTAAATGTAATTATCATCATTGCTTGCAAGGTTGTACTAGTTATCTTTTTCAGTTAAAAGTAACTTCCTAGCCATAATGTGAATGTTACCTTTGTCATAATGTGAATGTTACCTTTGTCATACAGAGAGTCATCTTTATCATACTAATGATCATTTCAGTATGTGTACCACCTGTCACCTTTATATCTTTTTTTTTTTTTTTTTTTAAAATGTACTCATGTGGTGTATTTTCAATCATATGCAAAGATATATATAAAGCAATTGTCCTTGCCAAGGAGCCCCCAGCTCTGTCAGTTATGACTACGCATCATCAGTTTGGTGTCCCTCTCTTTACCTCTACAAATCTTGTAGTTCACCGATGCCAATCTTCTAAGTTCCATGTAAGATTAGCTGAAAATGAAGCATCTAAGATATTGTTCAGCTGCTTTGCTGGTTGTGAGACAAACAACATTAGGAAATAAAAAGAATGATGGAAGGGTGGAAGTGAATAGTCCTTCTTGTACCGGGCATTAGTTGCTTCAGACTCACTATGCTCTTGATCATCATCTCGCATTATTTTAATTTGTTCCACTGTGATGCTACTAGTCTTGTTTCCACAGAAATCCTGTGAGGTCTGAGGGTGCCAGCTGGTTTAATTGGTGAAAGACTTGGTTGTTGAATAACCTTGGCTTGGTCAGGCTTCTTTCTGTCATTATTATTAGGAAAAACTTAGCCGAGGTTTGTGTTTTAATTAGCCTTCTTTTGGCATGGACCTCCAGCTGCCCCACAGTGTCTCTATTAGCTACTCTTATGATCTATCCTGGTGACTTCTCTCTTTCCTCCAACCACTAGTAATGACTTCACTCATTCCTATCATTCTGTTTCTTTTGGACGATCCTGACTAGATTAGCTGGTAACCAATGCATGTCAACATCACTGGCTTTAACTTTCTAATCTCAAGAGCCGTAGGACACAAACACAAGAACAAACTGAAAGAATAAAATAAAATAAAGAGATGAAAGAGTGAGGGACCACGAAGAGTTTCTCATCTTGTCACTTTCACCTCCACCTGTTGTCGGTCGCTTTAATGTGACACCTATTTGTGTTTTTCTTATAATTATCAATTCCACTTATCTTGTGATCCTCACCAGCTAATTTAGTCTGTGACTTTATACAAAGAGTATGTTTTAATCAACCCTCAGCTCTATCTGCCTGATGGTGATAACCACTGCCATGACATCATCTTTTCCATGCCGTCACTTTCTTTGATCTCTACCAGCCTGCTACCACCTTTCTCCTAGCTTAAGCATTGCTACCTTTCCCAGCTCTAAGAAATAAAAATGACTAAAAGCCAGGGTACTCTTTAACTTCTTGTAATTAATCCTGTCCGATAGCTGCAGGACACTTAACCTATCATGAGGGCCCACAAAGTGATGATGGTTCAGAGTCCCTACCATCTCTGATCGTTGCATTCACTGTTCTCTCCTGCAACACTTGCTTGTATCGTGGCATGCATTCTTATTTTAGAACCAAGATTGCTTGATAACAGGTTGTCTTGTCTTTTCCTCGCTGGGTCTTTCCTTGATTCATAAGTCATTTTTAGATCCTTGGATATCACATCTGTTCAGTCCGTGTTCTTGCTAGATTTAACAAAAAAAACCTTAGGACACAAGATTGAACGATTAGTGATAAAAGAAGAGCAATAAATTCATCTGAAAGTAATGTGTTCAGGTATGGGTTAGGTGGTAGGTTCCATTCAAAAAAACCGATCTATTAGGCTTAATTGTGATGAAATCGCACCAGAATGGAACTTGAGCTTCATAGCTGAGTCTAACTAGTGTTCAACCATTTATAACTCAGAGCTACCACTTTTGCCAATTTCCCTATGGGTATATTAAAGTCCTCCTTTGCAATTACCAGTTACAAATCTCACCTAATAGCAATATCTTTTTTCAGAACGCTCAGTGAGATCACCTACTTCGTTAAGCCAATGAAGAGAACACAGAAAGCTTAGCATTATCAAACTCCACTCATCCCTAATCAACATCCATATATTGTTAAGAAATCCAAAAGACATGACTGTAGCAGACAACCTGAAAGACCTAGGGAAAGAACAGATTTTTATGGTCATGGATGTATATGAGCTTGCTGGAAAATCAAGGAAATTGAACGCCCCAATCATACTCCCAACTCTGTTTCTTTCTCTTTCCTTTCCTTTCTTCTTCAACTGTCAGGCCCCCTTCCCAATGGCATGATTTCTTATGAAAATTGGGTAAAGATCTGCTAGTTTTTATACTAAGTACCATAAAACCCAATCAATCCCTATTCAATTACCATGAGTTAAATGAACAAAAATACTCAATTTGTTAAAAACTTTAACCTGCTCATTTAATTCATACTATTTACAAGATAACATTATAATTTATTTAACCCTGCGTAGATAAAATAAAGTTTCCACACTTTTCTTCACACGACTCTAGGCAATATAACTTTCATCACATTGTTGTTATAAAGATCATATTCACAAGCTCATTCTACAATGGAAGTTATTTCTCATAATCACTCCAAGTCCAAAATACATCATAGGATTACAGTTATACACATCCATCCATATCCATTTCAAATATACATACAATCCAAGTAATATAAACTAATGACATCAACCAATTCATCCAACATCTAGCAACCCACATTAATTTCATGCTTCCAAGGGCCAACCTGCTATCTCTGATCTGAAATCCAAAAATTTCAACAATAGAGGGGTGAGACCTAAGTCCCAATGACTCGATAGCTATCTAACAATGGGGAAAGCTGAGAACCGCATTATAAAACCCATAAACATACCAACACAACAAATCACAATAGATACAAAAATCTTTTTAAATGAGATAAGAAAACTTATAAGTTAGCTTATGCTTTCAATAATATAACTTAAATAAAATAATGTCATATTTACAAAATCTCATGATGATGGGCTGGGTGTGCTACCACTAATGTACATCCCTACAGTCGCCCTCCTACAGGTGTACTCTCAATAGGTAAGTGTACTGAGCACCGAGGATCCCCGCACCACATGGCACACCTCACATGTGCGGTTCACCTCAGGTATGAGCTTGCCCCTTTTCCCTAAGCCTCCTGCTTGCCTCCTCCATAGGCCAATATCTCTGTGCCCCCTCGAGCTATATAGTAACCTAGCTCTTTACCGAGCTGTGATTCTTGCCTCACTAGGCTGCTTGCAATCTGCTCCACTGGCCTGATCTAGCTTGTACTCTCCCCTGGCCTCGGTATCATAGTACGATCGAATCGCAAGGAAGTGCCGGCTGTCAATAGTATGTGCAATGCTCATGCTATGGCACAATCTATAGGGTGATCAGCCCCATAGATGGCCCAATGCTCTTTATGCTGTATGCTGTATAAATACTCAGATATAAGTTTATAATCCAATATACAAATCAGCTGTACTTTCTTTGAAACATTGCTATTTCATGTATGCCCATGCATCACTTTGAAACATAAATCTGAAAGATAAGTTTCATGCTTTACTTAGACATATGTATTTATCCAAACAATACTTTTTATGAAACTTTATGCTTTGCTTTGAAACATGCTATGGCTTATGTTTCCTTTTCTTTTTTTTAAACTCATGCTATGCTAAAAACTTTTATTTTTTCTGAAACTTATGCTTTGCTTTGGAAGTATGCTGTAAACCCATGTTTATTCTTAAACTCATGCTTTGCTTTAAAGCATACTTTACACCCATGCTTATTCTTAAATTCATGCTTTACTTTAGAAACATGCTTTGAAAATACATCATAATTGGGTTCTTATTTTCCATACTTAACTACTTGAGATACTATACTTAACATAACATGCTCTGATTTGTAACAAAATATCCATATGCCATCATAAAATAGTTCACAAAGTTAGATGAGAAACCCACTCATCTTAGCTGTTAGCACACTGTTATGGCTGCTATTTCTCTTGTTCTAACTCCCTGGAACCAATCTCTTGGCCTAAGTCATCATACATATATTATTAGGGTCACATGCACTAAGGGTTTCATGAAACTATGCATGCATAATCTATACCTTAATATCTTAGCATAATATTCTTCAATATCTAACATACTCAAAGATTTACAATATATATATGCTATCACCTCATTTGTCTCTAAATCATGAGATTTTAATATCATTCTCTAGCTTAAGAAGGTTTGGATTTACCTTAGAAAAGATAGCTAATCCACTAAAGTGTCTTCCCTTCCTCCTCTTCCTCTTTTTCTCTTCTTCTTCTCTTCTTCTTTTCTTTTTCTTTTTCTTTTTCTCTTCTTCTTTCCCACGGCTGAGCTCTCTCTTTTTCTTTCTTTTCTTTCTGTTTTCCTTTCTTTTTTCTCCCATTTTTCTCTTTTCATATGGTGGCTTAAGGGTTAAGAAAAGGATTAGTGGGTTTTAAATGTCCCTAAAAAATCTTTATTTTACCCCTCTCCACTCTTAAGTCATACTTTTCAAAGTCTACCTAGCTTCCTTCTCCACCAAGTATTTTTGCCCTTCAATTTTCTTTCCTATCTTGCCCTTAATCAAACTCTCAAATAACTTTTTATCAAATTTTACTTATGCCCTTGACAAATTTTCGTTCTCTGATGAATAACAGAAGTTATCCATTCATTAGTCGGCATGAATGCCGGCTAATGAGAGTAAAATTAGTCTCAAACCAATTTTACAGAAGATTTTTGTCCACTAGAACCCATAGTTAAGCGTGCTTGGGTGAGAGTGATGGTGCTTGGGTGAGAGTGATGGGTGACCCCCTGGGAAGTCCTCTATTCATCCATTAGTCGACAAGTAGTCGACTACTGGCCATTAGCTGGTATAGTAGTCGACTGCTGTTGCGAGTAAAATTGGTCTCAGACCAATTTTACAGAGAACTATTGTTCATTAGTCGATTAAGTAGTCGACTACTATGAGAGACTAATTTTACAGAGAACTTTTATCCATTAATCGACTAAGTAGTTAACTAATAGCCATTAGCTGGCATGGTAGTCAGCTAACAGCCTATTAGCCAACATGGTAGCTGGCTAATGAGTCAACTAACAGCATGCAACCTTTCCAAAGGTAATTCTAATGCATTCCACCTTCCGAAATCTTCATTCCAACTTCTCTCAAGGATCGAAAATAAATAGTAACATTGAAATCATTACAAAAACTTCGAGTATAACCCCAAATAAGTGATTTTATTAAATTTTTGAAAGGATCATTAGAGAAAACTCAAAATAACATCCAAAATTCTAGCTTTTCATATTTTTTTTAAATCTCCACTTAGATCATTCACACTAAAAGACTAAACTAAAAATAAAAGCATGCTTAAAAAAAAAATTACAAGACTTTCAAATTCGGAATATTACATCAACACTGTATCGTATATTCTAGTAGCTAAATCTTTGTTCATGCGCCGTAGAATTCGAGAAGAACATAGTAGAGAATGGTTACTGGTAGAGCAAGCAGCATTCCAAGCATGATCCTGAGAGACAACAATAGATTGTAAGAAAGGTTACAAATAACAAGATACAGTATCATTTTTATGAGGACATGAAAAATTAAAGCATTTACTTACGCAGTGCTAAAAATGTCTGCATGACAGTTGTACTCCTTTGCAAACACAAAGGTAACAATTCCTTGAGGAAGCGCAGCCTGCATGCCCAACTATTAGTACCTCGAGGAGCATGCTAATAAAATTTTAAGACACTGTCGGTATGTCTGCTATATCTTTCATACCTATCGGCATTGATACGGTATGTTTTGTATCAGATAATTTAGATCCATTGAATGGTTTAAAAAGTACCTGAATGATTGCAACTCGCAAGAGATCTCCACGTATTCCAAGGGCTATGGAAGCTGCACCAGTCACCGCTGGACCAACTAGGAAGCGCACAACCATGGCAATTAACGCAGCAGATTTCCCACACGATAACATCTTGGGTTGCAAGGCCATGAAGAGACCTGCTTGAAGATCCCACAGAAACTGTTACATCCAATGGCACCCAAATCTTCCAAAGAAGCAAAGAGTTTAAAGCAAGTACCTAAACTGAACATGGACAACCCCAACCCAGTATTCGATAGTATAGTTACGCAACCTTGTACCATCTTCGGCATCTCAATGTTCCACCTGAGAATAAATTAAAATAGAACAGTGTGAACCTTGCATTAGCTTAGCCATAATTAATTCAGAATTTGTAAGTTAGCAGCATGCTAGTGGTTCATGAGTGGAGTGGAGCAAATATAACTTAGGTGCGCAATAATTTCTATGAAAAACATTTCATGTGTAGGTGACCACCTCTTATATACCGTGCTGATTAAATCTACGTAGCAGTGAGACTTCTTCCTTGCTATGAGTTCTAAGATTCACTTGTAAATGTAATTATTAGTGAATGAAATGATAAATAGCTGTGAATCCCTAAGTCTACCTTATTTTCCACTTGGTTTGTTTAGAAAAAAAAAAAAAAAAAATCTGCAGACCTAATCCATGCGCTCTTTATATTAAGTGGTAGTAAGAGGAACAGCTCATCTTTCCATGTAACTATTTGCTTTATCATTCCCACCTAAGTAATGGATGATGTTCCTGAACATTAGACCTTCAGCATCCAATTGTGTGATGAATACATGAAGCTTTTTTTTTTTTTTAAAAAAAAGGAAAAATCATATGAAGAGAAATTATTGTTGAAATTTAAATTTGAATTAGTGTAATTCTTTATATCTATTGACCCTATAAATCTTCAAGCCTAAAATCATAAAGCCATGTATCATGTAGTTTAAAGCATATTTTAGGAACTAATTTTTGAGATTCAAATTTGAATTAACATAATTCTTAGTATATATTGTTGTATATTTTCATCATTATATTTATTACTATTGTAAGGAACTATACAAAAATACTATAAAAAAATCCACATACCTTCTTACCAAAGTAGGCTGAGAGATAGCTTTCTTATAAGGATAAAACTTAAGTGAGGTTCATTACTTATTTGCCATATAGGTTTCCACTTAAGAAGCTACATGTGTGTAATGATCACACTTAACAAACGATACGTGTTATTGTCATTAAATGAAAAAAAAAAAAAAAAAAAAGGTTGTACGCATATCATTTATTAATTAGAAAATCAAATAGCAAACATCTAGCACACTATTCCTCAGTTTCGTTCTTCTAATAACTTCAGTCAATTTCTTTCCGATTATTTTCATATTAAATGAAGCAAACTTCTAGTATGAAACCTTGCATTCTTCACCATGGCACAACCATGGAATAAATATACTTGTAGGTTATTAACAGAACAAGACACATTGTTGTTACTGAACATGTTTTTCTAAGATGTCCTATTTAACCAAGAAATAAAGATGCTAGGATGTAACCTAGACTCATTCACCATGAGGTCCAAAGTTGTCGGCCATCATGGCTAGGAACCTTGATTCAGAAATTAAGATATCAGCCATTAAAATAAGGCACCTATGTTGAATCTTATAGCAGTAACTAGGCTATTGAACTATTGCAGTCGTTTGGCTGTGATCTTTGGATGTGTGAAAGTTTATGGAGCTGTTCATTTTTTAAATCAAACAACATAGGATGGAATTTTACCTGAAAGCTACGAGGGACCATACAACGCCGATGATGCTCGCATATGTACTTGGGTTTTGAAAAAGTTTCCTCAACACCATGATCAGCATCAGCCTCGGCGTGAAACGAGGAGGCAAATTCCGGCGGTCTCCACCTCCTTGCTCTATTGCTTCCGTGCTTGCATGGCCGGCTTCTACGTCTGCATCGCTCGTCCGAGGAAGAGAGTTCTCCGGTTGGTCATGCTCGGCGACCAGTGCCTTGGCCTCCCGGAACTCGTATAAGAAGATGAGCAAGGTGTACCAAACTATGGATTGCAGCTCAACGATCTGGACCATGAGGTCCCCCGAGAAGTTTCCATACATGGCCGTGAGGAGGGGAATCCCAACGATGAGGGTGTTGGGGAGCGTCGAGAGGGAGAAGAGGGTGATGGTCCAGTCCAGGCTGCCGTGCTTGCTGACGCTTTGCCACAGGAAAAGGGCGGCGAGGATGGCCACCTTCTGGAGGGAGTCGGCAGCAATGAAGATAAGGTTCGTGGAGTAGAGGTTGTCGGAGGCGATGACATGGAAGCTGAGGATGGGAATGGAGAAGGCTGCAACAAACCGGTTGATGCCCGCACACTGGGTGGGGGTGAAGATGTTCCACCACCTGACCGAGCCGTATGCGAGGAACATCGCCATGTAGAGGGGTACGAGGACCGAGAACACCTCATAGATATCCTTCCAGGAGATCATTGTTCCTGATTATGACGAGAGGAGGAGAAAGATGAATTAAATGGATGGAACAATTCGAAATGATATGTTTTGTTACTGTTGAGTTGCTAGGGAAGAGAACGATGTGCAGGACAATGAAAACAAGCACACATTGCAGTGAAATTCTTTGCGTCCAACGGAAAACATATTGGAGAGAGAACAGGGAAAGGGATTGCTCAGACGAGAGATAATGAGTCGATGAGAAATTTTGGTAAGATTATAAAAGCAGTGAAATTTCTCTGTGCCCAACGGAAACACATTGGAGAGAGAACAGGGAAAAGGGATTTGCTAAGAATTAAAAAAAAAAAAAAAAAAAAGATAATAAGTCGATGAGAGATTTTTGTAAGATTATAAAAGCGGAAAGAGCAAGGTATTGGAGACTGAAAAAATATCGAGGACTTGCTGAGATTACATGCAGAGAGAGAGAGAGAGAGAGGAGATGAACGCAAATGCATGGATATGTTTCTTTATTATTATTTTTTTAGTAACAAAAATAAAGGTCTAAAACCTCATAAAAATAATTCCCATGCATCAGTCTTTGCAACTAATTAATGGATTAAAAAAATATAAAATATATATAACATTAATAAATTTAGTTAATTATCCTTATTTACTAACATAATTCTAAATTTACTTTCAATAAAAAATTTTACGGATAACCATGTACCGTAATTTTTATTTAATGTTTTCTTTTCTATTTAATATTTTTTTATTGTTATTATGAAAATTTGAAATACATTTTAAGTACTATTTAGATTTTTGGTTATAATTATATCGATGTTACTATCAGTAATTAAAATTTAATTATGTTTTATTAAAACTTTAAATTATGTTTTGCATGAATAACAAAGTAGGTATGGATATTTAGGAATGGTAATTTTCTCAAAATTTATAAGTGCTTGACACTCACTGTACAGATATGAGGACACGTGGTAATATTTACCATGCATACGACACACGTATAGACGTAAAGATATTCCCATCTTCTGTTACATCCGCTACCAAAATTATTTAATTATTCTTATTTACTTATATAATTATAAACTTTCAATAAAAAACTTTACATAGTTAATATTAATTACTCCTATTCTTAGTTTGTTACTAAAGATCTTAGTTTTATTTTTATATAGTTTGGCTGTGGAGATTATTCATAAAATAATTTCTTTTCTATTTAATATTTTTTTTATTGATATTATGAAAACTTAAAATATATTAAAATATTATTTAGATTTTTGATTATAATTATATCGCTGTTGTTACTAGTGATTGATATGTAGGATCGTTTAGAATACAAGTGATCGTAGAGTTCATTTACAAATGAAATGAATTCCACGGTAGAGTTCATTTGTAAATGAATTCTTATGTTTGGCCTACGATACATAACGCCATGGAATTAAAATGAATATTCATATTTAGAATAAATAAAAATTAAATTCAATATTTTATTTTCTAAATTACCCATATTAATAATTAATTAGAGAATGAATGTCTTTTATTTTTATTTAAATTTTAGCTTTTAAAAACCTATTTTCTCCTGCAATTTAATATTTCTTTAATGTCTTCCTCATATATTTATTTTGTTTGTTGAGAAAAAGAAATATCTTAATATTTTATTTTTTAATAAATTAATTTCTAATCACATTTCCTCTCAATTTCTTTATTGTGTTTTCATGTTATCACATCTAAGCCTCATTAATATTAAATAAGTTAAATTCTAATAAGTTGAATTCTGTTAACATCTTTTCAAAGGTTTTGATGTTTTTCTTCAAATTAATATTTAATGTTATTGTTGGATTTTTATCTCTTTAATTAGACTTAGAACATAAAGATAAAAGTTAAGAATTATTTTTTGATGAAAAGAATTATTTTTCCAATAAGTAATGGTGAAAAGATTTTTTTTTTGATGAAAATAACAATTTCAGATCTATGTAATGGATTGTTTTCTATTTTGGCTATTTCAACTATAATATAATTACATTAGAAATTTTTCTTTCATCTATTCCCTTCCCTTTTTTTAGAAAATAATTAGAAAAAGGAAAATGCACTTATACAATTAGAAAAAGAGGTAGGAGTTGGGTTAAAAAACTAACCGAATATGATCATAGGTCTAAAGTGGATGATTCAAGAAAGGCTAAGATGGTGATTGAAGTACCAAAGTGGATGTTTCAGGAGAGATTGAGATAGTGATCGAAGGGCCGAAGCCCATAATAGGAAGAGGAGAGGAGATGAACGGTGTGAGTTTGTCTTCATCATGGGTAGTTTTGTCCAAAAAATTTATCCCCTCCATTCCATGGAATTCATGTGCAAATCCTATCAAAATTGATAGGATTTGCATTAAGGAGTAATTCCATGATTTTACAATTAGGATTTCAAATCCATGATTTATAATATTGCCAAACATGACAACTCATGAAATTACAAATGAATTTCATAAAAATTATTTAATAAATATATTTTTATAATTACATAAAATAATAATTAATATTTTTTGTAATATATTAATATTTCATAAATATTACTAATATGTACATGATATTAATAATAAATATTTTAATATGAAAAATAAAATATTTTATATTTAATAAATTAATATTAAAATATTTAAAAAATATTAAAATATTGATGATTATTATTAAAATAGATATTAAATATTACTTATATAATATTCAATATTTACATAAAAATATTAAAATATTTATGCAAAATTATAAAAATTTATATAACTATTACAATAATATTTATAGGAAATTTTACGATTCTCAAATAGAACCAACCACCTAAACAACAGATTTGTGAAATTCTAAAATTATGAAATACTATATTTTGAAATAATGCATCTCAAAATTTCATAAATTTTTAAAATGCCTCATCTAAATGTAACCTAGAGAAATTCGAACTATTATAAAAATTAAATTTAACAGGGCTAGTGGAATACCTCCTGTGGACCTAAGTAGATATAGATTTTGGCTTGTATTACGAACCTTGTTGTGTCTTTTTCGCCTGATGGAATGTTTATCAAAGTCACTATAAACTTTTCGCACCTAAACTCTAAATCTTAGACTGTGGTATCATAGAGAAAACTAAAAGATTGTCCTCTATTTAAAACAATGATCAATACAGTCAGCATCGTCTTCTATTTAAAAAGGATTATTAGATAGAAGTCCCAATCTCACAATATCAAATCTCTTTGATAATTTTATATTTTTCTTATTTAAAAAAGATTACTAGATAAAAGTCTTAATGACCAAATCTCTTTGATCACTTTTTAATTTTCTTTATTCCTTCATGATTATTAGATAGAGGATCATATTACTTTATATAATTATCCCATATGGATAATAATTAATGCCATAGTGCAAGCATCATTGCAATACAAATAATATATTTACATACTATCTATCGCTAATATATTTACATAATATTGCTAGTGAATTATTTCATTCTTTCCAAAAGTAAACTATGTGTGCGATTTTGCCACAATGAAGGCCAGTCAATAAAAGAGTCAATCAAGTGTAGATTGTGTTGATCTTGGTAAAGATTTATTTGACAAAAAAAAGGGCAAACTATGTTTTAGCTTTTATGTTCACCTTAATTAGCATCAAACCTGAATAAATAAATTAGTAAATGTATTATATTATTGCATTTTTTATATAAATACCTATTTTTATAGTTTATTAGGGTTGGAAGTAGGCTAGACTGAATCGAGCCTTGGCTTTGCTTGAGCCCAACGTAAAATTTTTTTTAGGCCAAGTTAGGACCTGAAAAATATTCTAACACTAAGCTCGAGCCTAACTTGAAACCCAACGTATCAACTTGAAACCCAATGGACTAACTTGGAGCCAGACCCAACTCGAACAGCGCAAGACCCATCAGCAGTTAGCCAGAAACCATCTATGGCTCCTAGGGATAGGGTTTCTTCTTGCCCCTACCCACGTTTTGAGCTCCAAGGAGCCCTTAACAATGGTGATGAAATCTATGCAGTGCTAGCTGCAAGAAAACAATGGTGGCGGTAACGTACTACAAGTAGGGATATGGCTTGATCAAGGTGATTGGGATTCCTATTTGTTAACCTCACATTGATTTTGATGATCACAAAATAATTAAGTAAGTTATTAATGAGTTTGGTGAAGAATCACAATTAAATGCAGGTATATATGAGTCACAAAGATGAACAAAATTGATTCCAAGCTCCGAAATGGGTTTATGGTTCAAGAAAGAAAGTTTTGCTGAGAATCAAGATCCAAGAAGAATGTTTCAAGCTTAAATCAAGTGAAATCCAGATGTTTGGATAGTTATTAAATAAAAAAAGTTTAAGTCATGAGAGATAGGACACTTACTTTCATCAATACAATGAGTTCTTTTGGGCTTGGATTAAGTTTTCAAGGTTTTGGAGCCATTAGTCAACTTCCATGCCAACTACTGATACTTAAAATGGAAGAATCAGAGAATTTGAAGCCATTAGCCGACTACCATACAAGCTAACAAATCAAATCTGTGCCACTGAAGGTTTTACAGAAAGATTTTCAAGGTTAGTTGACTAAGTAGTCGACTACTGTGGTTAGACAGTGAAGATTTTTAAGTTAGTCGACTAAGTAGTCAATTACTGTAGCCTTTACAGAAAAAAATTTTAAGATTAGTCAACTAAGTAGTCGACTACTCTCAGGTTAGTCAATTAGGTAGTCGACTACTATGGCCTGGATAGTAAAACATCCCAAGTTAGTCGACTACCATGCCGACTAACTGCCTGGAAAGCACAGTAATGACTAGTTCTGACATTCCAACGATCAGAAACGGCTAGTTTAACATTCCAATCCCTCAATGGACTATAAATACACGTAAATGAGATGGATTAGCAAGAGATTTGGAGTGTTTTTTAAGGATTAAAAGTGAAAAAAAGTTAGAAAAATCAAGAGAAATTTCAGCCTTCTTCTATTTGAAGTCAAAGTGTGCAGCAAAGCCTGGAAAGTCATTAAAGCTCATTCAAGGCTCCATCCAACCAAGCTTCTTCAAGTGCTCATTATTTTAGCATTTAAGGAGGAGACCTTCAAAATTCTGTAAAGTGCTTTTATTGTTCAATTTGCTCATTAAGTAGCTATATTTTCTGAAATTATATTTCCTTGTATGCTGTTTGAGTTTCAACTTGGTTGAAATTTGTGTAGGATGTGCCAAACCCAAAATTGATGACTTCTAAGGCTTCATTGTGCCTGGTAAAGAAGAAGCTAGCTGAGATAGTTAGAAAAAGGCTCTCTTGTGCCTGGGAAATAAGAAGCTAGCTGAGTTAGCTAGATTTGTAATCGTTTGTGGAACAATTAGTGGAGAAAACTTCCAAGGGATTTTTGGGTAGTGAACGTAAGTGCAAGGATTAACATCGAACCACTATAAATTTTTATGTTTGAGTATGTGATCATTGTTATTATTGTTTTTCAATCATCACTTCACCTTCATACAACTTTCATTGTTTTAAAATATTATATATACTTACTGAAAATTTTTAAAGAATCCAATTCACTTTCTTCTTTCTTGAGTTGCATAGCTGGGCAACATTGACACTATTAAGTTGGTGGAGTCGAAAATCATCTGCTGCATGGCCTTTAAGCCCATCCTGCGTAGCCATCAATGCTTCATCGGCGTCAACGTGCGCATCTGCATCTATGGTGGTGGGAAGACCTTTCAGATCTACGCCATCCACCCTGGTCGCCTTCTACTAGAAGTATGTCAACGAGAAGATCAAAGATATCCTCATTAGGTACGATCACACCCTCTTTGTAGTTATCACCTATCGCTATGAGCTCAAAATGTTTGGTGGCTATGGCGCTTCGATTTAAGTATCGTGTTTGCTTTTCTCTGCACTAAAAAATATTAAAACTCCCCATAGAAAAATCAAAAAAAAAAAAAAAAGGGAATAAAAATCAAAAGATGCTGAACCGAATCAAGGAGAGAAAAACTGAAATTAAAACAATCTCAAGAGGGAAAAGAAGGAAATGATGGGGGTTAGACGATTCAATTTAGATGAGGAGTGCTGGACGGATCGATTTCGGTTTAAGGACGGATAGACCGGGAAGGAAAGGAGGGGGAAGAGGAAAAATGGAGACGAAAGACAGGCTACTGTGGTCTTCTGTGAGGGGCGCTTTAGGGGTTTACCGTTTACACGAAGAGAGAGAGAGAGAGCCTCTAC
This sequence comes from Metroxylon sagu, assembly GCA_017589505.3. Taxonomy (NCBI): domain Eukaryota; kingdom Viridiplantae; phylum Streptophyta; class Magnoliopsida; order Arecales; family Arecaceae; genus Metroxylon; species Metroxylon sagu. The sequence goes on from JACVBY030000627.1 coordinate 1,493,300, forward strand.
TGAAAACATGCATTCAACAAGATATTCCACTCATTCATTCATGAACTCCAACCTTATACCGAATGTCTCTTCTTATCCTTTCATTTGATTTCAAGCTCTTCATGCAATGTAACGTATCATCGGTCCATTATTTTAGCAGAGAGAAGAAAACGACATCATCCACCACCAGAACCATGAACCATGAAACTTGAGATTCTCCCAGAAGGCACAGGTAAAATATAATCGGACTGCTTGCATAAAGAGTATAATGCTAATACAAAACAACAATTCCTCGCTGGAGATATTTGGTATTGGAAAAAAATAATGGACATATAATTCATCCAGTTAGGTTCTGGGTGGATAGCTTTACATCACAGTCATTGACATTATCTGTCGTGCGAGACCAGGATCTTGTTGCAGTAATTCTCGCAGGTTGTTCTCCACCTCTGCCAGCTGCTTTTCCAAGTACTCCTTGGATGTCTGCTTACAAATAACACAGCAAATCCCCTATGTTTTTCATCTGTTTCTGTCCTGGAAGAAATGCATAGGAAAAAGGGAGAAACGAACCTGCAAAGAAGAGATAGCTGTTTCGCTGTCCTTGAACTTCTGCTCTTGCTCATTCAATAAGAGCGATTTTGGCTCCAAAACAAACCTGGAAATCATTAAGAGAAACAAATGAATACTGCTACGATAATGAATTCTTGACTACGTCACAGAGTGGGAAAACTTCAGCCAGATAAGAAGAGCTTCCAGCTCATCAGCACTCACACTTTGCCTGCAAAATAACAAGAAAAATCATCAAAAGACTAAGTGGGAAGATTTCCTGTGCCGTAATTATCAAAAAAAACATATGTTATATATGCTACTATTCCATTTAATTAGGCAGAAATCCATGGACTGGTTTCATCTGCCAACAGTGCCAGACCAAAGAGATGGAACTTCTGACTACTATTCCGCATCCTCTAGAAGGTAATGCAATCCTTTGTTCTAGTGTAAACATAAAGGTCATGGTATCTGGACATTTTGTGCATTGAACCATCCGTGCTCTACACCTATCGACCGTGACATAAGAATGTATGAACTTTTTCATCCATTAACTTTATTAATATAAGATTTTGACTCTAAACCAAGCAGTATAATATTCATGCCATCCATTCTGAAACTGTTTATGTACAGTATTTAGACAAATCACAAGGTTCCAAGGTTAAGTTCTATGAGAAAGCTCTAATGCCAATATATATATATATCCGTAAGCTCTACATGAATCAGAAAAATTAGGAAAAGGTGATACATGAAGCATTCTCAATCATATAACTTTGGGTTCTTCAAGTGAAAAGGCTGAATGAAGTCCAAAATGGTTTGGGGTTCAAAAGGTTTAAGCTTCCCAATCAGTGATCAACTCCTTTGAAAAGGTTCACATAAGAGTGATATACATCATTCTCTTGCTTCCATATCTTGAACCTGGGAAAGAATAGGGAGGCCATATTAATGTAATGCTCCTTAGTATAAGTGGAATCAGAGCAAGTCCATAATGCTCGTGCTATTATATAGCTGTTAAATGTGTAAGGCCGGAGCCTTCATGCTAATGAAGGCACAGACCAAGTTGAGTTTGAAGCTCATATTCAATTTGTTGACAATGATTACTACCTGAGGAGATGATTGATCCAATTTTCTCAAAGACCAGTGGATCAGAAAGGTCATGAACCTAAGTCCAGGAGCTCAGTAGTTGCATAACAGACAAACAACAGGCCCCTTCTCAACAATGCAACAATGCATACAATAAATGGAGGATGAAAGGCATCAAATTGAAGAGGTCCATGGTGATCCAGCACTTGATAGTGCTCTCTTATAGGGGTTCTCTGGCGGAACTCTCATCCATGAAGGCCACTTGCATGATGAAGATAAGAAGGGAAATTTATGATCACCACAATGTTTGAATTCTCATCAAATAACAGACAGAATTTTTCTACTAGAAAATGCAGTTTAAATGAAGTCAGTTTTGCAATAAGGCTGATATTTTAAAAGAAAGAATTGAATTCATACTACTAGGTGTTACTTGTTAGAGCAGTTGAGGAAGTTAAAGGTCAACATACTTCTTGATGAAACAGTCACTTCTCACAGGATCCCTTGAAAGCATTCCACTTGGTAAAAAGATTGACATAATACACAGCAGACAACTGTTTCATCATCTTCCTATTGTTGCTGCTTACACTGAATATAGCAATTAGCAATACTAGTGATTACCTTGCATTGAATATAGCAATTAGCAATACTAGGAATTATATGCAGCATTATACACTTAGTACCACTTTATATAGCTCAAGACAGGGGAACCAATAAATGGCACAACTAATCATGATTGGTGGATGTCATAAGTACAAGTTTTGATATTCACTGATCAAATGAGCTGTCTCTAATTGCTTCTTTAAAGTCTCTCTCTCTCTCTCTCTCTCTCTCTCTCTCTGTGTGTGTGTGTGTGTGTGTGTTTTATGGACCCTTGCTTCACAAGGTGCATCTTAAAACAAAGGTTGTAAGGATATTACTAGGTTACCAAAATGCGTGAAAAGAGATTGCAAATGCAAAACCAACAGTCACTTTAATGTAGAAATCCTGATGATAATTGACTAGAAAGAATTTAATACTCTTTTTCATACCAATAGATTTATATGTATTTGTATCATCTGGTAAATGCTGAAGTTCCTCCAGTGTTAGGTAGGCACGCTTCTTCTCACCTTCCTTAGCACGCATCTGATTCTGCACCTGAAAGTTGAAAGAGACCACAATCAGCAAACACAAGTTAAACAATAATGTGTACACGATAATGTTACATACAATGTTTGGTCACACCTGAATGAACAACTTCCCCATTTAATGTGAATCAAGAACACAGAAATTTATATTATCATACCCTTCAGTTTATCATAAAAATTCATATCGGAATCCATGTAAGACAACAAACAGAAAATAAAGAGGAAATGGAGAAACAGAAGAATTTTTGTAATGCATTGTCACTAAATTTGGGGCATATAAACCCAAATAGACATGACCCAAACTAAGATTTAGCAGATCACTTAAGAATCCCTTTTCCTTTTTGTTCAGCATATAAAAATCACTTAACAAGAGATCTAAGAAGATGATGGAGTGATAGTGGACAAAAGTACAAAACTTCTGTGAGATCTTCAATACTCTATTTCCCTTGTTGAAATCAGAGTTGAAATAATACAAGACATGCACTAATGGGCGAAGCTTCATCAAGAAGAGAGATGATATTTGTTTACAAAAGATTATCGATATTTTGAAATCTCTCGGTAAACATTCCCTTAAATTTTCCTGTCCAGATCACATGTATTGAAAACAACAATCTTGTTTAGTGCTCACAAAGAAAGAACCTCAGATATGACATAACTGACCTAATCGAACTGCTTAATTTTTGACAAGATCAATAAATAGATATTGAAGAGACAGAAGAAATCAGAAATGGGACCCATTATGAACTTTTCTTTTTCATTTCAGGCATGAAGAGAGAAATGTCCTATTAGAAAAATTCAAAAACAGCTATTTAAGTGTCTTCATATGGATGCCATACCACAACTGTGTTCTTACACATGACGGTCTTATCAAGGAAAAAAAAAAAATCTCAAACATTGTGAGGACTAGATAACTCAATATGCTGGATTAGCAACATGGGAACAAATAAAGGAGTGACATTGGTTTAAAGACAAGACTTTGAAGATTGACCTCAGTTCTCTCGATATCTTTCAAGTTACTTGCAGATTTGTGAGCAATTTGTCCATAGGGAAATTTTATTCTGCCCTGGCATTCCTCTCTTCATCATCTTCTTCTTCTTTTTTGGGGGGTTTTCACTGACTTCGTAGCACTAGTTTTGCAAGCTTTATTTTTACAGAGACATCCTTTTCATCCCAACTGATTAAAGAGTGAGTCTTTATGCTTCGTTTTCTCTAAGTAAAATTGCTCAAACCTATCATTATGCTAAAAAGTCATTGGTCCCAGGTGATTTTTTTCTCAAATCTAGTCAACAAGCACCTAGCACAGTAAATCTGGAAAAATCAGCAAAGCATATTTTCACTGAGGCACCATGGGTGACATAAATCCACATTTCTAATATGTGTTTCCTTTTAATGGAAACAAGAACCATTCCATCTATTCCTACATAATCATAACATTGTAGGTTCATGACACATGTATGAGCAAGTTTCAACATGGCCAAAGAATGTATTTGAGGAATGGCCATCTAAAGTGAAGTGTTGAAAATAAAATTTTAATTCTACTACTCAACAAGCTGGATTTTGACAAACACAATAGGTTTATCCAGATAATCAACTTTTGTGCTTGAGGGGGTCGCTCATGAAATTTACAGCAGATAGAGAAATCTTAGTTATCGAATCATGCTTGTTTCACTCTGCTGTCAATGTCGCACTTGTGATAAAAGAGCTCCCCAGCAACAAGCTGTGAAGATAGCTGAAGTAACACATGCATTTAGGAAGCTTGCAACAGCTATAATTTTGCCTCTACATTTGGTTGTTATAACCCCACAAACAAAATAAAGATAGTATAGCAGTTTAATAATTCAAATCAGTAGACTTTAACTATATATTTTAAATTTTTTAACTTTTAACCATGAAGATCTACTGGATAAGTCAAAAGGGAAGCTTCTTGTTTTCAAATATTAGCAAAAGAGATGGTTTGATTTCAATTAATTGCATTTGCAGAATCAATCACTTGCACTGGCTGATTGATACAGAATGCCTTAGTCATTAAAACAACAAAAACGGTCAAAAAAGAGAGCAATTTTAATAAGGATTGGACGTTCAGAGTGTGACACGATGATGAATGAAATGATTGGCATTTCCCAGTGCATGGCTTTGGAGAGAGAGTGCTACAGTTTCATCTCCCACCCAGATCTCTATCTATATAACCTCAAGAAACCAGAGAAGCCATGGTTTCTGCAGACCAATTTCGGCAAAAGAAAACCGTGTCCGTTGGATCATAACAACTATAATAAGCAAAATATGTATGAATTGGCTGCCAACATGTCAAGAGACAGACCAACAGAGAAGAAAATTATGAGCAAGCCACAGTGTTCTAGTTTGAAATCTCTAATCAAAGAAGGCCACCACAAGCACTCGGAGAGTAAAAGTTAGTCTCTGTTCTTAGAATTTCACAACAGACGGTTCCATCTCGACAAACGATCACATTACTACTCAAAAAAAAAAAAAAAAAAAAAAACTCGTCAAACTAACAAGCTAAGGGAAAGGAATCAAGAAATCGGAGAGGATCGGACCTGCTTCAGCTTTGCTGTGGCCTCTATCATGCGGCCCTGGAGCTCAACGAACGCCTGACAGAAAATCTTGCTCAGAATAAATCTATTATAGCAACAATCCACGATAACGAAAGAAGAATGATCTCAGAGAAATCAAAAGGGGGAAAAAAGGAAGAGGGAGTTCCAAGAGATCGAACAAGGAGAGGGACGAAGAGCAGGAGCGAAGAAGTGGGAGATGAGGTGCTCTGATTACCGTTCGGTTTGCTTCGTCCGCCATTGCCAGTTACCTTTCGAAGCTGATGAAACCGCAAAGCGCAGCCCTAGCCCTAGACCGAGAGCGGAAAGGAGAGCGAACGACGAACGATAGCTGAGTTCCGATCGACGCTGAAGCCGAACTCGGTCTTTTTCGGTTATAGAATATTCTTACCAAAATGGCCGTAGTCGAGACGCCCTTTTGAACGTGCTGGCCTGGGCCACGGGCCTCTCGGGTTGGGGCGAGTTGTTTCGGCTTCAATCACCGTGCCGGACCGGCACGACCTATGGCCTAGATGGACCGTATTAGCCCACGGTCATCGGCCATATCGTGCCGGCCCATGGGCCTCGAGCTTATGTGATGTGGTGCGCCAAAGAGCCTTAGCCATGCGACAACTACTCCTCGTGGGCGGCGAGCGGCCCGTCACCTTTAGTTCTTATGGAGCGAGCCAAATTCTTGGCAGAGCGAGATGTCGGCATTATTCTGCGAAAATAAGTGGTTGAAGAAGTTCAGAGTGGTGCATGATAATGTAGCATATCATGCGCTTGGCACTTCTATCATACACATGGATGCACGCATATCAATACTTAATCGAAAATTAAAAGAATAAATGACTAATCATGAATAAGGGTGGTAATTTATAATCCAACTCTCCATTCCATTTGCCAGGCTAGCTTTAAGAAGTTTGGATTTGACATAAATAAATTTAGATTATAAATAAATCAACTTATTTATGTCTATTTATTAATTAAAAAGAATTTATTTTTAAACTTCTAATCCATTCAACACATTTTTGACCCATTTACTAATTGAGCTGGATCATGATCGATCCTATTTAAGTATTTAAAACTCATTTAACCTATTTAGTTTGGCCTTCTTGTCTATCTGAAATACATTTAATCTATTAAAGATCTACATGTTTAATATTTTTAACTTGATTTATCCTATTTAGTAAATATATTATCTGATTTAGATCAGGCTACCTATTAATAAAGAAATCAGATTCAAATCAAAATTTTTAACTTATTTATTAAATAGATCACGTTCGGATTAACAAAATTTTGACCTAATCTAGTTGCCACCCTTAATCATGAGCACACAACGTATATGTGAGGATAAAACATCTGATGGGAAATAGAGATAGAAGTAGAATTACTGATGTGCTGCTGCACTTTTGAAGAAAAGAATTAGATTTCTTTTCTATTTTTTGTTTATATTTTTGAAAGGTACTAGATACAGCTTTATATAGAAGTTGTATATAGGAAATTACATAGAGAATTTAACATTTTAGGGACTTAGCAAAACATTAAATAAGCTTAGAAAAACAGCAGTTTCTAGGGACTCAGAAAACATTAAATAAGCCTAGAAAAATAGCAGAGAATGTCAGCCAACTCCTTGGAATTAAACAATGACTTTTGACTCACGGTTTTCCTCACAAATTTCCCTCTAAAACAGTGAGTCCTAACATATCTTTGAACTTCAAAAACTTCTTAATAGTAATAGGTTTTGTGAGCATATCTGCTGGTTGTTCATTGGTGCTGATGAACTCTAGATGTATCTCTTCTTTCTGTACAAGGTCATGAATAAAATGATGTTTGAGTTCGATATGCTTTGATCTAGCATGAAAAACTAGATTCTTTGTTAGGATAATTACAGACATATTGTCACAATAAATAGTTGTAGGACCCTTTTGCTTCAGTCCTAATTCATTGAGTAATTTTCTGAGCCAAACTCCTTCACAAGCAGCTTCTGTTGCTGAAGTATATTCCGCCTCTGTAGATAACAAAGCAACAGTGTTTTGCTTTCTAGAACACCATGAGATGGTGTTATTTCGAAGGCAGAAAATATAGGCTGATGTGCTTTTTCTATCATCAGTAGATCCAGCCCAATCACTATTGATAAAATCAATCAAAGTAAACTAGGAATCTTTGCCATACTTCAAATCAAGTTTCAATGAGCCTTTTAGGTACCTTAGTACCCTTTTTGCTGCTGCATAATGAAATACACTTGGGCTGTGCATGAATCTTGATAACATACTAACAACTTGAGTGATATTCGGTCTAGTATGAGTCAAGTAAATAAGAGATCCAACTAGACTCCTGTACTGATTTTCATCAAACTTCTTAGCTCTATCATTAGAATTCAATTTTTCATTTAAAGCCATTGGAGTACTTACAGCCTTACAATCTTTCATGTAGAATTTCTTCAAGATGTCAGCTGCATATTTTTCTTGAGAAATGAAAATTTTTTCTTTTCCTTGCTTCACTTGCATCCCAAGGAAGAACTTCATAATTCCTAAGTCTGTCATCTCAAAGTTCCTCATCATTAAGTGCTTAAAATCAGCAAGTGATGATTACTCCCAAAGTAAATTAAATCGTCAACATAGAAGCAGACTATGATAAAATCAGCTTCATTCTTCATAAAATAAAGTATTCGTTCATGAGAACTTTTCTAAAAACCTGAATTCTGAAAATAAGAATCAATCTTACTATTCCAAGCTTGTGGAGCTTATTTGAGGCCATACAATGCCTTGTTCAGTCGGTACACCTTCTCTTCTTTACCTTTAACTTCATATCCACGTGGCTGCTCCACATAAACTTACTCTTTCAGTTCTCCATTAAGAAATGCTGATTTGATATCCATTTGATACATATTTAGCTCCAATTGGACAGCAGTTGCAAGAACAAGTCGGATTATCTTAATTCTTGCAACTGGTGCAAAAGTCTCATTGAAATCTACTCCAGGCTGTTGAGAATAGCCTTTGGCCACTAACCTAGCCTTGTGCTTTTGAATGGAACCATCCTCATTGTATTTGGTCTTGTAAAGCCATTTAAGACCAATAATGTCTTTGCCTTTGGGAGGATCTACAAGATTCCAAGTATTGTTCTTATCAATCATATTTAGTTCTTCTTCCATGGCCTTTTGCCATTTTTCATCCTTTATAACTTCTTCAAAAGTCTGTGGCTCACAAGAGAAAAGAGTAAAATCTGCATTTTCATTGAAGAAATGGCTTCTAAAATCACCATACCTCTCTAGCGGTCTTCTAATTCTTTTAGATCTTCTTAAAATAGGTGAAGAAGACGAAGTTCATTCATTATCTGGACTTTCAGATCTTGAACTTGAGCTCTGAGTTGTAGTTTCAGCTTCTGAAGTTGCTGGATTCTGAGTTTCAGCAGTTGATTCGATTCTTGATGCTTCAGCTGGAGCAAAATCTTAAATATTTGATGAATTTTAGCTGCTAGAATTCCACTGCCATACTGCTCTTTCATCAAAGATGACATCTCTTGCCACTGTCAACTTATTATTAATAGGGTTTAGCAACCTGTAGCCTTTGGATTTATCGCTATACCCAATGAACATAAGCTTCTCTCCCTTATGATCGAACTTATCTTTATTCGGAGCCTTGTTGAGTGAGTAGGCTGGACAACCAAACACTTTTGGATGGCTAACTTTTGGCTTTCTCTCACTCCAAGCTTTATAGGGAGTTCTATTCCTTATTGATTTTGTTGGAGACCTATTTAAGATGTAAACAGCAGTATGTACAGCTTCAGCCCAAAGAGAATTAGAAAGCTCCTTTCCTTTCAACATGCTCTGAACCATCTCAACAATGGTTCTGTTCTTTCTTTCAGCAACTCCGTTTTGCTGAGGGCTTCTACTCACTGTTAATTGCCTTTGGATGCCTTCTTTCTTGCAATAATCCATGAATAGTTGATAGATAAATTCACCTCCATGATCAATTCTTAAGGTCTTCATTTTTAGTCCACTTTGTCTTTCAACAAGGGCTTTGAATTCTAAAAATTTTGAGAAGGCATCTGATTTTTGTTGAATAAAATACAACCACACCATTCTAGTATAACCATCAACAAAAAGGATAAAGTACCTTCTATTCCCAAGTGATGGAGTTCTTATGGGACCAAATATATCTGCATGAACAAGCTCCAAAGGAGATTTAGCTCTCCAAAAAGTCTTTGGGAAAGGAAGATCGTGCATCTTTCCATAGACATAGCCTTTACAAACTTCTTCTATTTAATTTATTTGTGGAAGACCATGAACCATATCTTTTTGCTTGAGTACTGTAGTCCCTTGTGATTTGAATGGCCATATCTGAGATGCCACAGTTGAGATTCGTCTGAAATTTCATCCTTCAAAGCTACTGGACTTGCATAGTTGATGGAGAGTGAAAAAACTTTATTGTGAGTCATCTCAACCTTAGCCATCAGCTGGTTCTTCTTGTTTATAACTCTGCACTTATTTTCTTCAAAGACCACCCAATATCCTTTCTGAATCAGCTACCCAACACTTAAGAGATTGTGAGCAAGAGTTGGGACGTAAAGAATATCATGAATGAACTTTTGCTCACCAGATTTGGACTGAACTACATTCACTCCTTTTCCTTCAACTCTTCCAGATTTTCCATCACCAAGAATGACAGAATTTAAGAAATTTTCATCAATTTTAACAAATAACTCATGGTCATTTGTCATATGACTGCTGCAACCGCTGTCAAGGTATCAAACCTGGTCCTTTTTGCTTTCAGCATTGAGACAAGTTAAAAACACTTATTTTTCATCATTCTCTTTGCTGAAATTAGCTTCTGAACTTTCATTCTTCTTGTACCAGCAATCTCGGTCTGAATGATTTGGAATCTGACACCTTTTACACCTTAAATAGCATTCAGCTGAAGTGTGATTGGACTTCTTGCATATGATGCAATTATGTCCCTAATTGCTAGTTCTTTGAAGTTGATTATTTATGCCTCTGCCTCGGTCTCATCTACGCCCTCGGGGCTGATTATTTTGATTTTTTTGAAACTGATCTTGATACTGAAAATTTCTTCTCTTCTCTTAAAATTTTCGTCCCAAATTGACCTTTGATTGAAAGGCTTGCTCCAAGGACTGACCTGAGGATCTCTTCATTCTTTCCTCATGTGATTCTAAGGAACCATAGAGGTTATACATGGTCAGAATTGAGAGATTTTTTGATTCTTCGATTGCTACAGCTGCATGATCAAATTTTGGTGGCAGACTTCTGAGAATCTTCTCTACTATCTTCTTTTCTTCAATCTGATCACCATAAGCTCTTATTTGATTTACAATTTCAGTAATCCTGAAGAAAAAAACTTTGATGCTTTCTAATTTTTTCATTGTCAAGCAATCAAAGTTCTTTCAAAGTGACTGAAGTCTAATAGAAACAACTTTATTATTCCCTTGAAATTCTTTCTTCAGAGTTTCTCATGCATCTTTAGCTTTACTAATGCCAAAAATGCATGGATAGATGGTCTTGCTGATTCCTTGATGAAGGTAACTCAAGGCAAAGGCATTGTTCTTAATCTTTTCTTTATTTTGAGCAGAAACCTGAGATGAGGTCTTTATACTTCTGCTTATAGAGGATGAATCATTACTTGTTGATAGAGAATCATCATATCATTCTTCAACAATCTCCCATAAGTCTCGTGCAATGAAGAAGAAACGCATCTGATCAACTCAGTACCCATAGTTTTCTCTTTCAAAAATGGGTACTTGGCTTTGGGAAAATTGAACATGGTTCCAGCAGAGGAGGAATTGCTGATCGACATAACTCTGATACCAAATTTGATGGGAAATAGAGATAGAAGTAGAATTACTGATGTGCTGCTGCACTTTTGAAGAGAAGAATTAGATTTCTTCTATATTTTTTTTTTATATTTTTGAAAGGTGCTAGACACAACTTTATATATAAGCTGTATATAGGAAATTACATAGAGAATTTAACTTTTTAGGGACTTAGCAAAACATTAAACAAGCTTAGAAAAACAGCAGTTTCTAGGAACTCAGAAAATATTAAATAAACCTAGAAAAACAGCAGTTTTTAGGGACTCAGAAAACATTAAATAAGCCTAAAAAAATAGCAGAGAATGACAGCCAACTCCTTAGAATTAAACAATGACTTTTGATTCACGGTTTTCCTCATAACATCTAGCCTAACTAATTTTACCATGTCCTACAAAATCATAGATATCATAAATTAAGAATTTATGTACCAATAGGATTAATAGATAACAAGCCTAAAGGTATCCATGTCATGAATACAAATTATTTTGATTGATAATAATAATAATATTATTATTATCATTATTATTTAAAGTTGTGAAACAATTTACTTGTGCCTTCAAATATTCAAGTATGGCCTAAAGGATACGGTGCACTTTCCTTACTTGGATCTTACAATATCCTTCACCACATTTTGATCTCCACCCACTACTTCTTAATATTTGAAGAATGCTTAAATTACTCCACTCTAATATCCACCATTAGGGTTGATCATGTATCATGCTAGGCTACGCTCACGTTACGCTATACACAGGTAGATAAGTCCGAGTCTTATGCCTAAACATAGTCTAAATAGGCCATTGGACTTTTATTTTTCACTAGATCCATCTTAATTTTAAAAAGCCAATCTTAGACCTACCTACCAAACCTAAATTCTCTTTTTTTTCCTTATTTAGGATCTAATTATAATTTTTTAACATCCAATCTCTTAAGATTTTAGGTTAAGCGAAATAGGCCACTTAAACTATAAAATTTTAGACCGAACTAGATAAGCATCTTCCCTATAATCAACCCTAGTCACTAGAAATTGTATTATAGCTCATGCCACTTCACATTTTATAGATTACTTTCGGATGAATACTCCTTCTAATGTGTTACAATTTAAAATCTTATTTAAAAAGACTAGTTAATAAGCTATTATTTCGGTTCTTTAATTCTGTATAAAGATATAAGATTTTTCAAATATATAATCGATAAAAGGCTAAACTTTCACATACTTCTCTATTCAAGTCTTAGCATCCTTGCAAACATATAGAGCTTATTTATAGCGTTTTTTAAGTTTACATGAGGCAAAAATTAGATTCATTCTAAATTCATTTGTTATAATCTAAAATTTTATAAAAAAAATACTTAATAAAAAATTATTATTTAAAATTTTTAATTTTATATAAATATTTAAATTTTTTAATATATAATTAATATAAAATTAAATATCGTTAATATACGTTGACGTAGATGAGAGACATCGAGTGCAAAGCATATATCCAACAAGTCATATTAGCTTGCCGTCACCGTTGCTGAAATAGGTTTGAAGCTTCCATTTTGCTTGTCCGAGACGCTATCCCGATTAGTTGGACGGTCCAAACAACCACCCAATCTAGTCCCGAATAGGGGAGACAAGACCGGGTATCTTTAACTTGGAATAACAGTTTAAACCCACCTCAAAGTCCATTGGATGATTAAAAGAGTGAGGGTCCTGAGGCCACCTGCACCAAGATCACGCCGTTGCCGATCTAAAAGATCCCTATTGGACGGCTTAAATCAACGATGCACGGGGCCCACAGCACCAGCCTTCTAGAAGCTACTGCTTCCACCGCTAAGTACTAACCCACCGTGGATTAAAAAAAAAAAAAAAAAAGATATTCCCCCACGACACCCTATCCGGAATAGTCTTCGAACGTCTTTTTTGCACGAAACCCCAAGGGAGACTTGAAAATAATGACAAGGGCCCTGCCTTTTGTGAAAGCAGCTGGCGCAACCGTTGCTCGATGATGTTGACATTTGACACAGTCACTTAATTGTTTTCAGATATTAATTCTAATTATATGAAGAAAAAATTTTATTTTTTTTATGGATAACTGGTTTTATGTGCATAAAATTTTTAGTCCATAGGTAGACGTGGAGAAATGATAGATTAATTAATGATGTGTCCGTATTAGCTCAGATGCGCATTAGAAATCCTATCCTTTTCTATCTCATTTTATTGTAACAATTTTGATTTTTTCTTTTTTTTTTTTGCTAGATAGCAATATATATTTTCTTATGCAACTTCATGTAATATTTTTAAAAAAAAAAAACACCACAAATTTGCAAACACCAACCCGTTTTGCATCATTGCCATTTTTCTAAAAAAATTAGAAACAAAATTTTTATTTTTTACATTTCTGACATCAAAAATATTGTTTGGCATATTACTTTTTATTTTTACAATGCCAACGTCAACAATTATTTTTTTTTATTTTTGTAAATTAGAAGGTACTTTTTTTAAAAAAATTATTTTTCTAAAATATTTAAAATATAGAAAAATTTCATTTTCACTTTTTTTCATAAATAATAAAATTTATTTCTAAAAATTAAAAATAAAAAATAATGCAACGAAATATATATATATATATATATATATTTAGATTGAATGTCATGTTTTTTATGATACCAAATAGATTCTTACGATGGTTAAATAAATTAAAAGATAAAAATGATAGTAAATAGATTTTGATAGATATTGATTAATGATCCCTTCCAAGTTACGTTGAAACTTTTTATCATTAATCTTTAATCCTCTCCCAATGTCTAGTCCCGTGCTAACCTACCCTTCCGGCGGTCTCATTGGAGCTCGGAAAGGCAAGTAGGCTGGTTTATTTGCGATTGAATAAAGAAAGACAAACAGGTAATCGTACGGCCAAAGCATATTTTAATGGACGGGTGCAAAAAGATAAGATCGCCACGACATGAACATTTCAGTGGTCCCTCGGGCCCTCTAAAAACTTATCTTATCCCCCATCCAATAATTAACCACAATGCAAAAAACGACGAGCCAGACGATAAAGCTTAGGATCCCAAAATATTAAAGCCTAAGCGCCATCCATCCATGTCCCATGATCCAGAATTAGAGCAAACAAGGGAAGAGTTTTCCTTTTGGACTCAGGTTGCAATTGCCCATTATTTCACTAAGAACTCATCATATATTAATAATAATAATAATAATATTATTATTATTATTATTTATTTATATATAAAGAGCAAAGAGAGAGATCAAGAAACATAAAGAGGCTTTATATTACGGATGAGGAGTAATATAGATAAAGAGAGAAGAACTAAGCATTCTGGAGATCGGAAAGGGAGAAGGACCTAGGGGATCTAAAAGCCTTTGCGATGTGCCGCCTTTCTTTGTGGCCATGGGGTGGAAGGGGAGCCAGTAATGCGGGCGAAGCTCCACTGCTCCTCTCGTCTTCTTCCTCCTCCGCTTCCTCGGCGATGTGGTCGGCGGAGAGGAGAGGCGGCAACGAGGTGACGACGAGCGAAGTGTAACTCCTGGATTTGGAAGTCATGACCAGTCTCCTCCTCTTGTTGAAGGGGTTTTCCGGTTTCACGAGGTCTTTGGCCGCCGCAGTGGCCACGTCCGCCAGGCTCGCAAAAGATTTTGATTTCCCAGAATAGAAATTCGACAGCCCTCTCCTGCAAAGATTTTCACCCAGTTATCTTTCCCTATATGGCATCCTTCATCAAAATTAAGTGTTCTTTATCCAAATCTACTTGCAATTATAATCAGCCAACTGAAGTTTGGTGGTCAATCGATCAGCATCGAAAAAAAATAAAAATTACAAAAAAAAAATAAAAAAAATGAGCCAAATAAACATATATTTGATGATATAACAACGAGATCTAAAGGAAAGAGAGAGGGGAAACAAAAAGGAACTCACTTGATGGGGAGGGACTCCTCCAAGGAATCCAAGGAGGAGAGAGCCCCATCCTTTACCTTGCTCTGGACCTCCTCCTCCTCCTCCTCCTCCCCCCCCTCGCCGTCCTTCTCCGAGGACGAATCCGACGACTGGACTCCGATGGATGAGGTCTCCGACGACTCCTGCTCCACCTTGTCCTCTATAAAGAACCCGTTCCTCTTCTTCTCCTTCTTCTCCTCCTCTCCTTGCTGGAGGTACACCGGGATGCTAACCTGGTCCTTCAGACCCACAGCGGTCCCCGCGGCCACCTCAACGCCGGCGAGCACCAGAGACATCCCCCTCCTCCTCTGCCCGTCGTTCTTCCCGTCCTCCTCCTCAGCTCCCTAGTCATCAATCGGACGGCCGGCCGGCCGGCAGGCAGGCGGCGGGGAACGGGACGTGGTCGGCAGCTGCTCGCGGGACCCAACTTAACGCAGATCAAGTCTTTCTCCGAGTCCGAAAGAGAAACGGAACGAGAGATGGAAGTGGGGAGTCCGAGAGAGACCGGAATTGAGAGAGAGAGAGAGAAGCAGGAGGGGAAAGAAGGAAGAGGGGTTGGAGCGATGGGCTTTGACACGTTCCCTGGGCTCGCAAACGTGTCTCACTTTGCGACAGCGACGCGGCCCCTGAAACCACGTCCCCCTCCGTCTCTCTCTCTCTCCCCCCCTCCCACAGCGCTTACGACCGAGGCCCATCTCTATCTTTATCTCTTTCTCTCTTATCCCCCCTCTCTCTCTCTCTCTCTCTTGTACACCGGATAAGACTTAGCTTGAAGGTAATGCTTAGCAATTGACGAAATATGGCAGCGTGTGTGCCCGCACGTGCGTGTTAAATGGATGTACATCTCATCCATTTTAGACTTTTAACATTTGAACACAATGAAAATGATGAAAATTAATCCCTGCAATTTAAACAATGATGGATAGAAGGTGCACCATTAAAAGATAAGTTGAGATCACCAATGGTTGCCCATTGCACTAAGCTAACAACAAGACATAGGTAATGCAAGACTTATTTCCAATGTGGAGATCCAAGGTTGATCATTAATTCAATTTGAGGCTTAATCTTTAAAAATTAAAAATAAGAAGTTAAGCCTAATTCAAAAGCTAGTTTCTTTTATTGCCATTTTCATGATAGGAGATTTCACACTGCAACTATTTCTCTCTAAGCTTTTTCTAACATGAATTTTATTTGGCATATATCTAAGGTTGACTAGAGAGGAAAAAGAAAAAGCTTTAATACTAAGTGTGGACCTAAGTTCTAAAAGGATGCTACATATTAGAATTTAGACAAATTTGGAAAGGTTTGATGTCAAGATGAGACAAAATGCTTATCATATCAATGGCAAGATAAGTCAACAATCTTGTTAAGAATTATATCATAGAGGATATTTTTATTTTTCTTTTTTACAACAAATGAATGTGAATATATTTGTGAAAAATTTCAAAAAATTACTACTACAAATACGAAAACTTAAACATTATAAGTAACACCTTAAATTAAACAAAATTTATAATTCCATTCTTCATTATTTTGTAAGATGTCTTTATTTTCACTTCTTCCTTTTTTTTTTTCTTACTACTACAACATTGAATAATTTTTCTTCTTTAAAAAAAGAGATCACAATGTGCACTAAATTTTTATGAATTTTATAGTATTTATTTATATTTATTTCAAAAGTTTCTTTTTGTCTGCTCCATTTTTTCTATATTTTATGTCAAAATACAAGAGTTGAAACTCTAAATTCATCATTTCTAAGAGAAATATGGCTAGTTTTTTCATGACCTGTGATAAGAAGTCAGTTTTGCAGTGACCTATTGTCATACATATGATTAATAGTGATGCCTTAGCGACTTGAACTCTTTGTAACCACCAGTCTTTATCCACCCAACTTTCTCTCCACCCTTTGTTGACCATGATTCTCTCTGGTCATATTTTCTAGCATCTAATCTCTAATAATTTCATCCGCTCCTCTCTGCCTAACGAGCATTAGTATGCGCCCATACACAAATTCTCTACAGAAATTTGTTTCTGATAAGGGATAATGCCCTAAACAAGAACAGCAACAGTTCTTTTGAAAGAAACTAAGCTGATCTAGTTAGGCCTATGGTTAGGATTGTTACATTAAGTTTATCTAATTTATACATTAGAGGAATATTTTCATAGACAGTCTGACTTGGGTTTAGCTCTTGCCAAGAGGAGATTTGTTCATTAAAAAAAAAATGTAAGGCTTGCCGCTTAAATTGTGGTGATGGCCATTGTTAAATTGGAAATTTGCTATGAAATTTCTGCAGTATGTTAAACAGGAGAAATTCTGTAATAGATTTAATTTATCACGTGGGATGTATGTATTATACTATTGCTTCTGAAGGTAATGTAGAGAGAGAAAAAAAAAAAATTGCTAATTAAGAACTCACTGATTGGTTTTATCTATATTTTATATAATAGATCAGAATTATCTAAAAAAAATTTTGGAGCTCTTCCTATCAACAAGGGTACAAAGCTCTTCCGATCAACAAGGATGGATCTCAAATGGAGAGAGCTCTATGGGTACCTCATCAAAGATAAACACTTAATCCTTATTTATTAGCAGGGGGCAGTTCCAACACCACCCTAAGGTTACCTCGAGCAGTAGGACAACTCAAATTGTTTCAACAAGAAGCCCAGCGACAATATTATTATATTCTGTGGCTGGGTTTTTAGATGCGGGAAGACTCAATGGGCACTGGCAGACAGATATTCTAAGGAGGGTCTTATAAAAATATTGGTGGCATGTACTACAAAGTTGATGAAAGGGCATTAAATGGACCAGAAAACTAAATTGCCCGGAGGTTGGTTGGATAAGGACCAGATGAGAGACCCACCATCATTACTATCTTAAATATTCCGATATTTGTCCCCCCACCTTATGTCATATCTTATTAAAAAAAACACACAAGCCATTCATTGCATGAGATTTTCGTCTATCTTACGAATCCAGAGGTTATTTTCAATGCATGAAACCGGACCACCTCCCGGTTCCGGGGGAAAGATACGTACAAATCTTTTGCTTGAGGGAGACGGCTTGCAGCAATTGTGTTAAGTCAAAAGAGAAGAAGATACTGCGAAGGAGAGAAGAACAGATGGATGGATGGATGAATTCCACATAGGATTTAAATTAATGGGTGGCCTGGAGGTTGGGAAGGATAAGGTGGGTGATGTGTTTGTCTGGGAGTCGTTTGCATGCATGCGGTCTCCTCCCGGGGAAAGGATAAGCGTGGCCGAATCACATTTGGGAGGCTCTTATCCATGGCACGTCTGCTTGCTTAGCTTTATATCCTTCGTTTCCAGTTCAAGGATGCTCATTTTTGTCCCTTTCCAACGTGCAGATAAAGATATCTTCCTGCTGGTTTCTACTCTTTTATCACATCAACCATACGTATGATCAGTAGGGTTCCTTGGCCACCTTAGTTCCTACGAAGGTGCGATAAAATCCAGTGGTGGAAAGGACCTCACAATAACTCAAACAAATGGATACAATAAAGTTCAGACATGGTATGGTCCCACCAGTTGCAAGAGAGTTCAAAGTCTGGTGCAAACGTACAAGACGGACTTATACTGGCCACGGAGAGCACAGTCATGTTCCACCTAACAATTGACAAAAAGAGTATTTGAATGCCCGAGTAGGAGAAAATATGGTCTTAAAATTTCAATTGTTACAATTTAGTTAAGGTTGCATTTCTGATCTGTTTACATGAGTTAATTAGAACTGATAGGATAACTATCGTATCGGTGAAAAAAGAGTTTTCGTATGATGCAGAATGACATGCTAGTAGTTTTATTAATTTTAATTAATATTTAAAAGATTAAATTATAATAATTAAAAGCTTGAGAGGTAAAGTGAATTTAAGAGAAAGTTTAAGAACCAAATACAAAGGATAAGATCGACCGTGCTGGGGGAAGTAGACCTGGTCACACAAATGAAAATTAAGGGAAATTATTTTAAAAGGATGCGGGCGATGGAAGATAAAAGCTGACGACGAAAGCAAAGTTGCGAGATAGGAGACATGATTAGGATAAAACTTCACTTGTTGTGGCAGAAGCGAGCAAGAAAAGTAAAAGACGTGCAAAGCCTGCAAGGTAGGTGAGAGAATGAAACATTAAAACAAAGAGAGAGGAAAGTTTGCAAGACTCATCCGTTAGAAGTTCTGCTGAGCATTTATGGAGTCTACTAAGGTGACATGTTCTGGTGGCAGGAATAGGCAGATTGATTTTAATTTACCTGGTACTGCTATGTCTGTTAGCAATATATTCCAGCCTGTGGGAGCAACGACTGATCGAATCCGGTGGGACCGCCTCAAATGCATCCAAATAATTGAGAACCATCCATTGAGGCATCATTATAGATAGACCCATCTCGCAGCACAAACTCTGCTCGGTCTCAACTGCAGCAGCATCCCTATGACTAGGAAAGCTCAGAGGTATATGATTGATGAGAGAAGAGAAGGTGGCAAGGTGCGGGGCCGTCATCTTAAGAATGGTCGATTCCAAGATCACTGCAATCAAATGGACCGAGGATTGGCAGCCATGGTGGGTGGGGACGGACGCAAGAGAGCCGAAGAGCCCAACACTCTTCTTCCCAACTAACTGTTTAGAAAAAAGTGTTAGGGTTTGACTAAGTCCACAAGCCCAGTACGAATATGATCCTAAATAAACATGACATGATATGAAGTTTGATATGGACATGATCTAATATATTTTTATACAGAATATGAATTTTAACTCATGTAAAAAATTCTACACATATGTAGCTTTGATCTTTAAAATAATTAGAATAAATATAAGATTTTATGAGAAAATTTGGTGAGAAAGTCATCAATTATTATCTTAATAAAATTATTTTTGTTTATTGAGATGGAGGTAAGTCAATCTGATTGAACTAAATCTTCTTCTCTGCTGCGCGTGATATAAACGGTAAGCGTGCAATGCGGTAAGCTGATGGAAAATTTGGAGCCTGACTCTTTCATAGTTGAAGGTTTTTGAGATATTTTTGAGCTAAGATGGCGCATGAGAGCATGCTGGGGTTGCTTTAGCCCACAGCATCGCATCGCATCCAGGGATCCACCATCCACCACGTCGTGTGATGTGATGAAACCTGAATAAAAATATTATTTTGAGTCGATTTTTTCAGACAAGAGTGAACATTTTTGCTGATTGAGAAAGAGAATCCGAGACTAATGCCTAATTCTGTCATTATTGTTGATTTATGATATAATTTCTGTCATACTTATGTGCCTAATTCTGTCATTATTGTTGATTTATTATATAATTTCTGTCATACTTATTGGGCCAAATTGTGATCATAACTTTGTACATGATGCCTGTCAATGGATTGTGAAGGTTTAGAAGGTCTTCTGCAAAGATTGAGATGAGCGGACTAAATTATTGTTGACACAACGGCAATAGCAGGGAACGAATGCGATGGCGGCGAGATGTGAGCGTGAAATCCGAGGACGCTATGGGAAAGGACCTGGGAGGTGACGTTAGGGTAAGGCAAGCGGCACTTAATAAAGATCAAATATAGATAACAACTCAATGTACGTCAATTAAAACAAAAGCTAAAACTTTATTTGAGCTAATATAATTAAATTTTTTAAAATAAATTTACTATTCTTATGCCCAGCAAGTTAAGTTATCTTTTTTTTTTTTTAGTTTTTCTTTTTTTCTTTAAAAAAACTCATACCACATGGGATAAGATTAAAAGATAGTACCAGCTAGAAATATATTTTTAAATATTTATTTCTTAATTTTTTTAAAAAAATTAGTATTCTATTGAAAGTAGAATATTTATTGACTTCCAGAAATTAAAATCATATGAAAAAGTAGAAAAACCTATTAGTTTATGAGAACCTTTTATAAGTATGCCCTAACCAAAATCTTTTAATTTTAGAAATTTATCAATAAAGCTTTTAAAGATTTCTTTTTAATTAATGAAATGAAGAGGTTTCTCACTTGATGAGACCACAATCCCATAAAAAATGATTAGTACAAAATAAATAATTATCTTTTTTATGCAGATTTATTTATACCAATAAAAATTTAATGTTATCATTCGTCTTGAAAGAAACCTTACATTGATAATTGTTATGATGGTAATATATATAAAAAATTAGTCGAATTTGTCTAATAGTTCTACCTATAAACTAAGTGATGACTTTTTTTTCTAATTTTTCTCATACATTATTTTCAAGTACCAATTATTATTAGAGATATTATAATAAGTGAACATACAATATATAAATTTTATAAAATATTAAGATATAATATATTATAATATTAAAATATAATGTAAGATAACATTTTTACATAATAATTATATTATATTAATTTATTATTATAATATTGTAATAAAAAAATTATTATTATATTATATTAAGTTAAAATAATAAGATAAAAAGTTATTGTACTTTTGTATGATATATATAAATTATTATTTACTATCTTATTTGGATTAAAATATCAATTTAAATAATTTATAAATTCACAATACTCTATAAGAACTGTTTTAATACAACCAGTTGAACAATTTAAAGCACTATAAAGATAAGCACTTTCCAATTTCATTACTAAATAAACTTTAAAGATTTATAACAATTTAGAAATATAGTCATCAAACAATAAATTAGTAGTAAATGCCGACAGTGCCTACATCAAGAAAAATGTGCTGTGAAATAAATGGTTAGTACAATCTTGATTTTTTCAATAACATCTATTGATTATTGACTTGCTGAGTTGGTAACACAGACCATGCAGTCTAGTATGATATCAGTTCACTCCCAAAGTTGGCCGATGATTCTCGAAACATCTGAAAGCAGATCTATTTCCAAACTGTAGAGAAAAAAAAAAAAATTCTGAGCCAAGCATTGTGGAAGATGAATTATGAAACGGGAAACAGATAGCGTGGGAATTACCCGCATCAAAGTTTTAAGAAGTCAATGCCTCTTCGCGGACCGATGCTGATGCTTAATTTCGACTGAATTTCAAGTAGGACGGCTTTTGCTTGAGCCTGAACATTGCCCCTTGCAATATGACAGCTATATTTATTACCAGCAAAAAATGATCCAACATCCAAATGTTAGATTTCAGGGAACATGGACAAAAAGATTGACAAGCAAACCAAACCAATCACGGGTGGGGGCACAAATAGAAGAAGAAGAAGAAGAAGCGCATTTTCCACCTGAATTGGGATGCATAACTCAATAACAATGCCTTCTAACACTGCAATAAGCAACGCCAAATGAATGTGAATAATGTCAAATATTAACTTTTCGTTGTGCATAATGGGCACCCTGAAGCATTTTCGTTTTAACTGTAAACCAGGAAACAAAAAACTGGCAAGAGAAAATATAAGAGCTGGAAGCCAACATTCATGCGCAAACAGGGACAAGATATTTGTATTTTCCAGATATAACAACACTAGCGGGGAAGAATAAACTTCGAGTCACAAAACAAGATGACCCGGACAAGGTTTACATCTAAACATGAACTTGAAAAGGAATGAGAAATGCATCAATTCAAAAAAAAGGTAAGAATGGCTCTTGATTTCTCAAAACCCTTCCAGCAACAGTAGCAAACATCAAAAAACATTTACAAAGACCGCCACATTCCCACCATATTTCTCTTATAAAAACATAATAATAATAATAATTAAATAGAGGCAGCAAACAATACAGAAGAAACTTTCATGACCAAAAAGCAAGCACACGGTCATAGCCAGTCAAGCTTCTCTTGTAGAACATAACAATCGCTTCCCTTTTGGGTGCAGTTGAAACTGTCAAAATAAAAATGAGCAGAGTAGGAATAAAACAATTCTGGACGGATGGGAAGTTAGCATAAAACCGTGTCACCCATAAGAAAAAATGAAAATTTGTTGCCCGTCATGATCTATATATCCGATGTCCATCGCACCAGACAGAAATTCCATAAGCTGGCATGATTGTCATGACTAGTGAGAGATCAGTCTATCACTGTGTAAAGTAAAGTTCTTTAGACAATGCACTACAAGGAATTTGTCAGACGCAGTGACCTAAAGTTCCTACCGTAAAAACCCATGGAAGGAACAAATGCTGAAAATACAAGGGCCCTGCCTTCAGAGCAAATCAATTCTTTCACAAGAACATCAAAGATATGAGCGGAATAGGGAAGGAGGAAAACTGATGGTGAGAAGTTTTGGAAAGGAAAAGAAAATTGACATCAATTCCATTATTTTTCCCTAACAAAAACAAAGAGAACTTATTAAAATCAATAAGCTATCACAGCAAACACTATATTTTGCTTTGTAACCACCTGTCAAGTATGAATGCATATGAAAAATAAAGCTTGAAGCAAGAAAAACTTGTCAGGAAATTGGCTCCACAATAAATAATATACAATGAAGAGATGATTGTTTTGATCATTGCTTGACTTACAGAAAGACAGAAGAAATAGAAAAGGAGCTTCGCATCAAAGATAATGTGAATGAATAGCGTTCAATTTTATCTAGGTACACTATCTTGCCATATGCCAGCACGCTGTCTTACTAGGATAACATTTCTATACCATTCCAGCATAGAAAATTCTTCTGCTTATGTTACTTGTCAACTTTTACTTAATATAAAGAAAGAAGCAATTTTACAATAAACAGATATACAAGAGATAATGGGAACAAGACAATAATATGTAAGAGATGATGGGAACAAGACAATCATATCAAAAAATTGAACTGGCTAAAGATTTAATTAAATACTGATGTTTTGCATTACACAATTCAAAAGAGAAAAGAGAAGGGGAAAAACATTCAAGTTGTCTTCAACAAAAAAAATCCAACTAAAAAACCTCAATCCATCACACAAATGACACAATGGAAGGGGAACATGTTGACAAGTTTCTTGTCAAAATATTGTAGTCTTGGTTCACCGTACTGGACCACCAGGTAACAAGTGTACAGTACCATACCAGTAAAAAATTGTTCTTCGTGCGGGTGTACCAAATGTCAAAATACCATAAACTGACGCATACCAATATTGTATCAAGATGGTACCGATAACGCTACCAATTCCAGTGCTACCCACCATGATTATTTCTATGTGCATGCTGGGGAAAACATTACTAATTGCCCTAGTATGATTATTGCAAGTGTGGAAAAGAAAGATAACACTCCATATTTGGGTGGGTTGCAGGGACATTGAGAACTTTCAATCCAAAACATATGTCTCCAAATCTAAAAGGCATGCAAGTCTTTAAGACCGATCACCCAATGTATGATATTGTCCATACAAGTGCTAGGTTCTGAGCAGAGAAAGGGATTTAGGAAACAGCACCCCCCACCCCAGCAAAAAAAAAAAGTTTGCACAGACATCAACAGCTTTTAATCCAAAACATGGTCTCCAAACTGGCAAGATTGATCACTCTATACAGGTGGGAGGTTCTAAGCAAGGAAAGGGAAGAAGAAAACAACTTATGCCATGCTCCAACAGCCCCATATCCTTTAGGATACTGAACTGCATATTAAGAAGTTATCTTAGTTATTCCAAACTTTTGGTCTTCTTCAATTTGCAGAAACGCCCCTTAATCCAACCATGTAAACTTATAACTTGCTTTGCTTCTTAGTATCTTCCCTATCACACAATTAAACCGGCTGGGCATATAAACAAGTTCACTGGGACATTCAAGTTCATGGTAAGGAGATTAAATTTCAGGGCTATTTGTTTTGCCTATAATTGGCAGGCTGCAGTCACAGTTGACTGTAATTGAATTGCAGGCACCCAAAACATGTGTTTGGATGCCTGAAATTTTAACGCTACAGTTCAACTACAAAAAAAAGGCTCAAAACTTGTAATGAGAAAATTGGTCACAATTCTAATACAAGATTCCTTGCAATTCATAAAGACCTTTCAAACAAGTCTCATCACCCTTTATTACAATATTATAATAATATGATAACATTATAACAATATTATAATGTTATAATCTGCATAATATTACAATAATTATAATGATATATTAAGTAATATATTAATTGTTAGTTATTATAGTGCCTATTATAAATATATAATGATATGTCTAATTATTTTATATTGATGTGATTACTAATAGTAATTATTGTTATACTAATCCATGATAATTTAGAATTAACATTATTTTTTTCATTATAATGATAAAAATAAAATGACAAGTACTATACTATAATAGAAAATGTGAACAATTCATTGTTTTTCTAGAGGGTAAACTTACCAGCTCAATTAAAGCGTAACCATATGTCTTTCCAGGTCAAACAACCAAACAGTCATAATTGCATTTGTAGTTTTCAATTACAGATAACCAAACAAGAGCACAAGACCCTAATCAATAATTGCAATTCCAATTGCAAGAAATTGAATTGTAGCCTGCAACTAACTTATGCAATTAAATTGCAACCTTTATAATTTCTCAAGATATGACAGCACGTTGGAAAAAATACAGCATCAGATACATTTGAGCATGGCTGATTGTATAAAACTTAACATCTAGGTTAAATAACGGGATATTGCATTTAAACTTTTCATTAACAAATCATTGTTACACTTGTTAACATAAGATGTGTGCTATTCATAAAAAGAAGCACAATAAAATTCAATGAGCTTTTCAGGATTAAGGAGTACAGTAATCTTAGCCAAAGCTCTTTCGAGTTCATGAGACCCACATCAAATATGACATTAAGTTACTGGAACAATGGCAAATGACAAAAATTCTGATAGAAAGTCATTATATTGAAGCTCGCCCATTAAAGCCACATACCACAACAATCATCTATTCATCTTACATGATGATGCCAATGCTGGATGGCTTCAACAGTTCAACCTCTATCGAATCAGTCTTTAAGCCCATGTCGACAAAAACAATCCAAGAAGAGCAGGCTAGTGATCTTTCCAATAGGCTAAAATACAGTTTCTTCTACTCAGATTTGCAAAACTACATGATCTAAGCAATCCTCATGAGGACTTCAGATGAGGATATCATCAACCGTAGCATGAGTTGCTTCAACATGAGCATGAGTGCACTAAAGTGCATTTGACAAATCATTGAGGTAAAGACAAGCAAATCATAAGTGCACATTCTCGTCCACTGTCATCCATTCCTAAGCTCTACCTTCAAGAAAACCTTAGCAAATTCAATGCTTATGCAAGTTACCAGGTTTAGATGCTGAAAACTTGTACTTTAAATATTGTTGATGGCATGACGAACCAGATGCATGGATCACTCTTTACTGAAATGCATTAAACTCATTCTACAGATCTCATTCTGATCAGCTTGCTGACACATTAATGCAACTCCTCGCGCTACTATAAACTCATATTAATAATGTGATTTACTCGGTTCACAGGTCCATATTTCTAGAAGTATGTCTAGAACCTCAATACTTGCAATGTCCATAAACTCAGTTAACATTGAATGATTTGTTTTAGAGAACTCATACATGTTCTAGAGCTCAAAATGAACATCTACAATTTGATGTTCATAACAAATTCCTTAGATTGTTGCATTTCAGCATCACAATGTTCCTCTGTTCTGCTCTTCGATTAAAGGCTTGCCCCATTTCTACTATGGGGCATTCTACCAAAGGTAAGGGTGTTTTCTTTGCCATTCCATCAAGATGGGACTCCCAAACAAATTGGCTTGCTTGTTGTAAAAGTGAATGAAGAAGAAGCTAAAATTTCAAAATATCTCATCACAATTTCTTTAAGCATTAATAATCACTACCTCCTAATCAGGTCCTCTCTATATGACAAAAGTATTTTGACATGATCTGAAAATTCCTGACTTCTGTCCACCACATTCTACTTGGGTTAAGGAGGTGCTACAAAAAAAAACTTTACACCGACTAACTCCTAATTCAGTTCTTTGAGAGGAGCACTAAGCACGTAATCTAAATACACGCATAACGACTCTTTGCCTAGCTTTTCTACATGAAATCACGATGAAAAGCATATTTAGAAACAATAATTATTGACAATGAGCAACAATTTATACTATAGGGAAATGCAAATGGGTCATATGGCAGGCCATAGTCAACTCTTCATCATGCATAATATTTTGTGCTAATAACACCTGAAACCATTTCTTTTTTTTTTTTTAACTTGTGCAACCTAGCTCTTTCTTACATACAGTGAAGCTTTTGCAAAAGACCTCATACATATTCACCTTTCTACAAATTATCACTCCGGCAAGCATATTGAGAAATCATAATTGTTGACAAAGAGCAACAAACTGCTAGTACAAATGCAAATTGGCCACATTGTCAAACAAAGTAACTCCTCATTATGCATAATTGTTTGTGCTAACAACAATTGAAACCATTTCTTTTTTCTTGTTTAGTTGTGCAAGTTAGCTCTACATTGCATATAATGAAGCTTTTGCAAGACTTCACAGATATTCACCTAACTTTTCTACATGACATCACCATGGAAAGCATATTTAAATCCAATAATTATTGACAAAGAGTGGCAATTTGTACTATTGGGAAATGCAAATATGTCACATGGCAAGCCATCATCAGTTCCTCAATATGCATAATATTTTGTGCTGAAAACAATTGGAACCATTTCTTCCTTTGCTTTTTAATTTCTGCAACTTAGTTCTTTCTTGCATATAATGAAGCTATTGTGAAAATTTTCATACATAATGTGATAAAAAAACCTTTCCAAAAAGCTTTCCCTCTGAGGACCATGCTTTGATCTTTTAATTGTCTTGAACCAGCAAAACATGGTGTGACCTTCTAAATCAGACCAACCTACTAAACATCTCTCATCTTTAGGAACTCCATTTCACTCAAACAACTAAGTGGTTCTTCCAACAGAATTGAGGAATTATTTGAGCTACAAGTGGTATAGACCAATATTAAATTTGATTCCCTAAAACGAAGTCCAACCAACTGCTTAAAAATACTATCACAATTGCTAGATACACCAAAGTTTATTTGGATTTTAGATTTTCTAACCTGGACACCTACCAAATTCAAACAGTCCAATCTTCTTACCTATCCCCTTGTTACATCCTAAAAGGAAACATCTTTAGAGAAATCTAAACATATTCAAAGCTTCTTATTGTTGTTGTTGCTGTTGTAGCAATCTTTACCAAAGCAAGTTGACCCATCTTCTCATGCATGCACTGGAGGCTTGGAGCATGCTACAGTGTTACTATTATGTGTCACACCATCAGGAATTATGACTTGGCTCAGAGTATTTTAAGCCTCTATGAATCCAAGACAATAAATTTTGAAATTTTGATGTTAAGAGAGATCTAACCTTCCCAAAAATACTGGCAAACATTACCCTCTAAGAAAATCTTAAATTCTAGGTAATCCAACAGGTAACATTTTGAAATTCCATGAGTAAGTTACTCAGAGATCGTACAACAAATTAGTATATCTTAAAACCATAGAATAAAAATTAAGATCACCAATTCATAAAGACATCAGAATACATGCTGTATAAAAGCCAAGCAATTGAAAATTACAAAAAAAAAAAAAAATTGCATGTTCATGTAGACATTCACAACATGTGTATATATGTGTGTATTGAGAGAGAGAAAGAGAGAGAGAGAGAGAGAGAGAGAGAGAGTATGGATGCCAACGGGGCGGGTATGCTATTTCATGCAACTGTCTTGTGATAATGAACCCCATACCACCCATCCATGATCCGTACACACCTAGGGGTGGCTCGAAGTGTCCGAACACACCCTGCAGGCATGCTTAAGGGCGTGTTTGGTACACCGAATTAGAAAGAGAATAGGATTTTTTTAGACCTTTCCCATATTTGTTATCCACAAGGATAGGACAAAATTTTATGAAACAAAATTGCTAATGTCATGGAAATGAGGATAATTTATTCCATCAAAATAGTCATTTTTATTTTTATCCTATCCAGCTACTATTCTATTTTCTCTCTTTTGCCCTTATTCTCAGCAATAAATAATGTCTTATTACTAATTTTTATAAGACTATAATTATTCAACTAGAATAATATATCCATAATTCTGTCAAATCCTGCAATCCGATTTGTTATACTATCCTACACTAAACATGAGATAGTATAATTTTAATACTATCCCATCCTCTCTTTTATCCTATCCTATATTATGTACCAAATACAGCCTCAACTCCTAAACCTAATCTATCCTATCACACTCTACCATCTCTTTTTACATCATACAAATCAAACCAACAAAAAAATGTAATATTATATCTCAGTATTTCACATAATATTTAATAAATAAAATAAAGGAGATTCAATGCTTTTAAACTAAAGAAAAAGAGAAAGGAGAGCCATAGAGGAAAAAGAGACTGCTATTGCAAAAAATAGAGAGGTTGTAGACGATAGTATAGAGGAGAGAGAGTTAGAATGATGCAGCTAGGGTTTCGAAAAAGGAGAATTTTGTGAGGACTTTAGACTTATATACCAAAACTATTTTAGACTTTTATTAAATATATTAGGTCGAGTTCGAGGTGGATATGTCATCACTCACCTCCATCCCAAACCTGCTTTATGTTTAGTTTTTAACACCCATACCCGCCTCTGAGTTTAAATGGGTCAAGTAAAACTTGCTCCATTAGGATTGAGTACTCGATGGGCGAGTACAAATTGCCACCCCTAAGAGAGAGAGAGAGAGAGAGAGAGAGAGAGAGAGAATTGGCATAAGTTTCTTGCAGGTGGGGGGATCCCATTTTATACTTCTATACATAGGATTTCAAGAGAAGCAATCAGAACCTAATGATCCAAAGAAATAGTTGGAACCCTTTGATCCTGTGTCTCCTCTTCTTTCAGTCTCCCCCCTCCATCTCTAGACCCCAAGGTGCCCCATAGTGCCCACCATTCCCATCTACTCTCACACCATCCCTCTCCTCCTCAATTCCTTCCATCTCCATCCTGTCCATCGCTCCCTGTCCTATTGTCTCCTCTCTATCCCATTCCCCTTCTCCATCACCCTCCCCCTCCCCCTCCCCGCACCCTTCCACCCTTTTCCTCCTCCCCTCATCTAACCCTTAGGCATGTAAAAGAAGAGAGAGTGATGAGAAGGGAGATGTGAGCTAAAAATGGTGATGGGAGAGCAAAGGTGGGTTAAATATAGAGATTGCAATAGCCAGAGTGATGGGGGTCCTTCAGTTAGGTAAGAGGAACGAGAAAGAGAAAAGGATGCATCATTTAAGCATCTATGGTCCAGACAAGCAATAGATTTCAACATGTTCAACTTCATATTTTGAAATTGTGGCTCATGAGATTAAAAAATAATTAGAACCCTAGCAACAAGGACCCCCAGGCTGAGTTAAATCTTAGCACCTTTTTTAGTTTCAAACTTGTATGACTCATCCATAGATTAGCTTTTCTTATTGCTGTTTGCTTTAGAATTCGATAATTAGAAAAAGGAAAACCATACCTTGCAGGGATTTTTCCTGAAATTCCTTACAAAGTCTTCTTCACACTCTTGATAGGCATTCTTTTCATGGTAATTTAAATAAAACTTACTCGAAGCAAGATATAGATCGTACTTATAGAAATCAAAAGGTCCAACTGTATATGTTGTTGTCCAATTATATATGTTGTTGGAATGACATTTTAATGATTTACACAAGCAGAAAGTTCCAATCATATCCTGTCTTGAGTTAAACCAGTCCTTTTCTTTTAGTGCCTTACTTATAGATGGCCATGCATGCAGACTAGCTCTAAGTACCTTTTGTTTAGTACTCAATGGTCAGAAAAATCAAATATGCCTAGATGAAGCCTGATCTCTGATCCAGCATGCCCATAGCTCCACCCCTAGCCAAATCATTACCTTAATTCTAATACATTTTACTTGCACTGATTTGAAACAGACTGCTACAAGCATGGAGTGTGAATAAAGCATGCGCAAGAGATTTCAAACCAATAATTTAACATATAAAGCAGAAGCAAGAATTGAAGCATCATCTTCATCATAAGAAAAGGAGGGCAACTGCACAACTTAATGAATGAGGATTTAACAAAAAATGTGATAACCACATATGGTTCTCGTAATTAATTTCCATTTTAAAGTCCAACTTCTTTAGCTTCTTAATTATGGAAGGATGACAGCTCCCAAAATTCAGAGCAACATAGTAATGTTCGATGTTTAAGAGCAAAATGGGGGAAAACTTTCTAACATGCAACTGGATTCAATGAATTTTACATATATCTAAGACAACATTACATAGGTGGGCAGTTCCCATCCTAAACGCCTAAAATGAATGATTACAACCTAAGGAAAAAAATAGATGAACAGAGGAAAGTAAGAGTCAAACTATGGTATTTAAAGGAGAGAATCATAATTTCTACCAGAAATGTGCTGAGGAACCGATCCAATCACCACCATCTATAGAATTTGCTCTTTAGAAGCTTCTGCTCATATATGACTAATCTCAGCTTTAAAAGAGCCATCCAGGGAACACTTTTTTTCATGCTTCCACTGTGGGTAGTCTTTGCGTCCTTACTAATCCTTCACAAAACATTTGAAAAGAAATCATGTAAAGTTACCAACCCATGCCAACTCTTCCAGTATCAGTATATGCACACACAACCAATGCCAAGACACCAATTGCTATGCAATCCATTTCTAAACTTTTGGACTGATGGGTAAACAAGTAAAAGCATGTCCCTATCTCCTTCAACTTAGCCGGAGAAAAGGCCTCGATCACATTACAGCCGAAGCAGAGCGAAATTGGTTGGCCATGACGTTATTAACTTTTCCATTGGAGTGCCTAATCCTAAAGGTTGCAGATTTCCCAGGCTTATGCTGAAAGAGAGATGTGAGCATCCTCTCCAACGTCTGAGCAGTGTACTTGGCATACTTGCTCGCACTCGCATCCTGCTCCACTAGAGGGCCATAGTTCTGCATATAGCTCCGATACATGGGAACAATCGCTTGCACCGCCAGATGGCAAGTCTTCTCCCTCAAGTCCTTGTCCGATATGACCCAATTCGACTGTTTCTGATACAATCCATCGAATGTCTCGTTGAATGTCTTCAACCTCTTCTTCACCGAATCCCGAGCCGTGGCCCTTCCCCCAGAAAACAAAATCAGGCCCTCCCAAGTCAACAAGGAGGGGAGCTTTGCCCAACTCTCCTTCAAGAAAAGGGTAGCATAGTACTCCTTGGACTGCTCGTGCTCCCTCAGCCATGCATCCCCTAACAACTCCCCCAGCTTGGTCCCCTTCAAATGCTTGTAGAAATGCCCGTGGGTGTTCATCCTGAAGAGGTAGGAGAGAGTCTTGTCTTCGTAGGCTTGGGACCAAGTCTCGAAATTTGCCTCCAGGGCTTTGATGATGTTAAGAATGGCATCGGTCAGAAGCCTCTCCTGGAACTTCTCCTGCTTCCAGCTCCGATGAATGATCAGAACCTGGGTGAGAACCGGGCGATAGTCCTCGCCGAGAAGCTTGTTGCAGTAATCCGTGATGAAGCTCACCAGCTTCGGGACGGAGCCATCGGAGGGCGGCGGAGTCTGCCTTTGCAGCTCCACCTGCACCAGAAGCTCCCAGAAGATGTCGCAGGCGCCATCAATCACCCGCTTGATGAGATCCCTGGTGAGGTTCTTGATCTCGACGCAAGCTTTCCCGCCGAAGACGCGATTGAAGTCCGGCCTGAGCTTGTTCAAGGAATTGAAGATGTCCAGGAGCTTGAGGAGCTTGATAGGGTCCTTCTTGGTCTCCGTGACGGTCTTCCCGAAGCGGAGGAAGGCGAGGATGCCGGTCTGGGCAGCGATCTCAGCAAAGCAGGCCGCCCAGACGTCGGGGTGGCCGGCGCGCTCGAAGACCTCGCCGCAGAGCTTGTACTCTGCCTCGAAGAGGTGCTTAACGGCGAACTCGAGGTGGCGGCCCCATCGGTCGATGTAGGGCTCGATGCTCTGGACGTCGTCGAACTCGGCGGAGGTGATCTCGAGGTAGTCGAGGTCGAGGGCGCCGAGGCTGGCGCGGACGTTGGAGCCCCGGACGTCGATGTAGGCGGCGACGCAGCGGTTTAGACGGTCGTTGGCGGCCATGCGCTCGAGGATGGCGAGCAGCTTGTGGATGACCGGGACTGGAAGAGGGGAGGGAGCGATGGCAGCACCATCGCCATTTTCGACGGCGGCGGCCGAGGAGGAGGAGGGCATGGGGAGAGGGGTGCTGTGGTCGGAGAGGAGGCGACGGAACTCGGCCTCGAGCTTGTCGAAGGCAGCGTCGAGGAGGCCGCCGTCGAGGGGAGAGGTGGACGTCTTGAGGGCGGCAAGGGAGGTCTTTAGAGCGGACAAGAAGCGGGGGTCGGCGACCAAGTGGTCGTCCAGGTAGTCGACGATGTCGTCGAGCCACTGGATGGCGAGGCCGCAGTTGTCGGAGAGGAAGCGGAGGGCCTCCTCGAGACGCTTGAGGACGGAGAGGTAGCCGGGAAGGTCGGCGCGGGGGTCGGAGAGGAGGGACCGCTCGAGGCCGTGGACGGCGTCGAACACCTTGAGGACAGCGGCGGCGGGCCCGACGGCGCGGTCGATGTGGCCGCCGACGGCGGCGAGGGCGTCGCGGTCGGCGCGGATCGGGCGGACGGCGGCCTCGAGGGAGGGGAGGCGCTGCTGGATCTCGTCGAGGCGGGGGCCGGCGCAGGCCAGCGCTGCCGACAGCGCCTGCGACTTGTCCAGGCTCGCCCGCAGCGACCGCCGGGCAGCCACGAGGCTGGCGATGCCCTCGTCCTCCACCGAATCCATCTCCATCGTCGCCCCAGAACCCTTTACCGACCCTGATATAATAACCCTGGCTAGAAGCTGGATACTCTCTCTCTCTCTCTCTCTCTCTCTCTCTCTCTCTCTCTACCCAGGAGCGAGGACGGAGAGGAGAAGCGACGGCATTCTTATCATCATCATGATGTCACAAGTGATTACGATGATGGGGAGCGATGAGGGAGAGTTTGGGGGTTGAGATGCGGTGGCCTAACTAATATTGACCGGATTGGTGATAGGCGGTGCTTTTGTTGTTTATGAGGTGCTTCGAGAAGAGATTTTGGTAGGAAAAGTAGAAGAGGAGATGGGTTTGCGAAAGAACAGAGAAAGAGAGGAGATGAACTTTGGGCTTATTTAGATATATAGATGGAAATCAAAGAAAGAAAGAAGAGAGATGGAAGAAGGGTGGAAAGGTGGTGAGAGACAGTGACAGAAGCTAGACTGGTGAGGAAGAGATATCTCAATAGAATTCATGAAAAAGTTGCAGAAAGATAACTTTGATGTAAAATGGAAGACAGCAGGGGTTTTTCTTTCGTTTATTGTTTGATTGGGAACGGTGGAATCCCAGGAAGTTCCGGGAGGTGACGTGGAGGGAAGCGATGAGGCTTTTGGAGGAGGGAGGGAGGGAGGGAGGGGAAGTGTGGGGCTGGATGAGGTGCCCGGTCTCTGGAAGAGGTTGTTCTTTGGTTTTTGTTTGTTTGTTTAGTGGTCATGTGGGGGCTCCTGCTGAGATTGCCCGTTGAGTTGTCGTTGGTTCACAGAAAGGGGATTTGGCTGCAATAAGAAGGGGTTTGGTTTTTAGCTTTAATTTATCCTAACGATTTATTTATTTATTTATTTATTTATTTATGGACTCTGCTAGATTTTTAAAATTTTAAATTATATCTTGCAAATTATATATCCATCTCTTTTATTGGCCCTATATTATATATAAATAATAAAAATTGTTTTCTCACCAGCATAATTTACGGCCCCACCATGCGTGCCTTCGAGCACACTACCGCACCTCTGTCTCTATCGGCAACGCTTTCGCAGGAAGTCTCCGTCACGCCAAGCCAACCTCCCATTGGAGCCCGCGTTCCTTCGGCTTGCCGATACGCTGCTTTTACATCGACTGATTCTTTACTCCAAACGTGAAATCCAGGGGGAAAAATATCTCAATAATCCAAGAACACGAAGCTAATAAATTTGGTTAAGACTTCAAAATATCATTAAGAACTAAAAGTCGAGGACAAGAAGTGGGATAGGGGAGCAGGGGGACCCTTCTCTTGCTCTAGGACAGGGGAAGGTGACTTCGAGGCCGTCCTCCCTGCTTTGGTCGGAGCAGAGAGAAGGGACTCAAGGTCATCGGCGGCGGTCCCGTCCAGGGTGGCGAGAGAGCATGGTGCTACCGGCGGCTCTCATAAGTGGTAGGGAAGGCAGCAGCATCGCCCACGGCAAGGCGGAGTGGGATGCCTCCCGGGGGTAGGTTCTCCGGCGGGCCGAAGGCATCGCCGGAGGCTGGTGAGGGGGGTGGGTTAAGAAGAAGATGGAGTTTGTGGTTGCGGAGATTTCGAAGGTTTCATTTGAGATGACGTTGTCTTTTAGGAAGAACTGCGGTGATCAAAGGTGTGTAGGAGTGGCGGTTTAAAAGGGAATTTTGGAACCAACCCAGTTTAAATCCATCTCTTAAAATCAAAATCAAAATTCAACTAACTAATCCAATAAATCAATCTAAACTGGATTAAGAAAATCAAGATTTGATTTTGATTTATATGATTCGCTTTCAACAAACTTTATATGATCAAATAAAAGTTTAATTATTTCGGATGAAAATGAATAGAGTCTTCGTACAAGCACTCTAAATCATTATTTTAGTTATAAATAATTTTAAAATCATCACTGTGATGCAATTCTCTATCATCCCGTTTATGAAGTGGATAAAAAACCAATCGCATTAAGAAAGATTTAACAGAAAATCTTTGGTCCTAACCAGATATCTTTGATATAACACAAGGATGACTTGTTATTGGCTAGGATGCAAGGAAGTTAGATTTTTTTTTTTTTTTTTAATATTAAAGATGCTAGAGAGTAACTACTATCCACACTTCTTGCAAGTTCAAATACAACTCATGAAATCTATTATCATTAGTAAGATATATGTTAATTTAAAAATAAATTATCAAATATTTATTTATTAAAAAAATAAATGTAAATAATTTGTAAAAATATTTACACAAGAGAAAAAAAAAAATTAGCATTGAAAAGACTATTTTTAATTTTATACATTGCAATTAATGTTGTATATTATCATAAATAAAATTAAAGATCCTCTATGATATAAATTTTATATGGTAAAACAATGCGCATATTAAAACTGTCATTCTATTTCCATTTTAAACACAAATGGTTATAATATACTAAAAAATAGTAAAAACTTATGTACCATAATCTAAAAAAATCGATTTGATCGTAGAAATCATTATGCTATTGTATGTTATCATCGTTTAAACACAAACAATCATAACATAACTGAAGTTCTTAAAACTAAAGTAATGTAACATCTTATTTTACCATCCATTATTTTATCATTCCTATTTCCACTTGTTACGAATGAAAGGGTTTTAGAAAGTTTCAATAAAACCTATTTTTTTCCTATGGTATCTAATTATATCATACTAAAATGCAGTAACAAACAATGTACTTCATCTATGCATCATTCATTACATTCTAAAAAAGCTAGATGGGGGTGGGGTAGAACTACATAGCAATATAGCCTAGTGCTGCAACATGTAAGAGTTGGGTGCTTAAAGTCATCAAGAAAGAAGGGTTACACTTTCTTTTCAAATAACTTTAAACTGCTAAATGCACATGCTTCAAATGAACTGCTAATCCGATGTGGTCTTCTTTTTGTTTGCTGGCAAATTACTTCTAGTTTTAGGGTTCCAATTCATTCCATTCGCACCTTGCTGACAAGCAACTCTTTCATCGACTTTACATAAATTCAAACTACAGTTTATGAGGAGGAAGAAAGAGAAAAAAAAAAAAAAAGCGAAAGATGCGACAGGCCGCAATCACCATGCATTGGTGCCAGCTTTTAAGAAAATAATTATTACTTTCCAGCTGGGCAAAGACATATCCACAGGCCTTAACATTACTTTGGAGCCAAGGAATAACGGAAGTGATTAATAAAGCCGGGGATCTCCGACGTCTCAGTACGGATACGGCGTGGCTAATAAATAACCTTTCTCTAATTATTTACTGGTCTCTCTGGATTTCAGCTGCTACCACCACCCGCTTGCAGTGCTCCCTCCCTCCCCATGGCACCCCCTCCGTTGAAGTGTTCGACATCTGGAGAACGATAAGGTTTCCTTTTTATCCCAGAATTTTGTCGTAAGCTGCGTTGGGGAAAACAGTGCTTCCAGATGATGATTCCAGGCTACGATGGAATTGAAAGAAATTCGCAGAGAAATTGCACGACATATGAGCAGGTTCGGCTAATAATGCGATGTTTACGAATTACAGCAATACGCTAATACGTTTGTGAAAAATGCCAAGGTTTCACTGATAATGAAATCCTCAATTGATATATCCATTATGAGACCGGTATTTATCGTGAAAATGATAATAATTTTTATTATTTGAGAATAGAGTAATAATTAGTTTAGCATGGTCAGCATAAAATTAACACTGTGCTTATCTCAAAACATTTTATGTTGGAGTAAACAATTGGGTGTTGTCATTGGAATCTACTCTTCATGAATCAACCAAGGATCAATACTTTGCTCGATCTCACCACCTAATGTAGCTTTATATACTTAAAGAAAGAGTATTGGTAAGCCTCAAAGAGTTTTCTTCAAGAAAAATTTTTCAATGTTCAAGCCAATCATGCTATTGAAAAAGTCTTAAAGTAAGGATGGCGATCGTATCAGATCTAATGTGAATGGCTATAAAAACCACTAACCTCAACTCGACTCATTTATTAAATACGTCAGAATTTCAAAACTGAACTTTACCTGTTTGATAAACAAGTAACTCGATCCGATCAACTTAACATGCTTAATTTGTTAACCAATAATAAAAAGATCAAATGTTAATCCATTTAACACATTTAATCTGTTTAACCTATTAACCAGTAAAATAAATGGGTTAGATAAATTAGTCAATCCAAACTGACCCGACTCAACTAGTTACTTAAACAAGTTAAACAGGTTAAAGATGCTAAATTCAAACTCGAACTACTTAATATATAAGTTTAGACGGATCAATCCATTTATAACCCAAACCTATTTATGGTAGGTGAAATGGGGGTCAGGTCCATTTTTGCCACTCTTATCTTAGAGCTTTCTAGGTGAGGGCTTCAAGCTCTAAAAAGCTGGAAGAAAAAATCTTTTATTATAAGGCATGGGATTGCTTTTATAGATATTCAAAGGAGTTGTATTGGAGTTAAACTCTTCTTAGGCTGAGTTCGTGCTTACTAGATTACCTTTTACAAATTTCATCCATTGATGCTCTGATTTAGAAAAATGCATCAACATTTGATAATTGGCGATTGTCACTATAACAATTAATGCATAATCGTATAGCACCCAAACTCCTTAGAGGTTTGTTACTGAGAAAGTGATGGCTAGTTCTTAGGTTTTGGACTTCTTCAATGAGGGCTCCTTAGTATGGATCTAACGAGCAAATGCCTTCCGAGCTAAGGACCTTTCACCACCTACCGTCAGTCCTCCATGGATTACATTAAACATCCCAATTGAAGGCCGATTATCCATCCTTCTTTTAAGTTGAGATTCTTTCTTAGAGTCGAAATCCATTAGAGGATGATCTTGGACATATTCTAAGGTAGCCCCTTCTAATAAAACCCTTAATTTCATCCTTTAGGTGCTGGCACTTAATGGTATCATGATCATAATCGTAATGAAACCAGCAGTACTTATTCTAGTTGCACATGTTCGGTCTCAACTTTAGTTTGCCAGGCCATTGGATGTAACTCTCTTCATTGATCTGCATCAATATTTAACTGCGTGAAGCATTGAGTGGTGTGTATCTCTTAAACATCTGAGAAGGCATCCTTGGTCAACAAGGTATTTCTTGTTAAGCGGTGTGTATCTCTTAAACATTCGAGAAAGCATCCTTAGTCAATGAGGTATTTCTTGTTCAGCGATATGTATCTCTTAGACATCCGAGAAGGCATCCTTAGTTGACGAGGTGTTTCTTATTCTTTAGGCCTTTTTCTAAGGCTCCTTAAGTTTTAGGTTGTCCTTTTGAGCTTGCTCTTTAGCCGACTTCTCCTCATCTTCCTTCTAAGCTACGAGAGTCTCTTCAGCGTTGATGTATTTCTCGACTTGATTAAGATTCTTGAGGGGTCACTTCACCAATAAGAAACTAAATCTAAAATTCTTAAGCTGCCCATCAAAACTATAATGATTACAGAGGTATTTAGGTCCACACCATTGAACCACTAAATGTAGTCGTTCAATGACTTGTCCTTTTTCTATTTAACAATTATCAATGATATAGAAATCTTCTAATGCTTCCGACTGCTGATAAAGTGACCAACAAATAACTGACTAAGCTGCCTGAAGCAATCAATAGAGGATGGATTAAGACTAGAATATTATGTTCAAGTTGCCTTCTTCAAAGTAACATAGAAAACTCGACACATAATAGCATTTGGTGCCCTTTGTAATAATATTAGCATCTTAAAGCTTTCTAAATAGTCGATTGGGTCAATCGTGCCTTCGTATTATTCTAGAGGCATTTTAAACTTGGAAGGCAGCGATTCAGCCATTACCTTCTTAGTAAATGGAGGTTTGGTAGGAAGGTCAAAGTCGTCTAAGGTACTTGCTTCCTGAGTTCGAACTTGTTGCATCATGGTTCTAATCTTTTGATCCATTTTTTCAAACCGATGATCTATCATCCTTCGACTCATCGAGGGTGCTCGCAACCTGATATGCTCATCCGACTTAGAGAAACGATCATAAGGCTTCTCCTTAGGTCAGTCTAGATGAGGAGTATCGGCTTTTCAACATGGATGATCACTGAGTTCAGCCTAAGGTTGGTCAGCGATGATAGCCCAATGCGCCCTATGATCTATTCCAGAATGATCTTTAGAATCGGAACCTCATGGGGCCAAGTTCTAAATCATGTTCATCATCAAGTCTATCCTTTAAGATAGTGCATTGAGCTGCTCTCGAATAGCAGGTCGCATTGAAGAAGGTAGCGATGCCAAGGTCAGAGGCGGGGTTGAAGCAAGGTTGGTCAATTTTTACGTGAAATCTCAGGACCTGACCAACCTATGGCTGGTACCCATCCAAAGGTTGTTCATCACTTAATTATGTCACTTCAGCTGCATAGCTAGGTGCTCCTCTTCAATGTTCCCACAAACGGCACCGATCCATTGACTTTGGAATTTGGTCTCCATACATCAACCGAGGAATAATGTTTAGCTCGACTCGAACAGAACATGTCCAGCCAGCTGGCTTGGCTTCCTATGCTCAAAAAAAGAATGTTATGGGGCCACGAAGTTTTGTCCAAAGAAAACTCTTCAATGCTCAAGTTTGTCGAATTATGGAAGAAGTCTTACAACTTTCTAAGGGCTCCAAGTTCTAAAAAGCTTAGAGAAAAAGTCTTTTACTTATAAGGCATGGGGCTATTTTCATAGGCATTCAAAAGAGTTATGTTGGAGTCGAACTCTTATTACGTAGCTTTAATAAGCATGATGGATAAGGTAAGGAAGAGAGTCCTTATCGAATTAGATGGTAAAATCCTACTTGAATTGGCATGTACTTTAGATAAGGATAAAATCTCCGTATATATTTATGCTTCCTTCGAACGAGGAGACGTACTATCCAATAATAAAAGGTTGGCCACATTGCATCTAACCATTGTTGATAGTCATCTATAGCAATTCAACCAAACTGCCACATCACTTTTGTCTATACGTGCAAGCCAAGTCGAATTAGCTAGCATCATTGGACATCCTTGAATCTAGAAATAAGAAATTTGAGCGTCAGTCCAAATTATACTAATCAAAATAGCTATGCTATATTTTATTCTAATTTTTATTTAGTTACAACATCACTCTTAAATGAAATAGTTATGCTTGTCCTAAACAAGTTTCATCGGTGTGGTCCCTACCTTTTTAACATTTGCTATGTTTGGTAAGCATGAGACTTATTCAAGGCCTTAAATATGTTGTTCCCAAATCGAGCACTAACTTGACATTTATAATTGATATAGAGATCCGTACAAGCGAATGGCAATCACTGTTCCCATCATATAGAATATGCTACAATGAAACAAGAGCTAAGCAACAACAACTACGTTCAATTTCATTCTTTCCATTGCCATATCACAAACTAATTTAATCCAACTAATTTAATCCTCATCTCGATCAGATAAAAAAAAAAAAAAAAGACTTTTCTTTGTTTATGTGATAAGATGTACCAAACAAAGACAAGAATGCATTTAAACACGCTTCCCCTCTGGCTCCATTTTCACTTCCCTCGCTGTTACACAGAGGACCAGAGTCGTCGTACAAGAGAGAGCAAGAAGTCCACTACCAATGTACCATGGCTCAGCTCGCATGATCCAAAAACAGCCGCTGTAGGGAGAGGGACAAGAGGACAGGGGCCAATCTTTTATCTCGCCCTCCTCCTCCTCCTCCTCCTCGAGTCCGCCGCACCGCCTCGGATACCGCTGCGGCACCTCGATGGAGACAGTTCGCCGGTTCCGCGAGCGACCGTCTGACCTCCGAGGGCACCCGAAAGCGAAGTCCGGGGACCAATGCATCCACCACCTTATCTCGAAGGCGATGGGCTCCTGTCCGGCTGTCCCCATTCCCTTAAAAACATTTTTTTTACTCAATTTTTTCTGTTCTGAAAAATTTATCCTTCATGGGCTCGTAAGCCTTGGACTGATGGATTCCAGTTCCCAACAGCGCATGGGGTTGGAGAATAGAGACGAGCTGGTGACATGAACCTCCCTTGGTGCTCATGAATAGGTGCTTCCAAATGGTGGTCAGATGTCGCTTGGATGGATGGGTTATGGGTCCAACCGATGGAACACGGAAGGAGTTTAGAGTGGTAGATGTCAAACCAAGGCTTGTCCAGAGGGAAGCTGGCTGTTTCATGCGACATCATTCATGGTTGTTGGATCGAGCACATGTTGGGTCATGGAAGCTAGCTATTGGTCCTGTGGAAGGAATGAGCCATGATAGATGTGATGCAAGTGGTTGCAGCAGCCTTGGCATTGGAGGGCCACCAAGTGGGGAGATTTGCCATGGCAATTCTTTAATGACTGCATGAAGCATGAACGAAATGTGTTTACGACCAGGTGAAGCGGCCTTGAGGAGAGGGATGGCGACGTAGATACTCTATCAAAAATGATAACAAAACGCCAGCTTTATATTTTTGAAAAAAGATTTATTATTTGCATGGCTTTCTTGCTGTTTTCGTGTGTGTGTGTCTATGTATATATATATATATATATATATATATATATATATATATATATATATATATATATAATAGAGAGAGATACTAAAGTATTTTTTGTTAGTCATTATGTTAATTTCTAAAATTCCTGGATGAACTACCGTGCTACTTCAGCAATTGCAATCACTTACATGAGAGACTAGGGAAAAAATTGGTAAATTGATGTTCGACCCTTTGATAGACTGGACTATAAAGTTTACTTACTATTGACCAATCATGTAACACCTAATTTATCATACCAATTCTTTTTAATTTTTGATTCTTCTTATTGCATAATAACTATGTGCACACTTATGTTTATTATTTATATTAAATAAATAACTATATGTAATATGAAGATAATTATGCGTAATGAGAAGACTACGAGAAGATATATATAACTGTGTATACAATAAGAAGATAAATATATGCAATGTGAAGAAAATTGCATGTAATAAGAAGATAATGGTAGGAATGATAATTTCAATCCATAAAGTGGGATCCATCCAATCCAACCTGGTTCAGATGGGGATTCCCTATCTTGTATGGCAATGATGATTATTTTTGTCTCTATTAATGAACACAAAAATAAGTATATCTTCACCTTGCTCTGCACCTATATACGCTAATACTTTTGTATATTTTTATATATACTGAAGCACTTTTATATATATTAAATTTTTTTTTTCAACCCTAATCTTCCTTTTCCATCATCTTTAAAATTTTTAGCTATATTATTAATTTTAAAAATTTTTGCTAAAAATTTATATATGATATTAGGGGAGGGTTGGGGTGAGTCAGGATAAGGTGGGGAGAAGATAGAATGGGGACGAAGTGAGTATAAAAATTTATCATTTTTCATAAGGCAAGAATGGAGATGAAAAAAGTTTTTATTTGAAAGGGTAGGGCAGGGATAAGGATTATTTTCTTTAGTGAAGATAAGGATAGAGATTGAGATTCTAGCCATGCCTTATCCCATTGCTTCTCACTCCACACTAGTGAAAAGGACTGAAAATTAAAGATAATTGATATAGAAGACTGGATATTATGTGGTTAGTTAACAAAGACTAAATATTATAGTTCAGTCTACCGAAGGGCCAAACATTAGTTTGCTCAAAAAAAGAAAAAAGTGGAGAGAATTTATGGACAAATAAGGGTGGCAAATCATGTTAATGAACCATAAACAGATTATATCAAACTTTAGAGTATAACAATAAATGGGTTAACTTGAATCTTGACCTATTTATTAATCATGTCAGACATCTAAATTTAAACTCAATCTATATATTATATATACAATTTTACATTTAATGTGGGTTATCATTAATTATGTGGTTTTATGTTTGTAAAAAATGTATTAAATGTTATTCAGATTAAATGATTGGTATAGGTCCAAATAAATATGTGATTCATAAAGTATTGGGCTAGGTTCATCTTAATGATATATATATATATATATATATATATATATATATATATATATGGATATATGGTATGAAATTTAGAGCCTGATTATTTAGGCTTTTTAATGGGAGGGCTAGAGGGCCCAATAGTTATCTTATTTTATATCCCAATCCTTACTTTCATCCTAATCTAACTCTGGCTCTAACTTATTCCTTATATAAAGAGTTAAAGAGGTGTCAACTCTATTGAATAACAACAAAATATAGGATAAAAGAGAGAAGGAACTAATGCTACATACGAAGAGACAGTTGTGCTCTTAAGGCTATGGCTAATACATGCTTTTATATATTTTATCTCTGCAATTTAATATGATATTGGGTGTTTTAATCTCTAGAATATAATTATTAATTTCTTACATTATATAGGCTACATGTCACGATTGGTGTAACCTATTTAATAATCAAATCGTATTTGGATTTGAAATAAATGCATGATTTGTTTTCAATCCATGTAACTTAAAATTACATTTTACTCCATCTAACTTGAATAATTTGTATAACGATCTCATACTAATTTAATTATAAAATAATTATACATCTATAATCATAGAATAATCATAAAATAACTTATTATTGATCGTGATTATAAAAAATTAATTAATTAAATTAACATATCAATTTGATTTTGATTTGAACTCATTTCTGTGGACTCTAAATTTACTAACTTTATATGGCATTTAAGTCATATTCAAAATTGTTACTCTGGCAAAGGCCTCCTTATTTTGTAGAATATTTTGAGGGACAAGGAAAATGCTCTAATTAGGTGGGGTTTTTGGGCAGTGGAGTCTAACGCATGGCTTCGGCAAAATAAAATAATGAGCTCTTGTTTCATTCTGGTCTGTCCTTAGACAATCAAGCCCAAGCCAAGACCTACACACTGCGGAGCCCGAGGCTAACCCATCCACACGTGTCAATAATGGTGCCTGCTGGATTCGGCTAATCTACCAACATTCCTCTTCCTGAGGAAAAGATCACGAGGGGCAACCGTTGTTGCTGTTCGCATGTGAGTATGGCCCATAGCTTGAGCTCGTGACCCCACAGTAAAGCCCACACGTGGCACGTACGTTGTTCACCGTGGCCAATTTAAA
Source organism: Metroxylon sagu (assembly GCA_017589505.3). Taxonomy (NCBI): domain Eukaryota; kingdom Viridiplantae; phylum Streptophyta; class Magnoliopsida; order Arecales; family Arecaceae; genus Metroxylon; species Metroxylon sagu. The sequence continues at coordinate 1,538,096 of JACVBY030000627.1, forward strand.
TTGGTACTTGTAATGGCTCTTCCTCTGTAAAACAAAAAGGCTGCAATGGGCTCTAGCGTATGGCCCCTTGGGCTTGTTTGGCGACGGCTCGGACCGTTTCCTGCTCCAAATTGGACCGCATTGGACGCTAGCGCGGGCTGCAGCGGGCGAGCAATAAGAGGGCCCGCCGGAGGCTGTCGCTGGAGTTGAAAGTGGGCTTGGGCTAAGCTCCTTCCCATTGGATCAATCCAGTCCATGGACTACGTTTCAATTAATTTGAATCGGATCTGAGCTTAAAGTTATATAGCTCAAAAATATTTTAGACCGAGCCTGACTTGCTTCTTGGCTGGATCTAAATTCAGCCCAAAGCTTGAGCCTAAAGAATGCTTGAATCATTGATCTTGAATCAGACTTAAATTTGACCTAAATCTAATCTCAAAATTTTAAAACACGATGAAATTTTAAATTTTATATAACTTTTTCATTAATTATGTAAAAATAACTAGCAAATTTTCTATGGTATGATTATTTTAAATATTGTTTATTTTTGTTCGAGCACTTTAAAATTAAAAATTAATTCTATTAACTCAATTTTAAACCTAAGTGAATAGATGTGGGTTTCTCTAATTGGATTTTAGGCTGCAACGAGGCCTAACCTCGAATCTAGATTCTAAAAAAAAAAAAAAAAATAGGCTTAAGCTTACGTCCAGTCCGAAGCCTGAAATATTTAGAATAGGCATGGCTTAATCCAGTCCAACCCACTTCCAATCTTGATGTCGCTCGGCAAGGAGAAGGAAAATCACGACAAGAAAAGCAACGGAAAAGATCGATCAGGATTAATTAATCAAGTAATTCATAAAGAAAGAACATCAACATCACATCTTAACATATGAGTAGAACATCAATCAATGTTATGAAAATACATGAGCAAACCATGGCTATGCTATAAAATAAAAAATAAACAAGTAGCATCACCTGTCAATTTGAGCAAGGCTCTTAGTATGCAAGATAACATCCATGGTTGGTTGAGATGAAAAAAAAAAAAAAAAAAAGGTTTCTTGCTCTTGGATGTTGCAATAATTTGCATACACCACTATCCATCATTTTCTATGTAATTGTTACCTTTGTTTTTTTTCCCCTTTCTCTATGGATCATACAAACTATTATATAAACAAAAATTTAGAGTATGTTTGATTTTTGAGAACCATTCTATTTTTTATTTTATTTTTATAAAAATAAAAAAAAATATTTGTAAAGATGTATTTAATGGTTGCAAATGAAGATAAATTTTTAGAAAACACAACATCAAAATAGCTCGAACTAATCTAAAGATATTTCTACTATTTTTCATTAAAATAAAAAAAGTAAAAAATAAACATAAGAAAACTTGAAAAACCAAGAGTAAATGATAATTTCTTTAACTTTTTCATTTATACTTTTAAAAGAAGCCATTTGTTTTCATACATCAAACCTTTTTTTTTTTTTTTTTTGAGATCAGAAAATAAGAAAAAATATTTTTAAAAAATAAAATTTAAAAAATATTTTTAAAAACCAAATACAGCTTTAGCTTTAGTTTTATTTATTTATTTATTTATTTACTTGTGGTCCTTCCCTAGTCGCCATTTTCTTGTCTATTTGGGCCACTATCACCATTTCGTTGGGACAGTGGCACAGCAATTGGGATCCGTCCACACAAGGATGGCCCATGATGGGCAAGAAGCGAATTTAAGAAAGAAGGCCAATTAATGGTGTGGGGGCAAAACGAAGAAGGCCGAGAACGTCCATAATGGCCTGCAAACAGACTATTTGTGGGCCAATTCATTAGGTTAGGCCCAGTCCAAGCAACTTCGTGGTGGTCGGCGTTCTGCTAGCGATGACCAAACCGGTTCCCTTCTTCTAAAATATTGGCTAATTAAATAATGCACCTTTGATTTTAGTAACTGTAACTCATATTTGTTGAGTCATTCCGAACTCTTTAAGGACTAGGCTTTTTTTTCTTTTTTTTCTTTTTTTTTTTACAATATTTCTTAACAATTTTGCTCGACTTTAAATAATGAATTCTTATCTTTATATAATATGATTGTTTTTTTTTTTTTTCCTCTATATAAGTTTGTGTATATATATATATATAGCTCTAGTCTTAAAATATAATTAGCCATCATGAGAAGGAAAGACAAAAATAAAGAGGTCTAAATATGTCATTTTGTTGGCATCCATAGCACATGTGTGCAAGAAAGAAAAATAGAAGCAAAAAAAAAAAAACAAAAATCAAGGATAAACTTTTGACTTATTATTTTTAATATACACATATATTATTATTTTATTATTATTTATTTTATATTGAAGATGCTTGAACGTTGGATCAATATATTTGATTTAGGATGGAATTAGGTAACAATTTTATTTTTCTTGTGCCAATTTAGTCTTTATATAAGTACTGAATGATAGTAAAAAAAGAATATGAGTGGAGAAAGATAAGGATAGAACTATACTATACGCAAATAGTGCTGTGATTTTTTTCTCTCTATTTCTCTTTCTTTCTTTTGTCAATTTAGTCTTTATGTAAGTGCTGAATGATGGTAAAAAAAAATATAAGTGGAGAAAGATAAGGATGGAACTATACGGCACGCAAGCAGGGCAACAAATCTCTCTTTCTCTCTCTCTCTATATATATATATATAATTAGTATTTTGACCTAGGCTTAAGAGCTAGAAAAGGAATATAAATGGTGGGGCGTGCGTAAGCTTCTTTGCCATGCTCTGATTTGTATAAAATTTCATGCTGACAATTCACTACCATTTATATTAGCAACTATGGCACCTTTTTCCTACAAAAATAAATAAAAAAAAAGTTAGGTAAAAGTCTTTAGTCGACGCTTCTAGAAGACCGATTCACTTTGCCACGTCTTGAAAAGATACATATCAATAAAATTCTAACGTGTTGACACCTTTTGTTGACTCATGGATGGGTTTCTTTGAAGATTGAAAAGAAAAATAAAGAACTTGAGAAAAAGTTGAATAGATTGCTTGGTAGGGTTGAATATATGAATATTAATTAGATATAAAAATTTACATTCATATTTAATTTAAATAGGTTGCGGTAACCATAGGCTTTACCAAAAAGATAAGGCTTCCTTGATTCTCTATAAATATTCAAGATATTTTTAAATAATTAATTAATATAAAACTAAATACTTATCACATATAGTCTAATTACAGTATCTCTTACTTAACTTGGACTATAGGTTGAGTTCATTTTTAATACCATTTATTACATCTCATGACCTTACCTGAAAAAGCTTAGTTAAAAAGTATTATTTGAATTTCTTGATCCTATATAAGTACTCAGGATATTTCTGATACAAAACTCATATGAAACTGAATATGGCTCTCATATAAATAAATAGGTATTAATTGAGTAATGAAAGTATGAATTTAAATATAAATATAAGTAAAATAGTTAAATTCTATTTTCACCATATTATAGGTATCATTAAATTAAAATTAAGTCAAGCTAATATTAAATTAAAATAATATTTTTTTATAGTTCATCAGCATCGTATAAGACTACATAGGATTACAAACAAAACTTTAAAATACTTAAATTTATAACCACATTCATATATGAATACTAGAATTTGTATTCATATTTGATAACCTAATAAATATTATCTGATCCATTTCATCCTTATTATCGAGTTAGGGAAAAAGAAACCTAAAAACCCGATGCTAGGAACTTGGAAAAGGTCCATTTAGCAAAACAAAGTTCTCTCTGATCCACTCTAATTTCAAAGCCAAAATTGTCCAAATGGTACAATATGACCAATTTTCGGTCAAGTTAGTCGGGTTGGTGTGGTTCCCCTTTGGGTAAGGATCAATTGATTTTCATGCAGAAGCAAAATGATTCTAATAAGTGCAATTTCATAGTTGGGAGATGGGAAATTAGCCATAACATGCAGACTACGTTCCATAGACGAACAACATGATGTACACCTCATTGATATATGATTCCTTGAATCAATTGTAGTGCTTTCACTCTCCAAGTTTACCAAGGTTCTAACATTCCTCCCTACTAATACAACATAATTTTGGTGCTTCTAACTCTTCAACTTTAGAGTTTATTTTGATCTTTAAAGGGAAAGAAAGAGCAGGGTAAAGGAAAAGGAGGAAAAGGGAGGAGAAAGAAAGGTAAGAAAGAGTTATTACCTTTCCCTTCTTAGGGAAGGAGGGAAAAGGAAAGAAGGATAATGCAGGACCAAAAATTATAACTTATTCTTTTCTTTCAATATGAAAGATAAAGAAATTTGGATTTTAGAAGAGGAATGGAAGAAAATGAGTAACCCTAATTTTCTTACCCCTTCTTCTTTCACCTTTTCCTAAAGAAGAGCTTTAAGTGCCTCTCTCCTCCCTTCCTCTTTGCTCCCTTCTATCCAAAGAGACTCTTTAAGATCTATTTACTTTGATCACTGAACTATAAAAGGTTTTTATTATATTCCTTTACTATCATTTTTGTTTTATTAGAGACTTTGCTATTATAAAATTTTAACACTATTGGTTTGGTGCTTTTGTAATATGCTTACGTGATAAATAATATGCTGCTGTTGCGTGTGCTGAGAGAAGCTAATCATGGAAGTCTGACACTATGCAAATAATTGCTCTTCCTACCATGAAAAAAGTCTACCTTTCAGTAGTAGGGCAAAACATCGAGCTTGTTCTGATTGCTATGGAACCAAATGCGGGTCAACCTCACTTCAAGGTGTGTCGAAGTTGTTGAGCATCACCTTAGTCTCCATGCTGGTATATACAACCACACTGATAACCCATGTTTATTACCTCTCTAACAATGGACTTTTCTTAAAATATGCCACAGCAGCATGTCACTTACCACATAGACATGTCACATAGCTATCAAATCAATAGTGTTAGGATTTTGTAATAGCATCAACTGTAATAAAATAAAAATGATAATATAAAGATAAGATAAAAACATTTTATGATTCAGGAATAAAACGAAAATGAATTCTAGAGTTCAAGGTTAAAAACGTAGTTTCACCTATAATCTTTTTAAGACAAGTACACTTATCCTAGATCTTTTTACATATATCACTTATGCAATATATATATATATATATATATATATATATATATATATATATATATATATATATATATATATATATATAACTAAATAAAGAAATCACAATGTCTTACAAGCAATCCATCCTATCAAACTAGTCAAGTGCTTCACATATGCTGAATACTAAATTACAATCCATATGGGATCCAAAACCTTGACCTAAGCCCTTGCTCATGAAATAACCAAAACATTGGTTTATGAGATTCTCCAATGGCTCTCTCTTACACATTCATGCAAATCTTAAACAATTGCTATAAGATGATTTATCCAAGATCACTAGTGATTTAAATAAAGATAATAAGATTATCATGTTTGATTGCACCTTGGTAAAATCTTATACCTGTCCATGAGGGTGATGAGCCCTATCTCTGAAATCATCATCCAACCTAGTAATCTCATATCTTTCCATGAAATCCAATATCTAAGATCACCCTCAAGTAATAATCTTAATTTAAGATTTAGTGACCAAAATATCCTCCGTTCATATAAAAAAGGTAAATCCGATCACCTTCCCTATTCTTAAATATACATAGTTCACGAATTCCAAAGATAAAAATGGTGTGATGGCTCTGAAATCTATGTAAATCTAAGAGTAAGAGAGATGATCGGATCCTAAACTTAACTACATTCGAATGTAGTCAAGTCTATCTCATATAAAAATGCTTGATATTATTTTCATATTAATATAATATAATCTAATATTATAATTATAAAATATAATTCTAATATAATATCATGATAATACAATATTATAATGCTATGAAATATAACATAATTATAATTATAATATTATATTATTACAATATAGTATTCTTATTATTATACTATAATATTATAATTGTATTATAGTTTAATTATAATATAATAAAATAGTATGATGTTATATCATAATATAATATTATAAAAAAATTATATTATAATGTAATTTAACTATCGTGATAATAAATATTATAAAATAATGATAAATTATTAATGATACTTATAAAATATATTATAAATGATTTTGATATTATACAATAATCTTAGATTTTCATATCATATCACATAGTTTAATGATGGATACTCGGGATGTTGGATCATTGTGATATAATATAGCAATCATGATAATCTTATATCATAAAAAATCACAGAATGATAAAATCATCGATGATCCGATTATCTCACCAAAAGTCCCCCCAAAAGGTAGATCACCGAACCAGAACGTTTTTCTTACCGTCCTTTGGTCAATGGTCCGCTCATCTAGAAGGGACGGATCTCCTCCTACCTCTGGCCTCTAAAATCGAGAGCCAAGAATAAAAAAATTCCTCCGAACAAAACCTCAAGAAAATGGTTTTTGTTCAACTGTCACTGGTATGAGGTGGTCTAGACCAAGACTTGGCCAAATGAAGCAGGGTAAAACCAATTCTAGTCCAAGTTTGACACCACCGAGGCACTTCTTCATGGCGAAAGCTGTATCCTTTTCCTTTTCTTGCTTCAAGCCTCTGCATACGTGTGTGAGCAAAGGCTTATTTTTTCGAAGGTATAAGCAGTGTCTTCCACGCCTGTGTTCAATGAAGTCATGTTTTAAATTTTTTTCTCAGCACCAATTCAGTGCAAGTCTCCAAGCCTTTTTTTATTATTATCATTATATTCTTTTTTGACTATTCTTCAGCCGAAGGTTGCCTTTCCCTGACAGCAGTCAAAGCTTTAATCAGCAACGTCGAAAATATTCTTTTGACCCTCAAAATCTTCACTTAAAATTTATTTTTTGCCCTCAAATTTTCACTTATTACATCTTAGCTCTTTATGCTTTAAGAATTTGTTGTTTCTGAAGTGATCTTGCACAGAACTAGTTAAAATTGATAGTGATGAGGACAAATTTAATAAGTAAATTTGATTATAATACATGATAGAAATAATTAAATTAAAAAGAAATCTAAAATTTATGGACTGAATTCTGATTGACTGAAGTTAAAAGGTTGGACTAACTAAGATGGAGAAGTAATTTTGGACCACTCATTAGCAAGAAACTCAATTCATGGTTAATATGCTCAACCTACTTTAGTGACCTATAAATAGAGGACTCGATTAAAGGCCGCGTAAAGACTCACATACTCTCTCTTATTTCTTTCTAGTTTCTCTTTTCTTCTTTCTGCTTATATTTTTTTTTTTTATCGTTCAAAGATTTTTTTTGAAAAAAACTTTCAAGTCTCTAAAGCTATTTTTGAAGTATAGCCGATTAAAAAACAAAGAAAGCAAGAGATAAACGAGTTTGTGCTCTATCAAATTCTTCGTCAATAAATCTCATCCATTAATAAAATAGATCAGGGTAACACACATTATTTTAAAAATATAAGAAGCTAACAGCGATAGAAAGCCCGAGGATCGAAGCAAATTTTGAGTGAAAGTTGAAGCACAAAAAGTATGTTTTAGCCATCAGCAACTCATGCTAGGCTGCGTTGTTGTAGCCCCCATCTTCGGCACAAGAGAAGTCCATCAAATCAAAGGTCGAGATTAACATCGGCTAAACAAAATCACCAAGGGTTGACCCATTTATTCCTCCATAAAACACGTGACATGCACATGATAGCGGCTCATCAGAGAGGCTGAGCCGTGCCGTCGGTTCTTCCACTAAATCTAAATCCCGTTTAGGCGTCAGCATTCAAAACAAATAAATAAATAAATAAATAAAGTACCATCACCTTAAAACCTCAGTGCATGAATGAGAGGTCTTCTCGTGGGCCTTCACAGCGACAGATGGGTGGGCCGTGGCCAGCTTTACTTCTTACCCGAGAGTTAGGAACGGGGCGCCGTCGAGTGGCTCCACCTCTGTCGTCCCCTTGGGGCCCAGGGAAAAGGCGAGAATAAAAGAGCAGCGGACCTCCTCAGAGGCCGAACGCTAGGCGTTGAAAGATATAAATGAGAGACGTTCCATGCCCTGCAAGCCAGGGGTCGCTGCTTTCTACTCTAGTGGGTGGTGGGACCCGTGAGACATTAAGGTCGTGCCATCCCTCTCCGCAAGGCCATAACCTATGTCAAAGGGCCTGGCTGGCGATGGTGTCGGAAGTGATGGCCAGTTGAGCCCACCCACATCTCGTGGGCACTGCGTCTCATGGACTCTTCTCCTTCCTTTAATCTCCTCTGACCGTGTCGTGGAATCCCAGTCCAAGACAAACACGAAATCCTGATCAAAGATTATATTCCCTCAACTGTTGTATTTTTCTCAGTTGACTATGCGATGAGTAGGGTATAAATTCCCCTGCAGGAAGGAACTGGCCTTCTCTCTTTGATTCTTCTTCTTCTTCTTTTTTTTTTTTTCGTCCAGTTGTAATTGTTTAGTGCACTAAAAGACATATCCGCGGATTATAATTAGGGTCATGAAGGAGACAAGCCGTCCGTAAAAAACTCGATCATGGCTCGTTTGTTTAGAACAATCAGTTGAACACAAGCTGTAGCATATTTAGGCTTGGCTTATCGGCGGAAGAAGCTGAAAATTTTCAGGGTGCACTGCTCTAGAATAAGGATATTTATACAACTCACGAGCCATGCTTCAATAATTATGGCTGGGCTCGATTTGAACTATTTTGCTAAATTTTTTGCAATCTTTTATATATATATATATATATATATATATATATATATGTTGTGTTTATTATTATTATTATTATTATTATTATCAATATCTTTTTCTTGAACTATTTTGAACAGGGGAAAAGCTGTAGCCTGACACCAGGATGTTGTTATCCATGAAGCATGATAACCCAAAGGTCATACCGAAATAATTCGGTCGTCCACAAGCCACAGCAGGATTGGAGACCATTTAATTAATGGAGATGCGATGCCCGTTGATTATTTCTTTGTCGCTCCGGCATCCAAAGTGGGAATTGGCTCCCACACCATCGCCCCTCTTCATCGGTAGTAGTCTATTTGCTGTCTAACCCCCACCCACTAGGATTAATATATGACTCCATACAAGAAAGGGACATTGATTTATATGACGGATCGTTGAATAAAGTATGGGATAGACTTGAACGATGCGAGCATAATTCTTTTACATACCGTCCAGTGTTGTCACCTGATTAGTCCCATCTGCTTCAGGTCAACAAGTTCCAGTAAATGGTAAAGCAAAAAGCCTATCAGAGCTCGTTGCCCATTTGGTGCCAGATCGGTTTAATCGGATTCCACTGCGAGTTGGTAGATCCAACCATATTCCAATATAAAGCCCTCAAATGTCTACGTTCTCCACTCAAATGTCCTCTCGTGCTAAGTTAATATATTTTTATTTCATGTTGCTCGGTTTCCTCTAATATATTAAGGCGAGCACAATCTTAAAATACTATGACTCGGTTTTTGAATCAAGAGAAAACCTCGAACGGAACGTAGCATCTTTTGAACGTAACGTGGACCATCGAACAGCTACAAATATCCCCCAGTCGGATATAAGTTGACCTACCCCATTAAAATCTCTAACTCACCCCATTTATGAGACGCCGCCCAAACCACCCGGGCCCTGTACATACTGGTGGATATCGCCATCCCTTGTCGCCCAAACTGCTGCCCCCTTTTGAGAGAGATTTTTTTTTCCCCCTTTTTCTTTTTTGTGGTGAATTCGAAAGAGACGTGATAAATGCACCATTGACATTTGCGGACAAGTCCAAATGCAATTAAACGCGGAGTGATATGGACCAGCGACTGGCTGAGTTTCTTGTTCCTTTCTGCCGTTTTTTGGGCCATCCATCCGACACGTGTTCGCTAGTTGTATGACGGACTCCGTCGAGGCGACCTCTCCATCTCCAGTCCGGCTCGTTCCGTTCATCTTCTCCGGCGCCGGCGATAAACGGAGGAAGATCCAGCCAGGCGGTTCCTCGTGGTGCGGTATTGGGATGAATTAGGTTGATGTTTTGGTGATATAATGGGCTGGGCAAAGTGGGACTTCTATCTCCCATTGCCACCCGGTGGGAGAGAAGCTAAGCTGCTCCCCCCCCGCCCCTCTTTAAATTTTTCTATCATGCTTCTTGATAAAATAAATTAGCATTTTTATCATTTCACGATGGCTTCCGACGGTGTTATGTGAGAGATTGAATCGCATTGCAATCATAATGTAGAATAATTTTTAAATTGGAGAAACTGCAAGAGACGAGAAGAGTCGGACTGCAATTTTTTTTTTTTTTTTTAAAGGGCATATGATTCATAGATCAGGTCTGGATTCACAAAAGCTGGCGCCAGTCAACGAGGACAAGGTTGAGAGCACGGGGCCCACATCCCATCACCGCCCGCTCCACCACCACCACCTCCTCCTTTGACCTCTTCCCGCCCAAATTACGATTATAGCCCTATGGGGCCCACCCAACGGAAAGCCCGGCCGTAACTACCACCCGGCACGCCGGACGAAGCAAGCCGACACCCGGATTCGAAACCACTCTCCAATCCGCCTCAGGAAACGGCGCTCCGCGACAAAGGCTTCCATCCCGCGGCCGACCTCTCCCAGTCCACTGCTCCTCACCTCTTCTTTTCGTCAAATTTTCTCGAATTTTTTCTTTTCAAAATTTTCCCCCATTTCTCTCTCCCTTTTTTTTAAAACATAACATCTAACCTCTCCAAGGTTCTGAACTCAGAGAGGAAAAAAAAAAAAAAAGATTACCAAAAAAAAAAAAAAAAAAAAAAACAAAGTAAAGAGAGCATGGAGCGGATAGACGGACGACATCGCAGCTAACTCTCGATCAGATCAGATCTCACGGGAGGAGTCGAACAGGAGAGCATCGGTGGGCTCAGGTACAGGGTTCTGGGTGTGGCGGTGCTCCCCTTCGTACGTTACGATCAACATCGAAGGGTCGTCGGGCGCCCGCTCAACGTGCTTCCTCGCTGGGCACCCCCTCAGGCTGCTACACTTGTAGTAGCCCCTGAAAGAAAGAGACCCATGAGATCGAGCATACATCGTCTGATCTAGATCAAACGGTCAGGAATGGTGGAGGATCGATAGTTACCTCGGGTAAGGGGAGCCCTTGATGGGCTTCTGCCCGTACTTGCGCCACGAGTACTCGTCGGGAGGGATGTCGGCCATCTTCGCGCTAATCGCCGGCACTCTGATCGTCTTCTTCACCCGCGATTTCCTGCATTTTTTTAATTTAAAAATTAATTCAGTCAAAAAAGATAAAGAAAGAAAGAAAGAAAGAAAGAAAGAAGAAGTCACAGGAGCTTTGTTCCTTGGTACTATGAAAAAGTATCCTATAAAGCGCTGGGTGAGTGGGTGGGTGGTTGGTTTATGGTTACCTTCTCTTGGAGCAGTGGCAGCGGCCGCCGGTAATGGCGTACTTGCCGGAGACGTGCTCGGAGTGGGCGTGCTCGTGGCACTTCTTCTTGTAAGAGGAGGAAAGGGGCGGCTTGCCGGCGGAGACGGCGGCGGAGGGGGCGATGGGAGGGAGAAGAAGGGAGGACCCCTGCTTCCCGTTGGAGACGCTGCCGTCGCCGGTGATCGACGACAGGAATGACGAGTTCGCCGACGACATCGTGGTCGAGATGCTGAAGCTCTCCTTGCTGTACTGGCTGGTGGTGATCTCGCCGCCTCCGACGACGACGGGGCACGGTCCCGGGTTCGGCTTGGTGAAGTCCAGCGTCAGGGTCTGGGGAGGCGGCGGAGGCGGCGCCGCCGCCGGTAGAGGCGGCTGAGGCTGGAAGGGTATCGGGGCGAGGGTCTTGGTCTTGGGAGCCGGCGAGGCGGCCGTGGGTGGCGCCGTCGTGGGGCCACGGCGGAAGCGGGCGTGGCCGGTGCGGTTAAGGATGGATATGACCTTCTTGAACTTGGAGACGGTGAGATCGGTGATCTCTCGGCAGTCGACCTGCCGGGACTTGTGGTGGGAGAGCTGGAAGATGAGATGCTCCATGCTCCGGAGCCCGGCGGCGGCCGCCTCCTGGATCGCGATCTGGTCGTCCATCTTCGAGTAGCCCATCAGATCAACAGCCATCAGGATCGAAGACGATCGCAAGCACCGGAATAAAACTAATGGATCCCAAACTCGGTATCTCTCTCTCCGTCGAGAAGAGAGTGCTAGGCCAACATCAGAGGAGGAGGAGGAGGAGGAGGAGGATGAAACGAGGAGGTGGTTAACGCGCAGGGAGAGGATTATATAACGACGAGAAGGCGGACGGGGGAAACGAGAACGAAGGGGGAAACGGGGATTCGAGTCAAAGGAACCTTTTCATCAGACGGCTATGCGATCTTCTTTAGACCTTTTTCTTTTCTCGTGATGGGAACAAAATATGCTCTATTTTTATAAAGACAAAAAATAAATAAAAAATAGCCCTTTCCACGGGCGCGGAGTAGGTGGTGGGAAGCTTCAATCGTAAGGTCGACTCGTTGCCCGTTGAGGAATATATATATATATATTATTAAAAAAATGGTTGAAATGCGTGTACATATCGCGAGATTAAGTTCTTATTTTTTTAATCTCGGCGTATCGGACACTCCCCGCCTTCTGATGAGTGGACTTTCTCGTAGGCTCGGGTCACAGGGATTATATAATGGCTATATATTTTATATATATATATATAGAACAAATGAAAACAACGTGCATCAGGTAATGAGTCAACCTGTTGAAATTTGGGAACAAAAAAAAAATAGAAATCAATCAATCAAATCAGGAAGGAGATGAGTATCCTGAAGGAATCCTATCAGCGATTTATTCTCTTGTTAAAAGAGATTGTTGCGGTGCGTACACCGGAACTCGGTGTATGCCGACGCGGTTGGGGTTTGACTATGGGCATGGTTTTGTTAATAAATGCGGTTTTGGTGGTGGTGGACTCACACGTAGCGGATGGTGGACTTCTAGATAATTTTGAGTGGTTGTGCGGTGGTGACGGATGGGTCACGAGAAAAGCACCTAAGTACTGCGAGAAAATAGTTAACAATGAAAGAACTTGCAGCAATGAGTTCCAAGGATCGGACTTCGCTTACTGACCCCAGGCCCCACAAAATGACCCGGCGCGTCGAGCGCTCGTAAAGTAACGGCCGTTAATGGTGATTTAGCCAAGGGAAAAATAAATAAATAACCTCCAATCAGCCCTAGAGATAGAGATAATGGTTATTATTTAACATGCACATCATCTAACTACAATGCCTCATCGATGAGTCCAAATTGTGTTGATACCATACTAACCTTCTGTCATAATTTCACATGGTATTGTAGCCATATTATCATCAATATTTACTCTAATCGAACAATGTTAGAAGAGCATCGTCATCATCAGCATAATTCATAATCATCCTGTTCATCAGACCCACAAATAAGATTAAACAATAATTACTTTATAAAATGGTCTACATCAAATGAAACTATCTTATCATTACTATGACAATGTCGAATATCGAGACTAGAGTTCGTTTATAAGATAAATCTTTTTTTCTCCCTTTATTTTTTAAATTCTTTTTTTTTCCTATTATTTATTCTTCTTAGCATATTACTTGGCCATAACTTCCTGACCGCTTATATCACCTTTTCTTCCTTCAAAATAGTTATAAGGTTCATCTTTAACCTCCTTATTTTTTTCTTTCTTACTAACTTAAGTATTGAAAGGCGTTAATTAGATAGTTCTTAGTAATTTTGATGTTCTTCTTATGTTAAACGTAAAAAATTTCTTAAGATCAAATTTATTAGGAATTCATTTTAGTTTCTAGTTCATCATTCATTTAATTATCTTACAAAATTTTAGGTAATTACTTATTAATTTATGCACAGCTAAAATTTTTTTTAATAACCATTAATTGCCACTGCAAATGTGGTCCTTTTTTATGTGATTTGAAATTAAAAGTATTCGTTATTATGGCACAACTGACCATATTACTGTTTAATAAACAAATTTTTTATCCCGTTTGCAAAGCTATTAGGAAAAAAAAAAAAAGGTATGAAATATTTGAATTCACAAATAGCGGCAAATATTATTTTACTTATTAAAAAACTTCTTACTTCTGTGTCATTTTTTATGTATTTTTTTTGGTTCATTTGGATTCACTGGTCTTATTAAAAGAAAAACAAAGACCGTCTCATTAAATGTGGGGACCCGGGCATTTAATTTTAGAGCGAAGCTGTTGACCGAGCAGTGCCGTTTGGGTTGCAGGAAGAAGCCGGCGAGACATCTCAGCCGTCCGGTCGCTCAACTCGATGGTAGGGGACCGAGGGGAAAGCTCGACCAGTCCAATAGATGGCGTCTTTCGAGCTAGCGATGATGGACACGTGGATCTAACGTCCGTCGTGTGGAGAATAACCGGCGCCATCCGTAAAGAGGCTCTGATAGAGGTAGCCGAGGATTTTTTTTTTTTTTTGGTTAAAGGGATATTTTGAACGGATGACATTGGAATTTTAATTTTTTAAATAAATTTTAAAAATATTTTGACTGAATCCAATTGAGGAATGGTAATGGATCCGATTGGGATTGAATTTAGCCTGATTGAGATTTTTTATACCCTATTTTGTCTTCATCCCATATTTTACTAGACCAATAAATATACCTCCATTTTCAACCCCTTTTTTTATTATTTTTTTTATTTTTATGTTTTTATAAAACTATATTTAAAATTATTTTTTAACTTGAATATATTGGTAAATTTGATTTAAATTATGAATATTAATTAAAAATTGATTTTAAAATTAATTAGCTATTTTATTATATATATAGAGATATATATGCGCGCGCGTGTGAAAAGATTAAAAAGTCAACGGTATTCCGGCTGTGGACCATCTGGGTCCATCATTCCCAAATTAATCACCATTGAAACATATTAGGTTGGTGGACTTCATATCATCAATTGATGCCAACCGTTCTCTTGTCGAAAGAATTTCTTCCCTGAAACAGCAACGTAGAGTAAAGAAATGGTGAAGAGGAAGAAAATTGGTGGTGTCCCTGCAACCAAGTCTGCCAGCCAAATATATATATATATATATATATATATATATAATCATATAATATGCGTGTGATTGGACAAAACATTTGAATTGAGCCAAGATTATTTGGCATATGCTTTGCATGTGAATTAATTTTTAAAAATAATATGCATTCACAAAGATGAGAAAAATAAAGAGGACATGTGATGCAAGTTGCTTAATATGATGCCAGAGGAAAGGCAAACAATAATCTGTGAAATTTAAAATAAGAGCAATATGATAAGAATGGAAGAGGGTAAGAGACAGGGGTTGAGCCTTTATAAAAAATAAAATATTTTTATTATATATTGTTGTGCTTCTATTTGTTCGATTTGTAAAAATAATAGCTAATAACTCTTCATTTGTTAATGTTCTGATGATAACATTTAGCAGTAAACATGTTCAATAAGGCATCATCTAGCAAGCTTGCATCTAAAACTATAATTTTTTTCAAATAAGCTTAGTATTTATTTCCAATCAATTTATATTCATCAGACATTGCTTTCTAATATTGCTGTTGATGAAAGACTTGACTCCACCATTATCAGCAGCAATTTACTGCAATTGCTGAAGAATCTTGGAGCTCCTCAGCAATATTTGCATCCTTGCATTCCTTTGAACAGAAGGAGAGGCATCTGCTGTTTAGGTCAAACCCTATGCCAGTCTCCTTCCATGATAAATTTCAAGGATGACTTAGGGTTGGCCTCATCTATTACAGAAGGGCTTGAACTAGTGCGCACCTCTAAGGACTCGAATCCCAGAAACAAAATAAAATAAAATAAAAAACAAAGAGGAGCATGTGGAGCTCTTTGGAGACCCTTCCCACCTCTGGCCTAGCCCTCCACTTGCAGTAAATATATTATATGCTAGCATCGTGGCCGTGCGTTGCACGGATTGCATCTCAAAATATTCAAATTAAATTTTATATTAATAATATTTTTAAAACAGTTTTTTCTTATAATTATAATTATATCATCTACATGTTATCAAATAAAAAAGATTTTATCAAAGTAAGCAGGAAGGATGAAAGAAAAAATAAAAGAAAATTTTGTTGAGACCGAAGAATTTACACTTCTTTGATGACGATGATGAAGAAAGAAAGAATAAAAAATAAAAAAAGTGAAGAAATATGACAAAAAAAAAGGAATTAAAGGTTATCTGCAACGAAGAAAAGATTTAAAGAAGTTAAAATTATTATTATTATTATTATTTTTAAGGATGAAACTTATAATTTCTTATATGCAGAAGGTTTGTAAAAAAAAAAAAGAAAAAAAGAGTAAGAATGAGGAGTCCTTAGCTATTGGTGGTGTATATTGGGCTTATCTGGAAGGTTGGCTATTGCTTGTTGAGGGTGCTGTCTAATATGGGCAACATAGCCTTAAGTTATGGACCTTGTAGCTGGGCTAATACGGCCCGTCTGTTCGCTACTTTGATCATTGCCATGTTGCATTTAACTGGGCCGTAACTGGGCTAATACGGGCCGTTTGTTCGCTACGTCGCTGTAGCTCGTTGGGCTGCAGCAACTCCGTCTGCTGGCTTGGGTTGGAGCTTGTCAAGTTCCACATGGGCCCTCAATGTATTATGCCGTACTCGGTAATCGTCCAGGCGTCCTCCGTTCCATTCCACACGGCTTTCGCTCAGCAAACCATCGCACCTTTTCCACCCTTCCAATCGTCCCCTCCATCCTCTTCGCCCTCTCAGAAGACCAGTAGGCTCATGCCCCATGCCGTCGTCAAGCAAGGTTATCATGGATTCAACGTTCTTGGATGCAATGCGTCATTATTTAGGATGAATTATCCTCTGAAGCTATGAGTTCATACTTGCTAAGTGTTTAGTTTTAATTATGTACTAAAAAGATCTTCTATACTTATGAAGGATCAAATTCATGTACTCACCATTTGCTCTCACATCCACATCCTATATGATGGCAAGATCAACAAGCATTCCTTAGAAACCAGTCTCAATTCCAACATTCTCATCCATCATAACTTGTTTGGAGAAAATGTCTGATAGAGTGCTCAACAGGAACATGCAGGTTTTCTGCATTATAATTTTCAATTTCAATTATTCAAACAAAATAAATTGCTTCACAGCAACAATAATTCCTCTCACAATTTTTGCAGAACCGAATGACTGTTTAAATAATTGTTCAAATTTATGAAAAAACTTTTTGCAAATGCTGTTGCTCATAGCTGATAACATGATATATATATATATATATATATTAGTCAAGGGCGAAAGGATCAATATCCTCATGATACCCTTTGCATGGTTTGGAACGATGAGCTGCTAGTTGTTCTCAAGATCAGGGACAATTGTATAAGATTTTACGAATGCCGAATACCCCATCTTATTTTTGTTATATTCTTCTGCCATTTTTTGAGCCAATGTGATGCTGGATTTTTCGTTTAAGTGGGGAAAAAAATGTGAGTTCCAGGGCAAAATATGGTGATAGAGGATCCAATGGGCTCGGAGTAATCTCTCGTCAAATCTCTTTTGGATGTCTTGCTAGTTCAGTGATGCTCTGTCCATTATGCTAACAGAATTCTGGAGCTTAAATAAAACTCATCCTCGGATCACTCACTGTTGCTGTGGGAGCAGGACTGCCTCTGATCCGGAGGGCTAGAGGTGGCAAGGAGGTGGCACTAATAGACAACCAGTCTCTCTGTAACTTTCTATTTGTGCAGGGAATGAACAAAATTCTTGGGATCCTAAACCATAAGCATTTGTGCACCCTTACATTAGGGCATGCTTTGTTGTAAAGATTTTCGACAAAGTGCCACCCATAAGGTGACAACTCCACTTGGCTGTCTCATATTATCTATATATATATATATATATATATATATATATATATAGAGAGAGAGAGAGAGAGAGAGAGAGAGAGAGAGAGAGAGAGAGAGAGAGTTAGCATACTTGTGAGAATATGTTGGACTGAAGGTTAAGCCATTAAATTTTAAACTTAAACATTTATATCAATTCATTTATTACCTGTTAGTTATTAGACGTTGGACTGAATCTTAGAAGTGATCCTTAACAAAATATTTAACATCAAATGCTTTCTAATTGAAAATAATAAAGGATCTCATAAATCTTTAATCATGATTTGCAACATTAGAATTGGCTAGAGACCAAAAATCATGTTTTATATATATATATATATTATGTCTATTGCACCAAATAAAAATGAATGATAACACGTTTTTCATATTTCTCAATAAAATTGCCTATTTCATTGGTATGACGTTATGTTTCTGTTTAATATAGTATTTAGAAGCATCAAGTTTAGCTAAAATTTGATCAGTATATACTTCAAAATATCTAGATCAAAATCATTATAAATTATAGTTTATATTATATTTTTGGCTACCGACTATATTTCTATTCTTTTTTTTTTTCTTGACTTGATAAAAAAGAAATTTTAAAAATAAAAAAATAATTTTCAAGTATTGTATATGGTAAATCATTTGATAGCAAGTAATTAAATTGGATATACCGAGCATGTGCCAGTATTATTAACCTGAAGAAACATGAGTTAGTGAAAGCTTATCTTAGTAGCAAGTGATTAAACAAGAGATAAGCTTAGATCCAGCATGGGAGCATGGGAGAGCATCCAATGCAAATATGCCCCTAGTCTATGAAATCCATTGGTTGGGGAGGGGGGTGGGCTCGCTCCTTATCCCTACTTTATTGCAGGTCATGAGAGAAAGGAATCAATCATCTCATCTGACTCTTCTTGGGATTGGCAATGCATGCACATTTCTCTATTTCCAAGTAAACGGTTTGTATATTTCTACTCAACAGATGTGATTGTTGACATGCCACCTAACTCCCTCTCTTTCCCTGCGTCCCACACGCTTTCACGTGCCGCCAAATCCTCCTGCATCTGCTTCTGGCAGTGCCTTGGAGATTATATATGGAGTACTGCAGGAACGTAGGAAATTTTAAAAATAGTCCATGATGAAAAATCCAAGATGAATGTCTTTGTGCTTCAAGGATGTCACATCCAAGATCTTTTATCTCCTTCTCTGTATGCTTACACCATAACCTCCGCACCGTTAGTTATAAAATTATTAGCAAGTTATAAATCTTTCATCCTAGATAAAAGATTAAAGTCAGACACGGAGCGGGCTGGCTGAAGGCCTCGTTCTGGATAGAGGATGATGATGAGAAGATTGGTGAGTTAGAAGTTATAGAGTTGATGCGACTCAATGAAAAAAGCTGGTGTATTTCGGTTAAGCATACGTAGAGTTAGGAGAAGAATATAAAAGGTATGAAAGGTTTTTTTGATAAGTTTCTTCGATGCTTAAGTCAGTAAAAAAAAAAGGAATGACTAAGGACTTGCATTGCTGCTATATACTCATTGGTGAAGAAAATAGAGAATGAGAGATGAAGAAGAAAGAACCTCCTAATAGAGGATGTTTATTTTTATTTAAGTTGAAAAAAGATCTATCTCTAGCTCGAGACAAGTTATCTTCAGCTAGTTTTTGCATCCGGCAACAAGATCAAGCAGTTTGTCCGAATTATCTGCTACAAGTTTTGTTATTATGGAACCATCTCTTATGCCATATACTTATTGCTATGAATTACTTTCTTTGCAGAGAATAATCGACTCTATTAACTTCTTGGAGGAGTATGCGCATTTTTATCGGTCAATCATACGTTGCCTATCATCTTGTTGGTAATAAGCTTTCACCTTAATGAGTCAGTGGCTACTACTGAGTAAGCAGTCTAGCTTCTGCAGCCTCACCTTCACTTAACAATACTCCACATATCCTTTCCATGTTAATAGCATGCAGTAAAAGTTTTACATTTTAGTAGCGTCTATTCCCCAACGCTTTTTTGGGATCCAAGTGCAACAGAGTTTTGCCCACTTATGTTAGAACTGAGATGCTTGCAAGGTTGCTCAAAAACGATCTCCATGCTTGCTTGCCGTATGCTACCATTGGTTCCTAAATTGAGGATAGTTTCCACTGCTCATGAAAACTAATTTGCACTACCTAAAGATCTAAGGAAAAATGGATGCAACATCGTGTACGTCATGGGACCCAACCATGGAAGGACGAGGTCATGGACATATTTGCTAGATGTAGGTATGTTTATTATCATTTGTTTTGGAAAAAATAAATAAGGGTTAAAAGGAGTGGAAATAAATGCCTCTCTTTGGGAGCATGGCAAAGTAATGTGAGAATCTCTCCAATTTTTTCCCCCTCTTTCCATTGTGCATGGTGACGTCTAGAACATGTGAAGAGGCTTCACTTCATGCCATCTTAGGTTTACAAACAAATATCCAAGAGTACTCGCCTGCCATGAAATATTTAAAATGAATAAAGAGGGACCTTCTTCCTTCTTTCCTGCAGTCCATGTGTTCTTCGTCCTCTTACGAAGAGCTTTTCACATGAAGGAAATAACAAAACCCAACACCCTGTTTCCACTCCTCTTTCTTGTCAACCTTGCCTCACGGATCTGAAGCCCCCCCTTTTTTTAAGAGCCTCGCTGCTCTGATATCCTCCACTTGCTTTCTTTTTCTTGCTAATGACTCCTCTCCTTGTCTCCATATTTTATTTATGTCATGATTATTTTTTACTAAAGCAGCTCCTCTTCTCTCATATTATTACTACTCGCCTCTCTGATCAAAACAAGTGTGGTGGTACTCCTGGAACATGCCTTATTCCCCGATGGTACAAAATATTCCCAATAAAATTAACCAAGGAATTAAACGCAGGTAATGTTACAGTTTATATTTGACAAACCAAAGTTATGCCGCTCATCATTATTAGTAAAAACAACAATAATAAAATTTTAATCCTAAACTAATTAATTTTGATTATATGAATCTTTTTTCTTTAATCTACTCGATTTTGAGTCATTGATGCGAAGATGTTAAATTTCTTTTTTGCTAATTCTTCATACGTAATTTTTGATCTTTTTATTTTATTTTATTTTTATATAAATTGATTATTCTTTTGCATCAATATATATA
Source organism: Metroxylon sagu (assembly GCA_017589505.3). NCBI lineage: Eukaryota > Viridiplantae > Streptophyta > Magnoliopsida > Arecales > Arecaceae > Metroxylon > Metroxylon sagu. Next base: position 1,559,087 of record JACVBY030000627.1, read on the forward strand.
TATATATATATATATATATATATAGAGAGAGAGAGAGAGAGAGAGAATGATGTTGCAAATATTCAAACCATTCAATTAATGAATCATATCGAAGTATTCTCAAGGTCCCCATCCGATGCTTCATAGCATTTGGAAATGGTTGATTTCTTTTCAAAGTTTTATTACAATTAAGCATGCATTTAAGGAGATGAATTAAGTTGCTGATGCTTTTGCTGGAAGAGAAGCTATTATTTCTCAAACTTCCTCCTCGATGAATACTCCTTCAAATGATTTAGTTCTTATGTTGGAAGCCAATGTCAAGGATGCTTTCTTTCCTTGTCATTTTTGATATTTTATTTATTTCTTGTATTGGAGTATCTTATTTTTATAAATTAAATTTAGTCATTAGTGTTATGAGATAGCTTATCAGTGCTTCACCTAAGGCTAGTTGTAGGGTTGCTCTCACTTTATTCAAGGATCTTTTATAGTCTATTATGACACGCAAAGTCATTAGTATTATGACTCAGTCTTGGCTTTTTATCATTTCTCTAAACAAAAGACCAGTGGCCTTTAATATGAATGCCCTTGAATCACTTTCAATGATGAAGGATCTGATAGCTGCTCTAGAAGTTTAGAATCGGAGTTTGTCGGAGCATGTCTTCCTGGCTGGTATTGTGGAGGAAATGGTTACAAAGCTAATATTGCATTGGGTGATATTGCTGCTTTCATACAAGAAGGCCATAGTAATTACTTGCAATTTGAAGCTATAAAAATTTGAAAGCTCAGATGTTAGCAATGCGTTTTAATTTTCTTATGCAAGTTGTGACAGAATGGACTTCTAATTTCTACTTTACTGGCTTGCTGGTTACCAAATGCTTCTCCTATATGTCATAGATATGGGAGCGAGGTTGTATCAACTATTATTTTTTCTTCGAATTTGAGGGATCAATGTAGATATAGCTTTTGATGCAGCATCACAGTGTTCTAGCTCTATGCTCCTTTCAATAGTATTGGGCTTTCCTTTTTAAGAGATTGTATAATTCTGAGATGCACATGGTACAAACCTTTGTTTGTTATTGCTTATAGTAGTTTTGAAAATTTAAGAATGAATTTTATTTTGAGGAAAAGTTATTTAACCCAACTTGGATGGTTTGAGATATAGTGGGTAATGCAAATCAATATCTTCAACTAGGAAGGAGTGCATAGAATATACATTCTGATCCCTAGGGTACCTCTTCATAGGTTATTGTGGCTTATCCTAAATGTCCTTTAGATACCTCCTCAATCGAGGTTTTTAAAGACTAATTTTGATTGTTCAGTTCATCAGGATGAAGCTGGTGTAGGTATGATTATTTGAGACCACTTTGGTAGATTATTATATGCCTTAACTATCTCTGTTACCTCTTAGTCTATGCTCGATATAAAGTTAACCGGAGCTTGGTATGGAGTGAAGGTTGCTCTCTAAAGATTTCAAACATCTCATCTAGTCTTAGAAGGCGATTGATAACACTGATCTCATGATTGGGGAGAGACCGTCTATCAACATTCTGATTATGGGATTTGCTGGCTACCATCTCTTTCATTCTTCACTTTTCTTGTCAGCACATTTATAGGAAAGAAAATCAAGTGGCTAATCATTTGACAAACTGAATTATGTAGCAAAGAGGGTGGAGAAGCTGGTCTATAAATATGCTGAATCACCTCTGCAACTCAGCTTGAGCTAACATTTAGGGTGTAGCTTTGTTGAGGGCTTAGTCCTCCTTCTATTGTATTAGAAAAAAAAAAAAAAATGCAGTAATGAGTCTTTTGGAGGCAAATATTTAGAAGCCCATCTTCCTATTTTCCATGCATACATGGGGAGTTAAAAAAAAAATTCATTAACGGAACACGACAAACTATAATGGCTATTTTCCGAGGGTTGGAATGGCTGGGAAAAGGAATTGAACATACCACTGAACTGGAATTGTGGATCGTGTTTTCTGATGCTCGATATTGATCTCAGCTGGAAACTACCCATAATTCGACACATCTCAAGAAAGAGGATTCATACAAACACTTTCTACCATGGAGGAAGTTTTTTTTTTATTTTTTTTGGTGCCAGATCGTTCACCAAACACGACGACAGAACCAGCTAGGCCCCAACAGATTGACAACCCACCCAACATATCTTCTTTTTGGAAGATGCCCAGATTTACCATCAAAAGAGTTTGAAAAATTTGTGATGGCTATTAGAGGGCAGAAACCAATTGCCAACAACCAATCTAACCAAAGAACAGCTTCTCCAGTCCCACAACAAAGCCACTGCAATGAAATTTCCATTCTAGAGATTCTCTGGTTGCACCGTACCAATCAAGACCATCCAGAACGATTAATGGAGCTGCCAAGGACTGTCCCCGTCTCTCCCTCCACTGGAACTGGAACATCCTCTTTCCTCAGGCCATGGGATGGTTGCAGCACATGGCAGACCTCATTCATTGAATCAACTCTTTAGCAGAGATAGCTAATAACATGTAATCTTTAGCAGGTGATAACGAGTTCAAGTTGACATCAATATTTAACGTATCTTGGCAGATCGTTATCATTTGAAAGAGGAGAGCAAACGGCCATTGCAACTAGTTGGACCATCACATGCAATCATTTGATATATATATATATATATATGTTGATGTTATTACTCTGTTTTCTTCTTCTTCTTTCCCACTCTTTGATAGATTAAAGAAATGGTAGTGTTAATTAACTAAAGGTGAATGAGAGGCCCAACCCCTTCCAACCCAACACAAGCCATGTGGTACGACCAGCTTTTGCCTACCACCCCGGCTGGAGATCTGGGCATGGAACATGAGGCTACCAAAAGGGCGTGGCATTTTCGTAGTTTCTTGTCAATTAAGGGCTTTTTTTTGGGCGAAATTATTAGGTAAAGCTGTGCTCTCTGAAGCCCTATTTTTTTATTTTTTATTTTTTATTTTTTAAAATCACCGTGGGAGGATAGGGGCAGCATCAAAAATTAAGTTGCACTTAGTTTTCCAGGATACTTTTTATTTTCTTTTATTAAAAGATAGATTTAATTTTCTATCTTATGATCTTAAAAAAAAAAAAAAAAAAAAGTTCAGTAAATGAGAAGAAAAAGTAATATATTTTTTTTAAATTTTTATTTTCATTATAAATGATATTTTTTAAATAAAAAGATAAAAAATTAAAAAAAAATATCATTAATTTCTATTTATTTCTCTGTTTTCAAATTGTTTTTCGTTTTCTGTTATTTTACTGTTGTGTTTTTGAAAAGAATTACTTTTATTTTCCATTCACAAACCATAATTTTCTTTTTGATAACGAAAATAAAAACTGGAACGGTCCTCAAGAACAAAATGGGCCTGAACACCAGTATTATTTGGCTATAATGTAGAAATTTTTTAGTGAATGGCAAAATATACCCCTTGATATTTTACATTTTCCACAAAATTATCTACTCCATGTCAAGGGTTATATATTATAGTAGTTGGGGTGGTGGATCGAAGGTCCTGCGCTCATCATTCCCCGCCAATGTAGGAATGGATGGTCAGGATCTCACCGATGGTCAGGATCTCAGGGGCTTGAAGGTGGAATCCGGTGCTTTCCAGAAGAAGGGCAGCGGCCAGCCTTGATGAGAATCTCTCATCAAACTATTCCTTGTGACCTGGCCTTCTTACCTTTTTTTCCAACTTGTACTCGAACCTTTCTCCTCCACTCATTCCTCACACAATCATTTACATTCCTCTTCTCCGCGTTTTCTATTTAGCTCCTGCGGTACTGCCTCTTTCCACCATTCTCTTCTTCTCTTTTCTCCTCTCAAATATACCCACCGTCACCACCGTTCCAATCCTGTCCAATTGCTTCGGATCACTCAGCGCGGCCGCGGCCTTGGAAACCCCGATCCCGGCCTTCATGGGTTCCGAGACCATCGCGGGGGAATTGCCTTCGCTTGCACCGATCAGGACGGTTGCGGCCCGAGACGAGCCCGTCCGAGATCCTCCAGAAGCCACCGATGGCGTGGAGGAGGAGTGCGTGACACCCAAGTCAGAAGAACACAAGCTTAAGCCAGTGCTTGCGTGCCCGCCGGCCCCGAAAAAGCCCCGCCCGGCGAAGAGGAAATCGGGCCCTCCGTCGCGAGGTTTCCACGCTGTGCCCTGCGATCTCACCTCAGTCTTTCTCCGTCTCCCCACCCCTCCCAAGAAGAGAATTCGAGTAGGTTTCTCTTGATTTCTTGTCAATGTGTTGTAATTTTCTCGTTTCGACGTGCATGGTAAATGATATAATTTTTTTTTTTTTTAAATTTTTCTTTCTGGAAATAACGAAGGATTATTTGGAGTATTTTTTTTTTGTTTTTGTTTTTGCATAACCTTGTTAAGTTTCTACATGGAGAAGTCAATGAGATTATGTTATATTTGCCAAATTATCTCCATTTCCTTCTCAGATTGGCTGGTGTTATTATTTATTTCTGTAAATTTTTCATGGTCTTGAATCCCTATGAAGGCAACGTACATTATCCCTTCTTACATTGGCTCAAAATTAGCTATTTCCTTATAAATTATCTCATGGGTAAATTTTCCTAGTTATTAGCTATGTTTTTGAGCTAAAGAAGGCCAGGAAAATGCTCTTATCTTCTGAACCAGTTCTCTATCCTGAGCTTATTGATGGTATAAAGGCTTTCATGTGAATTTGCTTCTGGATTTGTTTGCAATCAGTTGGTTTTAAATTTGGTCATCGGTGTCCAACACGTGTTCCATCTCCAAGGTGGAAACTATCTTCTCTTTGTCGTTAGTTTGATTCATTTTGAATTGTTCATGAGACCAAACGCAGTAGGTTAACTTTCTTGTGATCTGGGCGATGGAGAGAGAAAGACAGAGAGATTCCTATAGACAAAGGCACATGATTACGTGCAATAAAAGGAAGCAGCCGTTGCTTAGAAGGACAGCTTAGAGGACACCTCTCTTGATAAATCTCAAAAATACCTCCAAACGCTCTGTGGGAAGAATTAAGTTCAAGCCTCCATAGAAGAGAGCTACCATGGGAGGGGGCCATTTTAACTTAGATGCCAATCCTCCAAGGCAACTTACGTAGCAATTTGGTAGACGATCCTGGCCATCTGATCCATCAGCATCATGAGGTGTGGACCCCTTGCAAGCAACTCACATTTTGAGTTGGTCTTCCATGATGGGAACCGGTGTGCGGTCATACATCTAATCAAGCGGGTACCACATCAACATCTTTTTCCCGGAAGAGGAGGTAGGTTAGTTGTAAGCAGCAACATCATGCTATCATCCTTGGCTCTTATCCACATCTCAAACCATCAGGATTAAACTCTTCCAACCTGTGCATTAGATTGTGTACTTAAACCAGCAACCAATCATGTTTTGATGACCCAGCATCATACTTAAAAACTAGTTTGTCATATTATTATTATTATTTTCACCTTGTATAAAGGTTCAATGGCATGAGCCAGCTCCACTCATTTGTATCTCGGTTTTTTTGGCCTTATATTAATATACAATTGATGCGAGATTAAACATATGTTTGTACCATCTTAGAATCTCATCCAAAAAAATTAATTAAAAATTATTATTTAAATATTTTTATTTTATACAAGAGTCGAAGATCTAGTCATTATATTACTGATTAGACTAAACATATGCCAACATGCGTTCTTATATATTTTTTTCTCTCAAGTCGTAACATGCTTAGGCTAAGGTTCAAAATCAAATCAAACCTAATCTAATTAAAAAAATATCATAAGTTTGTATCATAAGTTATGAGTTAGGTTTGCCATGATATAATTTATATCTACTCAATATCTCCTCCAAAAGAACTAATTAAAAGGTATTTTTCTGGCTCTTTAATCTTATAGAACTACACACATGCTCTCAAAAGCCTATAGATTTCTTTTTTATCATAAAGTTTATCTTGGTTTCTAAAATTAATTCCCGTACATTCCATCAAAAATACTCAAGGATTACCTGGCATTGGATGATGGCAAATAAGGCTCCAATTGGCTTGGTTGGCAAAATTGGGTGCCATTAGTACCTATGTACCACAGCATCATTTGATGGGGATTTGTTTGTAAGCATACGGACAGATTCCTTCAATCCATGGTTAGCATTAAAGGCTGCAGTGAACACTTGGTTAGCATTAAAAGCTGCAATGCAAAGTGGCACAAGATGTACATATTATGTGTGACCCACCAATCCACACAGCTCAGCTGAATGGTCCATGTCTTACTAAACAAACAAGCAAGGTTATCTTTTTAGCTTCTAGCCTTTTGACCACAAGCCTTTCCACGGGTCTCTCCACCCACTCATCTGTCGACCATCTCTCGCTCTCGGGAAGTGAGGCCCCGTTCTTGCTTTGAAAGCTGAACTGATACTGTCCCGGAGGACTTGCAGTCCTGGACAACCAAAAGGTTAAAAAGTGTTTATCTCTACCTGTCTCTAACAAGTGAGGAGGCCCCATTTATACTGAAAGACACCTCACTCACTGCAAAGCGACAGGAATGCTGCCTTCAGCCATCCGAAGCGTAGAAGAATGGGTCCTCATTAATCTCTGCATACAATTGGCTTGAAACATGACACTTTCTCTCTGATGTTTCTTGTTCTTCCAAAGTTGTTTAGGGAAAAAGGTTAGGAAAAAAATGACATAATTGCTATGGATAAATCAACTCACTAACATCGTTATAATATCTAGATGCCAACTATACACTTAGAACGAGCCTTGATAAGATAGGGCCGTCATTTTATTCCCACCGAAGGGGAGAGGGAGAGAGAGAGAGTAGACCAACTAAAAATAAAACAATAAAAAGAGAACTTATTGGTTGCAAATTGAGGTGCTATTAACTTCTTCTGCTCTTCTATTGTGAAATATAGGCTTAATTGATATCCGATTCTTTTCTTTTCTTTTTTTTTTTTAAGTTGATAAGAATTGGATTTATTAAGAAAATACACCACACTATATCAGCTTCGGACAAAATATTGATAGAAAGTGAAAAATGATATCTTGACTTTTGATGGACTAGACTTTACTGTTTAATCCAAGTTGACAGTCATCTATAATATTAATTTTCTTAATTTCGATCATTTTTTTTGCACAATAACTATATACGATAAGGAAATAAATATGTATAATAAAAAATAACCATGTGCGATAATAAGATGATTACATATAGTGAGAAAATAACTGTCTATATACACATAGTTATCATCTCACTATACATAATAGATCAAAAATTAAAGAAAATTAATATGAGAGATCAAATGTTACATAATCGGTCAGCTTATAAGGGCTTAATGTTAAAGTTAACCTCTAATGGATTCCATCATCAATGTGTTAGAGAGATTGCTTGTTGGCTCCCTCAAGTTTAGAAGAAGTGCAACTAATGCAAAACAGCTGGGTGACGGATGCTGCTGTCTCAAGGGCATCTAAACCTAAATTTTAACCTAAGAAGAAGGAAGACACCCTGGCTGGTATTACATTCCCCTTCGAAAGGCGGAAGACATTATTTTTAGTTATTAACCAATGGACTGTTCCATTTTCATTTCTCTATCCAAATGAAAGGATTGTTTCATTGGGTTCATTTTTTTCACACTTTCTTTACGCCAGGCGCATGGAAGCAATAGGTGAAGGACACAAAGTATGGAGGGTACAACGACAATCCAAGCTTTGGAACATTTCAAGTACCAAAGCATTGGGAGCATCACCACTTCCTTCCAAATCTCATACTTGCTGCACACCGGGTTCTTTTGTGTGGTAATATTTTGTATTTCTGGTTACAGGCATGCGAGGACAATGGATATATATATATATATATATATATACACCTAGCAACAACAAGACGTAAGAAATCGCTTTCTGCATTGAAAGCAAAGGGCGAGGGGAAAACTCCAAGAACCTCCTTGACGGTTTTCTCCCTTCAGTGGAATCCTAGTCATGGCCTCGGTTTCTAGGATCGTTACATTTGCTGGGTAATGCAGACTGGCAAAAAAATCACGAAGCAAGCGTAGATTAATTAAAATAAAAATAAAAAATAATATAAATATAAATAGTATAAAAATTCCTTCTCACAAGCTATTACTCACAAAATACTTCATCACTTCGACACTGAAAATGTATACCGAGTGAAGGGCTTTTGTGCCCATGGAATTCTTAAAGTTTTCTTTTAACTTTTATTTTAAGCATTTTTCTTCTCCTATAATTTTTCTTTTCATAGCTTTAAAAGATATAAATAATTAATACCTTGCTTAATTGCCAACAGAAATAAGAAAAGCCCTTGCTTAATTAGGTTTCATTGCTTACTTAATTGGTCATCGATATGTAGAGCCAATAGAAAAGAAGGCTTTCAACTCAAGGATTTGAAAAGCTTCAATGAAGCCTTACTATCCAAATAGATCTAAAAATACATCACTCCAAAGAATAAAGTGCCTTGAAAGTCCCTCATCAGACTTGCCTATTACTTAAGATTAAAATTCGGACACAGATTTAATTGTCCTTTCTCTTCTTGCTCCCGCTTTGGAATGGCATCAATAAGAATACTCGAAGTTTTTGAATCGTATATCTTTATGTTTAGGGAAGGAAAAAAATATTAGATTTTGAAAAGATTCTTGATTGGGATTAATCTCCCTTCGAAACCTTTTTCCTAGCCTATGCATCCTCATACCAAAATCTAATGTTATAATCTAAGCTTTTGGAGTAGAAGAGGTAGGAAGTAGACCATCCGTCTATTAGGACCCCTCACCTCAACTCAGAATGACCATCTTGGAGTTCCAGAGCAGATTCTCTCCTCTTTCACTCCTTCCTCTCAGGGCGGCCATCCACTCTAAAGGGTTTTTAAAACTGGATCCTTTACTATTAAGTCCTTTTAAAACTTTATTCATAGTGATAAACTCAAATAGCCCTTCTTCGAGGCTATTTGGAAAGTTGCAGCATAGATACAAATTTTCATGTAGCTTATGCTTCGAGACAAACTGCATATAAAAGAAAAACTAGCAAAGAAAGGTTAGAATGTTAGTTCAGACTGCCCCATATGTGCTAAGCCAATGGAGTCGAAGGCCCACTTGTTCTATGATTGCATCTATGCCTATTCTCTCTGATCTTTAATCTCATCTAGATTGCACTTCCCTTATTTGCCTAGAAACTTTAACTATCTTTTGGTCATCCTCGAGTAATTTCTCAAGCTTGGATTAGGAAATGGGACCAACCCACCATAATAACATGCTGGAACATATAAAGGGAAAGAAATTATATAGTTCTCCAATAAGGCAGAAGCTCCTAAGATAATCTTAAGGAAGATCCTATCTTCTTCCTTCGAAAGAGCATTTCAAATGGCAAAGCAGCTCAACTTCATTGTATCTTGGTAAAACTCCTATCTTCTCCTTGACTTATCTCTTGTACATTCTTTTACCGTAATCTATTAATAAAAAAGCTTAGGAGGAAGGCCTTTCTTTACTCCCAATTTTGAGTAAAAAAGAAAGAAACAAGTAAAGCTAATTGAATATAAGCATAGCATTAACTATTGCAATTCTTTATGTGAGTGTTGATAACATGATTATCAATCAGGCCTCGAGATGACAGCGAAAGCTAGGCACATAAATTGAAAGGAAAAATGCTTTGTATACCCCAAGGGTTAATTTGTATCTTGGAATCCTTGAAAAGAACTAATGGCAGTGAATTAATTATATCAGAGCCTCTCTTGCAACTTTTCTTGGATTTGTTTTCAGGTTTATCAATGTTAAACACCAGTAATAGTATTTTCATCTCAAGCTCTTATGGATAGCCCAGAGAAAAGTGGAAGTTCTCAGAGTTGCACCCTTTTTAGCTCATATCTTAATTGAAGAGGATCGGTTCTCTAATCATGGCCATCCATTATTGGTGTGATAATCGTGATTGGATAGACCCCATTGACTTCTTTCTCTGTATATATCTATCAGATAGATGCGATCATGGCCATGATGGCAATCACAAATGATTATGATTGGAGAATTGGCTCTTTTCAATTCACATATGAACCAAAAAAGAACTGAACTCAAGATCCTAACATGCTGGGACAAGCTTGGAACTAGTGAGTACTCCCAATATGTTGTAACATGTGGAAAGAAAGAAACAATGGGATTGTTATCAAAGTTCTGTAAAACACTGTAACATCATTTAAGGTCAGCCATTGAACTCTTCAAAACAAATAAATCTTTTCTTTGCAACTCCAAGACATCATTACCAAATGGAGGTCAAGTATTAGCTCACTGATTTGCTTGGTCCCTCTTGTTTTGTTGGCTTCTCTCTCTCTCTCTCTCTCTCTCTCTTTCAGTCATTAAATTTGGCAGACCCCATTATATGCATGCATGTATGCCTGCAAGCATGTTTCTGCCACAGACCATATTGTCAGCTGAATTCCCTTTTCCCTTCCCTTCTTTTACCCTCTGCTACCTACTACTACTCCCCGGAAAGAGGAGATTTTGTGAAGTATGTTTCCTAAGCCCGTGTCTTCATTTCTTTCGGGTTAAGGGCCAAAGAAAAACCTAGGGAGAATCAGTATAAACTCATTATCCACAATTTAGATCTTGATGTCCTCGAGTATGTTGACAAGGCCAAATGGCAGAAAAGGTACATAGTTCTTCCCATTCTGAAAAAGGGTACAAATTTGATCTTGGGATCCGACGGAAATGCAGGGTCCTTGCAGAATTTTTTGGGCAAAACGCCATCAGTGTACCCTGCAAGTTCTCCATTCCCCATCTTGGGTAAAAATGGAGGCTGTTACTAGAGTGATGTGTGTTGCAGAGAGCTCGTTAAAGGTTGATGATTGTAGGCTGTTTATACTCATCAAGATATATCAAGTGCTTGGAGGAAAAATCATTTTCTTAAATCTTCAAAACTTGCTTGGGATCATATGATTCTTTTTATTTGGTGGCACATTTAGAAAAAAAAAATAAAATATTAGAGTGTTCACTTCCAAAGCAACTCGCATATTAGTTATTATTGGAGCTACATTTTATTTTGTAGAGTGGGAGAAGCTCATAATCTCAAATCTTTACTGCGTCTCTTTTGAGAACTTCTCTTGGGTATCCCGTCTTGTAGTAATTCTCAGTCTCTTGATATATTAAATAGAGATTCTGCATCTTTTTCTTTTCTATAAATCTAGAAAAGCTATTGTTTATAGAAAGAGAATATTGATATCATTTGAAATTAAAAAATTTTTTTGATATTTTTACATCTTATAGAAAATATGCATATAAATTGAGTAGTATTAAAAAAAAAGATTTAACTAGTTTAAAATTAAAATTTTATTGTTATTATTATTATATTCATTGAGATTGATGAGCCTTAGAATCGATGATGCTACGGTCAGTGTATCATCATATTCCATCATGCTATTTCTCATGGTGCTCCCTCTAAGGCCTCCCTAGTGTCTTCATTCTCATTTCTATTGTTTAATGCTTAAGGTGCTCTTTCAAAGGCCATCTTAAGGTATACTCATGGCAGGAGAATGTGGTAAAACAAGCAGTAAGGAATCACATTAATTAAGCCATATTTTTTTGGAAACCACTCATTTTCACATGCATGCTCTTCCATGGTTCCATGTGTCTGAGATGCATGAACTTGCTATATGCCTAAGAAATTAAGACATAAAGTTTTGGGTATGGTTCATATAAATGCAGTTATCAAGTTTTATGTACTTTTGAGAAGTCATGAAGCTGCTCTTGGGCTGCCATAAGGTCAAGCCCGTTGGGCCGTCAAATTGAGAAGGGCCCATCCCTGTGAGATATAAGATGAAGCCCATTAGCCAGGGAACCATGGACCATCTGGTATTTCTAGGAAAAGTTCAAGGTGACTAATCGATCCTCTCCATCCTTGATGGAAATGGCTGCTGTATTTCTATAAAATTAGATCAATGGGAATGGATCAAGCTCAGCTGGAAATTAATTTTTAGCTGCTTTGTTTATTATTTGATTTAGTCTAGTATAGACTAATTTGAGCCAACTTGAGCACTAGCCTCTTGACTGAACTGATGATTAAAAAGCAAATTAAACTCAATTCATGCTTGAAGCAAGGTTGTTTGGTACTAATTTAATTTAAGCTTGGCTGAAGTGTTGACTATAACCATTTTTAAACGATAATTAATCAAAACCTTAATCATAATTATAATTTTTTAAAAAAATATTAAATATACAATCAAATATATTATCACTGTATGAGTCACAATGTTCTGAGTAAGCAATCAAAATTTATATAATATCATTCTGTGAAAAATAATCCGAAAACCCAATTTTGATTCTTGCCAAGACAAACTTAGGAAAGCAAAATTTTTTTACAAGCAAAGTTACTCAAGGCATCTTTATTTTTATACATCTGTAGCAAGAATACAGGCTAAATTACCCAACTCTAATTGCTACAGTTGGATTTGAAACTGGCAAATAAACAACCTCTATAAAGAAACGGACATGGGATGAAGGGATTGAATTTATGCAGTTATAGAAGAAAACTAATTCGGTAAAGCTCGAGGCTGGCTACTAAGCAGTGATTGAAAACTTCTGGTCGTTCCACGAGGTGATCATGACCGCGGCTGGATCAAAATGGAGGGCATTGATGCGTGGAAAAAAAAAACAGAATTTAAATTAAGTCACATGAAGCCGGTTGTTAGGGAGCTGGAAGCACACAAATAAAATGTTCAAATTATATGGCATATATGAATAGATAATGATATAGTACAATCTAGTTAGGTTATCTGATGGTAACATGTGCTACTCTCGCTTCAAATGCACGAACAAAAAGAATGATAAACTTTAAATACTATCCAGCAATATTTGCTTAACATCCATAAATATTAAGGATTTGTTTGGATTCCTCAATGGCTTATATATGAAATAATACATATATACATACATATATACATACGTACATATTTGTTTGCATTCCAATATAGCCGAATCCACCCCCTTCCTCTCTTTCTCTCTCTTTCTCTTTCTATATATATATATATATATAAATTTTCAAAGAATCAATGCATCAAAAGAGAGAGATGAAAACTTTGATTTTTGACAACTCTTATAGAAAATTTAACTTTTGAAACAAATGATTTTACCCCTATTTTCTTAGGATATTATTAACGTTGCTTTTCTTCGTGTTGGTTTGGAGAAATATTAGTCCATGGAGTATCCCGACAGGTTCGAGTTAAGTCTTTCATACAAAAGAATGCTAGATATTCTTTCATGCGGATAATTTTTTGATAGCCTATGTTTTATTTTAAGATTTAAACAGATTGGTGTGGAAAGATGTTAGATTCGAAAGAGAAAATAAGAAAAGTCGTAGCTTACCCATAGAAGAATGATGAAAGACTAGGTGAAAGCCATCTAAGTATCATCTGAGTTCACTGTATTACTGTAAGGAGTTGAAGCGTAGTTCTTTTGTGCTTGGTTATGAAGCTACTCCTCAAGATAGTTCAAAAAAGATAGATCAAGGAATCCTTTTGAAGTAGAAGAAGAAATGATGAAGAAATATACCTTGAATTTGGATGCGAAGAAGAGAATTATTTGGGTTGATTTGAAAGATTCATCATCTTGATAGGCACTGGTGAGTTAATATGATGGTGACCGTAAAGGAAGGGTTGGTGGTAGCAGGTTTTGGCAGGTTTTGGCAGGTTTCCTCAAGATGTAAGTATCAACATAAAAGTAAAAGAATAAGGATGGTAGCTCATATTTCTATTCTTTAGTAGAAAAAAAAAGAGTAAAAGAATAAGGATAATGACTTACATCCTATTATCTTTATATAAATATATATTTATTTATAAATATTTTTATTCTTTAGTAAAAAGTAAAAGAGTAAAAAAAAAATAAGGCTAATGATTCTTATTTCATTATCTTTGTATAAGTATATGGTTATTTATAAATATTTCTTTTTTTTAGTAAAACGATGAAAAACCAATAGAATAAGGATAATGGTACATATTATATTATTTTTATATAAATATATAGTTATTTATATATATCTTTATTTTTTTAGCAAAAAAGTATAAGAGTAAAAAAATAGGGACATGACTTATATTCTATTATCTCTATATTTGGATGGATATGAAAAGAATTGAAATACTTTGAAATCAAAAATTTTGAATTGGTTTAACATCTATTAAATGAATATCTTTTTGTATTAGTTTGTTCAGATTTTAAAGCAAAAAATAGGCTCTATGCTCCCTATGAAAGAACATCTAGCATTCTGTTATGTAACCAGAGTCCTCTCTCGGCAGCATACTACCCTGGCTCGAGAGCTGCGTTCAGTTGCATAAAGTAGATCTAAGAGCAAAACCTTTGTATCTATCAAGTAAAGCTAGTTGAAGATCATTTGATCACAAACACATAGCTACCACCAATGCAGTGCTTCTTGGACCGAACCAACTAGCTAGTGCTCTGCTTTAAAGGATGGTACATGAAACTGGGTCATCATAGGTGAGGTATCCAATTGCAATTGGCTGGCATGCTTTGCAGCATGATGGCAAGGGCTTGCATGGTTCTGGCTTCTTTGCAGGCTTTTCCTCCTTCTTGTAAGGACCTACGCTGTTGATTGTAACAAACTTCTTGATCTTTCTCAGCTCTTTCACAACGACGATCGGATCAACATCTCCTATCACAGTTAGCAAACCCTTCTCCGCATCCACCGATATCTCATTTACCCCTACAAAAATTAGATTGCTTACCTTTTTTTTGTTTTTTTTTTGTTCCTCTCTTCAAATAACGCCAGCTCTTTAGCCAGCAGGCTAAGAAGCAGGAGAAAAATATATTCAACTTCTCTAAATTCAGAGTCCTTCTAAATCAGGCAGACTAACCTTCAACTTTGGCAACGGCTTTCATGGCACAAGTCTTGCATTTGGCGCATGCGATGCTGATCTTCAACACGATTTTCTGTAATTTAATTAGAGCCAAAGGGATAGGTCAGAGATAAAGCATATAGAATGCGTTGGACTAAATGAGCATTGAGTCTTTCAGAATTTAGATGAAATGGGACGATGGTGTGCAAGCATGCTTACCTTCATCGCAGCACAAATGATAAGGCTGGATGTTTAAGTTCTCTCCTGGTCTTTAAGATGTGAAGGGATATGTAGATTGGTCCATATATATATATATATATAGAGGAAGTCCATGGTTAAAGTTAGTTGTCTTTTTTTGGCTCTTGATAGTTGCTTGACTTTTTCAAATTTACCTGGGTCCTTGAAAACTGAATTTATAATATTCGTTCATATCGCTCTATGTAAACAGCCCATTGCTTGCAGCATGGCTCTTGGTGACCATTTCAACTCAATGGCTATCGAAACTTATTTGAATGCTAATACTTTTCAAGCTTCATACAGACTTGCGTTAATCAATAAATCCCTTGTCTGTTTCCTAGTTGGATATCTGCTTTTCAGAATATAATATATATAATATTTAGAAAGGTTTCTTAATTTCCTAAGCCATCATTTTTCTGTTCTGTTCTCTTCTCTTCTTCTGACTTTTTTCTGCTTTCAAGTGTTTTTCTGATCTCCGTAAATATTTTGTTCTCTGATTTAATAAATTAAGTGGTGGGAGTTGTCTTACTGCTCCATCCTTTCTTCAAAAGAAAAAATAAATAAAAAGAAAAGAAAGCTCCAAGTTTATTGAAAGACTTGAGTTACATATCAAATAATTTTTCAAGAAGAAAGAAAAACGAACGCGTTTGACTCGATCCTATCGTTCGGTCTGCAACCTTTCTGCCCCCAGAGTCGCACTTTTGCCTCCTACTCTCACCGAAACCGAGCTTAGAATAATATGATCGACGGGACTAATGAGAAGGAACTTGCCGGCTACACCACGTTAGCCCAGTTAACTTGGTCGCAAAGCAATGCACCGAAGAGTCTTCGGAACCTCGGCTGAATTGAAAATGATTGACACCGTCTCTCAGGTCAATTCAAGCCAACTTTGGTGGCTGTCATGGGCTGGTGAGCTGCAAGTTCCCTGCGGTGTAGCTCCAGTGTAAAAAACCAGGCATTCTAGATCACAATAATAATGCTAGTGATCGGCTGGTTGTCATTTGATTGGGTAAATATAAGGAAATGAATCACTTCTTCTTAGTTTTTATTGAGGAGATAGAAGAATATATGAAAAATTTATAACACAGTAGGAAACTGTGAAAAAAAGATACAAAATCAAAACAAGTCCTAAAATTAAGGATAAATTGATGTTTGATCCTTTAGTAGACTGGACTTTAATGTTAAACTTTTGTACATTGGCCACGTAATACCAAATCAACTATACCAACTTTTTTAATTTTCAATTCTTTTTATCATGTTCAATGAGATGATAACTATGTGCACGTATATAATTATTTTTTTGACGTATATAATTATTTTTTCATTGCATATAGTTATTTATCACTATGCATAATTATCTTCTTATTGCACATAATAAATATAAGTGTGCAGACAGTTATTACGTAGCAAGAAGGATCAAAAATTAAAGAAACTTGATATGAAGGATTGAATGTTAAGTGGCTAATTAATAGAGGCTAAATGTTAAAGTTCGATCCACGGAAGGATCAAACATCAATTTAATCTAAATTTAAGATGTTTGATATGGGGTTAAAGGGGTTGAATATATATATATATATTCAAGAAGATACTTTTTCTTTATCCTAAATTATTAACTTAAGGAAGTAGGTTAATATAATTAAAGACTAAAACTTTTCAGAGAATAAAAGGATTAAAACATTGAGATTAATAAAATATTAATTTAATCCTACCATAAATATATATTATATTACACATGCATATATATATATATATATATATATCCATCTCTTTTTCATTAATCTTATTACAAATACAGTTAATAATTATACTTATAATATTTTACCCTATATTTATAGGGACATTTAAACATGAATATTAGTAATTTTTTAATAATTTTTAAAATTTATATAGAAAAATTACATATGTAATTTATTTATTTATTTATGTACCCCATATCAAGCACACCTTTGGAGTGGATTGCCGGGCGAGGACAAGAGAAAGGTGAGGACAAGAGAAGCCTTGGATGATTACAATTTGATAACGATTATGCGCTTAATTTTCAGCATGGCCGGCCAAAAGTACTGGTCCTGGAATGTCAGTCGCAACAAAAATTGCCTTTTTTTTTTTTTTTTCCTCGTAAAAATAGAAAGGAACGATTACGAATCTTAACGCTATCGAAGAGGCTGAAGCTCCGAGTCATGGATTGGTTAGTTAGGTTCAGACATGTCAATTTTTTGGCCACCGACCGGCCAACTTTCTGGCCGCCGAGAGCCAATGGAACCACAGCTTGCAAGAAAATACGCAAGGTCAAGCGAGTTTGGTTTAACGATGAATTGTTTCGCATGGGTGTTTTCCGTTATCTGTTTGTCAAACCATTCATCCCAAAGACGGCTTTGCTTTGAACTGGTAGCAGGTTGGTGCAGTCTTAAATCATCCTACCTCCGATCACGGACAATTGACAATTCCTTGGGCCGGGAGGCTTGGATTCAGAATTTTTTCAAACTTCTGAGTTGACAAACCGTGGAAGTAAAATAAACTAAACGATAATATCTAAATCATGACCTGTAATATAAACGAGACAATGAGCAATGGTGAGAGGAGATGCGACGTGAGTTTTGACAATGCGATTAAATTAGAGCCTTCTCGTTTATGAAACCTCACCTGTCTCCTTGAATTTTTTTAGAACACAGAGGAAATCACCGCGTCAACTGATTTTGATGATGACAGGGTATATCTTCTCTTGAATATAGAGAGTGGTGTTGATGTTTCAAAGGAAAAATATTCATTAATTAGATATTTCGCTAGTCAATTTAGTTACCTAATCCCGGATAATGTCCACAAGATGTACGTCATTCATTCAGGCCGTACAAACCTTTCCTAAGTTAGTGATTTCACCTGCACAAAATGGAGTCTCATCAAAACTCAACTTTAATAATGAAAATATCTTTATGACTGCATAACTTTAAACATGACAGAAATCTAGATTAAGAGCTAACAAAGCAAAAGAAATAGAGAAACAAAAAAAGAAAAAGAAAAGAAAAGAATGAGACATAAAAGTTTATGTGGTTTGGTTTGTGGCATATTCCCCACGGACAAAAGACTACCGGAAAAAACTAAACTAATAACAAAAAATTATAAGCATAGCTAGAGAAGAAAAACTCTCAATATGAATCCTTTTATAATACTATTGTTCTGATCATATCGCCACAACAAGGATAAGCAAGTTTGTGACCCATGAGTCACCATGTTCCCCAAGACAGAATTATATACACAAAAGTCATGGAAAACTTTTATTTGAATTTTCAAGGAATTCAAATCCATTTAACTAATTTAATTAATTATAAAACTTAAACATAAAATAGCATTAATAGCAGAAATAATAGTAATAGTAGCAACAAGAATAGTGACAATTGCAGTGATAATGGTAGTAGCAGTAATAGTTTAGTAATAATAGTATAGTAGTGCTATTAATAAAAATAGTGATGGTAGTGGTAGTATGGTTCGTTAATATCAAAGGTTATAGATACGAAATAGTAAAATATAGATGTAATAGTAACAACTACAACAGTAATGATAATAATGATGGTAATAATAACAATTGTAGCTACATCCAATTAATTTGAGATTAAGATTTACTTTATTTTGTTATAATAATGATAGCAATTATAATAGTTGTAATGGTGATGGTGGTGGTATAATATATGAATATTGTAAACTATGAAGAGTGAAATTATTAATATTGAATAGTATAGTAAAGATCTGATATATTTAAAGAATATCATAGGAATAAGTTGAGTGATTTCTATCTCTCTATTAAGAACAAAAGTTATGATTCTTCAATCTTGCACCGCCGGATATGTAAGTTGTTGTCAAAGTAATTTATAGAAAAAGATATGATTTGTTTAGCCAAAAAAAAAGAGTGTGCTTGTACTCATGGTCAATTTATCGTGCTTATTCTTTAATTTGGCATTAGGTTTCATCCATTCCCATTTACAGCAAAGTGAGAAGAAAAAGGGTAGCATATAATAATTATATAATAGATATCTACATCATCCGTCGTCTAAAGTTGAAAATTTAATGGGATACTTCCTAACGCTACACTATTTTGTCCCCTTGCATTGATCAAAAGCCAGGTAAAGAACTGGACATCCATTCAAGTTTAGAAATCCATGGTGATCATGGGAAAGTAAAGAAGGAAGCATAGTGGTAAAGGCTAGATTTTTCAAAGAAACAAGAGAATTGCTTCTTCTTCTTATTATTTTTTGGATTACTCTATCTATCATAATAATCAAAAAAAAAAAAAAATCAAAATATAAGTCAGGGGGTGAAATATTTTATTATTATTATTATTATTATTATTATTTTGCATGTGTGTAAAAAGTGTAGATTAGGCTTAGCTGGCTCTGAGGTCTAAGAGATTCCTATCTAGTTAGGCACGGGCTAAAAATCCATACTAGGCCTGAGTTTGGATTGCGTTTAACAGTTGCCATCGACACGAGGAATAAAAAATGAACAACAGTTGGATGGCCTAAAAAGCTAGAAATCTATTGGAGGAATCTAATGAGACTGCATTAGCAAAGGAGGAACTTCCTCTCTCTCTCTCTCTCTCTCTCTCTCTCTCTATATATATATATATATAAATATATAAATAAATAAATATATATATATATAAAATTTTAACAAAAATGCTGCAATGATAATGAAATGTAAGGGTCATCTTTTCTAATTTAAATTCACGGAGAGATAATCCACTTGGTATTGGGCCAATGAACCCTCCATTGTACTGTTTTTTTCAGAGATCTTTTTTATGGCAGTTGTCCATCTCCATAAAGTGAGTAATTAAAGTTTGCACATAGATTCCCTCGATCGTAGATTCTGTCTCATTGAGAGGTCCTCCATGAATTTCCTGTGCTAATTTTTGCATACAAACTGGAGTATATTAAAGTAGATTTTGTGCTAATTAAAGTAGGGATGGAGCCCTTGCTTGCCTAGACTGACAGCATGGTGAAGAGGTATAGAGTCGTAGAAGGCCAGTATAGAATGAAGTTATGGTACATGATATGGTTGAGTCTATTAGACAGGGTACTAGTATATAAACTAACTTGAACGGAAGAAGTATCGTCAAGTTAGATTATTGACATGTAATACTAGTCCTAGAAATGTTAGTATGTACCAGTAGTACTGCTTCGTAACGCTTGCATGCTGAGGGAGTGACTGACTTAATGATGCTTTACATGCCTGTGGCAAGAGAGAGAGGGGCCCAATGATGACGTATTGTATACTAAAGAATGGCAACTTGCTTATTAATGTCTTGCATACGGATGCGTGGATGGTTTGGTGATGGCTGCGGTCACATTGTTGGTTTAGTTATGGTTGTGGCTATCTTGATATTGTGGTGTGGTTATCTTGCTTGGCATGGTTATTTTGAGTTTGTTGGTTTGACTATGAATGTGGTTATTTTAATGGTTGGTAATTATTTTGGTATGCGGATTTTATTGCTTTTCAGATAGTTATATATATATATATATATATTATGATATCTTTTATTTAAGCATATTTTGGTTATACTAAACTATTTTAATGTCATATTTATGTGACGATATGTATAAAAGTTTTACTGGGCTTTTTATCTCATCCCCTCTTCTTTTTATTTTGTAGAGGATGAGGAGTATATCTATTTAATAAACTAGAATTTTAGTAAGGGTCCCTAGGAGTGAGGACAGGAGGATTGTCTTAGTTTTCTTTTGGTACCTAGATATTTTGTATGGATCAAATGGAGATGAGATGTAAAGGCTTGATGACTCAATATAGAAAATAATATATTTAAGTTTTCGCTTCCATAATTATGTTTTATGGTTTGTATATATTTAGGTTTAGCAGGCCTTGCATACTTTTGAGGTTCACTTCAAGAATATACAACCATATCGTGACATTTCTGTACCGAATATAGGATCAGGAGTTGCAACAGTTGTTGTTGGAGACAAGGCCAAATAGCATAAAAAGGCACATGGTTGTTCATATTCTGAAAAAGGGTACATATTTGATCTTGGGATCTGACGGAAATGCAGGGTCCTTCCAGAATTTTATGGGCAAAATGCCGTCGGTGAACCCTGCAAGTGCTCTATTCTCGTTCTTGAGTAAAAATGGAGGCTGTTACTATACTGATTTGTGTTGGAGAGAGCTGATAGATGTACTTTCAGGGCCAAAGGTTGGCAATTGCAGGCTTTTTATGCCCATCAAGAAGCTATCGTTTCAATTATAGGAGCACCGTTATATTACTTCAACACGTAAAAATTTTCAAGATTTATGAAGTGTTTGGAGAAAAAATCATATTCTAATATCTTCAAAACTTGCTTAAGATCAATTGATTCTTTATACTTGATAGCACATTTAGAAAGGGAAAAAAAAAAAAAATGATAGAATGTTTACTTTTAAAGCAGCTCCCATATCAACATTACTCACAAAATCTAGAGAAAAATCATATTCTCGTACCTTTAAAACTTGCTTAAGATCAATGAATTCTTTATACTTGATGGCACAGTTAGAAAGAAAAAAAAAAAAAATTGATAGAATGTTTACTTTTAAAGCAGCTCTCGTATCAACATTACTCATAAAATCTTATTCTTCTTTGATAATGCGAGTTGCATTTTTATTCATAAAGCGGAAGAAGCTCATGATCTTACATCTTTACTTAGATCTCTTTTGAGAACCTTCTTTTGGTTACATTATCTTGAAGCATTTCTCAACCTTTCAACCTATTAAATAGTGACTTTGTTTTTTTTTTTTTTTTCTTCTCTATAAATCTAGAGAAGCTATTGTTTATAAAAGCTGGATATTGATATTATCTAAAATGAAAGAAAAATTTAATATTTTTACATCTTATAAAAAATATGCATCTAAATCAAGTACAATTAAAAAAAATAATAAATTAAAAATTAAATTATTATTATTATTATTATTATTATTGTTATTGTTATATTCATCGAGATTGGTAAGCCTAAGTATGGATCATGCTATCATCATATTCCTTCATGCTATTTCTCATGGCACTCCCTCCAAGGCCTCCCTGGTCTCTTCATTCTCATTTCTATTGCTTAATGCTTAAGGTGTTCAAGGCCATCTTAACGTATACTCATGTGTAGAGATGCATGAACTTGTTGTATGGCTAAGAAATTAAGCCATAAAGTTTTGGATATGGTTCGTATAAATGAAGCTATCAAGTTTATGTACTTTTGAGAAGTCATGAAGCTACCCTTGGGCTGCCATAAGGTCAAGCCCGTTGGGCCGTCAAATGGAGAAGGGGCCATCCCTGTGAGACATAAGATGCAGCCCATTAGCCAGGGAACCATGGACCATCTGGTATTTCTAGAAAAAGTTCAAGGTGACTAATTGATCCCCTTCATCCTTGATGGAAATGGCTGCTGTATTTCTATAAAATTAGATCAATGGGAATGGATCAAGCTCAGCTGGAAATTAATTTTTAGTTGCTTTGTTTATTATTTGATTTAGTCTAGTATAGACTAATTTGAACCAACTTGAGCACCAGCCTCTTAACTGAACTGCTGATTAAAAAGCAAATTAAACTCAAAACATGCTTGAAGCAAGGTTGTTTGGTACTAATTTAATTTAATCTTGGTTGAAGTGTTAACCATAACCATTTTTAAACAATAAACCTTAATCATAATTATAATTTTTAAAAAGTATTAAATATACAATCAAATATATTATCACTGTGTGAGTCACAATGTTCTGAGTAAGCAATCAAAATTTATATAATATCATTCCATGAAAAATAATCCAAAAACCCAATTTTGATTCTTGCCAAGACAAACTTAAGAAAGCAAAATTTTTTTACAAGCAAAGTTACTCAAGACATCTTTATTTTTATACATCTATAGCAACAATACAGGCAAAATTACTCAACTCTAATTATTACAGTTGGATTTGAAACTAGCAAATAAACAATCTCTATGAAGAAAAGGACATGGGATAAAGGGATTGAATTTATGCGGTTAGAACAGAAAACTAATTTGGTAAAGCTCGAGTCTGGCTGCTAAGCAGTGGCTGAAAACTTCTGGTCGTTCCACGATGGTGATCATGGCCGCGACTGGATCAAAATGGAGGGCATTGATGCGTGGAAAAAAAAAACAGAATTTAAATTAAGTCACATGAAGATGGTTGTTAGGGAGCTAGAAGCACATAAATAAAATGTTCAAATTATATGGCATATATGAATTGCTAATGATATAGTACGGTTTAGTTAGCTTACCTGATGTTGACATATGATGGATCAAAAGATTAGATAATGAGGTCATTTAAATCACTATACATATCCTCTCAAAAGAAAAGTCTTGATTAGAAAAAATTTTCATTAAAACTATTAATTTATTCAAGATTCTTTCCATCAAAGATCCAGCCAATTTGAGTAAAAATTTGCCATCCTTCTCGGAAAGGATTCCACCAAAGTTATTACGTTATCAGGGAATCAAACTTATTAGAGCCGTTTACTAATAAAAGGCCAACTTTTAAAGGACTCTTTTAAGTATTTATAAAAACAGGCCCAAACCTCACACGTTAGAGAATTTGAGTCTTGGCTCTCAAACCCAACTCGAAACTTACTATATAGATGCACTGGGAACCTAAATAGGGCATTTTTGGTTTATTTATATTAGCATTGGATTCTTAAAATATGTTTTGAAAGATAATTTCATAAAAAAAAAAAGAAAAAAAATCTTGGGGTGGGCAATAGAGTGGGTTTAGGTATGAGGACTATATTTGTAACTCTAATAGGGCACCAAGCAGGGATGGGGGTAGGGTATGAAAAGTTGGGGCTAGGGTCGGATTGAGCAAAACCTAGCCCCGACTTACTCCATTGCCATTCTTACGGTAGCATGCATAAAAATGCATATAAAATCTTGTTTTATTCTCACTTCAAATGCACGAACAAAGAGAATGGCAAACTTTACATGCTATCTAATCTAGCGATATTTGCTTGACACCTGTAAACATTAAGGATCTGTTTGGATTCTTTATTTGTTTGGATTCCTTGTTAGTTTGTCTGCGAAATTATACATACATATATATAGAGGTAGACTTGGCTACATTGAAATGTAGCCAAGTCTAGAATTCGGTCATCTTCTCCATCCTTAGATTTATACAGATCTTGGAACTACCTCATCCTTTTCACTTTTTTCATCTCTGAGATCCATGAACTATATTGATCCAAAGGTGAGAAAGGTGACCGGATCTAAACTTGACTACATTTTAATGAAGCCAAGTCTACCTCTATATATATAAAGTTTCAAAGGACCAATGCACCAAAAAGAGAGATGGGAACTTTGATTTTTGATAATTCTTATAGAAAACTCAACTTTTGAAACAAATGATTTTACCCCTATTTTCTTAGGATATTATTAACGTTGCTTCTCTTCGAGTTGGTTTGGAGAAATATTAGTCCATGGAGTATCTTGACAGATTCGAGTTAAGTCTTTCATACAAAAAATGCTAGATATTTGTTTGTGCGAGTAATCCTTCGATAGCTTAGTTTTTACTTTAAGATTTGAACGGATTAATACGGAAAGATGTTAGCTTGATAAACGTCAAACAGATTCGAAAGAGAAAATTAGAAAAGTCATGGCTCACTCATAGGATAATGATGGAAGACTAGGTAAAAGCCTCTTAAGCATCATCTTAGTTCACTACATTACTAGGAGTTGGAATGTAGTTCTCTTGTGCTTGGTTATGAAGCTACTTCTTGAGATGGTTCAAAAGAAATAGATTAAGAAATCCTTCTGATGCAGAAGAAGAAATGATGAAGGGATATGTTCTAAATCTGGGTGCGGAGAAGAGAATTATTTAGGTTGATTCAAAAGATTTCATTATCTTGATGGGCAGTGATGAGTTAGTATGATGGTGGTCGTAGAGGAGAAGTTGATGATAGTGGATTTTGGTAGGTTTCCTCGGGATGGGGGATCAACGTAAAAGTAAAAGAATAAGGATAGCGGCTCATATTTCTATTTTTTAATAGAAAGAAAAAGAGTAAAAGAATAAGAATAATAGCTTCCATCCTACTATTTTTATATAAATATATAGTTATTTATAAATATTCTTATTTTTTAGTTAAAAATAAAAGAGTAAAGAAATAAGGTTAATGATTCATATCTCATTATTTTTATGTAAGTATATGGTTATTTATAAATATTCTTCTTTTTTAGTAAAGCGATAGAAGAGTAACAGAATAAGAATAATGGTACATATAATATTATTTTTATATAAATATATAGTTATTTAAATATATCTTTGTTTTATAGTAAAGAAATAAAAGAGAAAAGATATGACTCATATTCTACTATCTCTACATTCGGACAGACACAAAAAGAATTGGAATACTTTAAAATAAAATATTTTAAATTTTTCTGACATTTATCAAATAAATGTCTTTTCACAGTAGTTTATTCAGTTCTTAAAAGCAAAACATAGACTATATTCTCCATGTATTCTCCATGTGAAAGGTCATTTAGCAATCTTTTGTGTAACCAGTCCTATCTCGGCAGCATCTTACCCTAACTTGAAAGCTGTGTTCAGTTGCATGGAGTAGATCTAATGGCAAAACCTTTGTATCTATTAAGTAAAGCTGGTTGAAGATCATTCGATTACAAACACATGGCTACCACCAATGCAGTGCTTCTTGGACATAGAACGTCAGTGAGATATGAACGAACCAACTATAGCTAGTCCTCTTTTTTAGAGGATGGTGCATGAAACTGGATCATCATGGATGGGGTATGCAATTGCAATTGGCTGGCATGTGTTGCAGCATGATGGCAAGGGCTTGCATGGTTCTTCCTTCTCCTTTGCAGGCTCTTCCTCCTCCTTGTAAGGACCTACGCTATTGATTGTAGCAAACTTCTTGATCTTCCTAAGCTCCTTCACAATGACGATCGGATCAACATCTCCTATCACAGTCAACAAACCCTTCTCCGCATCCACCGATATCTCATTAATCCCTGCAAAAATTGGATTGGTTAACCCTTTTTTTTTTTCTTCTCTCTTTTCAATAACGCCAGCTCTTTAGCTAAGAAGCAGGAGAAAAATATATTCAACTTCTCTAAATACGGAGTCCTTCTAAATCAGACAGACTAACCTTCAACTTTGGAGACGGCTTTCATGGCACAAGTCTTGCATTTGGCACATCCAATGCTGATCTTCAACACGATTTTCTGTAATTTAATTAAAGCCAAAGGGAAAGGTTAGAGATAAAGCATATAGGATGCGTTGGAGTAAATGAGCATTGAGTCTTTCAGAATTTAGATGAATAAGACGATAGTGTGCTTACCTTCATTGCAGCGCAAATGATACGACTGGATGTTAAGTTCTCTCCTGGTCTTTAGGATGTGAAGGGATATGTGAATTGGTCCATATATATATATATATATAGAGAGAGAGAGAGAGAGAGAGGAAGAAGTCCATAATTAAAGTTGGTTGACTTTTTTTTGCTCTTGATAGTTGCTTGACTTTTTCAAATTCACATGGGTCCTTGAAAACTGAACTTATAATATTCATTCATATCCCTATGTAAGCAGTCCATTGCTTGCAACATGGCTCTTGATG
Source organism: Metroxylon sagu (assembly GCA_017589505.3). Classification (NCBI taxonomy): domain Eukaryota; kingdom Viridiplantae; phylum Streptophyta; class Magnoliopsida; order Arecales; family Arecaceae; genus Metroxylon; species Metroxylon sagu. Next base: position 1,585,704 of record JACVBY030000627.1, read on the forward strand.
ACTATTTCAACTCGATGGCTATTGAAACTTATTTGAATGCTAATACTTTTCAAGCTTCATAAGACTTGCGTTAATCAATAAATGCCTTGTCTGTTTCCTAGTTGAATATCTGCTTTTCAGAACATAATATTTAGAAAGGTTTCTTAATTTCCTAAGCCATCATTTTTCTGTTCTGTTCTGTTCTTCTCTTCTTCTAACTTTTTTTTTTCTGCCTTCCAAGTGTTTTTCTGATCTCCGTAAATATTTTGTTCTCTGATTTAATAAATTAACTGGTGGGAGTTGTCTTACTGCTCCATCCTTTTCTTTAAAAAAGAAAAAGAAAAAATAAAAATAAAAAAAGAAAAGAAAACACCAAGTCTATTGAAAGATTGAGTTACATATCAAATAATTTTTCAAGAAAAAAGAAAAACGAATGCGTTTGACTCGATCCCATTGTTCCAGAGTCGCACTTTGGCCTCCTCTCACCGAAATCGAGCTTAGAATAAGATGGTAGACGGGACTAATGGGAAAGAACTTGCCGGATACGCCACGTTAGCCCAGTTGCAAAGCAATGCACCGAAGAGCCTTCGAAACTTCGGCTGAATTGAAAATGATTGCTGCTTGACACTGGCTCTCAGGTCAACTCAAGCCTAACTTTCATGGCTCTCATGTGCTGCTGAATTGCAAGATCCTAGTACAGCTCCAGCGAAAACCAGGCATTCTAGATCGCAATAATAATGCTAGTGATCAGCTGGTTGTCATTTGATTGGATAAATATAAGGAAGTGAATAACTTTTTCCTAGTTTTTATTGAGGAGATAAAAAAAATATATAAAAAATTTATAACACAGTTTCTTCGGTAGCCTGAACTTTAATATTAAGCTTTTTGTGTATTGGCTACGCAATATCAACTTAACTATACCAATTTTTTTAATTTTTAGTTCTATTTACTTTATGCAGGAAGGTGATAATCGTGTGCATATTACATAATTATCTTCTCAGTGCATATAATTATTTTTTCATTATAAACAGTCATTTATCATTACACATATTTATCTTCTTATTGTATACAATAAATATAAGTGTATATATAGTTATATTGTAAAAAGAACCAAAAATTAAGGAAACTTGGTATAAAGAATTGAATGTTAAGAGGCTAGTCAGGGGATAAATGTTAAAGTTCGATCCACTAAAGGGTCAGACATCAATTTAATCTTAATTTAATATATTTAATATGAGGTTAAAGGGATTAAAAAGTTACTCTTATAATTTTTTAACTTTTTTTTTATTTTTTTATTTTTAAGGAAGATACTTTTTTTTCTTTACCTTAAATTATTAACCTAAGGGATAGGTTAATAAAATAAAGATAAAAACTTTTTAGAGAATAAAAGAGACTAAAACATTGAGACCAATAAAATATTAATTTAATCCCACCATAAATATATATTATATATAATATTATAATTATTTAATATATATATATATAATTAGTTATATTAAAATGTAGTCAAGTCGAGGATTTGACCATCTTTTTCATCCTTGAATACACATATTGTAAAACTATCTTACCTTTTTTATCTTTTTCATCTTTGAGATTGTGTGAATTTAAGGATGAAGAACATGTCCAAATATATATATATATATATATTAAATATAGTTAATAATTATATTTATAATACTTTATTCTTTATTCATAAATGCAATCAAACATGAATATTAGCAAAATTTTTACACGTTTAAATTTACATTAAAAAAAAGTTACACGTGTAATTTATTTATGGTCAAGCACACCTTCGGAGTGGATTGTCTTGTTTGCGCTGGATGATTACAATTTGATAATGGTATATATTTTCAACATGTTGGCAAAACTTTATCGTCAAGCACACCTTCGGTGAGGGCAAGAGAAGCGTTGGATGATTACAATTTGATAATGATTTTGCGCTCAATTTTCAACATGGCCGGCCAAATGTACTGGCCATGGAATGGCAACCGCAACAAAAATTGCCCCTTTTTTTTTTTTTTTTTCTCCGTAAAAATAGAAAGGAAGGGCCATGGATCTTGACTCTATCGAAGAGGCTGAAGCTCCGAATCATGGATTAATTACTTGGGTTCAGACATGATATATATATATATATATATCGAAAACCACTGGAGCCAAAGCTTGCAGGAAAATACGCAAGGTCAAGTGAGTTTGGCTACTGATGAATTGTTTGGTGTTTCCGTGTCTGTTAGTCAAACTATTCATCACAAAGACGGCTGGCTTTGAACTGGTCGCAGGTCCTACCTCGTATTACGGACAATTGACTGTTAGAATTTATAAAAAAAAAAATTTATAAAAAATTATCACTCAAGATAATAGAATCATTTATTTTGTTTGGATCACCAAGATAAAATTAAATATATAAGCGAAAGCGTACCTGAGTCCATATCGATTGATTACCCTCTAAAATCGAGCAGTTGGTCTTTCAGGTCAACACGTTCACTTTAGGGAGAGTTCTTTAGTTTCTCTTATTGTTTTTTCTTTGTGATGGGATGTCAAAAAGAATGTCGCTATTCATGCAATCTGAAAACCATGACCACTATATATAGAGAAAACTTAATTTTATTTCTATTTTAGCCCATTAGAAATAATTTCTTGAGTCTCTACACATTAAAGGCACACACCCTATCAGATACATTAAAACTCAAATTACTGAATACTTAATCGATCATTTTTAATTAGGCTTAAATTTATTTGACAGTCCGTAATACATAATTATTTACATATAAACTCAACGTTAGATTAATGATCCAATATTGACAATTTAGATTCCTTGGGCGGGGAGGGTTGGATTCAGAATTTGTTCTGAGTCAACGAATTGTGGAATAAACGAGACAATGAGCAATGGTAAGAGATGCGACGTGAGTTTTGGCAATGTGATTAAATTAGAGTCTTCTCATTGACGAACCCTCACCTGTCCCCTTGAATTTTTAGAACACGAGGAAATCACAGCATCCACTGATTTTGATGATGACAGGCTATCTTCTCTTGAATGGAGAATAGTGTTGATGCTTCAAAGGAAATATATTCATTAATTAGATATTTCACTAGTCAATTTAGTTACGTAATCCCGGATAATGTCCACAAGATGCACGCCATTCACGCCGTAGAAACCTTTCTAAGTTGGTTATTTCACCTACACAAAATGGAGTCTCATCAAAACTCAACTTTAATAATGAAAACATCATCATGACTGCATAACTTTAAACCAGTCTTATTATGACAGAAATCTAGATTAAGAGCTAACAAAGCAAAAGAAATAGAGAAGAAAAACTCTCCCTATGAATTCTTTTAGCTTATCAGCACTCCTAAAAAGAAAGAAATGATCATCCTAAATGGATGAGAATATAAACACGCATGCATGTCTACATAACAGGGCTCATGTAGTGGAGCCCCATGAATCAAGGGCTGAGGAGAGGCACCCTTTAACTTTATATTCTCTACATACAAAGACGTGATGCAGCCTACGCTGAAGTTCTAACCGAAACATAATTTAGATTGGGTTTCAGTAATATTGCTTCAAGTTTTATAACACTATTATGGAGTTTGTGACCCCATAAGTCACCATGTTCCCCGGGACAGAATTGTATACATAAAGGCCATAAAAACTTTTACTTGAATTTTCAAGGAATTCAAATCAATTTAATTAATTTAATTAATGATAAAACTTAAATATAAAATAGCAATAATAGTAGTAATGATAGTAATAGTAGCAACAAAAATAGTGACATGATGGTAGTAATAGTAATAGTTACAGTAATAATAGTATAGTAGTACTATTAATAAAAGTAGTAGTGATAGTGGTAGTATGATTTATGAATATCACGGTACGGAATAGTAGAATAAAAATGTAATAGTAACAGCTACAACAGTAACGATAGTGATGATGGTAATAATAATAGTTGTAGCTGCATCAAGTTAATTTAGGATTAAGGTTTATTTTTTTTTGTTATAATAATAATAGTAATTATAATAGTTACAATGACAGTGATGATGATATAATACATGAATGTTGTAAACTTTGAACGGTGAAATTATTTATATTGAATAGTATAACACAAATATGATATATTAAAAAAATATTATAGAAACAAGTTGAGCGATCTCCGTATATCTATTAAAAACAAAAGTTATGATTTTTCAATCTTGCACTGCTGGATATGTAAGCTGTCGAAGTAATTTAGAGAAAAAGATACGACTTGTTCAGCTGAAAAAAGTGCACTTGCGCTCATAGTCAATTCATCATGCTCATGAATTTGTCGTTCGACTGTGCTCTTTAATTTGTCATCAGATTGCATCCATTCTCATTTATAGCAAAGTGGGAAGAAAAAGGTTAGCTTGTGATAATTATAAAATATATATCTACATCATCCTATCACCTAAAATTGAAAATTTAATGGGATACCTTCTGATGCTGCACTGTTTTGTTCCCTTGCATTGAGCAAAAACCAGGTAAAGTTCTGGACATCCATTCAAGTTTAGAAATCCATGGCAATCATGGGAAAGTAAAGAAGGAAGCATAGCGGTAAAAGGTAAGATTTCTCAAAGAAACAAAATTTTTTTTTTCTTCTTATTATTATTTTTGGATTACTCTATCTACCAGAATAACTAAAATATATATATATATATATATAAGTCAGAGGGTGACATATTTCATTGCTTTTTTTTTTTTTTTTTGTGTAAAAGATGTAGGTTGAGCAAGTTGGGCTTGAGCTCTAAGAGATTCCCATACAATTGGATGACCTAAAAGCTAGAAATCTATTGGAGGAATCTGATGAGACTGCATTGGCAAACGAAAAACTTTCTATACATACATACATATGCATATACATATATACATACATACATACATATATATATATATATATATATATATATATATATATATATATATATATATATATATATATATATATATATATATATATAATTTTAACAAAAATGCTGCATTGATAATGAAATGTAAGGATTATCTTTTCTAATCTAAATTCACTGTTTCCTCTACATCTGCTACCTAATTTCTAAATCTCACAGAGAGATGATCTGCTATAGTATTGGACCAATGGACCTTCCCATTGTGCTGTTTTCTTCAGAGATGTTTTTTATGGCAGTTGTCCATCTCCATAGAGTCAGTAATTAAAGTTTGTATATAGATTCCCTTGACCGTAGATTCTGTCTCATCTAGAGGTGCTCTGCGAATTACCTGTGCTAATTTTCGCTTATCCCACGTTCAGGGTGCTGTCAGATATTTCCAGGTGATGCTTGAAAGCTACCTTGCTCAACACCCAGAAGGTTCAAATTGAAGTATTAATGGTAAAAAGATGAATACCATGGTGGCATTCTTATTGCTGTATACCAAGTTAATTTCCACAAACACCTGACTGAAAGTGGAAGCGAACAATCCATATAAAATGAAAAAAAAACTAAGATGCAACGACTTTAGTGACGTTGGAGCTATCACTCTTGCAAGAAAAATCAAAAGGGATGATTTTATCCCCGTTTTCTCATGATATTCATCGAGTTGGTTCGGAGAAATATTAGTCCGTGGAGCATCGAGCCAGGGCCTAACTTGAAAGCTATATTCCTTCAGTTGCGTAAACTAGTGGTAGAGCTTTTATTAACCAGAAAAGCTAGCTGGACAAAGATCATTTGAATACAAATACATGGCTACCGCCAACGGTGCAGTGCTTATTATTGGCCTTAGACGTCGATAATATACGAACGAACCACCTAGCCGGTGCTCCTCTTCAGAGGACGGTGCACCCAACTGGTTCATCATAGGTTAAAGGTCCAATCACGATTGTCTGGCATCCCTTGCAGCAGGATGGCAACGGTTTCGACTCCGGCTCCGGCTTCGGCTCCGGCTTCGGGGGCTTGCAGCACTCAGGGGGCTTGCAGCACTCCGGCTTCGGGGGCTTGCAGCACTCAGGGGGCTTGCAGCACTCCGGGGGCTTCGGCTTGCAGCACTCAGGGGGCTTCGGCTTGCAGCACCCAGGGGGCTTGCAGCACTGCGGAGGCTTCGGATCGGGAGGTTTCGGATCTTCCTTCTTATAGGGACCTACGCTATCGATTTTGATGAACTTCTTGACTTTCTTCAGCTCTTTCACAATTGCACACGGATCAACATCTCCTATTATGGTCAGCAAACCCTTCTCCGCATCCACCGATATCTGATTTATCCCTACCAAAATTTGATTAATAAACTTTAGTGTTAATTTTTTTTTTTTTTTAAAAAAAAACTTTTCAAACGACTCCTTGGCCACCAGGCTAAGAAGTTGGAGAAGAATATATTCAACTTCAACTTCCCTAAACTTAAAAAAGAGTCCTTCCAGATCAAGGAGACTAACCGCAAACCTTAGCAGCAGATTTCATGACACAAACTTTGCACCTGGCGCATATGACGCAGACCTTTAGCACAATTTTCTGCAATTTAATTAAAGCAAAAGGAAAAGGTTAGAGATAGAACGTATAGAATGTGTTGGACCAAATGAGTATTGGGTCTATCAGGATTTTGATAGATAGCAGAAGAGAAGAGAAGACAGTGTGCGAGCGTACTTACAATCATCATGGTGGCACAAACAATAAGCTCGATGTAGAGATCTCTTACGGTATCCAAAGGGATGCAGATTGGTTCATATATAAGATGTTGACGGCTTTTGTTTCTTTATAGTTGCTCGATTCTTTCAAATTCACATGGATTCTTGAAAACTGAACTTAATATTCTTTTCCATCCTCATGTGAACAACCTTTGTTAGCTACACAAATCTCAATAACTATTGCAACTAGGTGGAAATTAAAACTTCTTGGATCGCGCGCTTATGAAGACTAGCATTGGTTAACATGCCATGTCTATTTTTGGATCGCCAACTTTAGAAGACTAGCGTTAACTAACATACATGCCATCATCCTTCACTGCTTTTATATCTTTTCTTATCTTTGTACACCACCACCACAGCTCCATTTCGCCCAGCCGCCTCAGCAAAAATGAGCTTAGAATAAGATGGTTGTAGGGACCCGGGTCATCGGGATTCGAGGGTAGAACTTGGCGGACACACAACGTTAGTGTGTTTGGCCAATTTAAAAGCTAAAACCATCGATGACACTGGAACTGAGGTCAACTTAAGCCATCTTTAATGGCTGTCATTGGCTAGTGAATTAGAGAAGCCTCGCAGTGTACAACTCCCGAACCAAAAAAAAAAAAAAAAACAGCTCCAGAGCAAAACCAGGAATTCGTGATCACAGTAATAATGCTGGCGATCGGTTGGCTGTCATTTGATAATAGTTATGCGCTCAATTTTCAACATGGCCACGCTCTGGCAACGCCCGGGCTGCGGAAGAGCAGCTGGTTTGGAAACGACCTCCAAGAGGCCGTGGAAGGGCCGGTCATCTGCTAGTCGGAAGAGGGGAAAAGAAGAAGAAGAAGAAAGAAGGCATTTATATATCTTAAAGAAAGAAAGAATCACTTTCACCCCATGGAAGACCGATGGGACCAAGCAGGCAGGAAAATACGTGAGCTCAAGAGAGTTTAGGCTAATAATTCATCCATCCAATAGAGACGGGATGCTTTGGTTTGGTAGGAAATTTGTGACTTTTGTGAAATGATTTATCTCATAAAAGATATGAAGAAGAATATAGAGGTTGCCTTTGTCAAGACTAAGAAAGTCTTCTTCAACTATGAAATAGAGAGGTTAAGTTTAGACCTCTATGAGGCTTGGAAGAAGCTTGAGACTAGGATGAATCCAGTGGTTAAAGTTGAGTCCAGAGCCAACTTAGTCAACTGAGGGTCAACACAGTCAAGGAGTGAGCAGCTTGGGCCAAGCCACAAACTACCAAATAGTTAAAGACTTGAAGACATCAATTGGATGTGAGAATGCTCTAGCAATGTATGCAGTCGAGGCCTTTTATAAGGGTCGGAAGGATGTTAAGAAGGAGATCTTCATTCATTATCTTGATCTTGACCTCTCCATCATAGGCATTGATGGTGAGGAGGAGGAAGGAGAGGCCGATTCTAGTGTAGCTCTAGTAGTTGATAATGATAGTACAATTGTTAGATGCATGGGTGAGGATGCTATGGTTGCTAATGTAGTGCTCAATGCTATAAACGATGGCACCCTTAGATCAGGATAGAACAAAATGGTAGGATATTAGAGTCGCTGAGGATAAAGCTGTCATAGCTGTAGGAGATGTCATCATGGTCAAGGCTGCGGAGGAGCTAGCCAAGGATGCCTCCTATCCTTACTTTCCCTTGGGGCTATTATTTTCTCTTGCCTCTTTTTTGGTTATACAAACTTCTTTTAGTTTTGATCATATAAACCTTTCGATATCAATGAATGAATGAATATTTTCCATCCATTGTATTGAGTTTATTTAATTAATGCTACTTTGATCGAAGACTAACTATTAATAGGCCAAATATTCTAAATAGTTGCTCGATAAAGAGTTAGCTTCCGATGAAATGAACTCTTTTGGGGTTCCCTGTCAGCTTGGCTTTGTATAATTTGATTTAGCTTTAGTTTGTCTAAACTCATAATTAATCATATAGAGGAAAATTTCTAAGTAATAATTCACGATAACTGTGATTTACCTCAAAACTAAATGAGGTCCTTTGAAACACTTGTGCATAAGGTCTTTTCAAGCTCTGGCGCTTCAATTTAGACTTATTCTTATATATGAGTGTTATGTTCAATTTCTTTAAGGTTAGTGACATGTGATCCTTTAACCTTGGGTGAATAATAAGCTCATAGCTCTTCCATTTTGATAGTATTTAAGGTAACACTTTTTCCATCTTAGGCACACGTTTTGAGGCTTGCAGACTCTTCTATCCTAAGTATTTTAAGGGCTAAATGATCTTTTAAATCTCAACAAGTTATGAGCTCTTGGTTGTCCCATCTTTGGTAGTTTTTTAGGTCATGTTCGTCCTCTTTTAGGTGAGTTTTGATCCTCATAGGCCCTCTCTCATCTTAAGTAAGTTATGAGTGGTTCATGGCTCTTCCTATTCAAGATGAGTCATAAGTTCTGCTCAGCTTTTTTCATCCAAGGTGAATTATGAGTGATGTTGGCTTTTCCATCCTTGATGAGTTACAGACAATGTGAATAATGTTGGGCTCTTTCCAACCAAAATGAGTTGTGAGCCTTACGAGTTCTCCTATTTTCTGTAAGTTATGAGTGATATTTAGCTCTTTCTATTTGAAAAGAGTTGTTTTATCTTCAGCGAGTTATAAGCTATATTCAACTCTTTTCATCTGAGGAGAGTGTGATCCTGGTTAGCTTTTCTCATCATGAGTTTTGAGTTGCATTGAGCCATCTCATAGGAATTGAGTTACGATCTTTTTATCTTTAATGAGTCGTCTTACTTCATTCTGCTTTCTCATTAAAGATGAGTTATAAACGCTCTATCCTTTCTATTATTGGTGAGTTACAAGCATTCCTTGGACAGACTCTCTCATCTTGAAAATTAATTTATAGTTATAAAATAAATAAGTTACTAAAGGGTAATTTTTTATAGAAAAATAAGATAAAGATTTTCATGTATTGGCAATCTTTGGTTACCTATCTTTCTAGTGGAAATCAGACAGATACATTTTATGGTAAACTAGTTCCCAAGTTAATATTAAATACCCATTAAGATGTATGATGGGAATCTTTAAAAATTCAACTAACCAAATGCAACCTAAGAACCTGTTTGAATTCTCCAGTGGCTTGTTCGTGAAATAATCTATATATAACTAAAAACAAGGAATTTCCAAACTTCAAACACCATCTAATCTAGCAATAATCTAGCTTAAAAAAAAAAAGAAGACTAATTCGTGAAATAATCCATACATAGCTAAAGTTTCAGAACAGCTAATGCACCGAACGGAGGGGTGACGTGCGAACGGAGTTCTCCTTCTCTTCTTCTTTCCCTGTAACGGCCGCTACTGGCCCCAACTGCCAACCACCCGAATGGCCGGCCTCAATCTCCTCCACCGGCTGGAACGGCTTCGAAGCCCTGTTCCTGTGGTCGAGCTTGTTTCCTGCCGAATCGCCGCCGCCCACCTGCGATCCTCCACCCTGGACGCGGCTTCTTGGCCTACGGTTTCCCGGAGAACTCCAGACGACACCGCCTGTGGCCACAACACCAGGTAAGACCCGCCGAAGAACTGCCCTGTTCATCGATCGGAAAGCCGATCTATTGAGTCGTAATCGGACTCGTGGCGGCGCGTCGTGCGTGGCCTCCTTTCTTTTGCCTAGACCGTCGTTGATCTGTGTTGAGCCATGGCCGCCGTTGATCGGCATTGAGGCCGAAGCTCTGTTTCTATTCGGCACGGCTCTGCCGCAGGCTGCCGCAGCCGGCCAGCACCTGGAGACGGCCAGCCAGCCACCACGACGGCCGACGCAGGACCTCCAGCCAGTCTTCTCCTTCGCCGTCGTCTCGATAGAGTCGATCGGAAGGCTGACCCACCGTAGGTTTCCCTGTTCTTGACGGCTTTGCTGACGGAATTTTGGAAACCGGCGCCCGCTGTTCGGCTTCTGACACCACCGGATGTCGTCGGCCGGCGCCTCAGCCGCGGTCGGACGGAGCTCCGACCGGCCATGGGCCCACTTTGGCCAGCCACAGTTCGGCGGATCAGGAGCCATTCGTTCGGATAAACGGGGTTATTTCCTATTAATCCAGAGGGGAGTATTAAACTCTTTCACTTAATAATACTTATATAATAAATATTTTACGGGGTTCTGATTTTTATTCGCTCATATAAGAAAAATCGGCGGATGGTTTCACCATATTATCAGTTGGTTTGGAGAAATATAAGTTAGTCCATGGAGTAATCCGTGCAGAATCTAGCCAAGCCCTAACTTGAAAGCTTTATGTGTTCAGTTGCATAAACTAGCCCTAATGGCAGAGCTTTTATATCGATTAACAAGAGAAGATAGACAAAGATCATCTGATTACAAATGCATGGGTACCACCAATGCACTGCTTATTGCACCCAGAAGCTCCATAAGATAATACTTAAAGAAGTTTTCAACCAACTAAACAATGCATTTTTTTCATAGGATGGTGCACCAGACTGGGTCATCATAGGTTATGTATCCAATCGCAATTGGCTGGCATGTGTTGCAGCATGATGGCAGGGGCTTGCATGGTTCTGACTCCTCTTTTTTGGGCTTGTAAGGGCCTACGGTATCGATTTCGCGAAACTTCTTGATCTTCTTTAGCTTTTCGACAATGGCAACCGGATCAACCTCTCCTATCACAGTCAGCAAACCCTTCTCGGCATCCACTGATACCTCATTTATCCCTACAAAAATTTGATTGATTGACATTTTTTTTTTTTAGAGAGCTCCAGCTCTTTGGCCAGCAGGCTAAGAAGCTGGGGAAAAATATATTCAACTTCACTAAACTTCGAGCCCTTCTAAATCATGCAGACTAACCTTCAACTTTGGTGACGGCTTTCATGACACAAGTCTTGCACTTGGTGCATGCGATGATGATCTTCAGAACAATTTTCTGCAATTTAATAAAGGCCAAAGGTAAAAGGTTGGAGATGAAACATATGGAATATGTTGGACTAAATAAGCATTGGTCTTTAAGATTATAGGTGAATGGGACTAAAGTGTGCAAGCATGCTTACCTTCATGGCAGCACAAATGATAAGGCTGGATGTAGAGCTCTCTCTCCTCTCTTGAGATGCAAAGGGATGCAGATTGGTCCATATATATAGGATGTTCATGGTTAAATTTGGTTGATTTTTTTTTTTTTTTTTTAATGTTCTTTATAGCTGCTCGCTTTTTTTCGAATTTACGTGGATCTTTAGAAAGCTGGGATTAATTTATATATATATATATATATTAATCCTCATGTGAACAGTCCTCTGTTGGCAATACGACTCTGGATGACCATCCCAACTTGGCAGGAATCAAAACTTATTTGAATACTAATAGTTTTCAAGCTTCAGAAGATTCGTCTTAATTAATTAGTGCCATGCCTGTTTCCTAGTTGAATACCTGCTTTTCATAACATAATATTTGTAAAGTTTCTTAATTTCCTAAGCCATCATTTTTCTGTTTTTTTCTTTTCTTCTTCCATCTTTTTTCTGCTTTCAAGTATTTTCTGATCTCTGTAAATACTTGAACTAATAAATTAACAGGTGCGAGTTGTCTTACCATTCCTTCCTTTTCTTCAACAAATAAAAAGAATTGGAAGATTGAGTTTATCAAATAATTTTTCAAGAAAAAAAGTTTAACTTGATATTATTATTTGGTCTCCAACTCTCCATTTTAGTTTTTTTTTTTTTTTTAAGGTAAATAGGTGGATGTGAATTGCTTCCTTCTAAATTTTATTGAAGAGAACAGAACATATAAAGAATTTATAAGGCAGTAGGATACTTAGAAAAAAGAAACAAGATCAAAAGAAAGTTTCGAAATTAATTTAGAATGTAGTGCAACAGTGGGGATAGCAGGGAGAGAAGACTCAGATGATTACCATCTTATGGTGGTCATGCGCTCAATTTTCAACATGTCATTAAAACGCTCTGGCCGCGGAATGGGAACGGGAACAGAAGTTTCCTTTATATTATTATTATTATTATTTCTTGATTCAATTGAAAAGACTAAAGCTCCAGAATTGAATGGCCGAGTCATAGTTTAGTTGCAAATATAATTGCATTAGTGGTGCAACTTCGTGCGTCCCACCGAATGGCCAACCTTTTGGCCGCCGGCAACCACTGGAATTAATTCGCAAGGGTGTTTTCAGTATCAGCTTGTCAAACAATTCATCACAAAGACTGGATGCTTTGAACTGGTGCCAAGTTGGACTCCTTAGGCCGGGAAAGGTTGGATCTAGAATTTGTTCAAGCTATGATTTGACAAAACATAGGAGGAGCTGGATGATACAAAGTTAGCCAAGCAAACTTTTATGCATAGAATCTCTGTAAGTAGGAATAATCCTTCTCTTTATTGATAGCTTATTCTTTCATGTGCAGGCCATACAGGCCATACAGATGCTAGTTGAGAAGAATGGTGTCTTTTATCACTTTTGTAAGATATCCTGACTTATAGAAACTGTTATGAAGAATATGGAGGCCATATTAATTAGAGTCTTCTCATTGTAGGATCCTCACCTGCCTCCTTGAATTTTTAGAACATTAGGGGAACTGACTGGGTCAGTGTTGATGTTTCAAAGAAAAATCTTGATTAGATATTTCACCAGTCAATTTAATTGCCTAATCCTAATCCTGAACAATCGCGAGAACATTACGATGTTCAGGCCATATAAACATTTCGAAGTCAGAGATATCACTTACGCAAAATTTAGCCTCATCAAAATTTAACTTTAATAATGAAAATTTCATTACGACCGCACCATTTTAAACCCACCCTGTTATGATAGAAATCTAGATTTAGAGGTGGCAAAACAAAAAGAAAAAGAAAAAAAAAAGAAAAGAAAAGAATAAAACACAAAGGTTTATGTGGTTTGGTTTGTGGCATGGGTTCAGTTGGTATGTTTTTATAATGTTTTTTTGGAAAACTAAATGCCACTCCCACCTATTCAAGCCACCATTCAAGCCCTTGATATCTTAACCCAATACCCTTATAGTTTTATACTTCCTATAATTTATGGCATCATCTTGTATACAACTAGAAGTATGGTAGCAAAAACCTTGTTACATATATCTATCGGCAAAAAATGACTAGAAAAAAACTACATTAATAATTTAAAAAGTATAAATATTGGAGAAAAAAACTTTCAGTATGAATCCTTTTAGTTCACCTACAAAATATGGCTTATGTAGTAAAGCTCCATGAATCCAGGGCTGAGGAGAGGCAACCTACATATAAGACATGATGCAGCTCATGCTAAAGTTTTAAACCAAAACTTAATTTAGATTGGGTTTAGTAAGATTGCTTCAGCAGAGGAGGAAGAAGTTAGGTAGGATAAACATCGAGGAGCTAAGCCCTACACCGAAGAGGCTCACCACTTCGGTCGCTAGCCCAATAGCAGCTTGTCTGATGGTGGTGCCTTCGACAAGTGCTTGTATAGTGCTGGCGACTTCTCTTACGACTCATGCAATATCGATGACTTCTTCCATCATTGCTCCCACTTTTGAAGTAGCAGAGGTCATGAGTGAGAACTCAAAATAATGGTCAGCAAAGGCCTTATAATGGAGGTCGGTCTCTATGGCATCGTGGAAACCCTCTTGCCTTTTAATAAGGTCTTAAAGAGGCCTTTATTTCAAGAAGGTAGGGTACGTCCCTATATAGGGCCTCCACATGGGTGATTTTGCCTAAAAAGATAGTGTAGCTTGGCCCGTTGTCTACAAGATCACCCTTTCAAACGATCAAGTAATTTTGGAGGAGCTTGATGATACAAAGTTAGCCAAGCAAGCTTTTATGCATAGAGTCTCTGTAAGTACTCCTTTGACTATTATTCCTTTAATATTCTTTTCTTTATTGATAGCTTATTCTTCCATGTGCAGGCCATACAGGCCATACAGATGCTAGTTGAGAAGAATGGTCAAGTCTCTTATCACTTTTGTAAGATGTCCTGACTTATAGAAACTGTTATGAAGAATATGGAGGTCATCTACATTGAGGTTGAGAAAACCAAGGTGTCATCTGAATGTGAAGTAGAGAGCTTAAGGTGGGACCTTTTTGAGCTAAGAGAGAAGCTCACAACTAGGATGAAGCTAGTAGTTGAGGCTAAATCAAGGGCCAATCTAGTCAATTGAAGACCAACATGGTTGAAGAGCGAGTAGTTTGGGTCAAGCAGTAGGGTGCCAAAGCAATTGATGACTTCAAGATGTCGATTGAGTATGTGAATGCCCTAGAATTGTACATAGCTGATATCTTCTACAAGGGTCGAAGGACATCAAGAATGAGATTCTCTTCATTGTAGGTACCGATGATAAGGAGGAAGGAAAGATCGGTGTTGGTGTAGCTCTGATGGCTGATGATCATTGCATAGTCATCGAAGGCATTGGTGGAGATGTCATAGTCATCGACATGATGCTTGATGCTACAAACAATGACACCCTCAGGGATAGAATAGAATGCTAGGATGTCAGAGTCATTAAGGATGAAGGTACCACAACTCCATGAGTGTTGCCCCTTCAATGGTCAAAGTTGCCAAAGATACCCTCTAGCCTTGGTTCCTCTTAAGGCTATTATTTTCTCTTGCTTCTTTTTTGGTTGTATGAACTTCTTTTAGTCATGGTTGTATAAACCTCTTGATATCAATGATTGAATGAATATTTTCCTCTAATCATATTGAGTTTATTTTTACTGCCTTATTAATTGATGCTATTTTGACCAAGGATTGACTACTAATTGGCTAAATCTTCAACGTAAGAGGTTAGCAATGAGTTGGCTTCTAATGAAATAAGTTCTTTAAGGATTCAATGTCAGCTCAGCTTTATATAAGCTAATTTAGCTCCAATTCATTTAAACTGATGATTAACTATATAGAGGAAAATTTCTAATTAGTAGTTTATGACAATTGAGATTTATCTTAGAACTAAATGAGGTCCTTTGGAATGCTTGTGCATAGGCTTTTTTGTAAGCTTTGGCACTCCAATTTGGATTTACTCTTATACATGAGTATGACATTCAACCGTCTTTAACTTAGTGACTAAGTGATTTTAACCCCAACAAATTATAAGCTCATATCTTTCCCATCTTCAATAGCCTTTAAGGTCATGCTCTGCCTATCTTAGGTGAATTTTGAGCCTCACAGGTTCTTCCATTCTAAGCATTTTAAGGGCTAAATGACCCTTTCAATCGGGATGAGTTGTGAGCTCTGTGCTCTCCCATCTTTGATAGTCTTTATGGTCATGCATTTTTTATCTTAAGCAAATTTTGAGACTTACAGGCTCTCCCATCCTAAGTGAGTTGTAAATAGTTTGTAGTTCTTCCTATATAAGATGAGTTGGAAGCTCTTTTAGCTTTTCCCATCTAAGATGAGGTGGGAGCAATTTGATCCAAATTGAGCACCAAGCTCATAGTTGAAAACCAAATTTAGATCAATTGATGCTTGAACCAAGGCTTTTTATATTTTAGTTCATTTAAAATTTGGTTGAAGCTTGAATAAAACTAAAATTAATTTAAACCATTTAAATGATAATCAATCCAAAAATCTATAAAATCAAAAAGTATTAAATAAACAATCAAATATATTATTACTATTGTAGACATAATATTTTAAGTATGCAATAAAAATTTATATAATATCATTCTATGAAATATTTATGGAGGGCCCAATTTTGACTCTTAGTAAGTCAAGTTTGGTAAAGCCAAATTTCTTACGAGCATGGCTAAATTTTAACTTTGAGCATGCAAACTAGTTTCTACTTATGCTGAATTACCTTCAAGTCATGTTTTATATTTTAAGCCATCCTCAAGCTTGAGTGCAAGCCTTGGATGCGTGAGATTCAATGTGGCTCAAGTCTTTTGCTATAATAATAGGTTTTATGCAATCCAACCATTTGTTGATTCAAAATTACAACTAAAAATCCCTCAAGGGAAGGAAGGGCATATGGAGTAGCAAGAAGGCTATGTTTTAAAACTACCCTTATAAAACTTACTAATTAAGGTTGTTCCATCCCCTATCTTACATATGGAATCCAACAATCGTCGATTTTCTCTCTTATTGAGAGGTGTTCTGTGAATTACTTGTACTAAGTTTTGCAAATCCAATGTATAGGAAGTGATAGAGATGAATTGCACTAGCAACTAGCTGGTATCCAATGAAGATATAAATGACCATCTACCACATCATCGAGACATATAGTGACAGAACAATATCAGAAGGATGCGGTTGATAAATCTACTAGTTACTTGCACCTAATAGAGCTACAAGCCACATAAGCATAACAAGATTGGATGTGGATATCTCTACCACATAAGCATAACAAGATTGGATGTGGATGTCTCTATTATAAAGGGCGCAACCCATGATAAATAGAGCAAGCTTGTCTGATAACCAACTCCATCACAAGTAAGCACATAATCGTAGTATGAATAGTCCCAGCATTTGATCCTAATAAGCCTGCTTATAAATAGGGACTCCATTTGAAGACTAGGAGGTTCTTCTTTTTCTCTCTCATCTCCAACATTAGAAAGCCTTTGAGTTTCTTATTCTTCTCTATTTTTTCTCCATTAGAATGGCTACAAGGCACGTCCTTGGCCTTCTCCTTTTCCTCTTAATAACTTGAGCACTAGAGGGCCTTAATTGGGTGGCCCTTAGCACTTCTCATGCTTGTCCTTTATTCTTGTAGGAACTCGAACCCAGACATAAGGCCTTTCCTCGTTGGACTAATTTTTGTCTCTATTTTCTATTCATCACTCCTATTGGCACATGGGTCTCTCTATTAAATTTCAGCACCATTAGATGGGCACCGTCTGTAAAAATGAGGTGAAAGTTATGTTGCTCAAATCTAGCAAAAAGGCTCTCACCAGCAATAATGGCCCTACCCCGATTAAGTACGGTTTAGATACCTCTCCTAGTTCTACCCAAAAGCTGTGACCATTGAGTAGGTCACCCAATTGCAATAGCAGATCAAAGCCCTTACTATGCTAGTTTGGACCTTCATCCTTTAATCGGTTGCGATGGCCTCCGACACCCTTCATGTCTATCCTCTATCCTTGCATGAACTCTAACCCAGATAAAAGGCCTTTCCTTGTTGGGTTAACTACTACATCCATTTTCTATTCATCACCCTTGCATCATCACTGTTGGCGCATGGGTCTTTCTGTTAGATCCTAACACCCTTAGATTGGCATTGTATGTGTGAATGAAATGAAAGTCATGCTACCCAAGCGTGTGTGAATGAAATGAAAGTCATGCTACCCAAGCACAATAAGAAGGTTCTCAAAGTAATAATGGAACAATTCAAACTGGCCAAGTTCATATCCTTCTCCTTAGTTCGCTCAAAAGCTGTGACCACTGAGCAAGTTGCCCAAGTACAACAACAAATCAAAAACCTCACTATATTGGTTTGAACCTTCATCCCTCAATCAATGCAGCTAGCAAAACTGGTGCCTTCCATGTGCCAAATGTTATCACAATAGAGCCCTCAAAATTTAGGCCTTGTGGACACCTAAAACATGAGGTTCAGTGGGGGAGAAGTGAAGCAACGCATGGGTGAGGCTAGTACCATAGAGCTCCCCTCACCTTTAGAAACGAGATTCAAAACCTTCGGCTTAAGATGATAGCTCAAAGTCTTGGATGTAATATTCTAAACCTGAAAGTTTTGAAATTTTATTTTAAACATATTTTTATTATTAGTTTAGTCTTCTAATATGAATGATTTGAGTAAAATCTTGAAAAGGTATGAAAACTGAAATTTTGAAGTTAATTTGAGTTTCTCCAATGATCCTTCCAAAAAGCTAATAAAATCAGTTATTTAGGCTTGTAATTGAAGTTTTTGTAATGGTTTCAATGCCTACTTATTGTTTTTGATCCTTGGGAGAGGTTGGAATAAAATTTTTCAAGGTTAGAATGCCCTAAAATAACCTTTGGAAATTATTTTATGTGGTTAGCTGGCTCTAAAGCCAGCTAACTTATAATTTTAAGGACGTTAGCTGGAGAGCCAGCTAACTTATAATTTTAAGGACGTTAGTTGGCTCTAGAGCCAGCTAACGCATGAATTTAAGATGTTAGTTGGCTCTAGAGCCAGCTAACGCATGATTTTGAACGTTAGTCGGCTCTAGAGCCGGCTAACGTAGGATTTTGAAATGTTTTCGTGAAAGTAGTCGACTCTAGAGTCGACTACTTAGCAAAAACTTTTTGTAAAACTTATCCGGAACAGTTTTTAGCCACAGTAGTCGACTCTAGAGCTGACTACTGTGGAAAATTTTTTCTGTAAAAAGAGCCGGGAATCAATTTTATCTAAAATAGTCGACTATTTAGTCAACTGCTTTGGGAAATCTCTCTGTAAAAGTGGTTTGGGACCAATTTTAGCCACAGTGTGGTCGGCTACTATGAAAAATTTCTCTGTGGAATTGGTATGAGACCAATTTCCCTCTTGTTAGTCGGCATCTAAACCGACTAATGAATAAAAATCAAGGACTTCCCAGTGGGTCACCAATCGCTCTCACCCAAGCACGCTTAACTGAGGTTTTAGGTGGATAAAAATCTTCTGTGGAAGTGGTTTGAGGATAATTTCACTCTCATTAGCTAGCATCCATGCTGTCTAATAGGTGGGTAACCCCTGTCGTTCATCTGATAACGAAAATTGACCAGGGGCATAAGTGAAATTTGGTAAAAAGTCATTTGAGAGTTTGATTAAGGGCAAAATGGAAAAAAGAATTAAAGAGTAAAAATACTTGGCAGAGAGAAAGTCAAGTGGACCTTAAAAAGCGTGATTTAAAAGTAAAGAAGGGCAAAATGGAAATTTTTAAAGGCATTAAAAACCCATCTTCTTTCCTTAGCCCTTAAGCCACCGTAAGAAATGAGAAAGAAAAGAGGAAAAATAAGGAAGGAAGAGGAGGGGTTCAGCCAGCCGTGGAAAAGAAGAAGAGAATAGAAAAAAGAAAGAAAAAGAGAAGAAGAAGAGAAAAAGAGGAAGAGAAGGAAGAGAAGAAAACTTGGTAGTTTAGCCGTCTTTGTTAAGGTAAGTCCAAATCTTTCTAAGATAGAGAATGATGTTAAAATCTCATGATTCAGAGGTATATGAAGTGATAGCATGAATATGTTGTAAATCTTTGAGTATGTTAGGAATTGAGGAATATTATGCTAAGATGCTAAGGCACAGAGCATGCATGCATAGTTTCATGAAACCCTTAGTGCATGTGACCCTAATAATGCATGTATGATGACTTAGGCCAAGAAATTGGTACACGAGAGCCAGAACAAGAGAAATAAAAGCCATAGCAGTGTGTTAACAACTAAGGTGAGTGAATTTCTCATCTAGCTTTGTGAAACATTTTATAATAGTATAGTGATATTTTATTACAAAATAGAGTGTAACATGCTAAGTTTAGTATCTTCAGTGGTCAAATATAGGAAATGAGAACCCAGTTATAATGTTATTATATTTTTACAGCATGTTCTAAAGCAAAGCATGAGTCTAAAGAATAAGTATGGATTTATAGCATGTTTTAAAGCAAAGCATGAGTTTCAAAAAAAGTATGAGTTTCAGTAAAACATGAGTTTTAAAACAAAAAGCATAAGTTTCAGTAAAGCATGAGTTTTAGAAAAGAAAAGGAAACATGGGCTATAGCATGTTTCAGAGCAAAATATAAAGTTTCATGAAAATTATTACCTGGATAAAATATATGTTTCAATAAAGCATGGAATTTACTTTTTAGAATTATGTTTCAAAGAGATGCATGGGCATGCATGAAAATCAATATTTCAAAGAAAGTATAACTGGTTGTATATTGGATTATAAATTTATATTGGAGTATTTTTATAGCATAAGCATAAAGAGCATGGGGCCATCTATGGGGCTGATCACCCTGTAGACTGTGCCATAGCATGAGCATTGCATACACTATTATAGCCGGCACCTCCTTGCGACTCGATCGTGCTATGATCCCGAGGCCAGGGAGAGTACAAGCTAGATCGACACGGTGGAGGCGTATTGGTGGCCTGGTGGGGCAAGAATCACAGTTCGGCAATGAGCTAAGTTACTATATAGCCCGAGGAGGCTCAGAGATATTGGCCCATGGAGGGGGCAAGCAGGAGGCCCAGGGAAAAGGGGCAAGCTCACACCTGGGGTGAACCGCATATGTGAGAGGTGCCATGTGGTGCGGGGATCCTCGGCGCTCAGTACACTCACCCACTGAGAGTACACCTACAGGAGGGCGACTGTAGGGATGTACCTTAGTGGTAGCACATCCAGCCCACCATCATGAAATTTTATAATTTTGATATTTCTTCATTTAAGTTATATTATTGGAAGCATAAGTTAACTTATATGTTAACTTATTTCAATTATAAAGATTCATGTATCGATAGCAATATGTTGTGTTGGTTTTATTATGAGTTTTATAATGCGGTTCTCAGCTTTTCTTCATTGTTAGATGGTTATCCAGTCACTGAGACTTAGGTCTCATCCCTCTATCGTTGATATTTTTGGATTTTAGATCAGAGATAGCAGGTTGGCCCTGGAAAGCATGAAAGTGAATTGGATTGTTAATTACTGGATTGTATATGTATTTGAAATGGATATGTATGAATTTGTATGACTGTAACCCTATGATGTATTTTGGTCTTGGGTGGATATGAGAAATGATTCTTATTGTAGAATAAATTTGTGAATATGATCTTGATAGTAGCATTGTGATGAGACTATATTGACTAGAATCATATGATGAAAAGTGTAAAAAATTATATTTTATCTGAGCAGGGTGAAATAAATTGTGCATGTTATGTTATAAACAGTATGAATGAAATGAGCAGGTCAAAAGTTTTAACAGGTATAGTATTTTAGTGCATGAAACTTATGACAATTAGATAAGGATCGCTGGGGCTTTATGATGCTTAGCATAAAGACTAGCAGATCTTTACCTAATTTTCATAAGAAATCATGCCGTCGGAAAGGGGGCCTGACATTGGATGAGTACCTTGGAGCTGTCATGAGTGAGTTTAGGGAAAATTTGATCCTCTTAATAATGTCCATCTAGAAGTTGATGCTCCATTCATAGAGGAAGTTATGAGGGAATTTGAAGTTCAAGATGTCATCACTGGAGCAGTATGATGGCCTGAGTGATCTTAAGATTAAGGATCACTTAGAGAGTTATAAAATTTTGATGATGGTCCAAGGGCCCCAAATGCTGTTATGTGTACAGTGTTGCCCACCGCTCTTAGGAAAGCAATCCGAACCTAGTACTCAAACCTTAAGTTTAGGTCCATCGCCACCTTTATGGAGTTAGAAAGGCAGTTTCTTAGCCACTTCATCATCGACGTCAAGTGAAAAAAGATGAGCTTGAGCCTGATATCCCTAAAATAGTATAGAAATGAGTCAGTAAATAGTATAGAGATAAGTCACTGTACAACTATCTTAAGTGCTTCAATGATGAGGTGGTTGAAGCGAAGGACCTCCCACAACCTGTAGTTGTCGTTGCTCTAATGCATGGGTTGCAGGACTCTTCCTTCAACTTCTCACTTAGCAAAAAAAAGCCCAAAATTATAACCAAGCTTCTCCTATGAGCCAAGAAGTATATCAAGGCCAATGGAAAGCCATGATGTTCTCCTTGGAGGGAAAGCCAACTGGGATCACGAAAAGAATGTGAAGGAGCTACGATACAACCTCGAGCTTCGGAGATCGAGAGAGTCACTAAGGCATACGGGAGATTACACTCCCCTAGCCATCTTGAGGTGGCAGGTCTAAGAAAGATTTGTAGTAAACTCTACCTCTGATGGCCCAAGCTCCTAAAAGGAAGGTTAGAGAGCAAAGACCATACAGATATTATGACTTTCATTGGGATTACAGCCATAGCACACAGAAGTGTTGGTAGTTGGAAGGTAAGTTCAAGGGCCTCATCCGAAGAAGTTACTTTATGAAGTGTATTTGGGACTTTGAGAGCTTATCCATTAAGCCAAAAGGTCGGGCTTCTTCTCAAATATCAAGCTATGGTGTCTCCCAGCCATTATTAGAGTGGTCAATGTGATCTTTGAAAGGTTTACTTCTGGTTGAGAGAGTTTCTTGATCGAAAAGGCATATATTGTCTGAGGCATGGAAGAGGTGAAGAATACAGGAGGTCATTGACTTTTTTGTACTCTTCGTAGATGCTTGGATTTTTCAAATCCACATGGATCCTTGAAAGCTGAATTTAATATTCGTTTCCATCCCTATGCTAACATCCCTTTGTTCGCAACATTGGTTTATAATGACTATTTCGACTCGACGGCTGTTGAGCTTATTTGTATACTAATACTTTTCAAGCTTCAAAAGACTTGCATTAAGTATTAAATGCCAGCTCTGTCTCCTAGTTGAATATCTGCTTTTCAGAATAAAATATTCGAAAGGTTTCTTAATTTCCTAAGCCATCATTTCTCCGTTCTGCTCTTTTCTTCTTCTAACTTTTTCTGCTTTCAAGGGCTTTTCTCATCTCCGTAAATACTTCGTTCCCTGATTTAATAAATTAACTGGTGGGAGCTGTGTTACCGCTCCATCCTTTTCTTCAAAAAATAAAAAGAAAAGAAAGCTCCAAGTCTACTGAAAGATTGGGTTATCAATTAATAATTTTTCAAGGAAAAAAGAAAAAAAAAAAAATG
This sequence comes from Metroxylon sagu, assembly GCA_017589505.3. Classification (NCBI taxonomy): domain Eukaryota; kingdom Viridiplantae; phylum Streptophyta; class Magnoliopsida; order Arecales; family Arecaceae; genus Metroxylon; species Metroxylon sagu. The sequence goes on from JACVBY030000627.1 coordinate 1,608,922, forward strand.
TGTACGTTTGACTTGATCCTATTGTTTGTCCTCCAACTCTCCAACTCAGGTTAGCTTGAGCCATCTTTCATGGCTCTCATGGGCTGGTGAATTACCAACTCCTTGCAGTACACTCAAGAGCAAAATCTAGCAATTTTTTTATCACAATAATAATGCTAGTGATCGGCTGGTTGGTTGTCATTTGATAGTAGTTTTTTTTAGGTTAATAGGAGGAAGTGAATTACTTCCTCCTAAATTTTATTGAAGTGAATAGAATTTACAGGACAGTAGGATACTAGAAAAAGGATATAAGATTAGAAGGAAGCTTTAAAATTAATTTAGAGTAAAGTGTAGCGGTGGGATGGTAGGGAGAGAAGCCTTTTTATGATGATCAATTGATGAGGCCGGCAAGACGCAGTGGCCTTGGAATTTCAATGGAACAAAAGTATAATTACAAATTTTGACTCTATAAAAAAAGACTAAAGTTCCAATATTGAATGGCCGAGACCGAGATATAGTTTGGTCGCAAATGTGATTGCGTTAGTACTGCAACTCCGCGTGCCCACTGAACCAACCTTCCAAGAAAGTTCAACCGAGTTTGGCGAATGATGAATTAGTTCACATGGGTGTCGAACTGGAAGCAAGTTGGTACGGATGCTTTGAACTGGTTGCAGGTTGGTACACTACGTCCAACCTACTTCAGATTGCGGACAAATGACAGTTTGCACTCGTTCGGAAGGGTTGGATTTAAAATTTGATCAAGTTCTGATTTGACGAAATGTGGAAGTAATATATATATATATATATATATATATAATCGATCACATAAAAATGATAACCCGTAAAATAAACAAAACAGTAAGCAGGAGTAGCGGAAGATGCGGCATGAATTTTGACAATGTGATTGGATTAATCTACCCATTGATTGACTCCCATCTGTCTCCTTGAATTTTTAGAACATAAGAGGAAACAGTGACATCCAGAACTAATAACTTTGATATTTAACCGATCAAGATGCAGATCTCTTTGATGCATCAAGGACTGTACAAAGCACTGGAAGGTAGAAAAAGATTATTAGCTATCATAGAGAAAAAGATTGAGTTATTAGTAAAAGCATATAGTATAATCCTATTGTATTTAGTGAACGAGGTTCCCAAGGAAGTGATTGAGGACATGACAACAGTTGGACTTTAATGAAATTGGAAAGTAGATACATAACAAAATCTCTTACAAAATGGTTATATTTGAAGATAAACTCTATTACCTATAGATGAAAGAAGATATATTAATAAAAGATCATATAAATGAGTTCAACAAGCCTTAGATACTATTGTGGAATATTAGAATTAAGATAGAAAATAAAAATTAACTTTAATTCTCTTATGCTCATTACCATCATCATATAATAATTTTGCCAATACATTGTCGTATGTATGTGAGAGAGTCTCTTAATTAATGATGTGAAAGATACTTTGCAATCTAAGGAGCTAAAGAGAAGGGTATGTAGGGTTTATAGGGAGAGCTAAAGAAAAGATTTGGTTGTAAAAGGTAGGAGCAAGAAAAAGGGTTCAAGAAGCATAAGTAAATCAAGATTAAAGTCAAGATATCAAAAATTTTATTGCTACTTTTGTTATGAGGAAGGATATGTTAGAAGAAACTATTCGAAGAGAAATGGAAAGAGTGATAAGAAAGAAAGTGACTCTGAATATAGTTGAAGAGAATAATTTGGAAAACTTTGATGATGTAGAAAGTGAGGCGCTTTTAATTAGCATCAGTAACTATAATAAGAAATGGATTCTTGATTCTGGTTGTTTTTTTTAGGCTGCATTTGAATTATTGAATTGGATTGGATTGAATTTAATTTTCAATACAATCTAATATTTGAAAGAGAAGAAAAGAGAGTTGTATACTATGGACACCACTAAAATATTGGTTTGGTATGCTTAAAAAGGCTGGATTGCCAAACTCAAAGGGGGACTTGGTATTGGGAAGCTGGTGATATTGGATCGCTAATTCAATCTCACTTCAATCCAGCATGGATTCCAAACATGTCCTTATATGACCATCGATAGAAGTTAGCTCTCTACAAATCAACCAAAAGTTGAGAAGATTCTATTAGGTGACAAGAAAGCTATAAATGTTATTAGGAGCGGGATAATTTATATTACGATGTTTGATAGTATTGTGAGATCATTGAAGGCTTAGCATGTCTCAAAGGTAATGAAAATTTTAATTTTTTTGGATACACTTGATTCTTAAAGTAACAAATATAAAGTTAAAAATTGTGCTAAAGGTTTCTAAAGGTATGCTTGTGGTGATCAAGAGAATGTAAAACCTAACCTAAAGACTAGGATTTAAATTTTAATCTTGGGCTCAATTTGGGCTTAAGCCTTAGTTGGGCTAATGTCCTAAGTGGGCTAGAGGGGAAAAAAAAAAATAATAATCTAACAAAATAGGGAAACAAAGATCAAGAATGAGATCTTGATCCCTATTTCCTAAACAAGAAAGGAGGCCGATTAAGCAAGGAAAACCTAACCTAATTGGAGGAGGAATAAGAGGCATGATCCTCTATAAATATAGGAAGCCTAGGTTCCATTAAGGGTGAATTGCAGGCGATCCATGATCATAGAAAAACAAGGGTTAATGGGAGTTAATGAGGTGTGTTGTTTGATAAATTGTTAAAAGGAAACCATCGAAAGAGGTGAGCTCTCTTTATTTTTCTCTTTTATTGTCCTAAATGCCACCTTCCTTGCAATTTTTGGCAGCCATGGAAGGGCTGCCAATAAGCAATTCAAGCCATGTTAAGTTTATATTGCCCAAACCCTTGTTTCCATGAACTTTTTGATTAACAGTAAGATTCCGATGAGATTTTCACCTAGCAAGAAAATCAGGTTAGAGGGTCTATGAGGCAAACAGAATTTGGAAAGTATCATGCCATAACTGATCTTCCTCAACTCCGATAGGTAGCAACCCATGATCAGTTGATGAATTCCATCAACGTGCCATGATAATAATTAATCAGTAGCATTGAGTGGTGGTTGAGCCGACATGGTGATTGGTCTACAAGAGAAGGACTCTAGCTAGCCATGGGATGGCCGAAGTTAAAGATAATCAATGCCAAAATGGGAGAGGCAGGCAAGAGTTTTTCTTAAAATGTTAATCTTGCATTATGTCCTTAGATTATCAAAAAGATTCAAATGCCCTCTAATGATTGTAATTGATGCGCATGTCCCTCTATATGGAATTATTATGATGCATGTGTCCTTAAATTCTAATTTTACACAAATCCCTAACCTAATTAATTACCTGAATATACCCTTTGAAACATTAAAATTAACATGCAAGTCCTTTCTTTCAAGTAAATACCGCACGTGTCCCTTGGTAACAAATTTCAAACTGACACTTTTGTCCCTAAGAGCTAAACCTAAGTTAAGAATAAAGCTGGAATAAGTTATTCGAAGAATAAATAATTAGAGTAAAATACTCAAAACTAAATTTAAAAGAATGACATTTAAACTAGGACTTTAGTGATGTTAAATAAAGTTCACTTGCTATCAATTAAAATACCTTTAAAGACATTCTTATTGTTGGATACTTATTATTTTCTGTCTTACCTTAATGCAGATGGCTGACTGAAAGTAGAAGTGAATAATCCGTATAAAATGTAATCAGGGTCCTACTAATACTCTATGTAAAATGACGTTGAACCTGTTCACTGACTTTATATTTTTATTTGTAAATCAGAACTTAACAGCTAATGCACTACTCAGTCACGGATCTTTGTATGATTTCTATGGTATAAATACACATAAAATGAAGTTGGCAAGTGCCACCAATTTTATGTGAAGTTTGCACTTCAGGATCTTACCTTCGGTTTATTGTTCAATCTGATCAACCTGAGACCAGCGAATTGGTTCTCCTGACACAACCTTCTTCATCCAAGGAAAAAAGGAGGACAAAATCATGCATAAGAGGATGAGATTGCTCGAGACGGCTTCATATTTAATGGCCATGGCCACTCAACCCAGCCTTAAACGCTGACATGCATAGACTATTGAAAGATGAGCCATAAGCTCAGATATGTTGTTCAAAAAAACACACCTCGCGTCGTACGCAGTCATCTGGCAAAAGAAAAGATCTCCATCTTTTATATAAAAATCAGAGTTACCTAAACTTCCTCTACCAAATTCCATGGTTGCGAATCAAGCGACAAGGAGAAGAAGATTGACTGCTTCAGAAGTCAATTCTATCTAATCTAGCAATAGTTGGTTGCTTCAGATCCACAAACATTAACAATATGTTTGAATCCCGCGGTCGCTTATCCGTTGAATAATCCATATATAACTTTTAAAATAAAAAAAAAAAAAACTTTCAGAAGAACTATAATGCACCGAAGAGAGAGGTGGGAACTTTGATTTTTAATCACTGTCGTCGTGTTGGTTCTGAGAAATATTAGTCCATGGAGCAGTGCACTCTGCAGCATCCAGCCAGGCCCTTGACTTGAAAGCTACGTGCGTTCAGTTACATAAACCAGCTCCAATAGCAGAGCTTTTATATCGATTAACAAGCAAAGCTAGACAAAGATAATTTGATCACAAATGCATGGCTACCACCAAGGCCGTGCTTATTGCTGGACCTATAGCATCCATAAGATATATGAACCAACCAACCAACCAGTGCTTCTTTTCAGAGGATGGCACACCAAACCGGGGGTTCATCATAGGTTAAATATCCCATCGCAATTGGCTGGCATGTGCTGCAGCATGACGGCAAGGGGTCGGGCTTGGACTCTTTTTTTTGGGACTCTTCCTCCTTGTAAGGACCTACGCTGTCGATTGTGACGAACTTCTGGATCTTCTTCAGTTTTTTGACCAGGAGGCACGGATCAACATCTCCCATCACAGTTAGCAAATCCTTCTTGGCATCCACCGATACAGCACTTATGCCTACAAAAGTTTGATTGATTAGCCCTTTTTTTTTTTTTTTCTTTTAATCATTTTCAAATGAAGCTGGGGAAAAATATATTCAACTTCTCTAAGCTTGTCTTTCTAAATTAGACAGACTTACCCTTAACCTTGGCGACCGCTTTCATGGCACGTCTCTTGCACTTCGCGCATGGGATGTAGATCTTCAGCACAATTTTCTGCAGTTTAATTAAAGCCAAAGGAAAAAAAAGGTTAGAGATAAAACCTATCGAATATGTTGGACTAAATGAGTATTGATATTTCAGAATTTAGATGAATAGGATGAGAGTGTGCAAGCATGCTTGCCTTCATGGCAGCACAAATGATAAGGCTGGATGTAGAGGTGCCTCTTGGTGGCTAAGATGCAAAGGGATGCAGATTGGTCTATACATATATGTAAGAAGTTCATGATTAAATTTTATTGGCTTGGTAGCTCCATTTTTTTTCAAAGTTATATAAATTTTTGAAAGCTCAACTTAGGCAGTCACTACTGTTTTTAATCCTTAAACTTAAGGGTCTATTTGGGTCTTTAAAGGGATAGAAAAGAGAAAATGAAAGATTGGGAAACAAAATAGAGGGGAAGGTCACAATCCTTTTCTTGTTTAAATAGAGAAAGAAAAGGAAGGGACAAAGAAATATGTTGATAAAATCACAAACATACCCTTACTATAAAAAAAATTCAAATCAATTTGCAGAGATAAAGTTCAAAAGATAAGGCAAAAATTATAAACTCATTCTCCTCTCCCTTCTTACCTCAGAAATTAGTTCATACATATATGTAAGAAGTCCTTGATTAAATTTTATTGACTTAATTGATCATTTTTTCAAAGTTATATGGATTTTTGAAAGCTCAACTTAGGCGGTCACTACTGTTTTTAATTCTTAAACTTAAAGGTTTGTTTGGGTCTTTAAAGTGATAGGAAGGGGAAAATGAAAGATTGGGAAAGAAAAGAGAGGGGAAGGTCACAATCCTTTTCTTATTTAAATAGAGAAAGAAATGGAAGGGATAAAGAAATATGTCGATAAAATCACAAACATACCTTTATTATAAAAAAATTCAAATCAATTTGCAGAGATAAAATCTGAAAGATAAGGCAAAAATTATAAACTCATTGTCCTCTCCCTCTTTACCTCAGAAATTGATCCATACATATATGTAAGAAGTTCCTGATTAAATTTTATTGGCTTGGTTTTTGAAAGCTCAACTTAGGTGGTCAATAATGTTTTCAACCCTTGACCTTAAGGATCTATTTGGGTCTTTAAAGGGAGAAGAAGGAAAAAATGAAAGATTGGGGAAGCAAGGAGAGGGAAAGGTTACTATCTTTTTCTTGTTTGAATAGAGAAAGAAAAAGAAGAGAGAAAGAAATATGTTTACAAAATCATAAATATACCCTTATTATGAAAAAAATTTAAATCAATATACAGAGATAAAGTCGAAAAGATAAAGTAAAAATTATAAACTCATTCTTTTCTCCCTCCTTACCTCAGAAATTGGTTCATATATATATATATATAAGAAGTCCATTTCATTAGCTTGGTTGCTCCTTTCTTTCAAACTCACATGAGTTTTTGAAAGCTCAACTTAGGTGGTCATTAATATTTTTAACCCTTGACCTTAAGGGTCTATTTGGATCTTTAAAGGGAGAGGAAGGAGAAAATGAAAGATTGGGAAAGAAAGGAGAGAAGAAGGTTACTATCCTTTTCTTATTTGAATAGAGAAAGAAAAGGAAGGAAGAAAGAAATATATTTACAAAATCACAAATATACTCGTACTATGAAAAAAATTCAAATCAATTTACAGAGATATAGTCCGAAAGATAAGGCAAAAATTATAAACCCATTCTTTTCTCCCTCCTTACCTCAAAAATTGAAGGCAAAGAAATTTAATCTATTAAGAATGAATGCCCCAATTCTTTTTTCTTCTTTTCTCTTTCTTTCAAATAAAAATTCATAGAATTATTCTCCTTACTCTCTTTTTTTTTTTTTCTCAAATTAATCTTTATCCGAATGTACCCCAAGAGTCTGTTTCTCTTTGACCTTTGAACTATAATAATAATAATAATAATAATAATAATAATATTATTATTATTATTATTATTATTATTATTATTACAAAACCTTAACACCATTAATGTCTTATATAATATGCTTTGCGTGGCAAATGTTGCGCCATTTGACATGTATACAGCATCCCTACGTGGCCAATGATGCGCCGCTTGTGCTGCTACGCTTCTGCGCCTCTTTCCTCGCCGCCTCTCTCGGTGGCGGAAGCATGAGCAAGGCTCTTGGCTCCACCGCTCCATCCTCTAGCAAACCCCTTCCGTTCTTGCCTTGCTCTCCGCCGCCAGCCCTCAGCGCGTAGATCCAGCTTGAGCGCTCAAGGCTCTGCGGCGCTGCCTACTTCCCCTCAGAACCATTGATCACCTATGCCCATATTCCCAAACCCAAGGGAGGGAAAGATGGGGAGAGGGAAAATAGAGCTGCTGCCGCCGCCTTGTGATGGAGGAGGTGGGGTGAAGCTCCTGGTGCCCGTCCGGGATGTTGACGAGGGCAGAGGAAGCTCACCGAGGGTGGGCTCGAGGAGGAAGAAGTTGGCACCTTCCTCAAGGGTGTAGACGGGGGCTGGAGGCCAGTCGGAAGAGGAGAAGTTCTCGCAGCAGGCGGTGGCGGCCTGGCCAGGGTTGGTGAAGATCGAGAAGAAGTCTTATGCCACTGGTGATTACTACGATGGCAAAGTAGTGCTCTGGCATCCAGGACAGCCATGGCCGCTACGTTTGGCACCACAACATCGAGCACGCTAGCTAGCAGAGCTCCGGCCTCCTCCTGCATGGCAAAGGCTCGCTTACCACTCCACTGCATAACTTCCCTCGGTAGGCATCTCCACCACTGTGGAGGGTCCGCCCCCCCGCCGCCTCCTCTATCCTCTCTCTGGTGGCGCAATCACCCCCGCCGCCATCTCCACCACTCCACCGCTCCCTCGCAATGGCCGTCAGGCCTTGGAGACCAACTAGCGCTGATAGATTAGTCGATCAGGATCCGGATCACTGGAGCCGTCTGATTGGATTCGGACGGATGAATATGATCCTTTTCCATAGGTTGCAGTTTCGAACGGCAAATCTATAGCCACGATGACGTGTCATTCGCCACATGATATCAAATGATTTTGCAATGGTATGAATTATAATAAACTAAAATTGATAGCATAAGATTATAATAAAATTTTTTATAACTATGGAATCAAGTGAAACAAATCCTCAAGCTTAAAATTTTAAAATTATTTTATCCTAGTCTTTATCCCCATGCGAACAATCCTTTTGTTTGCAACACCCTCTCGATAGCTATTCCATTCCAACTCAATGCAGGTTAAAAGGATGGTACCCAGTTACCATGCTTTTAGTGCAAGTGAAATGATTTTTTTTTTTTTATATATATATATAGCCACCATCATAAAAAGCTTAAGATGAAAATTGAGATGGCTGTAAAAAAAAAATATAATAATAAGAGAGATAGATGTTAAAGATTAATAACTACTGGCCTTTCGAAGACTGATGGTTGGGATCAGCTAAGTAAAGAAGTTATTAGACTTAACAACTGCTTTAATGATCAAAATAAAAATTATAAATACATGAATGCTTCTATCAATTAAACCAAATTTTATTTTATTTTTTATTCGTCAAACCCATTGATTTTCACTATTTTCTCAGTCCTACGACAAATGTTCCCCCCTCTCCCCCCAAAACTATTCGCCTTACATGATAAAATTGCTTTTAGTTTAATAAAAGCAAGAGCTCAATATTAAGATGTTTAATATTTACATGAATTAATTATGCCTTCATATTTAATTAGTATTTTAAGCTCTATTTTTTTATTTTTATAATTCATTGAGCAAAGAAAATGATAAAAAATAATGCATCATACTTAAAAAAAGAAATATGTCTTTGCTGGCCATTTAATACTTAAACAACAATCACTACAGTAGTTTAACCAAACATTTTATTAAAAAAAAAAAATTTAACAACTATCAGCTAACAACTAACAACTATCAGCTATCAGCTAACTCTCAATAGCTAATCCAAAGATGCTTTAAAGCACTATACCTAAGCTTCTGGAGACTCATGTTTATTGAGTAATGCCACATTTGTTTCCACCACCAGTACCCCAATTTGGCTTAAGGGTGTGTATGGGTTAGATCGGATTGTATTAGATCAGTTTAAAGATATTTTTAGAACTAAATCACTTTGAATCGGTTCTTAAAAGTGAAACTGAAACTGAAACCAAAACTGAAACCAAATCGATTGTTCCAATAAACCAAACCAAGCCGAACCAAGAAATTCAGTTTAATTTTGGTTTAGCCAGTTTGCATATACCTATTTTAAATAACTATGATATCGACTTTTAAAGCAAATTTTATGTAGTCAAAAGGCAACTTAATTATTATAATAAAAAAGAATATATATTTTTTTCGATAGCATAATTATTCATATATACCTGTAATAACTCAATGTTAACTATAATATAAATAAAAATCTATATAATATATACATATAATTCATTTTATTTATATCGATTTTTTAAAAATTTAAACTATAAATTTTTTTTGGTTTTAAAAATTTTTAGATTGAAACTAAATTGATAGACTAAAAAAAATAATTTCAACCAAATTAAAATTATGGTTCAGACCAGCATCGCAACGCGGAGTCATCGATTTTTTTTTTTTTTTTTTTTAATTTTCGCATCCTTACGTTGGTCTGTCATTGAAAATGAGCTCTGAATAAAATGGGGCAGAATTTGGCGGCTATACAATGTCTGTGGCTGTCATTGATGATATACTAATTCTGACGTTACTTGACGGAACAAAAATTAAAAAAAATAAAAATATTCATCATTCAAAGAAATATTGGTGCACGGTTAGTCAACACGAGGGAAAGAGAAGGGGTCGGCAAGACTATCACAGGAGAGCGAAAGAGAAAGCGTCCCCAGGCTGTTGGTTGAGGAAACAAAAATTTAAAATATATATATTCGTTTTACTAAGGAAAGAATAAGGACAGAATGAACAGTTTCCCCTTTCTTTAAAAACAAGAAACAAAAAAAAAAAATTTCACTCCATGGAAAACAAGTGGGACCAAGCTTGCAGGAAAAAAAAAAAAAAAAAAACGTACGCCAGCTGGAGTGAATGGCTTCACGCGGATAACGAGTCAAATAATTCGCCTTTCCAGCGGAGACGGGACGCTTCTGGAAAGACGGGACGCTTCCGGAAGGGTAGGATTTAAAATTCGTTCAAGTTCTGATTTTACTTCCTAACCAATCCGCTCTAACGTAATTGATAATATAAAAATAATTAGCGGTAAAATAAACAGGTTAGTAAGAGGAGATGTGACGGGAATTTTGACAATGCAATCAAGCTACGGTGTTCTCATCGATGGACCCTCATTTGTCTCCCTGAATTTTTCAAAACATTAATATGAAATGCCTACATCCACAAGTTTTGATGATGACGGGCTACCTTCTCTTCGGAATGTGATGGTGCCGAGGTTTCAAAGGAATAATCTTGGTCAGATGTTTTGGTAGTTGGAAATTGAGGACCCGCTCAGTTATGGAGATTTGTGAGTGTTTTTTTTTTTATATATAAAGAAGAAATATGTTTTTATGTTTAAATTTAATATTTAAAAAAAATAAAAAAGAAAAAAAATATTTTTTAGTTTTTTAAATATATGTTTGGTATGAAAAATATCTTAAGATTATTTTTTATTATTTTTTAAAAAAATTGAAATAGTATTTTTTTCACTATTATAATTTCATCATCCTCTATTGCTTCCAGCACCGATCATTCTTTACTATCCATCATTACTGTCATGACCACCACCATCATCATACCATCACTACTTAAGACTATCTTTCACCGCTATCATGACCATCCATCATCAGAGCAATGAAAACTCTCCATCATACAAACTACCTTTCGTTACCATCATTATCATATTTATACCATCGACCTCCACCGTTTATCACCACCATCAGTGCCATACCTTTCCCATCTATTGCCGTTATATCTACATCACCCGCCATCATTTTTTCATCACTCATAACTATATATCCTTTACCAAGGACCATCACCATTGCCATGAGCACTACACAGTACCATCACCCATCATTATCATACTTTTACCATCCATCATGAGCGCTATGACCATTATACCTCTACCACTACCACTTCTCTTCATCCACTACTACTATCACTATCATCAATATCTTCACTATACATATCATTTTTTACTATTATCATGATCATTACCATACCTCCACCATTCGTCACCATCACAACCACCACCTTCACCATCCAATCGTCACTATACGTTCTACACTTATCACCATTGCTGTTATACCATTACCATCTTTCTTCATCATCTATCATTCATTATTACTACCATTATTATCATTGCTATTCATCATCATCACTATACCTCCATCATCCAGCTTCAATATCATCGTACCTATACTACCTATCATCACCATTTTTCTTTTTCCCCATCCATCCATATGATATCTTCACTCTTAGCTACCTTCCATGGCCTCTTTTTTATTTAAATTAATAAATATTTTTTTTTTATTTTTAATAAATAAATGTATTTTTTAATTTTTTCATGAAAAGGAAAAGCAGGAATGGACAAGAAAATGGAAAAGAGGTCCTACTTTCTGCAGCTAAAGAAGCCCCGAGGTTCTACCCAGATAACATGAAGCCACACAGCTTATGACGACAGAAATCTTAGGGACAGAAGCAAAAAGAACCGAAGAAAAGAAGAGAAGCAAACATAGATTTATGTGGTTTGTTTGGTAGCTTATACCGAGACAAAAGATGATTCCAAAAACTAATAATAGAGCAGCGAAAAAAAGTTCTTTCTAAACTTCAGATCAAACCTTCGAATCAAAATCGAATTGATCCATTAAGCATAATTAATAAATAAATCAAATCATGAGTTAACCCACTAATTTAAAATTGATTCATAATTAACTTAATTATTAAACAAATTAATTCATGTAACTCCATCTGTCAACTCAAAATGACAAACCAGATTATTTATCTAAGTTAATATCATTATTTAATTAATTATTATTTTATGATGATGATTATACGCTTATATAAAGATTTTTTGAATAATTTTTTTTTATTTGTACTCTAATTATTATTTTTAATATATAATTACTTTATAAATAAATTAATATTAAACATATTACACAGGTTATATGGTTACACGAATTTTATATAGATTATATGAGTTACATAGGTTATACAGATCGTGTCGTATAACCCATATAATAGACGGATCAGATTCGAATTTAAAATTCTGACCTGATTAATAAATGGGTCAGGCTCGGATTGATCTATTTGTTATTTTATATTTTAAAGTTAATCCGTTTCATTTACAATCCGTTGATACGATCTACCACTCCTAATGAAAACATACACATATGCAAAACAGGGTATGCAAGAAGCCCCATAAATCAAGGATTGAGAAAAAGCCCTGTAACTATATTCTCTATGTACAAGACATCACACATCCCACGCTGGAAGTCTTAACCGAGACATAGTTTAGATTGGATTTAAGTAAGATTGCTTCAACTTACATAACACCATAATTTTAATTATATCAACAATGAGATCGATACATTACCACGATTAGGATGAACAAGTTTGTGACCTCATCAAACGCCGCGCTCTCCAAAGGTCATGAGAGATGGGGCGATGGAGAAATGATCCTTGTATGATAAACCTTGTTACGAAACACACTGAGGCCAACGTGATAGAGATGGTCTGGTCTTTTGGACCTCTCCGGTCTCTCAGGCCCATGGAACCTTTTGGCTGACACCGAACAAAATCATAAGCCTAAAGCAAAAGCTACGACAAACTTTTGCTTGAATTTTTAAGGAACTGAAATCCATTCAACTGATTCAATGATGAAGCTCAAACATCAAAAAAAACATAAAAATAAAAATAAAAATAAATAATAAATAATAAACTGTGTAATGACTCATAATGCTCATGTTGGATGTTCATGATGTATGTTGTGAACTCTGAACTGGGGAATTATAGGTAAGGAATAGTATACAGATGTGATAGAGCTAAGAGACATTGTAGACACAGGTTGTATCATCTTCTCATCTCTACTGAGAACAAAAATTATGATCCAATCTTGCAAGAAATTGGTATCATTTGTTCAGCCCAAAAAGAGTATGCTCCTGCTCATAGTTAATTTATTGTGCTCATGAATTTATCATCAAGCCTGCATCCATTCTCCTTTTGCAGCAAAGTGAGAAGAAAAGGCCGGCCCACAACAATTATAAAATAGATATCCACTTCATCCATCATCCAAAACTAAAAATTTAATAGGATGCCTCCTAAGGCTCCACATTTTTGCCCTCTTCCATTGAGCAGCAATCAGAAGTACTGAATATCAAAGTTGACCACCCAAACATCATGGGGAGTGGGTACCCAACAGGCCAAGGTATCTGTAGAAGTAGCTATGATGAATTCAGTGGCAAGCCTTCTAACCATATCCTTGATTTGAACTCCAGTGAGAACTTTTGACTGGAAGATCCTTTAATTCTTGGCATTCCATAATGACCATCCCATATAGCAAACCAAACCAAAGTTTTAATATTGTCATTGAGCTCCTAATTTGCAAGAAACTGAACCAAAGAATCAGTGAATGGGAGCTCTGCATGCGTTGGAAACTCATTCTGCTGACAATCACAATAGAAACATTTCTGCCAACTTAAAGACATTCCATTCTCTATCACGAGTAATAAAATAAGATTAAGTGCCACATAGTTTAAAAGGGCACCATGAAGCCATTGATCCTGAAAAATATGAATATTCTGACATTTGCTAACGAAAATAATCCCAAACAAATTAAGCATTCTGGAAAATAAACATCCGAATTGCGGATGAATTCTGATGAAAATTGTAAAAGCTCCAACAGCCCTGAAAATTATGTTTAGAAGAATCCAACTGGCTCCACAAGGAATTCAGTTCCAAAACCGACTGACCTGCAACCTTAACCATGAAGACATTGTGTCTATCTAAGTCCCAATACAACAAGTTCAGCTTTCCTAGATTGCTATCATGCTCCCAAAAGAAACTCTTGAACAGTCCAAACTATTGAGAACACTTCTCAGTATGGAAAAATTGGCACTTAAATGTAATGGAATAGATGTTTGAACAGGTTGGAGGAGAGCAAACCAGCCAGCCTGTGACAGATGTTTTCACTTCCAGCTATCAAGTTGCTTGCTCACCACATCCAACAGAGAAGAAAATTCATTGAAATAAAGTCATAAACCAGACATAGAAAGCCCTAAACAAAGCCAAGCAACTTGCTTTCCCTAAGTGAAGCCAACCACTTGGCTTAGTTGGGATTTGCAGCCCTTGCAGAATTTGTGGATGAGTGGCCACAGCAGTCTTGGGACTAAATTGCAAATGAGACTTCATTAAGCTAACATTTTGACATTATAGGTTGTGGCATTCCATCATAATGTTTTCCAGTGTAACGGCATTGTGAACAGCAGCCTTAGCAATGAGAAGAAGGTTGTCAGCAAGTATCAGATGGGAGACATGAGGACCTTATATCCAAGGCTGAGATACTGTCTATAGCCTATTATCTACCGCTGAGTGCAATGCCCTTGACTACATATTAGAGCACAAAACAAAATAAACTAATGCCAAAGCCATCACATATGGAAACTACTGATTCAAAGTCAGTAAAAATCGTAGCATCATGTACTAAGAAAACATGTCTCACTGGTTGGCAGTTCAAAAATCAATATCAGTGTCATATAGACATTACAGCTTCAAGTAGTTTCTTTTGATGAAAGGAAACATATGCATTCGGACCCACAATCTAGGAGAATCTCACTGTTCGCATAAATTTTCAGACTTCCTGAATGATGATTAAATATTGTCAAGATATCAATGAGGATGAATGGTGAGATCATCTAAGTCTATTGAACATCATCCAGGTCATAAGATCAGACAGACAGAGAAGAACCAAAGAATACATATATAAGCATCAATTCGTGCATCTGTGCAGGCGAATACCCAATCCTGAACAACACAACAACAATAACAGAAGCAATACCAATTAAAGATGAAATAATTCAAGCTAAGCCGTTAAATTACATAAGAAACAAGAGAAGTTTGAGATGAAACTTCATACCTTTGGCTTTACTCGTCGCCTAAGATTGACATCGCGATAACACGAGCGAAAACTTTACAAGAGGGAATCGAACAAAGAAATGAAGAAAAAAAAAAAAAAAAAGAAAGAGCGGATTGCGAGAAAGAGAGGGAAAATGAAACGCTCGGTGGAGGAGGGATCTTCACCACCTATCAACCTAGGGTTGTACTGTGGCAGTCCCATGGCTGGCCGTCGGGAGAGAGCCGAAGGAGAGGTTCAAGGCTTCCTTTGCCCATATCCCATCATAGCTAAGGAAAATGCACGTTTGACGATTGACCCATCTTCCTTCTAAGTATTTATATAAAAAGCTTTGCAATTAAAAAAAAAATGTAAATGAAACAAGAAATTACTTTACCAATTCAAATTCTTTAAAAAGTGTTACCTTTTAAAAAAATTTAAAAAAATAAATTAATCAAATAGATAATAGCTTTAAATAACTTTGCTGATGAAACTATACACTTTATTCTCTTTACAATAGTATGATTTATTCCTTTTACCACCCTATTTTATTAAGGAGTTAAAAAAAAAAATCAATTCATATCTAATATTCTTTGAATATGTTAAAAATATATTCTCTTCATTGCTAGTGCATAAGCACTTTAAAAATTTATTTATTTTCTTTTCCATCATGGCTTGAAATTTTTAAAAAATCCTAAAATCGGGTTTTCACGGTGTAACTCCATACCTTTCTTGATGTATTATTTATGAATATAACAAAATATAGTACATCCCTAATTGTTTTAACTTCCATAGTGCAAACATTAGAATAAATAAGATTCAGAGGCTTAATGTTTGTTTTAGGAGCATTTCCAATGGAAGAAACTCTATGTTGCTTGCCAAATAAACAATGATCGCAAGGGATGATATATATACCTTTGGAAAGAAGGTTCTTCTTTGTTAAAATTTCTATGCCCTTTTGACTCACGTATCCAAATCTCTTATGTCATATATCCGAAAGACATCTTCTGAAGCAGTTTTTAATTCTTTTTTGAGAACCTGCATACTAGTTTTGCAAAGAATGTAAAACTTTATTCCTCTAGCAATAACAAGTGAACCTCTTTTTAGTTTCCATCTTTCATTGCCAAAATAACTTTCAAAACTATTTTCATCAAGGACACCAGTTGAAATCAAATTGAACCGTAAGTCAGAAATATATCTAACATCTTTAAGAATCATCATGTGTCCAAGACTGATCATAATATCTCATTTTCCTTCAATTTTCGAAATATCTTTATTCCCCATCTTTATAACTCCAAAATTACCTCGTTGGAAAGATGAGAAATAATTACTATGAGAAGTAGTATGAAAGGATGCTCCATTATCAATAACCCAATTTGCTTTTGCATCATTGCTAAAAAGTAATCTGCATCAAATGTTGCCAGGATGCCAACATTACTATCCAATGTCAATGCACTTGTCTCTTTTTCCCTCTCTTTTTCTTTATTAACTTCTTTCTTCTATGCTCTCTTATATTTGTGGCATTCTCCCTATATGTGATCCTTTTTGTAGCAGTAGTAGCGTTCAATATTTTTTCTTGACTTAGATCTTTTTCTAAACTTCTTATAATTCTGAAGCTTTTTGCTTTTACTTCTACCATGTCTCCCTATCATAAGTGCTTGAAAATGAGAGGCCTTCAATGACTTTTTTTTTTTTTAGTTTCTTCATTCAATAAAGAAGTAACTAGGCTCATGCTGATAATTTCATCTGATGTTAAGTTGCTTAGAGATACTACCAAAGTCTCCCAATTATCTGGCAAAGAACTCAATAATAATAGAGCCTTAAGTTCATCATCTAGTGACATTTTTATTGCAGCCAATTGATTAACAATGCTTTTCATTTTATTTAGATGCTTCACAATAGATTCACCATCCTTATACTTCAAATGTATTAGCTTTCTTATAAGAAATGCCTTATTTTCTGTAGTCTTCCTCTCATATAGGTCTTTTAATTTTCTCCATAAGGCTTGTGCTGATGTTTCATTAGCAACATGATGAAAAGTATTGTCGTCCACCCATTGTGGCCAATAGATTTTTAATTTAATTTCTTCCATTCTTCAATTGTTATCTTTTCTAGCATGACCTTTTCTCCTTCAATTGGTCCAAAAAAATCTCTATAGTATAAGTAATCTTCCATCTTAGCTTTCTAAATCATCCAATTCTCTCCATTTAAACTAATCATATGGCTTTAGTGCTCGCATCCATCTTGGTTCGTACACAAAGATTGAATACAGAAGCCTGGGTAGCTTTGATACCACTGTTGGGCCACCTAAACTTCCTTTTTGATTTGTATGTGTAACCAAGGAATAATCACATAACTATAAAAATATAATCACAAGACACTAAGATTTAATATGTAAAACCCTTCAACGTAAAGGAAAAAATCATAAAAGCCGAATTAAGAAAATCTTTTACTATTCAAATCAATAATGGGGTTACAAAAAACCTTCTTCTAGCAATGCCAAAAATCGCCAACAAATTATTTGTTCACCCAACATAGATAGATTTCAAAAGAAGAAAGAAATTAAAAAAAAAAAAACCTAAATTAGGATCAAGAAAAATACCACTTAGGAGAAATAAAATCAATATCAGACTATTGAATGGGAAAAATACCTCACAAATAATTATTCTCTAAAATTTTACCTCGATTTGAAATTGTATGACTTACCAACTAAAGAAACAAGATGGTAGTAAAAGACTTTTTATCTTTCTTCTCTCAACTGCTTTTTTCTTTACACTTCTATTTCTCTCATTCTCTTTTTCTTTTTTCACATGGTTACTTAACTCTCTTATTTTATTAGATTATAGACTCGCATGAAAGTAAGACCCAATCCCAAAACTATAACTCAACTAGGTATATCTTTTATTGTTCAAGTTGTAAGTTAATTCGTTTCTGACTTACGTTGACTACTTCTTATAGGATTTAATTGTATCATTAATTATCTTAAAGGCACGATGATCATGATTTTCTTTTTTGGTTCAGGTTCTTCTCTTACTTTTATCACCTTTGCAGATGTAGATTACATGGGTTCTTGATACTAGGTGCTTTACTACTAGTTAATGTATTTCTTAAGTTTATCACTAATTTCTTCTTGAAAATGTAAGAAGCAGTATTGAGTTGCTAAATTTTCTAGTGAAGTTGAATATCAATCTATGCCATCCGTTAGCACAAAAGTTGTTTGGCTTCATCGTCTGCTTTTGAAATTTGACATATCACGTCAATAATTAACACTTCTTTATGCCGATAATATGAGTATGATTCGAATTGCTGCTAATCCTTCGTACAAAACATATAGAGGTGAACTGTCATTATATTCAGAAACTTGTATGAGATAAAACTCCCGTTCTATCTCATACATCATTTATCTCATACATCGTCTGATGATCAAATTGCAAATCTCTTTACCAAATCTATGATAGAGGGTCCTCATGCTTATTTAGTTGATAAATTGATGCTTGTTGATCCCCAGCGTTAATTTGAGGGAAGATGTGAAAGGAATGACATCTCTTGATTTGGTGATTATCATGAAGATCACGACCAATACTACATAGTATAAATAGCTGATGATATATTCTATTTATAGCTAATTGTATATGTTTATATATATATATATATATATACTTCCTATCTTTGGATAATTTGTTAGGCTTACAATAGTGCCATTTTTTAAGGGAAAAAAAAAGAGACAAGAATTTTTTGTCCTACATTGGCTTGGAATTGGAACTAAATCTCTGTTAGTTTATCATTGCTAAACTTGCCTTGTGACTTCTCTCTAAATTTGTAGCACAAAAAGTTATCAAAATCTGAGATCAAATTTTTGTAAATTCGTTATATAAGTAGCTGAGAGATATAAGAGGGGTTGAGAGAGCTGCAGTAATGGAGATGAAGTTAAAGGTAGGGGGTTCACCTCATGCTTTAAATATTGCAGCATTTAGGTTCATTGATGAGGACTTTTTGGCCATGTGGATGTGTCGTTCACCCTAAATAGTTACACTTGGTATGCCCGAGCCATGCTAGAATTGTTGTTATTCAAGTTGGTTGAGTTGGGTTGAGAGGATTAAAATTTCTCTAGCTTAATCATTAGCTAAATTTAGATTTTGTTAATTTAATTGCATCAGTTTGGATTAGTTAGATCGAAGTAGATTGCAGGTTATATTCGAAAAGTTTGGTTTAATACTTATTAAGTTGCAGCTTTAATGATTTATAAATTTCAATGATACATTTATAATAATATTAAAAATATAAATATCTAAATATATAAATAATATATATATGAAATGTGGATGATTTGTTTTTATTTATTTATACATTGAGTGGGATTGGATGAAGTTGAGTTAGGTTGAGGTTTGAATTAGGTTAGGGTTGGATTAAAGGCTAACTCTAAAGTAAACACTACTTGGGGTTGGATTAGGAATTTTGAGCGCAAGCCGAAACCAAGTTAATCCAACCTCAACCCCACTCCAATTTGTACCATAATCATGCCTAACTCGTCGTCCTCGCTTCGTTCGTATGATTAGCGTTAGTCGTCGCTTCGTTCGTCCCGTCAGCCTAATTAATAACAAAAATTCAATTATCAGGGTAATTAGAGTCGCTAATTACTGCCTCTTTTAGCTCAGCCCTCACTTTCCCTTTCTTCGTCCTTCCTCGGACTCCGAAGCCGTCAGAGGCGAAAAACCGAACACCTGCTACCATCCATCCCTTCACGCCATTTACAAGCTTAAGGATTTAGAGGGAGAGAGAGAGGAGCTGGGTGAGGTCTCTAATGGCGTACGTGGACCACGCGTTCTCGATCTCGGACGAGGACATCATGATGGGGACCTCGTACGTGGTCCAGAACCGGCCCCCCATCAAGGAGATCGGCCTCGCCGTCTCCCTTCTCGTCTTCGGCACCCTCGGCATCGTCCTCGGCATCTTCATGGCCACCCACAAGGTCGGCGGTGACCGAACCCACGGTATTCTCGAATCCGTCCATCCCCTTCCCATCCTCCTCTCTAAACCCGAGTTAGGGTTTCTCTCTCTCTCTCTCTCTCTCTCTTTTTCCCTGGTTTCCTTTTGATCGGTTTTCTGATGCCTCTTGGGGTGATCAGGGGTTTTCTTTGCGATCTTGGGGTCGATACTCTTCATACCGGGGTTCTATTACACGCGGATCGCGTACTACGCTTACAAGGGGTACAAGGGCTTCTCCTTCGCCAATATACCGCCGGTTTGAGGGGTTTTCTTTTCTCGAAGATGCCTTCAGGTGCTGTTGTGATGGCTTATGATGTGTACAGTACAGATCTCTTCATGTCGTCTCCGCTTTGCCTCTCCTTCTGTTGTACTTATGTTTGAATAATCCGTTGTGCGAATGTAGTTGAGGATACGGGAATGAGATTTCCAGCCAGTTTGTTTCTTGCTTTCTTTTGATTTCTGCTGAGGATCTTCGATGGAAAGTAAAGTCGAAAAAAAATAATAATAATTCAAGATGTTCGGTACTGATGTTTATAGCTGCTGTTAGGGACATCAGAAAAATCTATCAAAAAAATTAAATTTTGTGGTGAAAAACTTTGGACTTGTAGCTGTTACTGTTTATTCAGAGTTCAGACTCATTTATTAAATATCACTCTGCTTTTGGAGGCTGACTGTCTACCACGTAAAGTGCTTAATTTCTTGATTAGTGCTATGATTCTTATGATGAGATTTACAGTCATAAAACATGAGAAGTAAACCAGAACAGATCCACATATGAAGGTGAGGGTTTTTATAGGAGGATTTGTTAAGCTATCATTTGTTAACTTGATGAGGCGAAAGTTTCCTGAATCTGTTCCTGCTCTTTGTCTGTCATGATGAGTAGTGATACTGTGGCAGTGCTATATATTAGCCCCCTATATATGAAATATGTTCTTATAAGTGAACACATTTGACAATTATTTACTATAAAATAACAAATAGCAGCCACCCAAATTATGCAATCAAATGCCATATTGTGATTCAGTTAAACTTTTTTCTCTAGGTCCATCGTGCCAAAAGGGTTGAATCCATAGCTTCACATCCATTAGAATTCACTGATGCACTCATTTGGCTTTCTCTTTATATAGATGTCTTTACTCTTTACAGATGAGAGAAGGGTTTGTCAAATCTTTGATATATTTTCATAGATTATTGTGTTTGGATATGTATTCTTCTATTGTTCCTTTTCCCTTCTTTTTCATCTTTCCTCCATCTTGTTTCCTTTTTCTTTGAAAATATTCTCCCTGTCTACTCTTAACATGATCTGGTACCTTAAACCAAGCTCTTCCATGGTGCTTTTGTTAAACATATGGCAAAGATTATAATGGAGATTCAAGTTATCTGGCTTGAAATCTATGTTCCGATTCACAGGAAACATCAAACTAGGGCTTGACAGTGGAGTTGAGAGTGTTCATGAGATGGCCCAAAGATGAGTAACTTTCAGCTCTCTGGAATTTGTTGCTTTTTCAGAGGCATAATTTAATGTATTCTTGTCCTTGAATCGTTCAGTTCAGGTAACCCTTCTTTAAAAATCTAACTTCCACCTCCAAGACTTCCTCATTATTGATTTTCATAACTTTATTCTTGTTTGTGTCAAATATTGCGCTATTATTTCAGCACAAGGTTGTTTGTTCACTGTGACTCTCTAATTAACATAACAATAGTTTTAGTATGTTTTTGTGTGCATATAAGTGAGAACCTCCGGAGTTTGATTAAGATCATGGCTTGATCAGCCCCCTTCTTCTCCCCACTTTCTTTTTCCCTCCCTTTTCCTTTATTTTTTCCCTACTGGTTTGTGAGCACTGACTCTGCTATAGTATGTCATCACGTCACAGGAGAAGATGAATAACCTACTTGTTGCATTTTTCTGGTTGCTTAGTAAGCTTTGTCATGCACATCCTTGGATTTCATCCACACTCTTCATCTCAATTAGTGTTTATCCTGAAAAGTTGTTGCATGGAAGAAAGGGCCACAAGAGGATATATCTGAATTTCATGGTAGGGCATAATCCTTGTTGTGTTCCAATATAACAATATTCTTGTATTAACCACTCCAAAAAAAAAAAAGAATCTTGTGTTAGATTTCTTTGTAAGGGATAGTATCGTTGAAGGTGAAGTTCATGAGATGGATTTATGTGAATATAATCTTTCATTCCCACCAAAAAGAAAAAGGACCCCCCTTTCTTAAGAGGAGAACAGATGTATTATATCATGTCCAGTGCTACTGTTACATATGCATCTGTAGGAAAATCTTATCTTGTTGCGATCAATAATCTTTTTATTTAAAAGATTCTCTTAGTGGCAGTATTTTAGGACCTATTTCTTAACTAGACAACTAAATCATATCTACCTATTAGCATGGTTAAGAGACATTTGCATGTAGGCATCAATGCAAGATCAAGTTCTTTATAGAGATATTTTCTGTTAAAGAGTTCTAGTGTGACATTTTTTCCATGTTAGCTACTTACATCCTTTTAGGATAGCCATGGCCTTATGGTAAATCTACGAGGGGCAGTGTGCTTGATCTTTTAAAGATGATGCGAAGGATGTTGTTAATACTGTTGAAATCTGAATGGTGTTATACGGTGTTAACATTTCAAGCTATATCCACCATACTCATAATGACTTGAATGGAAAAGGATGTTGTTAATCTTTATTAAGTTGAGGATGGCTACTTTTTGCTGGGGATACTGAGTATACATTTAGAGTTCATCACCATGATGTTATGTACTCTGGATTTCACCAGCATGCTTTGTGAACTCACATTTGTCACCTTCGTTCTCATTTTGATGATCTTATTTTAATTAGATATATCATTTTAAAACCTCCAAATGCTACTGCAATGGAGTGAAAGTTTCAAACTCTGGAGGGCTGTATTATCAAAATGTTACATATATAATTTAAGCTTTAATTGATATGATATTTATGTTTTACCTTTTCAGAAAGCATGTTAACTAACCAAATTATAAATGTCAGGGGAAGGGTTTTTGGTAGATTTTTTTTCCCACAGATACTTCTGATAAATTGGTTTTTGAATGCAATGGAGTCCACAATCCCACCCTCCTACAGATTGTTATTTTGCATTTCCAATTAATCGCAGTCCTTCCTTTCCCTTCCCCTTCTACTAATCCTGCCTAAGATATAACTCTAAATAGTTTTTCTTAAACATATTTAAGGTTATCTCAGACACCTTTACTTTTTCGCATTCTGTTAACATAGCTTGAGAAACCATAGATGGAATGAATTAATTATCTGATTATGTCATGAAGCCTCATGTTGGCGCACACTCATCAATGCATGTGTATGTGTGCTACACTCTTGTGCACAGGTGCTGGTATGTAGGACAAGAAGCATAAAATTAAGACATGAGGACATTTCTAGAACAAATTCTAAGCAAGGAGTTTGAAATGGATGAAGGATACAAAATGAATGGTGGAATCCCATGTAATGACAGTGGACCATATTTCAGGATGAATTTGTTAATAGAAATGTATTAAGGATGGAAAAGACCTATGAGAAAAGAATAATAGAACTCTTTACTTAATGGAGAAATAAATAGTATAAGTTCAGTTTGTGTTGAAATATGAAAAAACAGAAATTGTATGATGAACGTATAGAGGCAACTCTAAGAAGTTGAAGACCAAATTTTCTTGAAAATGGAGATGGCTAGAACAGATGTAAGGTTTACCAAAAGATGAGGATCGCGCATTATAATGATGGCAAACATATGAATTAATTTTTGTTTTCAGCAACAGTTCTCACAACAGTATGAGTATTATTTTTTCAGATTAAATAATGTTTCACTCGGGCCCTATTAATCACAAAGCTTTAGTGGATGCCCCTTCTTGTCATGGTTAGCTGTTGCTTATTTAATTTCCAGATCAGTTTATATCCTAATGTTTATGGAGAAAATTGATAAATGCACCATTGATGCATTTATTAGTTGTCTGCCTGAAATTATTTGTCAGAAGAATCATTTATATAGATGCCTTTGGTGCTCTATTCAAGGTCCACTGAGTCATCATGCCTGCCATCTTACATGATGAAACCTGTGACATATGTCGGGTTATAAATAAATGATGATATCATGATGCTTTGTATTAGAAAATTGGCTCCTTCATACTGTTTTTACTGTTTATGTGAATAAAGTAAATAGTTGCTTTCTAGAAATTCCTTTTCTTCAATCAAGCTTTTTGATATATGCAAAGACGTATGTGATCAATGTTTTTAAGTCTCAGTATTGGGCTCCATATTAGTACCTTTCTGGTACTGTAAAGTACATTCCTATTTGGTGGTAAGAGGTTGGTATCCTTTCCCTCTTTTTTCCTTTTTTCTTTTTGACAACCAGGACAGTGGAAGCCTCATCAAAATCAGGTGAGAACTTGATCTGAACCCAGGTCACCGGTATAACACCCAGTGTCTTTACCAACTGAGCCAATTGGCACCCTTATTTCCTATCGGTATTTAAAAACTTGTATGTGATATCTTCTCGACATTGGGTGATATATGGACTATCATCAGAGGAGCTCCAATTTGAGTAAATTAAAATTTTCCTTTTACACAAGGATGAGTCCTGTCATATGCTTGACGGTGGTCTTGTTTGCCAAACATTTGCGCCTTCATCTTGCTTAAAAAATTCGTTTGATATATTTTGATGACAAAGATAACTTAGGTGGCTGTTTACATAAAAGAAGAAGAAGAAGAAGAAGAAGAAGATAACTTATGTGGCTGTACAGTTTGTGCTTGCTGTGACCTGGGTGAAACTTAAAAACATAGTTAAAAAAGTCTAGCAGGTTATTATCCAGCATTTCCATGTTCTTATGCATGCCATAATGTTTTGTAACTATAGAATTCTAGTGCTAGTTCAGGGAAATCTTGTGTTTTATTAAAATGAATTCCAGAAAATTTGAAAAACATGGTAAGTTGAGTGAATGCATTAGGAATATGAGAGCAGGTTTCATAATTATGTGGTTCCTGTGATGTGGGTCAATGCAATATGGCGCATGTAGGATATATATTGGAGTTTTGCGCAATAGCTGCTTTCAATGTGGATCTATCTTCTAATTATTCTTTTTGTTACTATTCTAAACCCTATTCTATCTAAGCTTCATAATCAATTTGGTCTTATGTTTGGCAGTTTTACCAAATTACCTATGTTCCGACAAGGCACGGTATTATTTTTCTACTAAATAAGCTGTGATTGGCATCTGGGCAATAGATTCATTTTCATAAAGCAACTGGAACTTTTCCCAACCAAAATATTTAAATTTTTGTATGATTGGGGAGAGAGATAATATGCATTATTGCTTTTTAGGGACTGTTTAATATTGTGGGTTTTGTTCTGACTGGCTTTTGAGTTATTATCTGTGCTGTAGAAATGATTCTGTTTTTCCATATCAAACTTTGCTTCCTATTTACTCCTTATAGACCATTTCTGTGTCTTGGGGATCATGGAAGGTTGCTCCAAGAATTGCATGAATGTAAATTATATAGCCATTACTGGTTTTCTAAATATTACAGTAGGACCCTCTCATGATTGCAGTCAACTTTGCCATGAAACTAATAGCAAATCACCAAGGATTGAGCTAGGAAAAAACTTTCTACATCTGGTGGATTATGATACAGTTCTTTATAAACATGGGGTAAAGTGCAGGTTAGGATTAGAGGGATATGAAGATTAATATCTCGAAGTTCTTCATAAATATTCTTAACCTGGCCATGGAAATATTTCTGAACTGCGCCTGATAGTTAGAGAAAACGCCTTTTAACTTGGATCTAATCTACATTGTCTAAGATCTTTGAAGCCTTGAAAAGGTTTATCACCAACAAGAAGCATAGAGATTCATCTCTATTGACCATGCTAGCTAATATGAACATGGACTAAATGCTGTAAAAGATCTGAAATCATGTGTGATGGTAATTTTGCTTTTGGACCATCAATTGGAGCGTTATATATTTCGTTGAAGGCCATCCTTGCAAGTTATGAAGGATATGCATTATGAAACCAATAGGATTCCTTAATTTTGAAGATCTTTTCAAATCAATAAGATTCTCTTAATTTGAAGGATCTAGCTATTAAGGAAAACTTTTGATTATATACAAGGATTTATTTTCTCAATTATGCATTAGTTTCATTAGTAGGTTTCTTTTACAATTGTATTTAGCTTTCCTTAAAGATATATAATAGCCCTTCTGGCTTAGCATGGTGAAATAATATTATTGGTTTATTTTTTTTGGAGGCTCAATCCCTCAAAGTGGTTATCAGGAGGCCTGACTCTCTCGAAGCGGTCATCCGAAGGCGTGATTCCTTTGAAACGATCATAGTTATCTCAAATTTCTTATTTATCTATCGTTGCAATTGGGTTTATCTATCGTTGCGATTGGGCTTCGCAACAGAAATTATTAGGTTGCTCGATTCAGATGTCCTTCATGGGTTCAAGCTTAAATTTGTCATTTAATTTTAACTTGTATCTAAGGCTGGATTTTTATTTTTTTATTTAATTATTTATTTATTTTGCAGTCCATGGTCTGAACTGGAGTTCTTTCCAACCTGGGACATCTGAATTTAAAGTAAACCAGAACATTCCGTTAATTATTATCAATTTTATGTAGTAAATATCCTTTCATCACAGAAGCCATATAAAGTCCGATAGAGTTTTATTGATTGCTTGAGATGCTTTAGATCTTACCACCCTCCAGTAATGTTGTTTGAGTCATGTAAGTTTTATTTGTTTGTTTGTTTGTTTATATTTCTTTACTTATTTATTTGTTGTCTGTTCTTTCTGGACCATGGTCTATGATTATACACTATTCATGTGCTCTCAAAAGTTTTGTTATTCATTCCAATTTTATAAACAAAGATGCATTATTGAGGATATCACTGAAGATTTTGCTGTTTTTGTGGTGGGACCCATTTCTTTTGTCTTGTTATCCAACTTTCTAACACTTTTCTTTCACTTTATATCTTGGCGTGGTGGTCATATATGACATTTTAAATTACTGATGCATCTTTGTTCTCACTTTAAAAATTGTTTTTTGTTTTTTTTACTAGATTGCTCACTTTAAGACTCTTTTGCACATGAGTTCACTTTAAATTACTTGTGCACATGATGTGAATCCTCTTCATCATTTTCTTTTCTTTTGATTATATTTTGGTGGATTCATTTTTTTGTCATTTTAACTGATTGGTGTTATTAGAATCTTACTTTAATTTTAAGTTAAGAGGAAGTTTGAGAAAATAATGTGACTTGGTAGACAAAGAAGGAAAAAAACTTCAATTCATAAAATTGTAGAGTGTTGCACTTCCATTGGATCAACCAATGCGTTTAGGTCGAAAAGGGTTGTATTTGGATGCAAAATGATTTGCATAGCAACCATGTTTTGATTCTATTATGCTATTAAAATCTAACATTTGTTACAGAAGCAAAACCTTAATTCCAAACTAGTAGGATCGGCTAAAATCTAACGTATGCATAAGGAAAGATATTGTTTTCATCATTCAACAGCAATGCAAGGTGGATTGACCATAATTGGTGCTTTTTGGTGGTCCAGGTATATGGTTGCTTTGTTGCCCTTTACTTTTGGTGAGGTATGTTGCCCATTGAGGGCAACTTTTTACCAGCATTTATTTGTTAGATGTTCTCAACTGCCAACCTTACCTGGTGATGGTTGCATTATAACCCTTCGCTGGATAAGCATGGTTCAAACTGTAAATAGATGGTGCGTGTTCTATGAGTTCTGAGGTCTAGTAAGTAGCTAGGATCATTCCATTGTTGCATCCACGTTCAAAGGTTCCGTGCCATTGTTTTTACTGGAAAATAAGGGAAGAAACAACCTTTTGTATATAGGTAATTGTCAAAATTTGGTTGGGATATTTGGTATCCTGGTACAGTTTTGAGAATTCTAATGATCGTTTATGGTGTGCGTTAGAGAGAAGGGAAGATTCAGCCTTTCTGAGAAGTTGACTTTCCAGTGGTGTAAATTGCATCAGGGTATTAAAGTGCTGATAAGAAGAAAAATTTCTAGAACTAGAAGAAGTTATCAAGTCTGTATGGTGACGATATTGGGTTGTTTGTGGTAAATCTGGTAGCATTGCTCAGGCTGGCAAGGTGTGAGCATCAGTCACATTCCCAAACCATGGGAATATGAGTGAGCAGATTCATATTCCTAAATAAAAAGATTCACTGTGACCTAAATGTGCAATCAAGTCATTTTGATATGTTGGAACGAATCACAAGGAGGCCTATTTTGGAGATAGTTCTTTTACATTCCTTCAGTAATGGAAGGAGAATCGTGTGCTTCTGGCACTTACTGATGTTTTTAGTATCAGATTAGATTTGATTTGGGTAAATTACTCTTTTAAAGTTGATTTTGAGTTCCAGGCCTATTAGAGAAATTCAGGTCATCTTTTTAAATTAGAATCATTGTTATTGTAAAATTACTGAGGATAATAAAGTGGTTCCATATTGCAGTAGTTGTGACTTAAAACTTGGACAAACGATATAATGATGGAAATAGCATTGTGGATTGGTTCTAGCAATGTTGGAGAATTTATCCGGTACATTTGAGGATGAAGGTACTTCTGTGCAACACTCTTCCACTGATGATTTGTCTTTGCAATGATTGGGTCTATCAGAATTGGAAATATAAAATTTATATGTCTTGTGGCGCTACAATTGTTTATCATTCTATGTTGGTAGGATTAAATTTATCTTCTGTTATTTTAGGGTGAATCATGGCAGGTTTTTAGGGGAAGTGGCTTTGAATGGTACGTGAATAATGAGGATTCTTTGAAAAAGTATAATGAGGATCTTGAAGCACTACTGCTTGGGATTTCTCAAACTCAATATTAGTGCAATTCTTTTTTAACATTCAGACCCTGTCGTGGTAGGGTTGTGTTCCTTCCTTTCATTGCACATGCTCTTCAAGATTGATGGAGAAGTTTGCTGAATCTTTTCTATCGGTATAATGAATATTAAAATAATGAAGTCCACCTACTTTATGTTCTTTCTCCAAGCAATTATCCACCTCATCATCTATTTTCTATCACCTGTACCTTAATTTTCAACTTTCAAGCTGGTCTTAAGAGCTGGTGCAGTTATGAAATCTCATTCCAAAAACGGTGCTGCCATTCTTCTACCTGTTGCAGTTAACGGTCAAACTAAATCCTGAAATAAAAGAGTTTCAAAATTTACTTTCTTGCCTAAACAGAGAGAAACAGTCATCTTTAAATGGTAACCTATGAGTTGCTTATGCTGGCACCTAGCTTAGTCAGAACTGGGTGTAGGTGAGAACTGGAAAATGTTGACTCTCAAGAATAATTTTGAGAAGAGCCCGGTGGGCAGATAGTGGAGCGAGATTATGGAGGAGAGGTTTGCAGAATGCCAGGACAGTCATTTAGGTCTACTTGATTCTTTACAAACCTGGAGCTCATAGATTTGCCCTTTCCAGCTCTACAATGGAATTTCTTTTATCTTCTTTAGTGGTCCACCGTCCAAATGGAATATTTGGAGTAATCTAGTATTTGTTTGCTGTGTCCCAGGACCACGTTTAATTTGTTATTGGAAAGCTAAAGCTTTCCAGAAAAACAACCTGGACAGGAGC
This sequence comes from Metroxylon sagu, assembly GCA_017589505.3. Lineage (NCBI taxonomy): Eukaryota > Viridiplantae > Streptophyta > Magnoliopsida > Arecales > Arecaceae > Metroxylon > Metroxylon sagu. The sequence goes on from JACVBY030000627.1 coordinate 1,638,676, forward strand.
TGAAGGACGGGCCTTAGTCCATTGGAATCGAATCCTATTCTCTTGTTCAGGGGGCTAGATGTAGTGTTAGATGGTGAATTGTGGTAATGTGCTTTCTAAACATTACTGGAAAATAAAAAAGTTTGACGGCATAGTCTCTTCCCCGCTTAGCTCATGGGCATCGAAGTGTTTGATGGTAAAGTATACCAGACTCTGCTTGTCATCCAAAATGATGGCTTGGTGTTACCAAATGCCAACTCCACATGGGGTCTCGGTAGCTACTGGATTGGATCCTTTAGTTTGCTTTCATTAGAACCAAGAAGCAACTTCAGAAATCAGCTCAGATGAGCCATCTGTGCGGGCATTATCGGCTGCAGTTGTTTAAATTAAAATCATGGTTGGCTGTTGGATAATTCTAAGTCTAACATAGACAAACAAAAATGCTGATATGGCTTTTATCTGTTATACCACTTATTGATTTTCCTTGTTTGAAAAAATAACAATATATAGTTGTTGTATGATTATAATTCAGTTTATCCTGGAATAATTTTATTCAGAGCAATAATAATTTCTTTTTTTTTTCATCTGTAAAATAAGTCTCAACTGCTATATTGGTAAACCGTGACATCTCTGTGACATGTAGATCACTTGTTTCACATGTCGAATGAAAAAAAAAAAAAAAATGTAATAGATGCAAGAAAGATGCCAAGATAATTGTACTATCCGAAAGCAATATCACACACACTATTCTATGCTGCTTGCAGAAGTACTTCGCTTGCTATGCTTTCTCTGACAGGCACGAGAGGCACTCACTATTCTATGCTGCTCGCAGAAGCATTTCGCTTGCTCTGACAGGCACGAGAAGGCTTTTAGCCTTCTAACGCCAGACAGGAGGACAAAGCATTACAAGGTGAGATGATGCACTGATCGGTAATTAAAGACATGATCATACTCAATACACTTGCTCTTGAAACTTGGAAGGCACTGAAAACTACATGGTCCACGGATTTCACCCTTGTGTGATTAGGTGTCTCTCACTAAAATTAGGTTGCTTTTAAGCTATATGGTCCGGGGCAGGCACTTTAAGCGAGGGGGGACCAGACTTGAGCGGGAGACCACCGTGGATCAAAGGTGTACTCGGGTCAGGACGCGATGAATTGTCCACCGCGCTAACGCAATCCAAGTAGGGCCACTATTATTTTTCTCGCCACCTCCTTTCTTTCCTTCCAACTTTTGGCTTCTCTACCCCCTTGCCTTCGGCAACTCTCTTTTGTTTTTTTTGTTTTTGTTTTTTTTTTTCGTATTTTCGTCCTTCTGGTCCGCGCGCAGAAAGCACCACCAAAGACAAATAAAAAGAACCACAAGATTACATATTATATATCATATTAAAAGTAATCAAAACCACCAGAAGGGTTGTTGGAAGCGGGCAAAGAGAGTTTGGCGTTTGCCTTAACCTCGCCCTTAGCTTTGGGTGCGCCGAATCCCCATCTTTCCCCACCATATAGCAAGCAGGAGATGACAAGAATCTCCCATCCTCGTTAGCTGATACGATACGCCTGCAGGGACAGCAGGATCACATGAATGACAGCTGTCTCTCCAACCAACTCTATGCTCCCTTCACTGTTATTGTATTCTATTAATTGCGTGTATCCATTCAATGCTCGGCTTATCGCTCTACCTTCCCCCATAAAAGTTCCATGCATGTCAAGCGGTTCGAGTGGTTTGGTTGTGCCTCGTTAAACTCCCAACCAAACCCCATCCAAATAGAAGAAAATACACAGCTTCTTCGGCTCTCTCTCTCTTCACAGTGCACCATGAAGCATGCCAATGTGGACTAGTAGACTTTGTCGAGTTTCGTAAATAAGCTCCAATCGTAGGGCAAGAGTGTACGCTGACACGACTCATCCGGCCATCAAGACTCGAGCGGCAAGTTGCTCGATGCGCGATCCGGACCATCACCATACTCCACGTGTCGCTCTCTCTCTCTCTCTTTATGAGCACTGCTCGCATGGTATCTCTTAGCACAGTGCGCATATAAAGTTGACTAGCTGTAGACTGCACACATGGTACGCTCCATAGGCTGGGCCCCATGGCATCCTCGTAATTACATCCGCATCTGGTGGCACTGTTAAATGCCTCCACTGTTCTATTTATGGCAAAAGACCGAAGCCCTAGAGAGAGACGGAGATGGGGTTGAGGGAGACGCTCCGAACCGAGGGAAGGGAAGGAGAGAGTGAGGTGTGAATTTTTTTTTTTTTTTTTTTTTCAAAAAACAAAGAAAGAGAAAGAAAGAAAGAAAGAAAGAAAGAAAGGAGAGAGAGGCTGCCCTAGGTCGAGAAAGCTGGCGATGTGCCCGACGACAACGAACCCTGGCTCTGGAGCGCCCGCTCCGAAGTCCGGGGAGGAGTCCTACGACTGGCGGGAGGAGGCGATCAACAGCGGATCGCTGCACCACGTGGACCTTCACACAGGGTCCAACGGCTGGGCGTCCCCGCCGGGGGACCTCTTCGCCCTCCGCAGCCAACACTATTTCTCCCGCCGGCTGAAGACCCCCTCCGGCGAGTGGCTCCTCAAGCCCGCTGGCGTCGATTGGCTCCGCTCCGCCTCCCGCCTCGACAACGTCCTCGGCCGTCCGGACAATCGCGTCGCCGCCGCCCTCCGCCGGGCCCAGACACTCGGCCTCTCCGGCAAGGCCTTCCTCTTCGCCGTCAATCTCCAGGTCCCCGGCCGCGAGTGCCACTCCGCCGTCTTCTACTTCGCCGCCGAGGACCCCATCCCCTCGGGCTCCCTCTTCTATCGCTTCGTCCACGGCGACGACGCCTTCCGCAACGCCCGCTTCAAGATCGTCAACCGGATCGTCAAGGGCCCCTGGATCGTGAAGGCCGCCGTGGGGAACTACGCCGCCTGCCTCCTGGGGAAGGCGCTCACCTGCAACTACCACCGCGGGGAGAACTACCTCGAGATCGACGTCGACATCGGGAGCTCGGCGATCGCCAACGCGATCCTCCACCTGGCGCTGGGCTACGTGACGGCGGTGACGATTGACATGGGGTTCCTGGTGGAGGCGCAGGCGGAGGAGGAGCTGCCGGAGAGGCTGATCGGAGCGGTTAGGGTGGCGCAGATGGAGATGGGGTCGGCCGCCTACGTGGAGACCCCGGGGAAGGCGGTGGAGGTCGGGAAGCCCGGATTCCGGGGCGCAGCCAAGGTCAATCACCACAACCAGAGCCCGAGGCCGTCTGTGTCGTCCAGATCGGGAAAGGGCATGGAGCGCGAGGAGGAAGGTTAAGAATTCCCCCCCCCCTCTTCCTCGTTTGTTTGATCAAAAAAAAAAAAAAAAAAATCTTTAGCTGTCCTCTTTTAAAAAGCCCCAATATTTAGGGTTCGTACATAATAATCTTCCCCTCTGGGGAGAGGGATCGCTTGGAGATTGATTACTGCTTGTGGGATGATTTATTTGTTAGTCTTGTATTCGATCTCCGCCTGGCATTTGTTGTTTGATGATCTCGTACTCTCTCCAAGAATGAAGAAGAAAATTTTAATCACTTTTCCATCCTTGATCATATTTATGAATAATAATTGCAATATATTGTCAACCATGTTATTAGAGTTGTTTGTGTTGGTATCTTCTAGATGGAACTATAATAATTTTGTCCTTCTGTTTGGTGGGCTTCTTTTGTCTCTTTGTACATCATGAAGCTTTCTTTAGATATCATCAACTGTTGAGGGCTTGTTGCCTTTTGAGCCTTCAATGGACTTCTAGCTTGTTCAGTTGTCGGACAAGATTAGATTTTTCCCTTGGCCCCTATAAGCTCACTGTTGTTCAATTGTTCAGCTGTTGTGATGTGCATCAGATGAGATGGGCAATGATAATTACAGATAAATGACTATCCTCATTATTATTAGAAGGCAGGAGAAGGTTTGAGGGATAGGTGCAAGGGATTCTTAGATTGGGAGGGTTCTTAGCTCATTTAGGTTTGTGAAGTTATTGCTGAATGGTTTAGAGTGTTGCAGTAGATATGGAGTTACTCAAAACAAGTTTTACATGAATGAGGCAAACAAATTTAGCTCATAAGCTCTTCTTTGATATTTGATTTTTAGGGTAGAACTGTAGAACTTAAAAAACCCAATACAATAGCCATAAAATATAGCCAGAAAGCCTCTATCCAATCAATTTGGTGTTAAATTTATAAAATCTGCAAGCATGAGATTATATTAAGTGAAAATTTTATAGAAAAATAGGGGAAAAATGAAATGCCTGATCAAGACAATAGAACTCAGTTCTGATGGAATTACACATCAGTGTGTTTGTGATAGATGAATTAACTGATGATCATATGTTGGAAATTCATATTCTTATTTTGTCTTTCTGTAGATAACAAGGAATGAAATCTGACACTGAATGGAAGATAAGAATAAGAGGGGTTGTATTATAAGATTCTTTTGTAACGGAATAACTGAAAAATATGCTTTGTAGAATGCAAGCTGGATTGAAAGTTTCATCAACAACGCATCCAGTCGCTTTTAATGTTTAATTAACAAAGGAACTGGGCTAGGCAAGGTGACCATGGAGTTTTAGAAATATCCATGTTCTGTCAAACATCAAAATCAGACACACAGACTAGCCTTTCCAGTTTCTTTGATCTGATCAATATGAAGATGATATGGTTTGAACTAATATTGGGAGGAAGTCATTTCAACTTGTCTATTTTTACGGTGAGTCTACAATCAATAGTCTTTTCAGCTCTGAGAATGTCTATTGTTTTGGACCATAAATCTTTATGACGAATACCTTGGATAGGCAATTTTTCCCTTCTACTTGCTCTGTTTTTTTGGTTCTCTTTCTTTACTTTTAGTTTTAGAATAACTTGGGAATTTTCCATAATTCAGAGAATTTAGCTACTTTTCATTATCATTGCAATAGTCTTTACATTAATTAGATAAAAGATGATGTGAGCTCATTCTTTAGTGGTGACCGGAGAAACGCCTGATTTTGCAAAGACAATTCTTCAATTCCAACTTTTCCCTTTGCCTCTCTGTTAATCTTGGGAATTGTTTATCCCCAAAGAAACTATTATTTTCTGAAAACAAAATGAAAATTCACTAAAATCTCTTGCTTGAACTCATTCCAACTTCTGCTTCCATAGTTTTTGCTACAGATTTTGGGGATTGCTTTCTACAAATAGCCCTTTGATTCCTTATCACAGAATTTTGACCGTTCTTTCCTTACCCCCACTCCGACATAATCTATGAAAAATCTCTGGAGCCTTTATTTTATCGGTTAGGTTCCTCACACCATGAAAGCATTCTTTAGAATCGCCCTTTCCATTTTTTAAGCGCCGTTTGCTCAAAGTTGTTGATGGCATGGGTGTGGCAAGCTGTATGATCCTTGAAGACGAGTTGGGCGGCTTCTACTTACTGAGAGCATCAATGCTGGTGGCCCTAGTAGGCTGGACGATCCGAACAGACGGCCTCAGAGCCGAATAAAAGAAGTGGGAACCCAGACTGGTTGGATAAACTTCACTAGTGCAAAATAGTGGCCGCAAGTGGCATTCAATTTTATTATCTATTCTTCCTTCCAAAAAAATTCTGATATCCATTCAAGCTATGCTGCATGTGTTGTGTCAGGCACGTGCGAATCTTGATATATAAATGAAGCTTTGGACTTTTGTTCGGGTTGGAAGCATCAAAATTATGGTTTGGAGTTAGGTGTAGAGTGCTTTGAGGCCTTATTTTATACAGGATTATATCATTTGCGTCATGCCTATGTAGTGTTTGTTTGCAGAAATGGCCATGACCAATTCAAGATTTTTGTTTGCTCGTCTTTATTATTACTGAAGCATTTTTGTTTTTTATTTTCATCCTTCTACATCTGTGGATTATGTTGGCTTCCGTCTTAAGCTTTTACTGAACTTGGCCCTGTTTACAGTGACTATCCAAGCTTTTGATCTTTATTTGTCTCGTCTCAATTTCGTACCAGTTGTCGTTTAATTCGTAGTTTGGATCCTCCTGGCCCCAGATTCTAAGCCTTTGAAGTGACGGTCACAGGCTAATATCCTCCTTTCACGCCTAAACTTGACTACATAACTCTAAATTAGCTTGTCGTTATGCGCCACTCAGTCAAGAATTGAAGGGCCCCTAGGTTTCTGCCTACCGTTCAGCAAAGGCTGGTATCGATGCGTTCCTTGGTTGCTCTCACAATCAGGAGACCCTTTAAGACTTTTTAAGGCTTGATGACGTCGCCCTGGGCATTCTTGGCTTCTGAATTTTATATCTATAGTAATGGTCGCAAGAAGTCACCACGGCTGATGTCTAAGAGAGAGGTCGCAGGGAATATCTTCTATGAGGCCCACTTTGCCCACCCTGTTTGGGATGGAATTCTTCTCTTTTTATGGAAACAACGGATGAAAATAGGAATATTTTTGATCTCGCTAGAGTGGATGGGATGGTCTGTTCTACCTCATCTCTATTTTGCTGATCTCATATTTAAATAATATAATACCATCATATATTTTTATATTTATAAAACTATCATTATAATTTATATTAAAAATTTATATATATTATTAGGGAAGGAGCAAGGCAGGGTGAGGATGGGGATGAAAAATATCTTTATAATAAGGATGAAATAAAAATAAGAATTATATTCTTTGATGAGAAATGAGGCAGGGATTGAGATCTCCGGCCTGCCACTTGTTGCCATTCCTTCTCTTCTTTTTTTCTCTTTTAAGACTTGTTGCATTTCCTTTCCTAGCCCAGACGATGCTCCACGTTCCTAGACCACATGCATATGCTGTTGTCTTGAGAGGAGGGAGAGCTCTGCGAAGAATCTCTTCTATTTATCTTCGAGAGAAGAAGATATCTGTGATGAAATGGGGGATATGTGAAGGGTAAGACTTAGTCGTGGTTGACAAACTAGCAGAAAATCACGAAAGGGACAGGTGAGTTGCTGTTGAAACATCCCGTGCTCTTGATAGAGTTTCGGTTGAGCTGCCACGTTAAATTTTGGGTTCTAATAGTGGTCAATAGAATTGTACTTCATTGCAAGACCTTTAATTAGATAAAAATGACCACAGATTAAACTCTTATTATGCTAGCTATAGTTGCTGCTATTACCTGACAAAACAACATTGGAAAGCATTCTGTGGCAATATAAATATAATATATTGTACATAAGCCATTATATATCATGCGTTGTACCCTAAAACACCAAATGATATTCCTTCTTCATTTCTTATGGAATGATGGATGTTTGATGCTGTTTATTGAAATAAAACTCAAAAAAAGACAGCCACCCATGTTGCCATGCTGGAGATGAAATTAGATGCCGGTTGATGTATGGTGGTTGGTGGTTGCGTTGCTCGAGTGTTGGCTTTTTGCTTGTCTTTTTGTCTTGTCAACTTTCTTTTTGTTGCATTCTCTTTTTTTTTTTTTTCGTTTATTTTCTTGCCATTATTTACTTTTTATTATCTCTTCCCTTTCATTTTTAAGTTATAAAATGCATCGGGCCTGATTATGTTATAAATAATAATAATAATAAAAAAAATTATTACCATGTGTTATTTTGGTTATCGTTGCTATGAGATATCCTCTCTCTCTCTCTCTCTCTCTCTCTCTCTCTCTCTATATATATATATATGGATATCTTTTAAAAATTCTACGGCTTTAAAACATTTTACCATCGCTATTAAAGCCTTTTACTGAATGATTTTGTTACGGCAGATTAGAATTTCTGAACTTTTGTTTATTATTATTATTATTTAATCTTGTAGAGCTCGCTGCGAATTTTAAAGATCTTCTTATTTGCAGTTATATCTTCATTATTTTTAAATTTTTAATGATGACAATAATACTGTTAGCGTTTAGCATCAAATTTCATATTATTAGTATTAAACCTTTGTAGATTTTTCCGAGGTATTTTTGAAAGAAAGTTCGTCGTGAGCCGCGGAATGCGAGGTTTGGAGCATTCTGGTAAACCTCGCATTCCGGTCCACTCACTCACCGACGTTCCCCACACGCGCCCCATATCCATTCCTAGCATCATCTCCATCACTCCCCACTAAGCGAAGCTTCATTTTTTCAAGGAGAGAAGCCATGTCCATGGGTGACCTGGGTTCCGCCATGAAAGCCACCGCGCCCTACGCGGTGATGACCTTGGTTCAGCTCAGCCTTTCCATTCACTTGGTCATCCTCCAGTCCGTTCTCGATCCCTCCCTCGGTGCCAACTCCATCGTCATCTTCGTCTACGAACAGCTCGTCTCCATCCTCCTCCTCTGTTCCCTGGCGCTCCTCTTCGATCGGTACCACCATCCATCCCCTTAAAACCTCTCTCTCTCTCTCTCTCTCTCTCTCTCTCTCTCTCTTTCTCTAATTAATCGTTGATTTCCATTAGCTTCTCGTTAATTTATTTAATTAATAATAATTACTCTTCCGCCAACGCAGAGGTAAACGACCCAAGCCCTCCTTCCAAATCCTCGGCTGGTCCTTCTTCGTCGGCTTCTTACAGTTAATCAAATCCTCTCCCCCTTTCCTGCTGGATTTCTACTTAATTTTGAATTTAGTAAAAAAAAAAAAAAAATAGGGGAGGGGGATTGAGTAATTTTTGGTTGGAATTTGGAAGGGTTCCGATCGGAAATCTGATGTTCACGGCGAGCCTCCGTTACATAACGGCAACGTTCCAGAGCGTGGCGATGAACCTGATCCCGGTGGTGGTCTTCGTCCTGGCGGTGGCATGCCGTCGGGAGCGATTCCACTTCTGGGACGCCCGCGGCCAGGCCAAACTCTGGGGGCTCCTCGCCTCCGCCTCCGGCGCCACCGTCGTCGTGGTCTCGTCCGCCCGGGAGGAGGACGCCTCGTCCGGCGATGGCGGCCTCTTCGTCGGGACGCTGATGGTGGGCGTCGCAGTTCTCGCCGCGGCCACCGCAAGTCTTTGTGTGGTACGTACGGTATTGGTCTAGATTAATGGAAAGCGACCAGCATGAAACGGTTCTGAGGTCAAGGTCGTAGGGTACGATGGATTCCGTCATTGATGGTGACCCATGGACATGTCCTTAGGTGCGTGGGGTTAATTGCTCGTCCTAATTTTTTTTTTTTTTTGTTTTTGCTTTTTCTCAGAAGAATTGCTTGTCTTTTTCGTCACAAATATACGAACCCCAGGACATGACCAACAGCACCATTAGGGATGGGTCCCATCCTGCTCAACCTCGAAATCCATCCAATATCCATCTAAATTTTAATTTTTTTAATAAATTAACTATATTTTTAATCATCAAAATTTCACTCGTTTCAATTTAACCTAACATATTTTAAGTATCTCCCATTCTTAATGACTTATTACAGTTCATCTCTTAAAATTGACAGAATTCCTAACATCTGGTTTTGAAATGAATAAATGAAGATTTTTTTAAATTAATACATTAATTATTTTTTTAATTTTAGTTAATTTCAGACATAAAAAATATATTATTTTTAAAATATAAGGGATTATAGTGTAATAATAGAATGTTTGAGAAACAAAATAAATTCTGAATGAAAGTTTGAGGACCAAAAATATTTTTTCTCCTTTTAAATATTTTTAAGTTTTTAATATTTAAAAAGTTTATTAAATATTTTTAAAGTATGTTTCTAAAGATAATTTTTTTAAAAAAAAAAGATGGGACAATAGTGTTAAATTAGGATGAGGACTAAAATTATTATTCTAGTGAGATAGAAGATGGGGATGAAGTAGGGTATGGAAAGTCGGGACGAGGATGGGGTGGACAAAAGCTGGTCTCAATTTATCCCATTACCATTCATAAGTATCACTTTCTATTTCTTCCTAAAAAACTAGTAATAGGAGAAAAATTATTGATTAGAAAAAAAAATTACAAACAAACCCTAATTCAATAATAGAGATGGGAAAATGAGAATCTAGTTTCCATATGTCAATCAAAGAGTCACACTTAGCTCGTCTCAAAAGAGAATATATTATGCCAACTGCCTCATCTCCTTGCGCTTAAAAAAAGAGCATTATGAGGCCCTAAAGTTTCTTCCAAAGAAACCTTCTAAGGCTCAAGTTAATCGAGTAATGGAAGAGGACTTAAAGCTCTTTAAGTGAGGGCTCCAAGTTCTAAAAGGCTGAAAAAAAATCCTTTTACCTGTAAGGTATAGTATTGCTTTTATAAGCATTTAAAAGAATTATATTAAAGCTAGATTCTCTTTGAGTAGCTTTAATAAGCACAACGAATAAGGCAGATAGGAGAGTCCTTTTTGAATTAGGTGATAGAATCCCACTTTAGTCGGCTTGTGCTTCAAATAAGGATGGAGTCTCCATATAAGTCGGTGTTTCCTTGAGATGAAGAGATGGGTTGTCCAACAATGAAAGGTTGGCCACATGGCATTTGGTCATCACTACTTATTATCCTAGTAATCCAGTTAGGCTACCGCATCACTTTTGTCCACATGTGCAGGTCAAGTTGGATTGGCCCACCTCAATTGCCCCCTACTTTTGTATGTAACCCTTCTTTCATATCCATGGATGAAAGAGTAGAGTTCTCTTTTTTTTTTTTTTTGTTGGCTAAAGGCTTCTCGTCGTTCAACACGACTTGGAAGCAACCCAACTTGAAGCTTAACTGTCTTTCAAACCTCACTCCTAATGAGCAAGAAGCTTTAGATCAATTCTGCAGGGCAAAGCCCCTGAAGATGTCCAAGCTTATGAGAAAGGCGACTCTGATTAAAGTCGGCCTGGGCCCAACCCCTCATGGTATCACTTCTTTCTTGTTCGAGCCCTTTCTTATTATTTACTAACCTGAGCTAACCCCATTTTTCTTGTAGAAATGGTTCTCTTTTAAGGTTTGCAACAGGCCTTGAAGCAGAAGAGATAGACAGTGGATAGTTCCTCGTTTGCCCTGGGTAGTTCCTCGTCTGCCCTTGCCGCACTCGATGAAGGTGGCTCCTTAGCCCTAGTGAGACTCTGTAATGCCCCAAGCCTACATGCTGACCCAATTAACTTATTAATAGGCTGAAACAACGTGGTCCAAAAACTTAAGTGGAAGTTAATTGGTAGCAGATGAAACTTAAGTTATAAGCACATAACACTTTCTTTCTCATCCAATATGAGACTAAATTTGGGGTATTACAATCTCCTCCTTATAATGCGACGTTCTCGTCGCATGCCACAAACTAGCTAAAATCTATTCCCGAGCCAGGTCATTGGTGTTGCAAGGATGGATCGATACCATGACTGGATTTTATCACCGTCTAATGGATAGCCCTTTCTTTATGTCCACCAATTTTTTCATACTCTGGTTGGCTTTGATACAATTTGTAACACTCCAAGCCCACATGATGGTCCAATTAACTTATTAGTAGGTCAAAACAACATGGTTCAAAAATTCGAATGGAAGTTAATTGGTAGTAGGTAAACTTAAGTTATAAGCATATAACACTTTCTTCCCTATTCAATATGGAACTAAATTTGGGGTATCATAGGCCCACTATAGGAGACCTTTCTAAGCCCTCAAGGAAGCGCCCTTACAAGTTTGCACTAAGGTTCGAAAAGAGACTAACATCTCCAAGGCGCCAAGCCATGGTCTCACCTTTTGAGGCTCCAAATTCCTCTTGTTGCCATTGATCTGGGTAATTGGAAGGGTCCTTTTATAGTTAGAGGAGCCACAAAAGCAACATATATCCCCTCAATCGGCCCAAGCTTTGCATCTTCCTAGGGCTCAGGTCAGTTGTTTCCTTCCTCTTTCTCCTTAATGTACACCCTGAATTGGAATGTCCATCAGAGTGACTCTGTGAGGATGGGCTAGATCGGTCTTTAGCTCTTCTATGAGACCTGCTTGCCCATAGATTCAGATATAATCATGAGAAAATCAGATTGTGACCTGCAACTTGCTCGAACATGTTGGAGGTAATTCCCAACATTTTTTTTTATTTTATCTATCTTTTCTAACTAGGTCTGACTAACCTTTTTATTAATCAGTCATTTATAGGGCCGCCATTTTTGCATTTTAATAAAGTGTTTGGGCGAGCACAAGTAGATCGGGAGCTTTCCACCACAGGGACCATAAGGAGACTGAGCTAGTTTTTTGCTAATGCTCAGGAGGAGGATGCACAGTGGTCAATCATCAATGAATCTACCCTTCATTGTTTATTAGCTCAGCACGTGATTGAGCTGCAAGGCTGGATGGAGGAAAAGGATTAGTTAATCGCTGAGCAAGACCATTGGGTCTTGAAGTTGAAAAAGTGCGGAAGGAGAAGCTGATTGAGCTACTGAAGGGAGCCGAATGGCCTTTGGCTTGAGTTGTGCCAAGCCCCTACTCAAATCCTGGCCTAGTTTAAGGATTAGGTGTGCTACCAGATTAAGATAAACAAGCATGCCTCTGACTCTTATCCACTTGGGTTCGAGCGCTGCAAGAAAAGAATAAGCCATTTACCTAGATGTCAATGTGGAACAATCGGACGCTATTGAATAAATGAAAGATGAGATCCTGATTAAGAAAGAAGAAACCGAGGAGGACGTTCATGCAGGAGTGCAAGCTGAAGAAGCTCCCACCGAGATGGTTCTTGTCAATGAGGCTCCCGTCAAAGGCAGCACCTGCCGAAGACTCGATTGCCTCGTTCGAAGACGCTTCCCTCCCAAGGAAAGAGGGGCCCGCATCATTCGATAATGTACTATTATAAACTTAAAAAAGTTTTAACTTATGCGTTCCAGCTTGTTGAATGTGCGCTGCCTACGTCTTGCCAAGCTTTGCCTTCGAATTATTCTATTGATTGTACTGGTGGTGGCACTGCAGCGCATGTTACCTGTTTCTCCCACGGTTTAAATTTTAGAGTTTAGAAAAGATAAAAATAAAAAATAAAGGATTAAATCAAGATTTTCATCATCCACTTTGTCCTGATATCAAAGGCCGCATCGTTGCAATATCCAGATAATCTCGATCATTAGAACCACCAACCAATACCGACATATATTTAAGTCTGTCAATTGGTAACAACAGTAGTGCGTTAGCCGCTACGCTGCGAGCACTGTGGTCCACACGTCATGGCAACCAAGGCCACGTTTAACCCGAGATATTTTTCGGATGCGATAGCCAGCTACAGGTGTGGTCGGATCGCGACTTGTTCTCCGACCGACAAAAGCATCGCTCAATCGTTAAAACTCGTATCCTTCGCCAGCTCCCGAAGAAGAGGAGAAGAGCAGGCATGGCCATGGAGGCCACCGTTCCGTACGTGGTGATGACGTTGAGGCAGCTTGCCCTGGCCGTCCTCTTGGCCATCCTCCAGGCCGTCCTCGACCCCACCCTCGGCATCAGCGCCGTCGTCGTTGTCGTCTACCAGCAGCTCGTCTCCATCCTCCTCCTCTGCTCTCTCGCCCTCCTCTTCGACCGGTATCAATTAATTGATTGATTAATTTCCCCCCCTAGCTTCCCATTCCTTTCTTTAATTCCCAATAATTATTCTACCACCGACGCAGAGGCAAACGGCCCAAGCCCTCCTTCCAGATCCTCAGCTGGGCCTTCTTCATCGGTTTCCTGCAGTTAATCACGCCCTCTTCCCCCCTTCCTTTCTTCGTCCATTTAATTTAATTTAATTTTGAAGGAAATAAAAGGTCTACGTTTTTTCTGAACAATATAAGTATATATATATATATATATTTTGGTGGGAAGGATCCCGGTAGGGGAGCTGATGTTCACGGCGAGCCTTCGTTACATAACGGCGACGTTCCAGAGCGTGGCGATGAACCTGATCCCGGTGGTGGTCTTCGTCCTGGCGGTGGCGTGCCAGCAGGAGCGCTTCCGCCCCTGCAGCGCCCGGGGCCAGGCGAAGCTCTGGGGAGTCATCGTCTCCACTGCCGGCGCCTCCCTCGTCGTTGTCTCGTCGAGCCGGGATGACGGCCCCTCGGCCGGCAGCGGCGGCGGCGGCGGCAGGTTCCTCGGGTCGCTGATGGTTGGGCTCGCGGTCCTCGGCGAGGCCACCGCGAATCTTTTCGTGGTACGTGCCAGCATACCCTTTAGCCAAGCTATGGGTCGCAGATGCACTTTTTTTTTTTTTTTTTTTTTCTCGGTTTTTTATTGCTCAGTTTATGAATATTGTAATAGGAGAGCTGAAAATGATCTTTGAAAGTATTTATGGATATAGATTCAGAAGCTCCTTTCAAAATGACAGCACACAGTGTTAGGCAGGGTTAAATATTATACTCTGATCTGTGTCCCATAAACAATAAATAAGATTAGGGTTAAATAGGTTTGACTCATATATTAAATGAGTCAGATATAGATTTTATATTCTTAATCCATTTAATTTTTTTAATCCATTTAAATAATCAATTGGATTGGATTAATATAGGTTGATTTGTTTATTTAATTCATTTGTATTATTGATTATCTGATAATTAAATAATGTAAAGTTCAAGTTTGAAGTTCTGTTCTGCTTAATAAATGAAACAAGTTTGGATGGTGGTTTTATAATCAACCCCCGCATTAGAGCTGATCTCCAACCCGATTGCCACCCCCTGCTGCTATTGTTCTGCATTTTATTTACTAAATGATGAGGTCCAATCTTAATTTAATGCTTGAAAGATATGATGGCATATATGACACACAAGGTTTGTCATTCTTGTTTTTGTTTGCCTTCTCCAATGGTTAAAAGGTACATCCAAGGAAGGAAGGTTTTGTAAGCAGGATTTTCCTTGCAGGAAAGGGTGGCCGTGAGGTATCCAGCAGATCTTAGCTTGGCAGCCATGATGAACCTCTTTGGGACCATCCAGGTAGTGATAGTGGCAGCTTTGATGGAGAGAAACCCTTCCTCATGGAGGATTAAGTGGAGTGGAAGCCTACAGCTCCTTGCTATCCTTTATGGGGTAAATCATGCCAAATCATCTACAAAATTCCTCCTCTATTTTACTGCATAGACTAACCAAAAGTTGCATGGTCTTCAACTTGTTCACAAATTAACAACAAAAACATCGAACAAGAGGAAGAAATCATGCCCTGAGAGAAAAGCAAGCATTCATCATAGAGAAGATCCATTTACGCTTTAGTTCAAATTTCTCAAGTTCTCTTCGTCTGTTTAAAAGATGCGGGAGAAGCCACAGAGAAACTTCATATGGTCATCAGTTCCTGGAACTTATGGAAATAAATTTTTTTCAGCAATGCACTGTCACTCAGTAGGGCAGATTAATGCATGTGAAACTCAACTATGATCCGGTGCTACAGGGAACGGTGGTAACAGGACTATCATACTTGGCTCTGAATTGGTGCATACATAAGAAAGGCCCTGTTTTTGCGACAGCTTTCTCTCCTCTGCTCGTCATCTTCTCATTTCTTATTCAGACACTTATCCTGGGAGGTGCAGCCAAGGTTGAAAGGTTGGTTTGAATTCTATCTGTTGACAGATCTATATTTCTCATGGAATTGATTCTTTGATTGAATGTTCTTGCTCTTGGCACCTGAATTCTGTACAGCATTATTGGAGCTGTGTTGGTAGTTGGTGGTCTCTATCTTCTCTTGTGGGCAAAATCTAAAGATCATGTAAATGAAAGGATGGATGTGGGAGGCCAGACTCATCTAATCGAAGATTCAAGTGCAGAGCCAATGCTACTGAACAAAGCTTGACAAATGGTACTGATGTCTGGAGCTCCCTGTGGATCTTCAAAGCAAGTTTACAGCTACAGTCTCCAAACTGTGGGTTGCTTTTCTTGATGTAAAGCATTGTTGTCATCAAGAGACCTGTATATTTATGTAGCAACATGTCCGATTTCATTGGGATCTGATCATTGTGAGCAAGCAACCATTCAGACTACTGATGGTTGGCTGTTTTCCAAATTCAAAGCTTGGGATATGCAGGATTGGTTGCTAGAAAATTAATAGTAATTATGATTAACCTCACTCAAAGATGAACTCAAATAAGTAACAGAAATAATGCAGAACCCTTGTTAACATGCGAAATTAACATATCAAAATGACTACAATAAAAAGGGCAGACTAATCCTCCACTCATTGGATGTTTCTTAACTGGAGATATTTTTTTATTTCCTCTCTTTTATTTGATTCAGTGAACGTAATACCAATTTCAAGATACCAACTAGAAGAGGCAGGGAGGATATCCCAATCAGGAGAAATTATAAGGTCATTAGCCCATAACAATACTCCATATGTCCGTTCTCCTTTGGTATTTTAGTGTGAATTCTCACCTTGACTTGATATCTGGCATATACCTCGTGGACTTTTGTATAAGTTAGGAAGGAGAGTTGGTGATCCACCAAGCATTGTCTCTTCGATATGGTCCAATTTGTCAAGAAAAATGCTACTTGGTTGGCTTTCTACAAATATATAAACATTCAAAATAAGGAGTAGTTGAAATAATAGGATGAATACCTTTGAGATACGAATGTTCATATACTGCCGCTTGATCATTAACTCAAGAGATAATAATTGCAAAATCACCCTCCAAAATAATCCTAAGATGCTGAAACATTTTTATGGCAGCTTTCAACCCATATCAGGCTTCTATCAATTTTGCACAAAGAATCAAAGAGGTTGGAAGACGGATAGTAGTGTAAGAAGAATATTTCTATAATAATCCCTTATGATGGCTCTTACTCCAAATGTTATAGGGTGCATAGAACCTTCAAAATTCATCTTAATATGTTTTGGTTGAAGGGGTGATCAAGAAATAATTTTTGTAAAAAGATTCACATTCTCATGTGAAGGGAAGCCTTAGATGCTAGACATTCTAGATGTTTTTGAGGTAATTAAATTAGTGAATCCATTGGGTTGAACAACCTCCTTCATTTTTTGTTTGAGAAGCATGCCTTTTTTAATATTTTTCTAAGAGATTGAGCTTCAATCCCAACTTTCTAAGGCCATCATTAGCCCTTAATGCTCCTGTACCCTTGAACCTTCAATTATTTACGACATCATCCATATACAATTAGAAACATAGTAGAAAAAGCGATGCCAAGACAATTTTTCCTTCTTGCTTAATTTTAATCTATTTGACAGCTTCAAGATTTATGCTAAGCCTTATTCCTATTTTATTCCCTCAAAAACAAAAAGAAACAATAGGGGAAAAAAAGGAAAAACAATCTCAATTCCTTCATGCATGAACAAGTATAATTGACACTTCAAGTTTAAGTTCTCTCTTGATATTTAAGCTTCATCTGGAAGTACCTATTTGCCCTTGTTATTGGTCAATAACTATCTTACAACTAGCAAACAGCTTCCTAGCAGCAAGTCCAAACAGGGCTTTGGTATGCAGAAAGTAGACATTCACATGTTTGTTAGCTCCTACCAGCAGATCTAATGCTGCAAAATAATCAACTTAAAATGAATGTTGAGTACACCAACCAATGGAGGCTGACGAAACTTAGTGATGGTATACCAGGTTACTGCTATTTCTATTGCAACCAACTCGGCTTAATGATCGAGTTCAACTACTAGCAGTGCTACATATATAGAGAAAATGAGCAGCTTCCGTGATGAAAAATCATTTGCCACAAAGGATCTGCAGCTGAAGTTATCCACTGATATCCTTGCAGGAAACTGTGGTCATGGGACTAACATACCTAGTAACGCATTGGGGCACACACAAGGAAGGCCCTATCTTCATTTCAGCATTCTCTCCACTGCTTATCATCTTCTCCTTCCTTTGGGAGATGATCATTGACCTTGTAAGGTTTGTTGAAGAACAAAGACCACCCATTGTCCCATCATCATTAGCATGGTTTTTTCGTTGCATATCACTAGCCAAATTTATATGCTTGCTAAATTTTCTACAGTGTTATTGGGGCTGCATTCGTGGTTAAGTGCCTGTATCTCCTCCTGCGGGCAAGATCTAAGGACAACAAGATGGAGAAAATTGCCATTGAAGGACAATGTCATGCAATTCAAGGTTCGACTACAGAACCATTGCCATTGAACAAAGTATAGCTGGGGCCTTGTAATGGTTTCTACATTCATCTCTCTTAAATTGTCACTTTGTATGATTTCATTGACATCAAATCAATTTTACAGCATGCGGGGACAAGAAAAATCATAAGCACCAACTTCTATTTGAGAGTGAGTGAGAATAAATCTACAAGAAATAATCAGATCAGACCTGAAAAAGCTGTAGACAGCCCATGAATACTCTGAAACATCACATGCCATAACTTTCTTTAGAGAATTTTATCTTCAAAACTTTTCGCTTCCACACCACCCTATCATCATCATCATCAGTTCCCTGCGGTACATGTAAAGTGGAATCAGTACAAACTGCCGACTTGAGGTGAAGTTTGCAACGTGTAGGGTTATACAAACATAATTTAAAGATCAAAGACCGGAAGGTCTGCATATTTCACGGGAAGCTCGTAACTCAGACATGTCCCGTTACCTGCTTGATATTTATAAGTATTCGTTAGTGTTAACATCTGCGCTATGGAAACGCAGGAAGGTGGGATGATGTGAGGAGAATAAGGAATAAACTGGAGGAGATCGACATTTGCAAGGACCCAAGATGCAGCAGGATAGATATGGATGCTAAAGTCCATGACAAAATGCTGAAGTCCATGACTTTTTATCGGGGGCTGATGAAGACAAGTTGAAGGTATGAAGGTGAAGGTGTGCATGAACATTAGAAGAGGCTGGGATTGCCACACACCTGCCAAGCACTTTTGCAGATGATGGAGAGAGAGATTGCTGTGAGACAACAAAGGATTCCGCCATTTCAGAGATAATTTATGTTTTTGCGGTGATTTTTTGTAATTCTAGTTTCAGGAAAGCCAGACCCATTCTTTGCCAAGCCCCACGCCACTAAATATGTTGCATGTCAAATTCTTTGACCAACAAAAATTTTGTACACAGGGTGCATGTTCTGATATAAATACCAACTTCTGTTCTCAAAGAATACAGATATTACAATCTAAGCTGTTTCAAGAGCATGTACATTCTTCTGTGTGCCTGGTCAGACATCCCAAGACCTCATAGATCTCTACTGCTTGAGGGTGCCATCTATCCCCAGCGACAAACATGTGAAGCCCACCTTTTTCTTCTATGCTACTCCAACCTGGTTTCTTCATAAAATCCTTTTCACCCATAAACTTCCAAATGTTTTCATAATCATCCCATTTATCAGCGCCAGCATGGATGTTGCTCAGCAAAACATGATAACCCACATTGTCCGGTTCCAAATCAAAAAGTTTTTGAGCCACATAATTGCCAAGTGCACCATCTGAATATGTCCTACAGGAGGCAAGCAGAGTACCCCAAATTCGACTGTCAGATTTGGCATCCATGGAGTTAATAACCTCCAAAGCTTCATGAAGCTTCCCTGATCGTCCAAGCAAATCCACCATACAAGTGTAGTGATTTAACTCAGGCTTGATGCCAAATTTTCTACTCATGCAATCAAACAACTCGCATCCTTCACTCAAAAGCCCACTGTGGCTGCAAGCAGATAGCAAACTCAGAAAAGTAACATTATTTGGTTCGACTCCTTCCTGCTGCATTTGGTAGAATAATCTCAGAGCTTCTGAACCAAGGCCATGAATTGCATATCCCTCAATCATGCAACTCCATGCTACAGTATCCTTGAGAACTATAAGATCAAAACACCTTCGCGCCAAGACAATGCTTCCACACTTCGCATACATGCTAAGGATGGACGTTTCCAAGTTCCTGCTGCCATCTGAGTCAATGCTGAACTTATTCCTTATCAAATACCCATGAATTCCTTTACCCAATCTTAAAGCACCTAAATATATATATGAGATAACTAAGCCCTGTAGAACATCAGCACTGGGCTCAAAGCCGGCATTTTGCATTCTCTGAAACAGATCAATAGCCTCCCTGAACAGGCCATTTTGGATGAAACCCTGCATCATGACAATCCACACATTGCTGGTCTTCACTTCAATCTCTTCAAACAACTGGATAGCCAATGCCAATTCTCCACATTTGGCATAAAAATCCACAAGAGAAACCTCCAAGATCACATCTATCTGCCCACTTTTCACAGAATAACAATGTATCTTCTGGCCTTGGCGAAGGTCCCCGTACTTGGCAAATGCTGAGACAACCAAAGTTAGGGTCTCGTGACTAGGAATCAATTCAGTCTTCATCTTTTCATAACAATCAACTACTTGGGAAGCATCACCCATTGAGTGATATCCCGACATCATTATATTCCATGAAAGAGCACTCCTCTTCTGAATCCTACTAAAGAGATCCTTCATCTCTTTGAGACAGCCCGCTTTACCGAACACCGTCAAGACTGAATTCTGCACCAACTCGTAACCATCAAACCCTTTCTTGATTGCAAAACCAAACAATTGCTTTCCTCCTCCCACATCTTTCTGGGCACCACATGCTCGTAGCATGACCGCCAGTGTTACCGGACTGGGCTCCAAACCCTCCCTCTGCATTCCATGGAATAACAAAGACGATTCGCGACTGTCTCCAATCTGAACATAACCCGAGATCATGGAGGTCCAAGAAACTACGTCTCTAACAAGCATTTCATCAAACAGGCGGCGAGCTTGGCCGATAACATTACTCCTCACATACACCTCCGTCGTTGTATTGCAGAAATAGACATCGCTGCCAAAACCCGTTTGAATGCCAAGGCAGTGGATTGCTTCCCCGAGTTTAAAGTGCTCGGCGAGCGATGAAATGGCACGGTTGACAAGAGGAAGTGTGAAATGATCCGGCCGCGCGTTCGCCTCTCGCATAGCAGAGAAGAGGGAGAGAGAATCATCAAAAAGCCCTGCATCGACGTGGGCTTTTATGATCGAATTCCACTGGAACGTATCGGGTTTTGACAAGGCCTTAAACTCCGAGATGGCATGGTTAAGATCATGGAATCCAGCAGTTGAATATAATAGTCCTTTGCAAAAGGCGAACGCTTGGGCCTGTGGAAAGTTTTTGCAACGATGTAGGATGGACAAAGAAGAGTAGGGATTGAGATCTATGGGATGTTGGAGGGACCTGAGATTGGTTCTCAGGTGATGGTGGCGAAGTGGAAGAGGAAATCTGGGAGCAGGGATAAGAGAAAGGAAGTGAGGGGTTCCGAAGAGAGAAGGGAAGCCATGGGTCCTAAGAGGAAGAAGGAGTGGAATGGTGACGAGGGAAGAAGGAAGCTTCGAAGTCGCTGATTCAGAGCTGCCAGCAGACCAAGATGATCTCGCTTTCAGGAAGCCGCCGATTTCGGGTCGGCCGGATGGGGCGGGCCCGGTCCAATCTAATTTTATTTTCGGATTATAACTTTGAATTCTTGCCCAACTCATTTACAGTTCAATTGGATCAGACATATACTATTATTTTATAATTAAAAAAATTAAAGATTAATTTATATTTATATAAAAATTAAAAAAATATATAAAATGAGCTAACTTAAACTTAAATTTTCATCCAAAAATATTTAATTCCATTCTAGAAAATAATTATTATTAAATTTATAAATTATCATTTTTAAAATATTTATTGGCATACCGAAGTACATTATATATAAGAATTCATAAGAACAAATAATGCAACATAAATATTTAGATCTAATTAAGTAAAATTAAATGAGAAAAAAATCTAATTGTTAACGTCAAAAGGAGAAATAGTTTGAATGAAAGTTCATTTAATCAATTAATATAAAGTAAAAAAAATAATATTTATATACTTTAGGTTTATAAATTAGACCGAATCAAGTTCAGATCGAACCAGGTCAGGTTAAAAAATATAAAACCTCGAACATAATTTGAAATTTAGATTGCGTTCTATTTTCAAATTCGACCTGACCCACGTTTCTAAATATGAATCAAGGAGGATTTAATCAGATCGAAATCAGGTCATCCTAACCTATTTGCAGCTTTAATTATTATAAGATGAAAATATACTCTTGATCTTCAAACTTTCACACAAAATTCTTTTTTGTTTTTAAACTTTCAACTGTTATAATTTAATCCCTTCTATTTTAAAAATATTATATTCTTAATGTCCTGTACCCTAACGTGAATGCTTAAACTATCTCACTTATCCTACATTATATCAAGATGGCACATTCTTGTTATTTCGTTAATTTTAAATGGCTTCATACGAGGATGTAACATTCTTAAAACATGAGAGATTAAATTGTAACATCTGAGGAGCAAAATAAATTTTAAATAAAAATTTAAGGATGGAAAGCATACTTTCAGCCTTATTATTATTATTTTCTTCTAATATTAGAGATTCTACAAATTTAAAAACCAAACTAATGAAACTATAGAAGATCAACAATTTGAATCCATGAACCCAATTCGGTTTGACCTTGCTTTGTCTATATGGCCATATGAGATATGCACGATCAATCATGTCCAATGTAGGCCAATTGCACACTCTTGACCTACATGCTCGTTTTGGCATCATGTTTGGACAAATTGTTTTATATATTTTTTATTTTTTTAAAAAAATCCTCCTTGGTAATCCCGAAACCGAGGAAAGAAGGGGCCAGCAAAAAAAAAAAAGAAACAGTTTGCGTCCCCGATGCAAATCCCTTTCTGATCGTTACCATGTACTTTATTGATAAATTAGGCCTCGGCCCATTTTAGAAGTCTTTTCCCCAACATTTTTTTTTTTTTTTTTCATTGATGATCGATGCAATTAGCCACAACCATAACACGAACCCTCATCCTTCAAACACTCCTTTAAAAACTACCTTGGTGCCATCTACCGTCCAAATCTCAAGGACCCACAACCTGCATGACTGCAATTAGTAAGGATGCAGAAATAAGCACATCTTTGCATGCTTGCTTGGATCACGTAACATGGTTGGACTCCCCATTGCCTATCAGCGGCACCATGAACCAGATTAGATTGATTTCAAACCAAATCAAAAACTAGATTTTGAATTCAAAACCGAATCAATCCTGTCCTACAATAAATCCAAAACAAATACAAAACCAATCCAATTAGATCAGAGAATTAGTTTTATAATTAGATTTTTTTTTAACATTAGCTTCAATCTTTTTTACTATTTTTATCATTTTTAATGTATTAAAAATTTTATTTTTAGTTATAAACGTTGAATGAGAGCCTCAGAACCATTAAAAAAAATACTTAAAAAGTTCATAATATTAATAAATATTATTATTATTTTTTGGTATGACACTTTTTTAATATCTAATTTTTTTTTATTTAACAAAAAAAGAATATATATAATATTTATTAATCAATTTAATATTAAATATTTTTTAATAAAAAATGAAAGATGATTTATGAAGTATATCTAAGATTCTTAATTTAATATTTAAAATTATTTTATTTTTTGAAAAAATTACTTTAGATTTGGTATCGGTTCTCCCGCCGTGTCATAAAAACCAGACTCTGGCATTTGCTAGTCAGCCTCCGGTTCTCATCACTATTTGTTAATGCTATTTAACCATGCACCATGGAAGGGCTTTTATGCTATCCTAACCCAGAAACTAAGAAAAAATATATATTTTACATTCCTTCCCATTTGCAACCTTCCCATTTGCAATCATATACAAACAGTAACACATCTCCATGCTAACAAAGGCATACAAAGGTACATGGCCTGTATTTCTAAAATGTGAGCACCAAAATTAGCATTATGTCATTGCTCAATAAAAAAGAAAAAGAAACAAAAGGGCAGGAAAAAAACCATCCTGTTGCTTGTGACGAGGCCAATCAATCTACTACTACTTATCAAGCACCATGTGATGATACCAGCAAATAGAAATAAATCAATTTGACCAGCAATATGTGATTACTGCACTGATGCAAGGTATCCCATTGCTTAGAACCAATCATTATCTACTCCTCAAATACCATATGACAACAACGGTATCAAACTGCATACACTGGAAGAAATCAATTCTAACAGCATTATTTGACATTAGAAGAAAGTGTTTCATTGCTTATACCGAGGCTTGGCGATCAACAACTACTTCTCAAACAAGATGGGAGAATAACAGTATAGACAGTGAAATCAATTCTATAGCATGATTTTACTAGTATTTTAATTGGAACTATGCTTTCTGATGAACATCCATGTGGGATCAATCTTGATAAAGGGAAGTGAGAATTGATGCATCTTGATGTGTACCCTAAGTCAGGACTGGAAACTGAAAACTCAGCGACATTCATGCATCTCTGTTCTTGCTTGAAAAATTGGCCTGTTCACATCAACAATTTGCTCAGATAGATATTCTGTGTGATCACATACAAGAAATTACATGAAAAATCAATCGCTAGCAAACTGGTTTCTAGTCATCTTTTGCAGAACCAAAATGAGAAAGGTTAGTTATATCAAGCTTGCCTGGTCACGATCAAGCTCGACCAAACAAAATCACAAATTTTGTACTAGAGATTTTACTGAAATAACCTTTGGTAAAAATCTCATCAATGCATTGAAGGTTAACACATAAAGTAGATATTGCTGCATGACTAATCCAATCATTTTCACAATTATATTTATTTATTTGTTTGATGATTAACATTCTAAATGGCTAGTTATATTCCAAGCCAGTGTGACTGCATTTCTTGTAAAGGAAGCATATTCATATCCAATTCTAGGAAAAAATATGTTCTAAATGAGCTTTTACACACAGTGAACTAAAGCTCACACTCGAGCTTTTAGTCAAAGGAACATAAATGCTTGTTATTTGCCCCTAAACATGGTCCATGGAATCATTCTGGCACAAGAGATGCATAGAAAAATCAACAAGGGAGATAAATTGAAATGAGAGAAGGTTGCAGGAAAATAGCCATGGCATCTCTTTTACCAATGCCAAGGAAAGGGGAGTCTTATTTTGATACCAAAGAAAGAGGATTGGTTGCACAACAACAATTACGTATAAGCTCCAACAACAAAAAAGCAATACAGATGACTCTATTCTGGTTTCTCCAGTCAACAAAGAAGAAAACTATGCCTCAGTAACTATAGAATTTTCAACAGGCTGATCTTTCATTAGATGTAAATAATAACTAGAACATAGCATGTTCTTGCTACAACAATATTTTTTTCAGGGGAAAAAAAAAAAAAATCATGGAAAGAGCAGTGGAGAACTTTGGCACGTGATTGTCAAAAAATTGAATTTCACAAATTACAAAACATAGCTTTCCGCAATTATGGAAGCTAAGCTCAAAATTAGCTTCCTTTATATGATCGACAAAGGAAACAAAAGCTTTAAGCTCATTGACAAATGATCAACACTGGTACATGACAATAATCATGCCATACATATTTCTTTTCATGCCCCCACAACATTTTGATCTGAACTCAAGGACAAAATTACTGCTATACTTGTGACAAGCCTTTACAGTAAGGGCATAATTATGTTCTGACATTACCACTCTGATGCATAATTTTATAGTTGCAAATTATAAGGCAATTGTACAAAAAGTTTAAGGGGTAAACCTTCCTCCCAAAGACATCCCAAAAAAAAAAAACTATCCAGGTGATCAACAACAGGAGAGCCAGAGAAGAAGTTATGCATGAAGTAAAGGATGTATTACAAAATTGGATGCAAAATGCAGTGCAAATTCAGTGGCTCTAAAAGAATTGAATCACAATCTCCTTACCAGTAAATTAATAAATGTAAGGTGAGTTAAGATGCCGTAGTTAAAATTCACATAAGGTGCTCAATTGAATTGCACGGAAATAAAGACAGTAATTGAAGGTTATATATTGATTATTTTTCATAAGTCTGGTTGCAGTTGTAGTTGTTACAACCATAAGCCTGGTTGCAGTTATAGATTTTACAACCCAGTTAGCAAGACAGTTGGCATTGGAGTCTACTGACATACCTTAGTTTAACTCAAGAAGGGAAGAAATATTGCTTTATTTTATCTATAAAATGTTGTTTAGTTCTCTTGATCTTCAATATGAAATATGAGTTCAAAATATAGTCATTGTCTCATTTCCTATGTTGCGAAATATAATATTTACATAATCATTGCAAGATCATGTACTAATCTTCAAAGAGTGCATTCCAACCACCAACCCTGGTCTTGCCTCAGCAATCAGATAAAAAACACAATATCTATATTGCTACATAAAAAAACTACCCAATTATAAAACCAGGGGTCGCATCTTATGTTGAAGATAAGTTTACAACAAAGTTTGAAAGCTGAATTCTACCACTCTCATCCGCTTGATATTGCTTTTTCAAAATTAAAAAATAACTGCACTCACATATATATTATATTCGCCTAGAAAGTTATGAATGATAAAGGGAGCAAGATCACAACTTTTGGCACATAAAACCCTCCTCGTATTTAACAAATCCCAAACATAGAAAACAAAGAAACATACCAACATAAGAGTCTCATGAATCATGGTCTAAAAAAAATATCTCATTGAATTGGAACCCCTTAGGGACCATTTTTCATCGACCTAAATACAAAATCATTTTTTCTGGATATTTTCGGAATAGATAACAGGAAAGGAAAAGAGACAGAAGCGGTGCGAGATCTTACAGAGATGATTCTAATGGGTCTTCCTCCGCTGGGGTGGCTTCTCGGAAGCCAATTTATACATCCAATAGACCTAAAACGGATGCAACAAAGCTCAGCTCCTTGATCCAATAGATGGAGACGGATCGCTTAAAGAAAACAGAGAGAAAGAGAGAGGGAATTGGATCGAAGAAAGAAAGAGGGTACGCACCAAGGCCAAGACGTGGACAGCCAAGAGAACGATAACTAACAGGGGCGCGTTCTCCAGAATCCACGGTCCAGACGTCGTCGTCGGTTGCCTCTCCGCCATTGCCCAAATCTCAGAAGTTTTTCGGGGCTGGCGGCCAAAGAGATTCCACCTCCCCTTGTCGAGAGAAGCTAAAGGCGGTGGTGCGATTAGAATTACGGAAAGTCTCTCCCACCCCTTCGGCCAACTACGTCCGTCGATCAGAGAACAGAAGGATTCCATTTTCCGGGGCATCTTGGAAGATAAGGAGTTGGAACGGACGAGATTAACGGTGATGCACATTTTGATCTGATCCGTGGGGGACCAGGTTGATCGTTGAGGTGCCATGGCACGTGTGGGAGAAAATTCTTTTTTGATGGATAATTTATAAAAATGTATATTAAGTTTGAACTGTACCCGGCAACCGGCTTGCAGGAACTAGTTTACGCTTGTTATCCCTTCCTGCCGACGTGTCTCTACTTTAAAAAATAAAAACAAAGCTAAAATACTTTTGATCCTCAATCCCTCCAGAAAAAATTATTTCGATCTTTAAACTTTCAGTTGTTATATTTTAACCTTTCATGTTTTAAGAACGTTACATTCCTAACATCCTATTATATAAGATATATTAAAATTGATGAAATAGTTATTGTATTGTCACGACACAAATATATGAATTGGTTGATAAAATGACATATCAGTTATTTCATTAATTTTAACTAATTCTGTAACAAAATATAAAGAATGCAACATTTCTAAAATATGATAAGAATAGGTTTGCACTAAATATTTAAAAGCACTAAAAAAATTTACTCGGTAAAGCTCTAGAATGACTGCAATGAATAGCTTAAACTATATGAGATTTTGTATCATACCACCTAAAAATATTTATCTGGACTATAATTTTAAGTAACTTATATAAAAATATATTTATCTGAACTATAATTTTAAGTAACTTATATAAAGATTTTATGTAGGGTTTGTAAGAACTCTGTCTACCAAATTGATGAAATACAAATGATTTTTTTTTTTTTTTTGTAGTGATATGAAATGCTTTTTTTAATTAAAAAAATAATTAGGTTTTATACAAAGATAGAAACAAACGCATAATGTCCTTTGTGAAAGTTTGAACTAGTTCAAATTTTAAAATTTAAATTTTATAAGTACAATTTTACATCTAATTGCTAGAGAAAAAAGAATTACATAAGATAAAATAACATTTGATGGTTAAGTTGCATGGGAGTTATATGTAAAAATGCATTGATAAAATTTGCATTTACAATCAAAGTGCAGGGGATAAACTTTAGTAGCTCAAACTTGTTCTTCTCTATAATTTTTTTCATCCTTGAAATAAAAGCTAGGGAGGGGACTCCATTCTCCATTACCTTCAAAAAAAAAATATAACAACCTTAAATCTCTCTCTCTCTTTCTCTCTCGCTCTCTCTCTTACACACACACACACACACACATATATATATATATATATATATATATATATATATATATATATATATATATATAATCCCTTAATTCATTAGGAAAATTAATCATCCGCCTCTCAATCTTTATTAATTTACATATTATAACTTACCTAGAAAGCATGGATGAGGACATTGTCAACCAGAAGAAGATATCTAATATTCAAATTGTTCACTAAGCAAACTTTCAAGTTATAGAGTTTCGTAGGACCACGGATTACTCCATTTCCATACCTAGAATCAGGGGTCACCCTCTTTTCCTCTATTGGAGAACACTCATTCTTTATTAGTCTCTTAACAACTTCTGCCATTAGATCATCTTAAAATTAATACAAGTACTTGCTACATTATTAAAGACTGGTAAGGAAGAAAAAAGGGGAGCTTCCCAATTTCAGAAGCAATATCACATCTTTCTCCTTTCCTAAGAATATCAATGCAGGAAAAAACATCCTTTATAAGGTTTTGGCTTTGAAATAATTTTCCCTGGGTCAATGCTTGCTTTCTTGAGTGATCTCCTTAGATCCACTTTCTCTACTAGCTTCAAATTTGCAGCAGAGGAAGTAATTGTTAGAGGTAGGCAAGTTTTGGAACTAGGGAGCATCCTTTTTTTTTTTTTTTCTCATGAGAAGAGCCATTAATATTTTAAGTATTTGTTGTTATGTTACATTCCATAGTTTTTTGATTCTTGCATTGCCACTGACATCTCCCTTTTAACTTTTTCTTCTGAAGAGAAGCATCTTGTGCTCGAGAACTTGTTAACCCTTATTAGAAGATTTCCATTGTTCTCATGCAAACATATGTATAGAAAAGCAAATTAAAGATCTGATTGGTTAACAAATCAGACTCTGGTTACTGGGCAAGAAGTCACTTGGACTGCAGAATTTTCTCCATATTTCATGCAGTTTCTTGATGCTGAAGCTGCTAGATGTGTTTCTGTCCTAAGAGTGTTATTTGTGCCTACATTGACTGATATTAAGCCACTGTGGGATCACAACTTGGCTAGATCTTGTTCCCGAGTTCAGATTTGTCATTTCAAATTAGTCTGCTGCAGTTTTTTTTTTTTTTTTCCTACTATTTTTAAAGAAAAGAATTGACAGAATATGATTAAATTCATTGAGATCATCTACGTTCGATTTTAACTACAAACAGAACTTAGGTGCAGTCCTATAGATGCAAGCTGTCAGGTTCTCTTTTGATCTTCCTTCCTTTACAACGTGAAAGTTTAGATGGCTGCGAAAAAGTTATGAAAGAAATAAAAAGAATTAAACGGTGGGCTCCTATAGAATTGCACTTAAATTTCATCCTTTAATTGTAGGGTTGTCATTCGTTGCCCCTTTTTGCCCCCTCTAGATAGAATTCTACCATGGTTCAAAGCAGCACTTGAACACTTTCCACCCATCTCCATTAATATGATAGCAGATATTTGTTATGGTATCATTATAACAGTGTTGACTAACATTAATAATGACTATAACATCTTAATTAAAATTATAGTAATTGATGAATTCATTGTGATCTTCTATTCAAGAAGTAGCTGCCTGCTGTCATGGCAGTTTGAAAACAGCAGTCCTCGAACAAAATTGGTCAGACAGTACTGCAACAGCAGTTGCTTGAGTAGCGTTCCAAATGGCAGTAAATGAACAGAAAGAGCCTCTTATTTTCTTCCTAAGTTAGACTTTGTCCTATTAATATATAAAAAAATTTGGTTTACACTAGCAAGAGAAAAAAAAATCTACTCCCATCCATCTGAATCAGACTATTTATGCATGAAAATACTTGAGTACTTTGCCTTCTGTGTTTCATCCAATCATATAAATCTTTAGAAATCAGTGATCATACATGGATTATGGATGTGCTTTTGTTTAGATCTGGTAAAAAGCACTTGCCCAACTATCTAGGTGATTCAAGTGATAAATGCTATCATTAGCTAACAACATCAAATATGAGCAAGAAATTATGCTCTTTATCCTCTTATATTTCTTTTGAAAGGAAATAACATTTGGTATTTGAGAAAGGAGCTCGGTGGGGGGTGCTCAAGTTTCTTAACCTGGTTCTCCCAATTTTACTACTAAAGAGTCAAGTTTGGTGAGCTAATGTTGTGGTTCTTATTAAAAAGGAGTAGAGGATACGACTGAACTTGTAGAGAAGCTCTCTCTCTGGTGAGAAACTTGAGTGGCACCAGTAAGCCGTGAGGTCTGGGGTCTCAAACGAGGCTTGTATGTGACTGTGACCAGGTTTACATGCTGAGAGTAGGTGAATGAATGAATATATGGTAGGGATGACGATGGAGATGAGAAAAATCAATCCCCATGGAGAGATGGTATGATGGGATAAGTTTAAAAGGATTAAATAAGGATACAAAGAATCTTTGAAAATTCATCGAATTCAGAAATAAAGATGAAAATTATGGCCTCCATCTTTGAAACTTTATTATTTTTTTTAAATATAAAATTATCTTTATACCTTTATTAAATAGGTGTTTCTTAAATATATCCCGCTTACTTTTTAAAATTTTTAAATTTAGATCTTTAATATATTATAAATATTCATTGATTTATAATATATTTTAAATTTCAATTTTTATAATAAAATTAAGTTTAAAATAGATTGTCAATTTTAAAAAATAAAAATAAAAGGGGACTTGAGGTCCTCCATAAGAAATGGAAAAGTATGAAAATAATATCATTTCGAAATAAGAGATGAAGCTAGAGATAGAGAATATATCTTTCAATTCTATTCTATTATCATCTCTAATATGTATACATGGATAGATTTCCTCAAATGTCTTTAGAATGATGGCTGCTGGAAAACCTCATGATAAGCCCATAAGCAAGAGACCCTGACCAATGTGATGTTGGATTTATGGGTTGCTTTCCAACTAAAATTGTCTTTACTTCTAACTATTTTTTTTTTATGTCTTCTATTCTCACTCTTTTAGTTGCCTCTCAACCTTAAGACATGCATAACAAAAGTATCTCCAATAAATTAATTGACTTCCTTACTTTTATCTTATGTCACTACTTGATTTGGTTTGCTAGGCTTCATACATATTCTACATATAAAAATTTAGGATAGCATATATAAAATTTAAAATAATAAATAATAATTAAAATTTATCATCATATCTATTTGTGTCATCTATAATTCATGCAAAAGCTGCAGAGAATTCTTCAATCAGCATTCATCTCTTTTTTGTAGCACCGATTCTTCCTCTCCATTATTCTACCTTATGTTGTCATCCAATGGGACTTGGCAACTCTCTAACTTTCTTTACATAAGAAACTAATTAGAGTTAAAGTTCAATTAAGATAGGAATGGAGACCGAACAACAGAAAACAAAACAACTATGGGCCCTTCTATTAAGGAGCTCTAATGATCAGTCCTTATACCTCCATACCACATACTCATTTATATACAACATCAAACTAAGATGGACCTAACCCAAATACTTTATGGATCATAAACTTTAATCTGAATTACATTCAACCCATTGTTTGTAAATATAAAAGTATGCAATCAATATTAGACTATATTAAATTTAAAAATCTTACACTATGAAGTGGGGATAAAGCTATAGATAAAGGATTTGCGTATGCCTGATAGAAAGTCATTACTATCTTCTAAAACCCTACAAGAGTTGGGACAAGTCAAACTCAGCTCTTTGATGATAGGATTAAATAAGCTTCTTTTGCGCCTTTCCTTCTCAGGCATACCGATGTGATCACCAGCTTTAGCATTAGCTATTTCTTAAATTAATAAAGGCTTGCCTCAAGCAGTTGTTGGCTCCAACTATTGGTCAATAGTCATCTCATATAACTATTGAGAAGCATGCATTAAAGGCATCCCAATGGCCAATCCAAATAAGGCTTACGTCTGGACTAATTCAACTTATCATGATCTGAGTGTTGGGCTGAATTCAATATGCAAGATGAAGAGAATGACTATGCAAAACTAGAGGTCATCCTTGGCACCCTTATAGCCCTTCTGCTTTATCACCTTTGGTGCGACGTAGTCGATGTCTTGAGGATACCGAGGCTTAACTTGTTATATATTTATATAAAGAGTATTTGTTGTTAATAACAAGATTTTGATGTAAAATATATTTTGAAGAAAAATTTGCTTTAGTTCCACATTTAATCTTAAGTTATAATTCTTACTCTTCTTTACCTATAAATAGATGACAATTCTTTCATTTGATCTCATAATTCTCTTGGAGCTTCTCTTTTGAGAGGCACCAAGAAGAACTATTTGGTACAAAATTTTTAACATAGATGCATACGTACATACATACATACATACATACATACATACATACATATATATATATATATAAAGCCAAGTTTAAATCCGGTCACCTCTCCTACCCCCCACCCTTTGATCCATACAATGTTCGAATCCTAAAGATGAAAAAAATGAAAAAGATGAGGTAGCTCCGAGATCTTTGTGGATCCAAGAATAAAAAAGATGACTAGATTTTGAACTTGAATGTAACTAAGTGTAGATCCGGTCACCTCTCCAATCTTTGGATCTACAAAGTTTACAAATGTTAAAAATGAAAAAAAAAAAGATGGGGTGGTTCCGGAATCTGTGTGGATCTAAGAATAGGGAAGATTATTGGATCCTAAACTTAGCTACATTTGAATGTAGCTAAGTCTATATATATATATATATATAAGAAAGAAAAAAGAGAGGGAGGAAGGAAATGGAAGAATAAAAGGCTAAGCGGTCGACCTAACTTTATAGAGGACATTAAGGCTATTTGAGCAGTCAATCGAATTTTTTGGAGACTCTATGGCCACCAGGGGTTGACAATCTATGACTATGTTGAACTTAAGGGTTCAAAAATATATGTGTTGATGATTATAAAATATTTATTGATGGACTAATGCAATACTTAAGTTTGTAATGATAAGATGGTATGATGGTCGAAACAAATCAAGACATGAGTAAAAAATATTCAGCAAATATTTGAACTCAACTTGCATGCAAGAAGTTTAAATCGGAGAAAAATAATGGAAGATTAAGTATCACTTGACTCAAGAGTGTCAAAGAGATTGGTTTGCACCTTATAATTTTTATTTTTCTAAGGACCTATTATAAAATTTGGTAGAAAAAATATTTGCACAAGATAAACATTAAAAATGATTTAAATTAGATTTTGGATTATAATTATGATAAAATTATCATGAAATTCAAAACCGGGCATGTACGGTCAATCAGACTCTAAAACAATCGATTAGACCACAAGGCCATATTTCTTAATAGCTATAAAATAGAAAGTTGGTTGCTGGTTTAAATACAAGTTTTTGGGTTTAAAATTATTAGAAAAACTTTAGAAAAACTCTCTTTGAAGCGTAATGCACTTAATCTTTTAACCAAAGTTTAAGAACTCCTTAGCAAGTTTATATCTTTTGGATATTGTATTGAGTGTTTTCTACAAATGAAAAGATTCTAAAGCCTAAGTTTACTTATGAGTGTTACTCCTTAACCTGGAGAAAAGGAGAAGTTGTGTAGAAGGGTTTGATTTTATTTGAGAAAAAGATTAGATAATGAAATATCTGAGTAGAAGACTTGAGGAGTGGACGTAGGCAATAATTGCTGAACCACTATAAAAATCTTTTGGCTTTCTTTACTTTTTTTGCTATTTATTTACTTGTTATTATCTTGCATTGCTTTAGTTTTAAATTTATTTTTGTCTATGTTAGTTTTAAATTTTTAGAAATCCAATTCCCCCCCTCCCCCCCCTCTTCCCTCTTGAGTTGCCTCTCCCCCCCTCTTTCCTCTTGAGTTGCCTCTTTAAGTATGAACTTTATGGATGGTTTTATATTTTTGCTATAATTTTATCATATTTGTAAACTAGTATCATTATTTAAAAAATAGGATTGTTTTCAAGTTTTAGTATGGATATTATATTATATTATAGTTTAAATAAATTGATTTTAAATATTTAAATTTTAGAGTTACTAAATTAGTTAAATTTTATAAAGAATTATCTTTATTTATTATTATAAATTATATTTTTATTTTAATTATTCATGCGATTCAACTATTAATTCATTGATTGGATCATTGAACCATTGAAATAGTTCCTCGACCCGAATCGACATCCAACCCTATTTTGGTAACTATATATCTTTTTTTCAGTTTGTTTGGCAAAAACACCTATTTTTTAGGAAATAAAAATAGAAAGCTAAGAATTAAAGTGAGGTTTTGTGAGAGGGGGTTTTATAATTAAAAATGATTTGGATAATGGCAATTTAATTTTATCATGTCACAAACATAAAATATTTGTTGAGTTATTTATATTAACGTACAAATATCAAATTAGTAAACAAGAAATACAACTAAAGAAAACAAGCTCGCTTGACGAATACAACCTAAGAAAATAAGTTGGGTCTAATTTTCAAACGAACGAAAGCATCATTTTTGGCTACAGTCCATTTCAAACTATATGCTGAGAAGTCAGCCCGGACTTCTTATCCTAGCAGTCATACTTCTTTGACTAACAATTGAAAATTTTCAATTTAATTTTTGAATGATGCATTCCTTAAAAATCTAGATGGGCATATCTAATTCTTGAAATAAATTTATTGATTAATGAATGAAACCTTTTGTGCATTCAAAGATAAGCTTTAGTGGCATCTCCCAGTAAAACCTCATTGTCTTGGAGGTATAATAATTATACATCATCATCGAGATTTAAATCTATCACTGAGTTCCACTTCCAATACCTAAGTTATTTTCTACAAGCAAACCATCCCAGTGCCCTGTAATTAAGGTAGGATTTAGGTGTGGATGCTGTGGTTCTTCTTTATCTCTCTAATTTTTTTTCTGGGCACCATCGCATGGCGTTCAAACAAAGGATGATTTGGTTGGTAAAAAGTAAAAGTGGTAGAAAAAAAATCACAGCGCCCGTACAAAAAAATCTTAAATTAATAATAATTAAGGTGCGGCGTTTTTTAATTAACGTGCGACTGGAACCATCTAACGCGTTCCACGTGTCGCGCTGCGAATAAACAATGGCTCGGGATGTACAAAGGACGCACCGACCACCACGTGTACGACAGTCTCGTACGCCATTCAATGGCAGTGTACACGCGAACGTTTGCTTGCTTTGACCAGTCGCCCCCCACCCCTACCCCTCTCTAATCCCGCCACGTAACCCAACTGCTTCCAAATCCAAATTTTTAAAAAATTTCAAAAGAGAAAACGTCGTTTTCTATTTTTCTCCTTTCTTTTAATAGACGACGCTCCCCCTTTCTTTCTCTCTCTCTCTCTCTCTTTGCCGGCAACCACACGCGCCCAACCCTTTGGATTTGTTTTTCTTCTTCCTTGCTTGGGGTTTTCTTCTTTCTTGATTTCTTGATCCTTTTGATTGAATTTTCTTTTCTTTTTGGGGTTTGAGGTCTATTTTGGAGAATTGATTCTTGGTTGCAGGTGGTGCGGTCAAGGGGGGCCAGAATTTGGAATTTGGTCTCCGAATTCGAGTTGGGTGGTAACGAAGGTGGAGAGGATGATTAGGAGATTCTTGGAGTCTCTTCCTGGCTAATCAGATCGGCTTTCTTAATTTCTTTGGATGGAATTCGCCCTTCTTTGATTCGATCTAATTGGAGGAGTGGAAAAGGAGTGTTGGAATTTAGTAGGATGGGTTATTTGAATTTTGTTGCTGGAACTCCGCCCGATGGCTCTCCCGTTAGTGGGGGTGGACTCAGGTCTCATTCTTTCCTTTCTCACTCTCTCTCCTCTTATACTGTTGTCAAATTCTTGTTCGATTTAAGCGTTCTGATCTTCTGTTGTTGTTGTGAGCTGAGTAGTTGATTTCTTATTCTGATTCTGGTAATATATGATCTGAACCAAATGAAGCATTTGCTCTACTCCTTCCCTGCTTTGTTAAATTAGGTCTCTTCTATGTAATGCTTCTTTAGTAATTTTGGTTTATTTCCGAGTTTTTTTTTTTTGGGACTCATTAAGAAGCTAAATAAATTTCTAGGAGTTGATCTCTGAAGCGGGATTTTTACACGAATACGGGGTGATAGGTAACATATTATTGGGTATTTTTACAAAGGGACGGGAATTTCTTCTTGAATGACAAAATCCTGAAGCCATCTCTTTACTGGGTAAGGAAAAAGGAAAAAGAAAAGAAAGAAAAGTTTTGAAACCTGGCGTATGTTCTTTTTTTTTATTGCACTAATGATTAGTTGAAATGCAAATGATCTAGTTGATTGACGATTCTGTGTTAAATAAACTTTTTTTTTTCTTCGGCTTGATTCTATGTATTATGAGACAACTTACTTCGATTGATAGATTGCGTGGTTGCATGATATTTAGTTCACTAAAGTTTTATAGCATGACGTTAAAAAGGGGTACTGATCATGCGCACATGAGCAAGTTTATTTGTCGAGATATAATTAGCTTGATGTTTGTTTTCTTCGTAACAGTCAGAATGGGAAGTTTAGCTATGGATATGCAAGTTCTCCAGGGAAAAGGGCTTCCATGGAAGACTTCTATGAGACTAGAATCGATGGTGTTGATGGAGAAATTGTCGGCTTGTTTGGAGTGTTTGATGGTAAGGTTTTGTTTTGTCGCAGAGTCCAATGGTTTAATATTTTACTGCTCACTTTTGATGCAAAACTGGAAAAGAAAACTGAGGGCATTTTACCCATGGAAATTATATTGAGTTTGCTGTTGTTTCTTGACTACATTTATTAATGCCTTTATTTGTTCTTGAAAGGTTGGCCACATATCCATACTGTTTGTTTGATAACACATTTTGGTTGCATGTTTAGGCCATGGTGGTGCTCGAGCAGCGGAGTATGTTAAACAAAATCTGTTCAGCAATTTGATCAGGCACCCGAAGTTTATTTCTGATACAAAATTGGCTATAGGTGTTCTTTCTCTATTCTCTTTACATGTGTCTTTTCTTGATGTTTCCATTTATTTAAAATTCAGTTGCAATTGATCATTTGGTTCCGTTTCTAATGTTGCAGCTGATGCATACAACCATACAGACTCCGAGTTTCTGAAATCGGAGAATAATCAAAACCGAGATGCAGGGTCAACTGCTTCAACTGCTGTCCTTGTTGGTGACCGCCTGCTAGTTGCAAATGTTGGTGATTCCAGGGCTGTAATATGTAGGGGAGGGAACGGTAAGCCCCATAACCATAAACATGAATCACAGTGCTCACATTACCAATCTTAGACTTCAACAAACTATAACCTGGGAGCATTTATAGGACTTCCAGTTTGTTGTATAATCTCTTAATTCATGTAATGATATTAATTAGGTTTTGATTGTGACTACGAATATGATTTTCTATTGTGAAACATTTTTTTTTTAATCTCATGGAGAGGTGAGTTCGATTCATCTTTTTCCCTCTGGTTTTAAATTTTACTGTGATTGTTTCTCCTCTTTTTCCAACTACTTTGAGATTAAGGTTCTATTGTTGCTACTGTTGTTGTTGTTTTATTTCTCCTCTTTGTATAATTTTAATTTGTTGGCTACATCTCTTTGATAAAAATGTGTTAATAATTGCCACACATGAATGTAGAGCAAAATTAAGGAAAAACATGTTAGGTTAGAAGTAATCAATCAGAAGGTTGGATTGATGAAACATGATGGTGTAAATATGACCATGATATTGCATAATTAACACCTTTGCCTTGTGACCCCTGTCAATGTGGGAACTCTCATTCTCCATTTATCTGGTGATGTCTCTAATTAGTGCTTCTTTTTTCATTATATTTTTTGCCATTTGCACTTGCCAAGTAATCTTAACCTCTTAATCAGGGCGCATATGTTTGGCCTGAGAGGTCTTAGAATATCTTTTATTAAAGGCTTTACAAGATGATAATGATGAGCTGATGATCTTTGGGCATTTAGGACATTGAACAACATCAAGTTGAGTTGTAGAAATGTTGCATCCACTTCATCAAAGTGGAAATGGCCTAGATACACCTTTAAGTCTCTCATTATTGGCTCTATTTTCAAGGAGATCGGATCCTTTTGTGCTTCGGTTCAATTCTGACACTTCTTCAATCGGCCATTAGAAGTGAAAATGAACCAGTGACCTTTGATGTGAAGGTGATCTTATTCCCTTTTCAAGAATTTGGTGATTGTGGATTCACATTAAAGATTCTTGTCAAATTTTCAAGTTTGAGAATCTGTGTAAGTGACTCCTGGAATATAATTGGCAGACCAGAGAAAATGGTTCAAGTTTGACAATCACCAAATAACCAGAATGCAAGGTTATTTGGGAGGATTGAATTTGTTCATTTTGTCAACAGTTTTATTTGGGATCGTGTATTAGCATGTGAAGCATGTTTCTCAGTCACTATTACTTATTGAGTCTAAGAAATGAGTTTGTTAACTTTTTGAAGGGGTGATTTCTCATCCTAGATTCTTTCGATGTTGCTAGTGACTGTTGTGTCAAAACTATAATTATAGCTGTGACAGACTTAGGGTGAAGATTTTCAAGCTGAATATGGAAGATCCGAGATACATCAAGCATTTTTAGGAATAGCACCAAATGCTTTCACTTATCCATTATTTGTCACTAATAGTTATGCAGAAAGGAGGTTTGATGCCTTATTTATCAGACCTCCTTTAGTACAATATTTACTGGCAATTGGATCACTATCCCCCTCTCCCTCTTTTTTTTTTTTCCCTTTTTTTATCCTCCTTTCTTTTTGGGTGTGTTTGCCATTGGTGCCCTAGCACCTTATGTTAGTCACAGCAAGCCTGTTATAACTCTCGCCACTAAGTTATGTCCAACTTTATGCTGATGAATTATGACACCAGAAAAAGATCTGTTACCCTACCTCAGGTTATGTGTCTATTTGGAAGATTGATTAGTATTGAATCTTGATGCAAGGGAAATTGCCATTGTGCTTGTTAAAATTACCAAGTTACAATAAATTGGGTACTTGGATATGTCTTAAAAGTATTTCCTCATTCATCTTCTTTTCTTTTTTTTTTCTTTAATTTTTGATATATTTTTGAAGTTCTCAGTTGTCTTTTGTATTTCTTTGATACAATCCACCTAGGTGCTTGTATTGTGCATAAGCACTATTCAATGCCCCAACTATCCATGCATTCCAACCACCTGTTGGAATATTGATGGAGATAAAAATTGGAATTTTATTAATGTAATCCCTGCTCCTATATGTATGAAAGGGTGTTTAATCTTTTTTAAGGTATTGCTTAGAACTCTTGAGCACAAGATTTGCAGTACTTATACCTATCATGCTGGTATGGGTCGGTTCATGGTACCACACTTGATATCCTTCCATCACCATACAGAGTATCAGTTCACTATTGGTACCATACAAGTATGCCCGATACATGTTGCTATGGTCCAATACAACGAACCATTCTTGAGCACAAGAAAGTTTTCATAGGTGTTGATGAGGACTCTTTAGCAAAGTAGGTAGGAGGTTCTACAGGTTTCTTGCTTTTGTTCTTGAACTAGTATGTATAGCTATTGATATTATATAAAATGTTTATGACTGTTCCAGAATGTCTTATGCTTTTGACATCTTTATGTTCAACTTTGCTAACACAATAGTTGATTGCAATATACAATATTTTTGTGTTAAATGCACTGCCTTTTAAAGGAAATGCATTTGAAGCCACTTGATAAAATTTTAACTCTCTGTAGTAAATGAAAGTTAAAATGTGTCATCCATCTTTCCAGTCAATACTTTTTTCTTGTCACATTTCCATATTTTTCTTGACTGAATTGCCCCCACTTTAATTCCTGACATTCATTTCTTTTCCCCTAAAAGATCTGATGTTTCTGTTCTACCTTTCTCCAACATCTTTTACGAATCAATTATTAATGTAACTTTTGTGAATTTGTGAAGTAATTTTCCCAGCACTTTCAACAAAAATTTGTCCAGTAACCTGACAAATCAACCTCTTGAATGACATTGATGATTTAGGACAATTTGTATACTTATTTTTTTAGCAGAAGTAGGAAGAGAAGGAATGATAAGAATTGAACTAGTAGTGTGCAATAATCGTTTATTGCATAACAGATAGGGGCGACTCTTAGAACACCTAATCTTTATGGAAATAAAACATTAAAATCCAGTGCATTGACATCAATGGATACTGGGATTCTTGTGCAGCTTTTGTCTGATTTGGCATCATTAGAGTCTTATGGCTTGATGGAGGCCTGGAAGGTGTGCATGCGCCCACACACATATGCTTGCATTCCACACAGGCACGCATGCTTGCATTCAAGCATTTGAAGAGCACAAGGGATAATGACAATAGTTTGACTAGGGTTTTTGGGCAAAGAAATTAGGGAAGTGGTGATGGAGGAGAGAAGACAATATATTATGAAGAAAATAGCCTGTGGATAGCAGAAACTTTTGAAATTGATGGGTGAATGCCTTTATATATATATATATATATATATATTATAGTGTCCTCCTCATTCTATTTCAAAGCTATTCTTATTTAGTTTGGAGATTTTTTTTAAGAAAAAATAATTAAGTCAGGGGAAGGGAAAAAAGACTGCTATGTGGTATGAAATTTAAGATGCTGTAACCAAAGAAGAGTGCCTTCTAGAGAGAGATGACTTGGTGGTTGTATTCATCCCTGAGGTCAATGATCAAAGACATCTTCTCAAATTGCAAATTAGTTTGGTTTTGCTTAACAATTCCTAATTGCTTTACAATTCCTTCTTACTTTGAAGGTATTTCCTTTAACCTCTTTGTCACATGAAGGAATAGTCATCTTATTGATTGTGAAATTTAAGCCTTCAGAACAAAGGAAATAGATTCATTTAGTGTTTAATGATAATGTAGCTGCATTCATCTCTAAGGCTAGAGAACTAGATTGAGATGATCTTGAAGTGCAGATAGTTGGTTGGCTTTACAAATCCTTAAACATTGTAGTTATGGAAGACATATTATTTTACTATTGGCAAGCAGATTATTGTTAGTGCATGCTTGTGGGAGCTTCTTTCAGCCTGTTTGGATCTGTTATTGGCCTTCATTTTGACATGGTTCTCTGATGTATGCAGCTATAGCTGTTTCAAGGGATCACAAACCTGACCAAACAGATGAAAGACAACGGATTGAGGATGCAGGAGGATTTGTGATGTGGGCTGGTACTTCTCATCCTCTCTAGTAGGAATTTATGCCGCAGAGCCTTTCTATTATTCAATTCCGATCATTGAGTGCATGTTCGGATCGCAAAGTACAGGTGGTTCTATTCTGATTCTGATTAGAGTCAGCCCTCGACAGTTGGGGTGGGTGCAGGGTAGAAAAGTAGGGATAGGCCCTCCTAATCTCAAAAAAGGGTAAAAAAAGGTTATGGTTCAATTCTGACAAGCATGCAACTGCAGGGACATGGCGTGTGGGTGGTGTATTAGCTGTTTCTCGTGCATTTGGTGATAGGCTCTTGAAGCAATTTGTTGTTGCAGACCCTGAAATTCAGGTATTGGTGTTGAAATCAATACCATTTGACCAATTTATTTATTTCCAGTATTTTCGCGAGGCAAATAGTTTGGTTGCTTTTATTTGTATTCTTTCTTTATTCCTTTATTTTGAACACAATCATGGCTTTATCTCGGGATACCTTCATCGAAATTTGAAGTTTCTTTAAATGCCTATAATTTTGTGTAAATACCTGATAAGTGTGGAATCATAGGAGGAAGTGGTCGATGGCTCTCTTGAATTTCTCATCCTTGCAAGTGATGGACTCTGGGATGTCGTTTCAAATGAGGTGCACTGGGAAAAAATCTAATTTATTTGGCATTTGTGAAATATTGATACCTACAAACTGAACCTCTGATCAATTGGTTTTAAAACCTTTCAGGAGGCCGTAGCCATGATCAAACCCATAGAGGACCCAGAGCAGGCAGCAAAGAGACTGTTGGAGGAGGCTTATCAAAGAGGAAGTGCTGACAATATCACTTGTGTCGTCGTGCGTTTCCTAGGCGGCCAGGATAAGAATGTTCAAATAGAGTAGGGGTCAAGCTTCCTTCTTGCACTTTGTGAGTGTTAGTTGTTTGTAATTAATATTAGCATATGGTATAAGGTTGGAAGTCAAATAAGAATTAACCGTTCCTATCTTCTGAAAAAATCAGCAGAGAGTAGAATTCATGCAGAGAAAAGCTTGAGGCTGCTGCAGTATTGTGCTCTCATCTTTATTGGCCTTTAAAGAAGCAGCATTGTTCTCTCATCTTCATTGGCCTTTAAAGGGAAGTTGCATCTTATCATCTGAAGGAAGCTAACGTAGTCAGGTTTTTTAGGAGCAGAATGGTTAGTTTTGGATGGACCTGTGAAGGTCAGAATCTGTTTAACTGTAGTCTGAAGTCAAGTGTTTGGATCCACGTGGAGACATTCGAGATGATATTGTTAAATCAATCTTTAAATGGTGTGGTCCTTCTAAATGTGGTCAACACTATTTTTCTAGGACGAGCATTATAGTTAGGTTATAATTAAGAGCATGATGCTTTCATATAGCTTGCATTTCAAGTGCAAAAGTGGTACCTTTCTACACTCAACAATAATTCTCTGATATTAATGCTGGTAATTTCAGATTTATTTTGATTAGCTATTTTTCCAACTAAGGGTGTTTGATAATCAGAATGAGATTACTCTTATCCTAATGAATTAAGATCTTATGTATGCTATGATTGTGCTTCATATTTCGTAAGAATTCAAAGCAACAGATTATGTGCCATAGAAGCTATCTCTAAAATATTTTGTCATTGTTGTGGTAATTTAAGATATTATTTTATAATAAAAACATCTAAGGTGATCAGCATTGGAGCATTAAGTTGGAGGTGATTTTAGGTGTGAGGATGTTTCAGAATGCAACTAAATATGTTAATTTTATTGTTAGAATGTAACTAAATATGATAATTTCTTTACCTTCATCTAAATTATTGATGGTAACCTTAGACGGGCCCTCTTTTACCAGATGTCCTCTTCAGTCTATATTTAATAATTAAGTAGGCGGCAATTATGAACAAAATTAGTTTTAAAAAAATAGATTCTCATCTCAAAATCATTTGGTGAAACCAGACGCGATGCCGTTGTACTTTGGCCTGCGACATAGCGCCATCCTCCACAAAATTATTTTATTACAAAATTGGCTGTGGCAAAACCAGTGTGGAGCATCAAACTTAGTCGCTCAAGAATGGATGGACCAGTCTCCATTCATCCATAAATAGTTCTGAAGCCTAAAAGATTTTTTTTTTTTTTAATGACCCTGTTAAATTGCACAGAATCCATTCGAAACACCGCAGCACCAATTCCTTCCATGTAGCCGTCACCCCTCGCCTCCATAGCTGCTCTAGAAATAGCTTGCGAAGAGGATAACCCCACCAAGATGAAATAGAGAAGATCCGTCGGCCGTTAAAGAAAGAATTTCGATATTAAAAAAAAAAAAATTGAATATATCAATGAACATCGAAAAGCAACATACGGTCATAAATATTTACTGTAAATCATGTTTATCATGATCTGAGGAATGGCACCATTAGTGCATCCTGGTTATATAGAGGTCGGGATTACAGGGAGAATCATATGGTACGGTTTCCAATATCATAATGCCTTGAACCCAAGTTTATTATTTTTGAAAATCAGATCATGTTCTGAGACCATTTAGTACCCTATCGGATGAACATTCTGATCAGCAATAAGAAAAAAAAATGCCCCAAAATATATTTTTTTGGGGGGAAGAACAGCAGTGTTGCTCAGGTAACCGCTCAGGAAAAAGTGTGCATCGCATCAAACATTTTCCAATCGGAAAATGCCTTCGACCGATTTGGTTTCATCATCGAACACTGCCGTTCTCCCCAAAAATCTTTGCATAAATAAGAACATTTAAAACCAAAAAAAAAAAAAATTTATCAATCGCAAGATAAAACGGGATAATCTTGAGAAAAGAGAAAGCAAAACCCCTATCAGTAGGAAAGAAAAAGAGGAAGCAGAAAAAGAAGAATGGGGGAAGAGAGGAGACGGCCAGATCCAAGCATCCCACTCCCCGTGCGGCGAAAAGAGAGCGAAGCACCAAACCCTAGCACCCGGAGAGTGCTTAATATAGTGAGAATATTCGGAAAAAAGGGCCTCGGCATGCTTCTATATACAATTATGTCCCCGAGGCGGCACGGTTCCAACGTACGGACGTTCACATAGAAATCTCCGTGCGGGTATCGGGATTTGTCCCCGGTTAACGAGTCAAGCAGCCAGCTGCCCAAAGCGGTGGTCGCCTGGATTTATCGA
Organism: Metroxylon sagu; assembly: GCA_017589505.3. NCBI lineage: Eukaryota > Viridiplantae > Streptophyta > Magnoliopsida > Arecales > Arecaceae > Metroxylon > Metroxylon sagu. The sequence goes on from JACVBY030000627.1 coordinate 1,683,009, forward strand.
GGAAAGCTCCAAATCAAAATGGCGAGAGAGAAGTAGACGGTCGGAAACGGATTGGTTTGGAGGCCCAGAGCGGTGATCGTCTGGATTTATAGAGGAAAGTTCCAAATCAAAACGGCGAGAGAGAAGTAGACGGTCGGAAACGGATTGGTTTGGAGATGGAAATAGGCCTGCTCTAATCCGTTTCCCTTGCATTTCTCAAAAAATCATATAGAAAGAAGGGGTTTTCGAGGCGATGTGGAAGGGAGGAGACTCAGATATCTATACTTTTCTGATGGTCGTCAAGGCAGCAGTACAAGACTACCGCCATTACGATCGGCGAGCGATCAATCTATCATCACGGCCATCCTCCACAACCACACCGCCGTTTCAACCCAAAACCAAACACCTTGCATAAAGAAAAGAGAAAATCAAAATAATCCACTACTGCTGCTACAAGAACTACTACAAGAAGGACCGAACAAGACGAGATAAATTTACAGCCAAGACCCAGAGACGAATTGCTATGGCTTCGACGAGACGAAGCCCGCGCCTCATTGGGCCTTTTATAACGGCACCGGAGGCAAAGAAGACCGGAGGGTTGGCGTTGGTTTTCGTCCGGGCTGGAGCGGTTGGTGAAGCGCTGCCGTGGTGGCCAAGACAGGGGCGCAGAGGCAGATCCGCTGCAAGCCATATTTCAGGGAACAATCTTCTCGGTCCCTCAGGACTCCACACGTTGCAGAAATAAGAGCGAAAACGGCACCATATGCTTTGGCTCATCGTTGAACCCGAGAGCTGATCCAAGGGACCATAAGTTTGTCGTTTTCTAATCATCGGAGATATAGAATTTATTTTAAAAAGGTGGCGGTCTACGCTGCATTGTTTTTTTTTTTTTAAAAAAAAAATATAATTTAGTTTCTTTTTTTTTTAAGTTCAGAGAGAGAAATTTATCCAAGTTATAATTATCTAACATTAAATAATTAAAAATGTATCATCCAACAATCAATTCCAGTATCTCCTGGCGAGCTATTATTTTAATTTTATTTGTAAAGGTTGCAAATTCTGATATATTATTGCCACGGACAATGGAAAAAAAAAAAAAAAAAAAAGAGATGCTTGTATAATTCTCTAATATTTATACCTTACATATTTCAACAAGCATATTTGTCATGCAAACAATCCTTTCACCATGTTGCATAAGGAATTCAATTGATTATAAAATTGATAAATTTGATAATTCACAGAGTTTATAGATCTAACAAAACTTTTCATGTGCATAATAAGCATATCAAAGGATATTATTTGATAACATATATTTTTAATTTGCTACTGCTTTTATGAACCATATGGTACTGTAGGAGTTGACTGTAACCAAGTAGAAAATAAAATAGGTGCTTCTTATTTTCTTAACTTGACTTGGCCGCCACGACAACAACAACAAGCTTATACCTTAATGAAATACTGGCTCTTTATTTAGAATAAGATTGTAGAGCTTATCCTTTGTATAATAAAGAAAGCATGCCATTGGATCACTTTATATCTCTCTTTTACTATTTTTTATGTTGTATTCAAGACCACATCATGTTATGATGAGATAATGAATCGCAATAAACAAGTACTAATAAAATAATTGATCATAATGATTATTTTTATCTTCTCTTTCATGCTTATATTACCTTGCTTTAAGAAGCTCTATTGTTATCCATATATTTTTTCATATTTTTTCGTATGCATAAATTATTAGGCATGCTATACGTCCCTTCTTAAATTATAAAATTAATTTTTCTCGTAAAGAGTGCTATTCATACTAACCAATTCTTTTGGTAAATTGATATTAGCAGCTTAGTTTTGGATCTTTTCTTGATTTATATTTTTTTTCTTTTTATTATAGTTTTCATATATAAATATATATGTATGTATGTATGTATAGGTGCCTTTGTTCAAGAATGATGATGCAAACTATTTAATGAATAGATTAATTATATTATCTTTTTTTTCCTTAAAGGCATAATATATCTAAGAGCATGACACATTATTTTCATGATTAATATTTATTATGATATTTTGAAAACTTTTACCCTTATGGCAATCATGTACATGCAATGCAAGTTATGATGAGAGTAGGCGAAAGTAAAGAGTTCAGTTTGTCTAACAATCGAATCAAAGAATTTAATTTTTATAAGAGTCCAATAAAAAGAGAGAGAATCTAATTATTTGAGGGTTTTATTAAAGAGCTCAATTTGATTGAAAAAGAAGTGAAAATTAATAGAATAATTAATAATTAGTATATTTCTAACGCCAATAGAAAGGTATTACAATTATAAAAGCTTTTTTGATGGAAGCAAGAAAAAATATTTTGTAATTTCAAAATGATCAATTTTATATGCATAACATAGATTTTTATGTTTTACTATTAAAGTATGATGTTTAGTAAACTTTCATTCGGAGCTTATCACATAAAACAAGAGAGAAATATTTAAAGAGGAGGAATGAACGGACGATGAATGCAGTGGCCAATGGGTCTCATTTTTTATACAAAATAAATAGTTGCTAATATCCTCCCTTCATTAAATGCGAAGGAGCAAACATTGCAGATCATCGGTAGGTCTTTAGTAGCTCATCACTATTAATAATTAAAGCTTTACCATTATACTTCTTTATTTTTTAAATATTAAAAATATTAATTATTCAAACTTGTTTTAAGGGATGTAAATGCATTATTGGTAAACAGTTCTTGTTGGTTGTGTGCGAGGCTAGTGAAAAAAAAGAAAGTTAAATTTTTTGGACTGCGGTTTTTGAATGCGACCATGCTTGCTCCATGATGGTTGGGGGCTATAGAAAAAAATAAGAGCAAAAGTCTTATTGTCGTTGCTATTGGAGCAATTATAACACTTGAGGATGAGGTTGGAGATGGAGTTGAAGACATCATAGGCATCAAGGGTGAGGTGGTAGTGACTCTGGCTCTAGCCCTCAATAATGGGTTAGTAGTGGAACACATGAGAAAGCACTACTTATAAAAAAAATGAGGGATAGGTGCTCATAAAAAAGGTTTGCATTTAGAGTAATAAATTTTATGCAATTATTTTAAGGTAAAGAAGAAGTATGAGACTCATATTTTCTTATGTATTATCTATTTCTATTTTAGGAGATTCTAAGTAAAACTCATAGGTGGTATTACACCTTCTTTGAAGAATGCAATGGCAAGAGCATGGATAGCTTATGGAAGTTTACTTTTATGTTCCCGTTAAGTCTTCTTCCCTTTTTCACTTCTAACTTTTTTTCTTTCATTTGATCCTTCATACCATGAATGGGAACAAGAATCTGAGCCCAAGAAGAATGGAGCCAGTCCATTAACTTCATGATCTATGTTGCATCCAACGTGTCAAGTATGCAAGGCTGCGTACTGGATCAATTGAATCCATGTCTCACGTCACATGGTTGATGGTGGAGTGAAAGGTTTGGGGGAGGATTGTGGTGGAAACAATGAAGAGGACGACGGTGGGATTCTTAAAGTGAAGGAACTGGACACTGCTTGCCTTTCTCTGATTCCTGAACTGTAAGCAAGATAAATTGGGAATAATGTTGACCCATCGGCGACTAATAATTATATTAGTTACGAAAAGTTCAATAACTAAAAACATCTTTTACTATGATTTTGATTCGATCATATTTTATAAAAAAAAAATAAAAGAAGTATCATAGTAAAACCCTAATGATCAATATATTTCTAATACATATTGGAAGGTATTTGTTACAAAAGGTGTTCGATAGAAGCAAGAAAAAATATTCTTTAAATTCAAAATGATCATTTTAATATGCATAACATAGTTTTTTATGATTGACTTTTTTTTTTTTTTTACCATTAAAGCGTTGTATTTAGTAAACTTTCATTTGGTGGCTTTATCACATGAAACAAGAGGAAAAATTGTAGAGGAGGAGGGATGAATAGACAATGAAGATGCTGTTGTCTAATTGATCTCCTTTATATACAAAACAAATTACCAACGATGTGGAGGATGTGCAAACAATATAAGTCTTTTTTGTAGGGCTTCAGTAGCTCATGAACATTAAAGATTGTTGGATCATTCCTTGATCATGGCAGGCAGGGTCCACATTCTCTGTCAAGTAGCCCAGACTTGCCGGGCTAAGCCCAATCAACTGACCCAAAAGTCTTGGCCCCGGCCCAAACCTAACTTGATTAAGCCCAGAGGACAGAACCAGGCAGGATTCCAGACCCACTCGCACCTTCCGGTCGTTCGCTTCGCCTTCCTCCTCTTGGCCGCCTCACGCGGTCACGCCAACCTTCGCCGGCCGAAGCTTAGCAAACAATCGAACAAGAAGCAGAAGCCCAAATGTACCCCCTAGCAATTAACGGAATACCCGTGCCCTCTTGTTCATTTCTTCAGTCAAAACAGTCCCATCCCAGGGGTATTTTAGTCAATATAGTCAGAACCGGCGAGTCCCTCCCCCTTTCCCCCGATGACCGACCTCGACGACGGCCGGCCAAGATCACCGCCCGCCGCCGACGTGGGATCCCTGTCTCGGTGCCGGTCGCTTCTCTCCTCCGCGGCGATCGCCCCGCATCCGTAGGCTTCGATCATCACCCCCCGATCCGTAGCTCTTCTTCGTTCTCGATAGGGGGTTTCCTGATCTCTTCTTATTTTAAGGGCAGGTCGATGTCTCGGCGGAGGCGGTGGGGAGGCGTAGCGCGGCCGTGATTGTTCTGGCGGCGGTGGCAGCAGCGGTCGATTCCTTCTTCGGCTCCGCCGTCAAGGCTTCCACCATCGAGGAGGCGTTCGTCAAGGATACCGTGTCGTCCCACGATATCGTCATCTTCTCCAAGTCCTACTGCCCGTAATCTCTCTCCCTCTCCCTCTTACTTAAATCCTTGAGAATTGAGGCTGCGGTTTGTTCAATGACGTGATAAGGATTCGGTTTTGATCCGGTCTTTACTCTTCGAATTAGGGGAAGAAAACTCTTGATAGTTACCTATAGAACATTTTGAACAAGTTCTGATTTGGAAGAGTTTTAGTAATATTTTAATATTTTAATATGCCATTCTTTTGCATTGTATTTGATTGCTCATTGTCATTAGTATTTCAGACTTGGGTTTTCTAGGTAAAATTTATGAAAAATATAAGGCATAAGGTATTGTATGGAGGAATGGAGGAAAAAGATTCATGCAGTGGATTCTAAATAGTTTGGAATTGAGGATTAGCTGAGTTGAGTTTATTTTAAAGTGCTGTATGGATCATTTGAATAAAAAAACGAGTAAAGCATGGAGTCATAAATCATAATTCATACACCAGAGGAAGTTTTGAGGATTGCATCTACTCTGAAGTTGATGAGGAACTGAATGTTAAGGTGTGGTCATAAGGGAGAATTTAAGACTTGTTTTAAGTGTTGGAAAGGATTGAGAGAGCCAAGAAACTTGGATATTTGCTGTAAGGATTTGAACTAGTTTTCTCTAAGAAGGGATCAAATCCTTACTGGAAGTGAGTGATGGGGAAGGGCTTATAGAATTAACTTCATGTCATTAGGCATTTCCATAATGATCATGAGAATGATCATACTTGTAGTAAAGCAAAATTTTAGTTTTTAAATTAGGTTGATAATTAGAACAACTCGTAATCCAGATAAGCTTTCAAAAAGAGAAATTGTGGAAAAATGTTTAACTGTTAAGCAGTGTCTGAAGCATCTTGATAGAAAACCAGGATTTGAAGTTACTTGGGTGCTTCAGATAATTTTCAACTTTTTCCAATAGTTCACCTTGTATTGGTAAAAATGCTGCAGATTCAAAATTTCATATTTATGCTGGATGCAAGTAGATGGTCAATCATTAAAAAAAATAAAATAAAATAAACCACTGATTTCTGGCCCAATCATGTATTGTTTTACCATGATTTGTCAAGTTTACTTGAGCACATTTTGGATTTATCGGTGGTTTTGTTTAAGAACTGGCAACTATATTTGGACCATCTGTTCAGTAATTGTGTTAATGTTGCAATGTCCGTATTGCTGCCGAAGTACTTACAATCAAGTATTTGTGTAAGTATCTGAGCTTGTTATCAAGAAGCAGTGTGCCACATACAATTTTGTGCTGAGTTTTTCTAGCTATAGAAGATTCTATGGGATTCCAATTATAAATGGAAAATTTTCATCTCTGTGGTTTACATGAATAATCATGTCCTACTTTTATTTCATTATTTTGATTCATTTATAGGGCTCTGATTGCTGTATTGTCCTCTTGTTATTTTGATGAATGCAAGAGTATACCTCTGAACCTTTTTACTTAACTGTTTACTGACATCCCCCTCTCTCTCTCTCTCTAAAAGAAGTTTATGATCTGAGCACTTCAGAATCCATGAACCTAATAAAGGCTTTCTTGGTAACATTTTATGTTTATGCATGTGATTTCTCCTATGCTTAGATTTTAGAAATATTTTTGCCTCCCTCGCTGCCATAATTGTTGCCATGCAACAGCCATATCCACGTGACAATATGATAATGTCAATATCTAGAAGCTTAGATACGCATGCTTCTTCATACATGATGTGCTTGATAAGTTACTCATGCTACTGCCAAAAAATAATACTTTACCACATCAAGTAGTGCACAGAATTAAGTAGATATATTTCATTGTCAAAAAGGACATTTTCCTTGATCATTTTTCTGATTTAGTTTTATCTTCTGCTCACCTCAATTTATCTCAGAAGTGCCTTTCATTTTCCATTACTGTTGTTGGCTGTGGTCAGGTATTGCGGAAGAGCAAAAGCTGTTTTCAAAGAGTTGAACAAGGTACCGCATGTTGTCGAGCTGGACCAGAGAGGTTTGTCTTTCATATCTCCACCAAAGAATGCCTATGGAACAATTTTATTTTAAATATAATGGTTTTGTTGGGTTCCATCTAACTTTTTACTAATTGGTTACTCCTACAAATAGAAAATCAACTGTAATCAGTAAACGATATCGTTTTGTTAACAATGAATGAAAATTCAGGTGCTTGAACTTTATTATTTCCTATTTCGTTAAACTTCTGGTGCTTGATCTTAATTTTTACTACTGAAATTAAAATTGTTTTGAAGGACATTGAGCCATAATTCTGAAGAAATCTATTGAACCAGAGCTTTCAGCTATACTTTTTCCCCTATAAAACACCGAACAACTGATAGCTTTGGTTGACTGATTTTGTGAAAATTATCCTGAGTAGGTGCCAGAGCAAAGAATTCTTAATTTTTTAACTGTGCAAAAGCATTGTTTAAGTCATAGTTGCGTTATGGGAGCAGACAAGAATTAGTCATTTTTGCTTAAATTGTGTGATTTATTTACTGTTTATGCAACAAATACCTGTAGATTTCTGATTAATCTGCTGTTTCTTGTGGACTGTAATGGCGATTTTACTATTGTACCTATTCTTGAATGAAATAGAATATAAAAACATTGCTTCTTATTTTGTAATTATCTGCATTCTTTCCGAATTTCTGTGAACTATCCAAACTGTTTCCCGATGCCGAATCATTTTTTTGCCTCTTGCTGAGATTTAAACTGCAACAAATTTTCTTAATTTATAAATTTGTAAATGTGAATTACCCAAATTTGCTTGGAATATTTTTTTTTAAAAAAAATATTTATGAAGCTTTAGTTTTTTATTCGATTTTAAATATATTAAAACTTTAAAAGCAGTATTTTTATAATAAATTAGATCTATTTAAATTAATACTATAGTATATTATGGCTGAGATAGGATGGAACGAGATGGTTAATATCGATCCTGGAATCTCTTTGGGATGAGACATCTTGATCGTCTCAGCGTCTGTTTTGCCAAGGCTTGAATTCTTGCTCGTGAATATGGTTTACATGATGTCAAAATAATCACATGATCTTGCAAGGCCCTTATGCAGAGAGAGAAAGATTTTCTATTTTCAAGCCTAAAGAGTACAATGTTTTCTTCTCAAGGGGACACTAGTGGAGATTGCAATAAAAGATATAAAAAAAAAAGCTTGATTTTATACCATTGGCATCTGTAAATAGGAATTATTGGTGGATGAATATCTATAAAACTGATCCCAAATAGTTGGGATAAGGCTTAACGGTTATGATTAAGGTGTAGTTTAATATCCACCTCTATCAGCTCTTTTAATATTTCTATGCTGCAAAGATTTATTATACTCTGTTAGCAATTAAATTTTGCGTGCTCCCTAATTGTGTTCTGGCTTCTTATTTATTCTGCAGAAGATGGATCAAGCATACAGGACGCCTTGGCTATTATCGTCGGGAGGCGGACTGTCCCTCAAGTGTTTGTCAATGGAAAGCACCTGGGTGGCTCTGATGGTAACATTACCAGGGTTTACCTCCAGTTTATTCTTTTCCTCTAGTGCGCTACCATAGCATTCTAATTTTATTTGTATTCTGTGTGTCAGATACTATAGAAGCATATGAAAACGGCAGGCTTGCAAAGCTTCTTGGTATTTGATGGAAGTGATGACCTCCGAATCCTCCAAGTCAAAAGCTAGTATCATTATTATTATTATTATCATTTTTTTTTTTTTTCTTTTATCTTGTAGTAGATCTAAATATGAAAACATCACCCCAGTGTATTAAGTGTGATTGTAAGCATTGAATGTTCTGCTGCACTTGGTGCCATAATTTAAGTGTGTTAAATCAAATGCGTACGCCAAATATTGGAAATCTGTTTTCTTTTTAAGCAGACTCATGAAGCTCTCCATTCTTCCTCTGTTGCCATCTTACCAGTTGGAACTTGAACCACCTGCAGTATCAAACAACAGTAAACTAATTAGTCTGATAACCTACCAGCTCCAATGCAACCATTTCAGAGATAGTGATTGAAAGAAAGAAGTGTGATGCATGATCTGCGATGGTGTTGAATGGAGTAGCTATACAATGGCAGTTAGAGTGAGTGAACGATCGTCAAACGGACGGTCATGATGATCACTCGTATTTTATAGATTTCAATCGTTTGCGGCAATCAGACGGTACAGATTCAGTGGGTCGCTGCTTTTAGATGTCGCTCCCCGGAGCGGCCGACGACCGAAAGGGAAAGGGTGAGCCATGGAGGAAATCGGCAGCGGCAGCGCTGGTTGTCGGAAGAGGAGGAAGAGAGCGAACAAGTCTCCCATCACGCCTCCTCTCGACCTTTCGTCCTTCGACCGCACCGTGTTCCCCTTGTACCTGGCTTCCGCAGCCAATCCCCGAAACCCTCGAGCGCGGTCCATTATCAAAAGCTTCCTCCGCGCCCACCTCGCCCTCCTCACGACAAGAACGGCCCCTTCTTCCCCACCGCCTCTCCCTCTCCTCCTTCCCCAAAGCTTTCTCGCTCTCCTTCCTCTCCTCCTCACGACCAGGTATTTTCCCTCTCTCTCTCTCTCTCTCTCTCTCTATTGAGATATAATAAGGATGTCCTTGTGCTTTGGTTGGTCAGCTGCTCTTCTGTGGCTGCGCTGAGCGCTGAGGTGGTCGGTGCCGCGGCACTCTGGTCTCTCGAGGCGAACACGGTGATAGCATCCGATGAAGGAGTCATTAGGTGTTTGGTGGGCGCACTGGGAAGCAGGAGCCGTCGGGTGTCCAAGGCAGTCTGTAATGCTATCATGGATCTTTCTACTTCTCCGATTGGGAGGGGGCGGCTCAGAGATTCCTTTGCTATTGAGAGGTTATTGTAAGCATCTCTGCCGCTACGGTGGTCTCTTATCTTCTTTATCTTTTACAATTTTCAATATGACAACAAGACAATTTTAACCACTCAGCTGACATAGTCATTAAATTTTCTGAATTGTTAAAGAATTATAAATAATTAGATACTTTCTACCGTTGATGATTAAAGAACGAACTCTCTCATGTGGTTCAGTCCTTTCATCAGACATTTCTGAACAAATGCCCTGCTTTTAGTTGCTGAGTTTTTTTGCTCTTTTTGTGTGTGTATAATTAACCACTTCATGATGAGTTGTTTTTTAAGTTCTTTCTTGATAATTTTGTTTGTTTGCTTTTGCAAGTGGAAATCAAAATCCTTCTGTAGCATTGCTCATAGCTTGCATAAATTCAATTTCTGGCATTTGCTTTAGTTTAGAAATGGATACACATGCTGAACCTAGAATTGTGTAGTCGAAGCTGTAAAGACTTTTGAACATGGGTCACAGCAAATTGCTCATTCTGAGTTAAATTTTTGTATCTCCTAGAGAGTGTCACAACCTAGAGAGAGTGGAAGGTTTTCACATTCAGGGCCTGTTTGGGAGAACCTTGGCTAGAGGTAGTGAAAAAAGGGAGACAACAGGAGAGGGGGAGGGAGATGCAGTGGTGTTGCAGGACACAGTCCCTGCAGGATGAAAAGAAAGTCCTCAAGGTCTTCTTTTCATCCTGCAGGTATCAGGCCCATGATTCCCATGCTCTCCCTCTCCCTTGAGGTCCCTTTTTTTCAATCTTGCAGCGATTGGGCCCATGATCCCTATGCTACCCCACTCTCTTCTCCCTCTCCCTCTCCCTCTCCCTCCCCCTCCATTCTCCTGACCCTCTGTGATTCTCTTCCTATCCCACTGAATCAGGGATTTTGCCAAGCAGCCTCTTGTAGTGTATTAATTTTTTCTGTACAAGTCTCATTATTTAGAAATTTAATTTACGGATTTAGTTTCATAGCACCAATAATAGACAACCCAATTTTTATCCATCCTTACATCACAAAACATTTTGAGTATTAATTCTTGTTGCGGTTGTTGCTATTGGTTTCTTATATATATATATATATAGAATTGGACTTAGCTATATTCGTGTGTAGTCAAGTTCAAGATCCGATCGCTCTTTCCATTCTTAGATTCATACGGATCTCAAAGCCACTCTACCTTTTCCATCTTTAGGATCCATAATCCGTGTGGATCGAAGGAGGGAAAGGGCAATCAGATTTGGGTTTGACTACATGCGAGTGTAGTTGTGTAGCCAAACATATTTCTCTCTCTCTTTCTCTCTCTCTCTCTCTCTATATATATATATATATATTATATAATGTGTTGATTTGACTTAACTTCTTGTAGATGTTCATTTTGTCAGGTGGCAGCAACTTCTCTATATATTGATTTTCGTCACATTGTGGAGAAAGACAGCAGTGACTTTTCCAAGATAGGGTCCACAAAAAAAAAATTTCTAGCATTAATCCTTAATGCAGCAGTAATCCTCATCAATACTTGCAGCGAAGAATTCTTGGACCAAATTCCAAAAGAATTAGTCAAACGATTTTTGCCTTTATTGAAGGGACTGTGGGACAAGATTCGATGTTTGACATTACCAAGTAATTACAGTCCGCAGAAAAGCTTCTTGTGCAGTACGAAGTATGATCTCGCTGCAACTATTTTTAGGCTTTCCATGAATCAAGCTTGCCATGCAACTTGGGGATCTGATAAGGTTAGGATGAGTATATTTGGAGGAAAAGAATCTGACTATGAAAATTTTGTCCTCAACTGCTGGGAGAATTCACCACTTCTACTCAGTGGGGCACCTGAGAATTTGGAGGAGGATAATGTTATTTTCAGTTCCTTGATTCATTCTTTTAATCATAAAATGACTGATAATGCCCTTGATTCAATTTTAATGGGGCTGGTTTCATGTCCACCTATTGCTTCAGATGAATTAGACATTAATTTTTTTCTGAATGAGGTGAATGGCTCATTGGGTTCTCCGATTATGTATGGGCAGGACATAAGGATTTTGAAAACACAGGAGCTGACCACTGGGTCCTTGGATAAAGATGTGAAAAAAGAGCTGCACTTTTTTAAGAATGACAATGGTCCAATATTTATAGATGCAGAAAATATCCAGAAGAGTAAAGAGGCATTTCGAGATGGTTATACAATTGCCCTGCGGGGTATGGAGTTTCGGTCTGCTAAAGTTGCTGCTATTGCGGAAGGGTTAGCAGATCTGTTTGGTCAACCATCTGTAGGGGCCAATTTGTACATGACGCCTCCTGGATCTCAAGGTCTGGCCAAACATTATGATGATCACTGTGTGTTTGTGTGGCAACTTTGTGGGTGCAAGCTATGGTCCATTTCACCTCGTCCAACATCTATGCTTCCCAGGTTATACGACCCTATTGGCAGCTTGTCTGGTTCGGAAAGCAACATAAGTGGAAGCATGCATGTTTTACTCAAAGAGGGGGATATTTTATATGTTCCTCGAGGTTATCCTCATGAAGCTCATACAATCATTGATGAGTATGAATTTTGGAGTAAAGCACCTAATGACTTTTCTGTGCATTTGACACTTGCTGTTGAGGTTGAACCTCCGTTCGAGTAAGTATTTTTTTGATTATGGTTTCACATTTATGTTGACATTTTGTGATTTTCAGATAAATTAGCTGCATATTGTCTTAATTGGAGTTCTAATATCTTGTTTCAGGGCTGTAAGTTTAATGGTGATTGCTACCTTTTGTAAACACTAAACAAATAGTTCTAAATAAGTGCAATCTTCCCATTACAAAGAAGCAGTATCCCTAATAATTAGGGTTGGCTTATGGCTGCACATAAACATAATATAAATAACTAGTCTCATCCCATTAGTTTGGGCCAGCTTGTGGAAATTGCCATTCTCCAGAATTGTTATTTGAATTAGTGAAAAACTTTCTGCATGGATCTGCATTTCAGTGAATGTGGGAATTCCATTGGATGTCTCATATCAATGATTTATAGATAAAGGATACCCCAACTCTTGGGAATTTCTGTGTTGAGAAGACGTTATTAAACATGCAAATAAGGGAGCAGCTATATCTTATTTTGTCTGGCATTAGAATATAATATATGATCTAATCAATGGTTAAGATGGATTTGTGGTAAAACTACGAAGGACAGAATAAGAAATGAATATATAAAGGCGTCGTAGGAGTGGCACAAATTAAGGAAAAAGTGGTGGAAAATTGATTGAGATGGTATAGACATATACAATAAAAATCAAGGGAGAAAGAGGTACTTTAGTTTGTGTCAAAAGTTATAAGAGAAGAAGAGAAAGATCTAAATTAACATAGATGGAGATTGTAAGGATATGGAGAAGCTTAGAATAACATCAGCATTGGCAAATGAGGATTCATAAAGCCCAAATAATTAGAAAAAAGGCTAGATGATTACGATCATGATAATGATTTAATTACTTCTAGTTGTTGTATGCCTAAGTAGGTCATGCTTTATAATTGTCAGTTCTTTTTAGTTTTGCTAGCCAATTGGCATTATCATTTATGTTTCTGTGTAGGTGCTGCAATACATTCCACTATTCTTGTAATTATTAATTTGTACTTCGTCACATCATGAGTTCTAAATGTTTTATTTGTTTGGTTTGTTGTATGCTCATGAGCAGCTTTGTTGCAGGTGGGAAGGTTTTGCTCACGTTGCTCTTCATGATTGGAATGAGAAGCAGAAGCAAGCATCCTGTCATCTTTTTAATTCTGAACTAGAAACTTTAAGGATAATGTTTGTGCTTCTGCTGCATGTCGAGATCAGGCTCATCTCTGATCATGATCCTATCTTCAGAAAGGCTTGCATGGTTGCTGCAAAATGTTCTTCAAATACTGACGAGGACCATCATGTTCTGGCTCTTTTGGCGAGCCAAACAGCTACTTTTGCTTACATAATTGATAGAATTAATGCTAGCTCCAGTTACATTGAGGCATTCAGGACTGTGGAAACAATTGTTCAGGAAAGAAATGATGATTCCTTGCAATGGATGAGATGGCTTCGGCATCTGCCTCAGCATGGAAATGTTAATGAAAAAATAGATTTCAATAATCTCCTGGGTGTGCTCAATGACCTCGTTGTCTTATATAATGAGCACAATAAGAAGGCTATGATGGAATTTGCTCAATTTAAGTCCAAATTTTGTAGGTATGTCGTATTTGAAGATGCATGTAAAAGCTTTGGGTTACTGCTGGGGAAGTACAGAAAAACCAGGAAACAATATATGAAGGGGATGTTGTCACTCCATTCTAAAAACAGTGGGTGATAACTGTGATATCTTTCTTAGTGATCCAAGATTTCATGACCATTTACCTTTAGTTACTAACTTGTCTGTATGTGAGTTTAGGACCTGAGAAGTTTGATCCTTCAACTTATGTCTGTCCTCAATTTTTGGGCAGCTGTAAAAGGTTGACAGACACCAATGGCATAAAAGACTACTTTGTCGGTTAAATTTTAAAGCTTGTTCAACTGCAGAGCTGCTGTCATTTCTTTAACATCATAAAGGGCATCTGACATGAGCTAAGGATGCAGCAGCAGGATAATTTATTTTGGTCTGTCAGTAGTTCTGGATAATAAGAGCTGGGTAAACACCAGGTGTTTGGATCAGACAGTGTTTGCCCTTTCCATATCATTATGATCTGGTTGCTGGTGTGTTATCAGCGTGTCCCATTGAATCAGGAGAAACAAGAATTCCAAATCAACCAAGTTCCTTTAAGGCATTAGATTGAACATGCTAAATCTGTCAAGTTTCACATGCCTTGAGTCTCTGATAAGGTCATAATTAAAAGAAAAAATAGCAATTGTACAGAAAATGAGCATCGGTGTTGAAGTTATGGCATCCTGCTATAGGCTGTATGATTTGATGGATCTAAAGAGCTAACTTTGAATATGTTGCTGTTGCAGCAACTTGTGCTTTGTTCTTGAGGGCAAGAAGCACTGTTTGCAGTGATGCCCATGTGCATTAGGTGGCCATCCCAGCTTTTGAGGTCTGGGAAGCTTTAATATATTCCATTCAGTGTGCATCTACCAATCTATGTGGATTGCAGATGTTTCAGCTAAATATGTAATCATCAAAAGTGGAATATTTGTAGTAGCAAGACTTGGCTTTTTGGAGCCATTATGTTGGGTCCCAGTTGTCTGGGCTTTATTTGCAGTATTTGAAGCTGTAAGAACATGAGATACATTTTTTTTACTCGAATTGTTGATTCTTCTAGTTCTGCCATAACTTTAGGAGAATAGGGAGTTTTGATTTGGGGATTGGGCATCTGCTTTTTGTGATGCTACAATCAAAAGTTGAGAGAGCTATTGATTGGAATTTAACTTTTGCTGTAGTACCTTTGATGACTCCAATAAACTTTTAAGTACATAAAGATATTTTATTGATCATGTTAGTTTGCAAGTATATCCCAGAATATATTCTTTTATTTTTCACAAAGTCCTGATCATAGCCAAGCAGATTTTATGCCTGTTCATTTGGAGACATGAAAATCAAGGGAGTTCATGGGGCCCTTATTTATTTAAGTCATGATGCAAAGAAAGGTGCACACCAGATATTGAATATTAACCTCATACTTTGAGATTAAAAAAAAAAATGCAATCATATCTTATGTCTATTCCTCTTCTAGACAGATCTGGGTAATTGGCAAAATCTTGAGGTCATTGTCTTGTATTTGGACTGGGTAGTTCTGCTGGGTGTGTCTTCCTCTCGATTATTCTCTTTCTATTCTTTAATAATTGGTGAAATGCACAAAAATGCTGCAGTTTTACCTGGATTGGTTTAAGGTCCAATTCAGTCACCTTTAGGTTCTTAATCAAATGATCGAGAGACTAGTTCAAGCGTACTTACAACCTGCCAAGCTATACTCCCTGCGGGCCTGTACTCTTTTGCAATTACTCCAGTGGAATCTTCCTCCAGTGGAATCTTAGATAATTGATAAATCCAATTGTTGCCGAACTTTGCTTTTGTTGAGATCGCATCTTTATGGCTTGCTTTCATGTGCGGTGAATTATCTGAATTGGGAAAAATGGATGCCACAAACCAGTTCCTGGACAGGATGGTTGAGGTAGCTGGCAGGAATGTTTTGTGGCATTCTCAAAAGTATTTCTTGCTTGCACAGAAGCCTGCTAACTTCGAGTTTGTGCTTCATTTGGGAAATGGTTCATGAGGATTGTTTGGTTAGCAACTCGATGAGCAGAGTTCTGCTACATCTTGTATGATTAATTTAAAAAGTATAGTTTTGCTTCACTACAACTACATTATGGGATCGCATGGTTGGTTAAAGAGGGACGGCTGGCAATGCTCATGCTGGTGTTGAAAGGATGTTGTAATAGACTTCAAAGAACATTGCCGCTGTTGGTTGCCTCTGTTCCATTCCGTGGATGCCAAGCAGGTTTGTCTTGGACTCTGCTGCTAATTCTTGTAATAGAATGTCTGAAGGGTCTCATTATAAATTGGATTCAGGTTTAGAAATATGACCTGACTGTAATGCAGAGTCAGAATTTCTTTTATGATTGCTGAAATCTAAATTCTGTAGTCCTGCAGTGCTATAACCTTACATTTTAAAAATGCAGTACACATATCCATGAAGAATGGTGCATAACTACTGATGTGCAAAAGAAGCAAAGCAAGGTTTATGGTCTGGGATGCTTGGGCAGTGGAGAAGGATGGGTTATCACTCCATGGTAATCTGCATTGTAAACTAGTCCTCCTTCATCATCATCCCTGAGCTCTCCACCAACAGAACCTACCTTGGCTTCTGATTTCTTCATTCCAGAATGTATCTGTTATCACTTGCATCTTTAATTTCGGTTGTCTTTTTTTTTTTTTTTTGTGTTTAAAAATGAAACACAGAGAAACTCATCAACTAACCTTGTCTTTCTGTTCTCTTGCCAGCTTTGACTCCAGAACATTGACCTCCTTCCCAAGCCGCCTGCTTAAAATTTGACTTTTCGCAGTTGGAGATGGATAGAAGGGAGGACTATCTATGGATGGCTGGTGGAATTGATATGCAGGCAGAATGAGAGCACAGAAAAGTGCCACACAGAGCAGTTGCTTCATGTTGGTGGTTCAAAGAATGTCCTCTCATGGTGGGGAGGAATAAATTGTGGAGGAGTGGGCAAGTCCAAATGGAAGGTGAGACATCAATAATTGAAGCAATGGGAAGAGAACATGGTTGTGGCCATGCTCTGGATCCTGTTGTACCTATGAAAGGGAGGCAGCACAAGGCACCCAAACTGATCTTTATGTCTCTTGTCTGTGCTAGCCTCTGACCTCTACCTACTTACCCCATATGCTGGTAGATAAGTTGTGCCAATGCATTTGGCTTATGCCAGGACATAGGTTTCAGATCTACCTTTCAGCTTCCATGTTCTTATCTCTCTAAAGGTTTGTATTAGGTCCGAATTTTATAAGTTAGGCATAACTTTTTTAAGCATGCTTGCATGTATCTTGCGGTGAAATGTGTGGGTTTGTATGGTGAAGTTGATGTATTTCTCTATTTTATTGACTGACAGGGACCATGATGTATCATGGGTATTGAAGACAAAACGAGACCATTCACAGAAGATGCCTTTGTCCATGCCTTTGTCTTCTACCAATCACAGAGGACCTATCACGGTCTGTGACACTAAGTCTTTGCATACGGCCAAACTTGATGTTCAAATAATTGGCAGAGACAATGGCCTTTTAGCGAGTCCCGTGAAGGAACGCAAATTGTGGAGTGCATTCTTCCTTTTTATCTGGGAGAAGAATAAGACCTCATCCTGGTCTTTCACAAATATTATGTGGGATGTT
Source organism: Metroxylon sagu (assembly GCA_017589505.3). Lineage (NCBI taxonomy): Eukaryota > Viridiplantae > Streptophyta > Magnoliopsida > Arecales > Arecaceae > Metroxylon > Metroxylon sagu. Next base: position 1,700,496 of record JACVBY030000627.1, read on the forward strand.
GGATGTTTTTACCTATAAAGCTATTATTTTCTATAGCTTAATTCAGATTGTTGTATTGAGTTATCTTTTAAAAAAAAAAAAATGATAAATTTTTTTTTCATGGTTCACCACATGGTTTAAATTCAAGGGTTGGAAGGGAAAGAGATGACTTTGGTAACACAATTTCAGGTACAGAAAGTACCCCATGTCATTAGGTTTTTTACTTTTTGGATTAGGCGAATGCCTGTTTCTGGAGAGCATATGACCGCAGCATTTGGAAATCTACCAAACTTGATGACATTTTGGTGCTTCACTAGATTGCCAGACCAGACCACTCCAGTAAAAATTCTCTTCTTTAGGGGGGGTGGTCGCTCCCACCCAGGTGCTGGCAGACCTAAGCATACACGGATTAGTTGAATGCTTTGATGGCTTATTGCTCTGTTGTTCTTTTCCTCCGTTTTCCCCTCCTCCTTTTGAAGCTTTCGAGCATCAAAGTAGGGTTGGTGGCATATCATTTCAACTGCTCTCATTCTGTTGCAAGTCAATAGAACGGAATCCAAGACTTACAAAAGAAGAGGCTCACTTGCATTATTATAAATTATCAAGGTCTCAATACTTTGAAATGCACCATCCAAGACTCAAATCCCACATCTTTAACTGCTAAACATAAGGGTAAGTTCATTGGGACAGCCCCTCTTCTATTGGGTCCAATTCTCATCTCTACGAATATAACTTTATTCCACTTGGTCTTTATTTTTTGATAGACCTACCCATTGGAAAAATATAGGATTCCCAGCCTGGACTTGGACTGGAGAGGCCCCCTCTCCAATCCAAAGTGAGATCGGAAAGAATCCCAATCCATAGATAAATCATTTTTTATGAGTCTACTGTTACTTGAGAAAGTCGATCCCAATAAACTTAAATCATTGACTAAATACTAGTGTGTTAGGATCCCATTGTCACCGAAATGATTGTGAAACCTGAAGGAACCTCAATTTGATGTCTGAACTTTTGAAAATTTACTATTGGCTTATTTTTGGACAGAAGATGAGCTATTTGGAAATTCTCCAATGCTAGGAATCTAAAGACTTGGACCGAAGGAGGTAGACCAGTGACATGTAGACTAGTTATGCCTTATATTTTACGCTGTGGGGAAGAATCATGTGTTACACATTTAAACAGCCAAGTTTTATTTAAACAAAGAAATATATGGAAAGAGACTTGCTTATATTGTAATATGTCCAGCTCAACTTACATGCTTACATTGTGTGATATATAACTATGTAAGTGCTCATCAACAGACTGGAAAACGCAAGATCTGGCTCGTTCCAGGTTTCATATCAGGGATTACCTTGGGACTGTGATAGTGGCAGCGGCTATCCTGGTTCCATTTGGCTTCCATGAGGTGGTGAGCTAGATCCTTCAATGATGTCTGCATAAAAGTTTTTACACATGGTTAGTCGCAAACTTGGGATGAAGAAGAAGGGTTGCAGCAGAAATTATAATCACATTCTATCAATATAAATTTGAAAAAATTGAGTAAAGACAAAAGTTGATCCTAATTAATTTAAAATTAAAACTTTGTTGTTGTTGTTGTTATTGTTGTTGTTGTTGTTGTTGAAGTCTAGAATAGCAGCTCATCTCTTTTTCTTAGATATTAGGATGTTTGCTTCTAGGTAGGTCACTCTCTTTTCATGTTGGGTATAGACCAGTCTACGCTATTGCATCCTCAGAGGTTGAATTCGAGTCTTCCCCAACCAGTGACTGAGTTTGTTCACAGAGACAACATCCTTGCAGATTCCCTTGACCTCGTAGGGTGTTCTTCCACCAAACAAATAAAAGACTGGAAAATTTAGCGACTCCTATATTCTGATGTATATTATGATGGATATTATAGTGCGAGGTATATAGCTGTTAGACATGATGCTTCTGTTTTTGGGTAAGAAAATGGTAACCGACACCGAATCTTAAGACAGATTGCGGTCGGCTCCTGCATAAAAATAAAGCTATATATTGGCTTTACCAGACACATAATCTACTTAGATTATTTCGGTCCAAGGAAGCAAAGTATCTAACAGACATGGATGGGATAAAATTTACACCCCCCCCCCCCCCCTCTCTCTCTCTCTCCCTCTCTCTCACTTCCTTGTCAGTGGATTCCTCTTTAGAGTCTCAAAAGTATCTAGAATTTATATTCCAATTTTCTTCTATCAAATATTCTTGCGGATAAACATTTATTCTGCATCCTTAAAGAAGCCACGCAAAAAAAAACGTGGTGTTTGATCTTCTCAGTGGATCACTTGTTTACTTATGCGGATAAAGTTTAAAGGAATGGACAAAAGCAAGTAGTGTGAGTGAAGCAATCAAAAGCGAGGATGAATTCACCGCCCTTCCATGAGAGGATGATGGAAGAAGCACGGAAGTTGGGAGGTCCATATCAAACTTTACGCAGCACCAGTTGAAACTTTGGGAGGTGAATCCACAAGGAGATGGGTTGACGGTAGATGGATTTGGATGCCAACTATCCTTGTTACCCTCTGGCTTTTCACTTCAAGTCTATCACGACACCAACCATCTCTACCGTGGTTTGACAAGATGAATTGCTATCTTTATAAAAGCATATCCTTGACCTCTCCTAATTTTGTTTGTTGATCAGTAGATGCCTACCAGTATTGTGAAACTTGGAAACAAATTATTTCATCATCTTTATACATGAGATCGTTGCCTTTTACTCTCTTTACCTCTTCCATAAAGTGGAGAAGTGGTAGGCACGGAACTTATATTTTAATTGAGAGGGCTGCTTAAAAGCCCGACATGGACGCTATTAGATTTTGTAATGACTGTGGCCTACCTCCTTTATTTATATAATATATATATATATATATATATAGCTATGGAGAACATGTTTTCATGACTATAACATATTACAATAAATTAAAAATATTCTCTAATCTAAAATAAATGCCGGCTGAAATTTAAATATGTGCAAATTATCTAAGAAATTCTCTAATAAACATATATTTCTCTAATAGCCAAAGATCTTGTCAAGATAACAAATGGATATTACAAGATAATAGGTGAAAATCTTGCCAAGATATTAGCTAGATATTGCAAGTTAATAGCCAGATATTACAAGATAATATCTAGATATTTCTCTAGGAGTCTCCAGAAATGTTCTTTGCCCAAGGGTTTAGGTAAAAACTTTAGCAATTTGATTATGAGTGAAAGTAAGAAGTTGGATCACATCACATCGAAGCTTTACATGAACAAGATGGCGATCACTTGCAAGGTGATTTGTGTGCTTGTAAAAAATGATTAGTAGCAATGTGAAGAGCAACTTAATTGTCACAATAAAGAGGTACGACTATGATAAAAGAGACTACAAGATCCTTTAGTAATGAACGTAATCAAACAATCTCATCAGCAGTAATAGTCATAGCATGATATTTGGCTTCAGCCGAAGAGCATAAAATAATAGATTATCTCTTATTCTTTTAGAAAATTAAACTCAAACCCAGAAAAATATAAAAACCGATAGTAGGGCGATGTATTATCAGATAATTGCCCAATCAGAGTCATACGAGATAGCAAGCTGGAGGGAACTAGTGGAAGAGATTAAAATACCTTGGCTAGGAGTCTTCTTTTAAGTAGCACAACAATTGATGAGTACTATCAAGGTGGAGCTGATGAGGTTGATGCATAAACTAACTTAGAACATTGATAGTAAAAGTAATATTTGACTTGGTAATAGAAAGATTAATGAGTCATCTTACAAGATAAGGATAAATTGAAGGATCAGGAAGTAGTTCACCCTTAGGGTTATTAAGTTTGAGATATTGCTCTATGGGATGATCAATAGTTATTATTACCAGCAAAACTTGCATCCTAAAGTATACTAAATTTTTTTTTTTTTTTTTTTTTGGCTCAAGCAAATATCATGCTTGGATCGAGCTACTTCAATGCCAAAAAAAATATCTAAGAGCTGTAGGTCTTTAATATAAAATTACGTGAAGAGAAATTATTTAACGTGATTAATGATCTACTTATCATTTCCTATCATTAATATGACATTGCCATATACTAACATGAAGATAAATAAAGAACCATGGTGTAATGTAAAAAGTGAGTGGCAAGCTCGAGTTTGAGTAAAACCAGCATTTAATAAAATAGAAGAGAATTTAACAAACTAATTTCTTGATGCTTGCTTCAATCCATGAAGTTACTTGTGAAACTTGCAAACTAAATTGTTCTCCCCTTACAAGGATGCTCAAGTGGTCATATCATTAATGTTACATCCATTGTAAAATCTTTCACAAACATGGTAGAAACTCAATTTGACATTCATATTAAACTCTTTTGTCCAGATTTGGAAGGAAGGATATTGTGAGTTTAGTCTTTTAAATGCCTTTATAGATAAGAGCACTACACTACAACATTAATGTTTTAATACGCCAAAAATGGGATAATGGAATGAAAAAATAGATAAATTTTAGAATTGGCCCATACTTTGCTTTGGAGTCAATATGCCTAAAACCTCTAAATAGAAGCAATTAAAACCTGTTTACCTAATTAATAAGAAACCTTCTCTTACTCTTAACCAAAAATTTCTATTTGGATATCTGTAAAAATTTATTTGGAAACAAAGTATTCATATTTCTAAACCCATCACATTCTTTGAAAAAATATATTATTATTCATCTTTACCATCACAGACTATTCAATCATCCTCATTGACAATATGATATTTACCAAAATTTTCAAATACATCATAATCAAATGGTTCATCTTCACATTCAGATTTGAATAATGATTATAGTGAAGCTTCTCGACTAGTGGCTATACCTATTTCTCCCCTGATTATTGAAGTTGAGCCTAGTGCTCTTAAACTTCCTCTTGAGCCTATTGAACCCATCATTACACCTAATGATTCACACGTCATTCCATACCTTTAATTAGGTATAGTTATTCATCTGAAAGATATGACACCTCATCATGTTTACTTACCACTTTACACAATATACTTGTTCTATCTTCTTATAAGTAGTAGAACAAAAATGTTGAAGAAAAGCAATGAATATAGAATTACAGGTACTTAAAGAAAATTAGATTTGGGATTTTTGTCCACCACCTCCAAATTGATAGCTTATTGGTGGCAAATAGTATTCTTAATTAAGCGCAAGGTAGATGGTATTCCTAAAAGGTATAAAGCAAAACTTATTGCATAGGGTTATAAGGAAGAATATGGCACTGGTTATGAAGACATATTTGCTTAAGTTGCAAAAGTAACTTCGGTACGTATAGTTTTAGCAATTGTTTCTATTTATTACTGCTCAAGATTGTGTTTCTTTGTGGTGATATCAAAGAAATAATACATATGAAGCCTTTCCCATATTATAAATTACTTAATTCAAACCTTATTTACCTACTCCGCAAATCTTTGAATGTCTTGAAACAAGCTTTTCGGGCTTGATTTGAACAATTTTAATCCACTATTTGGAGTGCTAGATTTCACCGAAGTCCATATAATCATTCTACATTTATCTGCAACACTTTTGTCGAGTTGATTATTTTATTATTTTGATGATATAATTATTATAGGAGTGATGATGCAGGTATTTATGAACTTAAATAATTACTTCATTTATCTTTTTATACAAAGGATCTTGGGGCTTTAACTTATTTCTTGGGCTTTGAAGTTATAATAACTTCAAAAGGCTTGAAATCAAGCCAAACCAAGTATATGGAAGACATCATTTGTGAAGCAAGCCTTAGTAAATGATGAAATTGCTTTTATGCCTATGGAGGTGAATGTCAAGTATAGTAAAGATGATGGCGAGACCAATTTTAGATTCAATGTATTATCATCGCCCCATTGGGAGTTTGTTTATCTTATTACGATTAGGTTGAAAATATCTTTTGTTGTCCATGTTCTTAGCTAGTTTGTCTTGGATTCCCTTCAGCTTTACTTAGCTGCATTACACAATACCATTTGGGGTCTCTTATTTTCTTCCTTCTCTTCACTTATGCTCATTGAACTCATTGAAAATAATTGGGCTGGATTCCCGGGAGACTTTTTGTTATCATGGAAATGTAAAAAGCAAAATTGTGTTCCTAAATTATCCATTGAGACAAAATATCATTCCATGTTTGCAGCATGTTCTAAAATTATTTAGCTTTATGGGCCCTCTAACAATCTTGGTGTGCACTTGGAGACTCAATTGTTCAGAAGGGAAATGACTAGTACCTAATGAATTACCTTTGGATACTGGAAAATAGGGTTTGATAAAGGAGGTCACAAGAAGGAGTGTGTTGGTTCCGATACCATATTAGATTTTGTAATGAGCAGTCTACCTTCTTCATTCATATATCCAAGAGTATGTACGGAGCCTTGAAAAATCTATCCCCATGATTACAGCATATTACAATAAATTAAAAATAATCTTCAAAGAAGTTAAATAAAATTCAAATATGTACAAATCATCCAAGATCTTCTCTAATGCCCGAAGATCTTATGAAAGTAACAGACCGATATTGCAAGATAATAGCCAAAGATCTGGCAAAATAACAGCCAGGTATTATAAGATAAAAGTCAGATCTAGCAGCGAGATATTGCAAGATAACAGGCAGATCTAACAACCAGATATCATAAGATAACAGTCAGATTTCTCTAAGACACATAGTCTAAGTCTATGTTTGCGTGTTACTCCACAGCGTGTCCCGTGTGCTGACCAATTGACTGCCTTGTTTCATTAAACTGGAATCCCCTTCAACCAGTCAACTTACATTAAACTGTTGTCGTTCTTTGAGGGCCATCGTATGAAGCTGAAGTTCTGGGGTTCTCACCTCTAACCTTTCAACAGTTCTGGGGTAGTACATCACTTTTAGACGGTGCATGAGTGCTCGTACTCTTGTTCAGAGGCTCGTTTACAACTATTTCGGCATGACCCAGAGGTGATGTAACCTGAGATGGTGAGCAGTCTCTTCTACAGGTGGGCTCACCCCACAGTTGTTGTCACGCTCCGGACCCAGCTGGTGATGACTCAGGGGTGACAGTCCGCCGCATGCCAGGTATGTAAGGCATCCCGTACAATATCATTTATAAACAAGGAGGGTTAATAATTATATAACATACAAAGTTTAATCCTTCATAATACAAATTATGTAATGTTGGGCAACAAACCCAAGTTTCAAAATAAATCCAAATGGGGTTACATATAACAAAATAAAATCAATTTACATCAAGAACTCCCAATTACCCCTATTATTGCCCTTGATAATTCTGTGGCTCTGAAAAAACATTGTAAGATTTAATGAGTTTACACTCAGTAAGTAAGCCTACTATTACATGATATAGCCAAATAAGAATTTTGATCAAGTCAAATACATGTCATGCTTCCAAATTTAAAAAAAACATTTCATCATATTATAGAATTGTACAAATCTCATATTCAAATAAATTGGAAGCAATTAATATGAAATAATATTTCAAAACACCATTTTAATTTCAAATCACTGTAAATCTCATTTCATACTAATGTCCCACGTCCACGTAATAACATCCCAAGGATGTAACCTCCCTGTACGCCCCCAGTGGAAGAAGGGTGCCGGAGTCAATTAGCATCTAATGCTATATTCTGTCACAGCACATCCCTAGGATGTGTGTTCTCCACATATTCCCCCTGTGGAGGTGGGTCCCGGAGTCATGTAACATGTAGTGTGGACCGTGACGACATATAATATCACAATCACAAATAACATTTATTCGCATAATAACAAACATACATCAATTTACTTTTCATGTTTTACCAAAATTTGGTAATTTTCCATAATCATGTAATAACCAGTTGCATGTATCAAATGCCAATTTAATTTACCAAAATTAATAATAATCAAGTCAAATATTCATTTACATAAATGTGGTACCACAACTATCATTTTTCAAATAATACTATAAATCAATTTCATTATTTCAATAATGGCATAATTTAATAATGATTTAAGAAAAATCATTATAACTGGCTTACTTATCTCACAACGCTAATCCAAAAGCGTAAATCAGCTATAGGGATCTCTGGTACCTACAACATAATTTTTCAGATTTTTAAATTTCAATTTTAGGATGTCAAACTGACTCCTACACTTAACCCAATCTAATCCTGGGCCCAACTTGGAGCTTGAATATCTCCAAATATAGAAGCCCAAATGGGGAAATAAAAATTTTTCGACAAACTAGGATCCATGCTAATCATGACCATATTTTTCTTTTATTGAGCCGAGCCCAAATTGGGGCCCGAAAATTCAGCCCAAAGGGGCTAATTGGACCGGGCCGAACCAGTTTTTCCTTTTCCTTTTCTTTTTTTTTTTTTCTTTTTCTTTCTGTCACCCCCGTTCACCCGAACCAGGGGTGGCCAGGTGGCCACGGCCTAGGTCGCCGCCGCCCTCCCGGGGTCGGGCCGGGCCGCCGACGACCGGCGGCCAACCCCTCCCTCTTCTTTTTCTTCTTTTTCTTCTTGTTCCTTTTCTTCTCCTCCTTCGTCACTGTGCCGACGGCACGGCCGGCCGGACTCATCGTGACTCCTCCCCGGCGCTGGTGAGGGCCGCCGGCCGGCCTCGGCCCGGCGAGCCGGCGGGCCCGCCGCTGGGCCCGGACCAACGCGGGAGTCGGTTTGGCTCCCGCAACAGGGGAGGGCCATTTGGCCCTCTCCCTCGATTCCTCCCCTGCCGGCGACACGGCCGGCCACCAGCGGCCGGCCGGATCCTACCGGATGCTGCCCCCCTTCTTCCTTGCTGGCGGCACGGCCGGCCTCCTCCTCCAGCCGGTCGGACCCCACCGGACGTCGCCCCGGCGCCGGTGGGGGCTGCTGCCCGAGGACCGGGCCCGGCGAGCCGGCGGGCATGCCGCCGGGCCGAACCAAGCGCGGGAGCCCGGTTGGCTCCCGCGTCAGGGGAGGGCCTCCTGCGGCCCTCTCCCTCTCTCTCCATGTTCTCTCTCTCTCCCTCTCCTCGCTGGTGAAGGGGGGGCTTACCGGACGGCGGCGAGGTGTCGGGGATGAGCGGAGGGCGGCACGGTGACAGGAGCTCGCGAAGAGCAGGAGGGAGGAAGAAGATGGGGGAGGGGGGCTTCAGTCCTCTCCCCTGTCTTTCTCTTTTAGTGAGGGGAGGGCTGAGCCCTCCCCTGCGCTCCATATGCGCGCGCGTGGGGTGGGCGCTGGCGCATATGCAGCGCACCGCATGTCACGCACCCATGCCGCGTATATTGATAAAAAAATTTGCCTTTCAGGGGTTTACAGTTGTCCATGGATTCTAATGTTCCAAAACATTGTCCACCTAACAAGAGGGATGACATTACTGTACCCGGGCCATGGAAAGGCACAAGAGTTACAGATATTTGACGAGGGTTACGTGAAGAAAGGTCCGGTCAACATTCAAAGAGTACAACCTTCATGCTTTCAAATTTCTGAGGCCAAATGGCCCCAAATTTTCTTAGCTCATCAAACCAATAGGCATACCGAGTAGGCTCCTTATTGTTTGTCAAGTCAACATGATTATTTCCACAATAAAAAGAGATTAACGAATACAAATCTGACACCTTTTTAAACCAGAAAAGTCATTAAGCCATCCGTATGAGTCCAACAATTGATGCAGTGATCAGTTGATACACTAAGAATAATGAATAATTATATATAAATATGCATATTTACGAGACATAGACCGCATATTTTTACTCTTCAAGGAATCTTTTTATCTCTTTATATATGTCAAAGTTATCCTGTTGTAATGGCCTTTTTTTTTTTTTTGAATAATTATAGATAAATATAATGGTCATGACAGCCATTATTTGTGCAAATCTGTTTGAGCTGCTTTGTAAATATTATCATTTGTTGTTACAGAAGAAATGGATGGTTAGCAAACAAAAAATATCACCTTTTAACCAATAGCTATTTATTGAACAAAAGATTATATTTTTCAGCTACGATAGATAATTCAATTATTTAGACAATATACAATCATTTAATAATGGCTAATATTCCAAAATAGTGGCTACATAAACTTCATAATATAAACTAGTTATAATACAGATGCAGATGCATGTGGTGGTTAAATATTTGTCGATATTAGCAAAGGGTTATGGGTCACTGAACCAATAAATCTCCAGCGTTTTAGGATGAGATTAGGCATGAGGGAAAAAGAAATTAGGATTGCTAAATATGATCATCAGCAAAGAATCCTAAAAGTTATTTGATTAGAAGAAAAGAAAAAGGTGTGTGACTGAAGAAATTGTTAATAGAGAAATCTTATTAGGATAATTATGAGAATGAAAAATTTAAGAAATACTCTCATGTTGTGACTTCTATCATTAGAGGTATGAAAATTAATGCATCACTTCTCTTATAACTTTGTTGAAATGGTTGATGAACCATCAACGATAAGGATCATATTTTTGCTTTAAATTAACATTTGTAGATTTAAACCATTTTCTAGGGAGATTCTTGGATGAAGATAGGAAAGATGATGTTGTTTTAAACCCTAATATTATTATAGGGTGGGCAAAACCGTATCGAATCCAGGGCATACGTTAAATAAGCGGGTCCCGCTTCGAATCCAACCACGCATTGACCAAGTGGCCCGGTCCAAGTTCCAATGCCTTGTCCTCTTGCAAACTAAGAAATAATAAAAAGTAAATTATTCACTTTGACTACGCGCTTAAGGAGGAATGGGATTTTTGAGTCAAAAACATGCTTTCTCACCGGAAAAGAGACAAAAGGGCAGGAATGTTGTATCTTTTCATGGTGGCACGTGCACCTACCACCATATGACACTAACACGTGTGGGAATGGCATCGTTTGCTTGGGGCCAGGGCTGGCCATGGGTCCCACCAGATCATCTTTGTCAATGACCGGAGTCCATCTAAATCTAGCCTTAATTGGTAGTAATCATGATGCCGCGAGGACGCTTCGCAAATTTCGTACCCTCATTGAAAAAATGGAATGGAAAAGGAAGAACTTGTCACCAGACTTTATTCATTTCAATCTACAGCAAACAACCACTTCAGACAGAAAGGAAGAGCTTGTCACCAGACTATATTCATTTCAATCTACAACAAATAACTATTTCAAAAAGCTGATGTTAAACAAATGCTGAAGCCTCCCCCCAATAACTCTTCTAAAGCAAATATGTCCTAAATAATGTTGTATTGGATTGGACTTGGATTTGTTAGCATAATTGGGATTTTGAGTCACTGGTGACCTCAGCAAGATCATGACCTTTCCCTAAACTATAGATTCTCTAAATATAACTGCATGAAATCACTTAAATTTTTAATATATTGGCTCAGCACCATTCTTTTTCTCATCAAACTAACTATAAGGTAGAATTCTTAGTAGAGAAGGTTTATGTTACTTGTCAATAATTATCCAATTAACCTTCAGGGTATAAAAGACTGCTTTAATACTAGAATCAATGGATTTTCCTCAAGGCTAGAATATGATAGGCTAAACTCATGCACTAGATGAACTCACATATTTATCTAAACTAATAGAATTCATATTGAATGCACACTTTGAATAATTGAAATTTTAAATGAGATTTGAATCTGCCTTCTAAACCCATGACTTATTTCTTTCTTTGGGTACATTCCTAGGTGATGTCGGCTGTTTTATTTAGGTCCCATATTGTCTAAGCTGTGACATCATATATGATGTAAAACACAAATATTTATCTACTGATTAAATAATTATACCTTTTTTTATATTTTATAGGAGGACATTTAGAAATATGTCCTGCCTCTCCCATATATTACTTGAAAAACTAGGTTTATACTGTTCCAAGAGATGTCAGGGAAAATTAATAGCACTTGTAGTGATAAAATGAAGACCTTAAAAACTTAATTTTTTATTATATTTCATATAATACTTGACTAGTATAACCAGCAAGGGACTTTATCAGTAGACTAACTGTACCTTAATATCTTTACAAACTCATAATAGATGAAAAGAAAAAAAAAAAAAAAACGTAATCCCTGTAATTGGTGTTAGGATAAAGTAAGCGTTATTCACAAACACAAGGTTAAACGATGTACCTTCCTTGGCTATGGTGGGCTGGCACCCAATATTTTTCTCTCTAATCATTAAATGCAAGTGGAACACCAGTACCTATCAGTGGGATGTCATGGATGCGGATGTTATGACCACTGGTTTCCCAGAAAAACTAAATTGACAAGGGGCAAGAAACCGCCCCGAAATTTTCTTGCTGACTTAAAAGAATTATAATGTTTCTTTGTTTTCTATGGTCTAAGCATAGATCACGCTGAGATTCTCTCTTTCTCTCTCTCTCTCTCTCTCTCTCTCTTTCTCTCTCTCACTTCAAAGCTTTACGCCTGCCACCAGCCACACCCATTAAACGCTCCGTAATAAAGCACTTTGAAACTCCCTTTCCCCACCTCCTATCCATCTCTTTCCTTTGTATAAGGCTCTCCCACCCCAAACCCCACACCCCCTTGGCCCTCTTCACCCACAAAGGCCCTTTCGTTCTACCTCTCATAAAAACACCTGCACCTTTAGCATGGGCGAAGAGGAATATTGCAACACGGGCCTTGGTCTCTCGATAGGAGGAGGAGGTCGTGGGGACTTCTCCTGGAACCGAAGCCGTGACTCCAAGCCTCCCGTTCAGTTCCACATCCTGTTCCCGCCTCTATTGAAAGAAGAAGAGAAAGAAGAAACATCGTCCACAGAAGAAGAGCACAAGAACCTCTCGAGATTAAATTCCAACGACGAAGAGGACCGCGTCATAGCTTACGAGATGAGAGAAGGAAGCAGCAACAAAGGTGGCACGAGGAAGAAGCTCCGGCTCACCGAAGAGCAATCGACGTTGCTCGAAGACAGCTTCAGAGATCACAACACTATTACTTCAGTATGTCCCACAAACGAGCTGGCTTTTTTATCTACAATTCTAATTTTGCACGCTCTTCCTTCGTGGGTTAACCATCGACGGATTTCATGGCAGGCCCGGAAGCTCTATCTAGCCCAACGCTTGAACCTGAGGCCACGGCAAGTGGAAGTCTGGTTTCAAAATAGAAGAGCCAGGTAACCATGGTTACACCATAGTTTCTAATGCTTTATTATTATGCACCACGAGTTTAAACTTATGTTGGTAATAACAATAACGAAGCAATAGATATGTCTCTTTTTCTTTCTTTCTCTTTGTAATGGATTGGAACTGTTGTTGTTTATAGGACTAAGCTGAAGCAGACCGAGGTGGACTGCGAGTTTTTAAAGAAGAGATATGAGAGCCTGAGCATCGAGAACCGGAGGCTGAAGAAGGAGTTGATGGAGCTGAGGTCATCGGTCAAGCCCGGCTCGCCGTTCGACGTTCAACTCTCCGGGGTGGCGATGCTCAGCATGTGCCCGTCCTGCAAGGAGATGGCGACCAACAATGAGAAGAGCCAGGCTTTGAACAGCGTCCCTCTAAGCAAACCCAATCGGTACGGGTGTGGCATCAAAGACTATTGAATGGACTGCTTGACGTTTGTAAATAACAAGTCAGTCTAATTCTAGCTTTAGATTTAGATTTCATGGATTCCAATAACAAACTGATGAGCAAATTTATGCTTGTCTTATATGAAAAAGATGGTCCGAGAATAAAGTCGGAAGAGAAACTACAGTATGAAACACAGGGGCTTTGTCAAATTTTTATGTGCAGATTACAGACTTGTTTCAAAAGAATAATTTGATCACACTGTGTGTCGTCGAGTTGATGCCACCCGAGCCACGCCAAAACTCTCCAGAATGTTTGACCTTTTCCTAGTATTCTTCTAGAAATGGAGTCTAGTGCCTTGATCAAATCTGAGCAAAATAGTTAAGGCCCAAATATGCAATCAGAATGAATCAAGTGCTGGATTTGCTGGTTCTCTGTGTACGAATCAACCCAACCTCATTGGGGTGACAGCATGGGAAATGAGAGTTCTACAAGGCACGGGTTCTCCAAGAAAAAAGCTCTATTGGCAAATTGACTGGTCCCCTTTAATTGAGGGGTGAAAACTTTAGCTGGGTACTCGCGTCACGAAGGATGCAGACCCGGGGGTTCCACAAGTCAACTCAGCCCCTTGGAATACGGGCTCAATAAGGGTGTTCCCCAATGGTGGGCTGGCTAAGTGGATACAATAAGACTTTTTATACTGCGAATGCTCATGGCCTGGGTGTGAAGCAAACTAGTGGTTTTTTGAAAGGAAATGTCCAAGTTGCAAGATGGGGTAATCATGATGTCCATAGAGTCCTGATTTCTAAACGCTGCTAGGGTCAAATTACATGTAGTCATGTACATTCACACCCATGTCCCTAATCTAGATAACGATAGCATTATAAATTGTAAATTATAGGTTTAAATTATTATTTTTAATTAATTAATATCGGTCATCAATTCTTTGTTGACACGACAATTGGCAAATAATTTGGTCCGATGTACAACTTGTGAAGTTTGAACTATATGGATCACCTAAATTTTGGTTTTGCATGGCCCGACTTCAATGTCAAACATATAATATGATGGGAGATATCTATGATGGTTACATGACTTGAAAATTTTAATGATATAAGAGTTATGGCCCTTGATTACACAAGGCTGAATAGATTGATAAAGATTCATGGCCCCAGTTTCAACAAGGGCAGGTCTCATTGTTGAAAACATGAAATTAATATGATGTACATATCTTGTTCTAATTAGTCACATTTGAAGCTCTCGGTGTTGAGTAATGTTTCAACTTGTTTGCTAGGACTGTTCGAGTTAAGTAAGTCGTGCGGTTTCTTATTCTTTGGTGTAGAACGACTAGCAAAGATTTCCTAGGGTAGGTTGAGCAACAGAAGCCCAAATGAGCAGCCCATAAGATCTAAACGCACACCTTGAATTCAAATGGCTATAACTTTGATTCGGGTGGAGTTATGGGGCCATTACATATCATTGGAAAGCTTATTTAGAGCCTCACATCATGGCAATCAGGGGTTTTATCTCAAAATCCACCATTTTCATAAGTTTCAAGTGAGATCCGATGCTATTTGTAATCGGTGTCTGGGCCTCAATTAGCTTCTTTTGTTGTAATTTCTTTACTTTCGCCATTTAATTTTCAGTCTAAGTTATTTCCTTAAGAATTAGGGTTGGGTTCCTATCAAAACCTATTGGAGGCCACTGGCTGCCATCATGAGGTTTAATAAAATTCCCCATATTTCATTTCTCTTTCAGAGAGTTGTTAATTTTCTTTAGGCTTAGTCATGCACTAGCCTGTTTTCTACGCGATCCCGCTGCGTCGTTCTTGATAATATATTGACATGATCTACAGCTACCGTGCAGTAAAAGCATACTTTATTGTGTTATTTGTGATTGAAGCTTGAATGGCTTAGGTTCTAGCATAACATATGTTGATCTAGAATTATTATACTGGTTTTCTCAGGGGAAAAAATTGTCCAAAAAAGAGCATGCTTCTAGTTTTAAAGCACAAATGAAGCACCATTCTAGACCTTCACCCTACTTCAAGAGCGAGTCTCTCCTGGTCCTTTTTTCATCTTCTGCGCTTTGGCTTGTTTAGGCTTATTTGACATCACTTTCTACTTTCTAACTATCCGTTTAGCACTTCTATTTTGCTCAAATAGATTCAAAGGCTCATTTTATGAACTGAATCTTGCCTCTTAACTAGGGGCGAGCAATAATTAGAGTAACATGAGAACCAGTACCAGCCAGATTTGATGGGATTAGATTGGTTTAGTTTAAAGTCTTAATAGGATTGGCTCAAGATCCAGAATCCTAAAATCAACATTCTTTGGGTTGGTTCTTGATCTTGAAAGTTGATTCCTCAATTTTGGCACAAGAATCAGTCTCTTTGTTCAAATTATCAAGTGAAATTTACCAAAAAAAAAAGGTATCTTGAATACCTGATGAGTTATTTTCTATCTCTATAAAGAAACTTTAGGTGTTAGATTAGTCTACACACGCATATATTTACACATACATACACTTACACACACATGCACACACACACATATATATATATATACATACACATATATATACATACACATATACATACATACATATGTATCTATGCATGTATTCTTTATTAAACACAAGTAGAAGAAAAAAAATATCAAGTAACTTTTATAATACTTAATTTTATTAATATTGTGAGTTGCATAAGCATTTTTTTAATGTCTCTTATCTAGCTTCCATAATAAAGAAAAGAACTTGTAAAGAAATAAAGTATTCAAAAATTCAAAATGGTAAAAAAAATCCCCAACTAATGTTAAAAGAAAAAGAAAAAAAAATGGTTATACCTTGAACCTTATTTAGAACTTAATCGATCAAATTGATTTAATTCCAAGTTGACTCAAAGGTAGAGTTGATTTGGTTCTGCATCCAAAATTCTAAAATCAAACCTAATAGGATATATTCCAAGTTTTAGCTCGAAATTGACTCAACTTGACTCATTCTCATCCCTACTCTTAATTATGTTGCTAGGAGATATTTTTAATCTTAAGTATTACTATGACAATCCAAGACTTCTTTTGCCTTAGAAAAAGCTAACTGAAAGATGATATTTCAATTTTTTGATCCTGTATATGTACCTAAAGTCTACTTAGTATATAACTAATATAAAAATGAATATACACTAACATGGTTATTATATATTCCTCCATTTAAGCTTCGGTATTCTTTTTTTCCTAAGTATCCAAATCCAATCCAATCATAAATATGATGAGCCGTTTGTGATTACTCTTTATCCATATGGGTTTTGAATTAGATATGCTCTAATGCAAATTATAATAATTTAGAACTTTATATAAAAAGGATAGTTGGAAAAAGATACTTACCTTTTTTCTTATTCATTACAGTTATTTCTAGATGTATGGTCAATATGAAATTAAATATTTTAGCATTGTCTAAGAAGTTAAGGAGTACAAAACCAACCTCTAGGAAATAGAATAAAGAAAGGGTGGAGAACTTTTCCAGCAAATTACAAACTCTTAAGAAAGAAATTGAGGCTCTTTAGAACAAAGAGGAATTGTTAGAAGGTTTTCAAAGTTGTGATCTTCAGAAACTCAAAAAAAAGTTAAATGAATATTATAAACTTTTGAAACTTCAAGAAATATTTTGGCACAAAAAAATCTAGGCTTCAATAACTAAAAGAGGGAGACCTAAATTCATCTATTTTTCAATAAATCTATCCTCATAAAAGGAAGAAGGAATCGAATTGTGTGTACAAAGGATAGTAATGGGAATGATGTGGATATAGAAGAGGGGATTAGACACACTTTTCTGCAATTCTACCAAAGTAGATAGACTTAGTAATATCGAAATATGGTTCCTAATTTATCCCTAGTAGAGCATACTTTAAGTGTTGAAGATCAATGCTTTTTGAAAGCCTCTATCTTAAATGATGAAATTGTACATGCTCTCAACACTTTAGGTTTAGATAAGGCAGCAAGTCCTGATAAATTCCCTCTAGATATACTAAAAATATTGAGGTCTGATTTTCTTTGATATTTGTAAAGCTGTTAAACAATTTTTTGAATCTAGTAGAATGTCTCATGCATGGAAGTCTACTTTCATAATCGTGATACCCAAGTATAAAAACCCTAATACCTCAAGTCAGTTTTGACCTATCAATTTGTGCAACACAATTTATAAAATTATGACATTGAGGATAAAGAAGCTATCTCCAAATTAGTTTTTGAGGAGTAATCAACTTTTATATGAGGTAGGAGTATCTTTGATAAAGTTATCATTGCTCAAAAAGTTATCTATTCTTTATATAAGGTTTACCAAAATAGACCTTTAATGAGTATCAAACTGGATATGAAATAAGCATATGACAGAGTCGATTGAGATTAATTGAAAGTAGTACTTAACCATCTATACTTCTTTAAGACTATGATTGGTTGGATTGAAGGCTTTATAAGATCCTCTTCCTCTGCGTTCCTCATAAATGGTTCCTCGATTTCTTTCTTCATTTCTCAGATACGCTTACATCAAGACTGCCCATTATCGCCCTATCTTTTTTTTTTTGTGCTCCAAAATGATGATCCTTAACTTACATTTGGTGATGAATACCCATATAATTTTTGGTTACTGTCCTAAAGGGGAAGGTCTTTGAATTAGCTATTTTTTATTTGTAAATGATTGCTTATTGTTTTGTAAGGCTCGATTAGCTAATATGTCTACTTCAAAGAGATAATAAGAGTTTATTGTGCCCAATCAAGACATGCAATTAATTTTGAGAAATTAATGGTGCTATTTAGACCCAAAATTAAAAATAGGCTGGCTACTGAATTAACAAGCATATTGGGGGTACATAGAGTGAAGGATATTGGGTTATATTTGGATATTCTTATTAAAGGTACAAAGTTAAAGAATATAGATACTTTCATGATGAAAGATAGAAGCAATGCCAAACTTGGTGCCTGGAAATAGAAACACTTTGTTTTACAAATAGATATACTTTAATTGAAGCAGTTCTATGCTCTATATCTCTCCACATTATCTTCACTATAGCAGTTTCAAGTAACTTTTTAGTCTGGTTTGAAAAGATCATCGGAAGTTTCCTATAGGTATACAATCAAGAGAATAGAGCACTTCATTCCATATTATGAGACAGTATTTGTAAGAAAAAAAGTGGGGTTGGTTTGAAAATATTAGAGATTCAACAATAATGGACTGCATTACTTAGCATAGTAGCAAGTAGACTTATTCTCAATCAGCACAATCTCTTTGCTTTTGTGCTATTTACAAAGTATCAGTTTTAAGATTATTGATGGACATATAAGCCCTCCAAGACTTGCTCTTCAATTTGAAAAGCTGTGTGCTAATTACCTTACAGTATTATTGATAGTTTTATTTGGTCCATAGGAGAAGGAAGCACAACTGAAATTGCAACTAAACCATGATTTTCAATGACTCCACTCCACCCATGTGCAGTTGAATTTGATATGAATTTGATGGTAGAGCTTTCTACTATGAAGAGACTTATATCCTTGAATAGGAGTTAGGATATGCGTATTCTTAATTGCTGCTTCCAACCATGTTTTATTGTTGAAATAATTAAAAAACCTGTAGTAGGGCTTGACCATCTTGACATGTTATGTTGGGGATATAGATTTAACCATAAAATTGCAGTGAAATAGGTGTATCAGAATTTGATCAACACTACTAGCAATGCTCCTAATATTCAATTCAATAAACTTTGGAAGTTACCTATTCACTAGAGAGTTCTTTATTTTTTATGAAAGTTTTTTTAAGGGTGATCTCCCTACTTTATCTTAATTGGCTAATCAAATTGGATCTTTGAGCTCAATCTGTAGGAACTATGGTCTTATGGCTGAAAGTTTAACTAATTTTTTTGTCAGTATGAGAAATCTCGAGAGTTGTAAGAAGGGTTATTTGTTTTTAATTAGGTAAATATCTTTCTCAAGCTTAGGAGCTACTTATAGAGAACTAGTTTCTTCTCATTATTTCTTCTTACAATCTTTTTTTGTCTATTTATTATGACTTATCTGGAAGGAGTGGAATTAGGAATTTTTTTAAAATAAAAACTTTCATACAACCTAAAAAGCTAGGTAGGTAGGTCTTTCATATGTTTATGGAGTTCATCCAATCCATTAAGGGTTCTTCAGCGATGTTCTCTAGCAACTAGGATGGTGAAAGTTTCTGCAAATTAGGACCTATCTTTTAAAAACTATCTCTTGATAGCCTTCTTAACCATGGTACATTAAAATTAATTTTGATAGATCGATTCACTTTAGTTTTGCTGATGCAAGCTTTATTATCAAGGATGATCGTGGAAGACCCTTTGTGGCCCTTGCAATTCCTTTCAATGTTTGGCAGTTCTTTCTATTGAAATAACTGTAGCCTAATATGGTTTTGGGTTACTTTATCTATTAGAAGTGCATGAGCAGCCATTACATGGTATGATTTTAAAAGGTGATTTCACCATAATAATAGCTTAGATCAATGGCAATATTGGGAACCACCATCTATGGCTAAGAAATATCCCATCCAAGATTATTGTACTTTTAAATTTTTCTTATATTTTGAAAGGCTAACCGAACAATTAATTTTTTTACTAATTTAGTTGCATTTGCAATGGAAATCACATA
The DNA here is from genome assembly GCA_017589505.3 of Metroxylon sagu. NCBI lineage: Eukaryota > Viridiplantae > Streptophyta > Magnoliopsida > Arecales > Arecaceae > Metroxylon > Metroxylon sagu. The sequence continues at coordinate 1,720,610 of JACVBY030000627.1, forward strand.
TGGGTAAGGTAAATTTTGTGTAGGCCTGGGCCTTTTCTTCTTGAATGTTGATACTTGAGCCCCTTGTTTTATAAGACTATAACAGTCTTTTACTTTTTTTTTTTTTTTCTTTTTTAAAAAAAGCTTTATAAGGATATAACAGTTTTTTTCTTGTTAAAAGTAAAAAAAGCAGACGCCATGACATCCAAATGGTTGGTAATCACTTGGGCTTGGCTACTGGCGTTGATGTTAACAGCAAAAACAGGATATTGGTGACAGATTAAAAGGTCTGAACAGTCGCTAAAGTGGCACCAATTAGGATCTAACAGGAGCTGTCCTTCCGCCATTCTTGGTTGGAAGTCACCTCATCCACTTCATTCATACGGCAAACTCTGAAATACGAAATACTTTATAGCTTATTTTAATGATACAGGACTCCCTTCTTGAGTAGGTGCGATGGATTAAACCAAGAGAGTAGAAGGCCAAACAGAGAGATCAAAAGCACCTTTAAGCCTTTCCTTTATCCAGGTCCAACTGGCCACTTTGTCCTCACCTCTCGTTCCCCCTTTCCATGTAATTCTTTTTATACATTAACTAATATTATATTAGCCAAGTCCTAATGTCCACGAATGGGTGTTATGCCTTATCCATTACCAAAAGTTCCACACCATTACTCTGTGTATGAAAGCCTCACACCAATCACTCGCCCTTCTTGCCCGTCGCCGGAGCCTCCACCACCGGCCTTCCGCCGCCGCAGCTCTTCCACCACGTTCTGCATCGCCGCGTCAGCGCCGTCGCCTTCGCAGCCCATGAAGACCTCGGCGACCTCGGCCGGCGTTATCTTGACCTCCTGGAGGAGCTCCTCGACCTCCAGCATCAGCCCGTGCCCGTCGGCCAAATCGAGGTAGTTCCTCGCCAGCACTCGGAAGGCCGCCGGACTGCAGTAGGAGAGGTGGATGGACCGGTCCATTCGGCCGGGCCGGAGGAGGGCCGGGTCGAGCCGCTCCGGATGGTTCGTCGTGAAGATCATCAGCCGTTCCCCCACGCACGACGACCACAGCCCATCCACAAAGTTCAGCACTCCCGACAGGCTCACCGTCCCTCCGCCGTACGCGGCAACGCCGTGAGGTTGACCCCCCATCGCCGCTGCCAATATCACCCCAGGTGGCGGGTCGGGCTCGTGGTCGTAGTCGGGCTTGGCCTTCTTCTTGCGGTCGGAGAGGTCGAGGGAGCAGTCGATGTCCTCGACGACGACGACGGACTTGGGGGTAGTGGAGACAAGGAGGCGGCGGAGGTGGGAGTTGGAGGGGACGGCGGTGAGCTCGAGGTCGTAGACGTCGAACTCGAGGAGGTTGGCGATGGCGGCGACGAGGCTGGTCTTTCCGGTGCCTGGCGGTCCGTGGAGGAGGAAGCCGCGCTTCCAGGCGCGGCCAACGCGGGCGTAGTGGTCGCGACGGGCGGCGAAGCGGAGGAGGTCGGCGCGGAGGTCGTCCTTGAGGTCGGGGTCGATGGCGAGGGTGTCGAAGGTGGAAGGGTGGGCGAAGGGGACGGAGGACCAGAGGCGGTGGTGGTCGTCCCCGGGGGTGGCGCGGTTAGTGTAGAGGCGGCGCTCGCGGGCCTTGAGGCGGAGGCGGGCGGCCTCGTCGAGGATGTGGGGGATGTAAAGGGAGTGAACGGCGTGGCGGTGGCGGCGATGGAAGGAGAGCTCGAGGGAGCGGTGCTCGGAGGCGGCGGAGGAGCGGTGGTGGCCGTAGAGCAAGAAGGCGTTGGAGGCGGCGGAGGAGCGCTCGACCGCGCGGGAGGTCCACTGGAGGGGGACCCCGTGGAAGGAGTCGACGGCGGTGTGGGAAGAGGGGAGCGAGGCGACGGGGTGGGGGGCGTGGCGGGCCTTGCAGAGGCGGACGACTGGGGCGGCGGCCAGGCACCGGGAGCCCAGGTAGGACTGCGCCGCGTCGTAGATCTCGTTCGGCGACGACCCGTCGTACTCGTCGATGATGATGGTGGCCGTGGGGTGGACCGCCGCCACCAGCCGGTCGAAGAGGGAGCGGAAGAACAGTAGTAGCTCCGGCGGGAGGAAGTCCCGCAACGCCGACCGCAAGAACACTAGCGTCGCCATAAGCGACCCTATCGACTTCCAGTCCCAAAACACCTCCATCACTTTCTTCCTCTCTCTCTCTCTCTCTCTCGCTTGCTTGCTCTCCTTCCAAGCGCCTTCTCTGATGCAAGCAGTAGAGGGCCGTTGGGTTTTAACGACGGGGAGAGACGCACAAAAAAAAGACCAGGGGGGGCTGACCTCGAAAAGGTTATGGCCACTTCGCTACGCCGTGGTGGCGGCTGGGAGTCCCCATGTGATCGAAAGCGAGGTGAGGGACCTGACGCACCGGACGGTGACGGTGGCTAGATTTCGTTAGGTTTCTTGATCATAATGCCACTGGCCTGACCGATACCATGGAAAAATCTAGGACATTTTCTTTTCTTTTCTTCTTTTTTTTAATTTGTTTTTCGCTTCTAAAACGAAGTGGTGAGGAATAAAATTAGGTCACAGTACACGCAAAAAGCGGACTCGGGAAATTGACTTAAAGTGAGTGATAAGTTGATGGTGGGATCTAGATGGCAATCGAGAAGGGCCAAGTGGACGGTCCTTGCATTGGGAGGGTAGTTCAGGATGGGAAAGGAGGGAACATTACCTACTTACCTACTCGGCGAGTCGGTTTGTCGTCAGATCGACCGGAACGGCGGCATGGGCCCGTGGAATTTTAATGGTATCCACGTCGGAAGAGGGGCGGGAAAAAGTAAATCAAGGTCAACTACGGGCCACAAAACATGCAAGCCCCCCCCCCCACTCTACCGTACTACACCTTTAGAGGGGAATTGATATTATTGAAAAAGCTGAAAATATCTAAACACAGCTTAAATCATGGTGTTCCCGGCGCATCTTTTCAAAATCCAAAAATATAATAAAAATATATAATAAATAGTGGAAAGAAAAAGAAATGAAAGCCACCATCCACCCATAAAAGTTATGCCTTCACTACTAATTGTATCATTTACAATAAAAACCTATGTACCTATATAAAGAAGCTATGTTCTTGAGCAAATCAATTTATTAGAAAGATATCATGATTCAAGAGTTGGATTTAATTAAGAAAACTAAGGTTTAGAAGTTTGTGAAATTATTCCAAGAGAAAAAACCTGTGCGATGCATGTAAGTTTTTAAGAAAAAAATTTTAATTCGTTGGAACCTTAGGTAAGTATAAAGCCGAATTGATTGCAAAGAAATATACTTAAAAATTCATAATGGATTATGAAGCTTGTCCTATTGAAAAATTTGTTATCTATCTAAATTATAATGGTATTGGCTAATAAGCTAGGTCCTGAATTATTTCAACTTGATGTAAAAATGATTTCTTTTTTTTTTAATGGAGAGTTGAAGGAAGATATTTAGATGGAGCAACCAAAGGCTTCAAAGAGAAGGGTTTAGAAGATAAAGTTTAAAAATTAAATAAGTCTCTATATGATTTAAAACAATCCTCTAGATTGACTTTTTAGAAAGCTATAATGGAAACTAGATATGAGGTCAACCCTATGAATAGTTGTGCACAGATATGATTACGTCAAGATAGTTTGATAATGCTATCATTATATGCGAAGGACAAATTATTGGTAGGTAATAATATAAAAATATTAGAGAGAATAAAATCATGTACTAGAGAAAAATTTGAAACGAAAGACTATGTCTAGCATCATATATTCTAGGCATTAGAATAATTAAGGATTGACAATCCAAATTATTATATTTATATCAAGAAAATTATTTTGGAGAGATATCAAAAAATTTTCACATGAATAATTGCAAACTAATATCTATGCCAATATGTAAAAGTTTGACCCTTAAAAAATCACAGTGTCTAAAAACCAAATGTGAGTCTAAGGAAATGATAAAAGTTTCTTATGCACAAGTTGTAAGCAGCTTAATGTATCCAATGACTAGTAATAGGTCAAATATATGTTATGCTATTGCAATAGTTAGTTGATACTAAGTACATCCTGATAAGGAACATTGGCAAGCAATAAAAGAATTTTTAGATTATCCAAGGTACTAGGAAAATGAAATCATGTTTTGGATAAGGTGATTTGAAAGGTCATAATTATTAAGATGTAGATTTTGCTAGCGATCATGACGATTGAAAATCTACTAGTAGCAATATATTTTCACTTAGAAGATGTACAATTTAATAGTCAAGTGAAAGATAATCTTACATTACTAAATACATAATAAAGGTTGAATATGTTGATTATAGCATGGCAACAACTTAAGCAATTTGGATTTAGCGCTTTATTGAAAATTTCAAGATTAAAGAATCAATTGGGCCTGTGAATGTGTTTTGCGAAAATAAGACAATAATATCATTGATTAGCAATGGCATAATGAGTTTTAGTGGCTAACATATGGCTATCATTTTTTATGAGATATGGTAGAGAAAAGAAAACTTAAAGTTGAATATGTGCCCTCTGAAGAAATGGCAACAAATTTTATGAAAAAAGAACCATCATTAGTAAAATGAGACTAATAAATACCTATGTGAACTATACAATATGCTAAATACTATAGCCATTGAATTTTTCTGAGACACTTAGAAGAAGGTAATGGTGTGTTAGTGCGGTCATACTTAATTTTAATAGAATTAAAATAAAATAAGGGCTGACATAAAAGTGTGGCCAAAATCTCCTAAGCATATGATGTAAAAAATTTTATCAAAATTTTATCAAGTGGGAGATGATGGTACATGATATGTGATAAATATTTAATAAAAAAAGAACTAATAAGAGTCCAAGTTTGGTTCATTTATTTTCTCAGGTGCAAATAAAAAGAAGCAGTTGAAAAGGCATTTGAAATGACAGGATGAAGGGATATAATTAGTGGCTATTTGATAAATAGACATCTCTTCATAAAAAAATTGATAAAAAAACATCACTATTGATAATAAAATGCATATCTTTGAAAGAGATATGACTATTAATGTGATAGACATCTCTTCATAAAAAGATATGATAAAAAGGTATATTCATGACTTCTTGATTGAAGATGTGTGATGAAAAGAGATATGTGCATAGCTCTTTAGGTTAAAAGGATAAAATGAAAGGCATATGGATGCCTATACAAATCTAATATATGATACATTTTGATTCAACTAATTTCTTTCTTCCTTTTACCTTATAATTTTTGTCCTTTTCTTTCAAAATGTCCTTAAAATATTCAAGAAGCATCATTTTGCAATATTTACAAAAGTTGTATAAGATATCTAGTTTAACAAAAATGAAACCTAGCTACTGGAATAATACTAACAATCCAGTAAGATATCCTATAATGTTTGAGAATTAGCACTACTCATTACTCTTAGTCATATGTTTAGGGCATCGTAAAGCATTTTCTAAATGCCTTGAGATATTAAGATAGCATGATTTATAACATAAACTACACTTTAGATTGGATATAAGTTTTTGAATCCCACGAAAATTACCATTGCTTAGTTTAATTGCATTATACCATTTGCTAAGTGATTCTGTCTTTAGTCCTTCAATATATAAATTGCTAATAATTTAGCCATTTCTATATCTGACTGCATGCATTTTCACATTGATTTTAGAATATACATTTACAAATAACCTAATTTAAGTGAACTAATAATACATATTATTGGATATAAAAATTATTGAGTTCCTAGCAATCTATATAAAGTAAAAGACATATCCTTTATCTTAGGTATTGATAGGTGAGGAGCAATAAGAATATTATCCATTTTTAGTGAGATTTTATTAGAATTCTTAAAATTTTTCAATTCATGAATGAGGAGGTTTTACTCTTGGTTTTGCCTAATGAATGATGCCAATATAGACTTTATAGAGTAATCATACAGACCATATTGATTTTCAAGTTTCATAATATGTTTTTTTTTTTTTTTGATAAAAAGATAGGAAAGGTACCTCTAGCATTGTTACTATGCTAATTTTATGGATTTTCTAGGCTTTGTAAATTGTTGATTTCTTTAGGTGCTTAATCTTATAACTACAATACTGTATTAACATGCTACCTTGGTCACGCAAGTTTCAAACCCAATTCAAATGCTTAGATTGCCATAAATGTGTTTTGCAATATTAAGACTGCAATATCATTGATTAGGTATAGTGTAATGAGTTCCAAAGTCTAACACAGAGATGTAAGCTACCATTTTATACAAGATACCGCTCCATGATCAATTGGGAGAGGACGACCATGCGACATTCACTAATGGGACAATTCAATGTCACATAATTTTAGAACAACAATTGCTCTCGGAGAAGGAAGATGAGGAACTTGTCCAAGTTGAGCTAAAAGATCCAGTATCACAGAGCTCTATTAACAACAAGATAGCGATGCTCTTGGAGGAAGAGGAGGATGAGCTCAACAGTTTCTCATTCGAAAGAATTTTAGAGAGAAGATGCATGTAAAAAGAATAGAATTATTGGGAGGAAAAATTAATAGAATGACCTAGGAAATCAATTTACTTGCCAAAATATCATAATAACCTTTATTTAATAGACAGTTAGGATTTTTTCCAAAAAAAGCTCAAGGAGCATTATAGCAAATCCCTCAAATTAATAATTAGATATATATATTTTTTATTGGTATATTGCATACTTATAACATAATTGAACTCATGATCTAACATACAACACCAAAACAACATAGATTCAAAGTTTTTTAAAAAATATAAAAAAAAATAATGCTATGGAAAAGGATTCATTGGAGGTTTCTCGAAAATAATGCTATGAGTGAGGAGTCATTGAAGGTGTTGCAGTTAGGATAGAAATTCAAGTTGATTAGATTCTGTCAAGGGCTCATTTAAGTGAAATCATTCTCCATCCAAATCAACTCAATCTTGAATTAACATTTCTCAAGCTAAATCTTGAGTTAATCTAAATTCAGACCAATCTAAATTTAGATCAGGTTAGATTAAATTGATTATAATATATCATGTTACATATCAAATTCAAGATTAGAAACTAGCACCAACTATCCACCCCCCCTCCCTCCCTCTTTTTTTATTTGGGTATAACATTAGTAGCTGGTGGTATATCTTGATAGAACTAAAAATATATTTAAATCTAAAATAATTTTTTCATATGAAACAAATATATTTATAATCAATTTAAATTTATTTATTATTGGATTGTGAATAAGCCCAGATTAGGTATAAGCTGAGCTGTAATCCAACTCAACCTATGGTGAAGTAAGTGTGTTTAAAGGCATGGTCTAGACTAAAGAATCGAAATCGTACCTAGTATGATCAATGAAGTTGTTCATATGTTTTAGGCATTAGAATAACTAGGGATTGACAATCCAAATTATTATATATTGATCAAGAAAATTATTTTGGAGAGATATTCAAAAAATGTCTCATGAATAATTGCAAATTAATATCTATGCCAATATGTAAAAGTTTGACCTTTAGAAAATCATGGTGTTCAAAAACCAAATGTGAGTCTAAGGAAACAATAAAAGTTTCTAATGCATAAGTTGTAAGTAGCTTAATTATCCAATGACTAGTAGTAGGCCAAATATATGTTATGCTATTACAATAGTTAGTCAACACTAAGCATATCTTGATAAGGAACATTGGCAAGCAATTAAAAGAATTTTTAGATTATCCAAGGTACTAGGAAATTAAAATCATGTTTTGGATAAGGTGATTTGAAAGGTCATAATTATTTAGATGCAGATTTTGCTAGGGAACATGACGATTGAAAATCTACTAGTGGCAATATATTTTCATTTAGAGGATGTGCATTTTAATGGTCAAGTGAAAGACAATCTTGCATTGCTAAATACATAATAAAGATTGAATATGTTGACTATAGCATGGCAATGACTCAAGCAATTTAGATTTAGCGCTTTATTAAAAATTTCAAGATTAAAGAATTAATTGGGCCCATGAATGTATTTTGCGACAACAAGACAATAATATCATTGATTAGAAATGGCATAATGAGTTTCAATGGCTAACATATGGCTACCATTTTGTATGAGATATGGTAGAGAAGAGGAAAATTAAAGTTGATTGTGTGCCCTCTGAAGAAATGATAATAAATTTCATGACAAAAGAGCTATCATTATAAAGATTTTAGGAGTACATTGGTAAAATGAGACTAATAAACATCTAGGTGAATTGTTTAATATATTAGACACAATGGCCATTGAAGTTTTTAGGGATGCTTGGAAGAAGGTAATGGTAGGTTAGTACAATCACACTTAATTTTAATGAAAACAAAATAAATAAGGGCTAACATAAAAGTCATGTGACCAAAATCTCCTAGGATATGATGTAAAAGATTTTACCAAAATTTGATCAAGTGGGAGATGATGACACATGACATGTGATCAAATATTTGATAAAAATAGAACTTACAAGAGTCCAAGTTAGGTTCATTTATTTTCTCCAGTGTAAATGAAAAGATGCAATTGAAAAGGCATTTGAAATGACATGATGAAATGATATAATTAGTGGCTATTTGACTAATAGGTATCTCTTCATAAAAGAAATGATAATAAGATATGACTATCGATATAAGATGCAACGCTTCATAAAAGAGATGACTAGTGGTGTGATAGACACCTCTTTATAAAAAGATATGATGAAAAGACATATTCATGACTCCTTAAATTAAAGAGGTGTGATGAAAAGATATGTGTATAACACTTTAGGTTGAAGGGATAAAATGAAAAGGCATGCAAATGCCTATACAAGTCTAACATATGGTACACTTTGGCACAACTAATTTCTTTCTTCCTTTTGCCTAGTAACTATTGTCCTTTTCTTTCACAAATTCTTTAAAATATTCAAGAAGCATCTTTCTGTAATAGAATTTGCCAAACTTGTATGAGATATCTAGTTTAATGATGACGGATCCTAACTACTATGAATAACACTAATAACCTCACAAGGTATCCTAAAATGTTTGAAGATTAGCGCTACTCATCTCTCCTAATCATATGTGTTGATCTCACATTGATTTTGATGATCACAAAATAATTAAGTAAGTTACTAATAAGTTTGGTAAAGAACCATAATGAAATGCAGGCATACATGAATCACCAAGCTAAACAAAATTGATTCTAAGCTCCGGAATGAGTTTATGGTTCAAGAATGAAATTTCTGTAGAAGATCAACATTCAAGAAGAATGTTTCAAGCTCAAATCAAGTGAAACCTAGATGTTTGGCAAGTTATCAAATGAAGAAAGTTCAAGTCATGAGAGCTAAGGCACTTATTTTCTTCAATACAATGAGTTCTCTTAGCTTTGGAATGAGTGTTCAAGTTTTGGAACCATTAGTCAACTTCTACGCCAGCTACTGATACTTAAAAATAAAAGTTTGAAGCTATTAACCGACTACCTTATAAGCTATCAAGTCAAAACTATGCTACAAAAGGTTTTACAGTGAGTGTTTCCAAATTAGTCGACTAACTAGTTGACTACTATGGCCAGACAGTGAGTTTTTCCAAGTTAATCGACTAACTAGTCGACTACTGTGGCCAGAACAGTGAAGATTTTCAAGTTAATCGACTCTGTAATCAACTACTGTGGCATAGACAGTGAGAAATCCCAAAGTAGTCGACTACCATGCCGAATAACTTTCTGGGAAGTACAGTAATGGCTAGTTCTGACATTTCAATGGTCAGAAACAACTAGTTTAATGTTTCAATCCCTCAACAAAATTATAAATACACATAAATGGGATAGATTAGCAAGTCTTTCAAAGATTTTTGGAGGGTCTTTGAAGGATTAAGAGCGGTAAAAAGAGAGAAAAATAAAGTGAAAATCAAGAGAGAAGTCAGCCTTCTTCATTTGAAAAGAAAGTGTGCTGCAGAGTTTGAAACTTCATTAAAGCTCATTTAAGGCTCCAATCAACTACTCAAGAAGCTTATTCAAGTGCTCATAACTCCAGCATTCAAAGAGAAGGAGCTCATTTAAAGGAAGAGACCTTCAGAAATCTGTAAAGTGCTTTTATTGTTAAATTTACTCATTAAGGAGCTGTATTTTTTGAAACTATATTTTCTTGTATGCTGTTTGAGTTTAAACTTGGTTGAAACTTGTGTAGAGTGTGCCAAACCCTTAATTGGTGATTTGTAAGGCTCTCTTGTGCCTGAGAAACAAGAAGCTAGCTGAGATAAATAGGAAAAGGCTCCCTTGTGCTTAGGAAACAAGAAGCTAGCTAGGTTAGCTAGGTTTGTAATCGTTTGTGGAATAATTAGTGAAGAAAATTCCCAAGAAATTCTTGGGGAGTGAACATAGGTGCAAGAATTGGTACCGAACCACTATAAATTGTTGTGTTTATGTGAATGCTTATTGTTCTTGTTGTTAATTGCTCTTTCAATCAACACTTCATTTTTACCCTGATTTCATTGTTTTGAAATACTGCACATACTTGCCAAAAATTTTCAAAGAACCCAATTTACCCCCCCTTCCCTTTTGGATTATTTAGCTGGGCAACAATATGTTTAGGGCACTCATACAGAATTTTTTAAATGCCCTAAGAGATAAGACAATATGATCTATATTAACAATTCAACCATTTTCATATCTAACAGCATATATTTACACATTGTTTTTAGCATATACATTTAAAAATAACCTAATTTAAGTGAATTAACAATACATGCTATTGGATGTAAATATTATTGAATTGTTAGCAATCTATAAAAAGTAAAAGACATGTTCTTTACCTTAGGTAAAGGATTGATAGATAAAGGAGCAATAAGAATATTGCTCATTTTCAATAATATTTTATTAAAATTCTTAAAATTTGTTGAGCCATAAATGAAGAGCTTTTACTTTTGCTTTTGTCTAATGAATGAGTAATCATATAGTCCATGCTGATTTCCAACTAATCATATAGGAAAAGTACCTCTAGCATTACCATTATGCTAATTCAATAGATTTTCTAGGCTTTATAAATTATTAATTTCTTTAGAAACTTAATCTTGCAATTGTAGTACTACATTGACATGCTACTTTGAACAATCAAATCCAATTCAACTCAAATTCTTGGATTGGTCTTGAACAAACAACATACCCAATGAATCTTTCCTGGAGGCTCCTTTGGAAGGAAAAAGAGGCCTCTTTCAGTGGAGGACACATCAACTAAAAGCACTGTAATGGATATTGATCTGATTCCCATGGCGGCTACTTTAGACTAAAAACAATCTAAGATCTGATGGCACGCTAATAAAAAATTTAACTTTCCCTGTAGCAAATCAGTGTGAGTAATTAAGTAATCAATGTCAGAAGTGAATGGTATTGATGATGGGTTCGCTCGTCGGCAGAGCTTTAGTTAAATAAAAACTTCCATGTTAACCAAACGGTGCTTGCCGTACGAGAACCGAAGTGGGGCAAACGCGGATGGTGCTTTACTTAAAGGTCCGTATCAAAATTGACTCTCTCCATTAGAAGGAAACATAAAATAAAATAAAGCAAACAACTCCACTGATCACATCAGGTACGATCTCAATTCTTCAACTTAACCATCCTTCAAACCTCCTTACATCACCACAGGTTAAGTTGGATTGCAGCTCAACTTATTTCTAATTCAAACTTATTTATAATCCAACAATAAATAAATTTATACATTAATTATAAATTTAAATTAATTATAAATATATTTATTTCATATGAAAAAAAAATTTAGATTTAAATATACTTTTAGTTCTATCAAGATATACCATTAGTAACTAATGTTATACCAAAAAAAAAAAAAAAAAAAAGGAGGGGTGGGAGATAGTTGATACCATTTTCTAATCTTAAATTTGATATGCAACATGATATACTATAATTAATTTAATCTGACTTGATTTGAATTTTGATTAACTCAAGATTTGGCTTGAGAAATCTTAATTTACGATTGGGTTGATTTGGATGAAGAATGATTTTACTTAAATGAGCCCGGACGAATTTCTATCCTAATTGCAACACCTTCAATGACTCCTCTCTCATAGCATTATTTTTGAGAAACCTCGAATGAATCCTTTTTCATAGCATTATTTTTTTATATATTTTTTTAAAACTTTGAATCTATGTTGTTTGGGTGTTGTATGTTAAATCATGAGTTCAATTATGTTATAAGTACGCTAATATATTAATCAAAAAAATATATATATCTAATTATTAATTTGAGGGATTTGCTATGATGCTCGTTAAGCTTTATATTTTTGAAAAGATCCTAGCCGTCTATTAAATAAAGGTTATTTATGATATTTTAACAAGTAAATTAATTTCCTCGATCATTCTATTAATTTTTTCCTCCCAATAATTCTATTCCCTTTACATGCATCTTCTCACTAAAATTCTTTTGAAAGAGAAAGTGCCGAGCTCATCCTCCTCCTCCAAGAGCATCGCTATCTTATTCTTAGCGGAGCTATGTGATATTGGATCTATTAGCTCAACTTGAATAAACTCCTCATTCTCTTCCTTTTTTGAGAGTGATTGTTGTTTTAAAGTTATGTGACATTGAATCGTCTTATTAGTGAATGCCATATGATCATGCTCTCCCAATTGATCATAAAGCGGTGTTATTTAGCTAAGTCAATATCGTGTCTTCTTTTCTGTATTATATATGCCTCTTCACGTAGACTTAATTATTTGCGCCACTCATTTCCTTTACCAAAACACCAGTTAGTTGTTTATTAAATTTTATTCAGGAATAAATGGAAAGAAAAAGAATAAAAAAAGTAAAAATATTTATAAAGTACCGTAGCAAACCTCTTAATTTAATTGTTTGTTTCTTGTTTTATGTTATAGCATCCATTAGATGGCATGGGTTGAACCATTACCTCTCTAACCGTAGCCTTGAGTCCAATTGCCTCCTCCAAAGGAAAGGGAGAGGGGAAAAAAATTAGAGAGCACCCACAGCCGGTGATGCAAAACAAAAAAAAAAAAAAAAAAAGAGGACGATCAGTGCTTTTCTCAAAAAAAATTAGATTTCCTTCAGACAGTAATGGGATAGCATATTAGCAACTCATGATCTTTTTTTCCCGCTAAAAGTCTCAAATTTTGATTGTTTTCATACTAATTAATTCATATTTTGAAAAAGATAACTGAATTTAAAGAAAAAACCTTAAAAAAAAAACATGGACTGCATATTATAACCTTCTCTACATCAGTGATTGAGATTTAATATCTACTTAATTGGCATGCTAGATAGGCATCTAAATGGCTTAGTAAGTGATAAAATAATCCACATCTAAACCGATCCCAACTCTTCATCCTTTTCCCACTCCATCCATGTAGGCCCTCTCTCATAATCTTCTCAACTTTCGAACCCAAACATTTTATAGGGTTAAATTGAACTAGGGCAATTAACTATTCTCAAGTCAAAATTGGCCCAGGCCAGGCCGGGCTACATCCAAGTTTTATATTTCTGTAATAGATGAAGCCAGGACTGGTGAAAGGCAGGCCAATTAATTTGGGCTGGGCCAAGCTAGCCCTCAGCCTAGAGAACACTTCCAACAGCCATTTGCAACAGTTTTTCCAAAAGTTAATGAGAGGAGGAGGACAAGAAAATTGTCTGATTCCCCTTACAGAAACTGATAAAGATGAGAAGTGGGAGCAAAGGTGGTTAGGTTGTCAAAATAGAATCTCAATCAAACAAGAGCAGGGCTTGGGCTGGGAAATCATCAAAAAAAAAAAAAAAGACCCTCCAATGGACATGAGTGTAATGCAAGGAGAGCATGGCTGATTGATATAACCAGAATACAATTTGATCCAGGGCCAAGTGCAAGCTTAAGTTGGTCCAAGTATGGTTGAGTCCCATGTTTGATAGCGACAAGGCGAAAATATACTTTTGATCTTTAATATATTACTTGAAATTCATTTTAGTCCCCAGACTTTTAGTTATTATAGTTTAGCCCTTATATTTTAGGAATATTATGTTTTTAACATCTTGTTATGTGGGATTAGTGAAAATTGACAACATATCTAAGGTACCACCCTATAATGGATGATGTATCAGAATGAGGCATATTCATATTAGGGTAACACATAACCTATTTTATCAATTTTAACTGATTATATAATGAGATATTAGAAATATAATATTCTTAAAATATGAGAGGCTAAACTATAACAATTAAGCATTTGAAAACCTTAAAAGATAAAATAATAATAATTATTATTATTTTTTCAATGATGCCAATCATCTCTTTTAGCAATGAAGTAATTCAACTTTGCTTATAAAATTAATCGATGCATGTTCAGTTTTCTCCTCACCTTCGATGTCGCCAACCTTAGCTTCTCCACAACTCTGTGCATTGGAACATTAGCATATCATCGCCGTCGCATCCTATAACAATATCGACAACCTTCACTGACATCATCTTGACCTCCAAGAGGAGCGCCTCAACTTTCACCGTATCAAGGTAGTTCCTTGTCAGAGCTCAAAATACTGTAGGATTACAGTAGAAGTGGACGGATCATTCCATGTTTTATTTTATAATTTGCAGATTCTAAACTTAAGAAAAATCTATAATGATGAGACCGAATCCTTTCTACCTTGAACAAGATAAATCATAATGATTTGCTCTGCATCAGCGTCACTAACAGCACAATCGACAAGATAGTTTAAGAAAATATGGCTGTTAGATCAGCTAGCAGTGCAAATTGATAAGACGAAATGTGCACATCTCTAAACCAACTGATGGAGCCAACAAACTGCCAGTAGAGAGTACATTCTAGGAGACGAGCAAAATTCTATTCAGAAGGGTGAGTCCATCATAACAAAAATCATGGCCCAAAACTCAGGTGAATAATTAGTACCATCACTAAATTTAGAAATTATCTGTAAAATGAAAATATGTTTGAAGGCAATGATAGGTCTCTTTGATCACTCTGCTTTCCTTACCTCCATTTAGATTAGGCTGTCTCTCTTCTCCATTTTCAAGGACCTTCTTCCTTAAATCAAAAGAGGCTACAAGTCTTGCCCTAATTGATATCACTATTTCTCTCTACTAATTTAAGCATTAGAGGATCTTTATTGGGAAGCCTTTGACACCTCTGATCCCCTTCCTCTGCTTTTGGAGGCACCTCTCTTAGTTATTAGAGCTCTTTCTGCCGGTGTCACCGTTATCACCATCTCTACATCATCAAAGTTGGGTTCCACTAACAAGATCTGGGCTCTATCACAAAGAAATGCTAAGAGATTCAATGGGACCAAATATATCCATATACACATGATTAATATCAAAACAAGACTTTATTTTTTTTTGGACAAAAAAAAAATCTTCACCATGGACGAACCTTATTATTAATACATGGAAAATACTTTATGTATTCCAAGCATACCCTTTTATGTAGCTAGATCTAATATTTTGTTAGGATGGAATTTAAGTATGATTCGTTAGATGCAAGTTGTCCAATTTATATTTGTTTCTTTTACTTACCATCGACTTAGGTGGAAGTTTAGGTGACTTTGAAAAATTAGGAGAAAGAAAAATACAAACCGCATGACCCATACCTATGGAACCGTACCGAAGCTCCATCCATTTTATTAGCTATATAGAATTTGAATGGACAATAACACCCTTCACGAACCACCTAATCTATGGTGCTCACAACCAAAAAAATGATTTGCTACTTATCCTAGATACGTGGATACGACAAGTAATACTCTCTCCATATAAGTATATATGTGTAAGTGTAGAGCTTAACTTAGCTATACTTAGTCAATCTCATTTCAGATTTGATTAGATTTATGTAAAACAATGTGACTTGTAAACTAGAAACCAATGTATCAAGTAGTCAAAAAATTAAATTATTTATATAATATAAAATCATATATATATATATAACCACTAGATGTATGGACTAAAAAGTTTTAAATCATATACTTTTTAATGTTTAAGTATTTCAGAAGTAGTAGATCTCATCTAATAACTCAAATCATTGATGTGAGACCTCCACTTTCAATATATAATTAATTAGATTTGAGTGAAGATCAACTTTAGCCAAGTCAGATGCGCTCCGTATATACTTGCAATTACCATGAACCATAATTAGTACAACACCATTAGTGTAAAGGACCCCTAATGAATCCATTTGATGATTGTGTAATCTCCCTTGGTTTAGACTTAGCGAGCATGAAATTTTAACACATGTTGGCCGTAAACCACAAAGGAGATCATGCTATGTGGGAAACCATGACAAAACAAAAATAAATATTATAACTTCACTCAGAGACTATGGTATGTTAAGTGGTCCTCGTAGAGGAAATCTCAACTTAATCATAACCATACCAGCAATGAGATGAAGAGCAATGAGATGAAGTGAAATGATTAAAAGATCATTCACCATGAAAGTTGCACAATGTACGTACACATTGGAGGCATTTGGTATCAGGTAATCCATCGAAAATTACTAATAATTTAAAAGAAGATAATGGGATCATCATGTTTAGTTATACTCTAATTATCTTTCATGACAATGATTTCAAATCAATCCCATTTCTAGAATTATCTTCCAATTCAATGATCCTTTACTCATCCTTGCTAATGGATATTCAAAATCACCTTAGAACAATGATCTTGAATTGAGATTTTGAAACCAAAATGCTTCTCATAACTACATGTACAGAAAAAGAACACCCAACCCTAATAGAAAAACCCAAATATTATTTTCATATTAATATATTTTAATTTAATATTATAAGATTATATAATAATAAAATAACATAACATTATAACATTATAATATAATTATACTATTATAATAAATAATGTTATAATTTAATCTAAATATTCTAATAAAATAATATGAAAATAATGATAAATTATGATAATAGTTGCAAAATATATTAAGGATAGTTTTAGTATTACATGGTTAATGATCTTGGATTTACATAATATACAAAATAGATTAATTATGGATAATCTAGGATCTTTAATTACTAAGCATAATATACTAGATATGGTGATCATAAATCATAGGATCATATGAACTTGAGATAATGATCATCAGTGATGTGATGATCTCATTCAAATTATCAAACATCCCTATAAAAGATATATATTGTAAAATAGAAAATTTCTGACATGGTAATTATGAATACCTCCCTAAGTTGATTCAATTGCAAATTTTACCAATCCGATCTGAATCATAGAACACTTGCAGTTGCATACTTCTGGTTGCAAATTTTGGTTTGGCTTTTTACAGGAACTCCTAAAGCAGAAGGGCTATAATCTTGAATTTTTGTGTTACCACTAGATGCCCTACGACTATTGGAGTTTAATGATGCCACCCAAAGCCAAACGCACTGCTTGGAACCCCGGAGTAATACAAAACGCCGTCCATCGCAGAATCATAGCCCAATCATTCACTCGATCTCCACCTCCCCCGCCCACCGGACTCGGCTCGCCTCCACCACCATTGCGTAAAACGGAAAGAGACTCACCGTGGAGTTCCAGCACTGACCACAGTCACATCGAGCCCTCTCTCTCTCTCTCTCTCTCTCCGTCAGCAAAAGGGGTGGACCAGGATGGAGTTAATGAATCATTTTGTACGGCCAAGCCCAGAGGCTGGACCTGGGGAGAGCGTGG
This sequence comes from Metroxylon sagu, assembly GCA_017589505.3. Taxonomy (NCBI): domain Eukaryota; kingdom Viridiplantae; phylum Streptophyta; class Magnoliopsida; order Arecales; family Arecaceae; genus Metroxylon; species Metroxylon sagu. The sequence goes on from JACVBY030000627.1 coordinate 1,738,208, forward strand.
AGCACCCACAGAGGCCGAACCACAATTCAATTCTCCACACCTTTCCATGCGTTCGTGTTCTCCCCTCCTCCCTGCTCTGACCACCCACGTCTTGCCGCTCGCTTCCCTCGATCAAGAAACATGGTTCCATCCAATTATGTGTCAACTAGTATGAAGTATTGCCAAATTGTTAAACCAGGAGTCCATCTTAACCAAACCAAAAAAAAACACCCAACCAAATGCAGTGGCACTCTCTCTCTTAATTAACACCATACAAACTTAAAAAGTGGAGACATGATGTAACTTTGTACCAGGAAGTCAGAGTTACTAAATCACTCATAAATAAGAACCTATATCAAAAATTAATGCACAGCTAGCTTCTAAGGAGGTCAACATGCCATGATCTCAGCCAGCTGCTCCATATTGACTAAAAAGACATTTTTACCTCATCAATTATGCCAACTCCAGAACTTATCATGCCACCGGATCCTCCTCATGTTATCATCGATGGTAGTGCCTTTTGATTTGCAATGCAATTGCACTTCAGTTTTATTTCTTATCATGTCACTTATTTTACAGTGGATATTAGTTTGAAGCTCTACCTCGCCACCTGATGATAATTTGCTGGAGCTGGTCAGATTTGCTGATGAAGACGGATGGCAGCGATTGGAGGTCCACATCCACCACCAGAAGATGCTCGCCGCTGGCGATGATCACATTCACATCCTCATACTCTCTTGCCATCCAATCATTAATAAGTGACTTCGATCAATAGATGTGAGAGGAGAAGAGTTAAGACGGATGCCAAGAGATTAGAGGCCATTGGTGATGATTCTTCAGCCATCATCATTGTTCTTCCAATTCTTGCTCTAATCCATGATCTTTGAGGCATCTACAAGATTTCTATCCATGACACTCATACATGGCACTAGAAGCTCAATTAATCTGTTAGCGAATCAAAACTATGGTTCTAAAAATTCGAATGAAAATTAATTAGTAGTAGATAAACTTGAGTTATAAGCACTTATACTTAAGTTAGTTGATAGTAGATAAACTTTATAAGCACTTATACTTTTTTCTTTTCCATTTTGATGTGAGACTATTTTGGAGTATTACAATCTTTGCCTTATAATGCGACGCTCTTATCGCATGATGGAACTCTATCATGGTTTTATGAGTAGCTCTTTTCTCATATCTATCAATTTTCGCATATTAAGATCAGCTTTGATACCATTTGTAATATCCCAAGCCCACCTGCTGGTCCAATTAATCTGTTAGTGGGTCGAAACTACATGGCTCTAAAAGCTCAAGTGAAAGTTAATTAGTAGCAAGTAAACTTAATTTATAAGCACTTAAATCCTCTTTTTTTCATCCGCTGTGGGACTATCTTGGAATATTATGAGGAAAAAAAGAGAATATACCTTTAATCGATAGAGGAGGCTTCTTGTGAGGGGATCAACGGCGTGGATGGGTGAGGGTGTCGGTTAGAGGGAGGACGTGGACGAGGGCAAGAGATGACGAGAGAGCGTTAGATAAGTCAAGAATATAATCTTAGATTAGTAGACTTTGGTATTATCAGAACCCATTTTTTAAGATAAAAATCAAATTATTATTATTTATAATAATTTTAAATTATTAAAAAAATAAATATTATCATCCAAATTATCATATCTAATTACTAAATATGATAAATATACGATAATCACATGTTATCATAATGGATTATCACCAAACAAATACTCTCTCCAAGATGTGTTCAAGATCCAGGCTATTATCACTTCCCTTTTATCCTTTTATGTGATAATTAATTCTTATAGGGATGCTGCTATATTTACTCGATAACCTTCTTGAATTAGTGCAAGCACGATTTTTTTGATGCGAAATACAGAAGGTAGGTAGTCCATTAAGTGCTGGGGTTGAATAAGTTGGGCTTTCCGGAAAAAAAATAAAAAATAAAATAATAATAATATATATATATATATATATATATAGAGGCACATTATTGATCCTTTTGCATGACCTGAAAGCCTAGCCAAAGCAGCGCTATGAGGACAAAGGTACCCCCTTCCGTTCCATCTGGGTTTTCTTTGTTCGACTTCTATTGGACACCCAGCAGATAGGCCTTTAAACTATATTTGTCGAATCCGTGTGGTATTAACTTCGTTTGTTCCCTAGGATGTTGTCCCTTTAGCCATCGAGGACAATCCTGCATGCAGGCATGCATGGCCCACCGTCCAGCTTATCCTCATTCAATGGTATGAGATTAATGGAATTTCTTCCTCAAAAAGAGATTAGCGGAAATCTGTCGATCGTATTCGTGTCTGTTTGCTTTCGCCTTGTCTGCAAGCTAGAATTTTCCTTCCTCATTGAAGTAAGTGAGACCAACAACGCACGTAAAGGGAAGAAGAAGAAGAAGAAGAGGAAGGGAAAAATAAAATAAAATAAAATATACAATATCTATTTATTATAAAAAAGAAAAGGAAAATAAGAAGATGCTGCACCTCTAGCACTGTACAACGATGAGTTCGACTGCGGAGGTCCGCGGGGGAGTCTCTTTGTGGTTAACTGGTTATGGTCACGAGCCTACGGTAGTCCTTGGGGCCTCCCCGCGCCCACTTGCAGCCTGCCGAAAAGAAGAAAACCATTCAAACCTGAGGCCCCTGCTAGCTTTTAAGCCTCCCATCTATGGCTTCGACCAAAATAAATGGACAATATATGACTCTTCCATCTATAGTCCAACTCTCAAAGCCACAAGTGATCTTACAACCTGGATAACTCTTACCCTTCCATGAAGAAGAAGTAGAAGAAGGTGACAATTTCAAAGAAAAGATGTGTCACCAGTAAGATAAATATTTTTAGAAGCATCACTTTTTTGCTCAGAACTAGATGACGAGAGTCCTCTCATATTGATGGTGTTTTTAAGAGATATCCCACTAAAGTACAAGACTCTCTCCACTCAAATCTCAAGCAACTGCCTGATAATAAGACGAAAAAACAGAGAAATTAAACTGTTAAAATGGACATGATAATTAGCAACAAAGAAAGGTTTCCAAGCTGTGTTCTGCATATTTTGTCAAGATCTAAACAAAGGAGCATAATGATGATGATGATAATGATGATAAATAATAATAATAATAATGATAGTAGTACTAATAATAATCTGAAACTTTATGCTAAAGTTATCACAGATAAAGAAAAAAGAAGAAAAATAAGCAGAAGAACAACCCCCTTCCTTCTTCTTCTTCTTTTTCTTCTTCTTCTTCCATTAGCTTTTGCCTGATGCCTTTTTTCTTTTTTTTAAGACTGACTTCACCTGTTGTGCAAGGGATTGGAGCCAGTGGGAACAACCCGCTTGTCATCGTCAATCAAGCTATCATTCTTCTTGGCTCGACTGTAGCGGCCGCAAAGGTCGATCTTCTTCGACTTGCATTGATCCAAGCCAACGGCAACGACTTTGAGTGCCGACTCCTTCGGCGGTCTCTTCTCATCTCTTTTGCCATGGGTGTGCCTTCCTCCAATCTCTCGAGCAAAACCATGGGAGCCGATGCCCGCGATGACCAGAATTAGGCATGCAACAGATGCTGCCCAAGCCCACCTCCTCCTCATGGCTCTCGACAATGAAGGAAGCTAAGAGAAGAGTCACTCTTCGGCAGATTGAGGGATAGAGAGAGAGGGACGGAAGCGAGGGAGGGGCAGCAAAGAGGTTGAGGGAGGAAGGGGACTGAGAGGCCAAAGGGGAGTCAAAGTGGGCAATAACTAGGTTCCTCGGATTTACGGTTGTTTATGATCCATCCCATCCCTCGATCAGTGCCACCACCAAACCGCATTTATGGATCTTCAATTCTCTTGCAGGTTGAGAACTAAAGAGAGGCAGACAGGGAGAAAAAGACACACAGAGGGAGATATAGAAGAAGAAGATAAGAAAACAGTGGGGAGATGGAAAACAACCACACCCCGACCACCTCACACTTAAGAGATGGAGAAAATGGTAATTGGGTTATATGGTGTACATTCCATTCCACTCCAATTCCATTCCATAATACTAGTCCTCTCTCTCCCGTGAACGTTTTAGAGCACCACGGACCTTCTCTAACGCACCTTAGGTGGCCTTCACGTGCTCCCTTGAGGTACTAAATGCCGAGATTTTCTTGGCGAGAGATGGTAGGGAAGAACGAGAGGGGACTAAGATTTTGGATATGAAGAAGGTCAACACGGAGGAGAGGGGGTGACAGAGGACGAGGGAAAGAGGGGAGAGAGGCTTAGCTTGCCGGAGCCAAGAGAGACAGAGCCGAGGGAGGAGTGGAGAGGTTTCCCCGCTAAACCCGTGGGATTTTTGCTTCCTCTTTGGTTTCTTCTCTTTGGTGGGGAGCACGGCCGCAGAAAACAAAAACGCTGCCGACTACCACCCGGACTTCATCCCCACTTCCACAGCATACTTCTCACGCTATGTGGAATATAATGAAATAAAATAACTAGCTATATTTCTAGGTTGGTAAGGTTGTTGATCAATTAGCTGAATTTCTCAGCAGGTGATTGTCTGGTCAATGTCTCATTGTAATTTAATTTTTTTAAGCAAAAAAAAAAATACTTTGGTCCTCAAAACTTTAACTCAAATTTTATTTTGGCCATTAAACTTTTATTATTAAAGTTTAATCCTAAATATTTTATGAATGTTGCATCTGGGACATTCTATTACATGAGGTCAAAAAGGAATAACGGATGTATCATTTAAGTTAGTACTTTAATAATTTTAATTAATTTATATAATGAAAGGTTAAGAATATAATATTTATAAAATATAAAAAATTAAATTATAGCAACAAAAAGTTTGAGCATCAAAATAAATTTTAAATGTAAGTTTGAAGATTAAAAGTATATTTTAGCCCTTTTTTTTTTTTTTTCTTAAAACTTCCATCTTTCCTCATTAAAAAAAAAGGGGTGGGCTTTCCCGAGAAACAACAAAAAATTTAGCAAGCAATGCACATTGTTGGTATTGCAATGCTTGGTTTCTTCATGCCTGTGACTCTTGCCTGGATATAAATGTGCAAGGCTTGCCTCCAAGCGGAAAACTCACGTATATTTAAGTTTGAAAATTCAAATTCTGAAGTTGTCTTTAAACCTTATCCGTCTCTTAATTTTGTGATTAAACATGTGATTAAACATGCACAATACGACATCTTCTTTCAAAAACAACCCAATGGCACGCGAATAGGCATTAAAATCCCGTTTCAAGATCGATTTTCTTGCCATTGCAAGCTTGGCGAGATGCCTAGTAACATGAAGCTACTAAATGTCTGCCGTCTCCAAATCCACCATATCTTGTACATGGTTAACTCCTAATCAATTTGAATCTTTACTGCAACTGCAAGTAAGCTTTTCCTGCTGAAATAGTGCGCCATAAGGATCGAATTAATTTAGCTTAGTTGTATCCTGACATTTTGTCTTGCTGTTGTGAGAATCCATATTGACCTATATTTATTTTCATATTAATTATATATTAAAGTAGTTATAAATATTTGTAAAAGATTTAAAAATTCAAATAGTACCTCTTAACTAGATTTTTTAGGTGAGGTGTTGAGCCATTATAAATATAATTAAAGCGGACTTCATTCATGATCCATATAAATTAGGAGACATCATGTTGATTTTATTGGACTAACCAAGAGTCAATTATTATATTTATAATTGAATTTGATTGCATTTGCATCTTTGGCTTAACGTGGACATTGGGACTTAAAATAAAAAAAGTATGAGAGTTTGTGTTCGCTTATGTTTAACCTTACTATAAGACCAAAGAATTCAAATAACTTTCGACTAATCTTTCTAATAAGATATTGGATAACTGCCATTGTATATCACTGAAACTATTAAAGAAATGCAATGGAGTTGTTAAAGAAATATAAAAGTAAATTCTTATATATTTGTTAACATATAGAGAAGTATTTACAAGTTTAGCATTAGGTGATATTGCAAGTTAGTTTTGATATGTCAAAAAAAAAAAAAAAAAAAGTTCGATCATCTAAATATTTCTTTAACATTTTCAGTGTCATTCAAAGAACCAATGCGCTGAATGCACAATGCCGTGCCTAACGGTGCAAAGAAAAAGGAAAAAATTTATCTTGCCAAGCTAGTAAAATATTTTAGGAGCTATACAAAAGTCTAGATCTAAATTTGTTCTTCAAAAATATTTAAAGTTCAAGAGAATTTCTGTAAAAATTAATAAGATCAAGAGTGGTTGAGAAAGTAATCTCCAATGTGCAGCCCATCGATTGTTGCCATCTTCCCAAAAAAAAAATAAAAAGCCCAAAAATCAAAACAACTTGGCTACAACAACCAGAGCATATTAAGTTTAACTACAGGCACATCTATAAATACACAAAAAAATATATCCTGAGGTGTTCATGTCACTGCTAGTTTTTCGGTATGGGTCTTCCCCAGTGCTGACTTCTATGCCGAACATCGAAAATTTTCAGTACAGATGCACTTGGCCCGCAGTAGGATTCTTTGCCTTGGTCTTTAAAATGTCCACTTTTGTCCATTGACATTTAAAATAATAGTATATCCAGTATTAAAGACATCACATAGAAAAAATGCCAAAGTCTATGAATTTATGCCTACAATTTGGGAGAATAAGATAAGAAACATCTCTAGTTGTTTCATCTATTTATTTTTATTTTTATTTTATTTTTTATGTAAATGGAGGCTAAGGGGAGTTGCTCTCTTATATACAAAGGGAAAGGGGTAAACAATCAATTGGATAGCCTGTTTTAAAGATTACCCCTAGGGTTCTTCTAAAGTCATGTCAATTAGCTATCCTACGATAGAAACTAAGTAAAATATTGTAACGTTCATATTGTAACGCTCCAAACCCACCCGCTAGCCCAATTAACTTCTAACGGACCGACCGAAACTACGTGACCCACATCACCCATTTCTCTCCCATCTAATATGGGACTAAACTAGGGGTATCAATCTGGTGGCTCCACGCCATGGCGGGACTCCACCACCACTCCCACCGCCCCATGAATAGGCGGCGCTAGCCCAATTAACTTCTAACGGACCGACCGAAACTACGTGGCACACATCACCCATTTCTCTTCCATCTAATATGGGACTAAACTAGGGGTATCAATCTGGTGGCTCCACGCCATGGCGGGACTCCACCACCGCCCCCACCGCCCATGAATAGGCGGGGAGCCATGGTGGGACTCCACCACCGCCCCCACCGCCCCATGAATAGGCGGGACTCCACCACCGCCCCATGGATAGCACTTTTCTCATGCCACCACCGCCCCCACCGCCCCATGAATAGGCGGGACTCCACCACCGCCCCATGGATAGCACTTTTCTCATGCCCACCAACTTTCGTATACTCGGATCGGCTCTGATATCATTTGTAACGCCCCAAGCCCAACCGCCCCATGGATAGCACTTTCCTCATATCCACCAACTTTCGCACACTCGGGTCGGTTCTGATACCATTTGTAACGCTCCAAGCCCACCCGCTAGCCCAATTAACTTCTAACGGACCGAAACCACCTGGCCCAAAAACTCGAGTGGAAGTTAATGGGTAGCAAGTGGACTTGAATTATAAGCACATCACCCATTTCTCTCCCATCCAATGTGAGACTAAACTAGGAGTATCACAAATATGATAAGCAAACCAAGCATGTTCACAGAAGTTCAAGCAGCTTTTTAATCCTCTCCCAAACAATAGTATAACCATGCAGCATCTTATCTGAACAAGGCATTGTCTAAATATTAAAAAATGGATGAAGCTTGGACTGAAGCTGGACCAGATTTGTTCAAGAAAATCCTAGCATTGCGTTCTTTTCATAATCTCCAAACAACTGCAAATTTCCATCTAATCTCCAAATGATGAGGAACTTTTTTTTTCATCCATCATACACGTATACATACAATTAAAACAGGAGATATTGCTTTGGAAATGCCCAGCTGGTTGGTCCATAAGAATTGAGGCCGACAAAAAAAACGCACTCACCTGCCACAAGAATTCCACCTTCCCATCAAAGATCACAAGAAGCAATTGGAGAATGTGGAAGAGATTCCACTGACATTCCTCATGCAATGAAAACTTCTCATTCCCCATAATTCCAAGAGTTGTTGATGCTGACTTCTGGCATTTAGCTGGAGAAATTTCATTCTTGTTCTAGTGTTCCATGGCGTCAGTGCGTCATTATATGAGCACGGGGCCTGGTCGGAAAGTTGAGGGCAATGGGAACATGAAACGACCCCCCCGTCACCTTCCATTAGCTCGGTTCAATCATTCTGCCCTTAGCATGCGCTCTACACGGCCCAATGGTCAAATTCCTACTTATTTCACAAGGCTGTGTAATGTGACTCCTTTTGTTTTCCTCTTTTGCCGTTCCCCCATCCCCTCCCTTATCCACTACTAGCTCCAAGCTTTCCCTACCTTTGTCATTTTCCGAAATAAAATTTGGCACACTATAAACTCAATGGGACAAGCAAATCTTGCAAGTTACATGATGATTTCAATGCTTGCCATGACATTGAATTAGATGATTTTGTAGCCAATGAAAATTGTAAAATTTATGTTTTATTATTTTGGCTTTGTGATCTAAAATGGTTATTTTGCTGGAACGCATTGTAAATATCTATAGGGCAGCAAGTTGTGTATGTTATGATGACCTTATTACCAAGCTTCTAGTTAAGTGCTTGTTTGGCTGGATTCAGTGAAATAGGCTGAGAGTGGAGGGCTGGATGAAGAGAGAAAGAGAGCGGAGAGCAAAACTGACAGCGGGGTACTTCAAACCTACTACTTGATCCGAGATCATGGCATGGCTACATATCCTTGAGTGGAGCTCTAAGAGTATGCGGTCATGTTATGATCCCGAATAAAAAAACTTTTGAGAAGCCTTTTGTTTGATCTTGCTGGATCAAAACTTACGGCATCCCTCCAAAAAAGAAAAAAGTTTAAAAAGTAAGGCATGATGAAAACTGATTTATCTATTACTATATTTTGCTGGTAGTCTGCTCTTAAAATTTGTTCTGATAAATAAATATATTCAAATACTATTATTCAGTGGATTCATAGTCTTAAGTCCTCTTCTAAAAAATATATACAAACTAACAAAGTTATGTCCGTTTTAAAAAGATCTTATATTTTCGGAGCTAGAAACCAAACATAGATTAGGTGGCTATTGAAGATTCAAAGAATGACTTTAAATTTATGGACTCATTTCCATAACTATCTTCCTTCCTTTGGATATCTTTTATAGGTTTCCATTTGATATCCTTTGTATTTTTATTTATTTATTTATTTAGAGCTTAGTTATCCTCTCAAATAAATAAATAAATAAATAAATAAATAATGATATGATAATAGTTTTGTGACTATTACTATATTTTGTTGATATTCTTCTCTTAATTTTTTTTCTACATATTACAATACTATTCTTATTATACCATATCGTACTTAATGGTGTCAGAATCTGATTGAAAGACCTTGAGCACTAATAAATATGATAAGATAGATGATAAGTTGAGAACTGAGGTGATAATTAATCCAGCAAGAAATGATCCTTACATCGAGTGAGTTTGGATCCCTACAAGCATAAAAAAGGAATATGAGGGATGCTAGAGGATGCTTGGCAAAGGTCCTTTAATTCTCAAATCAGTTTAAGAAGAAAATAGAGAAAATGGAGAGCATGGAAAAAGAGTTTGAGGGTATCTTTTTGTATTATATAGGGTGTCTATACTTGATGACGAGACAAAAGGGTTAATTAAAATTATATGATGTGGCTTGGCATGAAAGTAGGCTTGAAGATGCCCATGTCTAATGCCATGGGTTGCATTTATTGTAAAATATAGGTGGCCTTATGAGCCAAGGGATGGTTGCATCTCTTTCTACCTAGGTATTGCTTATGAGATTACTTTTATGCTCAGATGAGATTACTTTAGGATCAATTGTTCCTTTTTGAACCTATGGATTCCATAGCTAATGCACAAAAATTTCATTCTAATAGGAATGAGAATCAACTCATTCAATTTTTGATGGTACTGCATGATAATTTTGAGCTTACTTGAGCCTCACTATTACACATGAGTCCTTTACTTGCTATAGAGCAAGCATTTAGCTAGTTACTCTCCATTAAGAGATGATTTAGTGTGCATAAGTCTCAAAATATTCTCTATTCTAATTGCTTCTTCTACCACTACCTTTGATAACTCTCAAGTGTGCTTCTATTGTAAAAAGCTTGATCACTTGATTGCTAAGTGTCCTACAAGACCTCTACAAAATAATTTTACTTAAGGCAATGTTACTTAGTTTCGAGCTAAATCTACCTTTCGAGCTACTACTGTTACTAAGGATTCCTCCTCCATTGAGCCATCATCTTCTAATCTAATCATTTCTTTGAGTAACCTCTAAGTTCTTATGAATTGATCTCTATTTAATTTAAGTACACAACTATTCATTGCCTTGTTTATCACATTAGATAATACTTCTTGGCTTCTCGATTCTAGTTGTTGCAATCATATGATCTCCAATGCTGCTATTTTTTTTATATATAATCTGCTTCTCATATTTCTACCATTCAAATTATCGATGGTTCTTTAATGACTGGTAGTCATGCTTTTATAACCAATGTGTCTCTATGTGATACTTATTTTATTCGATAACTTTCTTTAAATCTTCTATCTATTGGTCAATTGATAGATATAGGTCTTGATTTGCACTTTTCTCTTACTAATTGTATTGTATAGGATTTACAAATAGAATAAATACTTAGGATAGACCATAAGGTTGAACGGTTGTTTAAGCTTACCAGTCTTCAACTTTTCTTCCATTTACTTTTTCGAACTATTGGAGCAAATTCTATTATCGGTATCCCTTCTCAAGATAGAGATCAACCTCTTTGGAAGGTTTCCAAATCTAGCTCTTTCATTATAACATCCTTCTACAATTTTCTCCAGAGTGGTAGAGTCAAATGGTCATACCATAAGGCTATTTGAAAAGCAGTGGTTCCAACTAAGGTATAGATCTTTATATGGTTGGCTCTAAAGAATGGTTTGCAAACAAGAGAATGGATGGCAAGAAAAGGATAAAACATCACTAATGGCTACCCGATGTATGGGGAACCAATGGAGATGGGATCACATCTATTCTTCTCTTGTTCTTACGATCACTCAATTTGGAGCTTCTTCTCAATCTCTTTAGGAATTTTTTACTTACCAAAAGACTTCGTTCACATGTGGTCATCCTAGAGAACTAGAGCAATTTCAGGTGCATGGAGATTGAGCTAGGATCAGCTTACCATAGCAACTTGTTAGCATCTTTGAAAAGAGAAAAAATCAAGAATCTTCTCCTCTAAGGCGCTTCCATCGTCAGTCCTTCTTAGAAAGACTCTAGCTTCGTTCTCCTTATGGAAATACGTTGCTACAGGGAAGACCGTCGGTGCTCACAACTTATTGGAAAGTTTCCATTATCTTTCATGTAATACTTTCATCTCATTAACTAATAAAGGCTTTAGGGTTTTCCTCCTAATTTCACATCAAAATAAAAGAAAAGAAAAAACAATAAAAACACCAAACAAGCCCTCAATTATCGCCATGAAATATACATAAGAAATGAAACTTCATCAATATAGGTGCTGGAAACTTGGTAAAATGGTCCTAATTGATGGTTTTATTCCACAAGGTGATGTATCAAAGCAACTACTTTAACACAAGTTGGCTGGATGGGTTGGTTACAGTGGCCTGAAGAGGGCCGAGACTCAGATATTGCGGTTCTTGGGCCATGGCCCAGATAGAATAGCTGCGGTCAACCGTGGGTTGACATGAACAACGCCCCCCGCCCCAGTTTTCTCAGTCTTCAACTAAGTTATCAGGCTGGGCCAGTGAGACAAGGTTCCAAACTTGCCTAATACAACCAGGGCCATTGGTTGACTGTAATTTGAAAACAATAAATCCAATTTTAACTGATTGGTTGCTTGACATGGAGAGAGATATAATTATCCTACAATTAAGTTGGCAATGTTACCCATGAGAAATAATGAACTGCTAACATTTTCTATTATGTTATACTAGTTATTGTATTTTTATAATTATAATAGAGAAGCAGTATAACCAATAAATTATCATTAGATCAGATGAGAATAATTACTATGGTAATTATAAATATGACACATAGACATGCTATTTATCATACACATTATAACAACTAACAAATATTATATATTATTTATACTTAATTATTTTATTATTATCATTATTTTCATCACCATCGTTACTACTATCATTGCTAAAAGAGATAAGACTACTTTGTTTCCATTGAATAGAAGAATGTAACTATTCCTCTAAGGTCCAATATCAAAAATCTAACTTCTGAACCAAAGATTTTGACCATTGATTATTTATTACTAAAATTACTTAAAAATCAAAAGTTACTTATTTTGATAGTTTTCAACTTATGCATCAAATGTACAAGATTAAAAAAAAAAAAAAAGATTAGATTATATGAAAACATACAAACATACCTTGTTATGATGTAAGCGTTAATCTATTGATTGCCTATTTTTACTTATTTGGCGTATATAGAACATGATCAATGATGTAACACTTCAAAAGCTAAAACAAGTAATTATATATTAGACGAAAAAAAGTTGATTTGAAAAGTTTATAATTCAAGTTTATCTATTACCAATTAATTTCAACTCGCATTTTTGAGGTTTTATGTACATGGCTTGCTAATAGGTTAATTGAGTCAGTAAAGAAACATGAAGTATTACAAGTGGTATAAGAGTTAATCTGAGTCTGCAGAAGTTGGTGTGTCTAAGTTAGAACAAATATCTGTAGGAGGAAAGGGCTATTTATAAGGTAATGGTAGAGAGAATGTCGTTGAAGTGTGCAATGACTTTTGCAATATAAACGATCCTATTCGAGATTGATCTTGAGTAGCTTATAGCGTGCGATGATAATGTCGCTTGATAAAAGAAGAAAATTGTAACATCCTAAAAACTAGAAAAAATAGTTTCACATCGGACGAAAAAGCTGGTTTAAAATATTTATAACTCAAGTTTATATGCTACCAATTAACAGTCAAGTTATGAAGGCCATGTGATCTCGATCTGCTAACAAGTTAATTGAAAATTATATTAGCAGGTGGGCTTGAGGCCTTACGGATGAAGTTCGCCTTTAAACAAATATTTTATCCTATATTTTAGCATATTAATAGAATAAAAACTATTCAATTTTAGCTATTTGATACATAGTTAGATACCATTAATATATATGGTTTTTGGATTTAAATATTTTTAGTGTTGTGATTGACGATGCTGCCCTGTTCAGCCGGCGAGCAGAGAGAGAGAGAGAGAGAGAGCAATGACTACGGACTCCAGACGTTTCTTCAAACAGGTTATACCCAAGCTCAAAATTGCTGTCTTGCATGCGCGACATTTGATCACAGCCGCTCATTCAACTTCGGACAAATAAAACGACCAACAGATGCATTTAAAAATGCATGCGAACAGCTGTTCCATTGACCACACCAACACCGTCCAGTTCTATTTTTTTTCCCCTCGGTAAAGCGTGACTTGCTCACCACTCCCTCCCGTATTTGCTAGCCATGAACTCCGTGTTTTTAAAAGAAGGAAAAAGAAAAGAAAAATCTTCAGGACCAAGACCAAACTTGGCAGGCAAACTCCGGGCCAAATAACGTCTATATCACAGCAGCTGGAGTCTGGAAGCGTACAATTTTCATCCCCCTTCCCATTGAAATCACACGTAAAGCAAGGAAAGAGTAAATCCAATAAATCTAGAAGATTGGTTAGCTGGTCACTCCAAATTCACGATCGGTGCATAGAAAGCCCAACCAAGGACAAATTTTCTGACGCACTGGAAGCCATCGTCCTTCAAAATAAGCAGCAGCTGCCCCACGAGAAGCCGGCCTCCACCTTCCTCCGTCCCATCTCCACCACTTATGACAAGCCGCGTACTCTCAAACGCATCCCACCCTCTTCCTGTCACCAGTCTGTTGCCAACCCATCGCTTAAAGAACCATCCTAATCTTTTCTTTTCCTTTGCCTTTTTTTTTTTTTTTTGGACCAGCAGTAGGGAAGAACCATCCTAATCTCATCACCTCTCATGCACATATATAAATCCAACCCCCCCTGCTCACCTCCTCACCTCAGCCCATCAACTTCCATCCTTTCTCGCACCTGAGACTTTTATTAACACGCTACTTCGGTCATCCTCCCTTACCATGGCTTCTACCAGAGCTACCATGGCATCGCTACTGTTTCCTCTCTTAGCATGCTCTTTGATGGCCGCTGCCTCGGCCGGCAACTTCTACCAGGACTTCGACATCACTTGGGGTGACGGGCGTGGTAAGATCCTTGACAATGGCCAGCTCCTAACTCTCACCCTCGACAAAGCCTCCGGCTCTGGCTTCCAGTCCAAGAACGAGTATCTCTTTGGCAAGATTGACATGCAGCTCAAGCTCGTCCCTGGGAACTCCGCCGGCACCGTCACTGCCTACTACGTAAGCCCTTATCACCTCTGTTTGAAGAAATTACCTCATGCAACCTCTTCAATTGGATCTCTGGTAACTGATGGATCTTGTATGATTTATGCCTGAACTGCAGTTGTCTTCACAAGGACCGACTCACGATGAGATCGACTTCGAGTTCCTTGGAAACCTCAGTGGAGACCCTTACACTCTCCACACCAATGTGTTCACCCAGGGGAAGGGGAACAGGGAGATGCAGTTCCACCTCTGGTTTGATCCCACCAAAGATTTCCACACCTACTCCATCCTCTGGAACCCCAGACATGTTATGTAAGTTATCAAATTCCAAGATTTCTATTGTACAGATCATTAAAAAAAAGAAAAAAAAGAATGTTATGCTCACCTTGGATTCAATCATCCTTTCAGCTTCATGGTTGATGGCACACCGATCAGAGACTTCAAGAACATGGAGTCAAGGGGCGTCGCGTTTCCAAAGAACCAAGCGATGAGGATCTACTCCAGCCTCTGGAATGCTGATGACTGGGCCACGCAGGGGGGGCGCATCAAGACGGACTGGACGAAAGCCCCCTTCACTGCCTCCTACCAAAATTTCAATGCTGATGCTTGCGTTTGGTCCTCTGGTTCCTCCAATTGTCCTTCCCAGAAGTCTAACAACGCCAGCTGGTGGAACCAGGAGCTGGATTCCACAAGCCAAGAGAGGATGAGGTGGGTGCAGGACAACTACATGATCTACAACTACTGCACCGATCAGAAGCGATTCCCCCAGGGCCTGCCTCCAGAGTGCTCCATAGCCTGAGGAGAACAGAGGACACACGACATTCAAACAAGTTCTTTTATTCGTTAATTCTTCTCTAGTATACTTGGACAGATTCTTTGTTGCCATCCTTGTAAATGGACACAGAACACGTTATATGTTGTCATATTATACATGTAAAATGATACCATAAATTAAATAAAAGCATCAGGGAGAGTGTTTTTTAATCGTTCAGCAGAACTTTTTAGCCAGCACTCTCATCAGGATCCAAATCCACATCCAATGTTAAATCCAACCCAATTTAATCCACAAACATCGCAAAACGTTAGCATGATTTTTATATTATTTCTCCTCAGTTTAAGTTACTTATTAAAAATTAGTTTAAGTCTTAAATTACCATAACTTGTTTAGATAGAGATGACAAATATGAAGTTCAAAATATTCTTTATTTCACACAATATATCTTATATGACTAACTCATCCTGCACTCAAGAAAATAATGACTCATCCGAGCGTAGACACAAGCATGTTAGGAAAATTCGTTTCGGCCTTCTTTGTCTTGGCACTGTCCTTCTTTCTTATTGGTCTTTTGCAATTCTTGTTGGCATATATCTTATGGATCGCTTATCTACACCACTACTTCACAATAAATCCCCCTTTGAGACCCTTATTCATGAAATTCATAATTATCATAAACTTTAGATATTCAAATTCTTTAATACCCATGGTTCAAACCCTACACTCCTCGCAAATTAGATCACCTTTTTCAAAATGCTTATGTATGCTATGATCCCTTCTCTCACAAATTCTTCTTCCCTTGTAATGTTTTTTTTTTTTGCCGAGAATATCTTCCTACTTCCTATGATTTTCATCTTTCTTTTTATCACTAGGCATGTCTCCTTCTTCTTCTCCTCCTTCACATGAGTCGTCATTTCCTTCTTCTCAATCTCTTTCTTTCATCTCCTCCTCCCCACACTAGAACTCATCCCATAATTACTACTAGTTCATAAAATAGTATTTTTACGTCCAACAAAATCTTTACAATCACTAAGCACCCTCTTTCTTTCTTTATTGAACTATCATGCCTTTCTTAAGCTATCCGTGACCTCAAATGGCATCAAGCCATGTCCGAAGAATTTAATGCCTTAGTTTACAATGGTACTTGAGAATTAATTTCACCTAATTTTGACCAAAATCTTATTGGGTGTAAATGGGTCTTTAGGATCAAAAGAAATACTATGCATCTTATTCCAACAATAAAATCTCTCGTTCAAAAGTTAAGGGAAGATGGATAGCATAATTTGCTTGAGAAGGTGAAAAAATCTTGTGTGAAGCATTAGATTGATATTCCAAATATGAATGCTTGTTATATAGGTGGTCAGAGTCAAAGCTGCTAGTAGCAAGAATTCATTATAATTGAAAATTATTACCTGATTAATATCTTTACATCAATGATAGTTCTTAATTAGAAGAGCTAAATTATAAATTCAATGAGTAAGCTATGGAACTTCTTATTCTTAGTTCTGTCCTCAATTTGAAATATGCTTTTAGATCATTTAAGTTAATGATATATACAGATTGGCTGAAAGGTTCTATCCTAAAGATTTTATTGAGCAGGAAAGAATTCAATCGAGATTTCAATGTTAGCATTATATTTTTGGTGTGAAAATCATTTTTGAACTATGTTACGGATTGATTGTAATAGTACAGACGAAAGTTTATAATTTGATTGATAAACTTTTGATTTATCTTGCGTTGACCCTTTCAATTTCAACTTCCACTACATAGCGATTATTTTCAGTTGTGAAAATTATAAAAATAAGGATTCACAGTAAAATAGCGAATAAGTCTCTTGCACATAACTTGCTTGTATACATTGAAAAGGAAATTATAGAGAATTTTTCTATAGATTTGATAATAGATGAGTTTGAATCTATGAAATGTTATAAGGTTCAACTTTCTTACGAGGTATTTAATTCCTTTTGTTTTATTTTATTATAAATAGGAATATATTTATGTCAAACTCTATATCTTTTTTATTGTACGTCGATGAAGATATTCAAAGTTCTTTTAAGATATTTTTTATTTCTTTCATATTTTTTTAATACCTATATTATTACATGAGCCAAAAAAATTTATAGTACAACTCGGCCCCTTTAAGAGAAATTTTTGACTCTACTATTGGCGGTAGATACTAAGTAAACCGAACATCTTAATCTTCTCTGTTTCAGTTATCATTTCATTTATTTTGGCTAATTCTTAGCCAAATTAGGGCGCAAGATGCCTAATATAACACCTCTCTTCCTTGTTCTTCTTTTATTCTAGGTTCTAGCCGAAGTTATGCTTTGAGCCAAGATTGCCACTGAGGCTGTCTCCATCATTCTTTCTAATTTTTGGAGCTCTATCCCATTCAGTAGAGAGCTTCACAGGCATTGTGAAACACACCACTGATAAAGTGTTACTACCACAGTTATCGTCTACTACTGTTTGCTACACCATCATCCTCTTTGAAGCTAGCATCAGTAGATCGGCCGCTAGGTAAGCTTCCCATGTTCCACCTTTTTTCGATTTAATTTCAATCATTAGGAACCCTAATCACACCCTATAGCCAATCGTTTAGGCTCAATTGAGCATAGCCTGGTGTGTGCCATAGTTGTCAGCATCCGATCGATTTGATTGCAAGGCCAACTAGTTTTTCAGTCCTTGGGATTAAGGGTCGAACGCACGGCTAAGCGTTGAGCACTAGAGTTCGATAATCCGTTCACCTGTTACCAATGACACTGGTAGGCTAAGCTCCTCCTTAGATGATAACCATCATCTTTGATAGTTGCCATGACCCTCTCTTATTGAGATCAGGTCACAAAGATAAACCAAGAAAGAGCCAGGCCATCGGCCATGCTCCATTGATGAAGAAGATCTGTAGGGTCTTTATCAAGGCTTTTGACTGAAGTGGTTTGGATCAAAATTAGTAAACCCAAACTGATTAAACCTAGCTGATTAAGTTAAACCCATTTAGACTCAGATATGAAGCCAAATCAAGAATCCGGTTCAGATTCTTCATAATGAACTAGTTCGGTCCAATAAGGAAGGATCTAGTTCGATAAAAAGAGGACCAACCTAAGTCGTTAACCAGTATCAGACCGAATCAAATTGAGCCAACTAGAAATCAGATCAAACCCAAATTGAGTCAAAGAAGACCTAATTCGAGCCAAATCACGCAAATTGAACCTGACCAAATCCTGACTTTAAACAGCCCATCCATGATTTTAAAGATTCTTAGTGTTATAACTCATTATTGATGATGCTGACCGATCCATGGACTAAATAAATCCTGGCTTCAAACAGCCCAGGCGAGCAGAGGGTAAGGTAGAGCAACGACTACGGACCTAGGGCCCAAGACTTTTCTTCAAACTGGAGATATCCAATCTCCAAGTTGTTGTCTTGCAAGCAAGAAATTTGATCAAAGCCGCTCTCCAACTTCTGACAACCTTGAACACCGACAGAAACATTTAACAATGCTTGCGAACAGCTGTTCTATTGACCCACACCAAGCCCGTCCAGTCTTTTATTTTTTTATCTTTTCCTGAGTAAAACGTGACTTGCTTCCCAATCCCTCCTAGGATTTGCATGACATGAAATCACGCGTTTTTAAAGGAAGGAAAAAGAAAAGAAAAATCTTCGGGACCAAGACCAAACTTTCCAGGCAAACTCCAAGCCAAATAAAGCCTACATCGCAACAGCTGGAGGCTGGAAATGCTAACGGTTTTCTTCCCCCCTTCCACTGAAACCACACGTAAAGAGGGGAAAGTATAAATCCGATATATCTAGAAGATTGGACACCTGGCGTCTCCAAATACGCGGTCGGTGCGTTAAAAGCTATCGATCTTCAAAATTAGCCGCAGCTGCCCCGCGCGAAACCAGCCTCCACCTTCCTCCGTACTCTCAAACGCAACCCACCCTCTTCCTGCCACCAGTTTGTTGCCAACCCATCGCTTAAAGAACCATCCTAATCTTCTTCATCTTTTTTTTTTTTTTTTTTGTTGACCGGAAATAGGAAAGAACCATCCTAATCCCATCACGTCTCATGCACATATATAAATCCGACACCCCCTGCTCACCTCCCCACTCCAACCCACGAACTTCCATCCATTTCGCGCTTGAGCCTCTTACCAACACGCTACTTCTGCCATCCTCCCTTTACCATGGCTTCTACCAGAGCTATCATGGCATCGCTACTGTTTCCTCTCTTAGCATGCTCTTTGATGGCCGCTGCCTCGGCCGGCAACTTCTACCAGGACTTCGACATCACTTGGGGTGACGGGCGTGGGAAGATCCTTGACAATGGCCAGCTCCTAACTCTCACCCTCGACAAAGCCTCCGGCTCTGGCTTCCAGTCCAAGAACGAGTATCTCTTTGGCAAGATTGACATGCAGCTCAAGCTCGTCCCTGGGAACTCCGCTGGCACTGTTACGGCCTACTATGTAAGCACAAATCGCCTCTACATAACTTCGCTACTTTGTGGTTTAATTCGAGTTCAAAGAACCAGTGGCTTAAGCTTTATTTATGATTGCAGTTGTCTTCGCAAGGACCAACTCACGATGAGATCGACTTTGAGTTCCTCGGAAACCTCAGTGGAGACCCTTACACGCTCCACACCAATGTGTTCACCCAGGGGAAGGGGAACAGGGAGATGCAGTTCCACCTCTGGTTTGATCCCACCAAAGATTTCCACACCTACTCCATCCTCTGGAACCCCAGACATGTTATGTAAGTTATCAAATTCCAAGATTTCTATTCTACAGATCATTAAGAAAAAAAAAAAAACGAATATTATGCTCACCTTGGATTCAATCATCCTTTCAGCTTCATGGTTGATGGCACACCGATCAGAGACTTCAAGAACATGGAGTCAAGGGGCGTCGCGTTTCCAAAGAACCAAGCGATGAGGATCTACTCCAGCCTCTGGAATGCTGATGACTGGGCCACGCAGGGGGGGCGCATCAAGACGGACTGGACGAAAGCCCCCTTTACTGCCTCCTACCAAAATTTCAATGCTGATGCTTGCGTTTGGTCCTCTGGTTCCTCCAATTGTCCTTCACAGAAGTCTAACATCGCCAGCTGGTGGAACCAGGAGCTGGATTCCACAAGCCAAGAGCGGATGAGGTGGGTGCAGGAGAACTACATGATCTACAACTACTGCACCGATCAGAAGCGATTCCCCCAGGGCCTGCCTCCAGAGTGCTCCATAGCCTGAGCAGAACAGGAGGACACGCGACATTCAAACAAGTTCTTTTATTCGTTGATTCTTCTCTAGCATATTTGGACAGATTCTTTGTTACCATTCTTGTAAATGGACACAGAACGCGTTATATGTTGTCATATTATACATGTAAAATGATACCATAAATTAAATAAAAGCATCAGGGAGAGTGTTTTTTAATCGTTCAGCAGAACTTTTTAGCCAGCACTCTCATCAGGTTAAAGGATCCAAATCCAGATCCAATGTCAAATCCAACCCAATTTAATCCACAAACATCACAAAACGTTAGTCTCGTCTTATATTATTTTTCCTCAGTTTAAATTACTTATTAAAAATTATTTTAAGCCAATTACCATGATTTATTTAGATAGAGATAGCAAAAAAACAAAAACTAAAAACATTCTTTGTTTCACATAATATATCTTATAGGACTACCTTACCTTACACTTTCATCAAAAAAGACCACCCTCCGTAGAGAAACAAGCATGCAAGGAAAGTAATTTCGCCTTTCTTCATCATGACACTATCCTTACTTTGTTGCGGTCTTTTGTGTTTGTTATTGCCATGTATCTTATTAATCACCTACCTACACTTTTATTCATACTAAATCCCTCTTTGAGGTCCTTTTTCATCAAATCTTTAATTACTATGTACTTCGGATGTTTGGATGCCTTTGTTACCCTTAGCTCAAACCCTACACTTCTCACAAATTAGCTCCACACTCCAGGCTATGTATTTTCCTTAAATATTCCTTTTCTCAAAGGGCTCATGCATACTATGATCCCTTCCCTCACAAATTTTTACAAATTTTTCTTCCCTCATTATGTTTTCTTTGCTAAGCATATCTTCCCCTTTTTTTCATATGATTTTCATATCCCTCAAAACACCATTTCTAATACATCTAATTGGCTTCTTATTGCTAATGATTCATTTCGTCCTCCATTACTAGTTTCACCAATACCATTCCTAGCTCCTAACTCTTCCATTGAGACCAACTCTTTTATGGAAACATCAGTATCATCTTATTCAATCCAGCACTTAAGTATATTTCCAAACTCCCCTTCATCTTTCTCTTCATCGTTAGGCAAGTCTCTTTCCTCTTCTCCTTCACATGAGTCATCACTTCCTTCTTCTCAATCTCTATTCTCCTCCCCGCGCTAGAACTCACCCCATGATAACTAGTTTATAAAATAATATTTTTATATCCAAAAATTTTTTTACCACCGCTAAGAATCCTTTTTCTTTCTCTTTTGAACCATCATGCCTTTCTCAAGCTATTTGTGATCCTAGATGGAGTCAAGCCATGTTCGAAGAGTTCAATCTCTTATTCTATATGGTACTTGAGAATTAATCCCATCTAGTTCTTACCAAAATCTTGTTGGGTGTGAGTCAATCTTTAGAATCAAAAATATTCAAATGGGTCCATTGCTTACTACGAATTGAGATTACTTGCAAAGGGTTTTCCACCAAAGATTCGATCTAGATTACACTAAAACCTTTAGTCCAATAGTAAAACCCACAACTATAAGACTTGTCCTTATACTTGCCCTTTCTTACAATTGGAAGCTCCATCGATTGAATGTAAACAATGCCTTCCTTTAAAGCAAGCTCAATGAGGAGGTTTACATGAAGTAGCCCTTAATTTTTATTGATTCCAATTTTTTTGGGTATGTTTGTCATCTTTGTAAGATGGTTTATGGGCTCAAGTAAGCTCCATAAGCATCGTATATCACCTTTAGTTTCTTTCTTCTTGTTTTGGATTTTAAAACCTCTAAAGCTGATGCCTCTCTATTTATTTATTTTTATGATGGTGTTTTTATTTACATTTTGGTTTATGTGGATCATTTAATCATTACTGACAGCCATTCTCACTTTATTACTCCATTTATTGCTGGCCTATCCAAGTTGTTTTTAGTTTAAGATTTCGAAAATCTTATTTACAATTTTATCGTTAAGGCAGTCTCCACTCCTCATAGGCTATTTCTCTCAGCACAAATACATTCTAAATGTCCTTGACTTTGCTAACATAACTAGAGATAAGAGCTTAAAGCACTTTTATATCCACTTTTATGTTTTTGTCTTTGTTTGATAGCTCAGTATCGTCAAATCCTTTGTGCACTTCAGTATCTTTTATTGACACAACTGGATATAGCCTATTTAGTCAATAATCTCTATTAATAGGTGTATCGGCTTACCCAAGTTCATTGGTCAGTACTTAAAAGACTTCTATATTATCTTAAGGATTTAATCTATCATTATCTTCTTCTTTAATGAGATGTATATCTTAATTTACGTTTCTTTTCATATTTTAATTGGGTAGGTGATTATAATGATCGATGGTCAACCACTGCCTATATTGTTTATCTTAGCTACAATCCAATTTCTTGGTGCTCTAAAAAGTAGTGTTGAGTTGCCAAATCATCCACCAAAGTTAAATATCGAGTAGTAATAATTACTGCCATAGAGCTTGCATTAATGGAATCAGTTTTTTTTTTTTTTTTGCTCCTCCATGGGTCTTTTGTGATAATATAGGTGCAATATATGTATGTGAAAATCCAATTTTTTATGGCCAGATGAAACATATTACTATTGACTATCATTTTATCTATGATAAAGTGAAGAAAAGCTTGTTGAAGATTTCTCATATTTTCACTTTTGACCAGCTTGTTGATGCACTCACAAAACCTCTGCCACCTCCATGGTTTCACTTGTATAGGTCTAAGATTGAGGATTTAGATAGATCCCCTAACTTATGAGGCATAATGCAAATGAAAGTTTATTTTCTATATATAATGAGCACGTAGCTTCTATGAGTAATTGTTTATTGGCTTTATTAGTGTATTCAAACTTCTTTCTATAGTTTAGAAAGATAAGGGATTAGTTGTAACATTTTTTTTATCTATCGTTATTTCAAATTTATAATTTGTAACTATAAATTACAATAAATGTGAATGCAGGTTTTGAGCTATTCCTATAAAATCCATCCTTATTTTGGTTTACCTCCCAAGTCCAAAATCTAAAATACAACCCCCAAACCAAAGATCCTGACCATCGACCATTATAGTACTAAAATTACCATCAAAATCAATAGTTACTTGTTTTTTACGGTATCCAACTTATGCATAAAAAATGTCTAAAAAAATAATTAAAATTATAGGAGAACATATTTTGTTATGATGTAAGCGTTAAAATCTGTTGATTTTTCATCTTCCCATGCTAACATATATAGGCCATGATTAATGAAGTGCACTCTTAAACAAATATTTTATCACATATTTTAGCATATTAATATAATAGAAATAATCCATTTTCAGCTATTTGATACATTGTCGGTGGACACCCAAAAAATGATTTTTAAATTTTAAATATTTTCAGTGCTATAACTCATGATTGATGATGCTGCCCAATTCATAGAGTAACGAGATCCAGGTTTCAAACAGCCCAGGCGAGCACAGAGAGAGAGAGAGAGAGCAACATGGACGGACTTAGACCCGAGACATTTCTTCAAACAGGTAACATCCAAGCTCCAACTTGTGGCCTTGCATGCAAGAAATTCCATCCCAGCCGCTCATCCAACTTCGGACAAGTAAAACCACCAACAGAAACATTTAAAACTGCATGCGATCAGCTGTTCTATTGACCCACACGAAGACCGTCCAGGGCTCCAGTCCCTTTTATTTTTTCCGAGTAGAACGTGACTTCCTCCCCGCTCCCTCTTGGATTCGCATGCCATGAACTTCGTGTTTTCGAGGAAACAACAATTCAGGACCAAGACCAAACTTGGCAGGCAAACCCCAGGCCAAATAAAGTCTATATCACGGCAGCTGGAGCCTGGAAATGTAACACTTTTCTTCCACCTTCCACTGAAATCGAACATAATGCAAGCAAAGAATCCAATAAATCCAGAAGGTTCGTTACCTGGTGACACCGACTATGCGGTCGGTGCACTAAGGCCGAACCAAGAACCACTTTTCTGACGCGCTAGAAGCTATTTTACTTCGAAAGAAGCCGTTGTTGCCCCACGCGAAGCCGCGTCCTCTCAAACGAATCCCACCCTCCTCCTGTCACCAGTCTGTCGACAACCCATCGCTTACAGAACCATCCATCTCACAACCTCTCATGCATGTATAAATCCGACACCCCCTGCTCGCTTCCTCACTCCAACCCACCAACTTCCATCCTTTCTCGCACCTGAGTCTTTTCTTAACACGCTACTTCGGTCATCCTCCCTTTACCATGGCTTCTACCAGAGCTATCATGGCATCGCTACAGTTTCCTCTCTTAGCATGCTCTTTGATGGTCGCTGCCTCGGCCGGCAACTTCTACCAGGACTTCGACATCACTTGGGGTGACGGCCGTGGGAAGATCCTTGACAATGGCCAGCTCCTAACTCTCACCCTCGACAAAGCGTCCGGCTCTGGCTTCCAGTCCAAGAACGAGTATCTCTTTGGCAAGATTGACATGCAGCTCAAGCTCGTTCCTGGGAACTCCGCCGGCACCGTCACTGCCTACTACGTAAGCCCTTATCACCTCTGTTTGAAGAAATTACCTCATGCAACCTCTTCAATTGTATCTCTGGTAACTGATGGATCCTGTATGATTTATGCCTGAACTGCAGTTGTCTTCACAAGGACCGACTCACGATGAGATCGACTTTGAGTTCCTTGGAAACCTCAGTGGAGACCCTTACACGCTCCACACCAATGTGTTCACCCAGGGGAAGGGGGACAGGGAGATGCAGTTCCACCTCTGGTTTGATCCCACCAAAGATTTCCACACCTACTCCATCCTCTGGAACCCCAGACATGTTATGTAAGTAATCAAATTCCATGATTTCTATTGTACAGATCATTAAAAAAAAAAAAAAAAAAAGAATGTAATGCTCACCTTGGATTCAATCATCCTTTCAGCTTCATGGTTGATGGCACACCGATCAGAGACTTCAAGAACATGGAGTCAAGGGGCGTCGCGTTTCCAAAGAACCAAGCGATGAGGATCTACTCCAGCCTCTGGAATGCTGATGACTGGGCCACGCAAGGGGGGCGCATCAAGACGGACTGGACAAAAGCCCCCTTCACTGCCTCCTACCGAAATTTCAATGCTGATGCTTGCATTTCTTCCTCTGGTTCCTCCAATTGTCCTTCCCAGAAGTCTACCGAAGCCAGCTGGTGGAACCAGGAGCTGGATTCCACAAGCCAAGAGAGGATGAGATGGGTGCAGAAGAACTACATGATCTACAACTACTGCACCGATCTGAAGCGATTTCCCCAGGGCCTGCCTCCAGAGTGCTCCATAGCCTGAGGAGAACAGAGAGCACGCGACGTGCAAACAAGTTCTTTTATTCGTTAATTCTTCTCTAGCATACTTGGACAGATTCTTAGTTGCCATCCTTGTAAATGGACACACAACGCGTTATATGTTGTCATATTATACATGTAATTGATACCATAAATTAAATAAAAGCATCAGGGAGAGTTTTTTTTAACCATTCCTCTGAACTTTTAAGCCAGAACCCTCACCAGATTAAAGGCTCCAATTCCAGAACCAATGTCAAATCCAACCCAACTTAAATCACGAACATCACGAAACGCTATTCTCATCATCTTTATATTATTTTTTCTTAATTTATATTACTTATTGAAAATTATTTTAAGTCTTCAATTACCATGATTTATTTAGATTGAAGTGGCAAATATCAGAAGTTAGAAAATTTTTATATCTCATATAACTACCTCAGCCTATACTTTCATTTTTTTAAAAAAAAAAAAAAAAAAAAGAGACTACCTCCCTCCACACCAGTGAACACAATGACCCATCCGAGTATAGATGCAAGCATATTAAGAAAATTGGTCTTCCCTTCTTTATCATGATAGTGTCCTTCTTTACTATTGCTCCTTTACATTTTTTATTGCCATGTATCTTATTAATTGCCTATCTATACAACTATTTCACAATAAATTCCTCTTTGAGGCCCTTTTTCATCAAATCCATAATTATCGTAAACTTCGGGTGTTCGAGTGCCTTTGTTACCTTTGGTTTAAACCATACACTCCTTACAAACTAACTCTATATTCTAAGCTATACATTTTTCTTGGATATTCCCTTTCTCAAAGTGCTTATGCATGCTATGATCCCTCTCCTCATAAATTCTTCTTCCCTCATCATATTTTCTTCGTCGACCATTTTTTCCCTTAGGCCATCGTTTCTAATACATATAATTGGCTTATTGCTACTAATGATTCAATTCGTCCTTTACTACTAATTTCACCAATACCATCCTTAGCTCCTATCTCTTCCATGGAGACTAACTCTTTTGTGGAGGCATCAGTATCATCTTATTTAATCCAGTACTTAAGTATATTCCTAAACTCTCCTTCATTTTTTTCTTTATCACTAGGTATGTCTCCTTTTCCCTCAACTCCTTCACATGAGTTATCACTTCCTTCTTCTCAATTTCTCTTTTCTTTATCCCCTCCCCCTCCTCCTCCTCATACTAGAACTCACCACATGATAACTAGTTCATAAAATAATATTTTTATACCCAAGAAAATCTTTACCATTACTAAGCATCCTCTTTCTTTCTCTTTTAAACCATCATGTTTTTCTCGAGCTATCTGTGACCCTAAATAGAGTCAAGCCATGTTTGAAGAGTTCAATGCCTTATCGTATAATGATGCTTGAGAATTAATCCCAAAGGGTTTTCACCAAAGACTAGATTTAGATTATACTAAAACTTTTAGTCCATTGCTTACCATAAGACTTGTCCTTATATTTGCCCTTTCTCGCAATTAGAAGTTCCATCAATTGAATGTAAACAATACCCTCCTTCAGGCAAGCTCAATGAGGTGGTTTACATGAAGTAACCCTTGACTTTGTTGATCCCAATTTTTTTTGGGCATGTTTGTCATCTTTGTAAGGTGATTTATGGGCTCAACCAAGCTCCCAAGGAATGGTATATTACCTTTAGTTTATTTCTTCTTGCTTTGGATTTTAAAACCTTTTAAGTTAATGCCTCTCTATTTTTTTATTTTCTTCTTGCTTTGGATTTTAAAACCTTTTAAGTTAATGCCTCTCTATTTTTTTATTTCCATGATGGTGTTGTTATTTATATTTTAGTTTATGTGGATGATTTAATCATTATTGGCAGCCATTCTCACTTTATTACTCTATTTATTGCTGAGCTATCCAAGTTGTTTTTAGTTTAGGATTTAGAAAATCTTATTTACTTTTTTGGCATTAAGATGGTCTCCACTCCTCATGGGCTATTTCTCTCTTAGCACAAATACATTGCAGATGTCCTTGACCCTACTAACATGTCTGGAGCTAAGGGCTTAAAGCGCTTCTATATCTACTTTTATATTTTTGTCTTTGCTTAGTAACTCAGTATCATCAAATCCTTGGTGCATTTTGGTATCTCTTATTGATATGATCAAATATAACTTATTTAGTCAATAAGCTTTTTTAGTATATGCACCAGCTTACCCAAGTCTAGTGGTTAGCACTTAAAAGACTTCTATGTTATCTAAAGGGACCAATCCATCATTTTCTTCTTTCAACAAGATGCATCTCTTAATTTATATTTCCTTTTTGGTTTCAAGTGGGCAAGTATTTGTAATGATCGATGTCTTGGGTTTTGGTTGCGCAGCAGAAGATCGAATTTTAAAATTTTTTAAACTTTGAAACCCTAGTCAACCGAAACCCTAGACCCAGAACCCCTTGATTATATCAACTAACAAGGCAATATATTAAGATATTGAATAATACTTGTAACACTAATATCCTTTGTTCCACTAGGCACACAAGTGTATGCCCTCCAGAGGTGATCCACACAGGAACTGGGTTCAAGAGTCTAGCTCCTTCTTCAAAACTTTGATCCTTGATGCTTAATCCTTCCAAAGGATTTGATTGGCTTGCTTTCTTTCGCTTCTAATTTTTCTTTCTCTTACAAAAAAATCCTTCAAAGCCTCTTGTCCTAAAGAAGACCTCCTTGTCTTGATTTAGAACAAGAGATATAAGAGAAATAAAATAAGAAAGAGAGGGTATTGATTTCTCTTCGAATGGATTTTCATATTTACTAAAACCCCGGGACGCACTCCTATTTATAAGAGGCGGAGGGATGCGTCACCAAGGGATGCATCCCATCCAAACTCCTTACCATGATGAGGCGTGTCCTAAGGGTAGCGCCTCATCATGATAAGGCGCTAAGGGAAGGGGCGCATCTGAAAGAGAGCGAAAGACGTATTCGCTCAAAAAATGCGCTATCAGCCTTCTCACGCTGATAACATCACCCCACACTTATTTCATGATAATCCAATGGTCCAGATTAAGGCGTCATCTAATGGTCCAGAAGCAAGGTGTCATCACCAATGGTCCAGATTTAGACGCCAACTAATGGTCTAGATTTAGGCAACAACCAATGGTCCAGGTCTTTCATGCAGGAAGCCATCTAATGGTCCAGATCGAGCCGCTGACCAATCATCCAGATCCATTATTCAAAGAGATATCCAATGGTCTAAATAAAGCCAATTGGGTTGCAACTCTTGGCCAACCCATATTAGGTCATGATTTAATCTTATTAGATTAACCTAATACAAGAATCAGATTCGAATCCAATTCAAATCAGGAGCTAAGATTTACAACACGTGCTAGCATGTCTATCTTGCAAACATGATCTAATCCAATTAGACCCTTGATCAGTTCCTTTTGTATGTGACTCTCTGGGTTCCTCATCCAGTCAACAGTAGGTTTAAGCTTATGTCGATTTATTTCGATTAAAAATCAACTAATCAAATTAGGTCAAATCGAGCTAACCCTAGTTGCCAATTTGAACCATCTTTCAAATTGACTTATGATTTCAATTAATTTAATTCATGAAAACCTACAAGACATGATTGACGTCTAGTAACGTATCATGCCTACTCAGAAGATGAGGAATTTGATAGAAATTACCGAAATACCTTTCAATGGCAAGTTACCGTGCAATTCAATTCTTCGATCTCCCTTTATCCTGAATAAGCAATGGGTATGGAAAATTGTTAAACCCTAACACTTTATTCATTTGAATCTCAAATCACTAATGAAGACTCAATCGATGAAAGATTAGAACCATTTTTAATATCATCATGCTTTGATCAAAGACTTCCTGAGTTATCATTTAATGAGATTACATAGGATAAATACTCCTCTTACCAGGAGTGATCGATTCCTTGTTGACCTACTCACAATCTTCATACACAATTCACCATATCCATAATACCCCATACATGGCTAAGTCATGAATGAGTATGAACCAAAACATGGATTCATGTGTACAAGATTTCATGGCGATCTCAGATCTAAGGATCATTTGCACAACTCCCACTAAGAGAATCATCTTTTGATAAGTAAGTAAGACTTTCATAAGATGTTCTCATTACGGATCAATTCAGTGAACTCATACCTTGATGAGCACCCACATCCTTATATTAGTGTCCCCACATAAGTGATCGTGAGACCAACCACTCTCTCTATCGAGCATACATAGAATGTGTCAGTTTTTCTGGAAATATCGATCCCCTACTCGATGAACCTTTGACTAGGAATATTCTAGATTAGGGTTTATAAGATCTTAGGTCTCACTGTTATGAACTTCATCATAACTATAAATCCATTGCCCTAATCTATGGGGTTCATCATAATCTTAAAACAAAAAGTTATAAGACACAGCATATGATGAATCAAAATGCCTTTTATCAATATCATTCATGAGTTGGAAGAATTTTATAGAAAAGCTCCTGTTACATAAGAAATATGATTGGCTTTCAAAGCACTATTCTTTCATGATGTTCAACCACTACCTATATTATTTATTGTTGCCCAGCTAAGCAACACAAGAGGGGGGGTGAATTGGATTCTTTAAAAATTTTTAGCAAGTATGTGCAATATTTTCAAAATAATGAAATCTATATGAGAGTGGAGTGATGATTGGAAGAACAAATAACAAAAATAATAATCACACACAAACAGAGATTTATAGTGGTTCGGTGCCAATCCTTGCACCTACGTCCACTCCCCAAGAATCCCTTAAAATTTTTTTCTACTAATCGTTTCACAAACGATTACAATCTTTGCTAACCCAACTACCTTCTTATTTCCCAAGCACAAGAGGGCCTTACCCTAGCTATTCCAGCTAGCTTCAGGCATAAGGGAGCCTTACAAGTCACCAATTTTAGGTTTGGCGCACCCTACATAAGTTTCAACCAAGTTGAAACTCAAACAAGCATACAAAGAAACAAAGATGCAGGATAAACAGCTCCTTAATGAGCAAATAGAATAATAATGACACTTTATAGATTTCTGAAGGTCTCCTCCTTAAATAAGCTTCTCCTCCTTAAATGCTAGAGTTATGAGCACTTGAAGAAGCTTATTGAGTTGTTGGATAGAGCCTTGAATGAGTTTTAATGGCCTTCCAAGCTTTGCTGCACAGTTGCTCTTCAAATGGAAGAAGGCTAAATTTTTTCTTGATTTTTCAATCTTTTTTCCACTTATAATCCTTCAAAAACACTCCAAAAATCTTTCTAATCCATCTCATTTACGTGTATTTATAGTTCATTGAGGGATTAAAACGTTAAACTAGCCGTTTCTGATCGTTTGAAATGTCAGAACTAGCCGTTACTGTGCTGTCCCAACAGTTAGTCGGCATGGTAGTCGACTAATTTAGGAGTTTTCATTGTTTAGGCCATAGTAGTCGGCTACCTAATCGACTAACCTTAGAATTCTCACTGTTCAGGCCATAGTAGTCGACTGCTTAGCTGACTATTCCATTCCAGGCTTCTGTAAAAATTTATGGGCACAGTTTTGGCTTGTTAGCTAGCATAGGAGTCGGCTAATGGCTTCAAACTCTCTGTTTTCTCCATTTTGAGCACCAGTAGCTAGCATGAGAGTTGATTAATGGCTTCAAACTTTCTGTTCTCTCAATTTTATGCAACAGTAGCTGGCATGAGAGTTGACTAATGGCTCAAAAATTTAAAAATTCAATCCAAAGCCAAAAAAAACTTGTTGTTTTGATGAAGATATGTATCATAGCTCTCATGTCTTGAACTTTCTTTATTGAATAACTTTCCAAACATCTAGATTTCACTTAATTGGAGCTTGAAACATTCTTCTTTGATCTTGTTCCTCTACAAAAATTTCTTTCTTGACCCATAATCTTTTTAGGAGCTTGGATCCCATCTTTTCATCTTGGTGACTAATGTGTGCCTGCATTGCATTGTGGTTCTTCACCAAACTCATTAGTAACTTACTTAATTGTTTTGTGATCATCAAAATTAATGTAAGGTCAACATTTATCTTAGCTTCAATCTAATTTTTTAGTTCTCTAAAACGTAACGTTCAGTTATCAAATCATTTATCAAAGTTGAATATCAAGCAATGGCAACCATTGCCATGGAGTTTGCCTGGCTGGTATTCATTCTTACTGGGTTTGGCATCTATTCTTTTTTCTCTTCCATAGGTCTTTTGTAATAATATAGGTGCAACCTATGTCTGTACAAATCCAGTTCTTTATAGCCAAATGAAACATATTGCTATTAACTATTATTTTGCCTATGATAGAGTAAGGAATGGCTTGTTGAAATTTCTCACATTTCCATTTCTGACTAGCTTGTTGATGCACTGACAAAACCCTTTGCCACTTCCATGGCTTCACTTATTTAAGATTAGGGTCTCAAATGAATCCCCCAACTTGCGAGGCATGATGCGGATAAAAGTCTATTTTTTATAAACTAGGAGCACGTGGCTTCTATCAGGTAGTTATTGGTTTTATTAGTATATTCGAACTTAATGCTATAGTTTAAGAAGACAAGGGATTTGTTGTTGAAGATAAGGGATTAGTTGTAATCTATTCTTTTATTATTATTTCAAAACTTTAAACTTATAATTATAAATTTCAATAAATGTGAATAAAGTTTTTAAGCTTTTTCTATAAAACTCAGCCTTAATTTTGTTTGCCTCTTGCATCCAAAATAAAAAATTCAACCTCCAAACCAAAGATCCGATTATCCTACTACTAAAATTACTTAAAAATCAATAATATTTTGTTTTCCATGTTATCCAACTTATGCATCAAATATGCCCCTTAAAAAAAAAAAAAATTAAAAGTATAGAGAATCATATTTTGTTATGATGTAAGTATATCGGTTGATTTTCCTTCTTCGGTGCTAGCGTGTATATGACCAATGAAGTGCACTCTTAAACAAATATTTTAACACATATTTTAGCATATTAATACAATAGAAACCATCCATTTTCAGCTATTCGATCCATAGCTGAGACCACCCAATTAAAAAATAATAATAATAATTTTTAAATTTTAAATATTTTTAGTGTTATATCTCATGATTGATGATGCAGTCCAATCCATGGGCTAACGATATCCTGGTTTCAAACAGCCCAGGTTTGCTCAGAGTAACACATCAACGACTACGGACCTAGACCAGAAACGTTTCTTCAAACAGGTTAACATCAAAACTCCAAATTGCTGTTGTGCATGCGAAAAATTTGATCACAGTCGCTCATCCAACTTCGGACAAGTAAAACTGCCAACAGAAACATTTAATTTTCTGAGTACAAAAAAAAAAAAAAAAAAAAGAAAAGAAAATTCCTTCAGGACCAAGACCAAACTTGGCAGGCAAACTACGGGCCAAATAAAGTCTATATCACAGCAGCTGGAGCCTGGAAACGAAACAATTTTCTTTCCCCTTCCGCTGAAATCGCACAAAATGCGAGGAAAGAATCCAATAAATCCATAAGATTGGCTGCGTGGTGACTCCAAAATGAGCGGTCGGTGCGAAGGCCGAACGAAGGACCACGTTTTGGACGCAGTGGAAGCTATCGTACTTCAAATGAAGCCGCGGCTGTCCCACGCGAAGCCGCGTCCTCTCAACACATCCACATCCCCACCCTCCTCCTGCCACCAACCTGTCTTGCCAACCCATCGCCTAAGAACCATCCTAATCTCATCACCTCTCATGCGTATATAAATCCGACACACCCTGCTCACTTCCTCACCCCAACCCACCAAGTTCCATCCTTTTCGCGCTTGAGTCTATTACCAACGCGCTACCTCTGTCATCCTCCCTTTACCATGGCTTCTACCAGAGCTATCATGGCATCGCTACTGTTTCCTCTCTTAGCATGCTCTTTGATGGCCGCTGCCTCGGCCGGCAACTTCTACCAGGACTTCGACATCACTTGGGGTGACGGGCGTGGGAAGATCCTTGACAATGGCCAGCTCCTAACTCTCACCCTCGACAAAGCCTCCGGCTCTGGCTTCCAGTCCAAGAACGAGTATCTCTTTGGCAAGATTGACATGCAGCTCAAGCTCGTCCCTGGGAACTCCGCCGGCACCGTCACTGCCTATTACGTAAGCTTTCATCACCTCTGTTTGAAGACATTACCTCAAACACCCTGTTCAATTACGTCTCTGGTAACTAATGGGTCCTGTATGATTTATGCCTGAACTGCAGTTGTCTTCGCAAGGACCAACTCACGATGAGATCGACTTTGAGTTCCTTGGAAACCTCAGTGGAGACCCTTACACGCTCCACACCAATGTGTTCACCCAGGGGAAGGGGAACAGGGAGATGCAGTTCCACCTCTGGTTTGATCCCACCAAAGACTTCCACACCTACTCCATCCTCTGGAACCCCAGACATGTTATGTAAGTAATCAAATTCCATGATTTCTATTGTACAGATCATTAAAAAAAAAAAAAAAGAAGAATGTTATGCTCACCTTGGATTCAATCATCCTTACAGCTTCATGGTTGATGGCACACCGATCAGAGACTTCAAGAACATGGAGTCAAGGGGTGTCGCGTTTCCAAAGAACCAAGCGATGAGGATCTACTCCAGCCTCTGGAATGCTGATGACTGGGCCACGCAGGGGGGGCGCATCAAGACGGACTGGACAAAAGCCCCCTTCACTGCCTCCTACCGAAATTTCAATGCTCATGCTTGCATTTGGTCCTCTGGTTCCTCCAATTGTCCTTCACAGAAGTCTAACAAAGCCAGCTGGTGGAACCAGGAGCTGGATTCCACAAGCCAAGAGAGGATGAGATGGGTGCAGAAGAACTACATGATCTACAACTACTGCACCGATCTGAAGCGATTCCCCCAGGGCCTGCCTCCAGAGTGCTCCATAGCCTGAGGAGAACAGAGAGCACGCGACGTGCAAACAAGTTCTTTTATTCGTTAATTCTTCTCTAGTATACTTGGACAGATTCTTAGTTGCCATTCTTGTAAATGGACACAGATCACGTTATATGTTGTTATATTATACATGTAATTGATACCATAAATTAAATAAAAGCATCAGGGAGAGTTTTTTTTAACGGTTCGTCTGTACTGTTAAGCCAGAACTCTCACCAGATTAAGGGCTCCAAATCCAAAACCAATGTCAAATCTTAAATCACGAACATCACGAAACGTTATTCTCATCATCTTTATATTATTTTTTCTTAGTTTATATTACTTATTGAAAATTATTTTAAGCCTTCAATTACCATGATTTATTTAGATTGAAGTGACAAATATCAGAAGTTCGAAATTTTTTTTTGTTTCACACAGTATATCTCATATGACTACCTCACCCCATACTTTGATATAAAATAAAAAAAAAAGTACTACACCCATGAACACAATGACCCATCCGAGTATAGATACAAGCATGTTAAAAGAATTAGTCTCGCCCTTCTTCATCATGACAGTGTCCTTCTTTCCTATTGCTCCTCTGCATTTCTTATTGCCATATACAACTATTTCACTATAAATCCTTTTTTGAGGCCCTTTTTCATCAAATCCATAATTATCATAAATTTCAGGTGTTCAGGCGCCTTTGTTACCTTTGGTTCAAACCATACACTCCTCACAAACTAATTCCATGCTCTAGGCTATACATTTTCCTTGAATATTCCCTTTCTCAAAGTGCTTATGCATGCTGTGATCCCTCTCCTCACAAATTCTTCTTCCCTCATCATATTTTCTTCGTTGAGCATATCTTCCCCTTAGGCCATTATTTCTAATACATCTAATTGGCTTGTTGCTACTAATGATTCAATTCATCTTCCACTACTAGTTTCACCAACACAATCCTTAGCTTTTATCTCTTCCATCGAGACTAACTCTTTTGTGGAGGCATCAGTATCATCTTATTCAATCCGGTTCTTAAGTATGTTCCTAAACTCTCCTTCATTTTTTTCTTTATCGCTAGATATGTCTCCTTTTCCTCTCCTCCTTCACATGAGTTGTCACTTCTTCTCAATCTCTCTTTTCTTTATCTCTTCCCCCTCCTCCTCCCCATGCTAGAACTCACCCCATGATAACTAGTTTATAAAATAATATTTTTATGCTCAAAAAAATCTTTACCACTACTAAGCATCCTCTTTCTTTCTCTTTTGAGCCATCATATTTTTCTCAAGCTATCTGTGACCTTAAATAGAGTCAAGCTATGTTCGAAGAGTTCAACGCCTTATCGTATAATGATGCTTGAGAATTAATCCCAAAGGGTTTTCACTAAAGACTAGATTTAGATTATGCTAAAACTTTTAGTCCATTGCTTACCATAAGACTTGTCCTTATACTTGCCCTTTCTCGCAATTAAAAGCTCCATCAATTGAATGTCAACAATATCTTCCTTCAAGCAAGCTCAATGAGGAGGTTTACATGAAGTAACCCTTGACTTTGTTGATCCCAATTTGTTTTGGATATGTTTGTCATCTTTCTAAGGCGATTTATGGGCTCAACCAAGCTCCCAAAGAATGGTATATCACCTTTAGTTTATTTCTTCTTGCTTTGGATTTTAAAACTTTTTAAGTTAATGCCTCTCTATTTTTTTATTTCCATGATGGTGTTGTTATTTATATTTTAATTTTTGTGGATGATTTAATCATGATTGGCAGCCATTCTCACTTTATTACTCTGTTTATTGCTGAGCTATCCAAGTTGTTTTTAGTTTAGGATTTAGAAAATCTTATTTACTTTTTTGGCATTGAGATGGTCTCCACTCCTCATGGGCTATTTCTCTCTTAGCACAAATACATTGCAGATGTCTTTAACCCTACTAACATGTACGGAGCTAAGGGCTTAAAGCGCTTCTATGTCTACTTCTATATTTTTGTCTTTGCTTAATAGCTCAGTATCATCGAATCCTTGGTGCATTTTAGTATCTCTTATTGATATGATCGAATATAACTTATTCAGTCAATAAGCCCTTTTAGTATATGCACCAACTTACCCAAATCTAGTGGTTAGCACTTAAAAGACTTATATGTTATCTAAAGGAACCAATCCATCATTTTCTTCTTTCGGCAAGATGCTTCTCTTAATTTATATTTCTTTTTAGATTTCAATTGGGCAAGTGACTATAATGATCAATGTTCAACCACTGCCTATATTATTTATTGTTGCCCAGCTAAGCAATCCAAGAGGAGGGGGTGAATTCGATTCTTTGAAAATTTTTAGAAAGTATGTGCAATATTTTCAAAACAATAAAATCTATATGAGAGTGGAGTGATGATTGGAAGAACAAATAACACAAATAATAATCACACACAAACACAGAGATTTATAGTAGTTCGGTGTCAATCCTTGCACCTACGTCTACTCCCCAAGAATCCCTTGAAAATTTTCTCCACTAATCGTTCAACAAACGATTACAATCCTAGCTAACCCAACTAGCATCTTATTTCTCAGGCACAAGGGGACCTTACCCTAGCTATTCTAGCTAGCTTCTTGTTTACCAGGTACAAGGAAGCCTTACAAGTTACCAATTTTGGGTTTGGTGCACCCTACACAAGTTTCAACCAAGTTGAAACTCAAACAAGCATACAAAGAAACAAAGATGCAGGATAAATAGCTCCTTAATGAGCAAATGGAATAATAATGGCACTTTATAGATTTCTGAAGGTTTTCTCCTTAAATGAGCTTCTCCTCCTTAAATGCTGGAGCTATGAGCACTTGAAGAAGCTTCTTGAGTTGTTGGATGGAACCTTAAATGAGCTTTAATGGCCTTTCAAGCTTTGCTGCCCAGTTGCTCTTCAAATGGAAGAAGGCTGAATTCTCTCTTGATTTTTCAGTCTTTTTTTCACTTATAATCCTTCAAAAACACTCCAAAAATCTTTCTAATCCATCTCATTTACATGTATTTATAGTCCATTGAAGGATTGGAACGTTAAACTAGCCGTTTCTCACCGTTTAGAATGTCAGAACTAGCTGTTACTGTGCTGTCCCAGTAGTTAGTCGGCATAGTAGTGGACTAATCTGGGAGTTTTCACTGTTTAGGCCACAGTAGTCGACTACCTAGTCGACTAAACTTAGAATTCTTACTGTCTAGGCTACAGTAGTCGGCTGCTTAGCTGACTATTCCATTCCAGGCTTCTGTAAAAATTTATGTGGCACAGTTTTGGCTTGTTAGCTAGCATGGGAGTCGGCTAATGGCTTCAAACTCTCTGTTTTCTCCATTTTGAGCACCAGTAGCTGGCATGGGAGTTGACTAATGGCTTCAAACTTTCTGTTCTCTCAATTTTATGCAACAGTAGCTGACATGAGAGTTGGCTAATAGCTCCAAAATTTAAAAACTCAATCCAAAGCCAAAAAAAACTTGTTGTTTTAATGAAGATATGTATCCTAGCTCTCATGTCTTGAACTTTCTTTATTGAATAACTTTCCAAACATCTAGATTTCACTTAATTGGAGCTTGAATCATTCTTCTTTGATCTTGTTCCTTTACAAAAATTTCTTTCCTGAACCATAATCCTTTTTAGGAGCTTGGATCCCATCTTTTTCATCTTGGTGACTAATGTGTGCCTGCATTGCATTATGGTTCTTCACCAAACTCATTAGTAACTTACTTAATTATTTTGTGATCATCAAAATTAATGTAAGGTCAACATTTATCTTAGCTTCAATCTAATTTTTTAGTGCTCTAAAATGTAACGTTCAATTATCAAATCATTCATCAAAGTTGAATATCAAGCAATGGCAACCATTGCCATGGAGTTTGCCTAGCTGGTATTCATTGTTACTGGGTTTGGCATCTACTCTTTTTTCTCTTCCATAGGTCTTTTCTAATAATATAGGCATAACCTATGTCTGTACAAATCTAGTTCTTTATAGCCAAATGAAACATATTGCTATTAACTATTATTTTACCTATGATAGAGTAAGGAATGGCTTGTTGAAATTTCTTACATTTCCATTTCTGACTAGCTTGTTGATGCACTCATAAAATCCTTAGCCACTTCCATGGCTTCACTTGTTTAAGATTAGGGTCTCAGATGAATCCCCAACTTGCGAGGCATGATGTGGATAAAAGTCTATTTTTTATAAACAAGGAGCATGTGGCTTCTATCAGTTAGTTATTGGCTTTATTAGTATATTCGAACTTAATGCTATAATTTAAGAAGACAAGGGATTTGTTGTCGAAGATAAGGGATTAGTTGTAATCTTTTCTTCTATTATTATTTTGTTGACCTCACATTAATTTTGATGATCACAAAATAATTAAGTAAGTTACTAATAAGTTTTATGGAGAATCATGATGAAATGCAGGCATACATGAATCACCGAGATGATTAGAAATGATTTCAAGCTCCTAAATGGGTTTATGGTTCAAGAGAGAAATTTTTGTAGAAAACCAAGATCAAATAAGGATGATTCAAGCCTCAATTCAGTGAAATTCAGGTGGTTGGGAGGTTTTCAAATGAAGAAAGTTCAAAATTATAAGAGCTAAAACAATTATCCTCTTCATTTCAATGAGTTCTATTGTTTACGGAATAAGTTTTCAAGTTTTGGAAGAATTGGTCAACTCCTACAGCAGCTACCAGCACTTAGAATGGAAGATTGAAGTATTTAGTCAACTACCTTGCAAGCTATCAAGTCAAAATTGTGCCACAAGAGAGTTAACAACAAGTTTTTCCAAGTTAGTTGACTAATTAGTCGGCTACTGTGGCAAAACAGTGAGAAATTTCATGTTAGCCGACTAACCAATCGGCTACTATAGCAAAACAGTAAGCTTCCTGAAGTTAGCCGACTCTGAAGTCGGCTACTGTGGCCAAGACAGTGAAGGGTATCAAGTTAGTCGACTCTAGAGTCGGCTACGTGGTTAGAAGAGAGAGTTTGGCGAAAGTAGTCGACTCTAGAGTCGACTAACTTGCTTAGAACTGCTGTAATGGCTAGTTCTGCGTCTCCAACAGTCACAAACGGCTAGTTTAATGTTCCAATCCCTTAGTAAACTATAAATACTCGTAAATGGGATTGATTAGCAAGTGATTGGGAGCATTTTTGAGGGATTACAAGTGAGAAAAAGAGAGGAAAACAAAGGAAAAATTAAGAAAGATTTCAGCCTTCTAGTTTTTGAAATGAAAGTGTGCTGCTGAGTTTAAAACTCCTTCAAGGCTCATTCAAGGCTC
The DNA here is from genome assembly GCA_017589505.3 of Metroxylon sagu. NCBI lineage: Eukaryota > Viridiplantae > Streptophyta > Magnoliopsida > Arecales > Arecaceae > Metroxylon > Metroxylon sagu. The sequence goes on from JACVBY030000627.1 coordinate 1,778,157, forward strand.
CTTCCAACTACTCAAGAGGCTTCTTCAAGTGCTCATAACTCCAACATTTAAAGAGAAGAAGCTCATTCAAAGGGAGGTCTTAAAAAAGTGTAAAGTGCTTTTATTTTTACATTTGCTCATTAAGGAGCTAAAAATTTCTGAAACTCTTTTCATTGCATGTTGCTTGAGTTTCAACTTGGTTGAAACTTGTGTAGGGTGTGCCAAACCCATAATTAGTGAATTGTAAGGCTCCCTTATGCTCGGAAATAAGAAGTTAGCTGAGAAAGCTAAGGAAAGGCTCCTTTGTGCCTATGAAACAAGAAGCTAGCTGGATTCGCTAGGTCTGGATTCTCTAGGTTTGTAATCGTTTGAAGAACGATTAGTAGAGAAAATTCCTAAGGGATTCTTGGGGAGTGGATGTAGGTGCAAGGAGTAGCATCGAACTACTATAAATTGCTGCTTTTGTGTGTTTGTCTCTTATTGTTGCTATACTTGTTCTTGCTATCAACACTTCACACTCACACACAATTTATTGTTTTGCAAAATTGCACATACTTGTTAAAAATTTTCAAAGAACCCAATTCACCCCTCTCTTGGGTTACTTAGCCAGGCAACATATTTCAAAACTATAAACTTATAATTATAAATTTCAACAAATATGAATGAAATTTTTAAGCTTTTCATATAAAACCCAACCTTATTTTGGTTTGCCTCTTACATCCAAAATAAAAAAGTCAACCCTCAAACTAAAGATCCAATCATCCTACTACTAAAATTACTTAAAAGTCAATATTTTTTTATTTTCTGTGATATCCAACTTATGCATCAAATATGCTCCTTTAAATATATATATATATTAAAAGTATAGAGAATCATATTTTGTTATGACGTAAGTATATTGGTTGATTTTCCTTCTTCCATGCTAGCTTGTATATGACCAATGAAGTGCACTCTTAAACAAATATTTTAACACATATTTTAGCATATTAATACAATAGAAGCCATCCATTTTTACCTATTCGATCCATAGCTGAGACCACACAATTAAAAAAAAATGATTTTTAAATTTTAAATATTTTTAGTGTTATATCTCATGATTGATGATGCAGCCCAATCCATGGGCTAACGATATCCTGGTTTCAAACAGCCCAGGTTTGCACAGAGTAACACATCAACGACTACGGACCTAGACCAGAAACGTTTCTTCAAACAGGTAACATCAAAACTCCAAATTGTTGCTGTGCATGCGAAAAATTTGATCACAGCCGCTCATCCAACTTCGAACAAGTAAAACTGCCAACAGAAATATTTAATTTTCTGAGTAAAAAAAAAAAAAGAAGAAGAAAAGAAAAGTCCTTGAGGACCAAGGCCAAACTTGGCAGGCAAACTACGGGCCAAATAAAGTCTATATCACAGCAGCTGGAGCCTGGAAACGAAACAATTTTCTTTCCCCTTCCGCCGAAATCGCACATAATGCGAGGAAAGAATCCAATAAATCCAGAAGATTGGCTGCGTGGTGACTCCAAAATGAGCGGTCGGTGCGTAGGCCGAACGAAGGACCACGTTTGGGACGCAGTGGAAGCTATCGTACTTCAAATGAAGCCGCGGCTGTCCCACGCGAAGCCGCGTCCTCTCAACCGCATCCCACCCTCTTCCTGCCACCAACCTCTTGCCAACCCATCGCCTAAGAACCATCCTAATCTCATCACCTCTCATGCGTATATAAATCCGACACACCCTGCTCACTTCCTCACCCCAACCCACCAAGTTCCATCCTTTTCGCGCTTGAGTCTATTACCAACGCGCTACCTCTGTCATCCTCCCTTTACCATGGCTTCTACCAGAGCTATCATGGCATCGCTACTGTTTCCTCTCTTAGCATGCTCTTTGATGGCCGCTGCCTCGGCCGGCAACTTCTACCAGGACTTCGACATCACTTGGGGTGACGGCCGTGGGAAGATCCTTGACAATGGCCAGCTCCTAACTCTCACCCTCGACAAAGCCTCCGGCTCTGGCTTCCAGTCCAAGAACGAGTATCTCTTTGGCAAGATTGACATGCAGCTCAAGCTCGTCCCTGGGAACTCCGCTGGCACTGTTACGGCCTACTATGTAAGCACATATCGCCTCTACATAACTTCTCTAGTTTGTGGTTTAATTGGAGTTCAAAGAACCAGTGGCTTAAGCTTTATTTATGCTTTCAGTTGTCTTCGCAAGGACCAACTCACGATGAGATCGACTTTGAGTTCCTTGGAAACCTCAGTGGAGACCCTTACACGCTCCACACCAATGTGTTCACCCAGGGGAAGGGGAACAGGGAGATGCAGTTCCACCTCTGGTTTGATCCCACCAAAGATTTCCACACCTACTCCATCCTCTGGAACCCCAGACATGTTATGTAAGTTATCAAATTCCAAGATTTCTATTGTACAGATCATTAAAAAAAAAAAAAAAAAGAATGTTATGCTCACCTTGGATTCAATCATCCTTTCAGCTTCATGGTTGATGGCACACCGATCAGAGACTTCAAGAACATGGAGTCAAGGGGCGTCACGTTTCCAAAGAACCAAGCGATGAGGATCTACTCCAGCCTCTGGAATGCTGATGACTGGGCCACGCAGGGGGGGCGCATCAAGACGGACTGGACAAAAGCCCCCTTCACTGCCTCCTACCGAAATTTCAATGCTGATGCTTGCATTTCTTCCTCTGGTTCCTCCAATTGTCCTTCCCAGAAGTCTACCAAAGCCAGCTGGTGGAACCAGGAGCTGGATTCCACAAGCCAAGAGAGGATGAGATGGGTGCAGAAGAACTACATGATCTACAACTACTGCACCGATCTGAAGCGATTTCCCCAAGGCCTGCCTCCAGAGTGCTCCCTAGCCTGAGGAGAACAGAGAGCACGCGACGTGCAAACAAGTTCTTTTATTCGTTAATTCTTCTCTAGTATACTTGGACAGATTCTTAGTTGCCATCCTTGTAAATGGACACACAACGCGTTAGATGTTGTCATATTATACATGTAATTGATACCATAAATTAAATAAAAGCATCAGGGAGAGTTTTTTTTAACCATTCCTCTGAACTTCTAAGCCAGAACCCTCACCAAATTAAAGGCTCCAATTCCAGAACCAATGTCAAATCCAACCCAACTTAAATCACGAACATCACGAAACGCTATTCTCATCATCTTTATATTATTTTTTCTTAATTTATATTACTTATTGAAAATTATTTTAAGTCTTCAATTACCATGATTTATTTAGATTGAAGTGTCAAATATCAGAAGTTAGAAAAATTTTATATCTCATATAACTACCTTAGCCTATACTTTCATTAAAAAAAAAAAAAAAAAAAAAAAAAAAAAAAGAAAAAAAAAGAAAAAAAAAGAGACTACCTCCCTCCACACCGGTGAACACAATGACCCATCCGAGTACCGATGCAAGCATATTAAGAAAATTGGTCTTCCCTTCTTTATCATGATAGTGTCCTTCTTTACTATTGCTCCTTTACATTTTTTATTGCCATGTATCTTATTAATTGCCTATCTATACAACTATTTCACAATAAATTCCTCTTTGAGGCCCTTTTTCATCAAATCCATAATTATCGTAAACTTCGGGTGTTCGAGTGCCTTTGTTACCTTTGGTTTAAACCATACACTTCTTACAAACTAACTCTATATTCTAAGCTATGCATTTTTCTTGGATTCCCTTTCTCAAAGTGCTTATGCATGCTATGATCCCTCTCCTCATAAATTCTTCTTCCCTCATCATATTTTCTTCCTCGACCATATTTTTCCCTTAGGCCATCGTTTCTAATACATATAATTGGCTTATTGCTACTAATGATTCAATTCGTCCTTTACTACTAGTTTCACCAATACCATCCTTAGTTCCTATCTCTTCCATCGAGACTAACTCTTTTGTGAAGGCATCAGTATCATCTTATTTAATCCAGTACTTAAGTATATTCCTAAACTCTCCTTCATTTTTTTCTTTATCACTAGGTATGTCTCCTTTTTCCTCAACTCCTTCACATGAGTTATCACTTCCTTCTTCTCAATTTCTCTTTTCTTTATCCCCTCCCCCTCCTCCTCCTCATACTAAAACTCACCACATGATAACTAGTTCATAAAATAATATTTTTATACCCAAGAAAATCTTTACCATTACTAAGCATCCTCTTTCTTTCTCTTTTAAACCATCATGTTTTTCTCGAGTTATCTGTGACCCTAAATAGAGTCAAGCCATGTGACCCTAAATAGAGTCAAGCCATGTTTGAAGAGCTCAATGCCTTATCGTATAATGATGCTTGAGAATTAATCCCAAAGGGTTTTCACCAAAGACTAGATTTAGATTATACTAAAACTTTTAGTCCATTGCTTACCATAAGACTTGTCCTTATATTTGCCCTTTCTCGCAATTAGAAGCTCCATCAATTGAATGTAAACAATACTCTGCTTCATGCAAGCTCAATGAGGTGGTTTACATGAAGTAACCCTTGACTTTGTTAATCCCAATTTTTTTTGGGCATGTTTGTCATCTTTGTAAGGTGATTTATGGGCTCAATCAAGCTCCCAAGGAATGGTATATTACCTTTAGTTTATTTCTTCTTGCTTTGGATTTTAAAACTTTTTAAGTTAATGCCTCTCTATTTTTTTTATTTCCATGATGGTGTTGTTATTTATATTTTAGTTTATGTGGATGATTTAATCATTATTGGCAGCCATTCTCACTTTATTACTCTATTTATTGCTGAGCTATCCAAGTTGTTTTTAGTTTAGGATTTAGAAAATCTTATTTACTTTTTTGGCATTAAGATGGTCTCCACTCCTCATGGGCTATTTCTCTCTTAGCACAAATACATTGCAGATGTCCTTGACCCTACTAACATGTCTGGAGCTCAGGGCTTAAAGCGCTTCTATGTCTACTTCTATATTTTTGTCTTTGCTTAGTAACTCAGTATCATCGAATCGTTGGTGCATTTTAGTATCTCTTATTGGTATGATCAAATATAACTTATTCAGTCAATAAGCTTTTTTAGTATATGCACCAGCTTACCCAAGTCTAGTGGTTAGCACTTAAAAGACTTCTATGTTATCTAAAGGGACCAATCCATCATTTTCTTCTTTCAACAAGATGCATCTCTTAATTTATATTTCTTTTTAGATTTCAATTGGGCAAGTGACTATAATGATCATGTGCTGGGTTTTGGTTGCGCAGCAGAAGATCGAATTTCAAAATTTTTTAAACTTTGAAACCCTAGTCAACCGAAACCCTAGACCCAAGACCCCTTGATTATATCAACTAACAAGGCAATATATTAAGATATTGAATAATACCTGTAACACTAATATCCTTTGTTCCACTAGGCACACAAGTGTATGCCCTCCAAAGGTGATCCACACAGGAATTGGGTTCAAGACTCTAACTCCTTCTTCAAAACTTTGATCCTTGATGCTTAATCCTTCCAAAGGATTTGATTGGCTTGCTTTCTTTCGCTTCTAATTTTTCTTTCTCTTACAAAAAAACCCTTCAAAATCTCTTGTCCTAAAGAAGACCTCCTTGTCTTGGTTTAGGAAAAGACAACCTCTTGTCCTGAAAAAGACCTTCTTGTCTTGGTTTAGAACAAGAGATATAAGAGAAATAAAATAAGAAAGAGAGGGTATTGATTTCTCTTCGAATGAATTTTCATATTTACTAAAACCCCGGGACGCACTCCTATTTATAAGAGGCGGAGAGATGCATCACCAAGGGATGCATCCCATCCAAATGCCTTACCATGATGAGGCGTGTCCTAAGGGTAGCGCCTCATCATGATAAGGCGCTAAGGGAATGGGCGCATCTGAAAGAAAGCGTATTCGCTCAAAAAATGCGCTATCAGCCTTCTCACGCTGATAACATCACCCCACACTTATTTCATGATAATCCAATAGTCCAAATTAAGGCGCCATCTAATGGTCCAGAAGCAAGGCGTCATCACCAATGGTCCAGATTCAGACGCCAACTAATGGTCTAGATTCAGGCGACAACCAATGGTCCAGGTCCTTCATGCAGGAAGCCATCCAATGGTCCAGATCGAGCCGCTGACCAATCATCCAAATCCATTATTCAAAGAGATATCCAATGGTCTAAATAAAGCCAATTGGATTCCAACTCTTGGCCAACCCACATTAGGTCATGATCTAATCATATTAGATTAACCTAATACAAGAATCAGATTCGAATCCAATTCAAATCAGGAGCTAAGATTTACAACACGTGCTAGCATGTCTATCTTGCAAACATGATCTAATCCAATTAGACCCTTGATCAGTTCCTTTTGTATGTGATCCTCTGGGTTCCTCATCCAGTCAACAGTAGGTCTAAGCTTATATCAATTTATTTCGATTAAAAATCAACTAATCGAATTAGGTCAAATCGAGCTAACCCTAGTTGCCAATTTGAACCATCTTTCAAATTGACTCATGATTTCAATTAATTTAATTCATGAAAACCTACAAGACATGATTGATGTCTAGTAACGTATCATGCCTACTCAGAAGATGAGGAATTTGATAGAAATTACCAAAATACCTTTCAATGACAAGTTACCGTGCAATTCAATCCTTCGATCTCCCTTTATCCTGAATAAGCAATGGGTATGGAAAATTGTTAAACCCTAACACTTTATTCATTTGAATATCAAATCACTAATGAAGACTCGACTGATGAAAGATTAGAACCATTTCTAATATCATCATGCTTTGATCAAAGACTTCCTGAGTTATCATTTGATGAGATTACATAGGATAAATACTCCTCTTACTAAGAGTGATCGATTCCTTGTTGACCTACTCACAATCTTCATACACAATTCACCATATCCATAATACCACATACATGGCTAAGTCATGAATGAGTATGAACCAAAATATGGATTCATGTGTACAAGATTCCATGGCGATCTCAGGTCTAAGGATCATTTGCACAACTCCGACTAAGAGAATCATCTTTTGATAAGTAAGACTTTCATAAGATGTTCTCTTTACGGATCAATTCAGTGAACTCATACCTTGATGAGCACCCACATCCTTATATTAGTGTCCCTACACAAGTGATCGTGAGACCAACCACTCTTTCTATCGAGCATACATAGAATGTGCCAGTTTTTCTGGAAATATCGATCCCCTACTCGATGAACCTTTGACTAGGAATATTCTAGATTAGGGTTTATAAGATCTTAGGTCTCACTGTTATGAACTTCATCATAACTATAAATCCATTGCCCTAATCTATGGGGTTCATCATAATCTTAAAACAAAAAGTTATAAGACACAGCATAGGATGAATCAAAATGCCTTTTATCAATATCATTCATGAGTTGAAAAAATTTTATAGAAAAGCCCCTGTTACATAAGAAATATGATTGGCTTTCAAAGCACTATTCTTTCATGATGTTCAACCACTGCCTATATTATTTATTGTTGCCCAGCTAAGCAACACAAGAGGAGGGGTGAATTAGATTCTTTGAAAATTTTTAGCAAGTATGTGCAATATTTTCAAAATAATGAAATCTATATGAAAGTGGAGTGATGATTGGAAGAACAAATAACAAAAATAATAATCACACACAAACATAGAGATTTATAGTGGTTCGGTGCCAATCCTTGCACCTACGTCCACTCCCCAAGAATTTCTTGAAAATTTTCTCTACTAATCGTTTCACAAACGATTACAATCCTTGCTAACCCAACTAGCTTTTTGTTTCCCAAGCACAAGAGGGCCTTACCCTAGCTATTCCAGCTAGCTTCTTATTTACCAGGCATAAGGGAGCCTTACAAGTCACCAATTTTAGGTTTGGCGCGCCCTACATAAGTTTCAACCAAGTTGAAACTCAAACAAGCATACAAAGAAACAAAGATGCAGGATAAACAGCTCCTTAATGAGCAAATGGAATAATAATGGCACTTTATAGATTTCTGAAGGTCTCCTCCTTAAATAAGCTTCTCCTCCTTAAATGCTGGAGTTATGAGCACTTGAAGAAGCTTCTTGAGTTGTTAGATGAAGCTTTGAATGAGCTTTAATGGCCTTTCAAGCTTTGCTGCACAGTTGCTCTTCAAATAAAAAAAGGCTGAATTTTCTCTTAATTTTTTAGTCTTTTTTCCACTTATAATCCTTCAAAAATACTCCAAAAATCTTTCTAATCCATCCTATTTACATGTATTTATAGTCTATTGAGGGATTGGAACGTTAAACTAGTCGTTTCTGACCATTTGGAATGTCAGAACTAGCTGTTACTGTGCTGTCCTAACAGTTAGTTGGCATAGTAGTCGACTAATCTGTGAGTTTTCACTATTTAGGCTACAATAGTCGACTACCTAGTCGACTAACCTTGGAATTTTCACTGTCCAGGCTATAGTAGTCGATTGCTTAGCTGACTATTCCATTCCAGGCTTCTATAAAAATTTATGTGGCACAGTTTTGGCTTATTAGCTAGCATGGGAGTCGGCTAATGGCTTCAAACTCTCTATTTTCTCCATTTTGAGCACCAGCAGCTGTTATGGGAGTTGACTAATGGCTTCAAACTTTTTGTTCTCTCAATTTTATGCAACAGTAGCTGACATGAGAGTTGACTAATGGCTTCAAAATTTAAAAACTCAATCCAAAGCCAAAAAAAACTTGTTGTTTTGATGAAGATATGTATCCTATCTCTCATGTCTTGAACTTTCTTCATTAAATAACATCCCAAACATCTAGATTTCAATTAATTGGAGCTTGAAACATTCTTCTTTAATCTTGTTCCTCTACAAAAATTTCTGTCCTGAACCATAATCTTTTTTAGGAGCTTGGATCCCATCTTTTTCATTTTGGTAACTAATGTGTGCCTGCATTGCATTATGCTTCTTCATCAAACTCATTAGTAACTTACTTAATTGTTTTGTGATCATCAAAATCAATGTGAGGTCAACATTTATCTTAGCTTCAATCTAATTTCTTAGTGCTCTAAAATGTAACGTTCAGTTATCAAATCATTCATCAAAGTTGAATATCAAGCAATGGCAACCATTTCCATGGAGTTTGCATGATTGGTATTCATTCTTACTGGGTTTGGCATCTACTCTTTTTTCTCTTCCATAGGTCTTTTGTAATGATATAGGCGCAACCTATGTCTGTACAAATCCAGTTCTTTATAGCTAAATGAAACATATTGCTATTAACTATTATTTTACCTATGATACAGTAAGGAATGGCTTGTTGAAATTTCTCACATTTTCATTTCTGACTAGCTTGTTGATGCACTCACAAAACCCTTTGCCACTTCCGTGGCTTCACTTGTTTAAGATTAGGGTCTCAGATGAATCCCCCAACTTGCGAGGCATGATGCAGATAAAAGTCTATTTTTTATAAATAAGGAGCACGTGGCTTCTATCAATTAGTTATTGGCTTTATTAGTATATTCGAACTTAATGCTATAATTTAAGAAGACAAGGGATTTGTTGTCGAAGATAAGAGATTAGTTGTAATCTTTTCTTCTATTATTATTTCAAAACTATAAACTTATAATTATAAATTTTAACAAATGTGAATGAAATTTTTAAGCTTTTCCTATAAAACCCAGCCTTATTTTAGTTTGCCTCTTACATCCAAAATAAAAAATTCAACCCCCAAACCAAAGATTCAATCATCCTACTACTAAAATTACTTAAAAGTCAATAATTTCTTGTTTTTCGTGATATCCAACTTATGCATCAAATATGCTCCTTAAAAAAAAAAAAAAAATTAAAAGTATAGAGAATCATATTTTGTTATGATGTAAGTCTATCAGTTGATTTTCCTTCTTCGATGCTAGCGTGTATATGACCAATGAAGTGCACTCTTAAACAAATATTTTAACACATATTTTAGCATATTAATACAATAGAAACCATCCATTTTCAGCTATTCGATCCATAGCTGAGACCACCCAATTAAAAAATAATAATAATAATTTTTAAATTTTAAATATTTTTAGTGTTATATCTCATGATTGATGATGCAGTCCAATCCATGGGCTAACGATATCCTGGTTTCAAACAGCCCAGGTTTGCTCAGAGTAACACATCAACGACTACGGACCTAGACCAGAAACGTTTCTTCAAACAGGTTAACATCAAAACTCCAAATTGCTGTTGTGCATGCGAAAAATTTGATCACAGTCGCTCATCCAACTTCGGACAAGTAAAACTGCCAACAGAAACATTTAATTTTCTGAGTACAAAAAAAAAAAGAAAAGAAAAGAAAAGAAAAGTCCTTCAGGACCAAGACCAAACTTGGCAGGCAAACTACGGGCCAAATAAAGTCTATATCACAGCAGCTGGAGCCTGGAAACGAAACAATTTTCTTTCCCCTTCCGCTGAAATCGCACAAAATGCGAGGAAAGAATCCAATAAATCCATAAGATTGGCTGCGTGGTGACTCCAAAATGAGCGGTCGGTGCGAAGGCCGAACGAAGGACCACGTTTTGGACGCAGTGGAAGCTATCGTACTTCAAATGAAGCCGCGGCTGTCCCACGCGAAGCCGCGTCCTCTCAACCGCATCCCACCCTCTTCCTGCCACCAACCTCTTGCCAACCCATCGCCTAAGAACCATCCTAATCTCATCACCTCTCATGCGTATATAAATCCGACACACCCTGCTCACTTCCTCACCCCAACCCACCAAGTTCCATCCTTTTCGCGCTTGAGTCTATTACCAACGCGCTACCTCTGTCATCCTCCCTTTACCATGGCTTCTACCAGAGCTATCATGGCATCGCTACTGTTTCCTCTCTTAGCATGCTCTTTGATGGCCGCTGCCTCGGCCGGCAACTTCTACCAGGACTTCGACATCACTTGGGGTGACGGCCGTGGGAAGATCCTTGACAATGGCCAGCTCCTAACTCTCACCCTCGACAAAGCCTCCGGCTCTGGCTTCCAGTCCAAGAACGAGTATCTCTTTGGCAAGATTGACATGCAGCTCAAGCTCGTCCCTGGGAACTCCGCTGGCACTGTCACGGCCTACTATGTAAGCACATATCTCCTCTACATAACTTCTCTAGTTTGTGGTTTAATTGGAGTTCAAAGAACCAGTGGCTTAAGCTTTATTTATGCTTTCAGTTGTCTTCGCAAGGACCAACTCACGATGAGATCGACTTTGAGTTCCTTGGAAACCTCAGTGGAGACCCTTACACGCTCCACACCAATGTGTTCACCCAGGGGAAGGGGAACAGGGAGATGCAGTTCCACCTCTGGTTTGATCCTACCAAAGATTTCCACACCTACTCCATCCTCTGGAACCCCAGACATGTTATGTAAGTTATCAAATTCCAAGATTTCTATAGTACAGATCATTAAAAAAAAAAAAAAAAAGAATGTTATGCTCACCTTGGATTCAATCATCCTTTCAGCTTCATGGTTGATGGCACACCGATCAGAGACTTCAAGAACATGGAGTCAAGGGGCGTCGCGTTTCCAAAGAACCAAGCGATGAGGATCTACTCCAGCCTCTGGAATGCTGATGACTGGGCCACGCAGGGGGGGCGCATCAAGACGGACTGGACGAAAGCCCCCTTCACTGCCTCCTACCGAAATTTCAATGCTGATGCTTGCATTTCTTCCTCTGGTTCCTCCAATTGTCCTTCCCAGAAGTCTAACAAAGCCAGCTGGTGGAACCAGGAGCTGGATTCCACAAGCCAAGAGAGGATGAGATGGGTGCAGAAGAACTACATGATCTACAACTACTGCACCGATCTGAAGCGATTTCCCCAGGGCCTGCCTCCAGAGTGCTCCGTAGCCTGAGGAGAACACAGAGCACACGACGTGCAAACAAGTTCTTTTATTCGTTAATTCTTTTCTAGTATACTTGGACAGATTCTTTGTTGCCATTCTTGTAAATGGACACAGAACGCGTTATATGTTGTCATATTATCCATGTAAAATGATACCATAAATTAAATAAAAGGATCAGGGGGAGTGTTTTTTAATCGTTCAGCAGAACTTTTAAGCCAGCACTCTCATCAGGTTAAAGGATCCAAATCCAGATTTAATGTCAAATCCAACCCAATTTAATCCACAAACATTGCAAAACGTCGACATGATCTTTATATATATTTTTTTCTCAGTTTAAGTTACTTATTAAAAATTACTTTAAGTCTTAAATTATCATGACTTATTTAGATAGCAATGATAAATATCAGAAGTCAGAAAAATTCTTTGTTTCACATAATATATCTTATATGACTACCTCACCCCACACCCGAGAATACAATGGCCCATCCGAGCATAGTCACAAGCATGTTAGAGAAATTTGTTTCGCCCTTCTTCGTCACAACACTTATGTTTCTTTTCTATCGGTCCTTTGCATTTTTTATTGCCATACATCTTATTTATCGCCTATCTACACCACTACTTCACAATAAAATGCCCTTTGAGCCTTTTTTTATTGAAATCCATAATTATCATAAACTTCGGATGTTCATGTGCCTCTAAAACACATGGTTCAAACCTTACACTCCTCACAAATTAGTTCTACACTCTATGCTATGCGTTTTTCTTGGATACCCCTTTCTTAAAAAGCTTATGCGTGCTGTGATCACTTCCCTCACAAATTCTTCTTCCCTCGTTATATTTTTTTTGCCAAACATATCTTCCCCTTTGCTTCCTATGACTTTCATCTCTCGTATCATAGCTTTTAATACATCTAATTAGCTTGCTATTGCCAATGATTCAATTCATCCCCCACTACTCGTTTCACCAATACAATCCTTGGCTTCTCTATCTCTCATTGAGACCAACTCTTTTATAAAGGCATTAGTACCATCTTATTCCATTCAATCCTTAAGTATGTTTCCAAACTCTCCTTCATTTTTCTCTTCATCACTAGGTATGCTTCTTTCTTCCTCTCCTCCTTCATATAAGTTGTAAATTCTATCTTTTCAATCTTTTTTTCCTTCGTCTCCTCCCCCTCCTCCTTCCCACATTAGAACTTACCCATGATTACTATTACTTCATAAAATAATATTTTTATGACCAAGCAAATCTTTGCCACTACTAAGCATCCTCTTTCTTTCACTTTTAAACCATCATGTTTTTCTCAAGTTATTTGTGACCCTAAATGGTGTCAATTGATGTCCCAAGAGTTCAATGCCTTATTCTATAATAGTACTTAAGAATTAATCTCACTTAGTCCTCACCAAAATCTTATTGGGTGTAAGTTAGGATCAAAAGAAATCTAGATGGCTCCATTGCTTACTACAAAGTAAGATTAATTGTAAAGGATTTTCACAAAAGACTAAATCTAGATTATAGTAAAACTATTAGTTCAATAGTAAAATCCACCACTATAAGACTTGTCCTTATACTTCCCCTTTCTCGCAATTGAAAGCTCCATCAATTGAATGTAAACAATGCCTTTTTTCAAGGCAAGTTCAATGAGAAGGTTTATATGAAGCAACCCTTCACTTTTATTGATTCCAATTTTTCTAGGTATGTTTGTCATTTTTGTAAGGCAATTTATGGGCTTAAGCAAGCTCCGCAAGCATGGTATATGACTTTAGTTTCTTTTTTCTTGCTTTAAATTTTAAAACTTCAAAAGTTGATGCCTCTCTATTTACTTATTTCTATGATGGTGTTGTTATTTATATTTTGATTTATATGGTTGATTTACTCATTACTGACAGCCATTCTCACTTTATTACTCCATTTATTGCCGACCTATCTAAGTTGTTTTCAATTTAAAATTTCAAAAATCTTATATTTTTTTTTGGCATAAGGTGGTCTCCACTCCTGATGGGTATTTCTCTCTCAACAAGTACAAATATATTGTAGATGTCCTTGACCCTGCTAATATATCTCAAGCCAAGGGTTTAAAGCACTTCTATGTCCACTTCTACATTTTCATCTTTATTTGGTAGCTTAGTATCATCGAATCCTTAGTGTATTTCAGTATCTCTTATTGACATGACTAGATTTTGATCAATAAGCTCTCTCAATACATATACCAGCCTACCTAAGTCCATTGGTCAGTACTTGGAAGACTTATATATTATTTTAAGGGATCAATCTATAATTATCTTCTAGAAAATGTATCTCTTAATTTTTATTCCTTTTTAGATTTCAATTGGATAGATGATTATAATGATCAATGTTCAACCACTGCCTATATTGTTTATCTTAGCTACAATCCAGTTTTTTGGTGCTCTAAAAAGTAGCATTCAGTTATCAAATCATCCAGCAAAGTTGAATATTTAGCTGTGGCAGCTAATATCATGGAGGTTACATAATCGAAATCAGTTCTTTTTGAGCTTGGCATCTACTTTTTTACTCCTCCATAGGTCCTTTTATGATAATATAAGCGCAATCAATGCCTATGCAAATCTAATATTTTATAGCCAAATGAAACATATTGCCATTAACTATCACTTCATCTATCATAAAGTGAGAAAAGTTTTACTAAAGGTTTCTTACATTTCTACTTCCAACCACCTTATTGAAGTACTCACAAAACCTCTACCACCTTCATTGTTTCATGTGTTTAAGTCTAATATTAGGCCTTAGGTGGATCCCCTAACATGCGAGGCATAATGCAATGAAAGTTTATTCTCTATAAACATGGACCACATGGCTTCTGTTAGTCGATTATTGGCTTTATTAGTATATTCAAACTTGATGCTATAGTTTAGGAAGATAAGTAATTTATTGTTGAAGATAAGGGATTAGTTGTAATCTTTTTTTATCTATTGTTATTTCAAATGTATACATATATAACTATAAATTTTAACAAATATGAATGAAATTTTGAGCTTTTCCTTAAAAAATCCAACCTTATTTTGGTTGGCCTCTTATAGCCCCAAATCAGAAATTCAATCCTCGAACCAATGATCCTAACCATGGATCGTTATGCCACTAAAATCAATTAAAAATCAATAGCCGCTTGTTTTTGGTGGCATCCAACTTATGCATCAAATATGCAAATAATAATAATAATAATAATTTAAATTATAAGAAATCTTATTTTGTTATAACGTAAGCATTAAAGTCTGTTGAATTTCGATCTTCCAATGCTAGCGTACATAGGCCACGATCAATGAAGTGCACTCTTAAACAAATATTCTATCACATATTTTAGCATATTATTATAAAAAAAATAATTTTTAAATTTTAAATATTTTTAGAGTTATAACTAATAATGAATGATGATGCTGCCCAATCCATGGACTAACGAGACCCTGGTTTCAAACAGCCCGGGCGAGCACAGTGTAAGCGAGCAACGACTACGGACCTAGAGCCGAGACATTTCTTCAAACAGGTCATAACCAAACTCCAAATTGCTGCCTTGCATGCGAGAAGTTTGATCGCAGCCGCTCATCCAACTTCGGACAAGTAAAACCACCAACAGAAACATTTTAAAGTGCATACGATCAGCTATTCTAATGGCCCACACGAAACCCGTCCAGGACTCCAGACCTTTTTTTTTTTCTTTTTCTTTTTCTCTTTTTTTTTGTTTTCGAGTAAAACGTGACTTCCAACCCGCTCCCTCTTGGATTTGCATGCCATGAACTCCGTGTTTTTGAGGAAAAAAAAGAAACTCAGGACCAAGACCAAACTTGGCAGGCAAACTCCGAGAGCCAAATAAAGTCTACATCACAGCAGCTGGTGCCCGGAAATGTAACGATTTTCTTCCCACTTCCACTGAAATCGCACATAATGCAACGAAAGAATCGAATAAATTCAGAAGATTAGTTACCTGCTGGTGACTCCAAATACGAAGTTGGTGCATTAAAGGCCGAACCAAGGGCCACTTTTCTAACGCACCATAAGCTGTCGTACTTCAAAAGAAGCCGCGCCTGCCCCACGCGAAGCCGCGTCCTCTCAAACACATCCACATCCCACCCTCCTCCTGTCACCAGCCTGTCGACAACCCATCGCTCACGGAACCATCCTAATCTCATGCATGTATAAATCCCGCAAACCCTGCTCGCTTCCTCGCACCAACCCACCAACTTCCATCCTTTTCGCGCTTGAGTCTCTTACCAACGCGCTACCTCTGTCATCCTCCCTTTACCATGGCTTCTACCAGAGCTATCATGGCGTCGCTACTGTTTCCTCTCTTAGCATGCTTTTTGATGGCCGCTGCCTCGGCCGGCAACTTCTACCGGGACTTTGACATCACTTGGGGTGACGGGCGTGGGAAGATCCTTGACAAAGGCCATCTCCTAACTCTCACCCTCGACAAAGCCTCCGGCTCTGGCTTCCAGTCCACGAACGAGTATCTCTTTGGCAAGATTGACATGCAGCTCAAGCTCGTCCCTGGGAACTCCGCCGGCACCGTCACTGCCTATTACGTAAGCTTTCATCACCTCTGTTTGAAGACATTACCTCAAACACCCTGTTCAATTACGTCTCTGGTAACTAATGGGTCCTGTATGATTTATGCCTGAACTGCAGTTGTCTTCACAAGGACCGACTCACGATGAGATCGACTTTGAGTTCCTTGGAAATCTCAGTGGAGACCCTTACACGCTCCACACCAATGTGTTCACCCAAGGGAAGGGGAACAGGGAGATGCAGTTCCACCTCTGGTTTGATCCCACCAAAGACTTCCACACCTACTCCATCCTCTGGAACCCCAGACATGTTATGTAAGTAATCAAATTCCATGATTTCTATTGTACAGATCATTAAAAAAAAAAAAAAAGAAGAATGTTATGCTCACCTTGGATTCAATCATCCTTACAGCTTCATGGTTGATGGCACACCGATCAGAGACTTCAAGAACATGGAGTCAAGGGGTGTCGCGTTTCCAAAGAACCAAGCGATGAGGATCTACTCCAGCCTCTGGAATGCTGATGACTGGGCCACGCAGGGGGGGCGCATCAAGACGGACTGGACAAAAGCCCCCTTCACTGCCTCCTACCGAAATTTCAATGCTCATGCTTGCATTTGGTCCTCTGGTTCCTCCAATTGTCCTTCACAGAAGTCTAACAAAGCCAGCTGGTGGAACCAGGAGCTGGATTCCACAAGCCAAGAGAGGATGAGATGGGTGCAGAAGAACTACATGATCTACAACTACTGCACCGATCTGAAGCGATTCCCCCAGGGCCTGCCTCCAGAGTGCTCCATAGCCTGAGGAGAACAGAGAGCACGCGACGTGCAAACAAGTTCTTTTATTCGTTAATTCTTCTCTAGTATACTTGGACAGATTCTTAGTTGCCATTCTTGTAAATGGACACAGATCACGTTATATGTTGTTATATTATACATGTAATTGATACCATAAATTAAATAAAAGCATCAGGGAGAGTTTTTTTTAACGGTTCGTCTGTACTGTTAAGCCAGAACTCTCACCAGATTAAGGGCTCCAAATCCAAAACCAATGTCAAATCTTAAATCACGAACATCACGAAACGTTATTCTCATCATCTTTATATTATTTTTTCTTAGTTTATATTACTTATTGAAAATTATTTTAAGCCTTCAATTACCATGATTTATTTAGATTGAAGTGACAAATATCAGAAGTTCGAAATTTTTTTTTTGTTTCACACAGTATATCTCATATGACTACCTCACCCCATACTTTGATATAAAATAAAAAAAAAAGTACTACACCCATGAACACAATGACCCATCCGAGTATAGATACAAGCATGTTAAAAGAATTAGTCTCGCCCTTCTTCATCATGACAGTGTCCTTCTTTCCTATTGCTCCTCTGCATTTCTTATTGCCATATACAACTATTTCACTATAAATCCTTTTTTGAGGCCCTTTTTCATCAAATCCATAATTATCATAAATTTCAGGTGTTCAGGCGCCTTTGTTACCTTTGGTTCAAACCATACACTCCTCACAAACTAATTCCATGCTCTAGGCTATACATTTTCCTTGAATATTCCCTTTCTCAAAGTGCTTATGCATGCTGTGATCCCTCTCCTCACAAATTCTTCTTCCCTCATCATATTTTCTTCGTTGAGCATATCTTCCCCTTAGGCCATTATTTCTAATACATCTAATTGGCTTGTTGCTACTAATGATTCAATTCATCTTCCACTACTAGTTTCACCAACACAATCCTTAGCTTTTATCTCTTCCATCGAGACTAACTCTTTTGTGGAGGCATCAGTATCATCTTATTCAATCCAGTTCTTAAGTATGTTCCTAAACTCTCCTTCATTTTTTTCTTTATCGCTAGATATGTCTCCTTTTTCCTCTCCTCCTTCACATGAGTTGTCACTTCTTCTCAATCTCTCTTTTCTTTATCTCTTCCCCCTCCTCCTCCCCATGCTAGAACTCACCCCATGATAACTAGTTTATAAAATAATATTTTTATGCTCAAAAAAATCTTTACCACTACTAAGCATCCTCTTTCTTTCTCTTTTGAGCCATCATATTTTTCTCAAGCTATCTGTGACCTTAAATAGAGTCAAGCTATGTTCGAAGAGTTCAACGCCTTATCGTATAATGATGCTTGAGAATTAATCCCAAAGGGTTTTCACTAAAGACTAGATTTAGATTATGCTAAAACTTTTAGTCCATTGCTTACCATAAGACTTGTCCTTATACTTGCCCTTTCTCGCAATTAAAAGCTCCATCAATTGAATGTCAACAATATCTTCCTTCAAGCAAGCTCAATGAGGAGGTTTACATGAAGTAACCCTTGACTTTGTTGATCCCAATTTGTTTTGGATATGTTTGTCATCTTTCTAAGGCGATTTATGGGCTCAACCAAGCTCCCAAAGAATGGTATATCACCTTTAGTTTATTTCTTCTTGCTTTGGATTTTAAAACTTTTTAAGTTAATGCCTCTCTATTTTTTTATTTCCATGATGGTGTTGTTATTTATATTTTAATTTTTGTGGATGATTTAATCATGATTGGCAGCCATTCTCACTTTATTACTCTGTTTATTGCTGAGCTATCCAAGTTGTTTTTAGTTTAGGATTTAGAAAATCTTATTTACTTTTTTGGCATTGAGATGGTCTCCACTCCTCATGGGCTATTTCTCTCTTAGCACAAATACATTGCAGATGTCTTTAACCCTACTAACATGTCTGGAGCTAAGGGCTTAAAGCGCTTCTATGTCTACTTCTATATTTTTGTCTTTGCTTAATAGCTCAGTATCATCGAATCCTTGGTGCATTTTAGTATCTCTTATTGATATGATCGAATATAACTTATTCAGTCAATAAGCCCTTTTAGTATATGCACCAACTTACCCAAATCTAGTGGTTAGCACTTAAAAGACTTATATGTTATCTAAAGGAACCAATCCATCATTTTCTTCTTTCGGCAAGATGCTTCTCTTAATTTATATTTCTTTTTAGATTTCAATTGGGCAAGTGACTATAATGATCAATGTTCAACCACTGCCTATATTATTTATTGTTGCCCAGCTAAGCAATCCAAGAGGAGGGGGTGAATTCGATTCTTTGAAAATTTTTAGAAAGTATGTGCAATATTTTCAAAACAATAAAATCTATATGAGAGTGGAGTGATGATTGGAAGAACAAATAACACAAATAATAATCACACACAAACACAGAGATTTATAGTAGTTCGGTGTCAATCCTTGCACCTACGTCTACTCCCCAAGAATCCCTTGAAAATTTTCTCCACTAATCGTTCAACAAACGATTACAATCCTAGCTAACCCAACTAGCATCTTATTTCTCAGGCACAAGGGGACCTTACCCTAGCTATTCTAGCTAGCTTCTTGTTTACCAGGTACAAGGAAGCCTTACAAGTTACCAATTTTGGGTTTGGTGCACCCTACACAAGTTTCAACCAAGTTGAAACTCAAACAAGCATACAAAGAAACAAAGATGCAGGATAAATAGCTCCTTAATGAGCAAATGGAATAATAATGGCACTTTATAGATTTCTGAAGGTTTTCTCCTTAAATGAGCTTCTCCTCCTTAAATGCTGGAGCTATGAGCACTTGAAGAAGCTTCTTGAGTTGTTGGATGGAACCTTAAATGAGCTTTAATGGCCTTTCAAGCTTTGCTGCCCAGTTGCTCTTCAAATGGAAGAAGGCTGAATTCTCTCTTGATTTTTCAGTCTTTTTTCCACTTATAATCCTTCAAAAACACTCCAAAAATCTTTCTAATCCATCTCATTTACGTGTATTTATAGTCCATTGAGGGATTGGAACGTTAAACTAGCCGTTTCTCACCGTTTAGAATGTCAGAACTAGCTGTTACTGTGCTGTCCCAGTAGTTAGTCGGCATAGTAGTGGACTAATCTGGGAGTTTTCACTGTTTAGGCCACAGTAGTCGACTACCTAGTCGACTAAACTTAGAATTCTTACTGTCTAGGCTACAGTAGTCGGCTGCTTAGCTGACTATTCCATTCCAGGCTTCTGTAAAAATTTATGTGGCACAGTTTTGGCTTGTTAGCTAGCATGGGAGTCGGCTAATGGCTTCAAACTCTCTGTTTTCTCCATTTTGAGCACCAGTAGCTGGCATGGGAGTTGACTAATGGCTTCAAACTTTCTGTTCTCTCAATTTTATGCAACAGTAGCTGACATGAGAGTTGGCTAATAGCTCCAAAATTTAAAAACTCAATCCAAAGCCAAAAAAAACTTGTTGTTTTAATGAAGATATGTATCCTAGCTCTCATGTCTTGAACTTTCTTTATTGAATAACTTTCCAAACATCTAGATTTCACTTAATTGGAGCTTGAATCATTCTTCTTTGATCTTGTTCCTTTACAAAAATTTCTTTCCTGAACCATAATCCTTTTTAGGAGCTTGGATCCCATCTTTTTCATCTTGGTGACTAATGTGTGCCTGCATTGCATTATGGTTCTTCACCAAACTCATTAGTAACTTACTTAATTATTTTGTGATCATCAAAATTAATGTAAGGTCAACATTTATCTTAGCTTCAATCTAATTTTTTAGTGCTCTAAAATGTAACGTTCAATTATCAAATCATTCATCAAAGTTGAATATCAAGCAATGGCAACCATTGCCATGGAGTTTGCCTAGCTGGTATTCATTGTTACTGGGTTTGGCATCTACTCTTTTTTCTCTTCCATAGGTCTTTTCTAATAATATAGGCATAACCTATGTCTGTACAAATCTAGTTCTTTATAGCCAAATGAAACATATTGCTATTAACTATTATTTTACCTATGATAGAGTAAGGAATGGCTTGTTGAAATTTCTTACATTTCCATTTCTGACTAGCTTGTTGATGCACTCATAAAATCCTTAGCCACTTCCATGGCTTCACTTGTTTAAGATTAGGGTCTCAGATGAATCCCCAACTTGCGAGGCATGATGTGGATAAAAGTCTATTTTTTATAAACAAGGAGCATGTGGCTTCTATCAGTTAGTTATTGGCTTTATTAGTATATTCGAACTTAATGCTATAATTTAAGAAGACAAGGGATTTGTTGTCGAAGATAAGGGATTAGTTGTAATCTTTTCTTCTATTATTATTTTGTTGACCTCACATTAATTTTGATGATCACAAAATAATTAAGTAAGTTACTAATAAGTTTTATGGAGAATCATGATGAAATGCAGGCATACATGAATCACCGAGATGATTAGAAATGATTTCAAGCTCCTAAATGGGTTTATGGTTCAAGAGAGAAATTTTTGTAGAAAACCAAGATCAAATAAGGATGATTCAAGCCTCAATTCAGTGAAATTCAGGTGGTTGGGAGGTTTTCAAATGAAGAAAGTTCAAAATTATAAGAGCTAAAACAATTATCCTCTTCATTTCAATGAGTTCTATTGTTTACGGAATAAGTTTTCAAGTTTTGGAAGAATTGGTCAACTCCTACAGCAGCTACCAGCACTTAGAATGGAAGATTGAAGTATTTAGTCAACTACCTTGCAAGCTATCAAGTCAAAATTGTGCCACAAGAGAGTTGACAACAAGTTTTTCCAAGTTAGTTGACTAATTAGTCGGCTACTGTGGCAAAACAGTGAGAAATTTCATGTTAGCCGACTAACCAGTCGGCTACTATGGCAAAACAGTAAGCTTCCTGAAGTTAGCCGACTCTGAAGTCGGCTACTGTGGCCAAGACAGTGAAGGTTATCAAGTTAGCTGACTCTAGAGTCGGCTACTGTGGTTAGAACAGAGAGTTTTTCAAAAGTAGTCGACTCTAGAGTCGACTAACTTGCTTAGAACTGCTGTAATGGCTAGTTCTGCGTCTCCAACAGTCACAAACGGCTAGTTTAATGTTCCAATCCCTTAGTAAACTATAAATACTCGTAAATGGGATTGATTAGCAAGTGATTGGGAGCATTTTTGAGGGATTACAAGTGAGAAAAAGAGAGGAAAACAAAGGAAAAATTAAGAAAGATTTCAGCCTTCTAGTTTTTGAAATGAAAGTGTGCTGCTGAGTTTAAAACTCCTTCAAGGCTCATTCAAGGCTCCTTCCAACTACTCAAGAGGCTTCTTCAAGTGCTCATAACTCCAACATTTAAAGAGAAGAAGCTCATTCAAAGGGAGGTCTTAAAAAAGTGTAAAGTGCTTTTATTTTTACATTTGCTCATTAAGGAGCTGAAAATTTCTGAAACTCTTTTCATTGTAAGTTGCTTGAGTTTCAACTTGGTTGAAACTTGTGTAGGGTGTGCCAAACCCATAATTGGTGATTTGTAAGGCTTCCTTATGCCCGGAAATAAGAAGTTAGCTGAGAAAGCTAAGAAAAGACTCCTTTGTGCCTGTGAAACAAGAAGCTAGCTGGGTTAGCTAGGTTTGTAATCGTTTGAAGAACGATTAGTAGAGAAAATTCCCAAGGGATTCTTGGGGAGTGGACGTAGGTGCAAGGAGTAGCACTGAACTACTATAAATTGCTGCTTTTGTGTGTTTGTCTCTTATTGTTGCTATACTTGTTCTTGCTATCAACACTTCACACTCACACACAATTTATTGTTTTGCAAAATTGCACATACTTGTTAAAAATTTTCAAAGAACCCAATTCACCCCTCTCTTGGGTTACTTAGCCAGGCAACATATTTCAAAACTATAAACTTATAATTATAAATTTCAACAAATATGAATGAAATTTTTAAGCTTTTCATATAAAACCCAGCCTTATTTTGGTTTGCCTCTTACATCCAAAATAAAAAAGTCAACCCTCAAACTAAAGATCCAATCATCCTACTACTAAAATTACTTAAAAGTCAATATTTTTTTATTTTCTGTGATATCCAACTTATGCATCAAATATGCTCCTTTAAATATATATATATATTAAAAGTATAGAGAATCATATTTTGTTATGACGTAAGTATATTGGTTGATTTTCCTTCTTCCATGCTAGCTTGTATATGACCAATGAAGTGCACTCTTAAACAAATATTTTAACACATATTTTAGCATATTAATACAATAGAAGCCATCCATTTTTACCTATTCGATCCATAGCTGAGACCACACAATTAAAAAAAAAAATGATTTTTAAATTTTAAATATTTTTAGTGTTATATCTCATGATTGATGATGCAGCCCAATCCATGGGCTAACGATATCCTGGTTTCAAACAGCCCAGGTTTGCACAGAGTAACACATCAACGACTACGGACCTAGACCAGAAACGTTTCTTCAAACAGGTAACATCAAAACTCCAAATTGTTGCTGTGCATGCGAAAAATTTGATCACAGCCGCTCATCCAACTTCGAACAAGTAAAACTGCCAACAGAAATATTTAATTTTCTGAGTAAAAAAAAAAAAAAGAAGAAGAAAAGAAAAGTCCTTGAGGACCAAGGCCAAACTTGGCAGGCAAACTACGGGCCAAATAAAGTCTATATCACAGCAGCTGGAGCCTGGAAACGAAACAATTTTCTTTCCCCTTCCGCCGAAATCGCACATAATGCGAGGAAAGAATCCAATAAATCCAGAAGATTGGCTGCGTGGTGACTCCAAAATGAGCGGTCGGTGCGTAGGCCGAACGAAGGACCACGTTTGGGACGCAGTGGAAGCTATCGTACTTCAAATGAAGCCGCGGCTGTCCCACGCGAAGCCGCGTCCTCTCAACCGCATCCCACCCTCTTCCTGCCACCAACCTCTTGCCAACCCATCGCCTAAGAACCATCCTAATCTCATCACCTCTCATGCGTATATAAATCCGACACACCCTGCTCACTTCCTCACCCCAACCCACCAAGTTCCATCCTTTTCGCGCTTGAGTCTATTACCAACGCGCTACCTCTGTCATCCTCCCTTTACCATGGCTTCTACCAGAGCTATCATGGCATCGCTACTGTTTCCTCTCTTAGCATGCTCTTTGATGGCCGCTGCCTCGGCCGGCAACTTCTACCAGGACTTCGACATCACTTGGGGTGACGGCCGTGGGAAGATCCTTGACAATGGCCAGCTCCTAACTCTCACCCTCGACAAAGCCTCCGGCTCTGGCTTCCAGTCCAAGAACGAGTATCTCTTTGGCAAGATTGACATGCAGCTCAAGCTCGTCCCTGGGAACTCCGCTGGCACTGTTACGGCCTACTATGTAAGCACATATCGCCTCTACATAACTTCTCTAGTTTGTGGTTTAATTGGAGTTCAAAGAACCAGTGGCTTAAGCTTTATTTATGCTTTCAGTTGTCTTCGCAAGGACCAACTCACGATGAGATCGACTTTGAGTTCCTTGGAAACCTCAGTGGAGACCCTTACACGCTCCACACCAATGTGTTCACCCAGGGGAAGGGGAACAGGGAGATGCAGTTCCACCTCTGGTTTGATCCCACCAAAGATTTCCACACCTACTCCATCCTCTGGAACCCCAGACATGTTATGTAAGTTATCAAATTCCAAGATTTCTATTGTACAGATCATTAAAAAAAAAAAAAAGAATGTTATGCTCACCTTGGATTCAATCATCCTTTCAGCTTCATGGTTGATGGCACACCGATCAGAGACTTCAAGAACATGGAGTCAAGGGGCGTCACGTTTCCAAAGAACCAAGCGATGAGGATCTACTCCAGCCTCTGGAATGCTGATGACTGGGCCACGCAGGGGGGGCGCATCAAGACGGACTGGACAAAAGCCCCCTTCACTGCCTCCTACCGAAATTTCAATGCTGATGCTTGCATTTCTTCCTCTGGTTCCTCCAATTGTCCTTCCCAGAAGTCTACCAAAGCCAGCTGGTGGAACCAGGAGCTGGATTCCACAAGCCAAGAGAGGATGAGATGGGTGCAGAAGAACTACATGATCTACAACTACTGCACCGATCTGAAGCGATTTCCCCAAGGCCTGCCTCCAGAGTGCTCCCTAGCCTGAGGAGAACAGAGAGCACGCGACGTGCAAACAAGTTCTTTTATTCGTTAATTCTTCTCTAGTATACTTGGACAGATTCTTAGTTGCCATCCTTGTAAATGGACACACAACGCGTTAGATGTTGTCATATTATACATGTAATTGATACCATAAATTAAATAAAAGCATCAGGGAGAGTTTTTTTTAACCATTCCTCTGAACTTCTAAGCCAGAACCCTCACCAAATTAAAGGCTCCAATTCCAGAACCAATGTCAAATCCAACCCAACTTAAATCACGAACATCACGAAACGCTATTCTCATCATCTTTATATTATTTTTTCTTAATTTATATTACTTATTGAAAATTATTTTAAGTCTTCAATTACCATGATTTATTTAGATTGAAGTGTCAAATATCAGAAGTTAGAAAAATTTTATATCTCATATAACTACCTTAGCCTATACTTTCATTAAAAAAAAAAAAAAAAAAAAAAAAAGAGACTACCTCCCTCCACACCGGTGAACACAATGACCCATCCGAGTACCGATGCAAGCATATTAAGAAAATTGGTCTTCCCTTCTTTATCATGATAGTGTCCTTCTTTACTATTGCTCCTTTACATTTTTTATTGCCATGTATCTTATTAATTGCCTATCTATACAACTATTTCACAATAAATTCCTCTTTGAGGCCCTTTTTCATCAAATCCATAATTATCGTAAACTTCGGGTGTTCGAGTGCCTTTGTTACCTTTGGTTTAAACCATACACTTCTTACAAACTAACTCTATATTCTAAGCTATGCATTTTTCTTGGATTCCCTTTCTCAAAGTGCTTATGCATGCTATGATCCCTCTCCTCATAAATTCTTCTTCCCTCATCATATTTTCTTCCTCGACCATATTTTTCCCTTAGGCCATCGTTTCTAATACATATAATTGGCTTATTGCTACTAATGATTCAATTCGTCCTTTACTACTAGTTTCACCAATACCATCCTTAGTTCCTATCTCTTCCATCGAGACTAACTCTTTTGTGAAGGCATCAGTATCATCTTATTTAATCCAGTACTTAAGTATATTCCTAAACTCTCCTTCATTTTTTTCTTTATCACTAGGTATGTCTCCTTTTTCCTCAACTCCTTCACATGAGTTATCACTTCCTTCTTCTCAATTTCTCTTTTCTTTATCCCCTCCCCCTCCTCCTCCTCATACTAAAACTCACCACATGATAACTAGTTCATAAAATAATATTTTTATACCCAAGAAAATCTTTACCATTACTAAGCATCCTCTTTCTTTCTCTTTTAAACCATCATGTTTTTCTCGAGTTATCTGTGACCCTAAATAGAGTCAAGCCATGTTTGAAGAGCTCAATGCCTTATCGTATAATGATGCTTGAGAATTAATCCCAAAGGGTTTTCACCAAAGACTAGATTTAGATTATACTAAAACTTTTAGTCCATTGCTTACCATAAGACTTGTCCTTATATTTGCCCTTTCTCGCAATTAGAAGCTCCATCAATTGAATGTAAACAATACTCTGCTTCATGCAAGCTCAATGAGGTGGTTTACATGAAGTAACCCTTGACTTTGTTAATCCCAATTTTTTTTGGGCATGTTTGTCATCTTTGTAAGGTGATTTATGGGCTCAATCAAGCTCCCAAGGAATGGTATATTACCTTTAGTTTATTTCTTCTTGCTTTGGATTTTAAAACTTTTTAAGTTAATGCCTCTCTATTTTTTTTATTTCCATGATGGTGTTGTTATTTATATTTTAGTTTATGTGGATGATTTAATCATTATTGGCAGCCATTCTCACTTTATTACTCTATTTATTGCTGAGCTATCCAAGTTGTTTTTAGTTTAGGATTTAGAAAATCTTATTTACTTTTTTGGCATTAAGATGGTCTCCACTCCTCATGGGCTATTTCTCTCTTAGCACAAATACATTGCAGATGTCCTTGACCCTACTAACATGTCTGGAGCTCAGGGCTTAAAGCGCTTCTATGTCTACTTCTATATTTTTGTCTTTGCTTAGTAACTCAGTATCATCGAATCGTTGGTGCATTTTAGTATCTCTTATTGGTATGATCAAATATAACTTATTCAGTCAATAAGCTTTTTTAGTATATGCACCAGCTTACCCAAGTCTAGTGGTTAGCACTTAAAAGACTTCTATGTTATCTAAAGGGACCAATCCATCATTTTCTTCTTTCAACAAGATGCATCTCTTAATTTATATTTCTTTTTAGATTTCAATTGGGCAAGTGACTATAATGATCAATGTTCAACCACCGCCTATATTATTTATTGTTGCCTGGCCTAAGCAACCCAAGAGGGGGGTGAATTTGATTCTTTAAAAATTTTTAGCAAGTATGTGCAATATTTTCAAAACAATGAAATCTAGTATGAGAGTGGAGTGATGATTGGAAGAACAAATAACAAAAATAATAATCGCACACAAACACAGAGATTTATAGTAGTTCGGTGCCAATCCTTGCACCTACGTCCACTCCCCAAAAATTCCTTGAAAATTTTTTCCACTAATCATTCAACAAACGATTATAATCACTAGCTAACCCAACTAGCTTCTTGTTTCTCGTGCACAAGGGGACCTTACCCTAGCTATTCCACTTAGCTTCTTATTTATCGGCATAAGGAAGCCTTACAAGTCACCAATTTTGGGTTTGGTGCACCTTACACAAGTTTCAACCAAGTTGAAACTCAAACAAGCATACAAAGAAACAAAGATGCGGGATAAACACCTCCCTTAATAAGCAAATGGAATAATAATGGCACTTTACAGATTTCGAAGGTCTCCTCCTTAAATGAGCTTCTCCTCCTTAAATGTCGGAGCTATGAGCACTTGAAGAAGCTTCTTGAGTTGTTGGATGGAACCTTGAATGAGCTTTAATGGCCTTTCAAGCTTTCTCTTTACAGCTTGCTCTTCAAATGGAAGAAGGCTAAATTTTCTTTTGATTTTTCAGTCTTTTTTTCACTTATAATCCTTCAAAAACACTCCAAAAATCTTTCTAATCGATCCCATTTACTTGTATTTATAGTTCATTGAGGGATTGGAATGTTAAACTAGTCGTTTCTGACTGTTTGGAATGTCAGAACTAGCTGTTACTGTGCTGTCCCAGCAGTTGTCGGCATAGTAGTGGACTAATCTAGGAGTTTTTACTGTTTAGGCCACAATAGTCGACTACCTAGTCGACTAAACTTAGAATTCTTACTATCTAGGCTACAGTAGTTGGCTGCTTAGCTGACTATTCCATTCCAGGCTTCTATAAAAATTTATGTGACACAGTTTTGACTTGTTAGCTAGCATGGGAGTCGGCTAATGGCTTCAAACTCTCTGTTTTCTCCATTTTGAGCACCAGTAGCTGGCGTGAGAGTTGACTAATGGCTTCAAACTTTCTGTTCTCTCAATTTTATGCAACAGTAGCTGACATGAGAGTTGACTAATAGCTCCAAAATTTAAAAACTCAATCCAAAGCCAAAAAAAACTTGTTGTTTTAATGAAGATATGTATCCTAGCTCTCATGTCTTGAACTTTCTTTATTGAATAACTTTCCAAACATCTAGATTTTACTTAATTGGAGCTTGAATTATTCTTCTTTGAACTTGTTCCTTTACAAAAATTTCTTTCCTAAACCATAATCATTTTTAGGAGCTTGGATCCCATCTTTTTCATCTTGGTGACTAATGTGTGCCTGCATTGCATTGTGGTTCTTCACCAAACTTATTAGTAACTTACTTAATTGTTTTGTGATCATCAAAATTAATGTAAGGTCAACATTTATCTTAGCTTCAATCTAATTTTTTTAGTGCTCTAAAATGTAACGTTCAATTATCAAATCATTCATCAAAGTTGAATATCAAGCAATGGCAACCATTGCCATGGAGTTTGTCTAGCCGGTATTCATTCTTACCGGGTTTGGCATCTACTCTTTTTTCTCTTCCATAGGGTCTTTTCTAATAATATAGGCGCAACCTATGTCCGTACAAATCCAGCTTCTTTATAGCCAAATGAAACATATTGCTATTAACTATTATTTTACCTATGATAGAGTAAGGAATGGCTTGTTGAAATTTCTTACATTTCCATTTACGACTAGCTTGTTGATGCACTCATAAAATCCTTAACCACTTCGATGGCTTCACTTGTTTAAGATTAGGGTCTCGTATGAATCCCCCAACTTGCGAGGCATGATGTGGATAAAAGTCTATTTTTTATAAACAAGGAGCACGTGGCTTCTATCGTCGCTAGTTATTGGCTTTATTAGTATATTCGAACTTAATGCTATAATTTAAGAAGACCAAAGGGATTTGTTGTCGAAGATAAGGGATTAGTTGTAATCTTTTCTTCTATTATTATTTTGTTGACATCACATTAATTTTGATGATCACAAAATAATTAAGTAAGTTAGTAATGAGTTTTATGAAGAATCATGATGAAATGCATACATGAATCACCGAGATGATTAAAAATGATTTCAAGCTCCTAAATGGGTTTATGGTTCAAGAGAGGAATTTTTGTAGAAAACCAAGATCAAATAAGGATGATTCAAGCCTCAATTCAGTGAAATTCAGGTGGTTGGAAGGTTTTCAAATGAAGAAAGTTTAAAATTATAAGAGCTAAAATAATTATCATCTTCATTTCAATGAGTTCTATTGTTTACGTAATAAGTTTTCAAGTTTTTGGAGGAATTGGTCAACTCCTACGAGCGGTTACCGGCACTTAGAATGGAAGATTGAAGTATTTAGTCAACTACCTTGCAAGCTATCAAGTCAAAATTATGTCACAAGAGAGTTAACAGCAAGTTTTTCCAAGTTAGTCGACTAATTAGTTGGCTACTGTGGCAAAACAGTGAGAAATTTCATGTTAGCCGACTAACCACCCTGGCCATCGTGGCAAAAACGATAAGCTTCCGAAGTTAGTCGACTGCGAAGTCGGCTCTTGTGGCCAAGACGATGAAGGTTATCAACTTAGCCGACTCTAGAGTCGACTACGCGGTTAGAACAGAGAGTTTTTCAAAAGTAGTCGACTCTAGAATCGACTAACTTGCTCAGAACTGCTGTAATGGCTAGTTCTGTGTCTCCAATGGTCACAAACGGCTAGTTTAACGTTCCAATCCCTTAGTAAACTATAAATACTCATAAATGGAATTGATTAGCAAGTGATTGGGAGCATTTTTGAGAGATTACAAGTGAGAAAAAGAGAGGAAAACAAAGGGAAAATCAAGAAAGATTTCAGCCTTCTAGTTTTTGAAATGAAAGTGTCTTTCTTGAGTTTAAAACTCCTTCAAGGCTCATTCAAGGCTCCTTCCAACTACTCAAGAGCCTTCTTCAAGTGCTCATAACTCCAACATTTAAAGAGAAGAAGCTCATTCAAAGGGGGAGGTCTTAAAAAAGTGTAAAGTGCTTTTATTTTTACATTTGCTCATTAAAGAGCTGAAAATTTCTGAAACTCTTTTCATTGTAAATTGCTTAAGTTTCAACTTGGTTGAAACTTGTGTAGGGTGTGCCAAACCCATAATTGGTGATTTGTAAGGCTTTCTTGTGCTCGAAAATAAGAAGTTAGCTGAGAAAGCTAAGAAAAGACTCCTTTGTGCCTGTGAAACAAGAAGCTAGCTGGGTTAGTTAGGTTTGTAATCGTTTGAAGAACGATTAGTAGAGAAAATTTCCAAGGGATTCTTGGGGAGTGGACGTAGGTGCAAGGAGTAGCACCGAACCACTATAAATTGCTACTTTTTTGTGTTTGTCTCTTATTGTTGCTATTCTTGTTCTTGCTATCAACACTTTATACTCACACACAATTTACTGCTTTGCAAAATTGCACATACTTGTTAAAAATTTTCAAAGAACCCAATTCACCCCCCTCTTGGGTTGCTTAGCCAGGCAACATATTTCAAAACTATAAACTTATAATTATAAATTTCAACAAATATGAATGAAATTTTTAAGCTTTTCATATAAAACCCAGCCTAATTTTGGTTTGCCTCTTACATCCAAAATAAAAAATTCAACCCTCAAACTAAAGATCCAATCATCCTACTACTAAAATTACTTAAAAGTCAATAATTTTTTATTTTCTGTGATATCCAACTTATGCATCAAATATGCTCCTTTAAAAAAATATATATATTAAAAGTATAGAGAATCATATTTTGTTATGACGTAAGTATATTGGTTGATTTTCCTTCTTCCATGCTAGCGTGTATATGACCAATGAAGTGCACTCTTAAACAAATATTTTAACACATATTTTAGCATATTAATACAATAGAAACCATCCATTTTTAGCTATTCGGTCCATAGCTGAGACCACCCAATTAAAAAAAAAATGATTTTTAAATTTTAAATATTTTTAGTGTTATATCTCATGATTGATGATGCAGCCCAATCCATGGGCTAACAATATCCTGGTTTCAAACAGCCCAGGTTTGCACAGAGTAACACATCAACGACTACGGACCTAGACCAGAAACGTTTCTTCAAACAGGTAACATCAAAACTCCAAATTGTCATACGTGCATGCGAAAAATTTGATCACGAAATTTGCTCATCCAACTTTGAACAAGTAAAGCGCCAACGAAACATTTAATTTTCTGAGTAAAAAAAAAAAAAAAAGAAAAGAAAAGAAAAGAAAAAGAAACGTCCTTTAAGACCAAGGCCAAACGAAGAAGTTAGAAAAAATATCGAAGTTAGAAAAATTTTATATCTCATATAACTACCTCAGCCTATACTTTCATTTAAAAAAAAAAAAAAAAAAAAAAGAGACTACCTCCCTCCACACCGGTGAACACAATGACCCATCCGAGTATAGATGCAAGCATATTAAGAAAATTGGTCTTCCCTTCTTATTATGATAGTGTCTTTCTTTACTATTGCTCCTTTAGATTTTTTATTGCCATGTATCTTATTAATTGCCTATCTACACAACTATTTCACAATAAATTCCTCTTTAAGGCCCTTTTTCATTAAATCCATAATTATCGTAAACTTCGGGTGTTCGAGGGCCTTTGTTACCTTTGGTTTAAACCATACACTCCTTACAAACTAACTCTATATTCTAAGCTATGCATTTTTCTTGGATATTCCCTTTCTCAAAGTGCTTATGCATGCTATGATCCCTCTCCTCATAAATTCTTCTTCCCTCATCATATTTTCTTCATCGACCATATTTTTCCCTTAGGCCATCATTTCTAATACATATAATTGGCTTATTGCTACTAATGATTCAATTCGTCCTTTACTACTAGTTTCACCAATACCATCCTTAGCTCCTATCTCTTCCATCGAGACTAACTCTTTTGTGAAGGCATCAGTATCATCTTATTTAATCTAGTACTTAAGTATATTCCTAAACTCTCCTTCATTTTTTTCTTTATCACTAGGTATGTCTCATTTTTCCTCAACTCCTTCACATGAGTTATCACTTCCTTCTTCTCAATTTCTCTTTTCTTTATCCCCTCGCCCTCCTCCTCCCCATACTAGAACTCACCACATGATAACTAGTTCATAAAATAATATTTTTATACCCAAGAAAATCTTTACCATTACTAAGCATCCTCTTTCTTTCTCTTTTAAACCATCATGTTTTTCTCGAGCTATCTATGACCCTAAATAGAGTCAAGCCATGTTTGAAGAGTTCAATGCCTTATCGTATAATGATGCTTGAGAATTAATCCCAAAAGGGTTTTTCACCAAAGACTAGATTTAGATTATACTAAAACTTTTTAGTCCATTGCTTACCATAAGACTTGTCCTTATATTTGCCCTTTCTCGCAATTAGAAGCTCCATCAATTGAATGTAAACAATACTTCCGTGCGCCCAGGCAGCTCAATGAGGTGGTTTACATGAAGTAACCCTTGACTTTGTTAATCCCAATTTTTTTTGGGCATGTTTGTCATCTTCGTAAGGTGATTTATGGGCTCAATCAAGCTCCCAAGGAATGGTATATTACCTTTAGTTTATTTCTTCTTGCTTTGAATTTTAAAACTTTTTAAGTTAATGCCTCTCTATTTTTTTTATTTCCATGATGGTGTTGTTATTTATATTTTAGTTTATGTGGATGATTTAATCATTATTGGCAGCCATTCTCACTTTATTACTCTATTTATTGCTGAGCTATCCAAGTTGTTTTTAGTTTAGGATTTAGAAAATCTTATATACTTTTTTGGCATTAAGATGGTCTCCACTCCTCATGGGCTATTTCTCTCTTAACACAAATACATTGCAGATGTCCTTGACCCTACTAACATGTCCTGAGCTAAGGGCTTAAAGCGCTTCTATGTCTACTTCTATATTTTTTGTCTTTGGCTTTAGTAACTTAGTATCATCGAATCCTTGGTGCATTTTTTAGTATCTCTTATTGATATGATCAAATATAACTTATTCAACCAATAAGCTTTTTTAGTATATGCACCGGCTTACCCAAGTCTAGTGGTTAGCACTTAAAAGACTTCTATGTTATCTAAAGGGACCAATCCATCATTTTCTTTCTTTCAACAAGATGCATCTCTTAATTTATATTTTTTTTTAGATTTCAATTGGGCAAGTAGTACCGTAATGATCGATGTGCTTTGGGTTTTGGTTGCGCACAGAAGATCGAATTTCAAAATTTTTTAAACTTTGAAACCCTAGTCAACCGAAACTCCTAGACCCAAGACCTCCTTGATTATATCAACTAACAAGGCAATATATTAAGATATTGAATAATACTCGTAACACTAATATCCTTTGTTCCATTAGGGCATCACACAAGTGTATGCCCTCCGTGAGGTGATCCACACGAGAATTGGGTTCAAGACTCTACAGCTTCTTCTTCAAAACTTTGATCCTCGATGCTTAATCCTTCCAAAGGATTTGGATTGGCTTGGTTTTCTTTTCAAGCTTCTAATTTTTTCTTTCTCTTACAAAAAAAAACTCTTCAAAGCCTCTTGTCCTAAAGAAGACCTCCTTGTCTTGGTTTAGGACAAGACAAGCTCTTGTCCTGAAGAAGATCTCCTTGTCTTGGTTTAGAACAAGACATATAAGAGAAATAAAATAAGAAAGAAAGGGTATTGATTTCTCTCTTCGAATGGATTTTCATATTTACTAAAACCCCGGACGCACTCCTATTTATAAGAGGCGAAGAGATGCATCACCAAGGGATGCATCCCATCCAAATGCCTTACCATGATGAGGCGTGTCCTAAGGGTCAGCGCCTCATCATGATAAGGCGCTAAGGGAATGGGCGCATCCGAAAGAGAGCGTATTCGCTCAAAAAATGCGCTATCTCAAACTCTCTCACGCCGATAACATCACCCCACACTTATTTCATGATAATCCAATAGTCCAAATTAAGGCACCATCTAATATTCTAGATTAAGGGCGCTCATCCTAATCAGTTCAGAAGTAAGGCGGCCATCACCAATGATCCAGAGCCCGCACGCTAACTTCAATGGTCTAGATTCGTGCGACAACCAATGAATTCCAGGTCCTTCATGCTGGGAAGCCATCCAATGGTCCCGTACCGAGCCGCTGACCTTAATCGCTTCCAAATCCATTATTCAAAGAGATATCCAATGGTCTAAATAAAGCCAATTGGATTCGAACTCTTGGCTAACCCACATTAGGTCATGATCTAATCATATTAGATTAACCTAATACAAGAATCAGACCGAATCTAATTCAAATCAGGAGCTAAGATTTACAACACGTGCTAGCATGTCTATCTTGCAAACATGATCTAATCCAATTAGACCCATGATCAGCTCCTTTTGTATGTTACCCTCCGGGTTCCCTCATCCAGTCTACCGTAGGTCTACGCTTATATCGATTTATTTTGATTAAAAATCAACTAATCGAATTAGGTCAAATCGAGCTAACCCTAGTTGCCAATGTTGAACCATCTTTTCAAATTGACTCATGATTTCAATTAATTTAATTCATGAAAACCTACAAGACATGATTGACGTTCAGCAACGTATCATGCCTACTCGTACATTTAGGAATTTGATAGAAATTACCAAAATACCTTTCAATGGCAAGTTACCATGCAATTCAATCCTTCGATCTCCCTTTATCCCGAATAAGCAATGGGTATGAAAAATTGTTAAACCCTAACACTTTATTCATTTGAATCTCTAATCACTAATGAAGACTCG